>OZ025291.1:37747734-39074376 GCA_964019185.1 Maratus speculifer | reverse complement strand
ATGACACCACTTTTGTCTCGAAATTCCATCATGGAGGTGGGGGGGAGGCTAAATTTTAGGGGTCTATTACTAAAAATATCGATTTTTGGGGCACTTCCAGGTTTGATCAAATGCTAAAAATGGTTGATCAAATCTCTACAGATGATTTCACGTTAGATGGCACCATTTTTATCTCGAAATTCCATCATGGAGGGGGGGTCTTAGGGGTCTGTTACTAAAAATATTCATTTTGGGGGCATTTCCGGGTTTGATCAAATGCTAAAAATGGTTGATCAAATCTCTAGAGGTAATTTTACGTTAGATGAAACCGTTTTTGTCTCGAAAATCCGTGATGGGGGGGGGGCTAACTTTTAGGGGTCTGGAGTTAAAAATATCGATCTTGGGGGCACTTCCGGGTTTGATGAAACGCTAAAAATGGCTGATCAAATCTCTAGAGGTTATTTTACGTTAGATGACACCATTTTTTTTGTCTCGAAATTCCGTAATGGGGGGCTAACTTTAGGGGTCGTAGTTAAAAATATCTATTTTGGGATCACTTCCGGGTTTGATCAAACGCTGAAAACGGTTGATCAAATATCTACAAATGATTTCACGTTAGATGGTACCATTTTTGTCTCAAAATTCCGTCATGGAGGGGGGGGGCTAAACCCCTTAGGGGTCTATTACTAAAAATATCGATTTGGGGGGCATTTCGGGTTTGATCAAATGCTAAAAATGGTTGATCAAATCTCTAGAAGTAATTTTACGTTAGATGACACCGTTTTTGTCTCGAAATTCCGTCATGGGGGGCCTAACTTTTAGGGGTCTGGAGTTAAAAATATCGATTTTGGGGGCACTTCCGGGTTTGATCAAACGCTAAAAATGGTTGATCAAATCTCTAGAGGTAATAGTACGTTAGATGACACCATTTTTGTTTCGAAATTCCATCAAGAAGGTGGGGGGGGGGCTAAATTTTAGGGGTTTATTACTAAAAATATCGATTTTGGGGTCACTTCCAGGTTTGATCAAATGCAAAAAATGGTTGATCAAATCTCTACAGATGATTTCACGTTAGATGGCACCATTTTTTTCTCGAAATTCCATCATGGAGGTGGTGGGGGAGCTAAACCCCTTAGGGGTCTATTACTAAAAATATCGATTTTGGGGCATTTCCGGGTTTGATCAAATGCTAAAAATGGTTGATCAAATCGCTAGAGGTAATTTTACGTTAGATGACACCGTTTTTGTCTCGAAATTCAGTCATGGGGGGGCTAACTTTTAGGGGTCTGGAGTTAAAAATATCGATTTTGGGTTCACTTCCGGGTTTGATCAAACGCTAAAAATGGTTGATCAAATCTCTAGAGGTAATTTTACGTTAGATGGCATTATTTTTGTCTCGAAATTCCGTCATGGGGGGGCTAACTTTTAGGTGGCTGGAATTAAAAATATCGATTTTGGGGGCACTTCCGGGTTTGATCAAACGCTAAAAATAGTTGATCAAATCTCTACGATCGATTTCTGATAAGAATCGCTAATTTTTTTTTAATTTTGAGCATTTTGAAAAATCCTAAAAGTTAGCCCCCCCTGGTTATTTTTAATCATAACTCGTAAAATAATGTTGATCAAACGAAGAAAATTGTTGATCAAATCTGATCAAACGATGATCAAACGAAATACATATGTCACTTTTTCATTTTCCGTCAAGGGGGGGCTAACTTTTAGGCGGTCGTAGGGATGCGACGTTGAAGTTCGATGCGTGTTTGATCGAAGTTCAGCCCGATCTGTAGGATCGTTTATATGATTCCAGTTATACGAAAGTTTGGAACATTCACCCCTGAGAAACCTTTTGTTGATTGTAATAAAGCTAATGAATTTTGTATAGACTACTTATTGTTTGAGTCACTTATGTATAAAATTGGAGAAACATAGTTCTAAATGGTGTTTGTTCCAGCTTCTCTGCCACAGCATCACACACATATATATGAACATCAAAAAGTAGAAAAAATAATTTATGTATTTATTAAATATTTTTGTTTAACTCGAATAACAATTCCCCAATTAAACATAAAATTGTATTATGACAAAATACGTTGATTTTTATACATTTCTAAATTTGAAAATGTTGTGGTACTATGTGACCGGCTCAGATTTTCCTTGGACCTTGATAATAGTTTTAAATATAATGAAATTAGTTGACTTATTTGATATACTTAAACGAGACTTTCTAAACGATCTTTTTTGCTGCACGAAGCCCTACTGCTCTTGGTAGTGCACATCCTTTAATTTGCATGGTTTTATATTTTTAAATGAAAGTCTATCCAAATGAACTTTGAGAAGAGGTTCCAGTTGCCTTCGGCAACGTACACCGTACGTGCTACGTACGCTCGGTGAAGCTGCTTTCGTTCTGTGCAAACTTTTTTATAAAGAAAGACTGGCATTGCCTTAATCCGTGATGATAACCTTTAATACCTAAAATTTGTGTTGAATGAATTTATATATATGTAATAAAATAAAATTTTGCGCCATTTTGCCCTCTCTGAGCTTTTAATTCTCAATTTGTGGAACATATTTTTAATCTTAGTTTCGTAATGTATTGGTGTTTTGACAGCTAAAGTTCTTTTTCTTATTTTATTTAACTTATTAATAATTTATTGCTTATTTCTCAAAAAGAGCGGGAAACCATTTCGTAATATTCTTTCAATGTAGAGTTTATTTTTTACTTTTTAGAACATTATCGAGATTTTAATTTTATTTTTTATTAAGATCGTCTGCCGATGTGACCTTGCGCGGAGGTTAACAGGTTAGTCTATTTACGAGACAGTATCAAGTTCTTATGGGAAGGCCACGCCACGCCTCGTCTGCCAATCAGAGCTGGTGTTGTCTGACGTCGTAGCTTTGAAGTTAATCCTAATTGGATCTTTAATTTGCTGACGCAGACTGAGGAAGGGTTAGTTTTTTCGTGGAGTGTCGAAGGTTCATTCTAGCTTGGAAGAGCTTTCAGAATGCATCTGTCTTGAACTGGTAGGACGCCCGTTAAATTTTTCCCGATAAATTGTAAGATAGAATGATGTAGCTTAGTTCACGAAGTTTGGAGTATTCGATGTGTGCAATGCTGGATAACTTTACCTCTCTTATGAATTCAAATAAATATGAATGCAAAGACTGAGTGACTTAATTCTTTACGGGGAAATTCTCAAAGACCCCAATCCATTGCTTGGTAACTTACACTACGGCTGCTTACCCTGCTGTTGATCCTTAGATGGAATACCGCCAAATATATGAATTTTATTTTTCGTTACAAATGGAAGTTTTTCGTCACATTTAGAAGTCAGCAGGATATTTGAAATGAGCCGGCGTGCATCTCTGGAGAAATATAGAGTTCTCGTGGCTTGCCAACTGCAGACTGACCCTGTTAGAGAAACCTTTTAGTCGCAGCGATGAGTGTGTGCTCGCCATGTTCTACGAATTGGAGGTGGGTCGCTGAAACATCTGCTGTGATTGTTTTGTTCTTAGACGAACATGAGTCATCAAAGTAATGCCATGGTGTTGCAAGGAACGATATCCAATAATTCAGAATCGTTAAAGCGATCTTCAAAAGAGCTTGGTGATAAGTAGGAGTTCTGTGAAAAGGATCGTCTTATGAAGTTTTGTTTGTGATTATGTTTGGCCTCTACATCTACAAATCAATCGTTTGTGAAATATGCCTCCAGTATTTTTCTTATTATAATTAACCTCTACGAAAATATCTGATGATTATCAAGATAAAGAACATCTGGGGATGTGAATCATTTTGATAAAGAATTTATTTCATCGATGTTGTTCAAAGGCCGCAAATATTGAATGAATACCACAAAATTTTTTTTTCTTCTCTCTTTTTCCTTCCAAATAAAGTCTAGGTTCCGTTATTCCTTCTTAGAGAACAAGATTGTAAGTTTATTATTTATCTTATTTTGTTATTGTTTACGAAATTTTAATAATAATAATTTCTTTATTTAAATTGTTGATTTTATTATTCTTATTACAGATATCAAAAAAATATTTTTGTTCTTAATTTATTAATTGAAATTTTCTGCTCATAGAAATTTTACTTAAGTTTAAAAGTGTTCTTAGTACTAAAGATGGATTTATTTTATTCTTAAAAAGTTCATTGTTGCTTTTCTTATTTCCGTGTGGTATTAAAGATAAATTTATCATCAATACGTAAGAGGAAATTATTTTTGTTCTTAAAAATATTTGTTATTTCCTATGTATTTGAAAACTGTGATATTTATTTATTTATTATTTATTTATTATTTAATTTTTATTTCGCATGAATTCAAAGGGAGCAAACAATCTTAATATGAAAAAAGAAAGAGTTGATTATTTTATTTATTTTTATTGTTATTATCGTATTGAATTATAGAATTTAATTATTTTAATGTATGAGTTATCCATCTTTTATGCTGTTAAGATCTGGGTTAGTAAAAAAGGACAAAATGACGGAAAAGAAAAAGAAAAGAAAAAATTTAAAAGAAAATTTTAAAAGAAAAAATTATTCAGATTAGAGTCCCAAAATTTTCTGAGTTTACCTCCTTAAAGTTAAATGATCTAAGTGATTTAGATTCTTATTTTAGAAAGAAAGTTGAGGTTGGAAGACAACTTCAGCTTGGGGAAAATATAATTATTCTGGGATTAACTGATGGACTTAAGCCTCAGTATCAAAATTGTTTAATAGTAAACCCTCCTTCTAATACTCGTGAATGTTTTCGCATTGCTAAACAATTAGCAGCGATTCCAGCTCATATCCCTAATAACAACAATAGAAATTTTCAACAAACTAGACCTATGCACAATCCCAATCCTCATCCTAGACATTGAACTCGACCCATTCCAAACAACCCAACACAAAATGTTAATCCTAGATTTTTCACTCCTAGAGTGCCTATTACACATTACCAAAATAATTATCCAAGTCGTCCGTGCAGAATATGTTTAAACAGAGGTATACAAAATGCTTATCATTGGGAGAGGAGTTGTATATTTAACACAAATTCATTGTAATCTCAAACTCCTGCTCATATACAACCACCCCCTACTAATAATGTTTGACAACTAATTATTACTGGATATGTGGACAATAAAAAAAGTGTGTTGTGTTGTAGACAGTGGATCAAATGTCTCAATATTACCTCTTAAAAATGTTCAATATTTAAATGCTAACTTAAATAATGTGTCCCCTATTACTAGACAGGCACAAGGAACTCTTACAATTAATAAATCTTGTCAATTATGCATTAAATTTGGTAATATAAAGCGGTATGTTAATTTTTTAGTAAGTAAGATAGATTTGGACTGTGCTATTTTAGGTTTACCTGATTGTGCCAAATTTAAATTGAAAATTGATTGTGCAAAAAGTCAGGTGCTACAAGGCAATTTTACGTTAAACCAACATGTCAACATATCCAATGATAATTTAGAATTACTTCATTTTGATGTTATAAAAAATGATACAAATGTGCAACCCGATTATGGAAATACCATAGCTCCTCAATCCTCGCCGCGAACTGATAATGATAATTATAATATATTTGGGGATCTAAATGCTATTCAAAATAAAAATGTAAGGGAACTTTTAAGGGATTATTTAGATACTTTTGCCAAAAATAAATATGATGTAGGGAGAATTAATATTGAACCTCAGCGTATTTTTCTTAAATCTGACCTACCAATATCTTTGAGGCCTTTTCGTACATCCACTGCTGATGAAAAAGAAATCTCCCAGCAAATTCAATTTTTATTAGCTGCGGGATTAATTAACGAAAGTTATAGCCCATATTCTTCCCCTGTTACTTTAGTAAACAAACGCGATGAAGGAAAAAAAACCCGAATGTGTATTGATTATCGAAAATTAAATTCTATTATGAAAAATGATGCCGAACCTTTGCCCCAAATTGATGAAATTTTAGACAAATTAAGAGGTGCACAATATTTTACTACACTGGATTTAGCCTCAGGCTATTGGTGCATACCTATTCACCCAGCAGATTCAGAAAAATTAGCCTTTACTACCAATTGTGGGCTCTGGGAATGGAATGTTCTCCTCTTCGGTGTAAAGGTAGGCACCCCCAATTATCAATAGGACAATTAGGAGAATTCTTACAAAATATAAAATAGACTTTGCTTGTTATTATTTTGATGATATAATTATTTTTTCTAAGTCAATAGATGAACATATACAGCACTTTATCCAAATTTTTGATTTATGCCGAATAGAAAATATTAAATTAAAATTATCTAAGTGTACTTTTACTCAAAAACAAATCAATTTTCTAGGGTATGAAATCCAAAATGGAACTTTAACTCCAGCTAACTAATATAGAAATTATTAAAAAATTAAAATCCCCTACTAATACTAAAGAATTACAAAGATTTCTTGGTTCTATAAATGTGTATCATAAATTTATTGACAAATATGTTGAAATTAGACACTCCCTAAATAAATTACTTAAGAAAGACACTATTTGGGAATGGAATTCTGAATGTCAAAACTCTCTTCAAAAATTAAAAGATGCCCTCATTGCTAAACCAATTTTAAAGATTTATAACCCAAAATTACCCCTACACATGTTTGTTGATGCTTCTCAGGTGGCGGTAGGTGCAGTTCTTAAACAACCCGACAATAATAACTTTTTACATCCAATTGCTTATTTTTCTAGAGGATTGAGAAGTTATGAGAAAAATTACTTCATTACCGAGTTTGAGTGTCTTGTCATCATTGATACTTTAGATAAATTTTATCATTATTTTCATGGTGTACAATTTACCATCCATACTGATCATGCATCTCTTGTTTGGTTAAAAAATGTCAAACATTTAAGAGGTCGATTATTTAGGTGGTCATTGAAGTTAAGTATGTTCGATTACAAGATTGAGACTTAAAGGGATCTACAAATGTCGAAGCCGACATGCTGTCCAGAAACCCCATTTCTCATTTTTGTAAACTCCTTACTTTTCTTCTTGATGTTAAAGAGATTACTGAGATGCAAGAAAGAGAAAATGTGTGTGGTTCAAATTATATTAATGACAATGGACTGATTACAGTTAAAAAGAAAGGTTTTCGTAAAGTGGTAGTTCCCATGTCCTTAAGAAAAAAATTACTTGATGTTGCTCATGAACATTTTGGTCACCCTGGTGTTCAAAAAATGCAAAATTTAATTTCTCCTAATTATTATTGGCCAGATATGACACAAAACATCACCAATTTTGTTAAATATTGTGATATTTGCCAGAAAAATAAAAAACCTAGACAGAAAAAACATTACATCCAATTGCTTATTTTTCTAGAGGATTGAGAAGTTATGAGAAAAATTACTTCATTACCGAGTTAGAGTGTCTTGTCATCATTGATACTTTAGATGACACAAAACATCACCAATTTTGTTAAATATTGTGATATTTGCCAGAAAAATAAAAAACCTAGACAGAATAAAACATTACATCCAATTGTTTATTTTTTTAGAGGATTGAGAAGTTATGAGAAAAATTACTTCATTACCGAGTTAGAGTGTCTTGTCATCGTTGATACTTTAGATAAATTTTATCATTATTTTCATGGTGTACAATTTACCATCCATACTGATCATGCATCTCTTGTTTGGTTAAAAAATGTCAAACATTTAAGAGGTCGATTATTTAGGTGGTCATTGAAGTTAAGTATGTTCGATTACAAGATTGAGACTTAAAGGGATCTACAAATGTCGAAGCCGACATGCTGTCCAGAAACCCCATTTCTCATTTTTGTAAACTCCTTACTTTTCTTCTTGATGTTAAAGAGATTATTGAGATGCAAGAAAGAGAAAATGTGTGTGGTTCAAATTATATTAATGACAATGGACTGATTACAGTTAAAAAGAAAGGTTTTCGTAAAGTGGTAGTTCCCATGTCCTTAAGAAAAAAATTACTTGATGTTGCTCATGAACATTTTGGTCACCCTGGTGTTCAAAAAATGCAAAATTTAATTTCTACTAATTATTATTGGCCAGATATGACACAAAACATCACCAATTTTGTTAAATATTGTGATATTTGCCAGAAAAATAAAAAACCTAGACAGAAAAAAATTGGCTTATTACAAGCTATGCCCACTACAGATCAACCGTTTGACTGTCTGTCTGTTGATACTGTAGGAGGGTTCAATTATTATAATTCTGCAAAAAAATATCTTCATATTATAATAGACCATGCAATAAGATATGTTTGGGCATTTCCTTCCAAAAGTGTCACTACAGGAACTTATACAAATTGTCTAAAACAAATTTTCAATATCAAAATTCCTCAACAACTATTCTGTTTTATTAAAATTTCAAGTGTACAGTCCCCTCAAAAAATACTAAGAGACAGGAATGCTGCTTTTACTTCTTCAAGATTCAAAAAATTCCTGCGAAATCATAATATTAAGCAACGTTTGACCACTGCCCATCATCCACAAACGAATAGGAAATGTGAAAAAGTAATTCAGACAATAGTGACTAGATTAAAATGTAAAGTAAACTCCACTACCTCTAAAATTCCTTGGACTAAGCTTTTAACTGAAGTAATTAATGAATATAATAATACACCACATTCTATTACTAAATTTCCACCTGCTTATTTACTTTTTTGCCAATTTCCCTATGACTCCCCCCTTACAACAAGTTTATTATCCCCCTGTTAATGAAGCCCTTAAGATTGCTAAAGCAAGATCTGATGAATTTCATTTAAAAAATAAAAAATATTATGATAAAAATTATGTCAAACCAAAATTTAAAATTGGTGATTTAATTATCTATGAAGAATTTCATTACCCTAATACTAGAAAGTTATCACAAGTATTTAGTGGCCCTTATAAAATTCTTAACAAATTATTCGAAGTAAATTTCGGAATTGATAGGCAAAACCAATTCAAAAGTTCAGAAATAGTACATGTATCTAAATTAAGGCCTTATTATTCCCCTGATAAATTTAAATTAAGTCATGAGCAACAACCCCGTAATCAACAACAACAAACTCAAGTAAAAACTGTAGCTTAAACTTAAATCCCTAGTTTATTATCATTTTATATATTTTTTTCTCTTGAACAGTAAATTTCTTTTCATATTTTAATTCAGATAATATCCTGTAATTCTTACAGAATGGCAATGATATCTCTTGACTGCATCGAGGGTGTCACTTGTCTGGAAATTTTTATATTTGTTTGTTTATGCCGGCGTAAACGGGCAAAGTGAGAATTTCTTATTCTGTATTGAATTAGTCTAGTTATAACTTAGAATAATATAATAGCAATTAAATTTTAAGTGAATTTTTTTTCCTTTTAATTTTCAACTAAACCTATCTGTAATATTAAAATTAATCTATCAATCATTAAATTAATTATTTGCCAGGTAACAAAATTTTTATCACTTTATGTTAATTTTTTTTCTCTCTCTTTGCTTCTGCATTCCAGTCCAAGTGCATGTCAATTAGAATTTAATTTTGTTTCTTTTTCTCTTTCCTTCTTGCATCTTGCAATGTTTTATCACACCAAGAAAATATTTATTGCGTAATTATTTGAAATGAATAAATCTTGTCTTTAATTTTTATTATTTATTAATATTTCTTTTTAAGAATCTTAGTAGTTTAAAAGTCATGTGCATTCTCAAACATGAACAAAATTTTTATTTTATTTTATTTTATCTTATTTTGTTTTTTTATACATATTCCTGCTTAATTCGAATACAGGATTAAGTAAATGATTACATAATTGATTATATTCTTTATTCTATTCCACTTCTCTCTATATTTCATCCCAAAAATATGAGATGAGATAAACGATATTAAGTATGCAAATTAGAATTTAAAGAATGTCTTTTGAGATATTTATTATTACTTATTGAAAGATTTACTTATACCCATTATGAGATTTACTTATACTTATTATGATATTTATTATTATTGATATTTTTCCTTATTATGTTTCTTATTTATATTGTTTATTTATTACATTGTTAAAATTTATTATTACTATATTACTAAACTATAAAATGTGTTATTATATTGAATTATAATTATAAAAGTATTTTCAGAAAGATTCCCAAAAATGGAACTGTTATGAATGTTCAAGGACTTATTCACACAAAAACTGAACTACTATCATAACATTAGTTGATGAATTTGGACAATTAATAACAATATAATTAGACCTCCTTGAAAAGAGGTAATGGACTATGCCACTCCAAATATGACTATAAAAGGATTTTTTTAAACAAACTCTCAACATTGATTTCTAGAACTTTCTATTGAATTTTTTCATATTTAGGTTTGTCATTGTCAAGAAAGAATTCCACGTTATTGTTTTTATTTTTCATGTTAATATATTAAGATTAGTTGCTTATATTTTCAAATTACTTTCTGATGTGTACTGTTAAACAAGATCATATCTTGTATTTTTATTGATGCCTATTTTAATGTATGTAATTTTAAAGTTATTTCACGCATCACCTTAGGGTCATTCCACACCAAATGAGCAAATCAGGTGTGGCTGACATGTCACAGATTTTATTGAAAATCATCATATAAGTAGATCACAATCATTTACGAGGAAACGCAAAGTAGTAGAGTTCAGACTACTTTATTTCAGTATAAAAATTTACATTAAAGTTGATACGAAATCAAGGTCTTGTGTACATACTTGAAATTTCAAGTTTGATTATTAGCCTTAGGAATGGAAAGATTGTAATAAAAATTATTTACACTTAAGATTGAACTATAAGTAACAGATTAGCATAATTTAGTAATTGTATTTTTATTTCATAATTTAAAAATAAATAAATAGTAAAAAAAATCGTGGAAAAAATAAATAATTTCAGTTATATGTTTTAAAATGAAGGACACTTTTTCCAAATTCAAATTTTTTTGCCATTATAGCTAATTGAATGTATTTAATACATCTATAATTTAATTTTTGCCTTTTTCATTCCTTTATGAGAAAAAAAAATAAATAGTGATCAACATTTTAATCATTTTTTTGGAGACGAATAAAAGCTTTCAAAAGTTTTAAACTCTTTGATATTACAGATAAAAGTGTATATTTTAAGTAAACGGAGTTTTATTCTTGCTTTCAGTTTATTTTTGCCTCAAGAATATTTTTAATTTGTACAGAAGGAAAACGATTTTCTTCATAAAATAACTGTATTTTAATCTTAAAATCAAGTAGCAAACATAGATGGCAGCACCGTCTATTTTTAGCAAGAAACTTGCAAAAAGCGCGGGTTTTCAAAGAAAGATTGTCTTTAGAATGTATCAAATATTAGTTTTTTGAACCCATTTTTGTTATGTTAGAAATTAAAAAGGTAGTATTGAAACTTTTTTAGTGTGTCATGGACTTATTGATTCTTATGTATGTGTAATATTGTTGATGTAGGAGCTTTCCTTTAATTATTTTTTTGAGGTAACATAAGAGGAATAATTATGATTTTGTCATTTTTTTAAAGTTTTTAAGTTTTTTCGAAGATGAAGGAAATAAATAACAACTTTGAAACTTTGAGAATTCGATCTTCATACATAGTACTACATCTTGCATCAATTTCACAGATGTTTTTTAAATCCTTTAATTTTTATAACATTTCAAAATTTTCAAAAATTTACAAAATTTCAATATTTACAACCAATTTATGATTAATTATGATATTACCAGATTATTGTTACTCAATAAAGATTGATATACAAAGATTTCAATATTATAAAAAAAAACTTCATTTTTGTTAAATAGTTTTTAAAATATAGAACTTGAAACTTGCAACTTTCGATAATTATCCGCAAGCCATTCTATATCACAAGTTTTTTAAATGTCCAAAATTGATAAAATAATTTATTTTTCGTCAAAATATTGTGCAGACATACAGTGTCTCACATAAGTGATGGGACACTTGTGCTTTACAAAAAGAAACTAATCAAATAAATTAAAAAAACATGTACACATTTTTTTGTGGGTGTGTTTCATGCTTAAATTTAGTAAAGATTATTACATAACATACATTTTGTCAAAATATTAAAATATTAATTTAATAAAAATATAAATGTTTAGAACGGAGCAAAAAATAGCTCACATAAGTGATGAGACACCATTATATATGCAACAAAAATCGTCTGAAATAAGCAATAAAAATATTTTTGGGGGTTTTATTTTTACTTAAAAGCAATTGGCAATAATTTATAAAATCGTCTGCAGTATTTCTCTCCAGTTTGTTTTGGAATTTTTGTGTTTTTTAGCTCTGTGTAGCCATGAATGCTAAACGAAAAGAAACTTCGCCTGAAATTCGAAAATTAGTTATTAATTTGCATATTGAACGTGGAAAATCTATTAGAAAAACTGCTGAAACAGTTAACTTGAGTCGTTCAACAGTTTTCAATATCATTAAACGATATAAAAAGAATCATATGATTCAGGATAAAAGAAGACCTGGCCGACCATCAAAGCTATCCAATGGAATAAAGCGAATTATCGTTCGAAATATAAAAAAAAATCCAAGAAATAGTGCTTCAAAAGTTGCTTCTGATTTACAAGCATTATATGGAATAATTGTTAATCCTGAGACTAATAGAAGGGTAATTCGATCTGCTGGATATCACGGTAGAGTAGCCAGGAAAAAATTCTTCGTAAGTGAAAAGAATAGGAAACTCAGACTAGCTTTCGCAAAATCCGACATAAATAAGAATTCTGATTACTGGAATAAAGTTATATTTGCTGATGAGAGTAAATTTAATATATTTGGTTCTGACGGTAGAATCTTTGTGTGGAGAAAACCCAGGGAAGAATTTCGCAAACAGAACTTGGTACCAACAGTAAAACATGGTGGAGGAGGAGTTATGGTATGGGGGTGTATGTCGTCCGCTGGAGTTGGTAAACTTGATTTTATTGACAGTATAATGGATCAGTACAAGTATATTGATATTTTAAAGCAAAATTTGAAATCTTCAGCAAGAAAATTGAACCTTCATAACGATTTTAAATTCTACCAGGACAATGACCCCAAGCACACTGCTGTGAACGTTAGACTCTGGCTGCTGTATAACTGTCCTGAAATAATAAAAACACCACCACAATCTCCAGACATAAATCCCATAGAGAATATTTGGCAAGAATTGGAATCAAGAATTCGCAAACACACCATTTCTTCAAAACAACAACTAAAATCGGTGCTTCAAGAAGAATGGGGTAAAATCACTCCAGAAATCCCCCCAAAATTAGTCGAATCCATCCCAAAAAGATTAAATCATGTTTTAAAAGTAAACAGAAATCCAACAAAATATTAAAACCTTTTAAAAAGTAAAATTTTTGGATAAATATTTGATGGAAAAGTAAGTGTCCCATCACTTATGTGAGCCATTTTTTGCTCCGTTCTGAACAATTGTATTTTTACTAAATTAATATTTTAATATTTTGACAAAATGTATGTTATGTAATAATTGTTACTAACTTAAAATATGAAACACACCCAAAAAATTTTTGCACATGTTTGTTTATTTATTTTATAGCAGTTTCATTTTATAAAGCACAAGTGTCCCATCACTTTTGTGAGACACTGTACATTTGAATATGAAATAAACATATATCTCAAATTTTAATTAAAATCGGATTCTATACAGCCACGGCTTTTTTTACATTTTTGCTCATTTGACATGGAATGACCCCTTAGCGTTCCTAAATTTAAATTCCATATTTATAGAAAAAATTAATTTTTTTAATTTTATTTTCTAGTTATTATTACTTTTATCAACAACTTCGTGATCTTAGTCTGCATCATCTCCCTTTCGGTAAACTTGCAGGTCTCAGACCTACATTTTCACCCGTCTTTTTGGGAGGGGGGGGGGATTTGTAATAAAATAAAAAAAAATTGAGCCATTTTGCCCTCTCTGAGCTTTTAATTCTCAATTTGTGGAACATATTTTTAATCTTAGTTTCGCAATGTATTGGTGTTTTGACAGCTAAAGTTCTTTTTCTTATTTTATTTAACTTATTAACAATCTATTGCTTGTTTCTCAAAAAGAGCGGGAAACGATTTCGTAATATTCTTTCAATGTAGAGTTTATTTTTTCCTTTTTAGAACATTATCGAGATTTTAACTTTATTTTTTATTAAGATCGTCTGCCGATATGTCCTTATGCGGAGGTTAACAGGTTAATCTATTTACGAGACAGTATCAAGTTCTTATGGGAAGGCCACGCCTCGTCTGCCAATCAGAGCTGGTGTTGTCTGACGTCGTAGCCTTGAAGTTAATCCTAATTGGATCTTTAATTTGCTGACGCAGACTGAGGAGGGGCTAGTTTTTTCGTGGAGTGTCGAAGGTTCATTCTAGCTTGGAAGAGCTTTCAGAATGCATCTGTCTTTTGAACTCGTAGTACGCCCGTTAAATTTTTCCCGATAAATTGTAAAACAGAATGATGTAGCTTAGTTCACAAAGTTTGGAGTATTCGATGTGTGCAATGCTGAATAACTTTATCTCTCTTATGGATTCAAATATATATGAATGCAAAGACTGAGTGACTTAATACTTTACGATGAAATTCTCAAAGACCCCTATCCATTGCTTGATAACTTACACTAGAGGTCTGCACGGGCCGAAATTTCCAGGCCCGGGCCCTGCCCGAAAGTTAAAATTTCGGCCCGGCCCGAACGAAAGAAATATTGGCCCGACCCGGCCCGGCCCGAAAATTAAAATTTCGGCCCGAGCCCGGCCCGGCCCGAACGAAAAAAATAATGGCTCGACCCGGCCCGGCCCGAAAGTTAAAATTTCGGACCGAGCTCGGCCCGGTCCTGGAAAAAGTTTAAAATTCGGCCCGAACCCGGCGCAGCTCGAGTGAATTTCTACAGAACATTGATCTTTAATCTTATGGAAGAGTTCTGACCAAAAAAAAATTATATTAGTCTTTTTTTCCATGTTTATAATTTCCATTTATGCAGAAGTGCCGTAGGCTGCGATATTTATGCTTTTAAATGAATCTTTGTTTGTTGTATGTAAATGTTTCAGTTATCACTAGTATTATCAATCCATATTCCCTGTAATGGAGACAAAAAATCGCAAAAGCGGTATATGGTAAAATTTCCAAAGACGAAATCGCTTTGGAACGAAAAAAAAATGCATTCCCTTCTTAACAGATGTAAATGTTTAATATATTTTTTTCTCCCGTATTGTTGTATTCATTTTGCATGGATGAACATTTTAAAAGAAAATTTCAGTTTTCAGTTTAAAAAAAAATTCCATCATAATCATTTTTTTTTCTTTTTGTGTGTGTGTGTTTAATTCTATTTTAAAGCGTCTTGTAATCTACGATTTTTAAAAGGAATAAATTCTAATGTTTAATTGTAGAATAATGACGGCTTAAAAATATATGCTTTTTTTGCAGAAATTTTTGGACAAAGCCAAATATTACTGATTTATAAAAAGTTGAGAAAAGGATTTTCATAGGGGAAGATTCAATAAAAACTGATTATTTTGGTCTATGAAAACTTGGAAGAATGGAATCAGTCTCGGCTTCGTACGGAAAAAAAAAGTTATGTCCGGCCCGATACTCCAGCAAAAAAATTAAGGCCCGAGCCCAGCCCGGCCCGAAAGGATTAGTAACTAGGCCCGGCGCGGCCCGAGTCTTCAGAAGTAAGGCCCGAGCCCGGCCAGGCTCGAATGCTATCATTAAAAATCGGCCCGAGCCCGGTCCGCGGGCCGGGCCGGGCTCAAGGCTTCGGGCCGAGGCCCGGCCCGTGCAGACCTCTAACTTACACTACGGCTTCTTACCCTGCTGTTGATCCTTAGATGGAATACCGCCAAATATATGAATTTTATTTTTCGTTACAAATGGAAGTTTTTCGTCACATATATATATTTTAAAAAGTCTTAGTAATCGAACCTTACATTGGGGATAATAAGTGATAAATATTGGAGTGATGCAATCAAATGTTAGTGATTCAGAGAGTGGGAATATGTTAAGTTTCGACACGAGAAGTTCAGTTTTCAAATCTTGATGATTTTATTGAGTCAGAAATTTCACTGAAACCACGGTATTCTGTAAATTGTGCGGAACGCCGAGTATAATCACTTAACCCTTCATTTTCATCGAGTGTCACGTCTGGTATATACTTAAAACACTATAATTTTCATTATGGGCCATGAATTTGGCCAATATGATTGCTAACTGATCACAGGCATGAAAGGTAGAATTTCTCCTAAAGGAGGAATTCTACCTTTTTACTTTCTTCTATCTTCAATAGAAGAAAGTATTGTAATCGAAATTTCTTTCGACTTCCGGTTTTCGACGGATTTGCACGTTTCAGGGGTCAGGACTCCCAAAAGCATGTTTTTACAAAATGTCTGTCTGTCTGTGTGTATATCGCCATTCTACCTTTAAAAAGTGTATGAAGTTATGCATAGAATTGAACCAAATTTTTTGTGAATGTTTTTGATTGTGGCAAGCAGGTCCTACTTCAGTTTTGAAGTATTCCGACGGAAGGGGGTGCTGCAATCGCGATGTTTGTGCCATTTTCAATATTGTACCGACCAAAAGTATATGAAGTTATGCATCGAATTGAACCAAATTTTTGTGTAAATGTATGGCTATGGCTAGTTGTTCCTCCCTGAATTTGAAAAAATAGTCGGAAGGGTGCGCTGCAATCACCATTTTTGTGCCATTTTTAATACTGCAGCGACCAAAAATATATGAAGTTATGCGTCGAATTGAACCAATTTTTTGTGTAAGTGGATGACTATGGCTAGTTGGTCCTCCCTGAATTTGAAAAAAATCCGCCGGAAGAGGGCGTTGCAATCGGGATTTTTGTGCCATTTTCAATATTGTACCGACCAAAAGTAAATGAAGTTATGCATCGAATTGAACCAATTTTTCTGTGTAAGTGGATGGCTATGGCTAGTTCGTACTCCCTGAATTTGAAAAAAAATCCGCCGGAAGGGGACGCTGCATTAACGAATTTTATGCCATTTTCAATATTGCACCACCTAAAAGTGTATGAAGTAAGTTCTAGAACTGAACTAAAATTTTTTATATGATTATTCTTTGGTAAGGCAAGTAGGATCTCTCTGAATTTGAAAAAAAAATCTGCCTATCATTCCATTGTCTATCGGCTCGCGCAGAGACGGAAATTCGTTTTTACTCATATTAATTGACTGAAGCAGAAATTTAAGGTGAAAATCGCAGTTTGTATGATATTGAATTAAAATTATTAAAGGGGCATTAAAGTGAGTAACTATTTTTTAAAAATATTAAAATGTACGTATGAGATAGAAGAAAGTTTTGGGATTGACACATCTAACTAGTTTAAAGTAATTTTGGGCATTCTCTGGATTGATGCAAAAATGCAAAGAAAAATTTTGGAAGGATAAGGGAAGGAGGGGGGGAATCTGAAAAATTTAGTAATTTGACATTTAGTCTATTCAAATTTCGCACACTATATAGATGGAAAATATTTTCCACCATTTTTCGCATTTCCCATTTTCATGCCTGTGATCAAGAACAGTGTAATGAATAGAATAACACTTATTTTCTCCATGTCAAATGGCTGCATTAACAAAGTAAAATAAAATAAAATAAAAATAAAATTTCTTTTTTGAAAAAAAAATCGACCAAGCTATTAATTTTTTCTTGATGGGAGCTTTTTACGAAAATTTTAGTGTTTTGGCACTGGTTTTTTAAAACAGAAATTTGTGCCTTATTAAATCGATAAAATGCTTCGATTAAATAAGGTAAAATTTACAGTACAATTTTACCGGTGGGGATAAACAAGGATTCTTAATTCTTTTTGTGGCACGTATATGTGTCGCTCTTCCGCAAGGGGTTAAGACAAAATTTACTATTATTATTTTTACCGAATCCCTAAAAATATTAATATAAAGAAAGTTGCAGAGTGTTAAGCAGATGAAATTTAAGTCCATTTAACTGCAAAATACAGCAATACAGTGTTTAAAAACTTTAATTGTGTATATAGGGCTCATGTCATAAAATAATCAAATTTTAGCTGAAAATTTGAGATTTATTATTATTATAATTATTATCTTATACTATAATGCGAGCGAAAATTGTGTGTGTGTGTGTGGGGGGGGGGGGGGTAAATTTTATCTGAAAAACGGCTCTAACGATTTTCGCAAAAATTTGGATTTTACCATTTTCGGGCACGAGAAGACCATTGGGCTAGGTCACATGTTCGAGAAAATTCGATTATTGGGTCGTTTTGGGTCATAATGGGTCAAGATCAAGCTATTTATATCTAGAGAACGGCTGGATCGATTTTAAGGAAATTTTCTATCCAATCGTTTTTTGGCACAACAAAACTATTAGGCTGGGTCACATGTTCGAAAAATTTCGATTAGTGGGTCAATTTTGGGTCATTATGGGTCAAGCCATTTTTATCTAAAAAACGGCTCTAACGATTTTGACCAAATTTTATATTTTATCGTTTTGGATTACAAGAAGACCATTGGGTTAGGTAACATGTTCGAGAAAATTCGGTAAGTGGGTCATTTTTGGGGTCATTGTGGGTCATACTATTTTTATCTAGCGATTTTCTCACGCAATTTTGACTAAAAATTGCATTCTATGGTTTTCGGGCACGAGAAAAAAATTGGGCTAGGTTACATGTTCGAGAAAAAATTTCACTTGGTCATATTGGGTCATTAAGAGTCTGGGTCAAGCTATTTATATTTAAAGAACGGCGTGATGGATTATAACGAAATTTTGTATGTAACAGTTTTTTGACATGAGAAAGCTAATGGGCTAAATCACATGTTTGAGAGATTTCGACTATGAGGGTCATTTGTGGGTCATGATGGGTCATAATGGGTCATGGTCAACCTATATCTAAAGAACAGGTGGATCGATTTTAACGAAATTTTGTATGCAACATTTTTTTGGCACGATAAAATCATTGGACTAGGTTACATGTTCGAAAAATTTCGATTAATGGGTCATTTTGGGTCATTAAGAGTCTGGGTCAAGCTATTTATATTTAAAGAACGGCGTGATGGATTATAACGAAATTTTGTATGTGACAGTTTTTCGACATGAGAAAACTAATGGGCTAAATCACACGTTTGAGAGATTTCGATTATGAGGGTCATTTGTGGATCATGATGGGTCATAATGGGTCATGGTCAAACTATATCTAAAGAACAGGTGGATCGATTTTAATGAAATTTTGTATGCAACATTTTTTTGGCACGATTAAATCATTGGACTAGGTTACATGTTCGAAAAATTTCGATTAATGGGTCATTTTGGATCATAAAGGGTCTGGGTCAAGCTATGTATAATTAAAGAACGGCAGGATCAATTTTAACGAAATTCTGTATGTAACAATTTTTAGAAACGAGAAAACTAATGGACTAAGTCACATATTCGAGAGCTTTCGATTATAAGGGTCATTTGTGGGTCTTAATGGGTCAAGGTCAAGCTATATCTAAAGAATGGGTGGGTCGATTTTAACGAAATTTTATATACAACATATTTTTGGCATGAGAAAATCATTGGAGTAGGTCACATGTTCGAGAAATTTCAATTAGTGGGCCACTTTTGGGTCATTCTAATTTTATCTAGACAATGTTTCGCGCAATTTTGATTAAATTTTGCATTTTATCGTTTTCGGTCACAAGAAAATCATTGGGTTAGGACAGATTTTTGAGAAAATTTGATCAATGGGTCATTTTGGATTATTAGGGGTCAGGGTCAAACTAACTATATCTAAAAAACAGCTCAATCGATTTTATCTAAATTTTGTATCTAATGTTTTTCAATGTTAAAACTGTTGTTAGCTTTCGTTTTTTCAAAAACTAAAACAAAATAACTTCACCTTTTTTCATTCACGTATAAAAACATTTCATATTTATTTACTTAGAAGGTGTCACAAATAAAAATTAAATTAAAGAGTTGACATGTTTCGGTTCATTAATAAGAACTAAATAACCATTAATAAGTTCTTATTAATGAACCGAAACATGTCAACTCTTTAATTTAATTTTTATTTGTGACACCTTCTAAGTAAATAAATATGAAATGTTTTTATACGTCTAATGTTTTTCGGCATGCTAAAACTAAAGAGCTAGGCCACACGTTCGAGAGATTTCGATTATAAGGGTCATTTGTTGGTCATAATGGGTCATGCTAATTTTATATAGAAAATGGTACTCACCATTTTGACTATGCTTTGTATTATATCGTTTTTGAGCAAGCGAAAACCATTTGGCTTGGACACATGTTCGCGAAAATTCTATTAGTGGGTCATTTTGGGTCTTAATGAGCTAGGGTCATTCTAATTATATATAACAACGACTCAATCAATTTTACCCTAAATTTTTAAACAAAACGTTTTTTGTCACGAGAAGACTATTGGGCTGAGTCGCATGTTAAACAAATTTATATTAGTGGGTCATTTCGCTTCATTGCTGAATGCTGCCAAGCTAATTTTACCTAAAAAATGGCTTAAACGATTTTGATTCAATTTTATATTCTACTGTTTTTGATTACCTGAAGACGATTGAGCTATGTCACATGCTTGATCAAATTTGATTAGTGGCTCATTTTGGGTAATACGGGTCAGGGTCACGAGAATATGGCAAAAGCCAATAACTTGGTGATATTTGACAAAATATTGGCGACATATGGCCAAAAAATCGACTATAAAAATTACGAAAACCAAAACACGTATTTGGAGCCAAATGAAAAGAATGCCTCCAAATTTGGCTATATCTAGCAAAAAATATTGTCTTTCAGAATGTAAAGAATTTTTTTATACATTCTTAAGAGGATTCGAGATCCATGGTTAAACCAATCAGAGTCGAGCTAAAAAAGTGATTTAGATCGATGTCCTTTCGTTGTAAAATTTAAAATAAAATAAAATTTATAAATATGCGCATAAAAACATAGTTTTCTTACTGATTGTTTTTCTAAATAATACTATTATAAACATGTTTTACAGTAATAATACAGAGTTAATGATACAGTGAAAATACTATATCGAGTTGAACAGAAAGTTAATTTTGACCGAGCTAAGCTCGGTCTCCCCTGCTAGTTATTATTATTGGTGGAAGGTGTTCGGTACTTAAAATATAGAACAGAGATGTTACAGTCACATTTTTATTGTAGACGACACAGCACAAAACACACTATATACAAATCGCATGATGAAGCGCAAAAGAATCAGTTAAACATTCTTAAAATTACTTTAGCGCAAAAGAACATCTCTAAGGGAGATGTATTCCGAACACACAACCAAATCTTACTCTCATCAAACTATTTCACTTCATGGTTTTTTAGAAAGGAATGCAAAATATCCCAGGATATTTTGCCGAAAGTGCCAGTAGCGCCACCTATAGATTCTATAATTTAAGAAGGCAGTCATCTCGTTACATTATTATTTTTTTACTATTTATCGCATCACAGACTAATATATGGATTTCAAATAATTTTTGTTCATAAAAATAGGAAAATCATGCAAAAAAGGAATAAGATTTTTTTGGTTGACAGTCGCAACTTTTTTATGTTTCAAAAAAATCATGAAATTATAATTCTTGACTTTTGACAAAAAATTAAACGTGCAATGAAAAAAATTCTACCACTGGCATCTAAAAAAAACAAATTGTGCTTTTAGAAAAAATAGTTTCATGTCATCCTTATAAATTCTATTTCCTTTTTCTAGCGAATTCTGGTTATCACTATTAAAATTCAAGGGCGTTTTCCTGTATTATCGAGGTCAAACTTTTTTAAAAATCTAATAATAATTACAATTCTAATTTACGAATTAATTCTAGAAATCAAGTAATAATTTCTCGAGATTCAAATGATTCATAATATAATATATCGTTTCACCGCTTAGAAAACTAAACTAGAAATTCTTCATAATTTCGTCTAATCATTTTATTTGTTGCACATATTCATAGGTCTACATTTCTTGTTTATGGAATTAGAAAATAACTATTCAATCTAGGATCTAGATCAGCGGTTCCCCATCTGGGGGTGCGCGAACCCTTGGGGGTACGTGAAAATAATAGCCGTTTTGTCGGAAATCACAAAAGTAGTAAAATAACAAAAATGTTAGAAATGACAATGTGATTTGTATCAATTTATTATATGGTTGTGATAAAATACTTATGAAAAAAATTCTTATGAGAAGCCTGTGGTCTTGTACGATGTGTGGGTGAAACCAACGAGAAGAATGTAGTAGCGCCCTCTTTCGATCAAACTTGTATTTATTTATTTTTATTTTATTTTATTTTTTTGTAATTGAAAAAAAAAATCAATACCTCTCATATTTGCAGAACCGATTTTTTTCCTGAATATTACTTCTTTTATTAGGAATTTTTCAAGTTTGCATGAACTTATGCTGCACCCTGTATCATTCTCAAATACTGTCTCATGACGATGTTTCGTAATTATGTTCTTGAAAATATATTTATAATAGGAAAAATGTTTCTTAAACTCAGCTATTTGTAGAAACCTGCAAAAATAGACATTTCTTATTCTTTAAAAATATTGCACAAATATGGTAAACAGTCATAAGTTTTATTTTCCAATAATTCTGAAAAAGGTCTTCAAATGGAAAGGTGAGATAGACAAGGCTGCTCGTGTTTCAAAATTACTTAACCTTCTCAAGCATACGGGTCTCATATGAGGACAGATAATTATTACATTATTAAGCAACAAAAATATTTGAGCATTCATTTATGGAGATCTGGTCACCCTCTTTGCTATTAAAATAAATGATATCCTTAAGCAGCTTCCTCCCTCAGTGAAAGGAGATTTATATGTAGATGACTTCCGTATCATGTGTATGGGACAGGATATCCGTTTTATTGAAAGACGGTTGCAAATTGCAATCACTCATATTCTTAATTGGACTAATAAAAATGGTTTTATTATATCTCATGACAAAACTTCTTGTATGCATTTTTGTAGACGTAGGGATCTGCATCCAGATCCTGAAATTTTTATTGGTTCTACCCAAATTCCTGTTGTGGACAATGTTCGTTATCTAGGACTATTTTTTGACAATAAACTTAACTTCTTACATCATGTTTCACAATTACGGACAAAATGTGAAAAGTCTCTTAATTTACTAAAGGTGCTTTCAAATACATCTTGGGGAGCAGATCGTACTTCTCTTCTTAAAATATATCGAGCCACGATCCGTTCTAAAATTGACTATGCCTGCCAGGTCTATGGGTCCGCTAGTAAATCTGTTCTTAAAAAGCTTGACACTGTGCACCACAGCGCACTCCGTGTTTGCTCGGGTGCATTTCGTACCTCACCTGTTTTAAGTCTTTATGTAGACTGTAATGAACCTTCATTACATTATACTCGTGAAAAACTTTCACTGGAACTTTTTTATCGTGTCCTTTCTCATCCTGGTCATCCACTTCATCCTTATATTTTAAGTACGGACAATGATACTCTTTATCAGCATCGCCCTTCTTGCATTCCATCTTTTGGAGTAAGAATGAGAAACCTAATTAATCTAATTAACCCTTTGAATGATATTGAGGTGAGTACATGCTCTTTGCATGTATTCCCTCCTTGGAAACCACCTACCATTACCTCTCTCCATCCTTTTAAAGGATTTGATAAAAATAACATGGCCCTATCGTTTTTCAACAATTATTCTCTGCTCATCGTACAAAATATAATAGCTATACAGACATTTATACAGATGGTTCGAAAAATGGCGACTTTGTTGGTTGTGGGTTTTTTTTATGATAACACCTCTTTGAGTTATCAGCTTCACCCTTCCACTTCAATCTTTACAGCTGAATTAATTGCAATAGAAAGAGCCATGTTACAAATTTCCCATCATCATAACACATCGATTATTATTTACACAGACTCAAATAGTGCTATTGATGCTATTAAATCTTTTAATTATCATTTTTATGTGTTAGCCATCCTTAACATTTATAAAGATTTGACTAGATGCGGCTATAGTATTTTGTTTTGCTGGGTACCTGGACACATGGGAATTCCTGGAAATGAAAAAGCAGATATGGCGGCAAAACTTGGTCGTGACCCCCTTCACTACAAAGTCCCTTTCTCAGACGTTAAACTAACTATTAAAAGCTTTAGTTACAATAAATGGCAAGAAAGCTGGGACTTGACTTTCAATAATAAACTGCATAGTATCAAACCAACCATCGTGACCTGGCCTCCAATTTATCCAAGAAAAAAGGATGTTATTCTAACTCGTCTGAGAATTGGACATTCTAGGATCACACATAAACATCTGTTACTTAGGGAGGATGCACCCATGTGTCCAAAATGCCATTTTGATCACTTGACTATTCACCACAACTGACTGCCCAGGCCTCCGACACTTGTACAGGACTTTTTTTAATTCATCATCACCAACCTTGACAAACCTCATTGGAGAATTACCTCATGGGGCAATCTTTGCTTTTTTAAAAAGTGCTGGATTTTATTTTGACATATGATCTATTAATGCTTTTTTTCATTTTATGACCTTGTTTCTCAGCTTGCCCTTTCTATGTATTTACTTTTAATTGTATATCCTAATTTTTTACTTTTCTACCTTTCCTTGACTGTATCTGGATGGGATACCCCATCCAGATATTTCTCATTTTTGCTTTTTTAATCTTTGTTTTGGCGCAGCATGTTCCTGAAGGGACTTTGCGCTATTAAACCCAATACAACCAACCAACCAACCAATTATGGGGATCTGATTTATGGACAGATAGTAGCTAGCATGCAATACAATAATAAAATTATTTTATAATGGGTTCTCCTTTATCACAAAAAAGTTTTTTTGTGAATAATGAAAAATAATTCATTGAATTCACAAGAGGATTAATTTATCTTCATTTTCACCAATAACTATTACATTTCTGTTTACAACTGATTTTTAGAAAATTTAAAAATGCTCTGAGAAACTCTGACTACATTCTTGTTTCGTTTCCCAAATAACATGCCCCTTCCTCCCCCCAATTTTTTAAATGTGGAAAAATGAAAGAAAACCCGAAGACTTGAACTCGGACCCCTTTCATGCTCGGAGTTGGGCTCATAAACTCGGACTGAGCCCATTTCATTTCTAGTACTTGTGGCCCACAGAGTTCTCATTTTTTTTTCTAACTATAAAAATCTTCACTTTAATTCATCAAAGAATTTCTGTCATTAAATAAGACAAATATTACTTTTTGAAAAAAGTGGTGTGATTTTTTTTTCAGAAAAAGTAGTGAGTACCATTGGATTAATGTAATTAACATGGCTGCCAACTACTACGCCTTTTTACAGCTGAACAAACACATTCAAACCAGAAATTCCGTTTAACAAGTTAAGAAAATATGCAGTGCTAAATATTACGAAATAACTTCATGATGTATATTACTTAATGAATTTTCTGGTTAAAAACCCGTTTATCTCATTTAAAAAGGCGTAGAAGTTGGCAGCTCTGAATTAATGAAAAAGATTGAATTAAATTTCGTGTAATTGATATACATTTAAGGCTACTTAAAATTGTGATTAAAGCAGTGATTTTTTTCTGTTTTTTAGTCGTTTTTTTAACCCTTTCCGGCGCACTACTCTTTAAAGTTGGAATTTAAAGAAGAAAAAAATTAGGCAATCTATTTAGGCCTACAGGAGTACACAGGTATTGTTTTGCAAAGATTGCACTAACCATTTTAATTATACAGCTGTTGCCGAAGTGGTAACCTCCCATAAGTAAAGCATTGATAAGCGCAGTGAGAAGAGCTTTGCTGTGAAGCGCGTATTACAGTAAAACATTTTACCCATTATTTAAAAACAGTAGAGTTTGATCTCTGTGGTGCTGTTATCTAGAAAACTTAAGAAAGATTTAAAGTATCCATTAGAGTAGTTTTTGAAATATTCACGGACTTTTTGTGTCTCTAAACAGGGGGAACTTTAGGTGTTGCCGACCCGGCAACACTGCGCTTTAAGGGGTTAACCCTGTAAGTGTTTGGAACATATTACCGATGTTAACCTATGCTGGGTTTGTTTGTGTCTCATGTTACTCCACAGGATTGTGTGCTCACGAAGACGTTACTCTCTTATGCAGGCTTACCAACGTATACAGTGAGAAATACTAAACTGGGTATCGTCCTCCTAGCTTAACTGGTACATCATTTGGAGCGCTATACCAAGGGTTCTGTGTTCGACCCCTGGATTGGACATTTTTCACAATGTTGCTTAGAAAGCAATCTGATAATTCACGTATTAAATATTCAAGAATTTCAAGCATAATTTCACTGCTGAAAATTAATTGAAAAGTTAATTAAAAATTACATACATAATAATCCGTTCACTAAGTTCCAAGTTTCACTGCAATATAAGCAATATTTAACATAATATAATTCTGCAGACTTAATGAATTTTCAATACATTGAAGAATTATTAAAACTCTCAAGTATTACATTCATATTTGTAACTAAGTTTTTTTTTTATAATGTTGAAATAATCATATTTTCTGAGCATTTAAAACAAAATACAGAGAAAATAACATTACAATTTTACAAATTTGAAAGACGTTCAGACTTACATACAAAAAAGAATTATAACAGAATAAACGATATGATGACTGTAAATTTATAATCTCACAGTAAAACAAAATATGTGTATTACTAAAAACAATTCGGAGAAAATTATTACTTTTGAATAATTTGAAACTACCCATCTTCATATTTATTTCATGCAATACTATTTATTGCATATGCTATTTAACGAGAAAACACTAATCTTCTTAAATTGTTAATTTCTTTTAAAAACTTTTCTTAGAATACATTAATTTTGCTTCTGGCTAAAGTTAGAATCCTCTTAACGAAAGCTTACTCAGCAAATTTGCTTAAAGTCGTCAAAATGTTAAAGTTGAATAGTATATGAAAGTTAAAAATTAAGTTTAATTAACCTAGCACGAATACATATAAAGGTTACGAAAACATCATATAATCTAAAATTAAAAATTAATTAGTAAGCTTCGAGTTTAGACAATGTTTCATTAATTAATTTTGTATCAGGAAAATTAGGATAAAAATTTTAACACCTTTAAAAAAATCTGCTGAACATGAGTTTGTTTTTTAATAAACCAACGTTCACGTGTAAGCCCAACACTCGTGAAATTTCATAGAGTTTTAAAAATATCCATTTTCTATTTAATTAACATTTTTATACTCTTATTTCGCTCATCCCGGTTCTGCGAAATATCAATATTATACAAAAATTCATAATTTTTAGAAAACTTGATGAATATTAATAAAGAAAATGCATTTATTATTTCATGATAATAATTTGTTTATCGTGTTTAAATTTTTTTCTAAGGAAACACAGTTTTATAATGACACAGTAGTTTCCTTCTATGCTCTTCTCATTAAATATAAAATATTCTGATATGTTTGTAGAATGTAAAAAAATAATTAAAAAAACAATTTAAATGAGTATGGTGTAAGAGTGCTGGTTGTAAGGGTTGAACTATTTCAATAAATTTACTAAAACTATCAGTATCGATTGCGTTTTTTAAACGATGGATTAGTACAATAAGTTAAAACTAGTTGGATGTGTCAATCCCGAAACTTTCTTCTATCTCATAAGTACATTTTAATATTAAAAAAAAAAAAAAAAAAAAAAAAAAAAAAACGTGGTGACCCCAAAGTTACCCACTATCGAATTTCCTCGAACATTTGACCTAGCTTAATGAGATTCTAGTATCCGAAAAGCCTAAAACGCAAAATTTAATTAATATTCTGAGAAAATGAGCTTAGTAGTGCCTCATGTTGGGTAATTTATACTAAAACCTAATAAGCATCTATTGATGTCAAGACCTAACAGAATCTGAAATTTGATGGAATTTCGTCCATTAGTTCTTGAGATATAGTTATAACAAAAAAATTGCAAAACGTCGCACAGCAACACCATATCTTGGACAATTTATGCCAAAACTTAAAAGAAGCGTCTAATTATGTTATGGTGTAAAAGAATCTGAAGTTTGATGAAATTATGTGCATTAGTTCTTGAGATATAGCTAGTTAAAAAAAAAAAAAAAAAACGTGTAAAATATAGCACAGCAGCCCCATCAGTTGAAGGATTTATAAAAAACGTAATCATCGTGTAATAATGTTACATGTCATTTTGTAAGAAAATCTGAAGTTTGATGAAATTCTGTGCGTTTGTTGTTGAGATATAGCTATCGGACAAATCGTGCAAAATGCAGCATAGCTGCACCACCTGTTGAAGGGTTATTACCAAAATGTAATCAGCGTCTAATTATGTAATATATTCTAGTGTAAAAGAAACTAAAATTTGATGACGTTCTCTGCGTTAGTTCTTGAGATATAGCTATCGCAAAAATCGTGCAAAATGTAGCATAGTAGCGCCACCTATAGGGCAGTTCACACCAAAACCTTATCAGCGGCTATGTATCTCAAGATATCGCGGAATCTGAAGTTTGGTGAAATTCTGTGCATTAGTTCTTGAGATATAGCTATAATGAAAATCATGAAAAACGTGGCATAGCAGCGCCACCTGCTGGCCAATTTACACCAAAACTTAATCAGCGTCTATGTATATCAAGGAGTAACAAAATCTGAAGTTTGGTAAAATTCTGTGCATTTGTTCTTGAAATATAGCAATCTTGAAAATCATGAAAAACGTAATATAGCAGCGCCACCTGCAGGCCAATTTTCACCAAAAACCAATAGGCACTAATTCATATCAAGGTTTTTGTTCCTAACCAAATAGGTATTCCAATACTTTTGAAAAGCTCTGTATTTGATCTGTCGGTTGATATATAGATATATATATATATACTATATACTGGGAAAACTTAATTGAGCAAGAAAATGCCTAACTGGTTGAAAGTTCTCTTTCAGCAATTTATACTAATTGATGGAAACATACTTAGATACTTTTGTTCAGCTTTGTAGTTTATCTAGTACCTTTATTACACTCTAGTATTCTGCTAAAATTTAGTTCAAACAAAAAAACTCTTAAAACTACTCAAATCACATTTCCAGAAACTGTCATCCATAGGTGACCATATAGCAATTTTTTTTGCGTGACCCCGATATCATTTTATTTATATTCTACAAACATTTCTTAGTAAACTGAAAGCAGTTTAACGTAAAAATGCATAAATTATTTAAAAATAACCTTCGGATAGAATATACGATTTGAAATGTTTTGTGTGTCCCTCTAAATGCTTTGCACTTCATATTATGCGTTTAATATTGAGTCTCAGCGGCGTATATAAATTTTATGATACTTGAAATTCGTTTAACATAGTTAAAATATGTCGCAAACAATTCCCTTCTTTATTATTGTGTAATGGAATTCTTTTGAGTGATCCTGTAAATAAATAATAATTATTATTTTCACGGCATATTTTACAGACTGTATATTTTAGTGCACTTTGAATCTGAATATGTTTGACCTAGTGTAACACCTTTAAAATTCATTTGAAATGATTTTTTCTCATAAGCCATAATGCATCGGAAAAATTTTGACTATATCTGTAAATCAACTAATCATGGTAGAAACTTCGTTTTCAATAGGGTTCGTGCTAGGGTAAACATCAATAAAATATAAAAATTTCATAGCAATCCAAGTATATTTACTGGAGTTAGAGAACGGCCAGAGGGCCAGACAAACCGAATGCATAAACACTTTTCAACTTTGTTGGAAAGTGTTATAAAATGGAGAATACAGTAAAAAATACGTCTAACTCACCCTTTTTTTATAATGGGAAATTCTCGTCACGAATTTCCTTCTTTAGAATTAGTTATGTATAGAGTGGAGTAGGTGTTTGCGAATGCAGAGTTAATAATTCATAACGAGATTTCGGGAATTCAAAGTTAATAATTCACAACTAGGAAAATAGTTAATGACTTATTTTGAAAGCAATTTTGCGCAATAGTGCAACAAAAAAGAAAAAAAAATCTTTTATATGATTTTTCAAAGATACGAAAGAGTGACTGTTTTTTTTTCTTCCTTTGGTGCAGTGTTATACTTTAGGGTTTTGAAAAAGATTAACAACTGATCGACTAACTCAAGTTATGTAGGAGTGACCTAAAATGTAGTGTTTCATTTAAAAAATTTACTTTTGAGTTGATTTATCTTCCTTTTTTTTATTATTTGGAGTCCAGAGTTTTATGTAGATACATACATACTGATAGATATTCTAAGTTAAACGAAACGATATGATTTACACTGTCCTTATTTAACGGACATTTATTATTTGGGTTTTCTTTAACCCTTTCAGGGGCAAGTAATTGCGTTTTGGTAATGTTACATTCACACCAGAAAATTAGAAAATTTCGTTTCAAAATACGAAAAAGCAATTTTTGAACTTCTCCCTATCTAAGTAAGAATAGTAAATTAATTAAAACGTTCTGGTGCAAGTAATGATTAAAATTAGGTGGAATGTAATATATCCCACTACCCCTCAAGGGGTTAACAGTTTATTTCAATTTAACTTACTTTAGTTTAAAGATATATATTTTTAATTACTTTCTTCTGTCTTTACAAGAAGAAAGTATTGGATTCGTGTACATTTTCGAAATCCGGTTTTCGATGGATTTACACATTTTAGGGGTCAGAGAACCCGAAAAGCATGTTTTTACAAAATGTCTGTCTGTATGTGACAAAAATTTTGTGGGCACTCTATCTCAAGAACTAATGCATGGAATTCCACAAAACTTTAGATTCTGTTATACCTTGATATAAACTAGATCTGATTAGTATTTGGTGTATATCGCTCAACAGGTGGTGCTGCTGTACTCAGGGGTGTAGTGGAGGGTATACGCCGTATACCCTCTGGATTTTTTAAAGGAACACCGTATATTACCCACTGCTTTCTAAGAAAGCTATAGTATATATACTGTGGGGTATACCTTCTGGCTTAACCCTTTCCAGCACACTGTTCCCTGTCTGGGATACCTAATTTTAATTCCAAACTTGCAAATGACACTAGTAATATTTTAGTAAAATTTTGATTTTAAAATAAAATCTCAAATTAAGGACTTCAAAATATCTAAAAAAAATCGTTTGCGAATTCCGGTGTCAGTCGATAATTACTCATTTTACTAATAGATTTTCCCGTGCCGGAAACGGTTAAGTGTATACCCTCTGTTGACCATATACGACTACATCACTTTACGACTACATCACTAGCTGTACTGCATTGTTCACAATTTCCACAGCAGCCATATCTCAAGAACTAGTTCATGGATTTTCATAAAACTTTACATTTAGTTAGTATTTGATATAAGATGGTGTTAATTATGTTTTGGTGCAAATCGCTCAATAGGTGGCGCTGTTATGCGGCATTGTTTATGATTGTCGCAATAGCTCTATCTCAAGATGTAATGCACGAAATTTTCTAAAATTCAGGTTCAGTTAGATTCTGATATAGATTAATATTGTTCAGTTTTTGGTGGTAATTGTCCCACACATGGCGCAGCTATTCTGCATTTTTCACGATTTTGCAATAAATGTATCTCAAGAACTAATGCATGAATTTTCATCAAACTCCAGATTCACTTAATACCTGATAAAAAATTAATCCCGATTAGTTTTTGGTGTACATCACCCAATATGTGGTGCTGTTATGTAGTTTCTTTTTAAGATTTTGGAGTAGCTTCATCTCAAAAACTAATAAACGGATTTTTATCAAACTTCAGATTCATTTGCAAGTTGACATAAGTTGTTGCTGACTAGATATTGGTTAAAACCCTCTAGCCGGTGGCTATGCTGCATTTTTCAGGAAGTATTAACATGTATTAGATTTTAAGAAAGTTTTGAGATTGCCACATCTGACTATTTTTACTTTTAATTTAGTGCTGTTTATAATATTCGGTTTTTGTGTTAGAAGTTTGTCCTTTTTCAAATTTAATTAAATTGTATGCGTTTTATAATCCCAATTATTTAACAACGTATTCATAAAATACTGTAGCATACTATGTGAATAATGTGATAACCAGAATTAAATTAGTGGTGTTTTGTAAAAAAAGGTTGATTTTATTTTCAGTGTGATTGCTTTATTCTTGTATTTTTAACTACAAGAAAAGGAGAAATTTATGAAATTTTTTATAAAGGAAAATTCTGGTTACTAAAATATTCTGGTCTCTTTTGATATATTATAAACTAAGTTGGTTATCGTGAATTCAAAGTTTTTCATTTATAGCAAATTTTTTCTAAAATAATTAATGATTTTTTTTGTAAATACTTTTTAGCAATGCAGGATGTCTAAAAGTATTTCCAAAGCATAATTATTGCATCTGATGCGAAATAGAAAGATAACAAAAGCTGGCAAAATCAGTACTTTTTGCTTAGTATGGCATCTGATGGCTTTTTGTGGAAAATTAACATATAGATTATTATCAGACAATATATAAATAAACTGTAATAAATAATTTTGATTGCGCTGAAAAGTGTTAAAGAAAAATATTGTGAATGAAGCAAATTTAGCAATTTCTTTCTAATTAAAAGAACCTGCCGCCTTTCCAGGTGAATAATATTAGTTTTATTTAGATTAAAAAAGCCGAATTTTGCTATTTGGGAAGGTTTTTGAACATAGACAGCAAAAACAAAACAAACACACGAACAACAAAAATAATAAAAATATCGGTAGACTGCCAACACTCATCTTCGTAAAGTAATTAATTGCATGTGCTTGACTTCTTGGCTTTTTCTCCCTATCTCTTGCAAATAATAATAATTGAAAAAAAGTTTACTTCCTTGCACTTATTTTAAAATCATATGAAAACAATGTGATAACTTAATGTAAAATAGTATTGAATGCAATATAACAGCCAATAATTTGATTTTATAAATGCAGTCATGTATAACGACGTTGATTTTGTATTAAGTGACTTGCTTTATTTATGTGCTAATTTATTCAACTGTAAAATAAAAAAGCATCGTAAAACGGCAGACAGAACTGCATTTTATAATAAAGAATTCTCATCACGAAAATCCTCTTTTGATAGAAAATGCATTAAGTAGATGTCTAGGATTAAAGAGTGAATAATACATAATCAGATTTTCACAAAAGAATGGCTTTCTTTACAAGCAAATGTTTGTGCAGTAATTTAAGATATCTACAAAATAAAATGTATTTTCATTTTAATACCTTAACAAGAATAAAAATAACAGCCTTATTAGCAGATTTTACTTATGCGTTGGAGTAATAATGTCTACTTTTTTTTTTCTTTTTTAAAATTCTTTCATACTGAAAGCTTAATACATTTTCTACCTAATTCTATATTTTCCTTTACATTTACAGGATGCTGCAGGTATTTGATCAGGTATAAATCGGGGTATAAATCAACGACTGCTTTCAAGCAGTAACTTTCTGTACAGGTGACAACAGATGTAATTGGATATCATTTATTGAAACTACCGCGAACCTCAATATTTCTTCAGGCAGTCAAAACTGATTGCAAGTAATAATCACTTAAGTATTGGGAAGATTTTCACAATGGCTGCTTTGACAGCCGCAACATTCTTGTGTGGATGACAGAATCTCCCCCATGTTTTGTTTGTATGGGCTGTACAGGATATTATAGAGTATTGTTAGAAAAGGTATCTATTCCCAAGTGTTACAGAAGTAAGTAAGTAACAGCTCGGTATAAGTAACGGCATTGACTCTGCCACCTTGGAGGAAGTGGTGGCATCAGATCGTCTTCGCTTCTCAGGACGCGATTTTTTTTTTTCCGAGCACCTTCGTCGTTCCAGGTCCAAGCTCGCACTCTGATTGGTTGTTGCTCTCGGCACTGTTTTCACGTAACTTGGCGATAACCATACTTGGCGAAAAATACTTCGCTCGTAAGTGAACGTGTAAACCTAAAACCTATCCTACTCATTCCTTATCCTACTCATTCTTATTCTTATTACATAGTACATACAAATGTCTCGACCGATTTCGTTGGCCAGCATCATCCGCCATTTTGTTTCAAAAAGGTAGCCATTTTAAATTTTTAAAAAAATTTAAAATTTAAAATTAAATGCAAAAAAATAGAAATTTGAAAAATATTTTTCTTTTACGTGTTAGAACTTAAAACAAAGATTCCAGAACACTTTTTATTTTGTTTATATCTTAAAAAATGATTGAGTTATAGCACTTTGAATTTTTCTTATGGCTGACATTTTGAAACGATCTGATTTTTGTCACGTGATAACACGCGTATTTATGAACCGATTTCAATGAAACTTGGTATGTACATAGTACATACAAATGTCTTGACCGATTTCATCATCCGCCATTTTGTTTCAAAATGGTGGCCATTTTAAATTTTTAAAAAAATTTTAAATTTAAAATTAAATGCGAAAAAATTAAAAGTTGAAAAATATTTTTTCTTTTACGTGTTAGAACTTAAAACAACGATTCCAGAACACTTTTTATTTTGTCTATATCTTAAAAAATGATTGAGTTATAGCAGTTTGAATTTTGCTTATGGCTGCCATTTTGAAACGGTCTGATCAGAACGATCCACAATGTTGCTTTAAAATGGCATACACTTTATGATATCGTGGAATTTGGTGACTCTTTAAATCGCTTAAAATAAAACCAGATTGAATAAAATATGACTAATTTCTAAAAATTCCTATTAATATTCAGTCTTGACAAAAACTAGTATTCAATCTTATAAAATCACAAATTTTATAAGATTATTTTCACTAATTTCAGCTTAGTGTTTTTGAACAATGTAACTTACTTTAAAATAAATAAATATATATATAAGTATATGAAAGCTACCTCTTCCTCCCGGCATTGCCGGAAGGACTTTTATATTTTATGGTAAACATTGAATACTACAAAAGAGGTTTTTATATTATTTTTATTTTTTACATTTATTGACGTTTAAATGTACAGTAATGATTTCTTGCTTTCTTGTAAATGAAAATACATTCAATAAATTAAAGATTTTTCAACAATGGATTTTGAACGACAATCATAGAAAAATTGAACTCAACTAGAACTTTATATTGAGATAGAAGGTGGTGTGAAAGAAAACATGAAATGTAACTTACCAAAATTGCATGAACATTTTTGTATACTTCCAACTGTCTGTAGTAAGTTAGATTGAGTGACATTAAGAAAATTAAGCCTGTTTACACTAAACTTTCATCTAATTTAGAAATTAAAAAAAAGAATACAAATTTAATACATTCTTGATAACATACTTGGTGATCGGAATCAAAATTGCTTCTCTTGACAATTTTCGTTTTACTTCTTTCTAATGTTTAAAATTGATTTTTATTCACTAAGAGTTTTTTTCCATGACGATTAAAGTAATTGGATAAGGAAGTCTTTTTTCTATTTAATAAAACAGTTGTATCATATTTTGTCTTCCTAAGTATCTTCTTTCTGTGATTTTGAAGTCTTTCCATGATCTAATTCTGCTTGTTTTAATAAAGTACAAAAGATGAATATTTAAGAAAAATGCATGCTGTACTGTTTGTGGCCAAATTGTTACTATAATTGTTACACTATAAATGTTGTTACTGACAATATTAGTTAAAATTTTTTGCGTTGACAATGCTGACAGGTGTCGTCATCTGGTAAGGGACTCTTAGTGCATAACCTGCGTCAGTGATATTATAGGAACACTTTGTGATTTAAATGTTTTCAACAGCTTATGGTAAAATCTATTACCTGCAAAATCTGTCAAAAGAAAAAACGCCAAATTAAACAAATTTGATAGAAGCCTTCATTATGGCCTAGCATCTTAATGAGTAATTAAAAGGAAAGTTTAAAAAAATGCAAACATAGACGGTCAAGAGAAATAAAATATGTAAAAAGAAATACAACAAAATAGTAAGGAATTTGTTTTGAAACATTTGTATTGAATTTTTTTACAATAAATTTCTATTTTATGAGCGAAAGTCTGTTTTTATTTATAAACCCATAAGTATTCAGTCCAAGTATACCAAAAGTAGTTTAATATTCCACTAGTAAACAACAACAAAACAAAGCTTCATATTCTTCGCAATGTAAAGTTTAGGTTATGATAATTTGGCCACCAAATGCATATTATGCATTTTTTCAATTAAATATAAATGTAAAAATAATTTTAAAAAGCACTTTTTAAGTTTTTTTTTCTTATTTAATAAAATTGTTGCATCCTGTTTTGTTTTTCTAATTATTTTCTTTTTTCTGTTTTTGAATTCTTTCCATGATCAAATTATATTTGTTTTAATAATGGGTAAAAATAATATTAAAAAAATGCATGCTGTATATTACCTCAATTATTTTTCAAATAAATATAAATGTAAAAATGCTTTATAAAAATCACTCTTTTTAAGAAGTTTTTCTTCATATTTAATAAAATTGTTTAATCATGTTCTGTTTTTTCAAATATCTTCTTTTCTGTGGTTTTGAATTCGTTCCATGAACTAATTATGTTTGTTTCAATAAAGAACAAAAGATAGAAAAATGCATGCTCTTCAGTGGCTGGCCAAATTATTAGTTACACTACAAATTTTCTTATTGGTAATCTTGATTTAATGTTTTTGTTTTGGAAACACTGGCAGGTGAGATTTGACAGGTACCATCAACCGGCAAAGGACTCTTGGTACATAACTTGCATCAGTGTGGTTATGGGAACACTTGGTGATTTAAATGTTTTCAATAGTTTATGGTGAAATCTGTTCTCTGCGAAATGCACCAAAAGAAAACACGACAAATCAGCCTTGATTATGGCCCATCATCATTATGAGTAATTTAAAACAAAATTTAAAAAAAGGTATACATAGCAGGCCAGGAGGAATAAAATCCGCAAAAGGAAATTCAACGAAATATTAAGGAATTTTTTTAAACACTTGTGTTGTGTTTAAAATAATGTGTTGTGTATAATAAATTTCTACTTTATGAGCGAAAATCTGTTTTTATTCACTCCATTTATATCAAAAGTAGTTTAATAATCCACTAGTACGCAACAACAAAACAAAGCTTCATTTTCTTTGCAATGCAAAGTTTAGGTAATAATAATTTGGCCACCCACTGTATATTATACCAATTCTATTTCATGTAAACATGAATATAAAAATACTTTTTTAAAAAAGCACTCTTTTTAAGAAGTATTTGTTCTTTTTTAAATAAACAATTGAATTTTTTCCCTACATATCTTCATTTTGTTTTTTTATTGTTTACTAGCGGCCTTCGCCCGCTACGCTGGTCGGTTTATCTAAAGAAATCTTGAAGAAGTAGTTAGATAAGGTTCAGACATACATTAAAAAAAAAAAAAAGCAAGTCGATCATTCAAAAAACGTTGGGAAATATCAAATATTTACTGTAATTTTTTAAGAAAAACAAAGTTTCGAAAAAAAAAATTAAATCGAAAAAAAAATTACACTGACATATTAATGCAAGGAAATTTTCCCAGAGAGAAAATTCGCCTTGAATACAATATTTCAAATTCTTTTAATTGCTTATAGGCGTTAATGCCAACATAGTGAAAAAAAATTCCATGCTGGGAATCGAACCCGGGCCATCAGTATGGCGCACTGACGTTCTACCGACTAAACCACATGGAACGACAGCCAGCTTGAAACTTTCTCATACTTAAGTAGACTGGCGAAAACATAACGATAGCGCGTTTTAAAATCGCACAGTGACATCTATTGGATTTTATATGTACTAAAAAACGTTATGTACTAAAAAACGTGAGCAGCGCACCTAATAGTTTCTTTTGTTTCTTTTTGTTACTTTTTTGTCTGTTGTCCGATTTTGATGAAACAAAGCCTATACACTGCCCGGGAGTGTGCATTCTTCATTAGTGAAAACCGCATAAAAATCCATTCAGTAGTTACGAAGATAACCTCGAACAAACAGACAGACAGACAGACAGACAGACAGACAGACAGACAAAAAATTCAAAAATTTTTTTTTTGTGTTTCATTGGTTTTCTTTTATCGCCCTGACTCCATTTTTGTCAATTATCTTCAATGTACAGACACACCGGGTCCTACTGTTTTATTATATGTATAGATTATGTTTGTGTTAATGAAATGCTAAAATGAATATTGAAAAAAATCATGCTGTATATTACCCCAATTCTTTTTCAAATAAATATAGATGTAAAAATTACTCTTTTAAAAAGCACCTTTTAAAGAAGTCTTTTATTTTATTCAATAAAATTGTTGAATCCTCTTCTGTGTTTCTAAATATCTTCTTTTTGTTTTTAAGATTCTTTCCATGATCTAATTATATTTGTAGTAATGAAATTCAAAAGTGAATATTAAAAAAATCATGCTGTATACTACCCCAATTATTTTTGAAATAAATATAAATGTAAAAGTATTTTAAAAAAGCATTCTTTAAGAAGTTCTTCTTCTTATTGAATAAAACAGTTGAATCTTGTTTTGTTTTCCTAAATACCTTCTTTTGGTGTTTTTGATTACTTCCTATGATCTAATTATGTTTATTTTAATAAAGTGCAAAATGACTATTAAAAAATGCATGCTGGATATTACTCAATTCTTTTTCAAATAAACATAAATGTAAAAATATTTTTTAAAGCATTATTTTAAAAAGTTCGTTTTCTTATTTATTAAAATAGTTGAATCCGATTTTATTTTCCTAAATATCTCCTTTTTGTTTTTCTTAATTCCTTCCAAGATCTAATTATGTTTATTTTAATAAAATGCAAAAATGAATATTAAAAAAATCATGCTATATATTATCTCAGTTCTTTTTCAAATAAACACAAATGTAAAAAATACTTTTAAGAAAGCACTTTTTGTTTTTTAATTCTTTCCATGAACTAATTATGTTTGTTTTACTAAAATGCAAAAATGAATTTAAAAAAATGCATGCTGTATGTTATCCCAATTCGTTTTTAAATAAACGAAAATGTAAAAACACCTATAAAAAGCACTTTTTAAGGAGTTTTTCTTCTTATGGAATAAAACTGTTGACTCCTGTTTTGTTTTCCTAAATATCTTCTGTTTGTGTTTTTGAATTCCTTCCATGATTTAATTATGTTTCTTTTCATAAAGAACAAAAATGAATTTTAAAAATGCGTGGTGTATATAATCCCAGTTCTTTTTCATTTAAGCATGAATGTAAACATGCTTTTTAAAAAAGCAGTCTTTTTGACAAATTTTTCTTCTTAATGATTAAAACAGTTGAATCCTGTTTTGTTTTCCTAAATATTTTTTTTGCGTTTTTGAATTCTTTCAATGAACTAATTATGTTTTTTAATAAAGTAGAAAAATGAATATTAAAAAAATGCATGCTGCATGTTACCCTCATTCTTTAAAACATCTATATTATAAAGGACAAACGTGCGTTACTCTAACGTCATTTTGACGGTGGCAACAGTGTGTGATCAAATTTATGTTTTATTAACTTTCATTATAATTTTTTTTTAAACTGCTAAACACCGTACTTACTCATGTATAATGGGCATTCCGTACTTTGCAAGAAAAAATGGCTATTTTTTTAATCTCGTATATAAAGCGCACCAAGTAAAGAAAATGGAAACAAGTATAACGCCAGGTTAGGGAAGAAGGCAAAATTCTGGTTTTAAACTTCGTACTGGAAGAGGGTATGAGCACCATCCAAAACGCATGCTTTTCTGGAGAAATTGTGTAAATACCTGCAAGTAGAGCTGTAGATTTTAACTAGTATAAAGGATTTACTGCTTTCAAGGATACTCAGTCTCGAAGAAAATTTTGATGTTCGAGGTACCTAAAATAAGTAAGGAAATGAATATTTCAACAGAAAATTTCAAGAAGAGTTATGGCCGGTTGCGACGTTTTATGATCCGAAGCAGAAGTATCAGGGGAAGAACAACGCTATCAAAGAAACTGCCGGAAGAATACGAAGATTATAGTACTAAGTTCTCCCAGTACATTATAAGACTGAGAAAACAAAAGGGATATCAGATGTTGCAAATCGGAAATTCAGACTGTCGGCGATTCAATTGATATGTCGGCAATATGTGATTTGCCAAAAGTACAGGATGTTCATAAAAGAGCTCCAAGATTTTTAAATTCAATTATGAAATTACGTTAATGTTTAGATGTGTATTTAAAGGTAAATTTATTAATATTTTTAATATATTTCAATGTGTGCCACGTTTGTTGCACGGCACACATTCAAACGGTATTCAACTTCTTCCCATGTTGTGGACAACATGTCTGGAGTGATGATTGCCACATATTGTTAAATGTACGTAGCCACTGACGAATGTTTTGTCCGTTCGTGCATTACAAACATATACGTACCGATAGTTGCACTGTATAATGGTAACAGATCTAGTTTGTATAAGTCAGGTAACACACTGAATATTTTGAAGAGCCGTTACATCGCACTGTAGCAACTGAACCCAATGATGGAGTGAGCATATGCTGCCTCACTCCAATGTCAATAACGTAAAAAAAAAAAAAAAAAAAAAAAAAAAAAAAAAATGAAACTGAAACTGAAACTGGTGTGGATAAAATTTGATGAGCTACTAATTACTTCAAAATTAACTGACCTGACTTAACTCATACAGTTAACTCGAAATAATTTTTAAAAATCCCTGAGTTCTTATATAGACAGCTTGTATAAATAATCAGTTGTTTAAGATATTTTATTTTGTTTACAAAATCGCATATATATTGTACTTTTTATTTTTATATTTTCCATGATCAATTTACATATCAGTTATTGTTTAATGTTAACAAATAACATTACATGCATTTATTATTAATTTTATTATATATGATATTGAATAAAACTTATAAGAAATATTATCTGTGAAATATTTATTAAATTTAAGCATTAGAAGAATATGTTTTTTTAATTGTAAATATTAGTCGTATTTAAAATGAGTGTACATAATTATAAAATTAAACTCGTATGAAAATGTTAACGAGATTCTTAGAAAATTTTAAAGACTTTAATTTAAAGTACAATATCTGCGTTTTATATATATATATATATATACAGTAGAACACCGATTATCCGAACAAGTCAGGACCGACCCTCGTTCGGATAAATGAACAATTTAAGAGATGTTCCTGACTATACTAAAACCTTCGCACTTTATACAGGCTTTGAACTGCTAGCACCAGTTAGATCTGGCGAATTGTTTTTTTTTTGTCTTTTTTAGTCATTTAATTTTTTTTCTTTGTTCATTATCTTCTGATTATAATTTAAGCAAAATAGCTTCTGTTGTTGCTTTTTATGAAAGAATGCACCTTGTTCAATAATGCCATGTCTCGAATTATTTTTAAATACGTTAATTGAGCAGGATCAACGTTTTTCTGCAACGAAGCATTTCATATCTGATTTCTAACATTCAAAGGCTTCGTTATGTGATAGACCGGGGTCATTTTTAAAGAATTCGTTTACATTTCCTTCAATTTCTTTTCCGTTGTTACTGCTTCCAGCGATTTACTAATTGGGTAATCGGGGATTCAATTTCGCATGCTTAAGTTAAAGGGACAAGGAAAAAAAACTAGTCGGGTATGGCAATCTTAAAACTTTCTTCTATCTCATGCATATTACGACATCAAAATTCGCTACCACAGTGCCAAAATAAAATGGTAATCTATGCTCATCGTGATGATTCTAAGGGCATGAAATTCCGTGCATGAAATAGGACTATTGTGGATATCGGGAAAATTGAAACATAAAATCGCCATGTGTTGGGCGATTTATACTAAAATATGAACAGCAGTAATATTCATCAAGCTATACATGAATCTGAAGTTTGATGAAAATTCGTGAATTAGTTCCTGAGATATAGCTATTGCAGGAATCGGGAAAATTTAACATTATAGCGCCATCTGTTGGACGTTTGACACTAAAACGTAAACAGGACTAGTTCAGTTCACTGATTTACTTAATCTCAAGAAAATCCGTGCATTAATTCTTGATATAGAGCTATTGCGGAAATTATGAAAAATGTAGCACAGCAGCGCTCTCTGTTGAGCGATTTACACGAAAAATGAATCAGCATCAATCTATATCAGTGACTACCTGAATATAAATTTTTATTAAATTCCGTGATTTAGTTCTTGAGATCTATCGCAAAAATCGAGAAAAATGCGGCATAGCAGCGTCACCTGTTGAGCGATTTACACCAAAATGTATACAGCATCAATGCATATCGAGGGTTATCAGAATCAAAAGTTTGATTAGAATCTGTCCATTAGTTATTGAGATATAGCTGTTTCGTAAATCGTAAAAAATGCAGCATAGTAGCGTCACCTATTGAGCGATTTACATTAAAAACTAATCAGCATCGATTTATATCACAGACCAACTGAATACAAATTTTTGTCAAATTTCGTTCATTAGTTCTTGAGTGTCCACAAACTTTATGTCACATACAGACAAATAGAGTCAGATTCACATTACAGATATTTTGATAAAACATGTTTTTTGGTATCTCTGACCCCTATAACATGTAAATTCATCATAAAACGGAATTCGAAAATTTTCATGAATCCAATCCTCTTGGAAAGATAGTAGAAAGTTAAAATGAGAGAAACAAGATATTTAGATAATTAAAAATAATTACTTTTTTTGTGAGAAATAGATTTTTTAAATAATAAAACTCTGATTTTTTTTTTTTCTTTTGTGAGAGAAATAGGTTGTTTGGATAATTGGAAGTTTGGTTAATTGGAGTTCCGATAATGGGCATTCTACTGTATTTTAAATCAGCCAGATGCCATTTCAGATAAATACATTCTACTAAAAAAGCTTCAAAATCCTAACTCGAAATGCATCCTGTGTGTTTTTATATTTTTACAGTGGTTTATACAAATCTTCATCTATGTTTCAAATGGATATTTCCTTTATAATTATCAGTTTTAAACTTTATTGTATCATCTTTCAAAAATAATCTTGATTTCATTAAAAAGTGTTTCATCTTAAACATCTATTTATTCATTTGTATGAATATTTTAGGTGTGTGCCGCAACTGGTGGATCTGCATAATATGAGAACCCCTTAATGTATACACTTTTGTAAATCCATCTTTGTTAGTAAAATTAAGTTAAAAAATGAGATACACCACTAAATACCACAAAGTAGTTAAATAAATGATTAAAAGCCAAGAAAAGTTATTTTCCCAGGTCAAAATCCTAATTATTCTGAAATCCGTGTAGAAAACTCTTTAAGAATTAATTAACGAATTCCTCCAGTCTTTTCAAAGGGTTAAGTGGATATACAAAACAAGACATTCTTAAACAAAATTAGATTTTATTTCATGACATCAGGTTAATTTGTGTTTCGAAGAAATCGAGAGAAATACAGAAATTTAAAGACAGCTAATCCAAGCTTGTGTCTATACATTCCAGTTTTTTGAGAAAAGAGTTCACAGCATATGATATATTATTTTACACACTTTTTCATGGAATGCATAAATTTTACACACAATTTAATTAAGTAAACAGGAAATGCTAAAATATTTTATACGTTTTTTAATGGAATGATCAAATTTTACACACATCTTTAAACAAGTTAATTTGTTATTTTTATAATATTAATGAAAAAGATAAAATTCTGATTTCGAAATTGACAGATTAGAGTTTTGTACAAAAAGAAATACATTCTACACAAACTTTGATATAAAACAAATTTTATACGCACCAAATAAATTTATTGGATTGATTTAAAATTTGAAAGCATATTGCTATAGTTTAAAAGAAAAGACAAACTAAGGTGCTATTTTTTAGGCTGATACTTTTCAGTATAAAATGAAATAAGCTTATATTGTTCATATTTTAATTAAATTAATAAAGTTTGAGATCGTTTAATACATGTACACGATCGCTTAATAGGTACAGTAATTTTAGTGAGCAGGGTAATCAAGCTATTGCTTATTGAACTGGCAAATTACGGCTTGATACGAAATAATTTTTTCACTCTAATTTAAATTTAAAAAAAACTATACATTTCTTGCATACATTTAATTAATTATTAAAAAAATTAATAAACAAAATCGTAGGCTACTAAGTAACGGAAAAATTGCAGAATTACCTCGAACAAACAAGACAAATCTGTGATTAATTGCTTTACTTTCTGTCTTCAAAAAATACTACTTCACTTTAATCAAACAATAACAATAATAAAACTAGTCGTTGGAGGCCATCGTAATACTTACCCATCATGAATATGCATAGCACAATATATGAAAACATAATACATGTAAACAACTTATAAAATGCATTACAATTCCAAAATAAAATATAAACGTATATTTAAGTATTTTTAACACATAATCATGCTCTATTAATAAATTTCTGATGACCCAATTTCGATAAATTGTATGAAACGCCAAACTATTCAAGTAGCACTGAATTGCGTAATAGAAACATCCTTATAACTCCAAAGATAATAATCATATTCACTAACGGTTTCTTGCATAAAATTAAGTATCTCATTTTCAATTAAAAGATATCTTTGAATTGAAATTTGAATGAAATACAGGGTCATGAAAAATCAAAGAATGTGGAAAACAGGATTACACATATCTCGGCAACTAATAATCCGATCGACTTCGTTTTTTATGCAAAATTTGTGTTATTTTATTGCCTTTTATATCCATTCCTTAAAATAAAAAATTTCGAAAATTTTTATGTACCTTTCATCAGAACGAATTTTTCGAGAGTCCGAAAAAAATAGTTCCGGATAATCGAAGTTACTGATATTAAATAGGCTTTGTCCCATTCTTACATACTAAGTACGTACAAAATTTCAAGTCTCTATCTCAATTTGTTTGGGAGATAGAGCGGTTACAGACAGACAGACAGACAGACAGACGGACAGACAGACAGACAGACAGACGGACAGACAGACAGACACACAGACGGACGGACGGCAAATTTTTTTTTCTAAAATTACGTTTTTCGGAATCTTCAGTATCTAAAACGTGTAAATCCGTCAAAAAAAATTTTCGATTTTCAAAACGATTGCAAGACTTACCCTATACTACGTATGATGGGTAAGTAAAAGTTATCAATAAAGTAATTCTTATTAAATTAACTAGCTGACCCGCCCGGCGTTGCCCGGGTCCGTATTAGCAATATTAAACGAACTTGAAATTTGTATGATTTTATCAATAACTGGAAGCATGCAGAAATGCATTGTCTGAAATACGTCGCAGCTGACTTTGTGAAAAATCAGTTTTAAAAACAACAACTAATATTAAACTCTAAAAATACTTAAAATGAGCAATGAGAAACACGGGAGGGAACATGTATCCAACGATTGCGTTAGTTTCGTGTTAAAGTGTTGATATTTTCTTAGCAGACGATTTTTTGTGATAAATACATTATCTGTTTTATATTTCTTCTGCGTTTACCTAAGCTGTGTAAAATCTCTATAAATAAAAGGAATAGAGGATGAGAGCCTATCTGTGCCTCAATTAATTATCCTCGGAATTCCTTTTATATATAGAGATTAACAAATTATTACAAGACTACTGTATTTATTTGTGCATAATGTGGACAATTTTTACAAAAACTTTGGGTTAAAACGGGAGTGTAAGCATTATTTATTTACGGATATCGCGACTCGCGACCAAAGAAATGCAAAGGCAATCCACGGTGTAACGTCGAGATAATGACATCTCGACTGTGAGGTCATTTGATCAGAGCACGGCCAACGAAATCACATAGTTAGTACATTATGTATAGTAAATATAAAATCATAAAGATCATATAGTTAAGATTCTGAAAAGAAAGCATAAATGTTTAAAAATCAACGGACACATTTTAGATCTAGGTTTAAAATGAAAGAGTTTTACTACATTCTAAGGAATTATTTATAAATACATACAAAGTAGATTTGGTACTACTTGGTTATTCCGTCGACCAATTTTGCCAAATTATGCAAATCACCAAACTAATAGCCAAATTATGCAAATCGCCAAACTAATAGCCAAATTATACACATTGACATAAATTTTATTTTAAATAATGAAAAAAAAAAAAAAAATAGTAGAATTTTAATAAAAATACAAATGAAAAGTCAAAATAAAAATTACTTAATGACGTTTAAAACACGAATATCGAATTTAATATAATTGAAAGTGAAATTCACGATCATTCATTATTGTCATTTTATCTTATAATTTTGACGATAGTTTTATGGTCGACGGGATAACCAAGTAGTACTTTAGATTTTATGTTGCATATAGTTTATAAACTTAAACACAGAACAATTGTAAAATATGTCTTGTTTTTATTTAATTTCATTTAAATAAAATTTCTGATTCATAATATATGTATTTGATTGAAAAGAAAAGAAAAGAAATGGGGAAGATTAGCAGCTGTGTTTGCATATTAATAATTTACCAAAATGCAATATTAGATGTTTATGAAAAGTTAAAAAAAAAAAAAGGAAATCCAAAACACATTTTTAACATGTATTTTTGTGAAGGATTATGAAAATCTATTTTACATCAACTTATTGTATATCGATAAATAAATAAAATATGCATGCATTTCAGACAAACTCTCTTAATATAAAGTACTTATTTTTAATACTATTAAAATAGTGATCTGAAGAACACAAATTTTCTTATTTTAAGTTTCAAAATGTAATTAAACTAGTTTGATGTGCCAATCCCAAAACTTTCTTTTATCTCATACGTACATTTTAATATTTAAAAAAAAATAGTTACTCATTTTAAAGCTTTAATAATTTTAATTCAATATCATACCAACTTTGATTTTCATCTTAAATTTCTGCTTCAGTCAGTTAATAGGAGTAAAAACGAATTTCCGTCTCTGCACGAGCCGATGGACAATATAATGATAGGCAGATTTTATTTTTTTACAAATTCAGGGAGATCCTACTTGCCTTACCAAAAAATAATCTTATACAAAAAACTTAGTTCAGTTCTAGAACTAATTTTTACTTAACACTTTTAGGTGGTGCAATATTGAAAGTGGCATAAAATTCGCTATTGCAGCGCCCCCTTTCCCCCTTCCGGCGGATTTTTTTCAAATTCAGGGAGTACCAACTAGCCATAACCATACACTTAGACAAAAAATTTGGTTCAATTCGATTCATAACTTCATATTATTTTGGTCGGTACAATATTAAAAATGGCACAAAAATCGCGATTGCAGCGCCCCCTTCCGGCGGATTTTTTTCAAATTCAACGAGGACCAACTAGCCATAACCATACACTTACACAAAAAATTTGGTTCAATTCGACGCATAACTTCATGTACTTTTGATCGGTACAATATTGAAAATGGCACAAAAATCGCGATTGCAGCGCCCCCTTTCGGGGGATTTTTTTCAAATTCAGGGGGGACCAACTAGCCATAGTCATACACTTACACAAAAAATTTCGTTCAATTCGATTCATAACTTCATACACTTTTGGTCGGTAAAATATTGAAAATGGAACAAAAATTGCCATTGCAGCGCCCCCTTCCGGCGGATTTTTTTCAAATTCAGGGAGGACCAATTGGCCATACTTATACACTTACACAAAAAATTTGGTTCAGTCGAGGCATAACTTCGTATACTTTTGGCTGGTACAATATTGAAAGAGACACTTAAATCGCGATTGCAGCGCCCCCTTCCGACGGATTTTTTTCAAATTCAGGGAGGACCAACTAGCCATAGTCATACACTTACATAAAAAATTTGGTTCAATTGCATAACTTCATATACTTTTGGTCGGTACAATATTGAAAATGGCACAAAAATCGCGATTGCAGCGCCCCCTTCCGGCGGAATATTTCAAAACTGAAGTAGGACCTGCTTGACATAGCCAAAAACATTCACAAAAAATTTGGTTCAATTCTATGCGTAACTCCATACACTTTTTGATGGTAGAATGGCGACATACAGACACACGGACAGACAGACATTTTGTAAAAACAGGTTTTTTGGAATCTCTGACCCCTAAAACGTGTAAATCCGTCGAAAAACGGAAGTCGAAAAAAATTTCGATTACAATACTTTCTTCTTTTGAAGATAGAAGAAAGTAAAAATGATAGAAAGCCAAGATACAGTAACATTCTGAACAAAAACCACTAAAACTTATCAAAAGGAAAGATAAAAAATGTATGTTTATCAATAAGTTTTACTTCGTTACATTGCCCTGTAAAAAAAAAAAAAAAGTGAGGAGATTAAAAGTGAAAACTATGTGCTAAACAAATACAAAAAATATAAAATTTAGTAGAATATACTTATTGAAACATATAATTCTAGAATGGAAGAAAAAAACTAAACACGATATTCGATCTATAAAATAAATAGTTTATAAGACAAACAATGAACAAATTTAATTCTGAAAACATGATACAGTATAGCAGTTTATCGTTAGGATTAAACATACATAATGAAGGTCTTGCACAAAGATGACATATAAAAATATAATATATTTAACTGATAAAAAAATTACAAAATCCTTAAAATAATATCTCTAAATGATCAATAAACTTTACAGATTATAAATAAGAGCAGTACATACCGAATAAAGACCTAAAATAACCTTAAAAAATCTTTTTTTCAAAGGTGTTATTCAAATTTTGAATGCTTTACTACGGAGATGTTGAATAAAGATGATTCAGTCCTAGGCTAACAAAAGAGACAGGCTACCGCGGTTCATTCCATGTATTTTTGTTTAAAGACCGCTGGAATCACATGCTGTTCAAATGCACTAATGGAGATGTAGGAAAAGACCATCACGTCATTCTAACGATCTGAAGGGGAAAAAAAAAAAAAGAGTCTGGGATGCAGCTTGTCTTTTTCGTTAGCCTCGATCTAGTCCATCTGAGGTCGTAAAAGTCTTGATCTGGCCTTGTATGTCATTGATCATGAATATATCCTATAATTATTTGAAATAATAGATGCTTTCGCTAAGTTACTAAATCTGCCAGTTTTGTGTTGTTTTTTGCTTATTTCATAGCCAGAAAGATTGTATGGACTCTATTCTCCGTTTGAGTTCGAGGCTGTGATTTCGGCAATGTTTCCCCAAAACACGTGAACTCACTTCACAAAAATATGTTCCGTTACTATTCTACGGCATACAATCACGAGATGGGGAACAAGTCGTTGCATAATTAATGGCTATGATGTGGGGAATGTTTCCCCAAAACACGTGACTTTGACGTCACCAGAATAGAGTCCATTTATAACATGTGCGATCTGTTAAATTTGCTAGCCCACACTATCGTCACTTTCCGCTCCTGCTACCGGTTTGTACAAAAGACGAGCGTTGCAGGTGAAACCAGCAATTAGAATTTCGTCACTTTTTATCTTTTGAAGCCGCGTTTTATTTTCGTGTTTCCATTTTAAAAAGCTTTCTTATTTCTGAAATCTTTTGTTTAAAAAGTAAAGCTCTAACAAAAATAAAAAAGTAATCAAAAAAAAAAAAAAAAAAAAAAAAAAAAAAAAAAAAAAAAATCAAATAAGAGGACCGTATACTATATATTTTTTCGAAGACATTTTCTAAAGGAGCCTGCGACCAATGACACACATCGTCGTACATAAGATGATAGATGATAGCTTGTTAGGGTGGTTCATAACTAGTTGCAAGGGGGGGGATGATAAGTATAAAAGTCAAAAGAAATGCTAGGAAAATACGCTCGTTCAGCTACCAATATGAACTAACCAAAAACAAAAGTTTTCTGGTTATGAATACGTATTTTACGATAGCTACAGCTGGACATCAAATTCGAAAGTAGTACACTAGTCCACATGGATCCAAGATTTACCTCTCAAGACTAAATTCAGTCCTGGAGAGATTCTTGTCGGATAACAAATTCAACTTATGTATTTAACTGATATCAATTTTACTACCAAGAACTTTTACTCACCTTCTTTTATTTTATAAGGTCAGTTTTTAACTAAAATAAAAGTCATAAATATTTTCTTACCCAGATTCACCTGATTGACCCTAATAGTCATAAAGTTTCTGTATTGTGAATGGATGTCTTTCATTCATGATCGTCCCTATACGGAACTATTTTCAGTTAGCTTTTGTTCATAACCGTATACAAGACTCTCAAACTTTAATTTTTCTTCTGAAGTTGCATTGGCGTTTGTTTAGCATTCTATAAAAAATGAAGCTTCAAAGAGAAGATTTAGCTTGTGCTAGTTTGCAGTGTAATCATACACTCACTCAAAACAAAACGGAGTTAAAGAATACAAAACCTTGAATCCACCTTTTACCAATTTTCGCAACTTCTAATACTAGCATATTCCCGGTGTCGCTAAATATTTTAAATCAAAGTTTCTAATGTAAGGAAAATTCATAGAGAGTGAAGACTAATTTTATGACATTTTTAAAAGGAGTTAAAATATATAAGATTAAAGGTCGAAATTTAAATTCGAGTTTTTTTACTCATTGTTAGTAAGATTTATATAGAAATCGCACGTATTGCACACGATTTTTTTTTGTTTTTTCCACCAAAGACAGTGGGTTGGCATTTTACCTATGACTAATACCCTATTCACACTGGGATACTTAAAATATCTCAGGTCACCGAACTCCCTAAAAGAGTCCCACAAACTCTCTCTACGAGTTTCAACTTTCTTCGGCTAGATACAGGAAGTACCACTCACTCTAGTCGGCTATAAAGCTACGCTTTTACTGATTGGCAGTTGCGACCACTTTATTTTAAGCGTATGCGCATATTTTGCATTTGTTCGATAGATTTGATTTGATTGATAGATTGTAGTTTGATTTCCTATTGAACCGAGTACAAAGTAACTTTTCTCTTGCAGCATTGGATTGGATAGAACGTGTCTTATGCACGCCACACACCAATGAAACATGCGTCAAAAATCGTGCAACATGACGCAGTCAAACCGGTTTTTCCTTTGTTATCAGGGTGAAATTGTCGTATGTCGCACGTTTTTTCGTCCAATGTCTCACTGGTGTGTGGCGTGCCTTACTGAAAGCTGTACTCTTTAAAAGTTTTTACACACAACTTTTTACTTTGTACTGGGTTTACTTCGTACTCGGTTCGGAAGCAAATCAAACTCGACGGAAGCGTCTATCGCTACGCCAAGTATGATTATCGCCAAGTTACGTGAAAACAGTGCCGAGAGCAACAACCAATCAGAGTGCGAGCTTGGCCTTGGAACGACGATGGTGGTTGGAAAAAAAAATTACGCATATATTTTCAATGTGAACAGGCATTCATTTCCAGGAAGGTACCACTACAAAAGCGGCGATCTAAGATATCTTATGTTTACAGTGCGAACAGGTTATTATACCCTGTTCACACTATGGATAGTTAAGATATCTCAGGATTGGAACTCTCTCAGAGAGTTTCAACTCGATCGGGCTAGATACAGGAACAACCACTCCCTCTCATTAGCTATAAAGCCTCGCTTTTACTGATTGGCTGTTGTGGCCGTCTTTCTTAAACTGCAGGCTCCCTCCCATTCTAGAAACGAGTGCCATCTACTGGTTAATCCTAAAATAATAACTTCTTGAAAGATTCTTTAAATTAATTTTACATTTTTTTTTCTAAACAATGGATTAAAAGCACTCTTATGTATTCTTAAAATAATAATAATTATTATTATATGTCCTTTCTGTAACTACCCATAAAATTTTCATTTTATGATATAAAATCATAAGCTACATTAATTTGAAATAAAATTTCCTTAAAAGAAAATAGTAAATAAAAATAAAAAATTAGAGGTGTGGGATATACGTTAATATCAAATATTTAATTTATATGCTTTAACATTGAAGTTTTATTTAAGACTATATGTGTACCTTGACTTAGAACTAGTATAGGTTAACATTAACAGGTTTTATTTATTTGTCATTTATTACTTTTATTTTATTTATTTTTACTTTAAAGAAAATTTATTTCAAATAAACTAGTTTATGATGTCATAAAGTAAATAAAAAAACCTCTACTGTTTTTCATAGAAAAATTATATTTAATTATTTTTATTATTTAAGAAATCAAAGAAATTTTATTTTATTTTATTTATTTATTTTGTAAATCTTTCAAAAAATAGTGTCAAAGTGGGCGTTTTGAACTGAATTTCTGATTGATATTTTGAATTTACATTCAATAAATGAGAAATGGATATAAAACAAATAATAATAACAAATAAATTCTAACAATTTTAGTTATCAGTTATTTTCAAATACCTTTATCCAAATCTTTTTTAATTATGTAAATATTTTTTAATGTATAAAAAAACAACAACATAAAGATGCATAATTTATTTAACTTATTTTGTTTAATAAATAACTATTCAAGAGCGTGTTACATAAAAAAATATTTCCAGTTACAAAATTAAATCCAGTTCAAATTTAAATCCGAATTAATTTTGCATTTCTTTTTTTCTCCTCAGTAATTCATTAAAAACATTTTTAATAATATACTTAAATTAATAACAATGATAATAATATAGTTATTTCTATGACTATCCGTAAAATTTTCATTTTATGATATGACATCATAAGCTAGTGAATTTGCATAAAAATTCTTTAAAGTTAAAAAAGAGAGAGAGAGAGAGGGGAAATATACTTTAATATCAAATATTTTATTTATATGCTTTACGTTGAAGTTTTATTCAAGTATATTTGTGTACATGTACTGCAATATAATGTATACACAAATAGTTTCTTTCCCTAAAAGCCTAAAAAAAAAAAAAAAAAAAAAAAAGACTTTACGATTTATCTTGACTGAAGACTAACATCTGTTGATATTAGCATATTTTATTTATTTGTTATTTCTTTCTTTTATTTTTTTTACTTTAAAGAAAAATTATTTAAGATTTACTCATTTTAATGTCATGCATAAATAGAAAAATCATATTCAATTATTATAATTATGTAAAAATTTAAATAAGGTCTTTTAAAAATTTATTATTTTTGCATCTTGTTAATAAACAAGAAAAGTTAAATTTCGGAAACCTCCATCCCTTTTTTCATAGTAATTGTTTAAATTTATGCTTAATAAAAGGGAAAGAGAGAGAAAAAAATGCATAATTCCTAATTTCTAGTAATTTTATCTATCAATTACTTTCCAATACTTTTAGCTATGTGTTATTTAAATTTTGTACTACACAAAATTTGTATTAAAAATTTTAAATAAATTTAAAAACAAACTTTTTTACTATTTTTAAGTCCAAATATAAAAGTATATTATTTATTTTTAATCTGACTCGCATTTAAATACATTTATCAGAAACTTCTCTGCTAAATTATTAAACATGGTTAAGATAATTTTTTTACAAATACTTTTGTACAAATCTGCCTATTTTATTTATATAAATCATTCAAATAATTAAGTAAGTTTTGGATAAAGGTATTTTAAAGTAATTGATAGTTAAAATTATTAGAAAGTAATTGGTAATATTATTTTTTTAACTTTTTTTTTTCTCTTTTATCAAATATAAATTCAAAATACGGTGGGCTCTCTCTATTCTGAACACTTATGGGACCGACCAAAAATGTTTGGATTATGGATAGAGGGAGACTGGAAATGCATTACTACTGCTACTACTATGTACAGTGACCGAGTCGGTAGTTGATCAAATAAAGTCGATTCTACGGAGTTTTTATTATATTCCCTTTCTTTTAAAATTTAAAAGTAAACTAACATGATTTCTATAATCTTTAGCTCTTTAAACGTTCTGCAGAATTTTACATGCAAGTTTAACAATTCATAAAATAAAAGCTACGGAAAGTATTGATATGGAGATTTGTATTTTATAATCTTAGATATTTATTTGTCATATGCAACTGAAAAAATTAACATTAATATCGACTTTGAGTTAAATAAACCTTTGAATCCAAAAATAAAAGCTACGGAAAGTATTGATATGGAGATATGATTTTATAATCTTAGATATTTATTTGTCATATGCAATTGAAAAAATTAACATTAATATCGAGTTTGAGTTAAATAAACCTTTGAATCCAAAAACTATGCGACGGAAAAAACCAGTTAGACCACTTAAAATGTTAATGAATGCCCTATCATAGCAAAAATGAAATCTGCTGAAATGAAATAATAACAAAATTAGAAGCAAATAGTTACTTTAATTGCCATTTTCTCAGTAGTTGTTCAATCGAAGAAATCAGTTTCAAAATTTCAAATTCAGTCTAAAATTCAAAAATTAATCTTTAAAATATCATGCTTAAAGTGTTATTAAAAATATTTCATATAGAACTATTATTTGATATAAGAACGACGAAAGTGGATTATTTTAACTTACCGTAGTTGTCTCTAATTAATCAAAAACTAAATTTTTACATTTTCTAATTAAAAAAAAGTCATAAAATGGTTTCGGTTACAGCAGGTGGCTGACAAGAATGTGACAACAGGTACTTCAACATTTAACGGAAGTTTCTATGTAACAAATAGAAGTATTCAAACAAATTGAAATTTCAAGTATGTGCTTACAATTTAGCAGTGATTTTGTCTGTTTATTTTTTAATCAAGTTTGTTGAATTTTTTTATTCATCTGTAACAGTTTCTCCGAATTTCCATGATCAGAATTCGAATTCAGATTGTAAACATGTGTTCAATTTATAGAGAGATGGATTAGAAATAGGGACCAAAGGTAGCGTTCATAATAGTGGGTGGTGTCAGAGAGTGTTCAGAATATATCTTTTGTTAAGTCTATGGAGTTTCGCCGGGACCGGCAGAATGTGTTCATAATACCGGCATGTTCACATTAGAGAGTTTTCAGGTAGAGAGAGTCCGCTTTATTAGAATGATAATATAATGAATGAATGATACCATAGATCTGTAACGAAAAATCACGATTTTCTATAGCTAATTCTAAGGGTTTCCTCAATTAAAGTTTTCTTGTTTTTTAATGAGTTGCAAAAATAATAAATAAAATAAAGCTCTTCTTAGAATTCCTAAATATTAATGATAATTAAACATGGATTTTTCTCTGATCAGCGCTATTTTATTTTAATATATTGCATGAATCGTAAACTAGTGAATCTGAAATAAATTTCGTTTAAGTAAAACAATAAATAAGAACAAATAAATAAACCGTGCTAATATTAAAAGAAGATAGTCTTAAGTCAAGGTACAAAACATACCTTCAATATTATAGCATATAAATTAAATATTTAATATTAACATCTATCCCCCTTCTCTCTCTTTTATTATTACTATCATTATTAATTTTACATTAAAAAATATTTTAAATTTACTAACTTATGATTTCAAATCATAAAATGAAAATGTTATGGGTAGTCACAAAAAGAATATATTATAATTATTATTATTATTATTATTTTAAGAATATAGTGAAGAATGTTTTCAATTCATTAAAGCAAAAAGAAATTTTAAATTAATTTAAAGAGCTCTGCAAAACGCATTTTGAAAGGATTCGCCAGTATATGACCAGTCGCTTATTAGTATGGGAGGAGCTTCAGTTTGTTTATCCCTAAGCGTTGTGCGATTTAGCGCCGACCTATTAGGACGGTATTTTAAAGCGAGGTTACCGTAGCCAACTTTGAGATTTTTGTTTCTATAGGAAGAATAAAATGATATACTCACTTATTGTTAATAAATTTTACTATACAAAAATATTTTAATTATAGAATGCTTAGTGAAATTGATGGAGATGTAGTTGGTTATGCATATGGGCACGCTGTGCGTGCTTCTTTCTGCACTGGGCACAGCTTGTTAAATTTATCTGAAACAACAATAACAAAATTGTTTTGAGTAAAAATTATAAATTTGGCAGGAGAAGAGGGTGATGAACTTATTTTTAACAAATTTTAAGGGTACAATGGACTTTCAAAATAGTAAAAAATCATCATATTGTCGAATTTTCATTTTTAGCATAATAACATTATATGAACTCCCTGCTATTGAACACAAAAATAATTTTTCAATTTCGACTATTTTTACTGGAGTTACAAGCATTTTTGTCCAATCAGCTATTCTGCCACGCCCCTTTGTTTATTTTATCACTGTCGAAGCCACACATTTTAACCCATTAGTGCCTAGCGTCCCTTTTTAGGGACGCTTACAAAAAGGGAAATAAAACACTTTTCACACCAGTAAATACAAAGATAAATAAGCACTATTTTTCACGAGACAAATTCCTCAATAAATTAAAATAAAACTTATTCGTTTTTTAAAAGTGGTGGGTCACCCAAAATTTCATTTTTAATGCAGAAAATGATTTGGGCATTAATGGGTTAAGTGAATTACCATACAAACATAAAACACTTTTTCTTTCTTTCTAACCGATGGCCAGGCCCCTACCTGCCGAGTTATCTCAGCTTAACGGGTTAGATACCTGGTATCGGGGCGGTCGACCGCCTAATTGCCGCGTAGCGGCAATAAACCTGATTTCTTTGCTACGCATGCCATCATTTCTGCAGTACTTGCTTGTCGTTGAGCATACTTTGTTTCGCCTGTTAATTAATGGTACATCCTGTTGTTTGAACTGTAATTGGCTTCGCAAGATGGTCTCGTAATTTAGAGCCTTGATCAGATGACGAGACCTTCACCTGGCAGGGCACCTCCAGAGGTATAATTCACAGGTAACTTGGAGGACTTTGCACCCACGACGGATTTTACATGCACCAGGCGCCATTAGCGTACATGATGTAATTTTTGCCGGCAAAGTGGCGAACCACTAAGACAAGTACCCGGGTCGGCTGTTTAGGTTAAGTGCTTTGTGGGTAATCTTTGTGGTTTATTGCTCATTGGGTTAACTTTGTGATTTGTTGCCGCACACCTTGTACTCATCTTACCAGACGAAATGGGACTGGATGTTTTCGAGCCTAAACAATGGTACTGAACTTAGCTGAATGATGGGAAAATTTTGAGGAAAATAAATAAATAAATAAATAATAATAATAATAATAATAATAATAATAATAATAATAATAATAATAATAATAATAATAATAATAATAATAATAATAATAATAATAATAATAATAAAACAGAAAATGGCCGAAAAGCTAAGTCGTACCGCTGATGGAGGAAAATTTTTGCGCCAAATAGCAAGGCAAACGAGAGCGTTGCAAAGAGAGAGACAAGAACCCACCTTTCTACCGTACCCCACCGAGAAAAACTGGCTCCCTGGGTTGCCCCATTAGAGCGGGTCCGGTATTTTGTGCGGACAGAGTCCTACTGCACCAAATAAAGAGGCGAGCTGTCAAAAATAAATAATTAAATAATAAAAAAAAATAAAAATTAGTAGTAATAAAATAAAAAAAATAGTTAAATAAAGAATAAAAAATAAATAAATAAATAAATAATATAATAAATGAAAAAAAAACTTAAAATAAAAGCAGTTTTTAATTTTTTAATTTTTTTTTTTTTTTTTTTTGGCTTTAGGGGATTCCTAGACCTTTTATATATATATATATTTTTTTTTTTATAACACAACACAGTGGACGGACAAGCAGTGCCGGGGGCGTTTGAAGCTTCTTACTATGTCATATTGCACAACTTGCTGAACCGTTGGTGATAAACATAAAACACTTACATATAAGCTAGAAATGATATTATATCCCTTATATATTACTAAAACTGTGTCAGTAGGAAAATATTAAGCAATTATAATCATTGTAGTTTCTAAAACCTGTTTTTCTCAGAATGAATATTTTCATCGTTTTTCATAATTTCAAAATATTCCATGCGCAATACTTTATGCCCAATTTTTTTGATTTTTTTAAAAATGCTCTTTATGTATGTGTTAATAAAATTCACTTACTAAAAATAAACTTGTTTAGACACATTTAAATATTTAAAATTTCAGTTATATGGAAATTTTAAGGATTTTTTAACGAAAAATACAAAAAAATTAAGTTAAAATAATTTTTTTTATGTTTTACAAGTAATATGCTAAAAATGCTAAGTAACATTTATTTGTATGTATAAAAGGGTTATTATGGAAAAAATTTGAACATGTATGTGAAAACTGGTTTCGCAAGGAGCATTTTGAAATATTGCCATTTTTCGTTAATTAAAAAAAAATCTGTAACTCAAAAACTATTGAATATATTTAAAAAAATGTTGAAATAAGAGGTATATATACTATGACTATTTCCAGAATTTTTTAAAAATTTCATAAAAAATTAAAAAAAATAGTTATGAGAGTTCACTGTACTTTACGAAATTTTGCAAAATTACAGTCGTTTAAAAAATGTGCCATTTTTTTCACGTTTTATTTTTTACCATTTATGTATCTTAAAGAATATTATTATTACTATTATTATTAATGTTGTACATAAAAGCATTCATTAATTTACAAATTAAATAATTTTCAGTTTTTAAAAAGAAAAGGATTTACTAATGACAAGAAGTCGGGAATTTTACTCGGCAAATGAAGTCCGTTCATACTAAAACTAGTTTTCAGACCTTAAAAGAAAATTAGTCTTTCAGAAATATCCAGATCTTGGTACAATAACTGTTGCAGTTTTCTACAAAAATTCTTGAATAATTTTTTTTTTTTTTATGATTCTACATATTAAATTCAATAACACGGAAATAAAATGTCGCCATCTTAAGTAAAGCCTAACCACTATGCCAACCTAGAATCATTATCTATAGTAGGATATCAGTGAATTAATGACTTATGATAAAGGTTTAATAGAATGAAGAAAATCATTATTAATATCTTTTGAAGTTTTTATTCGATTTCCATTAAATTTGAAATGACTCGAAAAAATTCTGCAACGATTATATTTAGTAAATTTCAAACCGGTTGGATAGTTATTTGACAGAAGAACATATGCCGAATACAGGTCAACGTATTTACATAATTATATATGCAGCTAAACAGAATAAATATAAAAAACACCATTAAACATTTTACGCTCATTCTCAGTAATATTTACGAGTCTTTAATGTAGTTCTGTATATGACTTGTAAAATTTATAGATACCATTTAGTGAGCTAAAATTTAGTTAAATTTGAAACGCATACCATTAATGGAAATACACTTTCAGCAATCATCTATAATAGACAATATTTTGGATGCAGTCTTGTATCCAAAATATTTTATGTGCCCCTGTAAATGAATGATAAATGCGATGTCCATTATATTCTTTTGCAAAAACATTGTAATAAACGCCAATAATGTACACACATTTCATCACTTTTGAAATAGTTCAGTATAAATAAAATACTGTGTGAACACTCTTTCCCCCATACACTTTTATGTAGCCTAATTAATTTGTGTGATCCTGTAAATAATAAAATACTTCGGACATGTTTTACAAAAAAGCATGTTTTAGTGCACCTCACAAAAAAGGATATGTATATATATATATCAAATTCACTATATTTATACAGTGTAAATTAATTAATTTGCGTCGTGACCCTATATAATAAATACTTTGCCCATATTTTACATAAAGCATGTTTTAGTGCACCTCAGATATCCACATAAACTTCACTATTTTTCTAAAAGAGTAACGCTATGAAAATAAGCTGCAAACTATTTTTCTTCATATGGCATAGTATAGCAAAATACTTTTGAGTTCCACTGTACACGTACAGTAATAGTTACACATAACATATTCCATAGTAACCCTCTTCTTGGGTACCTTAACAATATATAAAAAAGGCATTACGTTTAAAATTGTGTAACGCTATTATAATACACTGAAAATTATTTTTCCTCATAAACCATAATACAACAAAATACTTTTGAATGTCCCTCTAAATGAATTTTTGATTCGATTTTCATGAAATTTGAAATGAGGTGACAAAATTATGCAACTATTATATATAGTAGATTTCAAATCATTTGGTTGGTTCATTTTCACGCTGTTATATGGAGACAGACAGAGAAACGGATAGACAGATGGACGGACCAGACGGTGACTGTAGGTACTACGTATTTACATGGTTATACGAGGGTGGTTGAATAAGTACCCGTGTTTGAAGACAAAGGACGTTTCTCAGGGAAGTTGCTGTTATCACCGTGTGCTGCCATCTATAAAACGACATCTATAAAAATTTCAGACTGATTGATAGGTTAGTTTGGATTTGGCAGCCATTCGAGTAAGACGTGTTTCGTGATTTTCGCTAAGATGGATATCGTTCGGTAATCCGCTTTTTGATTTTTGAATGGGAAAAAATGCGAGGAGATAAAAGCAAAGTTGGATGCTGTTTATGGGGACACGTCGCCATCTATGACCACAGTTAGATATTGGTTCAACGAATTTAAACGTGGGCGAACTTCCGTTTTCGATGATGAGCGACCAGATGTGGTTACCGAGGAAATCATTCAAAAAGTCCATTACATGATTCTCGCTGATCGACGAACGAAGGTGCACGAATTAGCAGAGGCCGTAGGCGTGTCAACCGGAACGGCAATTCATATTTTGCATGACAAGTTGGGGATGAAAAAATTTTCGGCCCGATGGGTGCCGCGTTCACGATAACGCATCGGCACATTCATCTGGAGTTGTCGCCGCCAAACTGCATGAATTGCTTTATGAATTGCTGCTGCACCCCCTTATTCACCCGATCTGGCACCCTGCGACTTTTTCTTGTTCCCTAACATGCAGAAATGGCTCGCGGGAAAAAAATTTAGCTCAAACGAGGAAGTCAGAGGCGTATTTTGCAGAGTTCGACAAATCCTATTTTTTGGAGGGGTTAGAAAAATGGCCGGAACGTTGGGAGAAGTGTATCTTTCTAAAAGGGGACTATGTTGAAAAATAAAAAAAAATTTGAAAAAAAAAAACGGTGTCTTCATTTCTAACACGGGTACTTATTGAACCGCCCTCGTAAAGACACTTAAAGAGAACTTTTTATAGATTTTGAAAAGCAGAAAATGTTTGCAACAAATGATAAGCATTTAAAAGGTTTTTATTCTTTAATTTTCAGAACTGTAAAAAGAAATTCCCCACGTTTTGAATAAAAATAAGAAAATACAAAATATATTAAAAATAAAATAAACAGAAAGAGAGAATAATCAAGCAGTGACTGTTTTTTGATAAAAGCAACCTGTCTTAATGCCATAGTTGAAAACAGCATATCTTCTCAAGTGTACATTTACAAGAGAAAGCAAGAAAAGGTATTTGCCCTCTTCTAATATACGAAAGCTTTGCAAATTTGTAGTATAGAGGAAAAAATAAAGTAAAAGCAGTGCAAACAAAAATAAAATCTTTATAAGCCGTATGTAAAAAAAAGTGTTTTATTAAAAAATAAAATGTTTAAGTATACTTGACGGAGTAAGTTTCTGAAATAAAAACATTTAACGTAAAATTTATTAGTAGAAAAAATAATGTAAAAGCTTTAATAAGTATTTTTTATACATTGAAAATTTTCTTCTATTTTTGAGTATTTTTTACCATTTTTCGAAAGTATGTATTGAAATAAAGCACAAGTTTTCGTTAAGTGACTTTAAAGTAATTCAAAGATTAAAAAACTGAATGATGCTGCAATTATGTGAAATAGTAAATAAGTAATGATGACGTCATTCAGTTGAAAAAAAAAGTAGGCGCAACAAAGCATTGTTTACGTTTATAAGTTTAACATATTTTGCCTCTATACGCTTATACATTTGTAAGTTGGTCCCTGACAAAAATTTATTATTATTTATAAATATTTTTTGCTCATTGTTTCAAATGTCTTTTTTTACATTTGAAGTCAAACATTAAAATATAATTAAGATGAAATCACGTGACTTTAAAGGAAAAGGAAAACTACAATACTAAAATTAAATACAATAAATTGAAAATAAATGAGAAACTATGAACTTCTTATGGATCATCAGAGGAGTTTTATAAGAATATATATACAAATTCGTTATTCGTTGTTCTAAATTCTTTATCCCATTTAATTGAATTTTTTTCTTTTTTAATTATTATTTTCACTTACAATCCGTATCTTTTATCCCCCCAGGGGGATACCTACTTTAGGTATTCACGGGCTTCACAACCCCGGGGCACCTGAGTGATCTTTCTCCTTTCCTTTTCCTCTACTCCTCTCCTCTTCCTTTCCTCTTTGTTTCACTCTCGTTGTGGTTTCCTCTTCGGAGGTGAGGGCAATTCTGTATGAACCGATATCATCCTGCATATCGACTCATGGAGAATTGTAAACCACCCACGTGTTGGCCGTGCGTGGCGACCCGTGTCCCTGGAAAGGGGGATCCTGGTAGTTGAGGGAAACCAACACACTACTTTGGCCTCTGCTTCAGGTAGACGGGAGGTGCATTTGGTCCCGTATGCATCAATCGGCTGGTCAGCTGACTTTTGTCACTGGCTCTAGGGATCAAGTGATCGAGCAACTACTAGTCATCTCGTTAAGGGTGGAGACTGACATAGGGTTGTCTTGTGACCGTATGGGCCCTGGTTAGCACTGGTGCACGAATGTGCATCCCCTTGTAGGGCTCGGGAGAGGGTGGTGCGGCCGGGGTCTGAATTTTATTACTTTTAAATATGGATGGAATCACTTTTCCTTCTACTTCTCTCCCTAGTGGAGAGCAACAAACTGCACAGACTCTATCATTCACTCGTTTTTTCATCATTAAACGTACTGATAGCCTATCTGATAATTCATTTAAAAAGACTTCACCATTTCTTATTGCAAAAACATTCCAGTCAGTGCTGGGGGATGGCCATTCTATCAAAAAACTGCAATCTGGGGATCTACTAGTTGAGGTTTCTACAGCTAAACAGTCACAAATTCTTTCTAATTGCTCTACAATAGGCACCTTTTCCGTTTCTGTACAAGTACATAAAACTCTAAATACAAGTCGTGGTGTTATATCTGAACCTGATCTGTTATTCTCTACTAAAACTGAACTTCTAGAAAATTTAAAAGACCAAAATGTCGTAGATGTACGCCGTATCACTATCCGTCGCAATGAAGAAATACTACCCACTAAACATGTTATTTTAACCTTCAATAGTCCCAATTTACCAGCTAGAATTAAAGCTGGCTATCTAAGTTGTCCAGTTCGTCCATACATACCAAACCCTATCAGATGTTTCAAATGCCAGCGTTATGGCCATACTAATACTAATGGCCAATGTCGTGGATCTCTTACCTGCGCACGTTGCGCGGAAGTCGGTCACGACAATAAAACTTGTGAAAATTCCGTACGCTGTGCAAACTGTAAAGGCGATCATACAGCATATTCCCGCAAGTGCCCTAACTGGAACCGTGAAAAGGAAATAATTACTATAAAAGTTACTCAAAATTTGTCTTATCCTGATGCCCGTAAACTAGTTGAAAATAGAACCCCATCTGTCGGAATTACCTACTCTAGCTTACTCAAGAAGCAATCAACAGCCGTAAGACACATAAGTACACAAACTGATTCTCAATTTCCATCCAGTAAATCAACTGTAACACAATCAACCAGTACTCATGTTAAAGAATCGACCAACACCCCATCCTCTGAACCGGTAAAAATTGACATAGAGAAGAAACAACAGAAACCGACTGCTCTATCCAATAAGTCATCTCAACCCCAAACTAAGACAAAACCTGCCATTAATACCAATATTCCACAGAAACCTGATGCTCCCAGAAAACATAATTTAAAAAAACCTCCTATACAAACCGTTAAAAAGAAAACCTCAACTCCAGCTTCTCCACAATGGAAGACTGCTGGAAAGGGGAAGCGAATTTCTGGCATCAGCTCAATCATACGAAATATTAAAGATCCGAAACAGCTCCAGAAGTACGCGGACGAGGCTATGGAATCCGAGCCCTATAGCAATGACTCGGATGTTGACGAAAATACTGTATTTGAAGAATTTGTACCTGATAACTTAGAAAAAACTAAATCCACTCTATCTGCAATACCCCCACCAAAAAAGAACAAAATCTCAAAAAGTCAGACAAATTCACAGAAAAAAGACAAAAAAAATCAAAGAATGGAGGATGACGATGCTATGGATCTTCATCCCGAACCGGATGAAATACTGGACGACGGAGACAGTAGCATGTCTACTGTTTCTGATCAAAATGACATAAATACAAATATTTAACTCTCGTAATTATGAATAATATCATCTCATGGAACTGCCGTGGTTATCTTAATAAACATGACGAAATCCGGGACATTCTCTCTGACCATCAACCACTCTGCTTAGCTCTACAGGAAACTCACCTAAAACCAAATGACAAAGCAAAATTACGCAATTATGCTGCTTACAGGAAAGACTTCACTGGTAGTGATAGGGCCAGTGGAGGCGTGGCTCTCTTCATATCTCGCAATATACCCCATTCCTATATCAGTTTAAATACTAATTTACAAGCAGTTGCTACTCGTGTGCACATTAACCGACTAATAACTATTTGTACTATATACCTACCACCTAATATGTCTATACAGTCAGCACATCTAGATAATCTTATTCTTCAACTCCCATCTCCATTCATCATCGTTGGCGATTTTAATGCTCATAGCCAACTCTGGGGTAATTCTGACAATAATGCACGTGGTGATGTTATAGAAAACCTTATCTCTGACAATGGCTTATGCCTGCTCAATAACGGTGATCATACTTACTTTCATGAACCTACCCGCACCTTTCATGCCATAGATCTCGCTATCTGCTCCCCATCCATTTATCCTTATTGGAACTTCTGGGTTTCTAATGACCTCCACGGCAGTGATCATTTCCCTACTTTTATCTCGCTGACTACTCCTCACATGGATTCTAATAATTGTTTTAAACGCTATGTATATGACAGAGCTGATTGGTCAACATTCACAGACAATGCTAAAATAACAAGTGATATGATAGCGGGTGACATTGACGATGCGCTTGATAATATCACCCAGTGTATTATCAATGCTGCAGATATTAGTATTCCAAAATCACATTCTATACCGCGGCACAGGAAACCATGGTGGAATGATGAATGCCGAAAGGCAAAGAAAAAGCAACAGAAGGCTTGGGGCATTTTCCGACGCTACCCTAATAATAATAACTATCTCGCTTTTAAAAAAGCAAAGGCTCAAGCTAGAAGAGTGCGCCGTCAAATCCAACGTGAATCTTGGATTCAGTACATCTCCAACATCAGCGCCAGTACATGAAGCAAAGAACTTTGGAAGAAAGTGAAAAACTGTATGGGACTGTATTCAGAAAACCGCATCTCTATCTTATATTACAATGGACAAACAATAGCATCACCCCATAATATTGCTGAAACAATAGCAAATACACTGGCATCTAATTCTAAATCAGACTCGTATCCAGAACCTTTCTTATCATATAAAAGACAAGCAGAATCTACCAACATAAATTTTAAATCTCGCCATTCCTATGAGTATAATCTACCTTTCACAAAACCTGAACTTCTGCGATGTCTGCAAAATAGTCGTTTATCAGCTCCAGGACACGATGGCATCACTTATACCATGCTAAAATATCTTTCTACCACCTCTCTCAATAACCTTCTCACCTTTTACAATAGAATCTGGATTGAACATTCTTTTCCTAAAGCCTGGTGTAAAGCTATTGTCATTCCATTCCCAAAACCAGGTAAAGATCCCAGTGACCCAAACAACTACAGGCCAATCGCACTCTCTAGTAGCCTTTGCAAACTTTTAGAAAAAATGGTTAATTGCCGCCTAGTGCATGTTTTGGAATCTAATAATTCTCTTGCATCATTCCAAAGCGGATTTCGTCGTGGTAGGTCCACTATTGATAACCTCATTCTTTTAGAAACTCATATTCGAAATGCTTTTTTAAAACGCAATCATCTGGTGACTATCTTTTTTGACATGATGAAAGCCTATGATAAAACCTGGAGGTATGGCATACTACATGATCTTTTTAATCTGAACTTTAGAGGTAACCTACCAATTTTTATTAAGAACTTCCTCGCAGTTCGAATTTTTCAAGTTCGAATTGGGAGGTTTCTTTCAAATTTCTATGTACAAGAAGAGGGTGTACCACAGGGCAGTGTTCTGAGTGTCACCCTCTTTGCTATCAAGATTAATGACATCCTGAACCAGTTGCCACCAAGCGTTCAAGGTACACTATATGTTGATGATTTTAATATTCTATGTAAAGGACAAGATATGCATTTTATCGAGAGACAACTACAAATCGCTATCAACCGTATTATTCAATGGACAAACAAAAATGGCTTTATTATTTCCAAAGACAAAACCTCATGTGTGCATTTCTGTAGACGAAGGGATTTGCATCCAGATCCTGAAATTTTCATCGGAACTTATCAAATTGCTATTGTTGACAATGTCCGCTTTTTGGGCTTAAATTTTGACAAAAAACTCACTTTCTTGCCTCATGTTTTGCAGCTACGAAAAAAATGCGAGCACTCTCTCAATTTAATCAAGGTGCTTTCCAACACATCTTGGGGAGCAGACCGTAGTTCTCTCCTGAAAATTTACCGTTCGATTATCCGCTCTAAAATTGACTATGCCTGCCAGGTCTATGGTTCAGCACGTAATTCCGTTCTTAAAAAAATCGACACTGTGCACCATAGTGCACTTCGCTTTTGCTCTGGTGCTTTTAGAACATCACCGGTTTTAAGCCTTTATGTCGAGTGTAATGAACCAGCACTACACCGTATTCGTGAAAAGCTTTCATTGGATTTGTACTATCGTATTCTCTCTCACCGTGGCCATCCTCTTTGTAATTACATTTTAAATACAGACAACGACACTCTCTATCAACATCGACCATCATGCATTCCTTCATTTGGAGCCAGAATGAGGAACATTATTAACAATAGTCAACTAAGCAATATCAAGGTGAGCTCATGTTCATTGCATGAGTTTCCTCCTTGGAAAACTCTTAATATCACCACACTCCATCCTTTTAAAGACTATGACAAAAAGAACACTGCACCTGTCATATTTCAACAATTATTTGCAGCCCATCGCTCAAAATTCAGGAATTATACCGATATATACACAGATGGATCAAAGAGTAGCAATGTTGTTGGCTGTGGGATTGTCTGTGATAATACCAATTTTAGTTACCGGCTTCACCCTTCAGTTTCTGTGTTTACGGCAGAGTTGATTGCGATAGAGAGAGCCATGTTACACATTTCACACCATCATAACACTTCATTTATCATTTATACGGACTCAAATAGTGCTATTGACGCAATTAAATCATCTAACAAACATCCTTATGTCTCATCCATCCTGAATTTTTATGATAAATTAACAAACCGTGGCTGTAAAATTTTATTTTGCTGGGTACCTGGACACATGGGTATTCCTGGAAATGAAAATGCAGATCAAGCGGCAAAACTTGCTCTTAACCCTTTAGATCATAAGATGCCATTCTCAGACGTTAAACTAATTATAAAACACTTTATCCATCATAACTGGCAAGGTAGTTGGGATACAGAAATTAATAATAAACTGCACCGTATCAAACAAACGATCATTAGCTGGCCTCCAAATTACCCACGGAAAACTGATGTTCTACTGACTCGTCTGAGAATTGGACACACTAGGTTAACTCATAAACATCTTCTATTCCGGGATGATGCACCCATGTGTCCTCATTGTCATTTTGACTGCCTAACCATACATAATCTTTTAACTGACTGTCCGGGCCTCCGGCACTTGTACAGAATATATTTTAACTCATCATCACCTATTTTGACAAACCTCATTGGGGAAATTCCCCATGGGGCACTTTTTGCCTTTTTAAAGCATGCAGGATTTTATTTTGAAATTTGAATTTTTTTCACTACTTTTATTACTACAACTTGGACCTAGTTATCTGGATCTCTATATAGTTGGATCTTTTAAACTTGCCTAGCTATATCTGGATGGGGTACCCCATCCAGACACCCTGATATTGTTCTTTTTGTCTTTGTCTTGGCGCAGCATGTCCCTCAAGGGATTTTGTGCCACAAAACCCTAAACAACCAACCAACCAACCGTATCTTTTATATATATATTTTTACATTTCCTTATTCAAAACACACTTTCGACGCACGCCAATATTTTACTGAAATCTGCTAAAAATTAACCTGTAGGTTAATTTTTTTGCTGTACATTTATATAAAAAAACACTAGTTCCAGTTTCGGTAAAAAATTGCATCGAAATATTTTTCTTGAAACAATTTTATATAGACAGATCCAAACATATAAATCAACATCAGTGACATGGGATGGTAAGGATTTCGTGATATATTTGGACCCCCAACGTTATCCAATACTTATTTATCTCGTTAATATTGTGATATAGTCATGCATATTATCATGCATATAATCATGCATAATATTGTGATATAGTCATGCATATTATCATGCATATAATCATGCATAATATTGTGATATAGTCTTTAATTTATGTTAATTCGCATTTAAATTAAGTTGTCAAAATCTCAAAAGAAAATCCGAATATTTAAATTCATAAATAAACCCCCATATTAAAGGAAATAGATTATAATTAATGTAATTTTATTCAGAGACATTCATTCCTTTCTCAATTGAAAAATATTCTTCAGTCTGTGGATTAGGAAAATATGCTTATTATTTTATTTTCATTCCTCATAATTTAGAGTGAATGATGCCTTATTTAATGGTATTTAATCAATATTTATCTTTTAAAAGATTAACTACCGTGTAGAACGTTTATGAAAATATCGAGGAAAAGAAATATTGCTTTGGAGTGAATCATACGATCGATAGACAATGTGGTGTTCAAGTGTTATAGTTGTATGGCTTATTTTATGAAATGACTGTCTTGTTTCAAGTGAATAGTGCAAAGAAAATGTAATGAATTTTCATGACCTCATTCTTTTAAATTTTACGAATGTATTTTGAAGAGGAGAAAATTTTGTATAATGGTTATTGAAATATATAGTTTGAAATAACAATAAAAAAATAAACAACTCTAATGGTCTTGTGATATCTCATCTGACTCGCCATCTTTCCGTACAGATCTGTTCTTTATCGGTCATGTCAAGGTATTGATTTTGGCACTGTTTATGACTATCGATTGTTTACACGAGGGATATAGGCCCTACGGGAAAGTGTCCTCTGTAGGGCCCAATTGAAGGAATCTAACCCATCTTTACACAAGGTTGTCCGAAGTTTGAAGAAATTCGCGAAAACTCTGAAGTATTAGGCCGACGAGTATGAGAGAAATCCTATCCTTTACTAGGTGTGAGCGTAGAACCTCTGGCCCACAAGTGGGGTCGGGCATGTCCAAGTGATGTCACAAGCTGACATGTAATGACATCGTATGACGCGGTTCGCATATAATAAAATAGACAAACTGTATTACTTCCAGAGTCACGCATCTTGGCTGTCAGTATATGCTATATTTTATTAATAGACAATATTCTTTCTTTCCGTTCAAGGTTGTAAAAAATGAGTTATTTGGGAATACAATGAAAAATCGTTCCATTTCAAATCATTATGTTGTTAAAGAATTATTAGAAACAAAATTACAACTTTAGCCAAAATTATTAAAATTTTAATTTTATTATTAGCAAATTAATTATATCTATTACTTATAATGAGTGTTCAACTGAAACACGTTTTTATGACCAAATTCTAATTTATGTTATATTCCTAGTTTCGACCGAAAACAAAAACGAAATTGCCTTAAAAATAAATTTAAGATAATTGACACATACACACACATATATAATTATTAATTAACAAAGCGTATCAAAGCACATTTCTAGCATATGTATTATGTAGGTGTTCTGTTTGGGAATTTTCCAAGTTAGCTGTCTGTGTCTTCTTCTAACTTTTATAAGAAAGAAGATGCAATTCATAGATAAAACAAAACGCTTTCTTAATTATACGAATTTGATCAATTAAAAAAAAATTTAGTTACATATACCTAATTTTTCCTTTTACAATTACTTTTGTAACTTATCAGCAGCTGTTTTATACCATACTTATTCTAGACCTTCCTTAGAGAGCATTCGAAACAATTGTGCGGTACTGAAATTAAAAATTTTATATAGCTATTACGCCTGCAGATTTTATTGAGCTCATGGAAAGAGTTTGTAAAATTTAATCGCATATGCAATGAACCATTATAAACAGTGCAGTTCATAGCAATAAATCAACAGGCTCTCATTTAAGTCAATACAGCTCGATGAGTGATGTTGAAAAGTTTCGAAAGAAGAAACAAAACTTTAGGAATACAGACAGTTTCGGTACCAACTGAATATTCGACAGCATTTTCGCTGAAAACGACTGTTCGTCGAAACTATGATTGTAAAATGTCGATTGTTGCGAATATTTTGAAATACTCGTGTCGTCGCTGGTTTAATTTATACAACTACTATTATTTTAATTTATTTATATATACAAATATTAATTACCTTTATTATTTACATTTTGTCGAAAAGAATGTGGATCTAGTGAACGCACCATATGTCCGCACAGATTTCCATAAATAAAACAGTTGACGATTCTCATATGTTGTCAAATGGCAAAAACCTAAATTGCAATAGAATGCGCCATGGGGGCGTACGTGACAGCCAAGGTTAAGGTAAGCCGTAACAAAGATTTTGTGCCGAAAACGGAAACAAAATTGATTAGTCGTTAAAATATACTTATTATTCTGTTTAACAGGTAAATTAATTATTATTAATTATTAATTTAAATTTCTTTTTGCTCATATTGAAAATGATTAACAGTTGTTATTTTATCTTTTCTAGCAATGTTTTCCCAGTAATTTGAAACATGTTTCCAGAAGCTTCATTTTCTTTTTTGCTTATACGTTTTTTAAAGAAAAGCAAACATAAAAACAACATTATATTTCAAATGAATAATCATTAAATTAATGATAATAATAATGATCATCAAATAATGTAAATATTTTTGAAAAATAAAATTAAAAATTTTGTAAATCTTCTTGTTTAAACCTTAATTAATATATACATATCATAATGCCCTCATGATTATCCGGTGATTTCAATTTTCCGGCATATCCCTACTCCCTTGAGTGTCGGATAATCGGTAGTCTACTTTACCTAATTCAGACAATTGTTGCAGTATTTTCCATAAAAAATATTTGGGTTATTTTCTGAAACAACAACAAAAGTACATTCAACCTGTAAACATAAGTAAGCCGCTTTTTAACTACATTTTGAAAACAGTTGAAAATCGAATAAATCTAAAACTTTCATTTTATAGTTCATATAAAATTCATGTCCAATTCTGAATTTATTTGGGTATTTTGGAATAGATACTTTTCGTGTCGAAATAGTAAAAAAGCACACATAGTTTTAAAAATAGTTTACAAGTATATTTACCGAAAGAAGGCCTCAAGTCAGTATGTAGTATGCATTTTCCTTCTTATTTCTTTAATGTTACAATTTTGTCAAATAAATGGGTTTACTAACCTTTCTTTCAAATATATTTATATTTTATGTCTGATTTTTTCATAGAATGAAATTTATTATAAACTGTGTTTGAAGCTTTATTGATTAGATATGTATTAGAATTCATTTACAATGGCTTCCAAAAGTTAAGGTAAAATTAGTTTTTTGTGTCTAATTTGCAAATGAATTTATATAGAAACAACAAATTTGGAGCAAATGTGCGCTGTTAACTGTGTAAACTGTTATTTATTAAATGCGACATAGAAATTTACTTAAGTTACACTTATAAATGAAATTACAACAAAAAAGCACTCATGGTAGAAAATTCCATTTTTAGAGAAATCAGTACATCGCAGTATTATGCAGTAAAATGTGACAGAAACATTAAAAAAACTGGTTCTAATACGGAGTATGTCCACCCCAGTGTCCCCAATGTCCACTTGAATGCATTGGCATCATCGACTTTTCATGCTTTCAATTAAATTGGCGGATACCGAAATAGGTAGCGCTGGCCGGACATGGAGTAAGTCTTGTTCCAGCTCATTTAATGATCTTGGAGGAGGACTCAAAGCCGCAACCTGTCTTCTAAGATAGTCCGAAAGATGCTTTATCGGATTCAAGTCTATAGAGTGAGCTGGCGATTCCATTCTCTCCAAACCGTAATCCTCAAGATAATCCTCAACAACCACCGCTCGATGTGGTCTTGCATTATCATCCATTGGAATGAAACCATTGCCAATAGCACCGGCATATAGGCGCACATATGAATCAAGGATCTTATCCTTATATCTCGCACCAGGCAGAGTTCCTCCATGGAACACATGCATCTGTGTCGCAACTCTGTCGTCTGTTGAGGGGAACACACACAAATAATCGCCTTGCATGTAGACCTACAATGTGAATCAAGGATCTTATCCTTATATCTCGCACCAGACAGAATTCCTCCATGGAACACATGCAGGTCAGTGTGGCCTCCGAGTGAGATCCCTTCCCAAACCAAGATTCCACAGTTTGTGTACCTGTGTGTTTCGACAGTGCTTGATTGATGGTATTGAGTGTATTGTTCTCTCTAGATCAGAAGACATCCTGAATCGCTCTCCAGTGTGAATCTGGACTCTTCTGTGAAGAGTAAAGAAGCCCACTGTTGTCTGGTCCTGGAAACATGTTCTCTTGCCCAACATAAGCGGGCCTTTCTCTGTCGTCTGTTGAGGGGAACACACACAACTAGTCGCCTTGCATATAGACCTGCAATGTGAATCAAGGGTCTTATCCTTACATCTCGCACCAGACAGAGTTCCTCCATGGAACACATGCAGGTCAGTGTGGCCTCCGAGTGAGATTCCTTCCCAAACCAAGATTCCACAGTTTCTGTACATGTGTGTTTCGATAGTGTTTGATTGATGGTATTGAGTGCATTGCTCTCTCCAGATCAGAAGACATCCTGAATCGCTCTCCAGTGTGAATCTGGACTCTTCTGTGAAGAGTAAAGAAGCCCACTGTTGTCTGGTCCTGGAAACATGTTCTCTTGCCCAACATAAGCGGGCCTTTCTCTGTCGTCTGTTGAGGGGAACACACACAACTAGTCGCCTTGCATATAGACCTGCAATGTGAAGACGTCTTTGCACTGTAGTAGCGGAGAACCTTTTTCCTGATGCTGCAAAGTGGTCTGCAATGAGTTTCGGCACAGCAATGCATCTTCTCCTTCGGGCTATAAGAGCTAGAAACTGGTTTTCTGCAGGTGTTGTAACACGTGGGCGGCCTGGAACATGTCTTTTGGACAGAGAATCTTCGGTCCCCCAGGGGAATACCTTCTTTAGGTATTTACGGGTTTCGCGACCCCGGGTTCCCGAGCGATCTTTCTCCTTTCCTTTTTCTTCTCTTTTTTAGTTGTCTATCCTTTTTTCTTTGTTTCACACTTTTTAATCTTCTCTTTTCAGTTTGTTATCCCCCTTTGTTCTTGTTTGGTTTTTTTACTAACTTTTTGTTCACATAGTTCTTTGTTCTACTAACTTTGTTGTTTTCACTAACTTGTTTGTTTACATAGTTCTCTGTTTTTACTAACTTTGTTTTCGTTCTTTTGTTGAAAAAAAAAAAGAAAAAAAAAAAGAAAAAAAATTAAAAATGCCCAAAAAGACAAAAAATATACCAAGTTTTTTTAAGCTCCCTCGTATATTACTTTTTTTACAATAGTGGTTTTTTTTATACACGTGAGACACCCTGGGTGTTGAGGTTTCTTCTAACCTCATCGACTCGTTTCATCCTCTTTAGGATGATATCGAGTCCCAGGGTGCAGGGCATCTCCGAGCTTCGGTTCCAAGTACGGGGGGCGCCATGCTTGCATGGTGATTGTTAGGAGTAACACCAGAAGACTGGTGCCTTTCGATGTAAGGGCCGGCTGTAGGTTGGACAGAGCTGTAAAGGCTTACCTACGGCTACCCATTCTCCCTGGAAAAGAACTAGAGCTTCGGAGATGCTATCGAGTTTAACCCAATGTTCGAAAAACGTGGGGGTCTGTTGAAAATAGTTTTCGCCCTTTTGAGACCTGCACCAGACGTAACGGTAAGAAGAAGGGTCGGTGACCAGGCCCGATGCCTGGCGTTTTATTTACTCTCTCTCTCAATCATGGATACAACTAAAGGAAATAAGACATGCGAAGTGGAAGCCCCACAACTAAATGCTAATCAAACTGCATCCGGTTCTGGCTTGCAGTCGGACGTGAATCTTAATGTTGAACAAATGAAATCTTGGGCAGAAAGAGTTGAGGATTTCACCTCTAATCAAAATGCTGATCTATGTACTGAAAGATTCTTCATTGTTAAAAGGAAGGAAGGCAGCTTTGACAAAACCTCCCCATTTTTAATTCAAAAATCCATCCAAAGTTTAATAGGTGAACCAAAGACCATAAAAAAGATCCGATCTGGAGACCTACTTATTGAAGTTAACAATAGCAAACAAGCCAATAACTTGAAAAAATGTACATTTTTTGCAAATATCCCTGTCTCAGTTAGCCCACATAGAACCCTGAACTCTTCTCGTGGTGTAATATCTGAACCCGATCTCTTGCATGTTACTGAAGATGAAATAATAGATAATTTAAAAGAACAAAATGTCATAGCTGCCAGACGAATAAAAATCTATCGCCGAGATGAACAAATACCTGCCAACCAAATTCAGATACCTACCAAGCACATAATACTTACCTTTAACTCGCCTAATCTGCCTAAATATATAAAAGCCGGATACTTGTCATGTTCTGTAAGACCTTATATCCCAAACCCACTGCGTTGTTTTAAATGCCAACGCTTTGGGCACTCAAAAACAAATTGCCGGGGTAAACTTGTCTGTGGTCGGTGCGGTACAGTTGATCATGAAAGTGACAATTGTAGTGCTGCCGCTCACTGTGTAAATTGTAAAGGAGATCATCCATCATACTCAAAAACCTGTGAAATGTGGAAAAAAGAAAAAGAAATACAAACAATACGGACTAAAGACAATATATCATATCCGGAAGCAAAGAAAATAGTTGAATCCAGGTCACCTAAAGTTGGTTTATCCTATGCTGCCGCTTTATCTAAAACTGCCCAAAAGACTTATCAAACTGCTTCAACACAAACAGAATCCTTCGCTGAAACAAATTGCCAACAAAAAGAGAATAGTAAGTCTAGTAAGATAAATCAATCAACCAAATCTATCTCCTCAAAATCGCTGAATACCATTTCTCCTAACTCACCACAAAATAGCTCTTCAAAATCATCGCAGTCTTTGTATCCTAAACCTCCACTCCATAAAAGAAGCCCTCAAAATATTACTAAAACAGCACCTTTAAAATCGAACCATAGATCTGATGTAGAAAAACATAAAATTCCTATACTTAAATCTGCTATATCACATAATGAAAGTATTTCAAAAAAGAAAAAGAATAAAACACCAAAGAATAACAATACAAAACAGGTCTCTATGGAGGATGACGATGCCGTAGATCTCCATCCTGAACCGGATGCAGAATTGGACGATGGAGATAGTAGCATGTCTACTGTCTCTGAAGAAAATGACATAGATATTCACATTTAACCCCATTCATGACTAATATTATCTCGTGGAACTGCCGTGGGTATTACAATAAACATGACGAAATCCGTAATATCCTCTCTGACCATCACCCATTAGTCTTAGCTCTACAGGAAACTCATCTAAAGCCGAATGACAAAGCTAAATTACGCAGCTATTCAACGTACCGAAAAAATTTGACAGCTAATGGAAGGGGCATCGGTGGTGTGGCTCTTTTCATCTCCAATAATGTACCCCATTCTTATATCTCTTTAAATACTAATCTCCAAGCTGTTGCAGTCCGTGTACATATTAAACAACTTATAACAATTTGCACTATTTATTTACCTCCAAATCAAAATATTCAATCTGCAGATCTGGATTCTCTACTTTTCCAACTCCCCACTCCTATCATCATTGTTGGAGATTTTAATGCACATAGCCGACTTTGGGGAAACAGGGATTCTAATCGGCGTGGTGATATCATAGAAAAATTTATTTCTGACAACGGCTTATGCCTGCTCAATAATGGAGATCACACTTACTTTCATGAACCTACCCGTACCTTTCATGCAATAGACCTTACTATTAGCTCTCCACTGCTCTATCCTTTCTGGAACTTCTGGGTATCTAATGACCTACACGGCAGTGACCATTTTCCGATTTTTATAACACTGACTGCTCCTGATAAGGATTCTTCCAATTTTATCTACCGTTATATTTATGAGAGAGCCAATTGGCCAGCATTTACTGCACTTGCAAACATCACAGCTAATATGATAGATGGAAATATTGACAATGCACTTGATAATATAACTGAATGTATTATCAGTGCTGCCGATTCTAGCATTCCTAAAACATCTTTTACTCATAAGCACAGGAAGCCTTGGTGGAATAGTGATTGCCAAAATGCAAAGAAAAAGCAACAAAAAGCTTGGGGTCTCTTCCGGAGGTACCCAAATAATACTAACTATATGGCATTTAAAAAAGCAAAGGCTGAAGCTAGAAGAGTGCGACGCAAAAGTCAACGGGAATCTTGGATTAATTATGTATCTAGCATTAACTCAAACACTTCAAGTAAAGAACTTTGGCTTAAAGTAAAAAAATGCATGGGAATATATTCAGAAAGTCATATTTCAATTTTAAATCACAATGGACAAACCATCACCTCTCCTAAGAACATAGCTGAGACAATAGGAAAAACCCTAGCATCCATTTCAAACTCAGATTCTTATCCGGAACCCTTTTTAACTTACAAAAGACGAACTGAAATGACCAGGATTAATTTTAACTCTCATAACTCTTTTCCCTACAATCAGCCGTTTACTATCTCAGAACTGAACAAGTGTTTGAGTGATAGTCACTTGTCAGCCCCGGGTCATGATGGGATTACCTACATTATGCTGAAGCACCTGTCACCACTCTCTTTAGATAACCTCCTTTCTTTTTACAATAGGATTTGGTTGGAACAAAATTTTCCACATGCTTGGTGCAGAGCAATCGTTATTCCTTTTCCTAAACCAGGAAAAGATGCTGGCAACCCCAATAATTACAGACCTATCGCACTCTCTAGTAGCCTTTGCAAACTTCTTGAGAAAATGGTTAACTGCCGCCTCGTGCATATTTTAGAAACAAACAATTATCTTGCTGCTTTTCAGAGTGGATTCCGACGTGGTAGATCAACTATTGATAATTTAATCCATTTGGAAAATCACATCAGGACTGCCTTTCTAAAACGCAACCATTTGGTGTCAGTATTTTTTGACATGGCAAAAGCTTATGACAGAACATGGCGTTATGGGATTCTTCTCGATCTTTTTAACCTGGGCTTTCGCGGCAACCTTCCAATTTTTATTAAAAACTTTCTTGCCACTCGACTATTTCAAGTTCGAATTGGTGGTTCATTGTCTAGTTTTTATGTACAAGAAGAGGGTGTTCCCCAGGGCAGTGTCCTGAGTGTCACCCTCTTTGCTATTAAAATAAATGACATTCTCAATCAACTTCCTCCTTCAGTAAAAGGAGATTTATATGTTGACGACTTTCGAATTATGTGTATGGGACAGGATATTCGTTTTATAGAAAGACAGTTGCAAATTGCTATCAACCGCATCCTGAATTGGACTAATAAAAATGGTTTTATTATATCTCATGACAAAACATCTTGTGTGCATTTTTGTAGACGTAGGGATCTGCATCCAGATCCTGAAATTTTTATTGGTTCTACTCAAATTCCGGTTGTGGACAATGTTCGTTATCTTGGTCTATTTTTTGACAAGAAACTTACCTTTTTACCCCATATTTTACATTTAAGGACGAAATGCGAAAAATCCCTCAATTTACTTAAATTCCTTTCTAATACTTCTTGGGGAGCGGACCGTGGTTCTCTTCTTAAGATCTATCGTTCTGTGATCCGTGCAAAAATTGACTATGCCTGCCAGGTCTACGGTTCCGCTTGCAAGTCTGTTCTTAAGAAACTTGACACTGTGCACCATAGCGCACTTCGTGTGTGCTGTGGTGCATTTCGTACCTCTCCAGTTGTAAGCTTATATGTTGACTGTAATGAATCTTCATTACACTATATTCGTGAAAAACTTTCATTGGAATTGTTTTACCGTGTCCTTTCATATCCTGGTCATCCTCTTCATACATATATTTTAAGCACAGACAATGATATTCTTTATCAGCATCGCCCATCCTGCATCCCCTCTTTTGGTATAAGAATGAGAAGTATAATCAACAATAGCCCTTTAAATAATGTTGAGGTGAGCACCTGTCCATTGCATATGTATCCCCCTTGGAACCCGCCTGTTATTACAACTCTCCATCCTTTTAAAGGTTATGAGAGAAAGAATTTAGCCGCTATTGCTTTTAAACAATTATTTGCCGCACACCGTGCTAATTTTAGTAATCACATGGACATATATACAGATGGTTCTAAGAATGGTAATATTGTTGGTTGTGGAGTTTATTGTGATGGTGTTACCCTTAGTTATCGGCTTCATCCTTCTATCTCCGTTTTTACAGCCGAATTAATTGCAATAGAGAGGGCCATGGTTCACATCTCTCATCATCATATCACTTCTTTCATCATCTATACTGACTCAAATAGTGCTATTGATGCTTTAAAATCTTTTAAAAAACATTCTTATGTCTCAGCTATCCTAGATTTTTATACTAATTTGACTAGATGTGGTTATAATATTTTATTTTGCTGGGTACCTGGACACATGGGCATCCCTGGTAATGAAAAAGCTGATGAGGCGGCAAAATCTGCTCGTAATCCATTACATCATAAAATACCATTCTCAGATATTAAACTAATTATAAAACATTTTATTCATAATAAATGGCAAGAAAGCTGGAATTTAGAATACAATAATAAGTTGCATCATATTAAACCTACAGTTGAGACCTGGCCTGCGATTTATCCAAGGAAAATTGACGTTCTTCTTACTCGTCTGAGAATTGGACATTCTAGGATCACTCATAAACATTTGTTATTCAGGGAGGATGCACCCATGTGTCCTCATTGTCATTTTGATACTCTGACCATCCATCATATCTTAACGGACTGCCCGGGACTCCGGCACTTGTACAGGATATATTTTAATACTTCATCACCCACTTTGACAAACCTCATTGGGGAAACACCCCATGGGGCACTTTTTACTTTTTTAAAACACTCCGGATTTTATTTTGAAATTTAGATCTTACCTGTTTACATAAGTTGACATTCTGGATGGAATTCCCATCCAGATACCTACTTTTTATGAGAATTACTTTTTGTGCTTTACTGGTTTGTACTCTTCACTGTCGTTCTTCACTTCTTTGACCATATCTGGATGGAGTACCCATCCAGATAGATTTTTTATCTTTGTTATAAAATCACACTCTTTATTTTCACTTTTTAATCTTTTCATCCTTGTTTGGCGCAGCATGTCCGTAATGGGACTTTGTGCCATTAAACTCCAATCAACCAACCAACCAACCAGAGAATCTTCGGATTCATATTGATCCCAGTTTCGTTGGACTACACTGCGAGACACATTGAGCTGTCTATCAGTATCGGCCTGTGACAACCCTATTTTCATCCCTCCTACCGACCGCCACCTTAATGCATTAGGCAAACGACATCTTCTAGACATTTCTGGACTCTACTGATTGTTGTGAACAGAATTGATAGCAATAGTTCAAATACAACAAAACTTGCATGTGGAATTACGAAAGCTTCGTAATTGTATATTCTTTCTCTCATTCACAAATACCTATTCTTTTCTATAAAATAAAAATGATAGCTGTAATTTTCGCTTTAGTTTTTTTTAAAGCTTATTATTGTCATTCATATAAACTATGAAGTTTAATCTGACTGCCATTTTTTTTCTGGTGAGCTTTGAAAAACATGTTGTACCTTAACTTTTGGAGTCTAGTGTATTTGACTCTGATATATCAATTATGTTAAATGTAAATGTGTAACTAATAATGGAACATGAAAAAAAAGCTGATTAATAATTACTTTCTGAAATTAGAAATATGCCGATTTTACTTTATTTATAACAATAAAATTGAAAATAACTTGAGTATGAAATGGTCAGAGGGATTTATAGCGATTTATTTATCTTTAAGCATGCTTTAAGGTACAAAATAGAAGTCAAATAGAGATTAATATATATGTTAAAGGATACAATCTTCTAATAACTTGTTAAAAGAGGATTTTAAAACGTCTTATATGTTTTTCTGTAAAGTTTTAAAAGTAAAAAGTAACATGTAAAATTAAATAGAGTTCGAATTTTATTGAAATAAATTTTAAGGTACCTAAATACATTTCTTTATCTTTTAAAATATCACTACATTTTAGCATGTTTTTTCAAAAGACATTAAAAACATTACTTGGATAATTAGACCGATTTTAATAATAAAATATAAAGGAGCTGCATATTTTATCTAATTTAGGGTTTTTTAACGAGATTTAATTTTTTTTTAAATCTAACTTTATGTCTGGATGTATTATTAAATTTTTGATACACACTTGAACGACCACGGCATGCTTGATTACATGCTTGAATTTCTGCGGAAAAAAAAACTGATATATATATATGTGCTATAAGTTATTAAATTCAATGGTTAATTTTAAATGGTTAATATTGTTTACTATTAATGGTCTCATATATATATATATATATATATTAAAGTGTGTTTAAAAAGTAACAAATGAAACTGTTTAAAATTTAAAAATTTATATTTCATTTTTAGGTGCGTTCGTAATTATAAAAATACGTAGCATCTATAGTTGTCGCTCAGTCCGTCCGCATATAACAACGCAAAAACTACCCAACCGAATCGTTTGAAACTTAAAATTTATAATTATTCCATAATTTTGTCAAGTTATTTCAATTTTTAAGAAAATCGGATGGATAGATCAATTACAGGGACAATCAAAAGATTCCGTTACATTACGGTCAATGGGGAAAAAGTTTCAAATGCATTTTAATGGTGTTACACTCATTCGAACATAATAGAATTGACATGAATCTATGAAGTATATACTAAAATATACATTCTGTACAATCTGTGATGCAAAGGATATTCATTATTAAATTACAGGGCGACACAAAAGTGTTCCACTACATAATGCTATACGTGGAAACATTGTTTGGGGCGTGTTTCAATTATAATACACTACTTCACATTTTATGAATAAGATATGCGTTGCTAAGGTGTAATAACGTTATCGTTCGAACGCACCTCTTTTGCTATGCTTCACGTGCAATTTCCAACTTGTTTCTTTATTAGATAATAGCAAAACCCACGGCTTTGCTTGCGTAATAGTCAAAATATGCCTAATGACATTTGAATGTTTAATTTTTAATAAAAGAAATTATATTTTTAGGAATAATGCGAAAAATACTAATTAAGCCACAGTGTAACTGAACTTCATTATTACGCTGCATAAGGCAGAAATGAGACTTGAAGGCAGAAATGAATTAATAAGAAGAACTAAAACTAATTCTAAATAAATGATAATTTAAGAAGTATTTTGAAGTTTTTATCTTCATTTCATACGCTTGTTTCAGCATTCATTTGCAGTTTTAAATTTTTTAGAAACCATCTTCTTAATACGCATTTACATCTTAAAATTAACCATCATATCAAATTCCAATATTCTTGTTTATCGGTCTATCACCTCTCTGCTGGTAGAGGCATTAACGTAAAACGCTTATGTTGAAACAGAGACTGTCAAAATTTGCCAACATTAATTTTGTATCCTGTTTGGCATGTTCTATTCATAGAAAAAGTAATTTAGAAAGTTTTTGAAGGCTTTTTTAGAACGTTTGTTGCTCCTGCCAACACCAGGTGGTTGTGGCATTGACATAAAATATAGCCTGTGTAGAATCAAAGACTGTCACCATTGATTTGGGTTCATTACTTTTGTAATTGGTATATAATTTCCTGAGGTTGCACAGAAATCTTAATTCAGGACTTTTTTAGATCACATTTCGCTCCTTCCGTTCGTTTCATCCCTTTAACATTTCTAATTTATTTTCATCTATATTTAGCATTTATATTTTATAAGTAACTACCATGCCATATTTAAAGTTTCTAGACTATTCTGTATCACATAAATCGCAACTTTGAACATTTTTTGCTCCTGCAGCCCTGTTGTGGTAGTGGCAACAACACAAAATATAGCTTATGTTTGAGCAGATTCTATTATCACAAATTTGCAACCATTATTTTTTAAATTGGTGATATTTCAGAAGGTTGCATAAAAATAGTGATTTAGAATGTTTTTAGAAAGCTTTTCGCTCGCTTCATCCTTTTAAATTTGAAATTTTACTTTCGAAGTTTCGTTTGAAAGCATTTGCATTTTTTAAGTAATTACCAGGCCGAATTTCAAAATGTTAAATCCCTCAGTATAAACACAACTTAGATTTTTCTTAACTCCTGCACCCTCCCCCCCCAGGGGGTAGCGACAACAACATAAAATTTAGCCAGTGTTGGAACAGGGACTGTCACCATCAATTTGCAACTATTATGTGTTTGTTTACATTACTAAAGAGGAGCTTTAAATGAGTTCGAATCGTTTAATGTATGGTTTTTTATTTAATTTTTATGTGTTTTTTAATTAATTAATGAAATTTTCTGTTCTATATTTTTGTAATTGTTTTTATTTTCATTAATAAAATTTTAAAAACGCATGAGGGATTACTCATTTATCCTGTCTCGTATTTGATGTGTTAGTGTGTTATTTATGACGTTAGGGATATAGGCCGGAGGGTGAGTGCCCTCAGTGGGGATCTTTCAAAGGGATCCTAACCCGTATTTATGCAAGGTTACTCAAGGTTTGAAAAAAAACTACGGAAAACTCCGAACGGTTAGGCCGACGGTCGCGATTGGGTTCGAACCCAGCACTTCCCGTCTACCAGCTTGGAGAGCATAACCTCTCAGCAATTGGTAGGTCTCTCGTATTTGAATAACATTCACTGTGTGAACGAAAAAGTCTTAATACCATTTACAATTTTCAGTAAATCTGAAAAGTGAATAGAATTTTTCTAAATGTCAAGTTTTCTGTCTTCTGCAGAAAAATGCTTTTACTGGCATTTAGAAAAGTACTTTCATTTATGGTAAAAGGTCATTAAAAAAAATATATCAATTTAACATTATGCTTAATATATATATATATATATATATATATATATATATATATATATATATATATATATATATATATATATATACACTGGTGTCCAAAAGTTAAGCATAATTGGTAATTAAGTAAGTAATGAAAGAAATATAAATTGAAATGTGGTGAAACTCCAGGTGTGTAAACAAAATAGTACGCGTCATATATTTTCGCGAAGAGTTTTCCCCGAAATCGAACAGGGGACCCTCAACAAATTGAAAAAGAACGAAGATCTTTTGGATAACCCTGTCAAAACTAATGTAGCAAAAGCGTTCAAACTGCACATTATGATTAAGTGGCTTATTGTAATGTACTGTGTTTATTTTTATAAGGATAGCATGTATACTCGTAGAGAAATTAAGGTTTTTATAAAAACAGTCCTAAGTTTTTTGCTTATAATTTGCAGAGTTCTTTATATAAAATAATGTTCTTTTCTGAAAATATGACAAACATCATGGTACATAATACCCTGTCATCAGAATTTAAAAATAATAAAAATTGTATGACAAATGAGCAGGTTTACTAAATAATTTTTTACTGCGCATGCGTGAACGCTATTAAAATTTCATTTGCATATTATGTTAGTTAAATGTGTAGAGCAACTTTTATGAAAGTCTCAAAAACATAGATTAAAAATTCTGAAAATTATCGTTGATAGAATGAGATCAAAATATTTTATTCCCTAATGAAGCAAAAAGATGAGGGACTGTATCCATATTCCATTGTTTCGTGCCTAGACAATATTGCACGTACAACTGTATTTGGATAAAACCCCTGATATTTTGCTTCCTTTTAGGAATGACGGATTTTGAGTTGATTCTATAGACGATAATTTTCAGAATTTTCAAGCTATGTTTTTGAAACTTTTACAGAAGTTGCTCTATACATTTAGCTAACACAATATGCAAATGAAAGTTTGATATCGTTGACGCATGCGCAATGAAAAGTTATTTACTAAACCTACTCATTTTTCATACAATTTCTATTATTTTTAAATTCTGATGACAGGGTATTGTGTACAATGATGTTTGTCATATTTTCAGAAAAGAACATTATTTTATATTAAGAACTCTGCAAATTATAAGCAAAAAACTTAGGACTGTTTTTATAAAAACTTAATTTCTCTACGAGTATACTGCCATCCTTATAAAAATAAACACAGTACATTACAATAAGCCACTTAATCATAATGTGCAGTTTGAACGCTTTTGCTACATTAGTTTTGACAGGGTTATCCAAAAGATCTTCGTTCTTTTTCAATTTGTTGAGGGTCCCCTGTTCGATTTCGGGGAAAACTCTTCGCGAAAATATATGACGCGTACTATTTTGCTTACACACCTGGAGTTTCACCACATTTCGATTTATATTTCTTTCATCACTTACTTAATTACCAATTATGCTTAACTTTTGGAAACCAGTGTATATGTATATATATAAATATATATATATATGCAAATCAAAGTTACTTCTTCATTCTGCATCTTTTTTATTTCTTGCTGACGTTTAAGGAAGATTCTTTTTCACTAAGAGTTTCACTCAATATCAAATAAAGTAATTGGATAGAGACGTTTTCTTTCTTACTCGATAAAACAGTCAAATTAAGTATGCTTTGTCTAAATATCCTTTTACATTTATTGTTACGGAATTTTTTCGTAATGTAATATGACTTAGTTGGTTTTGTTTTACTTTTTGAAATGTCGAAATTAACATTAACATTAAATATCTGCTGTGTTCCTTACTTTAATGATTTTACAAATTTATAAAAAGATGCTTAAAAGTTTAAAGATTAAAAATATAAATACATAATAATAAAACTAATGATGTAATCGATAATAAGATAATACCAGAATTAATAATAGAATCGATAATAAGATACTAATAGAATTTGTAGAAAAATATATGCCTTTTACATTTAAATTTTTTTTGAATTTTTTCGTAATGTAATATGAGTTGGCTGGTTTTCTTTTGCATATTGAAATGGGAAAGAAGAATATTAAAATTAAATATCTGTAAATTAATGATTTTACAAATTTATAAAAAGATACTTTAGAGATATACTCTTTTTTTGCAAGTCATTTTCAGTTTTAATTATTTTTCTTTACTTACTGGAATATTATTTCGAACAATTTTGCGCATTAAAGCTGAAAAATGAATTGAAATTTTCTAAATGTATAATTTCCCAAGTATGTTATCTGTTTTCTGCAGAAAAATGCATTTACTTTCATTTAGAAACTTGCCCTCATTTATGGTGAGAGGTGATTAAAAAAAAAAATAATAAATAAATAAAACATCAATTTAACATCATGCTTAAAAAAATATGCAAATCAAAGCTACTTCTTCATCCTGCCACTTCTTCATTTCTTGCTGACATTTAAGGAAGATTCTTAATCACTAAGAGTTTCACTCAATATCAAATAAAGTAAGTGGATAGAAAAGTTTTCTTTCTTATTCGATAAAACAGTCGAATTAAGTATGCTTTGTCTAAATATCCCCTTACATTTATTGTTTCGGAATTTATTTTAAGTAATGTAATATGAGTTAGTTGGTTTTGTTTTGCTTATTGAAATGAGAAAAAAGAATATTAAAATTAAATGGCGTTCTTTAATTTAGTGATTTTATAAATTTATAAAAAGATGCTTAAAAGTATAAAGATATACAAACTATAAATAGATAATAATATAATTAATAATAGAATCGATAATAAGATAATAATAGAATTAATAATAGAATAGATAATAAAGATAATAACAGAATTAATAATAGAATAGATAATAAAGATAATAACAGAATTAATAATAGAATTGATATTAAGATACTAATAGAATCTATATAAAAAGAATATGGTTCTTATATTTAAATTGTTTCAAAATTTTTTCGTAATGTAATATGAGTTGGTTGGTTTTGTTTAGCTCATTGAAATAGGAAAAAAAATATTAAAATTATATACAGTGGAACCAGCTAAAGTGACCACCTTTGTAAAGTGGCCACCTAGTTAAAGTGACCGATTTTGGAAAATTTTACTTCTGTCCTTATAAAATAATATGAGAATTGTCCGGTAATGTGACCACCTGCCTAATGTGTCCACCTGTGTAAAGTGACCAGTTATCCTGTCATTGTCGATATTATTTGAACCTGTAAAATGTGACCATTCATTTTTCTGCATGCCGAAAATTTTCAAAATAAAAGATTAAAGTGGTCATTTTCTGAAATCTTATTATTATCCACGTAAAAAGTACAGGGATTTAGTTCATATAGTGATTATTTACTTAATGTATAAAGTGACCACTTTGTTCTTTAATGTAATGATATTTGCACTTCTCGCTAAGGTAATTTTTAATGAAAAGTTTATTACTGCCAGGTATAGAAACATTATTATTATGCAATTATAATGAAAATAAAAATGCGTATAAATTACAGTGAACCTTGTAGTTAAGTGTTATTTAAATGAATCGCTCCGGAATTTCAACTGTATTGAAAAGAAATAATAAGAGTTTTAAGTAAATTATCTTCTTTGTAGTATATTTTAAATTAATAATTCAGTTATTATACTTTCCAGTTAATCATATCATTATTTAATATCCTTACTTATATTTTGTTTTATTTTTTGAGATCACAAAAGTTTTAATGTGCTAATTTTAAAGACACTCCATAAAGTGACCAGCTCTATATAGTGACCACTTTAGCTGGTTTCCAAAGGTGGTCACTTTAGACAGGTTCCACTGTATTAGCAGTGTCCCTTACTTAAATGATTTTACAAATTTATAAAAGTATACTTTAAAAGTATACTCTCTTTTTTGCCAGTCTTTTTCTGTTTTAAGAATTTTTCTTTACTTACTGGAATAATACTTTGAGCAATTTTGCGCATTAAAGCTGAAAAATGAATGGATTTTTTTAAATGTATAATTTTCCAAGTTTGTTTGCAGAAAAATGCATTTACTGGCATCTAGAAAATTGCCCTCATCTGTTGTGAGAGGTCATTAAAAAAAATAAAACATCAATTTAACATCATGCTTAAAAAATATGCAAATCAAAGTTGCTACTTCATTTTGGCACTTCTTTATTTCTTGCTGACGTTTAGGGAAGATTCTTAATCATTGAGAGTTTCCCTCGATATCAAATAAAGTAATTGCATAGATAACTTTTCTTTCTTAATTGATAAAACAGTCGAATTAAGTATGCTTTGCCTAAATATCCTCTTACATTTATTGTTTCGGAATTTTTTCGTAATGTAATATGAGTTAGTTGATTCTGTTTTGCTTATTGAAATGTGAAAAAGAATATTAAAATTAAATGTCGGCGGAATTCCTTACTTTAATATTTTACAACTAGATACTTTAAGGTATACTCTTTTTTTTATTTTTATTTTGCAAGTCTTTTTCTATTTTAATGATTTTTCTTTACTTACTGGAATAATACTTTCAGCAGTTTTGCGCTTTATTTTATTTTGTAAATGCAGCAATATTTTTAGAAAAGTTTAGTGATACTTAGAAATACCTCTTTTGTGAAACATCTACTAATACATTTCCGTTGTAGTGGTTTCCTACTTATTGGAATAATACATTTAGCAATTTTGAGCTTTACTTTATTGGAACAATAATGCCATCTTTTTAGAAAAATTTTGTAATACATATAAATATCTCCTTTCTAAGACATCTTCCTTTTAAATTTAGAAATAGAAATTTGAACTACATCGATTTTTATTTCAGAAAAATAATAAAATGATATTGGAAAAAAAAATTTTTTTTGGAAAATAATTTGAAACATTTGTGAAGTTTGGCAAAGCATCAGGGCCTCTCTGCGTCTTTATATATAAAATTTGTCTGCTTTAAAAGATTTCAAGATAACTTCAATGTATTTAAATGAATTAAAACTTTTGTAGAAATACATTTTCCTAAAAAACGCTATATGGACAGTGTTATAAAAATATTTGTTACTTAGAACGTTAAACACAGATAGAAATTGATGAGAAAAAAAATTTGAAATACAACTTAAAAATGTTTCTCAAAATTTAAAAAAGTGCAGAAAAATACTTCCATTTTTTAATGAAAAAAAAAAAAGAGAATGGCTGATGTAAAAAAACACGGAAAGACTAACCTTTTTTTATTCTAAAACTAGTCGGTTGTGCCAATCGGAAAACCTTTCTTTTATCTCATACATGTTACTACTTTAAAATTCGTTATAATATCTACAATTCGTCCTCTATGACCATCATGAGGATTGTAAATTTATGAAATTCCGGGTATTAGTTTTTTAGATATGGCTATTGCTAAAATAGTGTAAATTCTGCAAAATGCAGCATAGCAGTGCCATATGTTGTGGAGATTACTTGAAAATCTAATCAGCAACATCTCATGTCAACGGCTAACTAAATCTGAAGTTTGATGAAAACTAGTGCATTTGTTTTTTGAAACAGAGCTATTGCGAAGATCGTAAAAATCCAACAAAACAACACTACCTATTGTGTGATTAACACCAAAATCTAATAATCAAGAATTTGTGTCAATGTCTAACTAAATGTGAAGTTAAATTAAAAATCGTGCATTAGTTCTAGTGATAGAAGTATTGCAGAAATAATGAAAAATGCAGCATAACAATGCCACATGTTGGATGATTTATCCAAAAGCAATCATCAACTTATACATCATCACTTATTTCAATGTTTAATTGAATCTGTGCATTAGCTTGAGATAGAGTTATTGCGAAAATCATGAAAAATCTATCACAGTAACGCCACCTATTTAGCGATTAACACAAAAGTCTAAGCAGAACTACTCGTGTCAACTTCTAACTGAATGTGAAGTTAAATAAAAAATCGTGCATTAGCTCTTGAGATAAAGTTATTACAGAAATTGCGAAAAACGGAGCATAACAATAACACATGTTGGGTTTTTTACATCAAAACATTGCCAATGTCTAATGAAAACTGAAGTTTTATGAAAATCTCTACATTAGTTTTTGAGATAGAGCTATTGTAAAAATAATGAAAAATTCAACACATTAACGCCATCTATTGGGCGATTAACACCAAAAGCTAATAAGAAACAAATTATATCAATGTCTAAGTGAATGTGAAGTTCGATAAAAAATCGTGGATTAATTCTTGAGATAAAGCTATTCCAGAAGTCATAAAAATGCAGCATAACAGTGCCTCCTGTGGGGTGATTAACTTTAAAAGTTAGTCATCAGCAATTTATGTAAGGGACTAACTGGATATGAATTTTAACTAAATTCCATTCATTAGTTCCTGAAATAGAGCGCCAACTATATTTATACCTTATACAGACAGAGTCACTTACTCGAAGACAGACATCAAGAAAAAAAAATATTTCTTCTTTTGCCTTTTTATTTTATTTTAAAATAATTCTTAAGCACTAAGTGTTTTTCATAACATTAAATGAAATAATGAGATAAATGAATTTTCTATCTTACTTGAATTAAGTATGCTTTTCCTAAATGTTTTCTTACGTTTGTATTTTTAAATCTTTTTCAAAGTGTAATTAAACATTAATTGGTTTATTTAATTGATATAGAAAAAGGAATTTAAAAATATTTTCTGCATGCTTATTAGAATGCTGTTACATTATATTTTTTTGAAACAAGAATAAATTAAACTACATATTCTTTCTTCTTTTAATGAATTATATTTTCTTTTGATAATTGTTTTCACCGATTTCGCAGCTGTATTTTGAATTTGCAATTTCAGCTGTATTACACCTTGTTATTGAAAGCCGATAAGTAATGAGAAAAATAAATGTGTTATGCTTTACAAAAATTATCAAAAAAGTTATATAAAATTTGGTAGTAATGTCCCTTCTGCTTTTATAATTACATATGTAATATTAAAGTTTCTTAAAGTAAAAAAATCTTAAATCTTATATTAAAATTTCTTAAAGTAAAATGTTAAGAATACTTCAGCAAGAAAAAAAATCTCTACACTGTAAAGGAAACATCTGTAATTCAACAGGCGCAAAGTTGCCGAAATAAATATGCTTAGTGAACTTTTATCTGTACACTCTACAAAAAAGGTGTAAATTTACAAAACTAGTTTTTATAAAGCTACAAAAATCTCTAGCTTTACAAAATAATCTATCAAAATTTCATTAATTTTATTAAATTTTTATCAGTTATCTGTATTGCTGTTATATAAAGAGCTCTAGACATTCCAGTTTTCTAGAAAATTCTTAGTAACTTTGCAGATTTTTTATTTACAGTGTAATTGCATATTTGTTACAGGAATTTTTGTTGTTGCCGTTTCACAAAAGCTCTAGGGATATAATATCATAAAACAAATTTTTATCCCAGGAAAACAGATGTTCTCCTGATTCGTCTGATAATTGGACACTCCATGTTCATTTATAAAAATCTCTTACTGCGAGAGGATGCACCCACTCACTTTCACTTTGATATTCTGACCATTCATCATATTTTAATGGACTTTTCGGGACTCCGACACTTGTATAGAATATATTTTAATACCTCATTGCCTACTTTAACAAATTTCATTGGGGAAACACCTCATGGGGCCCTTTTTACTTTTTAAAAACACTCCGGCTTTTATTTTCAAATTTAGATTTTGCCTGTTTCTTTAGTTTAACATTCTGAGTGGAATCCTCAACCAGATGTCTACTTTTTTGACTGCTTAACTTTTGTGCTTTACTGGTTTTTAATCTCCACTGTCATTTTCTACACTTCTTCGACTACATCTGAATGGAATACCCATCCAGATAGCTTTTTTTGTTTCAATTTTTTCAGAACCACTATCTTTATTTCACTTTTTAATCTTTTTATCTTAATTTGGCGCAGCATGCTCCTAAAGGGATTTTGTGCCATAAAAATTCATACACTAACTAACCAACCTAGAAAAAATTTAGTAACTGTGAAGATTTTTTAAAAATTATTATTTTACGGTATGCAACAATTACTACATTAGCTGATAGACGAATCAAATTATTAACAACTTTCACTCAACTTTTAACTTCCCTTTATTTTATTACTAGTTGTTACTCGTTACGTTATTCATATAGCATTGAAGACAAGATCTAAAAACCATATGTAAGGCATAGATTATGAAACACTTTTCGATACATTCAGAATATTATAACAAAACTTCACAGTTTACTAAGTTGAAAGATGATGTTTAACAGGAAAATTTGATAAACATGAGGAGCATAACGTATTTGAAAAAGAAATTTCTGCTTTTAACATGAACAAGGTAGAACCCGTCGAATTTCGACGAAAGAAAATGTTTAAAAAGGGACTGTTTCATTGATTTATAATAAGCCTATAAAATTAGTTACAATACAAAAATGCACTATACATTGTTAAGTCTAACTCTTAAACAAATGATATTACCTTTAACCTAAAGTTTAAAAAAAATGCTACATCTGTAAAACTCAGTTACAGAAATTGTTAAAATTAAATTTTAATCGTATATATAAGCAGTAAAATTTAATGAAGATCTGTTATTGTGATAAAGTTATCAATTAAGGCTCTTATGAAAGTATTCAAAATTAGGAAAAAAAAGGGAAAAAACAAAAGTTTATTCTAATTTGATTCAATTATAGAAATTTTTCCCCGTGAAATGTAAACCCGACACCATTTATACACATATTTTAATAATTTATATCAAATTTGCATTAAGATATTATGTTATGGTTTTATTTGTCTGTACGCTGTTAAAAATTTCTGTAAAAACACAGGGAAAAAATTGAAACTCTCTGTAAATTTACACTAGTTCTAGGTTAAATGTATTCGATTGAATTTTTCGGTCATCATTTTATACATATTTCCCTTATCTTATATCTATTTCTATGTAAGGATTTCCGTGTCTGTGTTTAAAGATATTTCTATCTTTGCTAAAATTTGTAATCAAAATATATACTTTTAAAATTCCTTTGCAACTTTATTAGAAATATTAAAGAGGAAAATTTATTTTAAAGATTTTTAAAACTTTGAATAATTTAGAAAGGGAAAAATGATCTCATCAGATTTAGCAAGGTTGTTAATTTTTTTCCTTGAATAATAAAAGACATACTTTATACTCAAGATCTATAGCTGATATAGCTCTGCTGTAAGAGGTTTCGGGTTCAAACCCCGAGACGGCTCAAAACAAATTGTACTAAAATTTAATGATACAGCAATTCAAATTTTCTCGGAAAATCCATGTTCTTTGAATCTCATTGATGATTGGGGTATTAACTAATTTTAAAAACTAAGTACTAAAATTAATATCATTAAAAGTCAATTTACAGAGTCTTGTGTATTTTCAGTGATGTTAGTTTACAGGGTCTTCTGTAAATTTACCGAATAACTTCTCTGTTATTTAACAGAATCTCGGTTTTTCTAACCTCTATAATTTTACATAAGACTTAAGATAGTGGATTATCCTAGATTCTCTGTAATTTTACAGAAAATTGTTTAACAGTGTACTGAATCAGATTGATTGACATTCGGAAAAAACCCACATTTATGCTTAGTGTCCGATTTTTGGGATTCTCTGAATTTTAATAAATTTGTCTAATTTTTTTCTCATATTAGATTGAGATATCCTTGTATTCCATACTTGAAAATTGTATGAAATAATTATCTGTAAATGTCTTTATCTCTTACAGAGTGATGGCAGTATAAGACGGATATTTATTTGCTTAATACGTGAAGGCTTTTTTTCGGTTTTTATAGATGTTTCATTTTTTAAATTGGCGGAATGTAAAAAGTAAGTTTATTTGTGTTTTCTCTATGAAGGAATTAAATAAATAAATTTTAATGTTAGCTTGTAGACTTCTTTAAAATGCGTTTTTTTTTTTTTTTTTGGATTGAAAAATAATGATGTTCAAGGGTATTTTTTATGCATTTTTGTAACAAGAAAAATACAGGACGCTCAGCTCTAAATGGATACATATTTTTATTACTCATTTAAGGGGCATTTGTGTAAAGTGCTTTTCGACGTGATTATGAAATAAATTATTTTTAAGCCTCAAATGGGATTATACTTAGTTTATTATTAATAATACTTATAATTATATTACTCTCTATAAATGAATAAGTATATTATATTAGTAGTCCATAAAAATGTTAATTATGGTAATTAATATAAATTAAAAAGATTTTTTAATATACATTTGTATGAAACATAAAACTATGCCTGTATGTTAACTATGCAATATTTTACAATTTATGCACATTGCCATACTTAATACGTTCACATCATTTCAAGTAAGAACAATTTTTTTGGAATTTTTCCAGTTCCTTTTGCAACATTTTAAAGTGGTTTTGTCTAATTTGTAGCAATAAAATTACATTCGAAATTATAAAATATTTAATATGTGAATTATCGCATTGCTAACAAAGCATAGAGCAACTGAGTGAAAAACGTCGAAGTTGGGAATCAAAGCTGGAATCCTTGAAATACAGCTCCAAGTGCTCTAACATTTAATGTACGAGTTAAACCATAGGACATTTATTCCAAGGGTTCTGGGTTCGATTCCCGGTTAGACAGTTTTCATTCTGTTGGTTCTATGCTTTGTTAACAATTTGATAATTTCACGTATTAAATACTTTAAAATTATTTTACCAACAAATTTGAGCAAACAAAAAATTCAGGCACAAATGGGTTAAACTTTTTTTAAGTACCAAAATAGCATTTAAAAAAAAAAAAAAAAAAAAAAAAAAAGCTCTCTGTTGGAAGTTGTTTGGTTTTAAACACTAAAGTGACTTCTTATCACCTTTTCTCCTCCTTTCTTTTTGATGTTTAAAGATTGTTTTTATTCATTAAGTGTTCTTTTCAATTTCGAATTCAAATAAGGTAATTGGATAAAGAAGTCTTTCTCCTGCATTAATAAAACAACTAAACCAAGTTGTGTTTTTATAAGTATCTTTTATTTGTGGTTTTTAATTCTTTCCATGATCTGATTATGCTTATTTTAATTAAATATAAAAAGGAATAATAAAATAAATATATTCTATAATATCATCTTAATACCTTAAAAAAAATACGAAAAATATTTTTTGAAATACGGTTAAATTAAATCACACATTTTCTTCTTCCGCTTCTCCTTCTTAAACTTTTTATATGTATTAATACACTCATTATTATCCTGTTTCCTGTAGTTTTGTATTTTATTGTATTAGTTTCATTATGTATTTTTTAAAAGAATGCTTTTATAATTTTTAGAATATTTCTTCTAAACTAAAACTTTGCCATATTTTATGCCTGGAAAACAATAAAAGTTGTTTAAATATGTTTGCGTTTCATAGAATTACTCCAGATAAATGTCAAGCCTCTCAAATTATTAGGTGAAACTCTAGTTCTTTTTTCCGTTTACAGATGCAGTGATAATATTTATTGGAATGTTAATTGTTTAATGCATTTAACGTCAAAAAAAGATGCAAAATGGCTTCTATAGTTGGAAGATTTCAGGAGTTAAGGGGATGGTAAACATTATTATTATTTTTTAATTTTTATTATAGCAATATGAAATTTTGTACATATATACATTTCACCAAAAGCATATAGAACATCTTCAAAAAAAATTTTCCAATCGTATTAACATTTTTAAATTTTGTAAAAAATTTTAAGTTTTTAAACGAAATTTTAAAATGTTCCTCGTATTTTAATTTTTTATGTATTTTCTTGCTTTTGCATTTTTATCACTTAAAACTACATTATAAAAAATTTGTGATGATTTTTTTTAATATCTTGAATAGTTAATATTTTATAGATTTTTTTTCTAAATTCCATATCGATTTTCATCAAAATTTTGCCTTCTAATAAGTAAAAAATCAAATTTGACTATCTTAATGAAGACGAATTTTAAAAAAGACTTACACAATTTTTTTCTAAACAATATCAGGATACTTCCTGTTAGAGTTATTTGTAATTTATCTTCGAAATGTGGCATCATACTAGTTCGCTAATCTATGTAACTATAGAAACGCAAATCGTCTGTGTTTTTTGTTTTTGTTTTGATTTGCTAAGAGTAAGCAACGCTTTCGCTATGTCTTAAAATAAAGGATTACAGTCTAATAAAGCATGTGAGTTTATTAATTACGTTAATACGCATCGCCGCACCATACATCTGGTCACGTCAGCCGAAGAGTATATATATTTTTCTTCACTTCGAAAAGAAAGGTTCGAAAATAATGAACGTTTTCATCATTGAATTTTATTAGAACATTATTCCACAAGCTGGACTGGTGAAAAAAAAAGAAAGAAAGAAAATCGTCTGCCGCAGCAATCAAGGTAATGAATAATTTATTATTCCTTTTGCTGTTACTATAAGTTTTTGAACATGTAAAATATTGATAAATTAAAAAAGAAGCGTGCAACATTACGCACTTCAATTACGAAATTAATTAGTAAATTAGAAACATTAATAAAAGATAAAAATAGTGATATTGATAGTTATTTAGAAATTTCAGAACAATTAAATGACAGAAAACAAACTCTAAAAAACCTAAATAAAGAAATAGAATCTGGTATTAATTTAGAAAAAGAATATGAAATTGACATTAATGCTAGCGAAGAATACCAGGAAAAAATTATAAAGGCCAAATTTCAAATTAAAAAGCAACTTAAACATTTAGAACAAAGTAAAGTTTCCAATGAAATTCAACCAAATTCTACTCAAATAAACAACGCGATAAATATTAAATTACCCGATATATCTCTTCCGAAATTCTCCGGAAAAGCAGATGAATGGGGTCTATTTAAATTACAATTTAACAACTTAATAACTTCAAATGAGCAACTATCAGATGCGCAAAAGTTGCATTATTTATCAGCGGCATTAATAAGTGATGCAAGAGCTTTGATTAGCACAGAAGACACTTTTTCATCTTTATTTCAAGCATTAAAAGACAGATATGAAAATAATAGAATAGTAACAGAAATACACATCAATTCACTCTTAAACGCAGATAAACTTACACAGCCTTCCGCTAAAGATCTTCGAAATCTAGTCGATAATGTAAAAAAAAGCATTCGCGCCTTGAAGATTTTGAATTATAATAGAAATAATCTTTCAGATGTTTTAATATTGAACATCATTCTCCAAAAGTTAGATAGAGATATTCGAAAAAATTATGAAATGACGATAAGTTCAAAAGAAGTTCCGAAGTTAGATGAATTACTTTTATTTAGAAAAACGATCTCAATATTTGGAAAATATTCATACAGTCACGTCTGTTCAGTAAGGATCAGAAACGTTCATTTAATTCTAAGTCATTGACTTTGTTAGCAGAAGATCCACACATTTGTTCAATGTGTAAAGGCAATCACATTTTATGAGATGTTCCCAATTCTTAAATTTACCTGCAAAAAAGGTTTAATATTGTTAAAATGAAAAAATTATGCTTCAACTGTTTATCATCAGTTCATAACATTAGCCAGTGCAAACGTTCAAGCACGTGCAGAAAATGCAACAAACGGCATCACACATTGATCCACCTGGAACGCGGTGAGGAAAATATTGATACTAATCAGACAATAGCAATTCAAGATGAAAATACTATTAGTAGTAATCTATCGCCAACCGCAAACGCATTTACTCCTCATAGTTACACAAATAATCAGATGTCTGTTACCGCTTTGGGTGAAAATACACATTCATTTGATAACACGCATTCAACTATTAACAATACTGTAATGAGTATGATGTCTTCTTCTAGTAAACAAGTACTGCTTTCAACTGCGATAATATATGTACAAAATGCTAGACGAGAATTAGTTCCTCCTAGAGCATTGTTAGATTCAGGATCGCAAAATAACTTTATAACGAAGGAATGTTCTGAGTTATTGTTCTTGAAAGGAAGGAAAATAAACGCATCAGTTTCAGGGCTAAATGGTTCAGATATGAATATAAGGGAAAGTATTATAACAACCATAGCAAATAAAAACAGAAGTTTTAATCAAACATTGCAATTTTTTGTTGTTCCTAAAATTACGCGCATAACACCAGCTACATATCTAAACATCATGCCTATTAAGCATTTACAAACTTTTCAGTTAGCTGATCCACAATTTGATAAACCAGGTCCAATACATGTTTTATTATCAAACGAAGTATTTTTTAAATTAATCGGACAAAATAAAATAAATATGCAAAATTTGGTTTTTCAAGAAACTGTTTTTGGCTATGTTGCCAGTGGTTCTACGTCTATTCCGCAACAAACTTTTAATAATTATTGTGGTCTTGTTCGATCTGTGGATGATTTATCCAACGCTATGCAAAAATTTTGGGAAATTGAAGCGGTCCATGATAAAAACCCAATAAAACGTAAAGAAGAGCAGTATTGTGAGGAACATTTCCTGCGTACACATACTAGAAGAGATAGAAGAGATGATGATGAAGTGATTGTGGAAAATTCTGAAATTGGTAGTTTGCTGTTTCAAACAAATCGTGAAAAGAAAATTGCTCAATCTATAGACCGAAATGGAAAAAGTCTCTATGAATTTGAATCAAATAACAAGAAAACTATCGATAAGTTTCAAAATATGAATGTGAATAGTTCATTACCACAAACGAATCCTTAAACGGAAATCATATCATCTTTAGAACATAAAGTCAAAAGCATCGATAATTTTGCTTCAACTGAAAAAAAAGATGTGGCCCAGCCTCTAAATGTGAGTGATGATTGTGCATTGTTAGAAACAAATTCTGAAACAAGATACAAATTATCTTTAGAACGAAATGAACAGAATATTTATTCTTTTGTTTTAAATGAAAAGAAAACTATCCAGTATCAAAATACAAATATGGACAGATCATTGTTGATAGCAAATCGTTTAACGGAAAATAAATCACCCTTAAGAAGTAAAGAAGCAAATACTTTTTCACATACATTAAATGAAAAGAAAATTGACCATAAGTATCTGAATTCAAATTCCGGTGAAATACAAAGAGAAGCACCAGTTCAACTTCAGGTTAATGATAATAAAATGTTTATTGACGGTAAGGTTGAACCTTTTGATAATTAGACAGTGGGTGATGCAAGTAAACAGCATGAATTACATAATCTTCTCAATACAAACATCCTACAAGCAGCAGTTGTATCGAAGATTGATTCTGGGAAGAATACTGAAATTATCACGCCTAAGAAAATGATCGCTCATGGAGAAAAAATTCAACATATTCAAACCAACGATTTTCAAAATAAAGGCAATATTAGTAAAAAATCTCCAGTATGCATTCAAGCCGACAAAATTTCACATTCGCCTGTGATATCTTCTCCGAAAATTTCTCAACCTGAATTCAAAGTACCGACCCCTCCGAATCCTAAAGCACCATCACCAATGGATTCGAATCTCAAGACACCCTTAACAAGACAGTTGCAAAATTCTGGGGAGCCACAGGTTGATATAGAAAGTTCAAATTCTGCTCTTTTCAATGCTGATTCTGCTTCTCCAGGATTTGCCTATACTACTCGATTAATGTTCCCAATGAATGCTGCAAGCACCATCAAACACCCAGCAGATCTTGCATCTCGAGGACTAACCTTCGACAAATTAATTGATTGTGAACCTTGGTGGCATGGTCCTCTCTTCTTAAGAAAAAGAGACATTGAATCCAAACACAACATTGATTTAGAACAAGTCAAAAACAACAGTGACTTTTCAGCAGAATTAAAATTGAAAAACAGTACAGCATTAATAATTTTAAATTCTAGTGAATTTGTAAATGAAATTTTAAATATCAGCAATGATTATGCTAAAATATTACGTGTTTTAAGTTATATTTTCAGGTTCTTACATAACACAAGAAAATTAGATGAAAAAAGAAAGGGACACGTAAGTATAGAAGAATTATCACGATCAGAAATATTTTTAATTCGGGAAATCCAAAAGGTTGAATTTAAGGCAGAATATACTGCATTGTTAGAAGGTAAGCAAATTTCTAAGAAAAGTAAATTGCGATTGTTAAACCCCTTTTTAGATGCCGATAAGGTGCTAAGAGTAGGAGGGCGTTTAGATAATGCAGACCTAAGGTTTGCTCAAAAACATCAATATATTCTGCCAGCTAAGGGTAAATTGTGTAGCTTAATTGCAATTTACTATCATAAAAAATATCTTCATATAGGTGCACAAGCATTGTTATGCTACTTGAGACAAAAATACTGGCCTCTAAGGGGAAGAAATTTAGCTAGAAAAATAACGCATGAGTGTGTAACTTGTAGTAAAAGCAACCCCATAACCATACAACAAATCATGGGTTTCCTACCCAGAGAGAGAGTACGTCCTAGCGCACCATTTAATTACGTGGGAACAGATTTTGGTGGCCCCTTTTTCATAAAATATAAGGGACAGAGAAAGGGAATTCTTAATAAAGTGTATTTGGCAATCTTTGTTTGCTTTGTAACTAAAGCAGTGCATCTCGAACTAGTGTCAGAATTGACTACGGATGCATTCATTGCCACCTTAAAAAGTTTCATTGCTAGGCGCGGAAGGTGCGCAGTAATCTTTTCAGATAATTCAAAAAATTTTGTTGGTGCTAACGCCGAGTTACAGAGACTCCATAATTTACTAAGACATCCTGAGAAGAAGTTAGCGAATTATTTGTCAGATGAGAATATTATTTAGAAATTTATTCCACCCAGAGCACCTAATTTTGGCGGGTTGTGGGAGGCAGGAATAAAATCGGTAAAATATCATCTAAAGCGAACGGTAGGTAATGCAAGGCTAACGTTCGAAGAATTATTAACTGTAATTGCTCAAATAGAGTCTATATTAAATTCACGGCCAATCACTCCATTGTCTTCAGACGTGAATGACTTTGAGGCTTTAACACCAGGCCATTTTTTAATCGGAAGGCCTATGACAGCCATCGTTGAACCAGAATTAATTAATGTTAACGAAAATAGACTATCTAGATGGCATAGAATTTCAAAATACATTCAAATGATATGGAATCGTTGGAATAAAGAGTATTTAAATACGCTCCAAGAGGCAATTTGAAAAAAATAATGTTAGCATAGGAACCCTAGTGTTGATAAAGGAAGATGACCTCCCTACAAATAAATAATTACTAGGACGCATTATAAATATTTTCCCAGGTGCAGATGGTAAGATTAGGGTCGTCGAAGTTAAAACCGCTAGGGGAATACTTAAAAGAAGTATTTCAAAAATTGCATTATTGCCACAACAAGTCTCGGAAAATTAATTACGAAATGTAAAAAAAAAAAAAAAAAAAAAAAAAAAAAAAAAAAGAAAAAAAAAAAAGATTTTGTTATGTATTTTTATTTTTAGTTTTCCTATTATTGTATGTTCATAATTGTATTTTTCATTGTTAAAAGAAAATTGTTGTATAGTATCATATTACTTAAGCATTTGTAATGTTAATATTTGTATTGTATAATTTATTGAAGTTGACCCTTCAATGTCGGGGGGTATGTTAGAGTTATTTGTAATTTATCTTTGAAATGTGGCATCATACTAGTTCGCTAATCTATGTAACTATAGAAACGCAAATCGTCTGTGTTTTTTGTTTTTGTTTTGATTTGCTAAGAGTAAGCAACGCTTTCGCTATGTCTTAAAATAAAGGATTACAGTCTACAAAAGCATGTGAGTTTATTAATTACGTTAATACGCATCGCCGCATCATACACTTCCTTATCAGTTTCATAAATATTGATAAAATATTACGCCAAGAAGCATTTCAAAAACCTAAAATTGCTGAAAAATTAGTTTTGAAAAAAACTGATTTAAAGTACATAAATGCACTTACCGTTATTATTTACTTCTTAAAACCTTCATAAATGATATTTTAAAAAGAAAAAAAAATGTTTTGCTACTATTATATAACAGAAATAGACCTTTTTACGACGATTTTGCTCAAATAAAGGTCCACTGTCCCCTTAAGAAAGTTTCGTAAGTATTTCATTTGATATCAGGATATAATTTGAGATCTGTGGAATGGATGTCGCTGATAAAAAACAGTTACACATTTGGGATGTATCGAACTCCGATTAGTAATGCTTTGCTGAAAAAAGAAAAATAAGGATGTGAATTTCAAAACTCGACTAACATAGGGGAAACTGGGGAAAATTTCTAATATTAGTTTTTATTGAAGTGAAAAAGCTCTAATTTCTTTATATTAGAACATTTTATAGTATTTTTGAAAAAACAGAAAGCGTACGAACTTACTCAACATCGAGTGGTAGTAGAATTAACAAAAGAAAAGGCCGGCAGCCAATCTCAAATTTATATCGATTCTTCAAAGAAAAAAGTATTTTCGACATGAGAAATGTTAAGTAAGAGAAACAAGCTGCAGAACAGCACAGGATAATTATATTATAAACAGCATTTTCAATATAATTATCCTTTATTTTCTGCTTATAAACCGATTTATAAATAGAAAACCTGGTAATTTTTTCACCTTTCCTAACAAAGACAATAATGCTGGGGTTGAAGTGCCAGATATGACAAAGTTACCACAGCCAACAATCAGACAAGGAACAGCCAGAAAACCAGGTCATTATACATTCAATTCTGATTGCTTTAATATTGCTTACAAATAAATTGTGGGCAATTGCAATTTCTATAAATAAATATAAAATGGTTTGCCAACTATTTTTCTATGAAAAATATGCATTGGTGTTATTTTGTCTCCATTTTCCCAGACGTATCAAAGTGTACCATGAGGTGTATCAATCTGTCCCAGGGATGGGGCACATTGATACAAATGACTTTTTTTAGATTTTTTTAATTACATGCAAAAATAATGTATAAAATAACGATTGTACATTTTAATAACACACTTCACAAGTTTTACTGACACCACATGGAAAAATAACTTCAAATTTCTGCTTTCTGGACACCAAAAAAATTCTTAGAAAAAAGCTGTATCAGTGTGCCTCAGTGCCCCCTAAATGTTATAATGTAGCAAGTTAATATATTTCAAGGACTAATTAAAAAGATTTCTTTTATTGATTCTTATTAATACTTTTAAAATTATTATTTTTTATTTCTGTCCCTAAGTAAAAAATTTGAAGCAAATTCACTCAGTAAAAGTATATTAATTTTTTGGCGTCATAACAATACCTTATAATTTTATATTTACTATTATTCTGGCTAATTACAATTACTGTTGTTTTTATTTTCATGTAGTAAATATAATATATGCTTAATTTATGAAACTCGAAATTTGTTTCGTTAATTCAAACAACACGTAGAATCAACAGCGTGAAAATTTATCCAAATCAGGGTTCGAATCTGGGGTATTAGTTCAGAATACCACGCTCTGCAAATTGAGCTACCAGGATCTTTACTATCAGATGGCAGAGCGTTCATGCTCTGAACAAGTGACCCAGATTCGAACCCTGGGTTGGGATATTACTCTGTTGGTTCTGCATCTTGTTAGCATCGTAGATTGAAATTTACAAATTAAATTTCAAGTTTACTCGTTCTCAGGCATAATTCCATTTTTAAAAATTGTAATATTCTTGCATATACTATTATCACTTTCTTTTTGTTTTATTTAAATATTTAGTAATTAAATTTAAAAAACATCTTAAATTTGATCCCTTTTACTTCATTAGTTTCAACAGGATTATTCAAAAGATATTCGTTCTTTTTCAATTTGTTGGTGGTCTCCTATGGAGTCTCGGGAAAAAATCTTCACAGAAATGTATGACCTGGGTTATTATGTTTACAAGCTTAAAGTTTCAGGATAATTCCTCATGCATTTTTCTAGATATTTAACAAAATGTTTAAAATCACAAGTAGCCGGTAACCTTGGGCCGTATAGTGTATAACTACTTTTATAAATATTCAGATTTTGATTCAATAGCTGCTGAACACCTAGCAAAAATGTATGAACATAGAATTTGATACGATTATGCATCTTAAATTCAATAATACGAAAATAATTTTATATTCCGCTGTTGAGACTTTTGTTTTGAACATATGTTTACTTTCTTCGCAAAAAAAAATGACGCTGCTTATACGAAGGAAGTTGGAAAGTGTACGTCGAACATAGCAAATGAGGCGTATTCGAACTACACTATATGGCTATAGGGATACCAGCCCCTTGCGATTTTAGACATTTTGTTAAATATCTAGAAAGACACATAAGGAATTATCCTAAAACTCCAGCTGTGCAAACATAATAGTACAGCATATCAAATGAAAATCAAATTTTGAATTGCTTAAAAGGCACTAATGCCAACCTAGTGAAAAAGGTTCTATGCCGGGAATCGAACCCGGGCCATCAGTATAGCGCACTGACGTTCTACCGACTAAACCACATGGAATGACACCCAGCAAGCAACTTATCACTGTCACATGTTGGCAAGGCTACAAACGCAGCACAAGATGGAATACAATCCGCTTGCCACCGATCTGGGGCAATCACGAAACTCAGATTTATCCAGCATCGATTGAATATATTAATGCATGGAAATTTTGTCCAGAGAGAAAATTCGCTTTGAATATAGCATATCAAATGAAAATCAAATTTTGAATTGCTTAAAAGGCGCTAATGCCAACCTAGTGAAAAAGGTTCTATGCCGGGAATCGAACCCGGGCCATCAGTATAGCGCACTGACGTTCTACCGACTAAACCGCATGGAATGACACCCAGCAAGCAACTTATCACTGTTACATGTTGGCAAGGCTACAAACGCAGCACAAGATGGAATACAATCCGCTTGCCACCGATCTGGGGCAATCACGGAACTCAAATTTATCCAGCATCGATTGAATATATTAATGCATGGAAATTTTGTCCAGAGAGAAAATTCGCTTTGAATATAGCATATCAAATGAAAATCAAATTTTGAATTGCTTAAAAGGCGCTAATGCCAACCTAGTGAAAAAGGTTCTATGCCGGGAATCGAACCCGGGCCATCAGTATAGCGCACTGACGTTCTACCGAATAAACCACATGGAATGACACCCAGCAAGCAACTTATCACTGTCACATGTTGGCAAGGCTACAAACGCAGCACAAGATGGAATACAATCCGCTTGCCATCGATCTGGGGCAATCACGAAACTCAGATTTATCCAGCATCGATTGAATATATTAATGCATGGAAATTTTGTTCAGAGAGAAAATTCGCTTTGAATATAGCATATCAAATGAAAATCAAATTTTGAATTGCTTAAAAGGCGCTAATGCCAACCTAGTGAAAAAGGTTCTATGCCGGGAATCGAACCCGGGCCATCAGTATAGCGCACTGACGTTCTACCGACTAAACCACATGGAATGACACCCAGCAAGCAACTTATCACTGTTACATGTTGGCAAGGCTACAAACGCAGCACAAGATGGAATACAATCCGCTTGCCACCGATCTGGGGCAATCACGAAACTCAAATTTATCCAGCATCGATTGAATATATTAATGCATGGAAATTTTGTTCAGAGAGAAAATTCGCTTTGAATATAGCATATCAAATGAAAATCAAATTTTGAATTGCTTAAAAGGCGCTAATGCCAACCTAGTGAAAAAGGTTCTATGCCGGGAATCGAACCCGGGCCATCAGTATAGCGCACTGACGTTCTACCAACTAAACCACATGGAATGACACCCAGCAAGCAACTTATCACTGTTACATGTTGGCAAGGCTACAAACGCAGCACAAGATGGAATACAATCCGCTTGCCACCGATCTGAAGCAATCACGAAACTCAAATTTATCCAGCATCAATTGAATATATTAATGCATGGAAATTTTTTCCAGAGAGAAAATTCGCCTTGAATATAGCATATCAAATGAAAATCAAATTTTGAATTGCTTAAAAGGCGCTAATGCCAACCTAGTGAAAAAGGTTCTATGCCGGGAATCGAACCCGGACCATCAGTATAGCGCACTGACGACTAAACCACATGGAATGCCACCCAGCAAGCAACTTATCACTGTTACATGTTGGCAAGGCTACAAACGCAGCACAAGATGGAATACAATCCGCTTGCCACCGATCTTAGTGCCTTTTAAGCAATTCAAAATTTGATTTTCATTTGATATGCCATATTCAAGGCGAATTTTCTCTCTGGAAAAAAATTTCCATGCATTAATATATTCAATCGATGCTGGATAAATTTGAGTTTCGTAATTGCCCAGATCGGTGGCAAGCGGATTGTATTCCATCTTGTGCTGCGTTTGTAGCCTTGCCAACATGTGACAGTGATAAGTTGCTTGCTAAGTGTCATTCCATGTGGTTTAGTCGGTAGAACGTCAGTGCGCTATACTGATGGCCCGGGTTCAATTCCCGGCGTAGAACCTTTTTCACTAGGTTGGCATTAGCACCTTTTAAGCAATTCAAAATTTGATTTTCATTTGATATGCTATATTCAAGACGAATTTTTTCTCTCTGGAAAAATTTCCATGCATTAATGTATTCAATCGATGCTGGATAAATTTGAGTTTCGTGATTGCCTCAGATCGGTGGCAAGCGGATTGTATTCCATCTTGTGCTGCGTTTGTAGCCTTGCCAACATGTGACAGTGATAAGTTGCTTGCTGGGTGTCATTCCATGTGGTTTGTCGGTAGAACGTCAGTGCGCTATACTGATGGCCCGGGTTCGATTCCCAGCATAGAACCTTTTTCACTAGGTTGGCATTAACGCCTTTTAAGCAATTCAAAATTTGATTTTCATTTGATATGCTATATTCAAGGCGAATTTTCTCTCTGGAAAAATTTTCCATGCATTAATAATAGTACAGGTCATACATTTTTGTGAAGATTTTCCCCCCGAAACTCAATAGGGGACCGCCAACAAATTGAAGAATAACGAATATTTTTTGAATAACCCTGTTGAAACTAATGAAGCAAGAGCGATCAAGCTATAGATTATGATTAAGTGACTTATTGAAATAAACTGTGTTTTTTTATGCGAATAGCATGCATACTTGTAGAAAAACTAAATGTTTTATAAAAACAGTCCCAAAATCCTCCAAGTTTTTCGCTTATAACTTGCAGAGTTCTTAATATAAACTAATATTTTTTTCTATAAATATGACAAACAACATTGCACATAATTCGCTGTAATCAAAATTAAAAAATAATAAAAAAATGTATAAAAAATGAGTAGGTTTACTAAATGATTTTTCACTGCGCATGCGTCAACGATATCAAAATTTCATTTGCATATTATTTTAGCTAAATGTATAGAGCAATTTTTGTGAAAGTCTCAAAGTGATAGCTTGAAAATTCTGAAAGTGTTTGGCAATTGAATAAGCTCAAAATCCGTTATTCTCAAAATGAATCAAAAAAGATGAGGGGCTTTATTCATTTATCCATTGATTAGTGTCAATATAAAATACACAAAATGGCACTTACTACTATATTTGGATACAACTCCTCATGTGTTTGCTTTATTTTGGAAACAACGGATTTTAAGCTCATTCTATCGACGAAAACTTTCAGAATTTTCAAGCTATGATTTTGAGAAATTAACAAAAGTTGCTTTGCAACATAATCGTTTGCTAACATAATATGCAAGCGAAGTTTTCACAGCATCCATGCATGTGAATGAAAATTTATTATGTAAATCTGCTCATTTTTCATACAATTTTTATTGATTTTTACTTCTGATCACAGGATATTGTGTACAATGTTGTTTGTTATACTTTTGGAAAAGAACGTTTTTTTATACTAACTCTGCAAATTATAAGCAAAAAACTTGAAAAATTTTGGGTCTGTTTTTATAAAAATTTAGTTTTTATGATGAGCCACTTAATCATAATCAATAGTTTGATCGCATTTACTTCATTAGTTTCAACAGGGTTATTCAAAAGATATTCGTTCTTTTTCAATTTGTTGGCGGTCCCTTATGGAATCTCGGGAAAAAAATCTTCAGAAAAAATGTATGACCTGGGCTATTATGTTTACACGCTTAAAGTTTCAGGATAATTCCTCATGTATTTTTCTAGATATTTAACAAAATGTTTAAAATCGCAAGTAGCCGGTAACCTTGGGCCATATAGTGTATAACTTCTTTTATAAATAATCAGATTTTGATTCAATAGTTGTTGAACACCTATGCAAAAATGTATGAACATAGAATTTGATACGATTATGCATCTTAAATTCAGTAATACGAAAATAATAGGAATCTATCTTAAATAGTACTTAATCAGCATGGCAAACCTAGAATCATTCCCTATCATGGGATATAATTGAATGAATTACGTTTGGTAGGATTTAGTAGAACGAAGAAAGCTTTTATTATTATCTTTTTAAGTTGTGATTCGATTTTCATAAAATTTGAAATGACGCAACAAAATTCTCCAGCAATTATATAAATTAAACTTCAAACCATTCGATTGGGTAGATTTGTGCTGTTTTATGCGGGCGGATGCAGACCAAATGACGATTATATGTAAAATATATTTATATAAATACGACATTATTCCATAGACCATAATGTAATGGTATACTTAAGAGTGACTGTAAATAAACCATGAATGTTACATAATTTATTTTTAATACCGAATATGGCATAGTAAACCTGAATAATACATGTCAATTACAGAGTAATCCAACTATATAAATGGAAGTTAGAGTACGGAAAGAGAGACGGTCAGACAAGCCAAGTTCTTAAACACTTTGAACTTATCTTATAAAGTATTATCGCCTGATAAGTTGAAGTTTGACCTTCAAAAATTTATATCAATAGACGGTACCATACTTGAATACTTTGTAAACCCTGTATTTTACCTACTGTTTTTATATATATGCTTATATGCCACTATTTAGCTAAAATTTAATTAAGACTAAAACACGCTTAAATATAGTGAAATCCCACTTCCAGAGATTATTTTCCTCAGAGAGCTATGTTTCTTATTCTTTGCTTGGCCCTGTACATCATTTTCTACATCTTTTTATTCATCTGGTTGCTTTTTTAAAATAATCTTTCGGTAGATTTTTGATAGTAGAAGATACTTTCTTCAGCTGTGGAAAAGTCAATTTTCTCGATTTTTCGGAAAACAATGATAGGAATGAGTTGTAATCTTGTACATACAAATATTTGTTTATACATCTATGTTTAGTTTTACATAAAAGATAACATAGATCATAATTTATAATTATATATATATATATGCATATAATGCTTGTAATATGTTTGGGTCTGTTCATAGTACAATATTAAAAAATCATTCGGTTAATTTTTTGGAAAATTAAAAATTAAAAAGTTTATCATATAGACTTAACAATAGCACCTTCAAAATTTGACTTCCTCTAATTCTATGAAAATTTATTTAATAAAAGCACATAAATTATTTCTTTTTCCCAGAAACGGTGTTCCAAGAAACCCAAATAAAGTATCAAAAGCGGGTGTTACCATTTGAACAAACAAGTAGACAACTTTTAATGATAAAATAAATCCCATACGGTTTTAAAGAAAATCATTCGAATCACGACGCTTATTTTGGAATGTATTAGAACTGGAATTATAGCAATCATTCGAGATACTTTTTCTGTTTTTCAGCAATGTAGAGGGATCTGGGACACATCGATATGGTTTTTTTTCTAAGAATTTTTTTGGTGTCCAGAAAATAGAAATTTTAAGTTATTTTTCAATGTGGTGTCAGCAAAACTTGTGCAGTGTGTTATTAAAATGTACAATCGTTTTTTTATACATTATTTTTGCATGTAATTAAAAAAAAATCTAAAAAAAGTCATTTGTATCAATGTGTCCCATCCCCGGGGCAGATTGATACACCTCATGGTTCACTCTTTGATACGCTCGGTGAAAATAGAGAAAAAATAACACCAATGCACATTATTCATAGAAAATGAGTTAGAAAACTATTTTATATTTATTTATAGAAATTCAAATCACCCCTAATTTAAATTCGTAAGCAATATTAAAGCAATCAAAATTAAATGTATATTGATCTGATGTTCTGGCTATTCCTTGTCTGATTGTTGGCAGAGGTAACTTTGCTATATCTGGCACTTCAACCCCTGCATTACTTTCTTTCTTAGGAAAGATGAAAAATTTTCTGTTTATAAACAGAAAATAAAGGATCATATTAAAAATTCTGTTTATAATGCAATTATCCTTTATTGTGCTGCAGCTTGTTTCTTTTATTTAACATTTCTCATGTAGAAAATGCTTTTTTCTCAGAATCGATATAAATTCGAAAAAATTCGAGATTTCCCCGGCTGCCGTTCTTTTTGTTAGTTCTACTGCCACTAGATGTTAGATAAACTTTTAATATAAAATTTAAAAATAAAATTTTCTAATATGAAAAATTGGAGCTATTCCACTTATATAAAATCTAATATTATAAATTTTTGGCGGGATATGGTTGAATTAAGGAGTGTATGATAAAAAATAATAAAAAGGTAATTAAAAAAAGAACTAGAAAAGGATTTAGGTTGTATGTAGTTATCATGGGGCATATTTATACCTATCAATGTGCCCCAACATAGACTGTAGCCATTTTAAATAATATGACTCTCAAATCCAACACTTCAAAATGTACCTAACTATAAATAATGAAGAACTGATAAACAGTAGCTTTATATATCTGGGAGAGTATTCTTTTGGGTTGAAAATACTGCAACAGTTGCATAATACTATTGCAAATGTACAACTCAAATTTACTTTTGACCTACAAAAACAATAAATCACCTGTCCTATTCCATCAAACTATTGAATCATGCCAAGACGTTCTGTATGTAGTTGTGTACACTAGCATCATTTTTTGGAGCTATTGTGAAACTTCCTATAATGAACTTGTGAGCAGCAGAGGGGGTTGTATCAATGTGCTCCATGTATCAATGTGCCTCAGTTCCCCTTACGTCTAATCCAATTGGAAATAGAATGCAGCATCTTTCAAAACTTTTAAAAGATTCTTACACAACTTCAATTTTTATTTTTATAAAACATAAATTAAATATTGACAGTATAGATTTTAATCAATCGCAATTTTTGACTGTTGATTATCAAGATAACATTTTTAACTACTCCTACTCCTACAAAAATAAATAAATAGATAAAGTAAATAAATCACATTATAAAGATAAATATCAATAGATAAATGAATTATTGAAATGTCATAGAGTAGACAAGTTAAACAAAAGTACTCAAAATTAAAAACAGTTATTTATCAGAACAGAATTCTAATTATTCCGAATTCCGTTCACTGTATCTTTTAAGAACTAATAAACTAATTTTGTCAGTCCTCACGAAAGGTTAAATGAACATACAGAACAAGACAGCGTTATAGAAAATTAGATTTTCTTTCCAGGCAGCAAGTTAATTTGCTTTCCTGGGAAATAGAAAGGAATGTAGAAGCTTAAAGACAGCTAATCCAAGTATGTGTTTCGATATAGTTCCAGTTTTACGAGACGAGAGTTAATAAAGCATGTCAAATAATTCCATATGTTTACATATATTTTGTAACCCCCCTTTTTTTTTAGTTGGAAAATAATAAATTTTACTATATACAAATTCTTTATTATTTGTGTCCGTAAAGTGTTTGGTCTACAATTAAATGTATTGAATTAACAAAGAGTCTGTCGTATGTTTAGAATAAACAACATTCTTGTATATATGGCCAACTTGATAATATGCATTATTGAAATGTCATAGAGTAGACAAGTTAAACGAAAACACTCAAAATTAAAAACAGTTATTTATCAGAACAGAATTCTAATTACTCCGAGAATTCAGTTCGCTGTATCTTTTAAGAACTAATCAACTAATTTTGTCAGTCCTCACGAAGGGTTAAATGAACATACAGAACAAGAAACACTTATGCGAAATTAGATTTTCTTTCCAGGCAGCAAGATAATTTGCTTTTCTGGGAAATAAAAAGGAATGTAGAAGCTTAAAGACAGCTAATCCAAGTATGTGTTTCGATATAATTTCACTTTTACAAGACAACAGTTAAAAAAGCATGTCAAATAATTCCATATGTTTACATATGAAATACACATATGTTTTATGTTTAGTCAAATTAATCTGATTATTAATTTTGTGAATTCAGTAAAGAATTTAAGGAATAGATTTCGAGATTAACATGTCAAAGTTTTATGCGAGACAAATGTGTTCTACACATATTTTGATAAGATATAAATTCCATGCGATTTGAAATAATTACTCAATGAATTAATTAACCGAGTTAACATCTTAATTGGATGTAATTTTAAATGAAAAGTATGATAAAGTTATTAGTTATGCACTTTCACGTTAGAGAATGATATGAAACAAATATATTTGTAACCTTTTTTTTAGTTGGAAAATAATAAATTTTACTATATACAGGTTTTCTTTAATGAGTGCGGGTAATTAATCACACAATATTAGCGCATTAATTGAAGCATGAATTGAATGTCAAAACCTGCAGTAGATTCGCTTCCAACTTCTTCAGAAATCCAGTATGTATGATTAGGCAGCTTAATAATTATGCATTACGGTATTCTTTTTGATGTATTCACTTTAGAAAGCACAGATTTTTCTCGATTGATCCATCTAATTAATTCCGGGGCATTACCGAATTAATCGAAACATATACTGAATACATCTAGAGATGACACAAAATGGGACTTTCTAATCTTCAGTGTACATAAGCATTTCCACTGATGTATTGGTCCATATCAATGAAGTACTGTCTGAGAAATTTCTGTAATAGAAAAGCTTCCTAAAATTCTTTTAATATTGCATCTTTTTCGTTTTCTCTTCTCTCAAAATTTCATTTTTTTTATATTTGATTTTTCAGTCTTACGACATGTGTTATTTTATATTATTAGCTAGCAAATTTATAATATTTTAAGAGGACTTGAAGCCTTTTAGGTTTTTTTCTATTTATACGAGATTGGAGGGTTTAGTATTTTTTTAAATGCAATGGAAGAAGATGAATATTCTATGTCGTTATGTTACAAATTTAATTAATAATTTTGTTGAAAATTAAGTTTGAATGAAAAATGAGCTGTATTTATAACTATTTTATCCCTTCTGACCTTATTAATTAGATGAGATTAAATTCATTGCTTCATAACTCTTTTTATAATGCAGAGCTACATCATTCTTTTAAAAATTCAAACACGTCATTCTGACAAGCTATCTTCTAGATGTAAAAAAAGAAAAAAAAAAAAAAAAAAAAAAAAAAAAAAAAAATGCATATTTGAACTAATTTGATCCAACAATCTCAAAGTATATATAGCGGAATACTGGAAAAAGGTCACATAGTACAAAGAGTTCCATATTTTGTTTCGGTCGCGCAATTGGCAAAAAAAAAAAAAAAAAAAAAAAAAAGAAACGGAAAATGGCGACAAAAATCCAATTTAGAAATTTATTAGATTTCTCAAGATGACGGAAAAACATGATTTTTAAATGATTTATAAATATAAATATAGTTAATAAACGTTATATATGTTGCATGTTAACAGAAACATACGATGTTTATATAATTTCTTTATATCAAATGTTTCAAGATGGCAGAAAACATTGTTTTTAAATATTTATAAACATAAGTTTATTTAATACACATTATATATGTCAAATGTTAAAAAAATGAAATGAATATAATGTTCATATAAATATTTTAAATTTTATGTACATACATTTTAGATATATCTCTTTATAGGTGCAGTTATATAGAGATATAACATATATAAATGCGTAATAAATATATCTATAAATAAGTATTATATGCTTATATATAGGGTGAATCAAAACTATTGGGCAAAACTTTAAGGGATAATAATAGGACATATCAGGAAAAACTATATTAAATAGAAAAAAACTTTGTAGCAACGAAAAACTATTTTTTACCGTTATTTGCTCATTAAATGCTTTCAAAAGCTTAAACTTAAACTTGAATTTTGAAATCAAAATCTGAATCGCTTTGAATGGTTAAGAAGTGCAGATTGAACCGTGTTCAGGAGAGGGAGTAGGTTCAAATTTCAAATCCTGAACACAGTTGGTGCATCCCTACTCATTTCTATCTAAGAAAATATTTTTAAATGAGAAAACCATTAAAAAATTGCTAAAAAAATTTATTATTAAGGGGACAAAGGACCTTTAAAGTCATTATTTTTTGAATTTTTAAAATTGCACTTTAAATATTGTTGAAGGGTATATTATATGCATTACAGCAAATAGTTATCACAAAAAATGTAAAAAAAAATTTTTTGAGAAAAATAGGGAAAATTTGTGTCATATTTTAGGTTTAACGCGAACTTTTCAAAATGCCCCACGCGCATTATTTTTTCCCTGAGTGCTTTGAAATTTTTTATAGTTATTTATCATAATATATGTCATAAAACTGTGCATGTTTTTTTGAAAATAAAAATAATTGTGAAAGTTATAGGTAGTTAATTGTAAAAATAGGTTCATAAACGCTCAAAATTTCAAAAAATGTAGAAAATATTTGTTTTCTTAACTTTATATTCAGATATATAAAATTCAATGCACAGTTTTATTTATATATGTAAATCAAACTTGTATAAATAATATTGGAGATTTTCATTGATGTGGAATGCGCATGGGATATTTTGAAAAGTTCTCGTTATATCTAAAATATGACATATTTTCCCCTATTTTTCCAAAAAGAAACTTTTTTAACATTTTTTCTGATAAATATATGTTATAATGCATATAATGTACCCTTGAATTACATTTAAAGTGCAATTTTAAAAAATATATATAAAAATGATTTTAAAGGTCCCTTGTCCCCTTAAATACGCATTTTTGGTATTCTCTCTGATTCTAGATTCTGATAACACAAAAATCAATGGACTCAGACGAGTTCGGATTTCAAACTGTTAGACTCGGTTTCCATAAAAAGATATAAAATTCACATAATATATATCTGTGGCTTCCGGTAATAACCAGGTAAAGCACATTTTTAATATTTTGAGTAATTTACATTTAAAGTTTTCAAATGTCTTTTTATCATTACTTTTATAAAGTAAATTAGAACTTAATAATTTTCACTACATTCAATTAGGATATAAGAACCTCTTTTTTTGCCAAAATAGTAATATAAAAATGGTTTTTATTAATTGAGAACTAATTAAAAATAAATTTCAAATTTTTGAATTCAATTTGATTTCAATTCAATGAAAATTTACAGTCGCCCTATGACGGGAAGTATTCGATTTTCATATTTCAGTACTATAGCAGATGAAAGTACTCTTTTAAAATTACATTTTCCCAAATTATCTTAATTTTTTCAAAAATGTGCCTTACCTGGTTATTACCGGAAGCCGCAGATATATATATATATATATATATATATATATATATATATATATATATATATATATATATATATATATATATATATATATACATATATATATATATATATATATATATATATATATATATATATATACATATATATATATATACAGGGTGATTCTAAATTGTTTTTACGTAAAAGAGGGTTGATAGTACACATCAAGACAGACAGTTTTAAATAGGAAACCAAGAGTCCCAATTGTTTTCCAAAGGAGATAGCCGCCATTAAAGTTTAGAGTGCAAAATTTCAAATAAACATAAAAAACGGAAAAATTGATCGAGTGATTTGCGGTTTTCACTAAAACTATCTTCATGTCGGTATTTTCTTGAAAATAAATTATAAAGTTAAATTTCGAAAAATGTCGATAGAGGGCGCTTTAGATTTTGGATTAACGAACAACTTTTTTTTTGCCGTTATTTTTTGCATCTCATTAAATGGTTTGGTAAACTTAGACTTAAACTTAAATTTTCAGCTCAAAATCTGAATAGTTGGGATTGGTTAACTAGCACAAACTAATTGTGTTCAGAAAGTTCAAATTTCAAATGATTGTAGAAAACGGAAAAATTAGTCAATTGATATGCGATTTTCACTAAAACTATTCTTTATGTCTGTATTTTATTGAAAACAAATTATAAGGATAAATTTGAAAAAATGCCGATAGAGGTCGTTTTAGACTTTGGAGTAACGAACAACTATTTTTTCCGTTATTTTTTGCATCTGATTAAATGTTTTCGTAAACTTAACGTAAACTTAAATGTTTCTTAAACTTAAATTCTGAGCTCAAAATCTGAATAGTTAGGAGTGGTTAAGTAGCACAAAAACTAATTGTGTTCAGAGGGTTCAAACTTCAAATGATTGTAGAAAACGGAAAAATTGGTCAATTGATATGCGATTTTCACTAAAACTATTCTTTATGTCGGTATTTTATTAAAAGTAAATTATAAGGATAAATTTCAAAAAATACCGATAGAGGTCGTTTTAGACTTTGGAGTAACGAACAACTATTTTTTCCGTTATTTTTTTTACACCTGATTAAATGTTTTCGTAAACTTAACGTAAACTTAAATGTTTCTTAAACCTGAATTCTGAGCTCAAAATCTGAATAGTTGGGAGTGGTTAAGTAGTACGAACTGAACTGTGTTCAGAGGGTTCAAATTTCAAATGATTATAAAAAACGGAAAAATTGGTCGATTCGTTTGCGGTTTAAAATAAAACTATTCTTTAAGTCATTATCTTCTTGAAAATAAGTTTTAAAGATAAATTTCAAAAAATTCCGTTAGAGGACGCCTTAAATTTAAGAGTAACCAACAACTAATTTTAACTGTTCTTTTTTGTATCTGATTAAATGCTTGCAAAATCTTATTAAATGTTTTAGAAATCTTAGATTTAAACTTAAATTTTGAACTCAAATTCTGAATCGTTGGGATGGGTTAAGAAGCGCAAACTGAAGTATATTCATTAGTTGAAAATTAAGCCTCACCCCCCCCCTCGAACGCAGTTTAATTTTGCGCTACTTAAACACTCCAAACGATTCAGAATTTGAGCTCAAAATTTTAGTCTAAGCATTTGAAAGCATTTAATGACATTAAAAAAATAACTGTTAAAAATAGTTGTATGCTACTTCAAAGTCTAAGGCGCCTTCTATCGGCATTTTGTGAAATTTATCTTTAAAATTTATTTTTAAGAAAATACTGATTTAAAGATTAGTTTTAGCGAAAACCGCAAATGAATCGACCAATTTTTTCGTTTTTTATAATCATTTGAAATTTGAGCCCTCTGAACACAGTTCAGTTTGTGCTACTTAACCACTTCCAACTATTCAAATTTTGAGCTGAAAATTTAAGTTTAAGTCTAAGCTTACGAAACCATTTAATGAGATGCAAAAAATAACGGCAAAAAAAAGTTGTTAGTTACTCCAAAGCCTAAAGCGCCCTCTATCGGCATTTTTCGAAATTTATCTTTATAATTTATTTTCAAGAAAATACCGACATAAAGAATTGTTTTAGTGAAAACCGCAAATCAATCGACCAATTTTTCCGTTTTTATGTTTATTTGAAATTTTGGACCCTAAACTTTAATGGCGGCTATCTCCTTTGGAAAACATTTTGGACCCGTGGTTTCCTATTTAATATTGCTTGTCTTGATGTGTACTGTCACCCCTCTTTTATTGTAAAAACAATTTAGAATCATCCTGTATATATTAATCTCAGGTACTTTAAATTTTTAGCTTATCAGTGCAAGAGTTACATGTAAACATACATTTAAATAACATTATCTTCCCTTTTTTTAGCCGATTAAAAATTAAAATAAACCGTTTTTTCATAAGGAGTTATCTATTTTATTTTGTCAAGTTCAGTTGAACCGCTATCTATAATCTCGTCGATGCTAAAAATATCGCCTTTCTTAACATTCTCACGTGATCTACAGCTATTTCTTCCCCTTACGGAAACAAACTAAAAATATCTTCTAAAGTTATTACCATATTTTCAAAATAACACTACTGCTGTGATTGAAGAAAAAAATATATATAACCTATTAGAATATAAGGGAAAAATAGCGGTTCTAAAGAAGGATCGTTCTTCTAAATACGGATAATGATGAGTTATTTTTAGAAAATACGCAGAAGTCTGTTCTTTGTGACGTGTCGTCTGACGTAAAGGCCCTCCATGGTTCCTGTGGTAGTAAGGCATGAATGAACATTAAACGACGACGTTCATTCAGTAAATGTCCATTGATGGTAGCACGAGCGAAAAGTCATAAAAGGGTAATCTATTTAAAGTGCTTTATCGTGAAAAAAATGTATAGGCGGAATGTGCAAGTAGAAATACCTAAAAGAGGTAAAATTTCCGCCTACATTTATGTTCGTGCAATATAAATATAAACGTTTACTCTATCTATATTCTAAAGGCCAAACGTATCTGTGCGTAACGCATACGTCGTTTTGCGAATGCAACACTTTGAAATTTGAAATGAAATTTCGGTTTTGCATTTTTTACTACTACAAATATTTAAACTTCTAAACATCGAACATTTTCAATTTTAACACTGTCGTATAGAAAAAAAAGTGTACTTTTAAATGCAATTTGTCTAAAATCTGTATCTTTATTTGTTTTTAAGATGTTAATTTTTTCGAAGTTTTTAATATTATTTATCTAATTGTGGTAATAGAAGTACTCTATTTTTATTAAAGGTAAAGGGAAAATAGCCGAAAAAAGCGCGTAATTTTTTTTTCCAACCACCTTCGTCGTTCCAAGCCCAAGCTCGCACTCTGATTGGTTGTTGCTCTCGGCACTGTTTTCATGTAACTTGGCGATAATCATACTTGGCTTAGCGATAGATGCTTCCGTCGAGGAGTTTGATTTCCTTCCGAACCGAGTACAAAGTAACTTTTCTCTTGCAGCATTGGATTGGATGGAACGTGTCTTACTGAAAGCTGTACTCTTTAAAAGTTTTTACACACAACTTTTTACTTTGTACTCGGTTTACTTAGAACTCGGTTCGGAAGGAAATCAAACTCGACGGAAGCGTCTATCGCTACGTCAAGTATGATTATCTCCAAGTTACGTGAAAACAGTGCCGAGAGATACAACCAATCAGAGTGCGAGCTTGGCATTGGAACGACGAAGGTGGTTGGAAAAAAAATACGCGAAAAAAGCAGATTACTGTATCTTTATGTTGCTATTTTCTCATTAAAAATGAAAAAAAAAATTGAAATTAAAATACGTACTGTGTCAAGAATATCGTTTATTTAAGACCCGGTGAATTTTGGTTTTATTTACAAAATTTCATTTACACTTAAAATAATATAAATAGTTTTGTATTTGTTTCGGCTAATAGCATCGAAACTTCAAGTTTTGAATTAAAATGATTTCAAAATGCTCAAATTAAAATACTAATTTTTTTAAAAAGATGAATACAGATATGAAAGGGCATATATAAAATTTGAAATGGTGAAAATGATGTCGGGTTTAGATTTCATTGGGAAAAAATTCCATTATTGAGTCAAAATGGAATTTTTTTCTTTTTTTTTTCATTTTGGTATACTAGCATAGCTTTAATTGATATCTTTATCATAATAACACATCTTTATTATTTTTTACTACTTACATGTACGATTAAAGTTTAATTTTAAAAATTTCTGCAACTGAGTTTTATAGAAACACTATTTTTTTTTTAACTTTAGGATAAATATAATTTGTTTAAGAGTTAGATTTACGAATATATGGTGCATTTTTTACTGTAACTAATTTTGTAAGTTTATTATAAATCAATGAAATAGTTCTTTTTAAACACTTTCTTTTGTCGAAATGCGACTGGTTCTACCTTGTATATTTAAAAGACCAGACTGTTTTTTTAGTCATCAGCCCTGATATTTCTACTGGACCGATTTTGATAATTATTTTATTTCATGACAGCTGTTCATATACAGATGTGCCCATTCTAGCTACTTTTTAATTTTTTTTTCTATTTTTCTGTTTAATTTTTAATTTTAAAAGCTTTTTTACAAAATTTCTTCAAAACCTGGCAATTGGAAGATTTCCACTGTTACAGATAAGAGAAAAATATACAGATCAAATATGCTTTTTGAACATGTTTTTTAATTTGCGAATTAAATTTTGGTAAAAAATATTTATACACGTGTACTTTATTTTGATTAGCGAATAAAAAATCATATTTATTCTGACGTCACGAGAATATTGCTTTTTGGGTTAATTTTATTTTTATATATTTTAATTTTATTGATGCCATTCTTTTTCAATACAATGAAATGGGAAATATATATATATTTTTTTGTTTTAATACATGCTGGTTAAACATAAAAATGCGTATATAAAGTACTTATGAAAAGTTTTTTCCACTGAAAGTGGCCACAGGCTTAGTTAAAAATGTATTTTTATCTTGACATATGTAAAGAGAAAAACTTATCTGATTTTTTTTTTTTTTTTTTTTTTTTTTTTTTTTTAAATGACGTAATTGACACTATTTTTCATTTCTGGATTGTAAAGATGATAGTTGGAGACTTTATTGATCATCTTGATGGCATGTTCGTTCTCGCTTTAAAAGAATTTAAATTTTAGGTGAGATATATAATTTTTTAATAAAGAATTCAGAAAATTAAAGAATTTTAGGAAAATTTAAATTTACAAAATAGGGTTTTACAGTAAAAAAAAAAAATAATAATGAATTGCTGTAAGGCTAATTTATTCTACTGGAATAATTTTTGCAGGTTTATTGCCAATTCATATAACAATTCTTTACTATTGACAAATTCCTTTTTGTTTCCCCAAAGTTCTTCCTGTTGTCGTCAAAAAATAGTAGTCTACTTTTGAACGGCAGCCGAAACCCAATTTAAATTTTTTAGAAACGTACATCGATGACTACAATGAACAGCGCTATTGCTTTCTTTTTTATCGCGCTTACATAACTTATAAACCTAAATATTGTACAATTTCAATTGTTACATGATAAAACAGGGATACATTTAATGTTAGGCTGACATTTGAAATCTGACTCTCAATTTAACGATATTTTAAATTATTTTCAAGCATGAATTATTTTTTCAAATCTATTTCAACCAAATTAAAAAGTAAAAAAAAAAAAAAAAAAAAAAAAAAAGTTAAATCATTAGATTACATTAGCCAGAGAATTCAGCATTTTGTGACCAACGTCTGAAATCTGCTATCCAAAAATGCAGATATTCAGTTTATGTAGAACATAAAATTAATATCATGTTGAAATATGTTTTGAATCAGATTATGATGGGAATTATATTTCATTATTTTTTTAAAGATCCACTGGATATGTTACTTAAAAGGAGGAAAGTATCCCCGTTTTTGGAAATACAGCATTATGAATGGGGTAGGGTTTCCAGTAGATCTATTAGAAAGTTTCGCTGACAAGGAAAAAATAAGCATAATTCTCTTAACGAGAAAAAAAGAATAAAAAAAGTCTTAAAAAAAAAAAAAACTTTAGACTAATTCGATTGCAGCATTATTAGATGAACTGAACATTTAAAGGTATATTTTAACAAATAAGCTTTTTTAATGTAATTTGCAATAAATTTTTTTAGTTGAAAAAGTTAATTTTGTTTTGCATCGCGAAAAGAAAAAATATTTACATAGCTTTTTTAATTTTTGAAGCGTATTCGCTTTTTATAAATATTAACGGTAAAAATGTTTTCATATATATTAATATTATTTTTACAAATATTAACAAACTCTTCTCATCTTTATTTTGATAAAATCAAAGCAGACCTGACGCATGCGAAAAAGCGCAAAGGGTTTTGCTTTCCGTAAGCAAAAAGTACATGTAATTCTCATGAATTGAAGAAAGTATTCCTGAGAATGAATTTCTTATACATTCACAGTCAGATGAAAATTACAGTGCGAAAGCATAAAAAAATAATGTAAACCTCTGATGTTAATCTGTGATATTTCTAAAAAAAAATTCTACAATTAATTGCATCATTAATTTTATTTTTAACTATTTGGGAAATAGTTGTTGTCCTCGGTAGAGAACTGGGAAATCTGAAGTATGTCTGAATCTTTGTATTGGTTGAAATCTGCAACTTATTTTTCATTATCTGATTGTTGTTACCATGACAGAAAAAAGTAATAAAAACTTTAAAAAAATATAATGACTTGAAAACAAATTGTGATTAAGATTTCAAACAAATCTATCAAACTTCATTTAAAAGTGCATTTTTTTCTCTACGCATCGGTGTAAAAATTTAAAATGTGCGCTATTTAGAAGTTTAAAAATTCGCAGTTCCGAAATTTGTAAAACTGAAATTTCATTTAAAATTTGTTTATGTTTGGTCCGGGAATATAAATCTATGTCGTACTTAATATGAGGCATTCAAAAGTCACTCTGATTATCTCCATACAATAAAAATGTACATTTTAAATAATTAAAGCTGTATATCTCTAAATGACTGTTTTTTTAATCATTGGTCTAGGAATATTAATGTTTAATGCATGGTGTGACTCGTGGTGATCATCATAAAAATGATGTTTATTATTTTTAATTTATAAATATTATATAATATATTATAATATATTAATTAAATATTAACATTATAAACTTAATTGTACAAAGAAAACAGTTTATAAATTAATTCACGTCATTCTATAATTTTATATTCATTTTATATGATTGGCAACAACAGGGATTTTTATTTTATTTAAAAGTTAATAATTATTAAAAAGATTAAAAATTAGTTTACGATCTATAAAAATATCAAAAATCTACCAATATTTTTTATTGATCTCAAATTATGATAACATATGAAATAATAGTGTTATTATTTTGTTCTTATGTATTTTATATATGTGAGCAGAAGTCTATGTGTTATAAATAATAAATCCTATGGGAAAAATAAAATGATTTAACACAAATATATATTTGATGACACATTTCCTATAAAATTCTAACAGCGATTAAATAAGTTTATAATTACAAACTTCAAAATTACAAACTTCTGTAATTACAAACCTCTTAAAATTCTTAAAAAAAATTATAAATTTCCTTGTTTTTTCTTATGCTTATAATGATGTTTAAATCATGTTTTCTGTTATAATTAGCAGAGACAATAGTCAGACAATAGTAATATTTTTTAGTTTTGTTTTTTATATTCATTTAAATTCATTTTATATGCAACAACAATTTTTTTTATTTTATTTAAACGTTAATAATAACTGAAAAGATTAAAAATCATTTTACAATGTATAAAAATATTTAAAAAAAATATTAATCTTTTCAGTATTAAAATTTAAAAGAAAGATTCAAAATTTCCGTAAGAAATTATCTAAAAAATAGTAATATATATTTTTTATTTTAAAATTAAAAAATGCTCGTATGCAAATGAATTAATATAATACATTAATATAATCATTAAAAATATATTATACTAAGATATCAAGTGATTTCTTATTCTAATTAAATATTATTTCTTATCGACTTTCTATTTTCTTTTAATTAATTTTAATAAACAGAAAATAGCTTTTCCTTTAATTAATTGAATTTTATAACTAAATAATATTTGCTAAGATATTTATTCCATTCATTAAAGTAATTAAGTAATTTATAAATACATGTCTGTAAAATACTTTATAAAAAAACCCTTCAAAACTCCCTTATTTTATCAGCCATTAACTTAGAATGACAAATAATGATGATTTACCGAAACGTTTTATTCATACAATGTTTTATAAGCACACCTCATCATCCCCGTATTGCCGAATGGGTAAGACACTCGCCTCCCACTCCTACAGTCCATGGATCGAATCCCAGTTCTTCCCAAGGTCGAAATACGTTAGTTAGCTTGGTTCCCCATGTTCCTAAAAGATGGAGCCCCCAAAGTTAATAATATTATTATTTTTTAATGTGTATTACTATAAAGAATTACCATACACGTAACGTTTATATGTTTTTTCATAAGAATTACCATACAATCAATGATTATATGGTTTTCCATAGAATCACTTTTACCATAGGCAAAAAACGACATGATTGCACCTATGGGTTTTTCTTTTATGGTAATTCTATGCCCTTTTTTGCTAAGGGTAAATATATAATTTATTGATAAGTCTTTAAAATTGTAGTCTTTGAAAAATGATTTTCCAAATACTCGTTATAGTTTGTTAAATTACAATTTTATTTTTATATGTATATTATTGTGGTAGCATAGTACATCTTTTTTATTTTGTAAAAAATAGAATATTAAAATGGGCTTCAAAGCATCTTACGCATGATCATGTTTATTCGTTTTTAATAAGATAATCTTTATGCATGTCTGCTAATTACAGTTTCTATTATAAATATATAATATTTATTTTCTGTGAGTAAAATATTTCGGAGGAATTAAATAATTGGAATTTTATTGAAATTCGAGACTGTTTTACGAAAATTAGAAAATAGATTTATTGTCATAAAATGAATTTCATTTGTGTTATAAAAATAACCTCTTACAAAATTAATTAAGTAAACCACTCTCTTTGAGAATTAGATTTCGATAATCTATTCAAAAGATGAGATACTCTCATGCGCTTAGTTGGAAAATATTATATTTATATTTCTGACACATTCACATTCAAATGAAGTTCTCAAAATCGGAAAAGAAAAACAGAATATTAAAACTCACCCCTCCATAAATAAATTCTCATATTAAAGGAAAAAGACCGATTATTGTAATTTTATTCATGGAAATATGCGCTCTTTTCTGCATTAAAAAATATTCCGCAATCTATAGATTACGAAAGTATGTATATTATTTTACTTTCATGACTAAGAGTTTGCAGGGAATGACGTCTTATTTAATGGCATCTAGTCAAACATTTATCTTTTAAAAGATTACTTTTCATGTAGAACGGTTTTGAAAGTACAGAGGAAAATAACGATAATGTCTTAAAATGATTTATATCGTCGACATATAATGTGTTACACAAGTGTTATAATAACAGTAATATGACTTATTTTATGTAATAAGCTGTCGTGTTCCAAGGGGAAAGTGTAAATAAAATTTAATATTTTTTTATGATCTAGGTTTACCCATTCATTTTAAATTTTAAGTATCTATTTTGGAATATAGAACATTATAGGAAAGAATTTGCTTTAGCAGGAGTGTTATTGAAATAATATGAGTGAATAATAAAGAAACGGTAACTACTTGTCTTACAGTAACTTATGGATTACGCTGCATTTTCATGTTATTATTCTATTTAATTATTGGTGTGTAGTGATGCAGATTATTTGGAGCAAAATGAAAGTTTTCCGCCAAAAAATGTTTTTAATAATAATAATAATAATAATAAGACATGGAGCCCTACCCTTAGTGCGAATAGTAATCAGCACCCAATTCTATGAGTTTCCAACATTTCATATTTTTTCAAAGCCTTCGGCCCAGAAATCTCAAGACCGCTTGTCTAAAAACAGAAGAATCTTATTTAGGATAATTAGTACAGAATTAAAGATAGCAGCAACAATACGTAGCTACAGGTATGATAAAAGATAGAACTCCGAAAGAACGATGTGAGGGGAATATGGTGGGTGTGAAAAGCGTTTTTGTGTAGTTGAAAGAAATGCATTTTTCGTCACAAGTGACAATCCAGAACAGAATTTTGTTCTCGATTGACATTTGAGTTGATTAGTACAGACCTGAGTACGTCTTTCCTTATCTGTTTGAGTCAACTCGTGTGGTATCCAACAATCGAACTTGTACGTCAAATTTATGCGATAGTTAGCGCGTCTAATGGACATGGCACTAAGTTCTAGTTCTTTAGTTAGCTCTGAAGTTTTTGAGTACGAATCGTCTTCCATAAGTCCTCCCTGGCTGACCCCATCAACATCAATAGTCAAGCCAAAACGCTTTACCTTTTTAAATATCTTATAGTCCAAGAGCCGACAGCACGAAAACCTATGTTATCGAGCACAAGAAAGAAAACATATAATTTATGGAGGAGTAGTAATAAGGGAATCTAATTAATTCATGTCTGCCAGAAAAGAAGTGGTGCATAAGCCAAAAACTAATATCACTAGTGGTTTACTCGTAGGTTTAATATTGTGTTTGCCGTACAATCAAAGGTATGAAAACATGGAAAACTGGGAGCAGGAAAACACAATGATAAACCTACGAGTGAGACACTAGTGGTACTAATTTTTGGCTTATGCACAACTTCACTTTCGGCAGACATGGATCATTACATTTCCTTATTATTACTCTGCCATAAATAAAAGTTTTTTTCTTGTGTTCGATATGCTTTTGTGTTGTTTGCTCTTGGACTATTGGTCCTTGTTTTTGAATTTTCAGTACCAAACCTTCACAGTGCCATGTGACACAACACTTGTAATTAAAACTGCAGACATGATTTGGTGACGTTCTGTAGTTAACTTTTTATGACAGAATTGCAAGTAAATGACGGTTCTAATCAAGTAACGAAATAATTCCATTTCAAACACTTTGTACTTAAAGATTTTTTTAAAGAAATTTTACAACACAGTGTTGTAAAGTAAGTCTATTTCTTTCAAATGTCAAAAATATTTTGACAGATTAGAAGAAAAAACGTCAACGCAAACTGTTTGCGCAGACAGTATTAGCTATGCTGGGAAATTTTTTTTAAAAACTGATACATAATACTATATAACACATAAAAGTACATGTACTTAAAATATAAATAAAAAATATGTAGTTTACTTAATTTTTTAATGTTTATAAGAGAAAAATAATATTTGATAGAATTTTTTTACTTACAAAATGTTTAATTAAATGTGGTTAATTATACTACAGGTAAACGTTTAATTGTTTAGATAAACGAATGTATTAATATAGTTATTATTCGAATTTAGTATTTAGCAAAGTTGTGTCCCTAAATTTGTTTATAATACAGAGATTCTGGTTTTTGAGGGCTATTAATAGATTCCTAAAACAATTTATATTAAAAAAATGATAACTATATGCAGAAGGTATACATATTTTTAAATTGACCTTCAAAACTATAAGCAATGCAACAATACTTCAAAAATGGTCCGACAAACTGCGGCACACTTTAAAAAAGCTATGCATTTAAATAATATAGTTAATTAGAAGTTAAAAATGCTTAAAAAGAATACATATTAAAAGTAAGCCATTGAGTTCAACAATTCGTGAAGCTATAAAAAATATACATTTATGTATTTTTAAACATGATGACAAAGTTGAATGGAAACAATAAATCTCGTCAAAGAAACTTTTTCAATTGAGTCTAGGAGCTGCCAAATATAACTCACGCTTCTGAAATATACGTAAAACATTGCACCACATAAATGTAACAGTATTACAAAATATACATTTACAATTGTTGAAAAAATTTTAATTTTTTGAAATTTTACCATGTTTTTGCCCCAAGTATTCCACTGTGCGGCGTTGCAATCAGATTTGGTGACTTGAAGGATGTTACATACGTGGATGCACTGTGATATCAATGTAGCTCTGAAGGTCGAATGATTGGTTTTTAAATCTGAATTTAGAGAACCCTAAATACAACGTGTGTCTATTAAATTCCAGGACTGGAGCTAATTCAACGGAATGAGTAATAAAAAACAAACACATGTTTAATAGTCATCAAGGTAATCACCTCCGGCTCTCATACACTTTTACATCTGGAGGTGCCTTGCCAGGTGAAGGTCTCGTCACCTGATCAAGGTTCTAAATTACGAGACCAACTTGAATAGCCATTTGCAGTACAAACAACAGTATGCAACGCTAAGCAATCGAAAAACAAGGTATGCTAAAATGAGAAATAAGTATTGCTGATATGATGACTTGTGAAGCTAAGCTAACAAGTCAGTTGCCGCTACGCGGTCATTAGGCGGTCACCCGACCCGATACCAAGTATCTAATCCGTTAAGCTGAGGTAACTCGGCAGGTAGGGGCCTGATCATCGATTTGAAAGAAAGAAAGAGCACGGTAGTACAAATTCTGGAAACACGTTTGATAGTCCGCTGAAGATATACTTCGAAGTTGAGCGGTTACGTTTTTCTTTATGTATCACATCCGCCCGCCACGAGTTTCTACATATATTCATTCATTAATTACACGTGTAGTCCTGGAATTGAATCGATACATCTTGTATACATTGTTTGTAAGCGAACTTTTCGCACTGCTTGTGAGGTAGTTTTGGAGCCATAATTTTCGAGAATCTTATACGTCAGTCAATGTATTCTAGTTAAAATTTGGATATGAAGCAGAAATATTCTGAATATTTGAACAGAATAAATTAGTAATATTTTCAAAGGAAAAATACTTGTATTAGGAACATTTTCTTTTTCTTTTTTAACTGTACAAATGATATATAACTAATTAAATATTTTTTACACCGTTCACACTCTGGATACAAATATCAAGTCATAGTCTATATCATTATTTACACATGTCAATTATACTCATAACCTTATGGAAGGATAGAATTACCATTAATGGATGTTATTAAATTGTGTATCGTGGTTTTAGTAAGCATATTTTGTCTCATCAATTTCGTAAATTTACATTATAAACAAAAAGTGCCACACAAAGAACAAGATAAATGACAGCTTACAAATGATAATTTCTAAAATGCTTTTTCAATAGTTTTAAGCATGCTTTTTATGTAATTTAAATTTTAACTTAATATGTGACATACATAGAAATCTATAAGTAATATATCGTTCTATATAAAATAACATTTAAGTTCTTATGTACAGTCCTTATATATACATATACATATTACCTATGTATATATATATATATATATATATATATATATATACATATATACCGGGTGATCCAGAAGTTTCGGGAGTTTTGAAATGTTAATAATTAGGAAACTATGTACAATACAAAGGTCCGGTTTTCAGATACATGGTCAGAAACATGTGGGATTTTTGTTTAGAATGAATTTTTTGAAATATATATAGTTAAAATTTTCAGCAACAGGTGGCGCTGCTGTCTGGTGGTAACTACTATGTTAAGACAAGCTTTCTTCGCATGTCGAGTTGTGTTCTTATCGTACAATACGTGAAGTTAAAACTGTAAAATATTCCATGGCCATTACATACGTGAAAGGTATTGTAAACAAGGTTTGAGAAAAGGGCTCATAGGAAGATCGTGATAAAAGCAGGAAACCTTAAACGTCTGTTGCAATCGTAAATGAGATAGAATTCGATGCCAATACTCAATGGAAATCATCAGCTCCTGGTGAGTGCAGTACACTTGTAATTTCACGATGAACTGAAATTTCTTATGGAATTTCTTTTTGCTCTGAAGATGCTGTGCACGTTGTTTTACATCGGCTCACAGCGGTACTTTTAAGCTATGAGCGTCATAATGGAAATTTGTAACCCTTAGACACCAATTCTTTCTTTTTAGTGATCTGTATCAAACCATAAAAAATAATACTATCAATATTAGCTCCACCTGTTGGCAAAAAGTGTAACTAACATTAGATGTTTGTTTCATCCAAAAAAAAATCCCACAAGTTTCTAAGCATTTCTGTGAAAACCGTATATTTCTATTGTTTATAGTTTGTTAATTATTAGCATTTCAAAACTCCCGGAACTTCTGGATCACCCGGTATATATATATATATATATATACATATATATATATATATATATATATACATATTACCTATAGATTTTTAGCTCACAAGCTATCATAGCCTGAGAGCTTATGTGCCCGCTCGTTCTGTATGTACGTTCGTACGTGCGTAACGCGATAACTCATGATAAAAATATCGGATCCACTTGAAATTTTGTATATAGGTATATCCTGATAAGGCGCTTCCCTGATTAGTTTTTGGAGTTCATTCTATATGTATAAGAGGGGGAACGGGGGCTCATGCCCCTCCCCTTAACTGATTTAATGGGTTTTTCATGCAGAATTAACAGTTTTCGTTCAAAATTTAGCTATAGGATAATTTTGATGAGGCAATTTCGTGACTGTTATTAGGTGTTCATTAAATAAGTATAAACAGGGGTTCTAATGCCCCTCCCCTTAATTGATATAAAGGGGTTTTTCAAGCAGAATTGTCAGATTTCGTTCAAATCTCTGAATAGTTTTGGAAGTTTAAAGGTTACGTATAAAAGAAAGGGATAGCTCCTCTTAAATTATATAAATGTTAAATGGGTTTTTATTAAGAATTATTCGATTTGCTCTGAATTTTGGATATAGATTTTTTATATGATAAAGCATGTTCTTGATAGTTTAGGAGGTTCAATGATTAAGTATAAAAAAGGGGAAAGGGGAGGGCTGTTTCCTTTTCTTAATTTTTTTCCCAACGGAATTAACCCTTGAAAATATAAGGCTGTAATGTACAATTAGTATGCATAGCCTGTGAGTTCAATGCCATCAGTTTAACTGGGCAATATTCTTTTTATTACATACTTAAACATGCTCAAAAATATGTTTACGCCTATTGATAGAAATTGTTAACGGTGAGTTTTCACCCTGTTATTATTATTATTATTATTATTATTATTATTATTATTATTATTATTATTATTATTATTATTATTATTATTATTAATATAATTACTATTTGCTAAACTAAAATTTAACATACTATGTAGAGTACATATAAAACAATAAATCGAATAATGAGCAGCACAAAATACTAGAAGTACTTTTTGGCTATGGATGGTAATTGCTAAAATATGTTTATCAAATTTGTTATGTTTTTTCTAAAATATTCACATAGTTTTTTTTATATACTTTGTTAAACAGCAAAGTTTTTTTTTTTTTTTTTTTTTTTTTTTTTTTTTAATTTTTTCAAATGTTGCAAAGTGTTCCTAATATATGCTTTACGCATAATTTTTCTTTATTGTTTTTTTTTTAGACAGATTTCAAATTGGAATTTTAAGTATGAAAACTCTGTATTTTTAATAAATTTATAAAGTTTTCACAAAAATGTTATTGGTGTAATTGTATAAATTACACCATGTAATTTATACAATTACATTAATGTAATTAAATGTTTAATTAAATAATTAAATAATTAAATAATTAATTAATTAAATAATTAAATTAATGTAATTAAATGTCACTATAACATAGACTTTGCATTTCAAACATCACCATCGTAAAATGAATAAATCTAATATTGGCTCTATATGGGCAAATGTTGATTTGTTTAAGGCAGATATACTTTAAAAACAAAAAATATATAAAATACATTTGTTAAAAACAGAAATATGCTAAACTTTTAAGGGAATATTTGCAATAGTATAAAAAAATTCAGATCTTTTTGAATAGCAAATCTCTTTACCAAAGTAAAATTCTACATAAACAAAAGTAAATAGAAGTAGGACACTTTTTAACTACATTCCAAAAAAATGTGAAAAATCGCATCGATTACAAATTTCTCATTTTCTGTTTCATAAAACATTCATATCCAATTTCGAATTTATATGGCCATTTTGGAAAAGTTAGTTTTCGTATTGAAATAAGGATAAACGTATTGAAAGACTGCAAAACTAGTTTACTGCTATATACACTTTTGGAAGTGCTCACATCAGCTGTATAAGATGCATTTTCTCTTTTATTTTATATCGTCGTCCACGAAACAAATTTACGCTATCTTCTTTTTTTTTTCAAATTACTTTTACTACTTATCAAAACTACAATATTATTTCATTTTAATTCAGATCGAGGATTCATATCAGAAAAATAGTTTAAGGAGTGAAGAAAAGCATGCTTTTCGTATAGGAAATATCATAAAAAGGATAAAAAGCATGTCATTTTTATGCGGGAGATGAGTAAGCTATGTGAATTGCTAAAGTATTCAAAATAAGGAACGTAACACGATTATGTTATAGATAAGAATGTATCCGTTAAAAACACACAACCTTACTCATTAGTACATAGACACTAAAGAAAAAAAAACTTTAATATGAACTTGTAGAATTAAAAGTAAAATAAAATGAAATTATCTAATTTAAATTTTAATTTAATGTGCGGCTTACTTAAGAACCTATAGGTAATACACCGGTCTGTACAAAAGAATTTAAAAGTTCTTTTGTTCAGGCCTGTATATTTCCTAAAGATTTTTATATACTTAAACATGTTTAAAAGTATGTTTCCGCCTATTGTAAAAAATTGTTAACGGGAAGTTTTCACCCTGTTATTATTATTATTTATTTTGCTTAACTAAAGTTTAACATATTGTAGAATATAATATAAAACAGTGGATCAAATAATGAGCTGCACAAAATAGTTGAAGTATTTTTCGGTAGTGGAGGAATGATGGTAATTTCTGAAATGAGGTTTCAAATATTGTTATGCGTTTTCTGTAATAATTATTTAGATACCTTATTTACTTTGCTAAACTGCGAAGTTAAAAAAAAAAATCTTGAAAAGTGTTTCATAATCTATGCTTCGCGCATATTTTTTTATTGTTTTTATTTTACACAGATTTCAAAATAGAACTTTAAGTATGAGATATCTGTGTTTTCAAAAAAATTATAAAATTTCTGCATTAATAATAATGTTATTGGTGAAACTGTATAAATTAAACGTTATAATATAGGCTTTGCATTTCAAACATCCCCATTGTACAATGAACAAATTTAATGTTGGCTCTATATGGGCAAATGTTTTGTCTTAAGACAGACAGAATTTTAAAACAAAAAAATACGTAAAGTTCCTATCTTTAGAAACAGAAATATGCACTGTAAAAAAAAAATCTGGAAACCTACGAAACTAGTTTTTGTAAAGCTACAGAAATCTGCAAGTTTACTAAAATTTTATATGTAGCCTGGTATTATTTTTACCACTCGCATAGTACAAATACATGAAATATCTTAGCTTCACCTGTCAGCCAATCAGAAAGGGCTTCAGTGGTGACGTAAGGACTATTCACGCAGCCACAGTGCCGAGTAATGCATCCATCTTGAATCTGGTATCGATAAAAATATTTCTAGTTAGTAAGTAAATTTTTAGTATATATGATTTAAATTTTATTATATAATGTTTGATTTTTAGTTATTAGCAAGCTAATCTTCCTAATTATTCGTTAAATCTGTGTTTATTACAAGTAAAAAATTTCTAATGTTTTATACAATAAATCAAATTTACCTGCTCTTTTTCTGAATTTCATTTCTCTTTTTTGCCCCCTTTTCCGCAGTACCAAAATTTAAAGTGTTTAAAACTTACTTTAAAAAAAATATTATTATTATATTTGTTTTTTAGCGAATAAATTCCATTAAACATTCGTTAAATCGCATTCATTTCATTAAAACTTCATATGAATTTCACCCTTAAAATTTTGTTCCCGAACTTTCTTCACACAGTAACAGTACTCAATATTTAAAACTCTTTAAAACAGCTTAAATTAAAATAACATAAAATACAATATGTGTTCTATGCGTTATTTTATTGTCATAATAAATTATCAATTAAGGCATTTCTTACCCCCCAAAAATATCATTTCCCCGTTCATCCACACTCCTTGCGAAACTTTAAGAACACACAGAAAGTCTTTAAAATTCTTTATTGCCCAGTGGTGGAGGAGGGGGAAAAAGCCGAAATCGGAATTAGTTAATGGAAAGCTGAAAATTATTTAAATTCATTTAGTTTAGGTCTAGAATGAATGTATTAAGTGTTCCCCTCTTACTATGTGCGCGTTAAAAAAATGAGTACAAATTTTATAATTGAAAAACACGATTTTATTGATTACCATAAAATATCTAACGAAAAATAAACTTATCAAAAACATTGCTAATGCAAATGTTTTAGAATTTAAAATTCTGAATAAAATGACAACCGATATTTAACATTTTTGTTGAATTTTCACAATTTAACAATTGGATTCAACTATTAGATTCAAGTATTGCCTAAATCACTAAACAAAAGTTTTCAGCGCGAACAAACGAGGTTATCAGTTTATACGTGATTGCTATTATGTAAATGTAATTTTTAGTTATTGATTCATTATTTAGGATGGATATATTGAGAATTTGGCTTAAACTCTTGATTTCGGGTTATAGACCAGAAATTGTATATGAAAGAAAAGACGAAGTCTGATTTAATTACGGGAAATCCAGAAATTGTTTTAATTTCCATCGACATAGATTAGAAATGAATCTACTATGTTTATTTCTTTTGCTAGATGAGCTACAAACAAATTAACTTAAAAAGTACATCCTTTTATAATTTTTAGAATATTTCAAAAATGACTCGTAAATGATGGCAAATATTGTTTATTATTTCCAATATGAAATGGGTGTAGCTCTTAATATAATGTATATATAGTGAACAACAGTGCGTGTCTATTAGAATGAAGGAAATTGAAAATAAAGTGCAATGATGGGAGAGGGGGGGGGGCGGTAGAGCGACAAATGAGTGTGCATAAGACTTTTCCCTAGAGAAGTTCAAAGTCAACGAATAGCGCGATTTTAAACTTCATGTTTTGTGTTAAGGACAAAGATCGCTCTAATTAAATGATTTTCAACTAGTATACAAGAATCTTCATTTAAATTCATAAAAGTTTAAAACCTTAGGAATATTGAAAAAAAAATTGGTCTTTAAGTAAAAAATCTTTCAATTAAACCAATGATTTAAGTCTGGGGGTGTGAGTTGAGAAATGAAATGTAAAACATCTATCATTCATGCACCATTTTCTCAATAACTACTAAATTATAATTCTCAAAATATGCAAAATAAAATCCTTACATAGTTACAAAAACATCGTGAAGGCCTCAACAATTTAAAAAATGTATACGTATGTAACAAATGGAGACAGAGCGGATAGAAAACTTGATCTCTCCTAGTTTAGAGCTTTGGATTAGCGATTAAGATAAAATTTTGAAATAGAATTGAGACAAAAATGTTTTTTTTTTATTGCGAATTTCAAACTCTAAGAAATTTGTATTCACAATAGTTTCTATAGACTTAGTTGTTTTGGAATATTGTTAAAATAATTTTTAATAAAGTATATTTTCATTATATATACATATTTTCTAACGTTCATCTAGTACGTGGGTAAAAAATCAGCACATTAATTCTAGACCTAAACTGAAAGGATCAAAACAATTTCAAGTTTTTCCCTAATTATTTTAAGATAAACCTCTTGACCACTGAGGTTAAACTTTGAAATAGAATTGTGCCATTAATGTTCAGCAAAAATATTACATGTAAGTGCTCATTTTACTCAAAATTTTAAGCTTTACAACACTTATATTAATAGTGTTTTTAATAGTTAGTTCTTTTGCGATATTATTTTGGCGTTAAACTGTAAATCTAATATATTTCTAACGCTCCGCTAGTATGAGAATAAAACTTACTATATTCATTGTAGATCTAAACTGAAGAGATTAAACCTATTTCCTACTTTCATTTAATATCGAATTCTACCATATAATCACTGGGCAATTAGTACTTTATAAATTTTCATTAATGTAAATAAGTCATCTAATACACCCCCTTTCTAAAAAGAAAAATAAATCGCTAATTTTTTTGCCCCTCAACATATAAAATTTAAAACCTTAAGTCATCCTTTAAAAAATTTTCTGATCCGTTACTTTATTATAAGAATGAATAATAGGTCATATCCATAAAATCCAAATAAAAATCACCCCCCCCCCTCTCGCCTTACAAGCATACAAAATTTAGTCTTTTACCCTAATTAATTTTCATTTTTTTCGCTAATTGTAAGTCTTCAATAAGTTATATTATCAATCGTTTGAAATATCCCTTTCCCTTCCTTCAATAATAAAAGAAAATATGGCTATCTTTGTCTCCATTCTTACTCGTTGAATTAAAAATCTTTAAAAGTCTATTTTTCTTCCTGCTGTATTTGTTACTTTATTATGATAGCAGTTAAACACCTTAAATCTTCCCTAAATCCTTTAACCCAAGATTTTGTTACTTAATAAGGGAGAGTGGGATGGAATGGGACAGTACATTTTTCTTTTTATATTCCATTAATAAACATTTCATCAGTTACGCATTCCATTAAGCAAAAGCATCCCCAATCTTCAGTTGAATAAAATAGCTGATTTACATATGCTTGCAATTGTAAAAAGGAAAAGAATATTTTAAGAATCAAAAGTAAATTTGCTATATATGTTTTATGCTTTCTGCTATTAATGGCTTGTTTATGTAAATATGTAATTTTTTCTCTATTTATAGAACATTATACTGCATTTATGTCTATACAAGAAGTTTAACATAAAGTACAGGGAGGAATGGGACATACCAGCAAAGGAAGGAATGGGACAATTCCAATTTTTTTCACTCTTTTTTTTTTTTTTTTTTTTTTCTCTCTTAGTTACAGTTTTGTTAATTATAAAATCGTTTCTGAAAATTGTTTCTCCCATAATTTCTTTTATATTCCGATAATTTCAGAGCTTTAAGTGAGTAATTCAATTGCATGTCTGTTAAATTTGTTTTATTTATATTATTTTAATTACTCATAGAGGAAGTTTTTATTTTTATGTAAAATTAGCCGTAAAAAAAGGATGAACTCATTATGTTGTTTTAAGAACAAATTAATCTTTGGGGTTGTACAATGTTATTTCAAGAGGGAGCAGGTTTGTCTTTTGATATAAATATTTTTGATCATCAATTGTTTCTCTTTTTATTTGTAACATGGTCTTTAGTACAAAATAGTACGTTATTTTTATAGCCTGTTACATATTTTTTAATACAAAGTTATTAAAATCGCTAAATTATTATAAAATTATTTAACTCTAAAATATAGTATACACTAGCGTTTAAAATTCTTCTTTTTCTTCATATGTGTATGCATATGTAATCACAGTTCGAGAAACAGTATAAAGTGTATTTGAAATTAAGCTTGTGCTTACTAATAAATAAAGAGAAAGAATGTTGTCTTTGTTTTTTTTTTTTATATGAATTTCTATGTGCTCCCCACCCATCTCCGTTCGGTGCAAGTACAATAAATCTTTATTACTGTTGAATGCATTATGTAACAAAAAGGTATCATGAGATTCATTTAAATAGTATTTCTTTTAATTGTTATGTGATATAAAGTTTTTTCGTATGAAAAATGATATTTTATCAACTTTTCATCATTTGATCATAAAAGTATGCGGAAAATAAATGAAACAAGTTTTGTATGTCTTTTCGAGCAAAATAAGTTATAGGAATCCAAATTTTCTGCACTTTGATACCGATATAATTAATGGGGGGAAGGGGGAGTTGAAGGATGATAACGTATGAATCGGAAGGAGGGAGGGGATCCAAAATTAACAAAAAGGTGATAAAATTATATTTGTACAGCCTCTTTCGAAAGCGAGCTCTACGCGATACAGAATAATCAAAAAATATTTCATGCTTCAAAATTGTTTTTAAAACCATAGACAATCGGTAAGGGGCTATGCAACTATAATTATAGTTATATTGCATAAAATCAAGTGTACGGATTTATTTAAAGCGTACGTAATATGAATTGTACAGTAAAATACACAGAAAAAGAGAGACTTTTAACAATTAATTTTTTCAAAGATAATTTTTTAATATTTTATTTCTTCTGTAATTACGAAGTATAGGATTCGTAAAAAGTTTCGTCACATTTAGATGTTTTAGTGGCTAGATTTCCCGTTTTTACGAAATGTGAGCCTGTGACTCTATTTGCATGTGACACACATTTCGTGGGTACTCTGTCACAAGAACTAATGCACAGGATTTAATATTTAAAATATATATGTTTAATATAGAAATTATGCCCAGTCTGTCTCTGATATAAATTGGTGATGATTAGTTATTAATGTAAATTCTAGTTTTCAACGGATTTATACGTTTTAGGGGTCAGATATACCAAAAAACTTGTTTTTACTAAATGGCTGTGTGTATGCGACCTAAATTTCGTGGGTGCTCTGTCTCAAGAACTAATGTACAGCTTTCAATAAAAAAAAATATTCACATAGTCCTTATTACAAATTAATTCCGTGTTTTTTTTTTTTTTTTTTTTTTTTTTTTTTTTTTTTTGCGTAAATTGCTTAATAGATTTTGTTGCTGTTCTACTTTTTTTTAGATTTCTGCAACAACTCTACCTGGATGCATAATGGACGGATTTTCATTAAACTTCAGATTTAGTTTGTCCCTAATATGATTTGGTGGGTTTTTTTTTTTTTGGCGTAAATCGCTCAATATATGGCGCTGATGTGCTGAATTTTTCACAATTTGCAAAATAGAGGGGGGGATCCGCATAATTTCCACAAATTCTAATCTTAAGAACTAACGCACGTATTTTCATCGAACTTCAGATTCAGTTATATGTTGACACCAGCTATTGCAGCTTCACGTTGCAGGTTTTGGTGTAGATCACTAAACAACTAGCGCTTTTATTGTGCATTTCTTACGTGATTTTACCGATATTCATATCTTAAGAAGTAATGCTCGGAATTTCATATCATTAGAATTCTCGTGATGGGCATAGATTGTCTTTTAATTTTGGTACTTCGATGAATTTTAAAATAGTATTATGTATGAGATAGAAGAAAATTGTGGAATTTGGAGTTGTGGTACAAGGTACTTCCGGTATTTTACATTCTTAAAAAACTTGACATTATCAACCAAACTCTTTGAATTTTTTTGGTGTTAAAAACATAAGATATATGTAGCCTGGGTAAAAAAAAAATATTGATATTTAGTGGAAAAGGGCTGATAAGATTTTTACCACGATAAAATTCTCAGGTTTTGACAAATTTTGTCAAAATTTTCACACATTTTATTTTGTAAAAAAATATTTCTAATTGTCGAAATGTTTAGAAATTTTCGTAGGTAATGCAAGTAGGATCTATTGAAGTGCTCTAAAACGATGTTCAAATACGGAAGTTTAGTTACATTTATATGAAGAAAAGTACATATATTTAATAAACATATGCTTTCCTTGAGGTTTGAAGTGATCTGCCTTCGCCAGTGTATTTGAAAGAGTTAAAATTCCATTAATTTTGTTAAAATTCAATTAATTTTTATACATGTAAATATAAGAAATATTTAATATGGTTTTACGTAATTTTTATAAAATGTTAATATATAGGGGATAGTGGTGTGAGATAGTGGGAGGAATTGGACAGTAGGTTTTTCTTTTTATGTAACATTCTAAACATTTCATCAATCGCACGCTTGATGAAGCATTGGTAGCCAAACTTTAGTTGAAAAAAATTGTTGGTCTGTATAAGCTTACAATTGTATAAAAGATCATTTCAAGAATCAAATGTAAATTTACTTTTTATGCTTTCTGTATATTAATGATTTGTTATTCATAGGTGTAATAGTTTCATTATTTATGGAACATTATACTGAATATTATTAGTTATTTAAAACAAGTCTAAAAGCAGCACTTTTGTTTATACAAGAAGTTTAACACAAAAAAAGAAAGTGGGGAGGAATGGGACATACCAGTAAAGGGAGGAATGGGGTATGCATTTCTTTTTTTTTAATGAGATGAATGTAAATTGGTAACATGCAAACATATTTAGAGGGTAATATATTAATTATAACATTGATAGTATATTCATTTACTTCAAAATGTAAATAATTTGAATTGACGATTTTTGAATGTTATCTATGACTAACAATACTGAATTTCCATTTACGTTATGAAAATCTTGGAATTTTATATTGTGCCACATACATTATATCAATCTACAATCTTTATTAGATTATATATCTAGCCGATACTTAATTATTTGTGCCTTATAGCTTTATTTTACTGCAATTCGATATATCTCTAAGTGGTGAGTTATGGGGCACATTTTAAAACCTACAATTTCTTTAATTATAAAATACCTTTTGAATGTTTTGTTTCTATATTGTTCAAGCACATTAAAATGTGTTTCACCTTGCACTCTATAAATTGAAATTTTTGTTTTAAAGTTAAAGAAAGTAGATTTTCTAAATTTTGTAAAAGTGTCGCACCCCACCGCAATTTTCTCTATAATAACAAAAATTATTAACTCACACTCTTTAATAAACGGGCCTGTCAAATGATGGCTGTTTGCATATATTCGAAGATTAAGCTTTTATATTACAATGCATGCCTATTGGCATTATTTATTGGGTAAGAAGGCGTATTGTGTTTCAGCATTATTTATTTATATAGACTTGCCATCAAAGGACAATGACAACATACAATGCTGATGTTTTTTTAAAAATCCACATCTTCAACATTATGGATGCCTTCAGGAAATCATTTTAAAAACAATTGAGCAATTTTATTGATACATATTTAGCATTTATAAAGCATATTCAATATTTTTTATGTGTTACAATTCCACCTATCAATGGATTTTTGTATTTTTATTTCATAAGTTAGAAGAATATCAAGCCTTTATATAAAAGACCTTTTCAATATGGTTTTGCGAGTTCATTTCAGATGAAATTAATAAATAATAATGAGAGCAATTTACGATTTATTGATGCTATGTCAGTAAATGGAAACACCTCAGATGAGAAAATCCTATAACTGTATATGCGACTTTAACTTTGCCAAAATGCCGATCATCAGCTTGAATTTAAAATGCATGGTTTTTCTTCATCTCTTTTATTTTTAAATACTTGTAACATTCAATACGAAGATGAATATTGGCTTTTCTATAATATTATATTCATTATAAATTTTACTAAATTTTTCTTTCTTTTTTATGTTAACATCTAACTTATTATTTTAGATGCATGAAGAAACTGAAGTTCAATTTAAGAACAATGCGAGCATTTGATGACGAAATTAGAGGAGAAAGAAGCGCTATCTTTCAATGAGAAAAATCTTGCGAACCTCATTCTGCAGCTCTGATATTTTCCAATTATTTTATTGCGATATATCTTTAACATTCATTTTATGATATGTTCCCAAAATCTCCAAAAATAATTTTTAAAAAGTATGCAATTCATAGGTATTTGTATAAATACTAATTACGTAGTATTTGCAAAATGTGAGTCATATTAAAAAGATGTAAATGTTTTTTATTGTAATGAATTAAATAGTTATTTAATAAAATTTATTCATATTTCATTGTATTTTGTTATTTAATCATATTGCATTTCTTGGTAGTATAAATATGCATATTACATTTCTATCAAAAACGACAGCTCCATAATATTTTCCAAATCAATATGTATTTCTTTTTGTTTCCATTCTAGTTTTTTACTTTCAGAAAGATTGCTTAGTAAACTCTGATTATAACATACTGATAAACATAAAAAGTGAGAGACATGCCCACAATTATAGTTAAGTCAAAGATGCTTTTTTGTGTACATATGTTAAGGTGTGTATATTATCTTTCCTATATGTAACTATTTTAGTTAAAGATTCTAATTCCAGAGCAATATTAACTACAGAAGAATTTTACTAAATTCATACATATTCGACTCATTCTTCCGGATCTTTAAACCAGTTTAGAGTTTTAAATTTGTGATCTATCAATAATTAAATTTTTCCTCTTTAGTATTTTAATTTGAAACAAAACTCTCAAGCAAATAAGTATTAAAAAATGTATAATGTATTAAACGTAGATGGTGAAAGAAATTTGTTAGGAATAAGTCCAGGTAAAAGACAATAAAAAATTAAAGGGAAAAAGATTCTAGTAATTAGTAAGAATTGTACGACATATCCACCTGAATTAAGAATAAGGTTTAAAAAAATCTTAAATGTGACATTCAGATAAAGGCATTAATTTTTTTGCAGAACCCTTATCTGTTTTGAACCATTGAATTAGTTATTGTATAGTGTTTCAAATATATGTAACAGAAGACACTTGTTAATGAAATTCATATGACCATAGAACTGAACAAAACATTTTAAATACAAGACTACTATCTTTCATTTCTAGCATTCTAGTTTAAAAGCATATTCGCATAGAATAAACGGACAATGTTTTTTCATAATATACAGGTTTTCTAATCATGTATTGGATTAGGTGAGGCTCAGTGCTTTATATGTATAAATTAAGCACTGTGCTTCATCTAAAATCATATTCCTTTTAGGCATATTTTAAAACTCAGTTATGGTAATTTATTTACATTACTCTATCTATTTGCTTTTTTTAGTTTAACTAAAGACTGTAAGATCGGCTTCAGCTTATCTGCTCATTTAGTGATATTGTTATAAAGTTCATATAATATAAAAAATGATTTTGCACCTATTTAAATATCTACATTGAAACTTCAGGGAATTTTCTCATGTGTAACATTTATGTCGATTGCTGTGGTAATATTAAAACACATGTTAGGCCGTATTGCTTGTTTTTCATCGAAATATTTTGATACATGAGAAAAATTCCACTCTGAATATTTAAAACTGTAAAAATTCAACTTCATATTGAAAGAATACTATAATAACTCCGATTAATCTAAGTATTAGAATAAAAAACAATTACGCAAAATCTTTTTGGAATACTGCTGTAAAAAATATAGTAATAACATTGGAAACAATTTGTGCAGTTACAAAGACATTTTGGTAAGTGCAAATAAAATATTTTAAATACAATACTAAAAAAAACATTATCAAATTTATTGAGAGCTTTCTGGCGAGAATACAAAATGTGACTTAAATACAATACTAAAAAAAATTTGGTAATGTTTCGAACAGTACCTCATTAAAGTTACTTTTTTTTTTATAAAGTACATAAAATGTTTAAGATGCAAGCATAAAAAACCCATAGTAAATGTGCCATAAAGTCCCTTGCAAATGTACAAAAAAATTCTCAATAACTATACTACAAAATGTTTTGTAAGAATACTAAAAATCATTAGAAAACTCACAAAATAATGTATAGAAAATTATCTAAAAATTCGAAAGTACGTTTACTAATTAATCCTCAGAAAATTTGCCAAAATATACATAGTGATATCTCTAAAATATCGCTAGTAAGCTTACTAAATAATGTTTAGTACATTTATAAAAACTAATATGAGAACCTCTCTTACAAATCATTAGTAAATTTACTAAATAATCGGTAGTAAGTTTACAAAAAGTTCTTTAGAAAATTCCCTAACAAAACGTTACTGCATATACAACATAATCAATGGTAAATTTAAGAAAAATTCCTTACTAAACTCCCTGAATAATCATTAGTAAGTTTACTAAATAATATTTAGTAAGTTTACAGACGACTCTTTAGGAAACTCGCTAAACAATCGTTAGTATGTTTACTAAATAATATTTAGTAAATTCACAGACAATTCTTTAGGAAACTCACTAAAAAATCGTTAGTATGTTTACTAAACTATATTTAGTGACAGTAACTAAAGCAATTTTTGTAATTGTACATGATTTTCTTCTGTTGCGGTTACATGAAAAGTTCTAGGCATCCCAGTTTCCTAGAAAATTCTTAGTAACCTTATAGAATTTTTTTTTACAGTGTGCTAGATTTTTAAGAGAACGTTTGCAATAGCATAAAATATCCAGATCTTTCTGAATAGTAAATCTCTTTACTAAAGTGAAATTCTACATAAAGAAGCAAATAAAAGTAGGACACTTTTTAACTACATTCCGAAAAATGTAGAAAATCACATCGATTTGAAATTTCCCATTTTCCATTTCATAAAACATTCATGTGCAATTCGAATTTATATGGACTTTTTGGAAGAGTTAGTTTTTGTATTGAAATAAGGATATGTATTGAAAGACTGTAAAAATAGTTTACTGCTATATATACTTATGGAATTCCTCAGATCAGCTGTGTAAGATGTATTTCCTCCATTTTCTCTTTTATTTTATATCTTCGTCCACGAAACAAATTTACGACATTTTCTTTTTTTCAAATAACTTTTATTATTTATCAAAAGTACAATATTATTTCATTTTAAATGAGATCGAGAATTCGTATCAGGAAAATAGTTTAAGGAATAAAGAAAAACATGCTTTTCCTATTGGAGGTACCATAAAAAGGATTAAACGCATGTCATTTTTTTTCATGCGAAAGATGAGTAAGCTATGTAAATTGCAAAAGTATTCAAAATAAGGTACGAAACACGATCGTGTTATAAATAAATATGTATCCGTTAAAAACATACAACCTTGGTCATTCGTACAAACACATACACACACGAAAAAAATAAATAAATGAAAAACTTTAATATGAACTTGTATAACTAAAAGTAAAATAAAATAAAATTATCTAATTTAAATTTTAACTTAATGTGTGGCATACTTTAAAACCTATAGATAATACACTAATCTGTATAAAAGGACTTTTAAATTCTTTTGTACAGGCCGATATGTTACCAATAGATTTTTACATACTTAAACATATTTAGAAGCATGTTTCTGCCTATTGACAGAAATTGTTAGCGCCGAGTTTTCACACTGTTATTATTCTTATTTTTTGTTAAACTAAAATTTAACATATTGTGTAGAATATAATATAATACAATATATCGAATAATGATCTACACAAAATAACTGAAGTATTTCTCGGCTATGAATGAATGATGAGATGATAATTGCTGAAATGAGGTTTTAGAAATCTGTTTTGCGTTTTCTATAATATGTACTTCGTAGGCATCTTACTTACGTTGTTAAACCACGAAGATTTTAATTTTTTTTTCAAGTGTTGGAAAGTACTTCAAAACCAATGCTTCGCGCATATTATTTTTTTATTGTTTTTATTTTATACAGATTTCAAGGTAGAGCTTTAAGTATGAGATTTCTGTATTTTGAATAAATTTATAAAGTTTTTGCAATAATGTTTTTACTGTAATTGTTTAAATTAAATGTTATAATATATACTTCGCATTTCAAGCATCCCCATTGTAGAATGAATAAATCTAATGTTGGCTCTATATGGACTAATGTTGTTTTGCTTAAGGCAGACGGACTTTAAGAGCAAAAAATATATAAAATTCAGTTTTAAAAAATAGAAATATGATAGACTTTTAGAAGAATGTTTGCAGTAACAAAGAAAATCCAGATCTTTCTGAATAGCAAATCTCTTTATAAAAGTAAATTTCTACATAAAGAACTAAATAGAAGTAGGACTTTTTTTAACTATATTTAAAAAATATGTGGAAAATCGCATCGATTTGAAACTTCCCATTTTCTATTTCATAAAACATTCATATCCAATTTCAAATTTATATGGCCATTTTGGAAAAAGTTTTCGTATTGAAATAAGGATAAACGTATTGAAAGACTGGAAAAATAGTTTACTGCTATATATACTTATGGAAGTCCTCAGATCAGCTGTGTAAGATGTATTTTCTCCATTTTCTCTTTTATTGTATATTTTCGTTCACGAAACAAATTTACGGCATCTTCTTTTTTTTTTTCAAGTAGCTTTTAATACTTATCTAAACGACAACAGTATTTCATTTTGAATAAAACCGAGAATTTGTATCAGAAAAATAATTTAAGGAATAATGAAAAACATGCTGTTTGTTTACAAGTAACCACAAAAAGGGTGAAACGCGTTTATTTATTTATTTATTTGCGGGAGATGAGTAAGCTATGTAAATTGCAAAAGTGTTCAAAATAAGGTATGAAACACGATTATGTTATAAACAAGTTAGAAATTGAACATCAAACGTACCAAATGAGGTGCTTTCATACTATAACAAAGTTTTTAAAATATTCAGATCTTGGTGTAATATTATACAGTATAGTGGCCGAAATCTTTTGTGTGTCCCTGTAAATACTATTTTCTTTCTATTATACAGGACGTAACTGGTAGTAAATCTGAGTAATGCATATCAATTTCATAAAAAGTGAAATAATTTAACATTATTAAAACGTTCTCCAAACTGTGATTCTCCCTACATCATTGTGTTTTGGAATACTTTTGTGTGGACTTGTAAATCACAAATATTCTTTGCACCATAGATTGTGGAAAATGTATTTTTTAGTATATACTTCATAGATTGATATTGATTCTATTATTTTCGAAAGGTTATAACGTCATTAAAATGCACTTAAAACTATATTTTCCCATTGACCGTAGTATAACGGAATGCTTTTGAATGTCCTTGTAATTAAACTATGTATCCGATTTTAATAAAATTTGAAATGATGGTTTGTTTGGGTAGTTTTTGCTCTGTTATATGCAGACAGACAGATAGACAACGGCTATGGGTGCTACGCATTTACATAATTACGAGTGCATTTAATAAGAATGTATTCGTTAAAAGCAAACAACCTTACTCATTGATACACAAAAACGAAATTTTTAATATGAACATGTGAAATTAAAATATATAAAAAGGAATAAATAAAAATTCTATTTTATTTTTAATTGTACAAGTTCATATTAAAAATCCTGTTTTTGTGTACCAATAAGTAAGGTTGTGTGCTTTTAATGAATACATTCTTATTTATCATATTTTATGGTACAATTGTTCACAATGTGTTACAAATAAGTTGATTAAACAGCTCCCCATTAGTTTTAACATAAGTAAGCTTTTAAAAAATTGTTACGATTGCTCGTTACAAAACTGGCTAATGGAAAAAAATTCCCTTTCAATATGAAACAAGATCATAGTAAAACAAAATCACAATTAATTAATTAATTAATTAATTGTTATTTGACAAATTACAACGATCATTTGGAAAATGATATTATCAAAGACTAAAATTTTAGACATAAGTAAATTTTATGTTTAAGATAATAATAAACATAATTTTTATGCTGATCAAAACGCGGCTTACATAATAACGTACGAGTGATATATTACGTACACTATGGATTAAACAATATTCTTGGACCAAGCTTAAACAAATTTTAAACAAAATTTCAGTTTTACAACTTTCGGTACTGAGAATTTTTAAATTTCTAAACATGACGCATTTCCAAATTTTACACTGTTGTACACGGTAAAAAATGTACTTTTAAATGAAAGCTGTATCCCAATTTATTTTTGAGTTATTAATTTTTTTGTAGTTTTTAATGATTTCTTTGGCATCTTTGCAACAGAAGTATTGTAACTCTGAACATTAAATATACACCAATCAGAAAACAAATAAAATCCGGACATCACCAGATTTCAGATATGCTTCAGGTATCTCTTTTCTCGACCAAGAGAAACAATCATTTTCCAAAACGGTTAAAACTCTTGAAATCTGCTTATTTAAAATTTAAGGAATTATGCTTAGTTAAAAATTGAACGATAGGAATGAGGATCGTGTATCAATTTAGAAATGTAAATCCGTGAAATACATTCCGAGAATAAAAGCCGTATAGAGAAAAATATTTAAGTTGTTGACCATTTTTGCTAGCAATAATATTAAGGACGAAGGATTTCTGGATAGTTATGAATTATTCATGGAAATGCTTTAGAATTGCTTAAAAAAATGGTGTAAAAGATCAAAATTATACTGGTCTTTTTACATTATCTTGCTGTTTGTGTTACGTTTTATTTCATTGTATTTATAATAGAGTTCTTTTTTCCCCTGCAGGCTGATATATCTTTTTATATCAGTGTTTGAATTTTTCCTGTTTATATTGTTAAAACAGCCCGAAATATAGCATAAAAAGTACTATAAATATTTTTTTCAAAACTTTTCATAATTTTGCTAATTTTGAAAATACAGATTTTTTTTCTGTAGTAATTTTTTTGAAGCAATAAAAACATTTTTTCAATTGATTCATTTTGTTAAAGAAAGAGTGCAGAGGGGGGCCATATAAAAATTTTAAAAAGATAACTGTTTTTAAAATTTGTGGAAAGATTATTTGATTAACATAATCTTTTTTACTACCTTATTACTTACCCATCATACGTAGTATAAGGAAAATCTTGCAATCGTTTTGAAAATCAAAAAAAAAATTTTTTTTGACGGATTTACACGTTTCAGACACTGGAGATTCCGAAAAACACATTTCTATGTAAAAAAAAAAAAAAAATTGCCGTCCGTCCTTCTGTGTGTCTGTCTGTCTGTAACCGCTCTATCTCCCGAACAAATTAAGATAGAGACTTGAAAATTTGTATGTACTTAGTATGTAAGAATGGAAAGAAGCCGATTTAATATCAGTAACCTTGATTATCCGGAACTATTTTTTCGGACTCTCGAAAAATTCGTTCTGATGAAAAGTATATAAAAATTTTTGAATTTTTTTATTTTAAGGAGTGGACGTAAAAGACAATAAAATAAAACAAATTATGCATAAAGAACAAAGTCGATTGGAATATTAGTTGCCGAGATATGAGTAATCTTGTTTTTCACATTCTTCGATTTTTCATGACCCTGTATTTCATTCAAATTTCAATTCAAAGATATATTTTAATTGGAAATGAGACGCTTAATCCGACGCAGTAAATTGTTAGTGAATAGGAGTATTATTTTCGGAGTTATAAGGATGTTCCTTTTACGCAATCCGGTACTACTTGAGTATTTTGGCGTTTTGTATAATTTGTCGAAATTGGTTCATCAGCAGTTCATTAATAGAGCATTATTATGTATATTAAAAATATTTAAAAATGCATTAAAATTTTATTTTGGAATTGCGGAGCAATTTTACTTTCGGAATTGCGAAAATGGGAATGCGGCGCATTCCCATGCGTTTTATTTTCATATTTTATATTATGCATATCCATGATGGGTAAGTATTAGGGTGCCCCCCCCCCCCAACGACTTGTTGTGTAGTATAATCCCTTAACATTTGCACATTTATCATCCTTTACTTTTGATTATTCGAGAAATAGAAAATGCAGAAAATGATCAATATTCGCTCTACTTTTTAAGAAGAAAAATCTTTTACAAAATGACAAAATGTATTTTTTAAAATAGTGCTAACAGAATATAAAAATAGCAATTTTGTGGTCGTAGTTTTGACATTCGCGGAAGTTAACACACTCGAATATAAAATAATTAGTATGTTTTGGATTTTTTTACAATTTTATTGCATTTTTATCTCAGACAGGTAAAATATTAGAGCTTTTCAATTTTTTGGGAAATTATGTATAATAGGGAATGCTGGTTCTTAATAATCAGCTGCGATGCTACAGATCCAGATTTTGATTCCGGACTTGAACAACGTTCACTCAATTTTTCCTTCCTTTGGGGCCTATTGATATACTAAAACCACGCTTCTTTAGAACTAAACACCGAGGGTTCAACATCAGGTTGACATCCTGGCCGCAAAAGATGCTGTACAATACTTTATAGCCTATGGTCAAAAAACGGAGTGTAGCATTTTAAGCTAGGATCCTTAAAAGTGCTATTACACGTGAAAATTTCTAGCGATAAAAGTGATTCATCAGTTTTCCCGCAGTTCATAGGCTATTTGAGAAAAGGCTTTTCCATTATCAGATTTCTACGTATTTGATTGACTGTTACTGGCAACTCGCTTCGTTTCAGGCATCAAAGGACATAGACAGGTATTAGACAAAGGAAGGTTGCTTGCTTTAGAAGCCACTCCCCTGGAACGATAGGACAACATTGAGATGCCTTGAATTTGAAGCGACTTTGACCCCTTGTGCAAGAGTATTTTAACGAATTGAAATGCCGCAAAATTTAACTTTATAAATAATAAATTTGTCTAAAATTTCAGCAATGTCCTTGTTAATTTTACGTTACCAGTTTAAACATAACATAAAATTAATATTTGTCGTTTGACAAGCTTCTATTTTAGCTTACACATGATAAATTCCCTACTTAATTCAGACTATAATCAGTATACCACGAATAAGTACTTATGCATGAGCTTGCTAAAAATAGTCTTATAAAATTCTGTGAAGTTACAGAGAATCTACGGCTAATCGATTATCTTAAGTCTTATGTACAATTTCAGAGAGTAAAAAAAAACGAGATTCTCTTAAATAACAGAAAAGTTATTTGACAAATTTAGAATAGACTCTGTAAATTAACACCGTTAAAAATACACAAGACTCTGTAAATTTACAAATTTATTTTTAATGATAATAATTTAATTTAGTCTTTAAAATTAGTGAATCACTCAATTTACAGTGAGATTAAAAGAGCTTGAATTTTCCGAGTGTTGTATCATTAAACTTTAACATTTTTTTTTTTAATTTTTGCTCTTCCCAAATGTTCCTGTTTTGCCAAGTTTTAACCCAAGACCTCTTGACAGTGGAAGAACATCTCACTGACTAACTTATAGAAGATATTGCTATTGAGTACAAATTATGAATTATATCATTCAGAGAGGAAAAATCCCCTAATGATAAGACATTGCTCAGTGGTGCACAAAACAGGAATTTTAATATACATTTGTACAATTAAAATAAAATAAAACTTTCAACGTTTCGCGCCGTCTTCTGCGGGCGTCTTCAGGAAAATATGATAATGGAAGGACTACGTTTGCATCTTGATCGAGAGATAATATTTCTACTAAATTAAAATCTAAATGAATTAAAATGTTAAAAAATGTTGCCATTTACACGTGAGTAAAAATTAAAATATTGCAAAGAAATAAAATTCTGGAAAAAAAAATTGAAATTTTCCAGCAAAATTTGTAAATAAAATTGTTCAACAGTACAATACTCCTCCCACATCTGGCCAACGACAGGATAAACTTATGGTTTACAGAAAATTTCATTATATCCTTTACATATTTGAAAAAGTAAAAAAGATCGCACAAAAATATAACATAAAACTTGTCGCCATTCCTCCTCCGTATCTGATTGACCTCGTTACAGATAAGATCGACAAAATTCCAATAGATCAAAAATCTGGTATTTATGAAATCCCCATCACTTTATCTAATAATCTTAAAAAAGTCTACATCGGCATGACAACGCGGAAACTTTTAATTAGAATTAAAGAGCATCGCAGAGATATAGAACAATATAAACAGAATACTGCCCTTGATCGCTTCTACTTGGCGAACAAGGGTTGCCATATTAATTTTGAGGAAGCCAAAATCATAGTTCCATGCAATAACCCAGTTCAAGGTAAAATAAGATAATCCATCGAAATCATAGCACGAGAAAATAAACCATGCAATGATAATTTATCCTACAATATACCAAAAATATGGCATAACATCATAAAATCTTAAATTTTTTTATTTTCTTGCAATATTTTAATTTTTACTCACGTGTAAATGACAACATTTTTTAAAATTTTAATTCATTTAGATTTTAATTTAGTAGAAATATTATCTCTCGATCAAGATGCAAACGTAGTCCTTCCATTATCATATTTTCCTGAAGACGCCCGCAGAAGACGGCGCGAAACGTTGAAAGTTTTATTTTATTTTAATTGTAAAAATGTATATTAAAATTCCTGTTTTGTGCACCACTGAGCAATGTGTTATCATTAGTTAAATTTTATGGTGCAACTGTCCTATATATATTTAGGAAAAATCCCCATTAAATCTGATGAGATAATTTTTTCTTTTCTAAATTATTCTAAGTTGTTTATTATTATTATTATTATTTAACAATCTTTAAACTAATTTTTTTTTAAATATTTCTAACACAATTGCAAAAGATTTTTAAAAGAGTGTATTTTGGATTACAAAATTTAACAAAAATAAAAATATGTGTAAGAAAAAAAATAAAAATAGTGTGTAAAAATAAAGAGATGGAAATTCCTATAGAGAATTAGACATAAGATAAGCCAAATATGTGTAAAATGACTCTCAAAAAAATTAAAAACGAAAGCAATAAAAGATTCTATTGGATTACAATGGAATGCATGAGAAATAGGCGAGATATCGAAAATAGTGCCAAATTGGCGTTACTTTTGGAGAGTAATTTTGGTCACCAGATTTGGCTATACATCGCAAAGCTCTTAACAAACTTTGCGAAAATTGGCGACCGAACCGGGTCTTACCTGAGGGTAGATCCTGCTCCCACCCCTGTGCTTTTGCGGCATTTATGCACATTTTAATTTGTTCAAAGATATCTACGCAGATTTTTATTGGTCCATTTTCAAATCATTACTTTATTATATATATATATATATATATATATATATATATATATATATATATATATATATATATATATATATATATATATATATATATATACAGGGTGTATCTAAACTACTGGGCAAAACTTTAAGGGGTGATAATACACATCAAGACAAACAATACTAAATGGGAAACTAAGGGTCCAAACGTCTTCCGAAGGAGATAGGCGCCATTAAAGTTTAGGGTCTAAAATTTCAAATAAACATAAAAAACGGAAAAATTGGTCGACTGATTTGCGGTTTTCACTAAAAGTATTCTTTAGGTCAGTATTTTCAAGAAAATAAATTATAAAGATAAATTTTAAAAAATGTCGATAGAGGGCGCTTTAGACTTTGGAGTAACGAACAATTATTTTTTGCTGCTATTTTTTGCATCTCATTGAATATTTTCGGAAGCTTAGACTTAAACTTAAATTTTGAGCTCAAAATCTGAATACTTGGGTGTGGTTAAGTAGCGCAAACTGAGCTGTGTTAAAAGGTTCAAATTTCAAATGATTATAAAAAACGGAAAAATTGGTCGATTCATTTGCGGTTTTCGCTAAAACTATTGTTTAAATCAGTATTTTCTTAAAAATAAATTTTGAAGGTAAATTTCAAAAAATGCCGATAGAGGGCGCCTTAGACTTTGGAGGAACCTACAACTATTTTTAACCGTTATTTTTTTAACCTCATTAAATGCATGCAAAAGCTTATACTTAAATTTTGTGCTCAAAATCTGAATAGATTAAAGTGATTAAGTAGCGCAAACTGAAATGTGTTCAGAAAGGAGAGGGAGGAGTTTCAAAATTGAATTGATTATAAAAAACGAAAAAATTGATCGATTCTTTTGCGGTTTTCGCTAAAAATACTCTTTAAATCAGTATTTTCTCGTAAATAAATTTTAAAGATAAACTTTTTAAAATGCCGATAGAGGGCACCTTATACTTTGGAGTAACGTACAACTATTTTTAACCGTTATTTTTTAATCTCATTAAATGATTACAAAAGCTTAAACTTAAATTTTGAGCTTAAAATCTGAATCGTTGGGAGTAATTAAGTAGCACAAAACTGAACTGTGTTCGAGGTGGGGGGAGGGTTAAATTTAAACTCCTGAACACCGTTCAATTTGCGCTTCTTAACCCCTCCCAACGATTCAGAATTTCAGCTCAAAATTTAAGTGTAAGCTTTTGCAAGCGTTTAATTAGATACAAAAAATAAATAAATAAATAAAAAAAATAAAAATAACGGTTAAAAATAATTGTTGGTTACTCTTAAGTTTAAAGCGCCCTTCTAAAGAATTTTTTTGAGACTTATTTTTAAAATTTATTTTAAAGAAAATACGGACATAAAGAATAGTTTTAGCGAAAGCGGCAAACGAGTCGACTAATTTTTACGTTTTTTACAATCATTTGAAATTTGAATCCCCCCCCCCCTCCCTTGAACACAGTTCACTTTGAGCTATTTAACCACTCCCAACGATTCAGATTTTGAGCTCAAAATTTAAGTTTATGTCTAAGCTTCTAAAAAATGTAATGAGTTGCAAACAATAACCGTAAAAAAATAGTTGTTCGTTACTCCAAAGTCTAAAGCTCCCTCTATCGGTATTTTTTTAAATTTATCTTTAAAGTTTATTTTCAAGAAAATGCTGATTTAAACAATAGTTTTAGCGAAAACCGCAAATGAATCGACCAATTTTTCCGTTTTTCATGATCATTTGAAATTTGAATCTTTTAACACAGTTCAGTTTGCGCTACTTAACCACTCCCAGCTATTCAGATTTTGAGCTCAAAATTTAAGTTTAAGTTTAAGCTTCCGAAAATATTTAATGAGATGCAAAAAATAGCGGCAAAAAATAATTGTTCGTTACTCCAAAGTCTAAAGCGCCCTCTTTCGACATTTTTTGAAATTTATCTTCATAATTTATTTTCATGAAAATACTGACATAAAGAATACTTTTAGTGAAAACCGCAAATCAATCGACCAATTTTTCCGTTTTTATGTTTATTTGAAATTTTGGACCCTAAACTTTAATGGCGCCTATCTCCTTCGGAAGACGTTTGGGACCCTTAGTTTCCCATTTAATATTGTTTGTCTTGATGTGTACTATCACCCCTTAAAGTTTTGCCCAGTAGTTTAGATACACCCTGTATATATATATATGCATATATATTTATATATAGAAGGATATTTTTTTAAATTATCACTTTGTAATTAAAATATTTGTATTACAGTAACTATCAGGTAACCAAGAAAGTTCGTGCGGTTTTCATCAGACATAAAAAACGACCCACAAAAATCTCAAACACTTATTTTATTCTTTGAAATAATCACCATTGGCTTCAATTACGTGTTCCCAACGAGACACAAGCCTATAAATACCCTTTTTGAAAAAGTCTTTTGGTTTAGAGTCCAAAAACTGGGTTATAGTTTTTGTGACATCATCTTGGGTTTGGAACTGCTGTTCCCGCAGGTGATTATCCATGGCCAAAAACAAGTAATAGTCCGATGGGGCGATGTCCAAGGAGCAATGTGGGTGAGGCAAAACTTCCCAGCCCAAAGTTTTTATCATGTCCCTGGTCGGTTTGGCTGTATGAGGTTTGGCGTTATCGTGGGGGAGAAGAACTCCTCTCCTGTTGACCAGCGCTGGCTGCTTTCCGAGCAAAGAAGCTGAAATCATTTTTGAACTGCGACGAGTAGACTTCGGCTGTGATTGTTTTCCCACTTTCTAAGAATTCATAGTGAACTATACCAGCGCTAGTCCACCAAATACACAGCATTATCTTTATTTGATGGATGTCCGGTTTAGCAACCAATGAGACGGAACCAGAAGTCGACCAATGATGTTTTCTCTTTCGGTTATCATACATTATCCATTTCTCGTCATATGTCAATATCTGGTACAGGAAAGAGGCTTTGTTGTGGCTCAACAGCAATGACAAGCAGATGTTCAATCGTTGGAGCATGTTTTCCTCGGACAGGATATGAGGAACCCACTTATCAAGTTTCCACGACATCCCAAGGCTATGAAGATGCGATCGGATGGTTTCGTCAGATACCCCAAACCTTTGCGCAAGCTCCTGGCATGTTAGATCAGGATTTCCTCTTCCAGCTGGACTTGGTCTAAGATGGATGGACGACCAACACGGGGCTTGTCTTCGAGGCTCTCGTCTCCGGACGAAAATCTGCTGAACCACTTTTGAGCGGTCCATTCACTCACTGAAGTCTCTCCAAACACGGAGCATATTCCTCTAGCGGCCTCTGCAGCTTTGTTTCCTAATTTGAACTCGTAGAGCAAAATAGGCCTCAAAATCTCCTTTGTCAACGACATCCTTTGTCAACGATTGTACTTCCTACAAAACTGATATCGAAACGTGAGATTCGTTTAACAACTCTCTACTGATTGCAATTTAAGGGCAATGTACAGAAATGATGTCACCAGAATCAGTATGACCACGCCTACGCAACAAAGTAGCTGTTCTCAAAAACCGCACGAACTTTCTTGGTTACCTGATATTTTGGCTTCGAAAACAATCAAATAAAGGTGCGACGTTATTTTAACGCATATTTAGGTGCAGTTTATATAGGAAAAATATGTATTTTTTGTTTCTAATAACGTCGATTTCAAAAATGCAAATATCTATCAGGATAATCTCAATTTGTATAGATACATAAAAAAACGAACACGTGTTATCATTTCTTTTATAACATTGTTGTAGTGTTTTTCTGTATGTTGCAACTGGAATGAAATGATTGAATTAGCAATTAAAAAGGAGAGATTTCTATAATGTTAAATTATGGAAAATGTAATGCTATATAAATTTTGAATGGGTGCTATTTCCTTAATATTAGATATTTTTTTACCGGACTCTCTAAAGGCACAAACCTAAATTAAAAGCTTTCGAACAAGTTATTACTAGTAGCTGAATGTTTTCTGATTTGTGTTGTAACGGAGTTGTTATTTTATCTTGTTCCATAGAGAAAGAAGTAACAAAACTAAGATTTTGGATCTTCATAACTAATCGGAGATCTGGATGAAATTTGGTAAATTTTGAGGTCTAGAACAAGGCACTTCGCCTTTTCAACTTCGTCGCGATCAGGTGAGTGGGGGTTAAAGTTATTAAGGGGCGAACTTTGGAATTTAACGTTAACGATGCGTCTAGACTACTAAATAGAACTACCTTGCTGTTTGATAAAAAATGAGTTGGATTTAACTTGACCATAGAAAGCAGGAAGTGAAACAACGGGAATTAACAAGTAAGAGTTTTAACTTACCTACATTTTAAATATCATGTACAATATATTAATCATATTAATAATTTAAATGAAAAGGTCAGCTTATATACATATTTTAACTATTGTTCTTTTATCTAAATGTGAGCGCTGGAGACCGTCTGAGCATTAGAGGCGGCACAATTATAAATTAATTTTGCCAACCTTTTAACCTTTCATTCCTTTGGGGTCGATAAAATGCGTATGAAGTTTGCTTGGGAACTAAACATTGCAGGTTACGAATTAGGCTGACCATCTGACCGTGACATATGTTTTATCACAGCTAAGGATACAAGATCAAGAAAACAGGAATGGGCCCAATAGACTTTGATAATAAATGGATCGTATTGTCAAATTTTTTTATCTTTAATTACTAATTTATTATGAAAGCCTTTAAGTAATGTCTTATTATATTAATTACAATAATTGTTTTATGTTACAAATGCGTTGTACTTACTGAATTGTGTCTGTTGTCAGAGTTCGTACGGATCCTGGAATTACCTGATCAGTACCAGTATTTTCATAAGGAAAATCTTTCCTTAAGTAAGGCGAAATTTTAATGGTTTGAACATGATTCATTTTTTAAATATTGGCATTTCATCTGCAAAATAAGGTTCCCGTACGAATTCTGGTTGTAACATTATTTCTCTCCAAACTTGGGATTTTGCCTTCGATTAAAATTTGGATTAAAAGTCCACATAGCTGCCCTGTTATAGTTTAAGTTCATAATTTAAGTACCCCTGTTTAAGTTCAATTACTGACACAAATATTTCCAAAAATTAACTTTTTTCATGTTACTAATTGCACACGAAACCATAAAAATATTTACCACTTTTATTGTTATTATTTTTAAAATAAAATACATTAGTCAATGTGTAATATACATAATATCCCAATTTAACTGCATTCTGATATTTTAAATTACAGATTTCGTTATATTCATTCTTATGTGAAAATAGCATCGAATATACAATTGTTAGAACATTTGTTAGAACATTTTTTAGAAGATTTACTTGGACTTAAAATAAAGCTTCATTTTTATGGCATAGAATGAAACTCAATGTCAAGATAAAGATATTTATATGTTAAAGTATACAATCTTCTTATGATTTGTTAAAAGAGGATTTTAAAAATACAGACATAAATAAGAACTTTCAAGCGTTATTTGCGAAGAAGAAACTTTTTAGTTTATTAAAACAAATTTTAATGTAGCTAAGCAAATCTCTGTGGTGTTTCAAAAGAATTTTATATAAAATGTTGAGCATGTTTTTAAAGATGTATTAATGTAATCTTGAAAAACATTTAAAATCACTTGATTTAAGGTCATATTAAACTAACTGTATATTTTTTATACAATATTCAAAAATTTAAATGTTTTATATTCTGGAATCATTAAAATCTAGAAAATTAAAAGAATATATGGAATTGGTTGGATTCGAATGTTGGACATTTAGTTTTAAAATTGGAGACATTATTTCTGCGCATGGCCACATTATTTATCTCTTAAAGGAAGTTCAGGTATCATGGAATGATCAGACAATATGGAAAACGGCAATATCTGGAGCATACGATGTTGCAGCCAAACGTAATTTTGCTACGCGATTTCCTGGTATTCCCATGAGGCAGAGTGCTGAGTTTTCTTTTGGATACCTATTGTTGGAGCAACACTGTGAAATAAAATCTTATACTCAACTTTTGCAGTTATTTGCAGGTAAATTAGGAAACTTTGAGTATTAATTGTAAAATATCAATATCAGTGATTTTAAACAATGTTGACTTATATTTATGGTTGTGTTACTCAGTTTTCATTTATGCAAGCTTGTTGAAGAGTAAAGGTGTTATGTTTTTCAAGATGGTGTGTCGGGAATATGTAATCTGTCCCACAATATTTTTCAATGTGAGTTTAAAATTTTAAACAATTATGGTAAGTGATCTGATTATTTATGTAGGATATGGTATGATTGAATATTAATGGTTTGGCTAGCGTTCGGCGGGTCTAGTAATAAAACAGACCAAAATGTTGATGAAATTTAAACACAGTTTAATGTTCTTCAGTCAGTATATATATAGTTTTGTACAATTTGGGAAATAATTTTAAACAGTATTATCAGCTGTTTGGTAGCCTTTATACATTTGTATTCAACTTCGATGGGGATTCGATTACTAGAGGTCTGTCTGTCTCACGAAGATTTCATCGAGTATTCCCTCGTACGTGGGACGCCTGCACACGATCGTATCAGAATGCCGTCTACCCAATTCTCACAAATTAAATTGTAGACTTAGCACTTTTTATTGTTTCGGCCGATTAGATGCCTCATCCATGCATTTGGTAGGCTAAACTGTTAGTGCAGCCATACCACTGCATCTATATACTGATGATATATAAAGATTTACTTATTAAATAATTTTTGTTATTAATTTAACCCTTTCAGGGGCAAGTAATAGTGTTTTTGTAAGTGCGAATTCACACCGGAATCGTAAAAAAAATTTATTGCAAAATAACGAAGAGCAATTTTACGACTTTTTCGACCAAAGTTAGAAATGCCAAATACAATAAATTTTTTCTGTTGCATATCATCATTAATCTTCACTACCCCTCAAGGAGTTAAATCATAGATTTTCTTCTAATTTTAATGTATGGCGCTGTTCCATAATACCTGTCTGGTTTCCATGACCCATAAAAGTGTAACTGTTTTTTAAAAAGCTAAATATTGATGTGTATTTTTTTTAAATCCACTGTAAAAGCTTTAAAAAAGTTAAGTAATATTTAAAGTTTGCTCATTATTAACTTTTAATGTATCTCATTTTTTAAGTTGACTTAAAAATAAAAATAAAATGGCATACCATAATACACGAACTTTTTCTACAGTGTGTCAGTTTTGTTTGATTTTCTCTAAAGAATAAGTTATAATAAAATGGTTTGAAAATGGTTTAATGGTAGAAAAAGAAAGGGTGGAAAAGAAGACTGAGTGCAATCCTAAGAAAAATATGCCAGAACTAAGACACGTTTCCTCGTTCGAGTATATCCTATTTCCTGTTAATAAAAGAAAACAAATGAGTATCACATACGAATAAAACAAATATCAGTAAATAAACTTTCTGGTTCAAAACATGTTTCTTTATATGACTTCTAAAAAATTTGGAGTGATTCCAGCAACTTTTCAAACAGTATTAAAAATTTCAATAATTGTAATTGAATGAAATGAGATATGGAATTTTTACTCATTTCTTCGTGATCTTTAAACTCTTATTTCAATAACTGTTTTTTTTTTTTTTTTTTTTTTTTTTTTAAGTGGAATACAATTTTTTTTATTTATAACTAAGAAGTGTTTGTCATCACCCGGTACTTGTACCCCTTGGCTTCCAAGCAGTAATGAAAACTGCTTGGAAGCTAAAGGGTACAAGTGCCGAAAGGACACAAGAAATGAAAAATTATGAAATACAAACTAGTGTTTATGAAAAAATTAAAAACAATGTTGATACAAATAAACAAAAGGACAAAATTTTGTTTTAATATAAATTCTATAAAAACAAAAATTATGAGATAAAAAATGAATTTACGAAACATTTATGAACAATGATGATATAAATGAATGAAAGGAATTTTTTTGTTCTAATATAAGATTTAAAATTTTATTATAAGTTTTGAAACCTTGGAATTTTACATTTTTTAACACTTTCCAACAAAGTTGAAAAGTGAATATGATTGTGCTTTTTCTGTCCGTCTGTCCGCACCCTAACTCTCGTAAATATATTCTGATTGTCATGAATTTTTTGGGAATTATTCACGTTTTCCTCACCACGAACCTATTTCAAATGAAGTTTCTATCACGATTAGTTTATTTACAGGGACAGTAAAAAGTTTTCTGTTACATTAGAGGTTATAGGAAAAATCGTTTCAAATGAATTTTAAAGATGTTACACTTTTTCACATATTAACACTAGAACAGCCGGATTTTGGACATACCTAAAACCGCCGTTTAGTGTCAATTTGACCCCCATGAGAAATTCAAGCCATATTAAAATAAATATATTTTTAAAATGATAAATGAGGTTTAAATTGAAAAATATAAAAATTTTTAAAGGTTTTATAACTTTTTCTTTTTTTATTTAGTTTTTAGAGATCGTTTATCCCAATTTTTACATTCTTTTGAAATGACAGTATAAATGACAATGTATAATTCAAAATATTTTATTACACAATAGTACACAAATACAATAGATTTAATAATATATATATATATATATATAATATTACACAATAAAATTGATAAGAAAAGAAACAAAAAATAAAAATACAAATAATAGAAATTAGCGTACAACATGTTTCAAAGAGAGAAAATAAAAAACATAATTCCTGAATAAGCATATAAATGTGTTCCAAAGTCATTTAGACATTAGCACAAGTAATACAATATATGTGCTTGATGGTGACATCAACACACTTACCACAAATTGGTTTCTGACATCCCTCAAAGCTTGCAGAAGTTTTATTTCGTTCCTTGCAATGTTGAAAAGCACATTTTTTTCACTTCAGGGTCTGTGGTCGATCAATTGAGGGGCATCTGTTGCGCAACGCGCTACTTCTCAATTTTTCCACAAGGACAAGAATAAATTCTCGACGTGAAATTGGGGTTTTTGAGCATTCCTTGAAAATTATCCAACCATTTAGTGCAGCAATATCAAGGACGTTATAAAAGGCGTGAAGAGGCCATCTGCGAGTTCCACATCTTGTAGAATATTTTCGTAGCATCTGATCTGCTACATCTACACCACATTTAGTTTTATTGTAGTAAACAACAGTGTTCGGCTTCTTCTTTGCACTACTTTCTGCAAACATATTAGTGTGCATAGTGCTCAGATTCACGACATTCTTTTTGTTCTTGCACCTGTATATCGTGAGTATTTTATTTCCATTTTTCAGTGCAGAAAAGGAGTATCATGGGGAAGATATGTCGCGGACAATAGGAGGTATTTCTTTCTCGTTTAGACGCATCGTCCCAACGATTGTGGTTTTCTTTGCCGAAAGTTCAACATAAATAACAATTTTCAATCAGCTTCTTCCAAGTTTCTGAAGCGAGAGCAAATTTGTCCTTGGCCAGGCGTTCCGATCTGCTACTTCGCAGATCGAATCTGAGATATCGCATAATTTCACGGAAATGATTGCGTGGCATTGTCTCTTTGAACACAGGTGGTCCCCAACTTTTATTCCATAAGTCATCTTCACAAAGCTTTGAATGACCTAGTGCCCCACGGGCGTATAAGAGGGCGAAAAAAGCATCCAGTTTTACCAGAGTAACATACCAGTCGCTGTCATCTCCTAGCTGTCGTCGTGCTTCAGCAACTGCGCATGTTTAATGTGTTTCACCATTGTTTCAGTCACCATCAAACGCCAGGCTGAAGCTGGATTAGCTCCAATGTTGCGACGAGCAAAAGGTGTTGGTCCACTAGCAATTTTTATAATATTTCGAGCTGGTGTGCGACCTGTAGTAGAAGTAGGGGTGCTAAGGTTCATCGGAGTCCAAAGAATACCACTGGATGACGTGTACTTTTCGTTACTGCTGACAACAGAAAGATTAGATATCTTATTACCTCTTTTTTGCGCACGTCCACGTCCACGTGAGGTTCCTGATCCTCGAGAAACAGGGGAAATCACATTGGTAATATATTATACAGCATCACTGTCACTGCTTTCAGAAGACGGCGCATTCTTTAAATTCACATTATCTATGCGAAAATCTTCATCATTACTGTCATCACCGCTCATATCTGAATCTAACTGCTCCAGGAGCGCAAGGCACTCCTGTGTACTCAATCCTCTCTGCATTTTTTTATAAAGGAAAAAGACTACATTCTTGTCGCAATCGAAATCTTTGAGAAAGACATTGCTGTGGAAAATGGTTTCAAATTTCGTTTTCGGCCGTAGCTCTAGAAGAACGATTTTCCCTCCAAATATTCTGTAGTACGCCATCGTTGCTAGGATGCGTGCGCATTTCAGAGAAGAGTCAGTATGCTTAGAAGAACGCCCCCCCCCCTAATTGAAGGCGCGCGCTCAATAGAGAGACGACTACCCCCAACACCCCCTCTCCGCATCGCTATGCGTCATCGAAACAAAGTAAAACTGGAGTTTACTTTTCTCTTTTTTGTCATCGCGATAAGAAATGTGTGTTCCCCCATGCGCAGTAATCAAAACCGAAATATGGCGCATTCAAAAACAGACTTTGTCTTGAAAATTTAGCATTTTTCTTATGGGGGTCAAAATGACACCTGTTGGCTGTTTTAGGTATTTCTTTGATTATTTTTTATAATAATTAATATAGAAAGATGAAACATTGCCATAGTACGCTTAATATAATTTTAGAAAAAGTAAAAAAATATGAGCTGCGGTGTTCGCTTACATGTTGAAATAAAGCATTGGAAATTGAAAAAAAATGCGAAATGACCCCAACGGCGCTTCTAGTGTTAAAATTTATATGCATTTACGAATTGCACTAAAATACATATTCTGTAAAATATGACGTGAAAAGAATAGTTATTATTTATTTACAGGGCCACACGAAAGAATTACATTACCTAATGATAAAGAGGGAATTGTTTGCGACATATTTTAATTATATTACAATTTTCATGAATAATAAAAATTGCTATGTATCGCTGAGTCTTAATATAAGTTATTTCGCGCATAATACGCAGTACTTTCTTTCTTTCTAACCGATGACCAGGTCCCTACCTGCCGACTTATCTCAGCTTAACGGGTTAGATACCTGGTATCGGGGCGGATGACCGTCTAATTGCCGCGTAGCGGCAATAAACATAACTTCTTCACTTAGCATACCATCATTTCTGCAGTAATTGTTTCTCGTTTGAGAATACTTTGTTTCGCTTGTTACTTAACGTTACATCCTGTTGTTTGAACTGCAAATGACTACTCCAGTTGGTCTCGTAATTTAGAACCTTGATTAGATGAGGAGTTCTTCACCTGGCTAGGCACCTCCAGAGGTATTATTCACAGGTGACTTGGAGGACTTTGCACCCATGACCGATTTTACATGCACCAGGTGCCATTAGCGTACATGACGGAATTGTAGCTGGCAAAGTGGCGAACCACTAAGACAAGTACCCGGGTCGGCTATTTACATTATGTGCTTTGTTGGTAATTTTTGTGGTTTGTTGCACATCGGGTTAACTGTGTGATTTGTTGCCGCACACCTAGTACTCATCATACCAGACGAAATGGGGCTGGATGTTTTTAAGCCTAAACGGTGGTACTGAACTCAGCTGAAAGTGAATACGCAGTACTCAGTATTTACAGGGACACAAAAAGATTTCAAATAGTATATTATATCCGAAGTATTGCATATTATCAATGATGATTGATTGATGGACGAAATGCCTTTGTAATTATGATTTGCGCTTTTAAGTTTAACTATATTTACACATATTAAATGGCATGTATAAATGCTATAGTTCATATACAAGACTACGCAAAAGATCTCGCAAAGTTTGCTGAATATGAGCGTAATTTACTTAAAGATTGCTTTTAAATAAGTCATGCAATTCCATGCTGAACTGCATTCAGTTTACTAAGAAATGCTTGTAATATGTAGATAAAATGATATACAGGGTCACGCACAAAATTTTATACATGGTCATCTATGGATGATAATTTCTGGAAATGTGATTTCAGTACTCTTAAGAGTGATTTAGTTTGAACTAAATATTAGCTAAATACTGGGTATAATAAAGGTACAAGGTATATTACAGGATGAACAAAAGTATACAAGCATGTTTCCATCTATTAGTATAAACTGCTGAAAGAGAAATTTCAAACTGTTATGAGTTTTCTTGCTAAACTAAAATTTCCCATTCTGCAGTATATATCAACCGATAAATAAAGTATAGAGCTGTTCAAAAATATTAGAATACATACTTGGCTATGGACAGTAACACTTTATTACCCCGACCATTATTAACATAGTGTCAAGCCCGTCAATCGTCCCCTGAGAATAATAAATTTCTATCTGTGTTTTTGAAAGATTGACTTATCGATATAGGTAAGTTCTATTTGCATCTATGAAGGCATTTTTGCATCAAAATGATGTTATATATACTTCACATATAACCTAACAATCATAATAATATGACATTATTATAATCCAGAAATGCCTTCATAGATACAAGTAGAGCCTTTTTATATCGGTAAGTCAATTTTTTCAAAAACACAGATAGAACCTTATTATTCTCAGTTGACGAAATGTTAAGTCTGTTACCCCACGGTTTTTTAATTATTATAATTTTTTTCACCATTCTATTTTTATTTTTTATTCAACTAAGAAACAAACATGCAATTTCCTTAAAATTTAATAATTTATATGAATATGTATTGTAATATTAGAAGAAAATTTATGCATAATTTCTATGTGATCAAAATCTCATGGCTAAAAATCTCGTGGTCTCTAATTTCAATTAAATTTAAGTATTATTGATAAATATCATGTTTTGAAATTTAGGGACATAAGTCACTTCAAAGTAAGTTGATATTAGAGAATTTAATAAATTTAAAGCTGAGTATTTTCAGTAATTTTGAATGGTAACGGGCATGAAAATTTGCCTTACAAGCCAACTTTAAATAGCATTTACATATTATATTATAGAGAAAGCGCACAACCAATTTTTTTTATGTACTTTAAATATTTACTTTAACACTTGTCTCCATTTTTAAAAGAAATTATTAAGTATGAAAAATAAAAATAAAATTCTGAAATGTAAGCGAATGGTGAAAATGGCCCACCCTATCTAGCGAAGATTTTAAAAGATTTCAGGGAGTGTTGGAAAGTTTTTCATAATCTATGCTTAACGTATGATTTTTCTTACTTGTAACAGTCAAAATGCATGTATTTGATGTATGAAAAAGCAAATGGCCTTGTATGTCATTGGTAGCACTTCTGCTATATAAACGTTAACGGGTATAACTTCACTTATACCCCTTGGCCTCCACGCGTTTCACAGTTTCGGGAAACAGGTAAAATAACTGACCCCTAAAACGCAGTATATAATTAAAAAATCATTCATAACTTTTTGTCTACAAATAAATAGATTTATTTCCAGATAGGCTGTGCACTTAATTCAATTTTTTCAATTTTGTCACTTACACCCCTTGGCTTCTGGGCTCCTCATATAATGTAGCTTATATAAATCTGAACACCTAAATTTGTTTGCAGTTTTTGTAGCAATTTTTTACTATTTTAATATAGAAACTATGTTTTTTTTTCTTTGCAACACAAGAGGTCAAATTGTCTGTCATGATGCATTTACTTATTGTCGTTTTAATTTTTTTTTAATAATGAAAAAAAAAGGTTATTAATTTTTTTTTATTATATTTAAAGTTTTTTAGTAAAATATTTTTAAATGTATTTCTTTTAAACCAAAACGAAAATTGCTCCTTATTATTCTCATATAGTATGTTTTCTGACACTACGGAGATTTTAAGGCGATATATTCAACAGTTTCTCAGACATACTATTCAATCTATATATATATGTAAAAAAGTTACTTAGTTCTTGAAAATTAATTTATGCATTTCATTATTTTTTAAAATTTACATATGAGTTATAATCTGTAAAGCTACTGTAAAAAAATTTCATTTCTATCTCTTTTTTTTAATGTAAAATACGTGATGTGATACATTTCGCAAAAACTGCTTCGCTTTACTTATCATGATGTTCCATGTATCCTTGACCATTTTAAACTTTCCGGATTTCTAAAACAATATTTTGATTTCGCTTTGTATTTTTTAAGCCATTATTCCATTTTTTAAACTATCCACAAGATTCTATATAAAAGAATATCACATACCATTGCCAATGAACGATTAATTTTTAAAAGACTTCATATTTTATATGAAAATTTACTGCATTACACTTACAACACATTGTTTTGAGGTAGATAATTATACTGATGCAAGAATATTTTGAAGATTGAAATAAAAGAATATGTATATATTTAATGTCAACAAAATTTTCAATTAATTTTCAGCAGTGAAATTAGCTTGAAAATCTAGAATATTTAATACGTGAATTTTCACACTGTTAACTAAGCGTAGAACCAACTTAGTGAAAAATGTAGTTAAGCTGGGGAACGAACCCGAAACCTTTGTTAATAGAGCTCCAAGTGCTCTATCATTTAAGCTACGAGGACGAGACCCATCTTAGTATTTATCACTTCATATGTTTCTTTATTTGAATTTTAAAAAATCTGGAGTGATTCCAACCAACTTTCCAAAAAGTATTAAAAATGTATTACATATTCTAGATTTAACTGCTGAAAATTAATTGAGAAATTGATTAATATTAAATATATACATATTCTTTTGTTTCAATATTCAAAATATTGTTGCATCATTATAATTCTACGCTTAGTTAGCAATGTGAAAATTCACGTATTAAATATTTAAGGGAGACCCGTAAGAAAAAATCCAAAATTTTTATTATTGATTTTAAAGTAATGAATTTTGGTGTACTACTTTAGAATCATTTTGTAAGGAATAATTAGCAAAAAAATTACTTTTTATTAAAAAGTATATTTTTTATGGGGATTTTTATGATATTTTTTTTTGTCGAAAAATATACTTTTAAAAATTACTACTCCTCATTCAATTTTCAATATTTTGGTATTACTAAAATTTCTTAAATAGTGTTATAGTATATAGAAAAGAACTAAGGAGAGATATTTTTAATTTTCTATTTTAATCGGCTAAAAAAAAAAAAAAAAATACGCATGGTAAATTTCCTTAAATTCGTTATAATTTTCATGTTTACCAATTTATGTAAAATTTTCAGAAATAGTTAAAAAAATATCTCTCCTTACTTTTCTTGCAAATTTTTTAAGATTCTAAAAACATAAACACTTTGTTTCTAAATCATTTTACCACTGAGCTTTGAACTTAGGCAAAATATGAAAAAAGTCATTTTCAGGAAAACACGTTTTAAATGGCCGCTAGTCCTTTAAACTCTATAGTGAGTACAATTAAAAAAGCTCATTTTCCACCTGTTCCAAGTGCCCCCGAGTTCTGAAATTTTGCATGAATATTCGCAAATCTGTATTTTATCGTTTTCTGACATAATTTTTTTTTTTTTTTGAACTTTTGATGATTTTTGGCCGAAAATGGAGTACTGGTCTCCCTTAAAAGAATATGTTTTTTATATGTATGGAATCGAATGTCATTGTCTTTGTTCAATCTCATCTGTTATAAAATAAGCTACAGAAATGCTTATCTAACTATTCCTTAACCTCTTCAGACCTGAGCATAAAATAACTCTGCAAATATATATTTATTGCTTTTGAATAATCGAAATGATACCATAGATGACAGAAAGAGTCATTTTTAGGAAATCAATACTTTAGGGGACTGATAATTCAGGTTTACAAATATGGATATAAAAATACTAATCCCCTTAAAACATCAGTTTAACTAACAGAAATATAAATTTACTCAACAACAAAATTAAGGTCTTTAAACAAGTAAATGATCAGCAAATCTTCAAAATTTATTATTGTAAAGCATTTAAGTTAATTGATCAAGAATATTTCTTACTTTCTTGGCCACAATGTCTTGATTGAGGTATTTTAGAAACTCGGATGTGAATATATATTTTTTATATGAGGTAATATTTATCATTGCTGGCATTTATTGTATTGTTTTAAAGCAAAGAAAAAAAAATCAGCTGTATAGAAGTAAAGTAAAAATGCAAAAAGTGAGGAAAAGAATGAAGGTACATATTTATGTACCTCAGGTCTGAAGAGGATAGAGACTTTTGAGTTTCCACACAATTACATGTGGGCTTTAAAAAAAAGCACAACTCAAATATTCCTTTTATTTTATTTTTTGTAGCAGTTGCGCAGGTTCAGAATGTTTACCTTTGAGAAAACCTTTTCAACAATTGTATGGATTCTATATTTTTTAATGATGCATATTACGAAAATGATCTAATTTCTTTTTTATATCACGTACAACTTTTTTCACAGTATACATCAATATCCATCAATATATACGTATCACGTTGATATTTGTAGTATTTTTATTCTTATAATGATAAATAAACAAAATAGAATAATTTTGTTCGAAAAGTTTGATACAGACATAAATGTAGAAAGAAAATACATTGAAATAAATTCAAATTTATTTATTTTTGTTTGTGCAACATTTTATACTGACTTATCTTATAATCTTTTGATAGTATTTTGCTTTTCTGTTATGTAATGAATGTGCATTTTCATAATTAAATATTATGAATAATATATTTCTCTGATCCTGTTGGCAACAAGTATAGAGCTATGTTTGTTCCGATTATGTAAAAGAACAGATTTAAGGCATCTTTAGAGCGAATTAGCTGACCCGCCTGATTTATCAAGTTCTGAGATTTTAAAAAAAGGTCAAATAAATAATTACTAATAAATAAATAATAAAATAACAGATGACAAAATTTACTATATTGCAGTGTTTAAAAAAATTGGCTTAAACAATAATATAAGAGGGCCACGCAGGTGGCTTTTATTGGTTTTGACCGTGTCTTTTAAGAATTTTTTTTTTTTTTTTTTTTAACAAAACTGATTTATATACAACAAGATACTTGAAATACAAACACCACATCTGTCAGTATTTATTATTTAGGTATAAATGCATGTTAATAAAATTTAATAAGTAAAAAAATATTTCAACAATGTAGATTTTAATATTGAAATAACACATAATGAGAGCTGTTACTGATTTATAGTCAGAATTGCAAATACGCCAGCTAAATTTGCAATGGATGGGGAATTAAAAAATATTTTGCAAAACTCACAGTAACAGCAATTTGGAAGTTTTTCGTTCATGTCATTCTTTCAATTTTTTTTTTTAGAATTTATTCTTACCGAGATTTGCATTTTAAAGGTAACCATTATGCCAAATTTCAAGTTTCTTGTCCCTTCAGTACTTCAAAAATCGTAAATTTAGAACTTTTTTCCCTAACCCTTTTAATTTCCAAATTTAAAAAAAAATTATTCAGGAGTATGTAATTGCGTTTCTACTATTCATTATATTAAATTTACACCAGAATTCCCGAAAAAATATTAAAAATAAATAAAATTTTGCAGTTCTTTTCACCTATGTTACAAAAGTACACTACTGGCAATTAAAATTGCTACACCATGAAGGCGACATGCTACAGACGTGAAATTTAAACGACAGGAAGAAGATGCTGTGATATGCAAATGATTAGCTTTTCAGTGCATTCTGACGAAGCAGGTGCCAGTAGCGACACCTACAATGTGTTTAAATGAGGAAATAGTTCAGCCGGTTTCTCACACAGAAATTGCATTTGAGCGTTGTTGCCTGGTGAAAAATTGTTGTCGTGCCTCTTGTAAGAAGAAGAAATGCGTAGCAACATATTTCTGACTTTGATAAAGATCGAATTGTAGCCTACTGGGATTGCGGTTTTTCGTATCGCAGTTTTACTGCTCGCATTGGTCGAGATCCAATGACTGGTCGCAGAATATGGAATCGATTCATTCAGGACGGTCATACGGAACGCCGTACGGGATCTCAAAGGCCCCCTATAACTAACAGCCGAGAAGACAGGCATGTTATCCGTATGGCCGTAATGGATCGTGCAACTACGTCACGAGCCCTGAGTAAGAAATGGGGTCATTTGTAAGACCAAAAGTGTCTGCACGAACCATTGCAGCAACATAGACTCTCAGCTCGGAGACCATGTGTGCGACTTCCCTTGACGCTGCGTCATAGACAGGAGCGCCTTCAAGGACGTGTGATCAAGGGGTGTGATCAAGGACGAACCTGGGTGCACGAATGGCAAAGTGTCATTTTTTCAAATGAATTTAGGTTCTGTTTACAACATCATGATGGTCGCATTCGTGTTTGGCGGATCTTGGTGAACGCACTATGGCAGCGTGCATTCGTCATCGTCATATTGGCCCATCACTAGGCGTGATGGTATGGTGTGTCATTGGATACACGTCTCGATCATCTTTTGTTCGCATTGATGGCACTTTGAACAGTGCACGTTACATTTCTGATATTTTAGCACCCATGGCTCAACCCTTTATTTGAGACCTGCAAAACCCTACTTTTGAGCAGGATAGTGCCCGACCGCATGTTTCCGGAACCGTACGGACCTTCCTTGACACGGAAAATGTTCGGTTGTGTCCCTGGCCAGCACATTCTCCAGATCTCTCACCAATAGAAAACGTCTGGTCAATGGTTGCCTAGCGACTGGCTCGTAACCATACGCCAGTCACTACGGTTGATGAACTGTGGCATCGTGTTGAAGCTGCACGGGCATCTTCACCTGTACATGCCCTCCAATCTCTGTTTGATTCAATGCCCAGGCCTATAAATGCTTTAATTACTGCCCGGGGTGGTTGTTCTGGGTACTGATTTCTCAGGATCTATGAACCCAAATTTCTTGAAAATTTAATCACTTGTTATTTCTATCATAATATATTTGTCCAATAAATATCATTTTGTTATCTGCATTTCTTCCTGGTGTAGCAATTTTAATGGCCAGTAGTGTATATATTTTTTTCATAATTCTAGGGCGGATTAAGTACTATAAAAAATATACCGCAGCCTTGCAAGAAGTTTTAATCACAAGTATATTGTATCTGGTACGCAATCTAGAAGCATTTATTGATCACGAGCATCTTCAATTGTCACGGCCATCTTTAGTATTTGCTTTAAATATTACATTTTGTGCTGAATTACGACATTTCGTGAGATTTGAACTAGTTTTACTCAATCTCTTCCGTATTATATAAATAATATCTTTACAGATTTTCCTATGTGCACATCCGTTGTTTACAATCGCTTCCGGATGGCTCTGGGTGAAAACCGTTAGTCTATTTCGGCTAATATATATTCTCCTTATAATTTTTGTGGAAATGCATAGTTAAAAATACAATTCTATTACGATGAATATAGATGTAGATTCTCAGATTTTTTTGTGAATTTTTTAATTAGATATAACTATAATGTTTAAAATGTATATTTAAAATAAGTATCTTTGCCAGCTTCCTCTATATGCAGCAATGTAAGTATCAAAATATGCCTTTGATATAGCTGTTTGCATGTTAATTTAAATATGTGGTATAACATATAAGTACATATTATTTGTGTATTTAAAGTAACTCTTATTCATTAATACTTTAGATAATAATTATGTTAAGCACTGGCGTAGCGAATGTCTTGCTTCAGAGTAGCTGAAAGTATTAAAAAAAATGGTTTCTATATTCAGTATAAATTACTGTAAAATCGTAGAGGAGATGAACCGTTTCAGATTATTTTATATTTAATTGTTTATAACAGTATTTTCTAATGATTATATATTGTTTTAATCGGAAAATGTTTGGAAATCGTAATAAATTAGAGGATATTTAAATGCTCTGGGAATTAAAATAAAATAAGAAAGTTCTAAAATATTGATGGAATTTCAAATTAAGTTTTGAATAATTTGTGTCGATTTGTTCAGAAAAATCGCTCGAGAATTTAAAAAAATCAGAGAGGAGCTCTTTTGCGTTTTAATTTACATGACAAATATTATTCTATACTAATATTATAAAGAGGGAAGATTTGTTTGTTTGTTTGAATTGAATGGGCTCCGAAACTACTTGACGGATTTGAAAAATTCTTTCATCGTTGGAAAGCTACACTATTTCCGGTGAACATAGGCTATAGTCGCCGCTTAAAAGAATCAAAATAAAACGCCGGATAAACGAATCAAAAGCAATTCGAGAAATTAAAAGTTACTTGACAACCTTGACACATGACAATCACAGAAACACATATGAAAATCGTGACTATGCTACCAAAAAAAAAAAAAAAAAAACCATTTTAAACTTTTTAGTCCGACCTGATACAAAAGTGTGTGTTTTAATTTTTAAAACTATTTAGTAATTATTAAAAAAAGGAAAAGAAATGCTGAAACGCGAATTAAAATATAAAAAAAATCACAAAACAATTGTTTTGGAGTTTTTAAAAATGTTATAACATCAGATAGTAAATATTTTAAAGAGTAGTGAGCACCAAATATGGGGCGGGGGGATTTTTTTTTAGGGGGAGCTGAAAAATATTTAAAATTGCAACGTTTTCTACCATTTCAAATGCGGACTTTTCATTAAGCCCAGGAATAAATATTACTTATTTAATATAAAACTTTCAGATAGATTATAACACTAATATAGATTTCAAAGAGAAGGGAACGTCCAATTATGGGTAGGGGAGGCAATAATTATTTTTGGAAGAACGTGATCAAATATATAAAACTGTACCGTTTTAGATGCGGAAGTCCAGAGACAAATACTTATTTAATATAAAATTTTAAAAGTATTTATCCCTATTTTCGAATAATAATTTCATTAAATATCTTTCTTAAGTCCAGAAAAAGTTTTGTTGAGTTCCCCCCCCCCCCCTGGTGGTGAAATGTAAAACTAAAAAAATTCCACAACCCCCCCCCCCCCCCACCCCCACCCTTTTTAGGTGCGTTCGTAACTATGTAAATACGTAGCACCTATAGTTGTCGTTCAGTCCGTCTGTATGTCCGTCCGTCTGTCTGTCCGCATATAACAACGCAAAAACTATCCAACCGAATCGTTTGAAATTTAAAATATATAATTATTACATAATTTTGTTGAGTCATTTCGAATTTTATGAAAATCGGACGCATATATCAATTTCAGGGACAATCAAAGGTATTCCGTTACATTACGGTCGATGGAAAAAAAGTTTCAAATACATGTTAATCGTTTGAAATTTAAAATATATAATTAATACATGATTTTGTCATTTCAAATTTTATGAAAACAGGATGCATAGAACAATTACATGGACAATCAAAAGTATTCCATTATATTACGGTCAGTGGAGAAAAAAGTTTCAAATGCATTTTAACGGTGTCCCCTCATTCGAACATAATAAAATTGACATGAACCTATGAAGTATATATATATATATATATACTAAAATATACATTCTGTACAATCTGTGAACCAAAGAATATTTATTATTAAATTACAGGGCCACACAAAAGTATTCCACTACATAATGTTATACGGGGAAACATTATTTGGGGCGTGTTTTTATGGGCGTATATTATATGAATATAATATACGTTGCTGAGGTATAATAAAAGTTACTTCCTGTAAATTTACAGGAACACAAAAAAGATTTCGACCACTATACTGTGTCCGAAGTACAGTCTACTATAATAGCAAGATCGGAATATTTTTTAAACTTCGTTATCGTACGAACGCACCTCATTTGCTACGCCTCACGTGCAATTTCCAACTTGTTTTTCTTGCGGTGCGTGCACAGCACTTCTGCTTAACGGTATCGTAGGCAGCGGGGATTCGGTGCGAGATTGGGTCTTTTTATGACATTTTGCAATACAAATTTCAGGTTTGTTTTAGAATATAATGACGGGCCCGGGCAACGCCGGGCGGCTCAGCTAATTTATTTTAATTTGAACTAGATTAAGCAACGCGGTTCAAAAGGTCATATTCAAATGGCACGTGTAGGTCTATCAGGTCATAAGGAACAAGAATTGCACAAGAACTGGGGATCGGAAACGCGATCGTGACGGTGCAATTGCATCGTGACCATGACGCAAAAAAAGGATAAAAAACAGTTTAAAAGTAAACTTTATTTCCCATAAAACTTAATCGAAATACAAAATGCAAATAAAAAATATTACAAGTCATAACAAGCGTTCAAAATGTGCCCCATTACCCATGATGCATGCTTCACATCAGCGGCACATGGAATTGCAAAAACATTACAATTGGCTTTGTACCTTGGCCACCGCAGTCCCGGAACCAAAATCCTCCGGATTTCTGCCTGTGGCAATATCTTAAATTTCTGATGTACCAGACACTCCTTTCATTGTCTGTATGTCTCATTGCACGGATAGCTGAAGCGGCGGCACGTGTCTTGGAGACTCTTGGCTAGTTGGAACCTGTTCGGGATTGCATGCGACGTCGATATGAAGCAGAAATCACGGCTCATGTGGCACATTTTGAGCATTTCTTATAAGTTTTTCATTTGTATTTGTACTCCAATTATTATTTTTTACACTCTTTGTTATATTTTCTTTGCGTCATGGTCACGATGCAATAACACTGTCACGATTGCGTTTGCGACTCCCAGTTCCTACACTGAGGAAAAAAATATACCGCCTTCACCTAGAATGAATAGTTAGTCACTTTCTGAATACCTAAACTAGAATTATAGATGACCGAAATATGAAAATAGGTTGGACTACAAAGCTGAATAGCCGAAATGACCTAACATTTCTAGTCTCTTGTTTTCAAGGTGACGAAACGATATTGACTCATCTCAATAACGAGAAATTATAGCTTGATTTCGAAAATAGTTTCAAAAACTAGAATTATAGTTACTAAATCAAACCTATTGTGTTCGCCTCTATTTGCTGAGATTTTTAAATAAGTATTACAACGCGAATAAAGGAAAGTTCTCTTGAATTCCTGTAGTAGATTCTAGAACTCTCATATAATGACAACTAGAATTTATAAGGATGACATGGAACTATTTTTTCTAGAGCCACAATTTAGATTCTAAATTCCAGAACTGTATTTTTTTCTCAGTGTATGCAATTCTTGCTCCTCATGGCTTGACAGACCCATACCTGCTGTTTGGACATGATTTTTTGATCCACCCTGAATATTAGAAAGTTAAATTAGAATAACTTTTTTTTTAAGTGAATCAATCCATGTATCATTATGCTTCAAAAATACCACCCATAACGCATATAGACAATCAATAGCTCAATTTAGAAGTTGCTGCTTAATGTATCTGTAATGTTATAATATGTTAAGAGACATTAATTGAGTTAAAATGAACAATTTAAACAATAAATCAAAACTGAAATTTGATAATCAAATTTAAAATAATTTATTAAAGATGAAATCAATGAAATAATATGTATCAGGAAAATAAAAATGCAGTGTAATATGGAAAATTTTATAAAATAACGCATTAAAAAATGAAATTAATAACAAGATACTTCTTGAAGTGACATAATTAATGAGTATATAAAAGGCAAGATATAACGAATTGCGGAAAAGAAAAAAAATCTTATAAGCAAGATCGATTCTCAGCTTTTTCTTCCTTTTTTTCGGCAAATACATCGATACGTCTTTCAATAAAAGCAGGAATTCTTTAGACCTTTGCGAAAAAATATCTGCTCAAAGTGTTAGTTCACGAAGCAAATGATTTTCGGCTGCTGGTAATAACGTTAGTAACTTTATTACTGCTCATACAATTTCTTAAGAATGGTTTTATTCTCTTTAAAGTACTCATTCTTAGGATTAATTGAAGATGTTTAGCCATTTTTTATAACAAAAAACCAAATTATTGCTTGCTAGATATATTAATAAAATTCTAGGTTAAAAGTCTGCTTTTCATTAGCTTAATAATTATATAATGTACTACGACGTTTTTCTTTGGAAAAAAAAATCATTATTATTTATTTAGAATCTCACAGGATTTCCTTTTAATTCGTTATAATTATATTAATTTAAGAATCCTGTAAATTTTACCATTCGTCATCCTCCTGATCATAAGCTACATACATTTTAAAACTAGTTGGATACGTCAATCCAAAAACTATCCTTTGTCTTATACATGTTAATAGTATCTGAAAAATAAAAATTAGCAGCGCGATTGGTTAAGTGATTTACATCAAAATCTAAAAGCAATAACATATGACAAATTTTAATTGAATCTGAAGTTTCATGAAAATCTGTGCATTAGTTTCCGAGATAGAGCTACTTCGGAAATTGTAAATTAATCTGTATAATAGCGTCACCTGTTAGGTGGTTTACTTCAAAAATTATTTGCGACCAATTTATTCCAGGGACTAACTAAAATCTGAAGTTTCATGAAAATTCATACATTAGTTCTTGAGATAGAGTTATATAGGAAATCGTGATAAATACAGCCTATCAGCGCCACTGTTGGATAATTTACTTTCAAAACTAAAAAGGACTAATTTATATCAGGAACTAACTGAATCTGAGGTTTGATTAAAATTGTTGATTAGTTCTTGAGATAGAGTGATTGCAATAATCATGAATAATGCTGCATAGCAGTGCAATCTTTTGGGTAATGTACACCAAAATATAATTCGAGCAAAATATTATTAAGGACTAACAGAATCTGAAGTTTTATAAAAATCCGTACACTAGTTCTTGAGATATAGCTGTTGCAAAAATCGTAAAAAATGCATCATAGCAGCTCTAACTGTCGGGCGATTTATACCAAAGAGTAATAAGCACCAGATCAGGGACTAACTAAATCTAAAGTTTTTTTTTAAATTTCATTCATTACTTCTTGAGATACAGCGCTCACAAAATTTGTCTCATACCTACAGACAGGCAAACAGACAGACATTTAAAAAAAAACACATTTATCGTGTTCTCTGACTCGTAAAACATGTAAAGCTGTCGAAAACCAGAATTAAAAAATACTCACGATTCCAATACTTTCTTTTTGTAAAGATAAAATAAAAGTTTTTTTATCGCTCATCCATTCATTTATTTCCATGTGTCATATTGGTGTGATTTCCAGGAACAGTCACAACTTTCTTTTGCTTTTGAACATTTTCCAACAAAGTTGAAAAGGGTGTATGATTTCGGTTTGTCTGGCCGTCTGGCCGTTTTTAACTCTGGTAAATATGTTCCGATTGCCTCGAAATTTTTGGAAAATATTGACATTTACTCTGGCTCGAACCCTAATGCAAATGAAGTTTCTATCACGATTAGTTTAGTGTCAGGAACAGTCAAAAGTTATTGTTACATTACGGAATATAATGTGAAATCGTTTCAAAAGAATTTTAAAGATGATACTCCCTGTCAAACATCTTAAAATTTACATGCATTTACGAAGTGCACTAAAATATGCATTCTGTAAAATATGCCGTGAAAATAAGGTTATTATTCATTTTCAGGATCTCACAAAATAATTCCATTACATAAAAGTAAAAGGAATGAATTTTTTGCGACATGTTTTAATTATATTAAACTATTTTATGTATAATAAAATTTATATACGTTGCTGAGGATTAATATAAATTAATTTACGAAAATACGAAGTCCATAACATTTATAGGGACACACAAAATATTTCAATTAGAATATTATATCTGAATTACTGTATATTGTCGATGATGGCTGATGGAGGGATGAAATGAAATTTTAGTTACGATATGCGCCTTTAAGTTTCACTAAATTTATACATATTTTATAGCGTGTATAAATGGTATACTTGATATACAGGGATACACAAAAGAGCTCCTAAATGTTACTGAATATGAGCGTAATTTACTTAAAGGTGATTTTTAAAAATTACGAATTTTTACGCTGAACTGCATTCAGTATACTAAAACATTTTTGCATAATATAGATAAAATGATATACGGGGACACACAAAGAATTGCATACATGATCGCCTATGGATGATAATTTCTGAAAATGTTTTTTTCAGTAGTTTTAAGAATATTTTAATTTGAACTAAATTTGAACTAAATACTGGGCTGTAATAAAGGTACTAGGTATACTACAGGGCTGAACAAAAGTATTCAAGTATTTTTCCGTCTATAAGAAAAAGTGCTGAAAGAGAAATTTAAACCCGTTGGGCGTTTTCTTGCTAAATTAAATTTCCTCATTATATGGCATACATCAACTGATAGATCAAATACAGAGCTGTTCAAAAGTATTGAAATAAATATTTCGCTATGGAAAGTAACACCTTATTTCCCTAAATAACGAAATTTTGTTAAAGAATTCAGGAAGTGTTGGAAAGTGTTTCATAATCTGTACTTAATGCGTGATTTTTCTAACTTGTTTGTGTTTCAAATAAGGTGTTGACCGCTTGATTTTTAAATAACGTATTTTTCCTAATTTAACATTACATATAAGCGTGGAGAAACAGGGGGTAAACTTGGGATTTTTGGGACTGAACTGGGGATATTCGGAATTTTGAAAAATTTTTGGGAAAGACACATGCTTATAGTTTAACACATGCTTTTTACTATACTTTAGTTACCTTTAAGTACAAAAACATATTCGTGGCATTAAAAAAGTTAAATTTTTTTTTCTGTATTTCATCTAGAATTAAAGTTTACATTATATGCCTACAAGCGTAAATTTTAATCTTATTATAATACTATTATTATAATACTTATTATAACACTATTATTATAAAAAGAAATTATTAAAATATGTTTATCTAAATAAAGAGGTTTAAATAATTTATAAATATACTAAGTAAAAAGATGATATTTATAAGAATTAATTACAGATATTTTTAATAGCTATTTTTAAAATGTCATCTTTAAGTAATAAAAAATTCTTTAATGAAATAAATAATTCAATAGAAACAATCATTTAAAAATATAAGAAAAAAAAAGTAAAAGAAAAAAATATCAGTAATTTAGATTAAAAGTTTCAAACAATAATTGAAGAATTATAAATATCTTTAAAATATGCATTTTGTTTACTAAATGGGCAAAATTATTTCAAATTTTATGTTTTGAAGAAAAATAATAACAGTAGCCTCCAATTAAACTAGCCTAACCGGGACCGAAGGTTAGTCGGTTAAAAGAAATATGATTAAAACGGTAGAAGTAAAGAAAAAAAAATAAGTATCTGCGTAATTTAATTAATTAAACGCGAAAGATGCATTTAGTTTTTCAATTTGTGTAGTTTTAAAAAAGTTCATATTTTCTTTATTTCGTGAAATGAATACTAGTTCTAATTATAAGTATTGAAGGAAAAATTATCTTTAATAACTGAGAATGGAAAATATTTAATACAAATTAAATTGTTGAAAATTGTGACACATACTTTATAAGAAGTTTAAATTGTTCTACATTACGTAAATTTAAGTTAATCAACCATAAAAAAAATCAGTGTCCAATAATTCTGTTGAAGGTAATATGCCCGATATTTTGCATCATAATCTCTCATAAGTTTAATCAAGGAATCTGTTAGCTGTTGTTCAACATAGAGTAGCGCCAACTCTAATACTTTTACTAATGGTGTATCAGGAATTTTAGCATTTCAACTGGATCAACATCAGGATCGTCTTCGCATCGAACAATATCAGTTACAGACCTAATTATATCATCGCCAAATAAGGTTTCGTGTTTCAGATCTTTATCAAACTCAAATTACTGTTTACATCTTCTACGGTGATCTGTTCGTATTTCACAAGATTTTAAATGTTTTAACAAAATAGTTTGTAGATAGATTCCTCTATGAATTTTGCCTGATGTTGTGAAAAAAATTTGGACGGTTAAAGTGGAGTTCCGGTTAAGAGGACATTTGTTAAGAGAGGAGTCTACTGTATTTCCAAAAACTTATTTAAGTAATATCAGGAAAAAAAAAAGAATTATTTTCAACATTTAATAAGTGTGTAGTAAGTGTATTTGATTTTAAGACACCATTTTTATAGGGATGAAAGATATAAGTATATGTATTTAAAAAATTGCAAAATGCAGAATTAGCATAAATAGGGAATTTAAACTGTCAGACATTTCGCATAACATATTACGCGCAAGATTAGAAAGTAAATTTTGCAACTAGAATTAAATTTTTTCTGCTTACTCATAATTCAGATTGTAACAATTATCCTAAATCTAAATATACTTGTATTTAAAGTATTTTTATATGTTAAATATAAAGTTGTATTTAACTGAAGCAAAATTTAGATTAGTATAATCAGCTAAAAAAAATTTTTTTAGTAATAAAATTAATTTTAGGTTCACTTTATACACACTAACATGAAAAATATGTTTTTAAAATTTCATGAAAAAAAATATTCAGAAAGTTTCGAGATATCATGCGCGTTGTGCCGAAAATGACTTCAAACTTTCGAAAACTCTGCTATAGCTATTGAGCGCATATAATTTTAAAAGCCATAACTATTGTTCTAATAAGAATTTCAAAAAAAATGATTATATCAAAATGTTCAGAAAAAATAGGAGTTTAACACCTAAAACATGAAAATTTCGAAATTTTTTTAAGCATAAGAGTCCCCTAGATCCCTTAATATGTATTTTTTCAGTGTGCTTCTTTACAATATTTAGAAATATTCTATAAGATTATTTTCAAGTATTTTATTTTCAACAACTTTTTCATTTTTTTCTGCTTTTTCAGAAAGAATAAAAGACAACGCAACTAAACAGAGATAAATAATAGGAAAAACTGACACAGCACAACAGCGAATTTGTCCAACATCTTGATCAAAATATAAACCTTTTTCTGTTTTTCCGAGTCTTTTTTTAAAAACAAACTACTAATATTCAGAATGATAAATTGTGATATTAAATAACTAACTTTGTTAAACTAGAGTTCACGGGTACCATACAGTGTAATGAATCTCGATGTAAAATTCAATCAATTGTAGAAGGAGAAATTAATCAAGGAGAAATTAAATAATGAAACAACATTTTCTTCTCAAAATTGCAAACAGCAACAGCCGATGGCGCCAACTTTTGAAAAATATTGAGTTGGCTCAAAAATATTGGGATGGATAAAAAATATTTTTGTAAAATAGTAAGACCAGTTTGTTTTTATTTGAAGGGTTAACAAATGGTTAAAGATGAGAATTTTAAGTCAAACTATCACGTTTTAATAAATTTGGAAATTTATTAAATCATATTCTCATGCCTTTTTATTTATAAAAGCACTGATACTTATTGTAATGTCATGATATCATGGATATGACTACAAATCAAATTAGCAAAGTTTAACATGGAGAAACAATTTTCAGTCATTTGGGATTTATGAGAGTCAGTCGGCGAATTAAAACGCATGACCATTGTCAAAATATATTTTATTCGAAGGAGAAAAAATGAATAATAAAATAATAATGAAATAAATAATTAGAACAATGAAAATTGAGTATGCTATGATTCAAAATTATTGGGTGGGTTCGGGCCTCACGAACCTTTATAAGTTGGTGCAACAACTAAATATAAAACTAAAATAAAAACTAAATATGATTTATAAAGAATGTAAGGAAATATACTTATAATGCATTTAAAAAAATAATTCATAAATTTTTACGATTAAAACCTAATGACGCATCTTTTATGAAAAACAATCTTTAAGTAAACATTAAAAATTATTACCAAAAAAAAAAAAAAAAAAAGATTATTTTTCAGTGAATCTTTTTAACAATGAATATCACTAAATTTCAAAATATTTAACAGCTCAAGGGTATGAGCTGAAACAATTTAATGACTCTCTTTTAACAACAAAAGCAAGCTAAATATATTTTAAGAACACTGATGTACAATTATGAGAACTTGTGAGTATAAAAAGTGCAACAATGGCTTGCCAGGTTTTGGCTAGTATTTACAATAGCCCGTTACCCTGTTCCGCAATTCTGTGCACACACTAAGTGATTTAAGATAACGTACCTCGAATTTTGGAGGCAGCGCGACCAGAATTTGAAATGAATGTTAACATTACAAAGTTCAACAAAATTAAAATCATCTCACGCAGATCTAAAGACATCAAATTGTGGGTCATCATGCACATAAGACAAACACTTTGACCATCTTGCAAAAAGCTAGAATTGCAATGTTGTTTTTTCTGAATTTTTTAAAATGGTGTTCGGGACACAAATATCTTCTCTTAAAATTTCCCTGTATTTTTATGCTTAAAATGGCGTTTAAATCATGTTTCTGTCTTAATTAGAATATTAGAAATATTGTTATTACAGAGTTGGAAGTATTCTTTTTTTCGTTTTGCGGTTTGTTTTCGAAATATAGCCTTCAAGTAATGGTTATCATAAAATGACTTCTTGTGAAAACGTGCTTTTCTTCATGATGGGTTTTTAAAATTTCTCGGTTTTAAATTGTTATAACTCAAGAACCGTTGAAGATAAATGCTTCAAGCTTGGAACATGTTTTTTTTTATTGTTTTACTTTAATTTTAATTAAACAATTTTGAAAAAAAAATATTTACTTTTGAAAATGGGATTTTTTAAAATAAAAGTTGCATCTTTTTTTTTTTTTTTTACTTTAAATAATTTATTTATTTTTTTAATTAATTTTTAAAAATACTGAATCAAAATTAAGATTCAGATAGTTCTGTTTATTTAAATGTAAAAAACATTGAAATTCCACAAATAATATTTTAAGTTATAACGATTCTAAATTACTCCACTTTTTTAATAAATTTTACATTTAAAATTAAAAAAATATATATATGTGAAGTTTTTTTTATGTGATTTTGTTTACAAATAATTTGGTTAATCAGTTCAAGATTTCAACTCAATAAATAAAAATTATTTTAAAATGTGTTCCGAACCCCCTTTAATGCAAAATAAAAGATGATTCTTTCAACATTATACAATTAAACTTAATTTAGAATGTTAATCTAATCCTGTATTATAATTCTGTATTATCCTGTATAAATAAATAGAATTATGTTAATTTAAATAATGATTATGTTGTAGTGAAACTTGGAGGCTAGTGTACATATTAATTCGGGATTGTCGGTGAGGGGATTAAAACCAAGCTGAACAGCCAGTCAGAGTGAATAGTAGTGAACTATATCTAGTCAAGAAATGTGTCAATATGTGTGAAATAATAAAAATTATTGCAAATCATTAATTCATAATTTGTAACAAATTGATTTCAAGGCATTTTCTCGTAATCCGGATCTAAGAGATAAATCGTCAAACATTCTTTATGACTCTAACTATGGTTATAACTCTTTTGGAGCTACAAATTAAATAAATAAATAATAAAAAAAAATAAAAGAAAGAGTTAATTATACGTCAAACCACTCTTTCCAAAATATGCTAACTGTCTATGAAACTACAACAATTATATAGTTTAAACACTAAAAAATCGAAAACGTAAAAAAAAAATAATAATAATAATAATAATGTGTACATTTTTAAATATTCTTTTATTTACTGAAAGCGATAACTGTAAGCGTATACCCATGTTTGTTTCTTTTACAATTTCTCAAACATTTTGCATTTAGAAAAAAAAAAAAAAAAAAAAAAAAAAACAAGTATTTAAAAGAAAAAAAAAATAAATGTTCTTTAAGTGGATAGTAATGTTAGTGGAGGGTAACGTTTAGTAGGTAATTACGGTAATAAAGCAATTTTGTGAAATTGGATGAAACAATATTACGATTCTGAAATACTAATTACAAAGTATATTTTTTAAACAAATGCAACAATTTATTAAATATTACAATCAAACGGGACATTTTGGTATTAACTAGAATATTTTTAAAGATGCCTGTTAATTGTATTTGCTAATTCATACAATCAACAATTCGATTTCTTTCACAGATATTTTATTCATAAAAGAGACTGTAAGAGAACTGTAAAGAATTACATACTCAATGTACCCTCGACCGCTAGTGTCTGCAGTCGTCATATAGCCATTTAGTAAAGCGTTTTTTCAGTACTTTAATCGCATGCGAGCTGTTCCGGGGACCCACAGCGTTGGTCGCAAAATTCTCACCTCAGTTTATAGTTAAATTTTATTTTAACTTACCTTTCTTTTAGATCCATTGAGAAGACGAAATACCTGTTTATTTGTCGTTGTGGACCAGTTTTCGTTTTTCAAAGAGTCTTTTTAAAGGCTGAAATGTAAAAGCGAATAGTTAAAATTTTCGTCGGATGACTGGTATAGACAATTGCCACTCACACTTAGGAGATGTATGTCTCCCCCCTCCTTTTATGGTTTTGAAATTAATAATAGATGGGCTTCTTGTTATCTTACACTGTTAAAAATCTTGTCCTAGTTTGAACCAAAGTTTGGTGCTTAGAAGCTGCCACCATCAGGTAGTGAAACCTCGTATAACAACATTTGGACCTTTGGTTGAAGCAGAGTTCCAATAGTTGGAACAACATTGCAATAAGAAACTCAAAATGTTGGTCCACGATTTCACCATCTGCTTGTGGCAGTTACTGAGGACTAAAATTTGGTTCAAACTAGGACAAAATTTTTAACGGTTTATGCTATGATTTTTCTGTGCTCGTTGGTACCTTACTGCATTTACATACTTTATTTCTTTTTTTACCTATGGTGGACGTTGAAATGATATCGAAGTGTAGGGCAAACAAATTTATTTGAATGCTTTATGTGTTCTATTACTAGAAGTTATATTTAATCTCGTGCTTCCAACTTATGCTTGAAATGTCCTCGAGATTCCACCAGAGGTTCCGAATTATACTTTTTAGACCTTGTTTTGCTTCCAAATTCATCTTTATGTTCTTACTGAAGTTAGATGGAGATTTCACGTGGCGGCATTTCACGCTGCGCTGGCACTCCTTAAGCACCGCGTTGTTATTTCATGCCAAAAATTGCATAAATATTTCAGGAAGCAGCAGAAACACATATGGAAATATGATGTACTTTTACACTTTTTTATAATTCTGGAAATCTTTTCTTTATTCTCAAAAGGAAAAAAAATCGAGGAAGGACCGATCTGAAAACTAAAAATAGCACAATAGGTGTACGAAATTATAAATCTATTTTCTATCTATAAATTTTTGAAAAGATGTGTTACTATGAATTTCATAAAACAATTAAATTTGGAGCATTTTTATTATTTCTTTTCTTAATTTCCCATTATATCTCTAAAGTTTAGGGACAATACTTTAAAATGTTTCCAGCATGATGAGGATTTATTATTTCTATAAATTACTATATATGTAGTATTAAAATTACTGTATACTGTAGATTAAATTATCGTTAGCATTTTTGTTAAATGAGGAAATGCTTCTGTAATTTTTCACCATGCGGAATAAAAAGTGGATATTTTATTGTATACATTAGCAGTTTTAAGCTGAATATAAATTTTTATCCTTTTCTTGGTTTTAAAAAAGTGTTAGCTCATTTGACATGACTATACAATAATAATAATATGTAATTCGTCAATTTAATGACAAAAAATGCATATAAGATTTTTTAGGTTGTTTAGTTACTTTATGCTTTTACGAGTATAATGTGACATATTATGTCACGTAATCCTCATGACATAACTAACATTTTGTTAGTTATAATTGTTAAAGTATAAAATAATACTTTTAAATTATAAATAAATATTTAATAAATAAAAATTATATCAAAAGCTATTATTTTCACAGAATATATGAGTATATAAATGATATCAATGCGATAAATATTAATGAAATAATTTTCCGGATTGTTTTATGTCATACATTTGAACTTTTATTCTTGCATCTTGTATTTGAGAACTTTATACATATATATATACATTTAAACATGCGTTTAGAAAATCATATCTGCCATATAAAATGTATTTCCATATCAAGAAACTTTCACTTAATGATAAAACACTTTAATAAATATATTTTTGAAGATACGTACATGTCTTAAAACAACCGAATTCTCTTACGGTATTCTGAACAATCAAAAATATTTTTCTTTCCTTTCTCAATAGAACTTGTCTTGGTTGACATTTACATGCAATATACGAGGGCAATTTCGTTCACCTTTTTTATTTATCCCATTTTTGATGCCCTTTTTGAATGCCATTTCTTGACAAGCGAAAAAAATTGCTTTTTGTTTTTCATCAGACAAATTGAACAAAAGCATTTTTTGGGCAATCGCTTCAGCTTTAAAATATTTTACACATTCTTGAAAATTCTTGCACGAGATAAGGAATTGATTTATGCCACTTATAGATAACTTTGTTTCATCTAAATAATAAATCTAAAAATTTATACCTTAATAAGTTACAAATTTTTGTTCAGTAATATATATATATGTGTGTATATTTGGGATATCTTTGGGATATCTTTGATTACTTTGAGAAATTTTTGGAATAAAAAGAATATTGCCCAGTTAAACTGATGACATTGAGCTCACAGGCTAAGCATACTAATTGTACATTACAGCATTGTATTTTCGTTAATTCCGTTCGAAAAAAAAATTAAGAAGGGGAAACAGCTCTCCCCTTTCTCCTTTTTTATACTTAATCATTGAACTTCCTAAACTATCAAGTACATGCTTTATCATATTAAAAAATCTATATCCAAAATTCAGAGCAAATCGGATAATTCTTAATAAAAACCCGTTTAGCATTTATATAATTTAAGAGGAGTTATTCCCCTCTTTTATACTTAACCATTAAACTTCCAAAACTATTCAGAGATTTGAACGAAATCTGACAATTCTGACTGAAAAATCCATTTACGCAAGTTAAGGGGAGGGGCATTAGAACCCCCGTTCCCCCTGTTTATACTTATTCAATGAACACCTAATAAAAGCCACGGTATCGCCTCATCCGAATGATCCTATATCTAAATTTTGAACGAAAATCGTTAATTCTGCATGAAAATCCCGTTTATATCAATTAGGGGGGGGGCATGAGCCCCCCGTTCCCCCTGCTTATACTTATTCAATGAACACATAATAACAGTCACGTATTCGCCTCATCAGAATGATCCTATATCTAAATTTTGGACAAAAACTGTTAATTCTGCATGAAAAACCCATTTATATCCATTAAGGGGAGGGGCATGAGCCCCCCGTTCCCCCTCTTATACATATCGAATGAACTCCAAAAACTAATCAGGGAAGCGCCTTATCAGGATATACCTATATACAAAATTTCAAGTGGATCCGATATTTTTATCATGAGTTATCGCGTTACGTACGAACATACATACAGAACGGACGGGCACATAAGCTCTCAGGCTATGATAGCCTGTGAGCTAAAAAGCTAAATTTTTAAGGCATAGGGAAGAAAGCTAGAAAAATTTCTATGTATGAAATCTTTGCTTTATTGCAACATTGGTTTAATTTACTAGTATTCCTTAAGATTGATTCTTGTTTGAAGCGATATAAATTTCCCTCATACTAATTTTTTCTACTTTATAAATAATAATTTACTTTTTCCCTTTTGCATTTGTTCATGAAAAAAGCATGAAGAGTATTAACATTTTCAGTATTGGATCAAGATTTTGAAATAACTTTCAAGTATTGAGAGATTTTTTTAAAATTTGTAAAACTTATGTTATTTTATTTTCATATAAAATATTTTATTAAAAGCAAAATTAATTGCATTACTGAAACAAAATCTAATCTATTTTGCAATGTGTATAACATTTGTTTTGAAAAACATTTCTTGTTTTGATTGCAGCTATGCTATAATTATTTTTTTTGTGGTGATTGTATATTATTTACATTTCACCACTTTTGTACTTCTTCTGCAATTCTTTTTAGCTGAATTTGCAGATTATGTAAATACGAAGCCCCTATAGCTTTCGTTCAGTCCGTTCATCCATGTGTATATAACAGAGAAAATAATCTACAGAATCAAATCATTTGAAATTTAAAATATATAATTGTTACACAATTTTATAGAGTCATTTCAAATTTAATGAAAATTGGATTCATAGTTTAATTATAGGGACAATAAAAAATATCTCGTTACATTATGGCCAATGAAAAAAAAAATAGTTTCAAGTGCATTTCAATGAGTTTACAATTTTTTGAACATAATAAAATTCATATGAATCTATGAAGCATGCACTAAAATGTACATCTGTGGTGCAAAGAGCATTTGATATTCATTTACAGGGCCACATCAATGTATTCCATTACATAAGGGTATAGGGGGAAACATTGCTTGGGGCGCGTTTTATTTATATTAAACTATTTCACATTTTAAGAAATTGATATACGTTGCTCAGGTTTACTACAAGTTAATGTGATAGAAAGAAAATAGTATTTAAAGGAATACATAGAAGCTATCGGGTACTATACTTTAATCCGAAAGGCTGTATACTATTACATCAAAATCTGTATACATATCTGTACATATATCTGTATCTTAATATTTTTTAACCTCTTTATACTGCGAACTCACCTTATTTACACCGCTCGACGAGCATTTTCTAACTCCTTGCATCAATTCATTACATTTTAAGAGTACATAATTTCTGAGAAAATAATTCCTTACAATGTCGGCATTGAAGCCTTTAAAAATAATCAAATCACAGGGAAAGGTTATTTGCGTTTTTACTGCTCTATGGAGTTCCCTACAAACAGTCATCACAGTTGCGAGTAATTTATTTGCATGATTTTTAAGCAGAAGACAACATTTTTCTAGGTTTTAGATCATTAAAAAAATTTAGCCTTTATTATTTTAGGAGAGTAATGCAATTTATTAATTATAACTAACCAATATGTATACTATAAAAAATGATAGATATTTCTTAATCGAAAAAATGTACTCTAATTAAGAATAAAAATGTACAGTAACCTCTTCCAGGCCACCAAATATTCTGAAAAGAATTCATTTACACCCTCTCACAGTCTTGCAAAACTGCAAATCAGTATAAAGTTTTTTTTTTCTTTTTTTTTAAACGAAAACAAAAACTAATTTTTCATTGTTAAACATAAAAATCTTCTTCATTGCTTCATTGCACGCATTAAAAATGCATTAAATCAATAGATTTTTATTACTATATTCAATTTTATATAGTTGAGGGGGGTCAGTTACACAAAATTCTTCAAATTTTCTAAAGTAATTTTATTGCACTAAAAATTTCTCTGTTTTTTCTGCTTAAAGGATGTTTAAATCATGTTTGTACCTTAATTAGAACAGGAAATATTGTTCTTTTCATTTTGGATTAGTTTCAAAATATATCTTTTAGAGCGGGCGGCGGAGACGCGAATGACTGCGTCGAGTTGCGGGATGAAATCATAATGTAGGACAAGATTATTAGGTGTAGGTTAAGGAATGCTGGTCTGCCTCAACATTTCTTGGTACGATATGCGTCAGAGCGGGCGCAAACTCGTCATTTTAGTGTCAGTATCACTTCATCGAGATGAAATTGGTGCCAAATTAAAGGTAAGATAAAGTATTTAAAAAATATTTTGATCTGCCTGCACATATTTTGGTAGAAACCTTCGGCACACTTACATTTATGACAAAAATGTGTCATACTGTACAATACAAAACCATATTTCTTTCTTTTCTTTTTTTTTTGAAATGCGCGTGTTACATCCTCCCCCTCTGTTTCCGATCTACGTCTCGGAGAGGAAACAGGATGCTTTTTTCATCTTCCTCTTTTTCTCAAGGGTGCAACTGGAATAGTTTCAGATTCTTGGAAAGGCAACAAGGCAGAAACGTGGTAAGATCCAATTCGTTCGTTCAGTAGGATGTTCCAGACTATCAATGTCATCTGTCATTAGTGACTTTTGAGTCAAAACTATTTATGGCCCATCTCTCTTAGGCATAAATTTTGCTGTTTTATTTTTACTTGCCTTGCTCACTGGGTGTAGGTTAACCCATACTTTTTTACTAGGCTTGAAATATACTTGTCTACGATTTTTATCATAATATTTCTTTCGCTGATCTTGTTTCATTTTAACACGCTTTTTCACACTTTTCGAAATATTTGCGAGTCGTTTAAGATATGGGGTTATTTTCCGAACAAAATTGTCATTTTTGAAAACAGCTTTGAAATCGTTTACCACATCATCGATTGTTCTTGGTTCTCGACCAAATTGTAGAAAGGCAGCAGTTTCGCCAGTCGTATCAGATTTGGCAGAGTTCATGGCAAATCTAATAAAAGGAAGTTTATCTATCCAGGAACTGTGTTCATCCCTGACAAGGATTGCTATTCGAGGTTTCAAGGTCTCGATTTTTTTTGCGTTCGACCAAATTGGTCTGAGGATGGTATAAAGGTGTCAATGATTGTTCTATTCCAAGAATATAACAAACTTGCTGTAGAACAGCGCTCACAAACTGAAGACCATTATCACTTATCAATGTTCTTGGAATACCATACCGAAGGAAGATCTCTTCTATCAAAGTAGTCGCACATTCTTGCGCAGTTGCAGTTGTTAAGGCAAATAGTTCTACCCATTTAGTGGCACAATCTTCCACTATAAAAATCCATCGGTGTCCATATTTACTGGGTGGCAGTGGTCCAAAAAGATCAATGCTGAGGGTTTCAAACTGCTGAGCATAAGCAGGTGTTCGTAATAAACCAACAGGTTTCTGATTTGTTGCTTTATAACGAGCACACTCTGGACATTTCTGTACATATTCAGAAATAAAGGCTCGCATGCCTGTCCAATGATATCTCTTAGCAATTCTTTAATAGGTACCTGCTTCCCCATAATGTCCAGCAGCGGGGTCGTCATGATGAAGTTTCAAAATATTTTCTCTTTCTTGAACTGGAATGACCAGTTGCGCTTCCTCGGCATCTGATTCAGGAGCATAACGATAAAGTACACATTGATTCATCAGGAATCCTCTATCAGTCCAACTGGCGAAATCTTCACTTTTCTGTTCATCTTCAAAGCAATCTATAATTTTTTAAAGATTTTCATCTTGTAACTGCGCTTCCCTCATATCTTTTGAACTTCTTGTTGACATATCTGTGCTGACAAAGTTGCATGTCTTGCAGAAAGCAGATTGATGATTACACACAGGATGTGACAGCATGTCAGCCACAACATTAGGTTTCCCAGGTTCATATTCTATTTTCAATAAAAATGATTGCAGTTGTAGTGCCCAACGAGCTAATCTTCCCGATGGTCATTTTAAAGGTTGGTGATCAGTTGCTACAATCACTTCTTGGCCTTCCACATAACCACGAAATTTTTTGTTAAAAATTTTGTTAAAATTTCATAAGAGTGTTAAAGAGATTCGACATATGTGATATGTTATATCATTTTAATCTAATATTTTTTTTATATTAGCAATAAAACCGAATATTTACTTTAACTAAAAAATTCTCTTAAAACAACCAAAATGTACTCAGCAAAACATTTTTTGCAGTTTTAATCAATTCCTTTTTTTGAGTGTACTTGTATGTTTTACACATTATTTTATTATACATGCACATAAAAAGACGGAATTTTGCACTATTCGAAGTTTTTTTTCTTTTTCAATTAACTCGTGTATAAGGCAATCCCCTTAATATGCTTGCCGAAAATTGTCAGAAATTTCTCGACTTATACACTAATATACGCAGTAATATTTTTATGAACATATCTACATGGCTTAAAACATCTTAATTACTTTATTGTACTCTGAAAAATCAAAAATATTTTTTTACTCTGAAAGAACTCGATTTTTTCACTTTGTGTGACATTTACATGCAATATACGAGAACAATTTCTCTCAACTATTTTATTTATCTTTTTTTATGTCATTTTTGAGTGTCACTTCTTGACATGCACAAAAATGTTTTTTGTTTTATATCAGTCAAATTGAATAAAAGCATTTCTTTGTACAATCACATCAGCTTTTACACTACTTACAAGTATTTTAGACTACTTAGGATGGTATGAGATTGTTAGCTACTTTATTTATGCCATTTAAACTAAATTTATTTTACCTGACTAATTCAGTTTTGATTTTTTCAAAATTTATAATTGTTACACATTTTTTTTCACGACTATAACTTTTATTTGAGTACACCGCGGATCGCGTTGCACCCGTTCGAATACGACAGAAATAATATAGTTAACACAGAACCCAATTCGAAATCAAAGTGAAAGAAAATCCATATATATTTTAATATAGCTATGGAAAAATAGTCTATAATTACATCCCTGATATCCATATAATCTTTTTAAAATACAATGAACTCACATACACCCATTATTATTATTATTATTATTTTCATTGGAAAAATATTCAGACGACACATTAAAATATTCTTTTTAAAAACAGAGTACGACAGAAAAACAGAATCAAAATTTAACCTGAAAGCGACCTGAACCAGCGCTCGCTAGAAAAGAAAGAAAACCTTGACACGCGTCACGAAAATGTCATACAAAGAGGGTAAAAAAAAATAAAAAATAAAAAAAGGAACAACTTGCAGGTTTCAATCTCATTGGCCCGTGGAATTATTAAACGTTATTTTCTAATAATAATGTTGCAAAATTCATTATTATTATTATTATTATTATTATTATTATTATTATTATTATTATTATTATTATTTTGTCGGTGATTTGATCTTTTCATGTGATTAATATTCTGTCGTATAAATACTTTTATACTTCTTCTACAATACTTTTTAACACTTTCTAGAAGTCAAAAATGCTTATGAATGCAGTTTATTTGTTTGATTCTGCCTTTCCGTGATCTTTCTTTTGAAAGTAATGAAATGAATTTTTTTTAATGTTATTGCGGTTTACTATAGAATGTTTGGTATTAAAAATGAAATGAGTAGCAGTTTTACTAGGTATTTTTTTCTGCGTAGCAAGTTTACAAGAACACATAAAAGATTTTCCTTACATTATGGTCTGTAGGAAGAAATAGCTTGCGAATCATTTTATTATTGCTTCGATATTCCAATCATGATAAGATTGATATACATATTGAGGGGAACAACAACAGCATGCTTTCTTAATATTACAGAATAAATAGCATTTATGCTTTGTTTATTGGGAAGCACAAAAATATTTCATTACATTATGATCTATAAGGGAAAATCCTTTGTGGTGTATGTTAATGATGTTATATACCTCAAGCATAATGACATCTTTTCTACAGATTATGGAGAGCATAGAATTAGTAGTTAATTTGAACAGACACACACGATAATTCAGTAGCAGCGCTTACTAAATTAATAATTGCTAAAAGTGCGTTTTTCGCTCTGTGGTATGCATTTATAAACATCTTGTTAATCTTTTAACTGTCACAAATTTTCAGTTTTGAAGCTGTCGAATAAGGAAAAAAGTACTTTTAATTGCAAAATAGTTTTCTTCATTTAAAAAGAAATACGTTTTGTAATTTTGTGTGATTCTGAAGGAGTTATTTTTGTTCGAAGTTATTATAATTTTAAGAAGTTATTATAGTATAAGTATATACATAGTATATAGTATATATAGTATATAGTATATCTTAAGTATAAGAAGTAATTATAGTTTTGTTTATTATATTTTTGTTCTTGGTTACAGTACATTTTTGTAGATTAAGAAAAATATTTATGTTATTTTATTTATTTATTTTTTACAGTGCACTCGCATAAATATAATTTGACTGCCATGAAATTCACCCATTTATTTGGTATCACTATGGCATGTTTGATATTGAAAATGAAGTGTATTTCATTTACAGGACACTGAAAACGGTTTATGGGGAAAAATCAATTGCAATGCATTTTAATAATATTACACTATTTAAACATACTGAAATTGATACATAAGTAAGGTGTACTACACAGCGATTACTTTAAAATATCGTGTACATAGAATTGACCGTTCATTTATAGAGACACACAAAAGAATTTGTCTACTTCAGAAAATGAACTATTGAAGCCTATGAACAGTAATTGCTGGAAGAGTGTTTTGAGTTGTAGTACGCATTTTTAAATTCAAAGTTTTTTTTTTAAATATTACTCGGCATGAATAAATATTATAGATCATATACTGGGCTGAAAGGTGCCCGTAGACTTTTGAACAACATTAGTGATTTGCCGAATAAGAAATAAAATACAGTAGCAAAATGAAAAAAAATGTAAACAAAATAGATTTGGTGTGAAACACTTAAAAATCTACCTTTAAGATATTATTGCATCCTTTGTTTTCAATGTGTTTCTAAAATGCCACAATTTTCGGTCATTGCTTCGAAAATAGAAATTCTACTATTCCCTACAAAAACTATTAAAAATAAATACATTCTAAGTGTCTCCTAAATGAATAAATGTTTCAAACATTCTTTTAATGGTAAATTGCTATGAAATTTTTATTATAACCGATAGAAAAAATTGATAATTGTCCAATGATGCTTTGCAATACGGTAAATGGTAAATTCAACGCGGCTTTTTAGCAAAAATTTTTCGATTTGGCGATTGAAGTGAGTAATTTTGTTTGTAACTTTATCCGGCACATGGGTAGTGATAAACAGACAACAGACAAATACTTGTTGTATAATCCTTTCCGTGTCTTTGGTTATTGTTAAATTGAATTGGTGTTGAGTCAGTGTCTTTATAAATAATAATGTAAATGGCATATTGCGATTGAAAATGAAAAGAGACATCAATCGTACAGTAACGTGGATAAGAATCTCAACTTTAACCACACACACAAAAAAGAGTAGAAATTAAGCATTCGTAATTTAGCGAATCTGATTGTTTATTTACTCGCCAAATGAAACATTTTGAGGCGATCTGTCGCAATAGCGAGTGGCAGCGAGAAGCCTGTTGCGCTGCACATAAGTTCTCGTGTACATGTTTTGTTTATTCCTCTCAGCGTCTTGCAAATGGGCATGTTGTTTTCGTTGCATTTTATTTTAAATGCTCAGAAAATATGATACTTACAATATTATAAAAAAATATCTTAGTTGCAAATATGAATGTAATCCTTAAGAGTATTAATCATTCTAAAATGTACCGAAAATTTATTAAATCTATAGAATTATTATATAAATATTGTATACATTGCAGTGAAACCTGGAGCTTAGTGAACGGAATATTACGTTCCAAACACTTAGTGGATTATTGATGAAAATGGCTGAATGGAAAATTTAAACATCTTTATTCATTTAACTGAACTAACTTTTAGCATTATTTGTTATATAACTATATAGTATACATACAAATCCATACATCATATACAAGACTAAAAAACCCGGGTTTTTTCCGACTAGTGATTGTAATAGTAGATAATAAATTTTCAAATGCGTTTTGAGTTTATAAAATTTATGATTTAGAAATTATATTTCACTGTAAAAGCTGTGACATTTTCTTACTTTACTCTGAATGTGTTGGAAATTACTACATAATCTATGCTAAACGCGTAGTTTTTCGTTTTTGCACATAGGGCTTTTATTTAATTTTAGAAAGGAAATGAAACTGCTATACAAGTAACATTATTTTATAAAATTCCAAATAACATTGCATATGCTTTTAGTTTAGCCTTTTCCTCTTTCCATTAAATCACTTTTTTTTTTTTTTTTTTACACTTGAGTACCATTTCATGACTTCATTTAGAAAAATTACCAACCAGAGGAATTTGCATAAGTCGTATGCTCATGTCAAGGAAAACTTTCTGCTTTAAAATAAAATGCTTTGGATCTTAAATAAATCTACATGCGATATAGCAACTGGATTTTATTTCGCTTTTCTTAAGAATAAAATTTGTTTCTTTTTTCTATTTTAGTGAAAAACCCATTATTTTCTTTGACATTTACATGTAATTTTTGCAGGTAATTTGTTTCACATTCCTTTTTTTTTCTACGTTATTTATTTAGATTTTTGGCACAGTTCTTGATAAATACAATAGAAATGTTTTTTACAAAAGATAAAAAATGCATATTTTAAAATCTTACTTTTTTTTTAAATATTGATATTTTAGACCATTTTTTTATATTCTTAAATGTGTATTGCACGAGATTGTGTATGGATTTTTAGATACATCTAATATTACATTTAATAATATATGTATATAGCAAAAAAAAAAAAAAAAAAAAAAAAAAAAAAAAAAAAAAAGATGAAATCCAACATATTTTCATACACTTTTATTTTTTTTTTTAAAATAACAAAAAGTCTCACGGCTAATTCCATGAGCAGTTTTGTCACATATATAATGAAAAAATGCGCAAAAAATTTAAATATTTATCTCAAACATAAAAATGCAACAGCATTTTTTTAACCGGAAAGTGACGAAAATAAGACTATGGAGAAAAAGTCATTTAAAGTTTTCATTTGTATAATTAATTGCGCTGGATGTAATAACAAAATTTAAAATATCGCTCGAGGTAATTGTCTTATGGATAAAAAAGATGTGTCAAAATATTCTCAATTAAACAAGCTGTTATTTAATATTAAGAAAAGAAAATCGACATTTTGACCAATTTTGAGGCAAATTAATCCCTTATATGAGGAGAATGGTATAGACATTTTACTTAGAGAAGAAAAAACAGATTTAAACATTTTTTCCCCTTTGTATCAACTATGGAAAATGTTACAGATTAGTAAAAATATGTGATTTTTTTAAAAAGATTTTTTTCTCCAAACCTTTTTTATTTTTTATTTTTAAAAGATATTTGCGATTTTTCTGGTATCTTCATCTGTTTGTGGATATGACACATGACAAAGCTAGGCAATTTCTAAGAAATCTTATCGAAATATATTAGAAATACTAAAAAGAATTCAGAAAAGCACAAAAGTACTTATTATGTCCGTGTATTTAGAAAATATAACAACACCAGCAACAAAACAACATTAAAAACATCCAAAGTGCCGTCGTCAAAAACTTTTTTATTAGTACAGAGTGGATGGTTCATTTATCATAATGAGTTCCGCATTAAACAAAATCGGTTTTTTGCATGTCTAAAATTGCTTTTGAAAGTTAAGAAAATAATTCGCAAATACAAAAAGTAGAAATCATCGAAAACAAATTTCTCTATCGTACTATTGTTTGTAGCATAGCAACCAATATGTTAAATGCATTAGAAGAACGATGGTTTATAAATTTAAGGATATCATTGGTAATGTATCTTTCAATATTTTTGAAGCATTAATAAAGAAGAATGAATGAATATTATAAAATTTTTCAATTACAGTCCAATAAATTATATGTTTTGAAGCACTCTGTTTAAAAATTCTTTCATATATATATATATATATATATATAAGATTTACACTATCCAAAAAATTTTTTTATATCAATCGTTTTTTTCTTTTTATTGCCTTTGAAATAATTTTATTACCCTTGCATTTTTATATCTTTGAATAACAACATGAGAACCAAATTTTCCGAAGATAATAGTATACAATCATTTGAATGTTATATGAAAATTGTTAAAAGTACATATATTATTTGAAAAATAAATGTTAAAAAAAAAAAAAAAAACAAGTAAAACCGACAAAATACGTGAAGGTATTCTAATACGAGAAAACAATGTCACTAATAAATTGTTAAAAATAAATTATATCTGGATGTATTTCGAAGGCGCTTGCGAAACATACTATAACATATTTCTGGTTTTCATCGATTCCAAAAAACTTCTTTTAGTTTTTCATATTCTAAAATCAATAGCTAACAAAGATTTAAAGTAGCATGTTTAGAACAAAAGTTTCATTTGCTACTTGTAATTTTCGAAAAGTTTGAGAGAAATTTTTACAATGTTTTAACCTGATTTTTCATGAAAATTACGATCAGTGACTCAGAATTTTGTTAGGAAAATTTCTTCTCTTTCGGAAATATATTGGTTCTAACGATAATACAACGCTTTTCTGAATTGCGGTTAGCTAGGATAAAGTTGCATTGTAATAAAACTTTTTAATATATCATGAGAATTGCTATTTTTAATAGTTTTCAGCATAATTGAAATGCGTTAATGACTTCAGTTTGTCTGTTCATTTGTCGCCAGTTTGTCAATCCATCTGTGCCGTCTATCCGATATCTAATTCGTAGATGTACTCGGATCGTGCTGAATTTTTTGTATGTTATTGATCTTTAGTATAACGCAATTAATATTGAAAAGGAAGTGTGTGGCATTTCATTTTCTCAGGGGCTGTTTTACTCATCAAGGCCTGGTAAAACTATTCTGTTACGTTACGTTCTGTGGAAAAAATGGTTTAAATTTGTTTTTAATGATATTAGCCTACTTCAAATATACTGACATTGCTATGCATTATATGAAGTGGTGTCGAATGTAGGATGCAACGTATTTGCTATTCGTTCACACAAGAAATTCCGTTGCATAATGCTCCACGAAAAAAAAAAAAAAAAACAATTTGCTGTTAAACAATTATTTTAGTTCCATTTGACTATTTTAAAAGTATGATGAAATTGATGTACAATACTAAGGCTTAATACAATATATTTGTTGTATAACATGGTAACATGGATAGCATCTATCGTTCATTTACAGGGAAAAATAAAAGAATCGGATGTAGTACTAATTTGAAGTACTGTCTATTAGCGATAATTGCTAAACGCGCGATTTCATTTATGGTATGCGTATTTAAATAAAATTATTTTTTTAATTTATAGTATTTATAAATGCTACAGATCATCTATACGGCTAAGTAAAAGAATTTGTATGCAATGCGAAATATCAGCGTGAATGGATCATAGGCGGTTATTAATTAAGTTGTCCACTTGCAAGTTGAATTATATTTGTATATTGTGAGATAGTCATATAATATAAGTAAAATCTTATATAGTGCAACGGAAAGAACTGGATATATGCTCTTATTGAGATGATAATACCTATAAATGTCATTTCAATAGTTTAAACCATTTTTAATTCGAAGTAAACTTTGGTTTAATATGTGGTTCATATAAAAAATTGTTGGTAATAAATATGACTGCAATAAATAATTAAAGTATGTTTCCCTATATTGGTAGGAATTGCTGAAGGTGAATTTTTAACCTATTATGCATTTTAAAATTAAACTATGTTTTAGCAAATTGAATAAAATGCATCTCTGTAGATTAAATACAAGGCTGCACAGAAGAATTGTATTAGCTTTTTCGACTATGGATGCTAATTGCTTAAATCTAGTTTTAAATGTGTTTACATTTTCTAAAAGGGTTACTTAAATTTTTTTAGCTTATTAAGGGGACGTAGTACCTTTGAAATCATTTTTTCTATTTTGAATAATACTGAAATATATGTGGACGCACACTAAATATTAAAAAAAAAAAAAAAAAAAAAACTGGTAAAACAGTTTATTTTACTAGAATTCAATTTTTTAAAAATTATTTTTTACAAATCTCTACTACTTTTTTAAACATGAATATTTTTGCCTCGATTTTTTTTTCACATTTATTAGAATATACTACATAAAACTATGCATGGATTTTTAGATGTGTAGGATTTTACATTAATATATTTTTTCTCTCGTGTTTATTGGAAATTGAAAAAAATGAACAAATTCTCAATTTAAATAATTTTTTAAAAATATCTATAAACTTGAATATTAAATCCATGCCCAAAATATTAAATATACCATGAAAAAAAAAAAAAAAAAAAAAACCTCTATCTAAATTAGCAAAAATATCTTGGTATTTTTCGAACAAGCAAGTTATAAAAATATGAACAGAGAGAAAAATCAGTTTAAAGTTTTCATTTGTGGTGGTAATTGCGCTGGATCTATTAACAAAATTTAAAATATCTAGCGATACACTAGTCGTATAGGTAAAAATGAAGTGCCAAAATATTCACAATTAAATAAGCTTTCAATTAATACACACACACACACACACATATATATATACTTAAAAACGATATTTTGACCAATTTCAAAATATTGTGAACTCTAAAAGTTTTATGTTTCCTTATAGAATTTTGAAAGTGTTGGAAAACGTTTCATAATCTATGCTTGATTCATGGTATTACTTTCTTATTTTTCTTTTTTTATATAGTGTATTAATGTTTAAATTAAAAAGTTTCTCTATTTTGAATACAGTTTATCATTATTTGACGACTGCTTAAGTAATATATAACATCTGTTTAAAGCACCAATGAAAATAAAGCCTCAAACATACGTGAAAATAAAATATTTCATTTCAGGTTTTAATTTTAACAGGTAATTTAAATAAAACAAATCACTTTAAACAAAGAAACAAAATGCCAAATAAAAGCATATCCTTTAATTAACGTCAAAGTTTCCAGTTTGATTGAAATTGTACCTGATTGTTTTCTTTTCACTCTTTGTTTTAAAAATAAATAATTTTATTAGGCAAATTTAAATGTAGGGTACATAAATATTTTCAAGTCTTTGAAAAATGTTAAGTAAAGCGATTTGTTGACAATAATAGGCTCAACTAAAAGAGTAAAGAAATTAATTTTACTCTGTTTTTCAATAAGATAAACAATTCCCTTATTTGAATACTTTATTGAAAATTATATAAATTTTAATATTTTCCAAATTTAGTAGATGTCTATGGAAATTAGCCTCACAATTGTGGCTGTTTTTGATATTGATAACATATTTAAACTTTTTAAAAATATTGGAAATTGATTATAAATATTTTCTCTTATATATAAGGTGTCCTGGGGTAATAACGCCAGTGTGGGTAATAACGCCATGTGTTAATATTACGCATAATTATGAATGAATCCAGGAAATGGCAGATGCGGGTTCTGCGCAGATGGGCTCTAAGTCATCAGAATCACAAACAACCGCTAAAGTTTATTTTTTCTCTTTTTAGATCCTATTTCTGGAAGAAGCGCGTAAAAGTCAACGCTAGATCTAAAATTTGCAAGTTAAGTTCTGCGATCTGAAGGTTATATATTTATTAGGACATATTTTATTTACTATATAAATTTGTAGTGTATTTCGAACACTTTTAAAATGTTGTGCAAGATTTTGGATAAATTCGCGAGGCAGTTTGTAGTTTAATATGTATTGCGCTATAAGTGTACGGCAATAATAATGCAATATACTGATGTAATTACTCCGATTAATTTTTTTCAGTTTTGGAACTAGATCCGAAGAGGGTATATTTTCAATTTTATGCTTGAGAGAGCATTACTGTCATTGTTGAAAACCAAAAAGCATTAAAAGAAATTCGTATGTCTTAAAGGCTGATAATTTTTTCATATTTGTCAATTTATAGGGCTGTAGAGTTTGCATCTTTATAACTGGACAATTGAAATATCATTAACTCACTTTATTTTATAGTTTTGGTTGCATGGCGTTATTAACTAAGTGGGTAATAACGCCAAATAGCATTGGTCCAGAAAACATGCCATTACATTTTATGAATATATATCTTCTAAAATATTCTTTCTTGTGTATATAGCCAATAAGTTGATGTATCAGATTCTCTGTTTGTTTGAAAGAACAAAATTAAAACTGAGCAGTAATAATTGGTAGAACTTTATCGTGGCGTTATTACCTCAGGATACCTTATTATCATTTCACTGGAAGTAGGATGAATCTTATGGCAAAATTTTACCAATAATTTACAAATAATAGTATGCAATATTGCTTATATATGTCAAAAATGTAACATAAGAATATTAAAGCGAAAAGCACTGAAAACTGGTGATATATAACAATTAAAATAACAAAACTTTGTAAAAAAAGCTATAAAATAAATAAAATACAAAACACGTTTCCAGCTGAAAATATTAAAAGCTTGTCACTACCAGAAATAAATACGTAATCTGTAAGGGGACACCATGAAAAAGTTTTTTTTTTTTATCTTGTCCGTTTTTTACGGACACGTATTTACTTTAGCTGATGACAAGCTGTTAATATTTTCAGTTCGAAACACGTCTGTAATTATTTTATGGTGATTTTTTTTACAATGTTTTATTATTTTAGCAATAATATCAACTTGATAAGTTAAAAATGGTTTCATTATGTCAATTTTAATTTGCTATGAGGATTCCCATATGTTACTGAAACTTCTTTAAATACGTTTTGTATGATCTGAATGTGTGTAAATTCCGATACTGCTATGTTTGTGGATTGGTGGCTTTCTGTATATTGGTGCCAAAAGCTGACATGTGTATGTTAATTTTTTACATGTTAGTGTTCCCAATTAGAAACAACGAATTAAAAAATCTGTTATAAATAAAATTTCAAACAGAAAAATAGCTTGATTCTTTTCACATAGAGATGATGCTTATGTGCTATGAAGTCCACAATCAAAAATGCACTTCCACAAACTATTACTCAGAAGAACTTAAAAAATCGTCTGCTTTAGCAAATTTGTTAAAATATTTCAAAATTTCGTGAATATAATATTTCTTATATATTTCTTATTTGTTCTACAAAACATATTTCAGTTCAAAGAATTTAAACACAGGCTTTTTTTCCAAAAATGATGTCATTTGCATAAAAAGCGATGTTGTCATTTAATAAACTCGACAAAACAAATCGATTATCTATTGAAGTGGTTCCCAACCTGGGGTATGCGTACCTTGGGGGTACGTGGCAGGCCTGATGGGGATACGGGGAAATAATGTCAGTAATGGCGAAATTACAACAATGATTAGTAAAATAACAAAAATATTAGAAACGACAATATAATTTGATTTGATTTACTATATTGTTGTGATAAGAAAATTACTAATGAAGAAAGAATGTTTGTGCTATCTAGTAGAGAGAACAGGAAGAAAGCAGGATGGAGAACTGGGGCGTGTTTATGAGAAATGAGGATACTCTAAGATGAAAAGCCTATAAAAGGGGTATATGAGAGAAAAAAGATTGGGAAGTGCTGATATAATGATTCTTATGTCTTCATTTTTTTCTTTTTAATAATAGCTCCATGTGTGTGCATCATTCATTTATATTTTCCAAAATTTGAAAAACGTTATTTCACACGAATTAATAAAATTTCATTCTTTCAGTTTTTAAAACTAACGAAGTAAATGCTAAAGAAAAAAATACACACAAATATTCTTTAAAATACATTTTTTCTAAAGAATAATTGATGCATCTTTTGTAAAATAAGTTTGCAATAAACTAAAAATCGTTTAATGAATAGATAAAAACGAAATAAAAGCACCATTCACTGGGTTTTATAGCCCACGATATTTTGCGCACAGGAGGTATTTTAATTACTATTTTTTTCAGTTGCTATGAGAAAATGGCAATAAAAATAAATATACTGCGATCTGATAGATCTGCTATTTTCTCTTTACTTCTTTCAGAAATGCAGTATTGAAGTTGCCATCGTTCAATAAATAGAACGAAAAACTACAAAACAGTATGTATCTTAAAAACAAATTGAGGTACAATTTTCTAAGAAATTGTATTTAACAGTAGATTTTTGTTTCTATGTGATGAAGTTAAAATTGAAAACGTGCAATGTCCAGAAGTTTAAAAATTTGCAGCAGCGAAAATTGCAAATTCAAAATTTCATAAGAAAGTGCTGTCATTCAAAAAATGACGTATACGTTACGCCCAGATATGTTTGTCTTTTATATATAGATAGTCTGTCTCTAATCAAATTTCGTGTGTTCCTGCAAATCATCGACAATTACTATGTACACTATATTATACAGTATTATGTATTATACAGTATCTTGTAATACACCTTGGTGTAATATATCAATTTCCAATTTGTTTGAAATAGTTTAACGTTAATAAAATATAGTGAAAAGGATATTCATATAGATCATAAGGTAGAGGTATTTGGTTGAGTATTTCTGTAAATACTGCAAATGTTACATGCTTCAGTTTCAATACCGAACATGCAAAATAAACTTCAATAGCATGTCTCAATTATATGGCAATCAGAGTACATTTAATCACGGAACTAGAACATAAAAAAACCGACGACCAACTAGACAGACGAACGGCTAGACAGAGGGACACATATACTGAAGTCATAAAACTTTTAAAGGACGTTAGAAAGTTTTAAAAACGCAATACTTCTATAATTCGGTAGATTAGATTTCCTTCACAGAAGTTTCACATGTAAATTAAATTCTACTATTTTCTTTATTTGCATAATTAAAAATTGAATAAAATGTACTTTTAATATAGTTGTTTTTTCTTATGTTTTTTAATCGAATGTTTTTACAGTTTGAAAAACGAGCCCAAATCCACTCAGAATGTACTTTTTCCCTTTAATTTTTTAAAAAAGAAGAATCTTTTAAACGATTACGGTCTTTTAATATTCTTAATTTTAAATTTATTTTTTTAAAGCAGTTATATTATTTTAATTTAAATGTCTTTTCTGAGTTATACTAAGTAATGATCCCGTTGAAAATAATTCAATTTTGACTTTTATTTGCTCTGAAATTTGAAGATTGAATTATAAATCCATTTTTCAAGTTCAGTTTTAATTTAAAATTCATCGTTCAAACAGAAACTGAAAACTTCTTCTTTGAAATGAATAATTTAACAGTTTCCATTGCAGATCGAATCGAAAATTTCAAAGGCCATTACATAATGTTCATTTATTCTTTTGATCTGTTTTTCGAATAATAAGTTTTCTGAAATTTGATTATGACATTTTAAATGGTAATATATAATAATGGGAAAAAAGCATTTTGTGCGCCCGTTTTTGATTACTCAAAACAAAAACAAAAACAGAAAAAAAAAACGAAAAGGGAAAAGATTTTTTAAGAATTACACACCAAACTAATTAGGTTGACTTAAAATATTATCTAAATATTAAAGCATGGTTTTTTAACTAATCGACATATTTTAATAATTTTAATTATTCATTTTAATATTTGGAAAAAATATATTTTCTAGATAGATCTATATACTAAGTTTTATTATTTATACGAAAATACATACATTAAGCATATTCAAAGAAGAACACTGAAAGTGTTTGAGGCAAGATTTTTATGTCTGGTTTTTTAATTAAATTTAGCATTTTTTCTTGTGATATTAATTATTTATATTATTTAATAAATAGATATAATTCCATTGGGTTTATTTACTTTTATTAATATAATGCTAAATATTTGGATGTTCGTAATTTATCAACAGGCACTCATATCCAAATTTATGCATGAAAACTGTAAAAAAAAGTTGTGATTTTTCCTGTACTTTATATTTTAATTTTTTAAGCACGAATGCTGAGAAATTCTAACTCAAACACCGATGACCTGAAAATGAATTCAAGGAACAAGTGATGTAATATTTATGTACGTGCATCACACGTTCAACTTTCCCGAAGCAGTTCAACTTTCCCGAAACATGAGAAATTTTACATCATTATTAAAGACATCAGCTTGTAGATTTTGCACCAACAGTGTCGGAAGCCAGGTGCCAGCACCTTTTGTTGTAAAATATAACGATATTTCCTATACTTTATATTGTAATTTTTCAGGTGCCGATGCTGTGAACTCGAACTTAATCACCGACGCTATGAAAGCGAATTCAAGCAATATATAAAGTAAAAATTAAATTCTTTACCACTCAGCCAATAGAAACGCGACTTTTTCCAGATATGACAAATTTTACAGCTGTGCTAAAGACAGCAGTTTGTAAATTTTACAGCAACTGTGTTGTCAGCTTGCGTGTCAGCAATTTTTATTATAAAATACAGATTTTTTTTTTTTTTTTTTTTTTTTACAATGAAAGACAACCGTAATTATTCAACCAAAAGAGATCAAATGGTTTCTGATATGCAAATCAAGGTGATACGTTATCCAACGTTAAATGAAGCGCTTTACACAAAGTAAATATCTGAGTGAATTTATACTAAATAGTGGCAATGTGTACGGATATGTATTTGTTTAATGCGTTTTGTTAAGCGCCCAAAGTATCATTTGAAAGAATCTGTGAAGTGACGAATTATCGGCCGTTTAAAAGTAGGACAGGCAATCATATAATCTGCAAGCTGTGTGAATAAAAAACCCGTTAATCTCCACACTGTGGAAGCAACTTCAGATTCCTGAAACTGTTGTAAGAAGACTTGGATAAGGTTGTAAACAAATAACAACTGCTTCTAAAGACCGATATTTGGCAATAATTCCCCGTCTTAAAAGAAAGACTACTGCTCGGCAGTTAACTCCCGAGCTTGCAACCACCATTGCAACAGTTGTATCACAGCAATATGTACTCAGAAGGCTTAATGGAAATGCCTTTATGCCAGAAAGCCAAAAACATGTATTTCATTGTGTTTACACACACAGAAAAAGAAACGCTTTTATTAGTGCAAATGATGTTTGAAGTGGAGTTAACACTAACGGGTCCATACTCTCTTTATTAATGAGCCAAGGTTTAGTTTATTATCTGATTCTAAACGTGTAAAACCTGCAGGTTGTCAGGAATGTGAAATCTTCCTTGGAACATATTGAACGGACTGTTTTGATAATGCAGGTGTGATGGTATGTGCTGGAATAACGATCCATTGACGTAAGCCCTTATACAATTTCAACAACAGAACTGTGGAGATATCGAGATGAGGTCGTAGAAAGGCTTATGTAAGGCTTTTAAGAGGTGTATACGGGTCTGAATTTTTATTTATGGGCGATGATGGTCGCTCAAATCGAACAAATTTCGTTGATAAAAACTCCTTGAAAATGAAGCTAATGAGTGATTATCGTGGTCAGCAAAATTGCTTGCTCTGAATACTATAAAGAATTTACGTTATACGGGGCTACCTTGAAAAATCAATCGCACGGGGACATTCTTTTTTTACTGAAGTAAATGCCCTGAAATCTCACTTTGAATGAGGAAAATTAATTTTATTGATATCATAAAAACACGTTGTTATATGTGTTTTCAAGTCGTGGGAGGTCACATTCCATATTAAATTCCCAAGACTCATTTTTTTTAATATATTTTTTTAAATGTATCATCATTGTCACATGTTATTGATATTTTTAATATTTTATGCTACAGTTATATGGTATATGCAGTGCTTTTATTTTTTTATTTTATTTTTTTTTTTGTATTTATGTGTTATGCTGTTATGTAAAACTTTACACAAATTCATAAAAATATAGTTTACAGTTTCTCAAAAATCTGCGATTTTACGTATGTAAAGATAATTTTGCACATGAAGTGTGTATATATTTCAAGATAATTAATATGTTTTCATAAATTCATGAATTATCTTATATTAGCTTTAATTCATTTTCTTAGCCATTTACTGTTAAAAACTTTTTCTGCAAAATTTCAGAGAATCTAGGGTAATTTCATTACTTTAGGTCTTATGTAAAATTAGAGATTAGACAAAACGAGATTCTGTTAAATAACATAGACGTTGTTTTGTTAATTTTTAATAGACTCTATAAATTACTATCGTTTAAAATACACAAGACTCTGTAAATTTACTTTATGTAAACTCTGTAAATTTATTTTTAATGATAATAATTTAATTTAGTTTTCAAAATTAGAGAATCACTGAATCTTCAGACATCTCAAACAATTTAAAATTTCCAAGTAAATTTGAATTGCTGTATTGTTTAATTTTCACACAGTTAGTTGAACACGAGACTTCTTTACAGCGGGAGAACACTTTACTGACTGAGCTATAAAAGCTGTTGTTTTTCCGTACAAAGCATGTCTTTTATAATTCAGCGGAAAAAATCACACTTATTGTTGTTGATAAAAATCCGAGACGACACTTTAATTCTTGTGTGAAAAAAATGCATATCAAAAGAACTTTAAAAAAAATAGAAAAAGGATGGCTCAATTTGTAAATTGCAACTCAAGATGTCTTACATTAAATTGATAAGTAAAATGCCTTCAAGTTTGACCATTTTAATCCTTTCTGGTACCAAACTGCCTGAAATCATAAATATTATGTTGTGATGGAAACATTCCTTGAAGTGTGTGATTGAATGATAAATTTTTTTTAAAATTCTTTGACCTTTCCGATGATATGAAGGAGCTGACAGAATTCCTGTGTTTCTTACTAAGTTAGGCAGCACAGTGATAATGCACTTCACACGTGGGTGCAGGGCGAAGTTAAGGGGATGCTAGGGGCGGCTCAGCCTCCCGTCAAATATTTTGAGCCTCACCTGGAAAAGATTCCGAGGTTACTAAATGAATTTCTATTCCAGAAAATTAAATAAAATACTTTTCAAAAATCTAATTTAGTTTTGAGGTAATTTTATACTTTTGCAGTAATTCTAAATTGTAATTAAAATAAGTGGTTCCGACACTCGCTCTTCCTATTTCACATAGGAAACTAACATGATATTTTATATTGCACTTATTACACAATTGAATTTTTCACCATCTTATTCTTTTCTTAGCATAAATTGAAGTTGTTATAGCAATTTAATGAGAAACATAGTATCTACAATGTAAATATGTACTAATTTATCTTTCTGCGTCAGAAAGAGAGATAAACAAAATATGCCCTCCCCCTCCTATTATTCACTTCTAACTACGGTCCTGCGTGGGTGGCTTGTTTATAATTGGTGCCTATAAATTCCATGTTTTCTGCTACGATAGTTGAGTTTTCTTAAGTATACTTCAGACATTGTTAGCTGTGACTCAACATTCGATAAAACGTCAAATCTCAGTATTTGAAATAAAGCTTCTTTGAAATTCACGAAGTGAACATATTAATTTAGTGCTTTCGAGTTTATTGAAAGTGACTGCGTGAGAATTTTAGATTAAGTCATTTTATTGTGCGAACGTTATATTCTAGTCAAGACATCGATATTATGTAAACTAAATGGAAATACATTATTTAGTTTCTTGAAGGAATTATTTGAAATATGCAGTGGTAACTAAAATATTAGATTTTTAATTGAATAGCTTTATGTGAAACGGAATTTTATTAAAGTGATTTTGTTAGAACATCATAATATTTAAAATTAAAAAAGAACATATCAAGTAGCACCATAATATCTAAAAAAACATATCAAATAGCATCATATTATCTAAAAAAACATAACAAATAGCATCTTATTATCTAAAAAAAATAAATGAAACTTAAAAAAATATGATTTTTTTTTCATGTTGAATAATTGTCTAAAGTTCTCAATTATACCACAGAAAAATTTACATGCACAACTGGATGTTCATTTTTATTTTATGGATTTTTAAGTAAAAAAAACTACACAATTTTTTTCATTACACATATTCTAATAACTTAGGAAAATAAATTCGAATTATTAAAACCTTTCATTATAAACACTTTCCCATAAGATCATTTAGAGTTTTAAAAAGTTAGTATTTTATCTTAGTAACTCAGTAAATTAAAGATTATACGACTTCAACTAAATAATGTTCTGAGTTACTATATTAAGGTACACACAAAGCATTTATTATTTGCATATGCATACTTTCAGAACCAGGAAGAAAACTATCTTCTAAACCATCTCTAGAGTATACATCATCAAGTATATACTATAGTTTACATCTCTAGAGTATAAAGTTCATGCAACTGGTCGCGTAAAAATTTTAGTAAAAGATTTTAATGGGAAAATCTAGTGCTGCCAACTAACTACATGTTTTATTTTAAACAAATATTGCAGTTTTACGCGTCTATTATAGGCAGACAAGAGCTATTCTAACCTCTTTATGTAATGATATGACCCATGCAGCCATTGACCCCAGATGGGTAAAGATGCTTGGCGAAAAAAGAAGGGAAAAATATGAGAAAAGAGGGAAATTTTAGGGATTTACACAATTCTAAAATGAAATAAAAGCTCATGAGGAAATGACTTTCATTTGCGCTGACTGAAGATGTTCTGGAAGGAACGAAAACGTTATTAGTTTTAACTTTCATAATGTATAAATCTTACTAAATTTTTATTGTGATAGTGACAATGTATTTTATGATATATAATTTTTTTTTTTTTAGATCTAAAACTAATGCCTAGAATTGGTATTTTTAATAAAGAAAAAAGTTAGGAATAGTTGATTTTCGAAGCAATATTATCAAATTAGACTGAACTGGTTTACAGTATTAGGATTTATCGGATTAGAATAAGTTGGTTAGAAATATGTAATAATAGGATGTATCAGTTCATCATAAATTTGTTTAATAACTGCATTTTTGCTAACAGAAATATTTCATTCTTTTTCTTCAAAATTTGTACCGTTATTTATTTGATGAGCATGTTTTTTCCAGGTATTCAAATAAACTGGAATTGTATAATGCAACTGGACTGCCTTGCTGAAATGTGATCTATTTTCCACTTGGCTTTTGGCATGTAATTCATAACAACCACTTCCTTTTGTTTTAGACTTGAAATTTCTTGAATTTTGCTCATTTTTACTCTAAAATTTTTAATCTGTGGAAAAATCAAATATTATTTTTATTCCAACATTATGCTTTAGAATTAAAGAAAGAATAAAATGAAAATGAACAAGATGGAAATCTTCAAAGTTTATAATCTGAGAATTTTTGAAAAAGTTGTAATTTAAATGCTTTTTTTTTTCTTTTTTTTCTTTTCTTTTTTTTTTTTTAACAGATATTACACAGAAAAGTTATATAATGCATATTTTTATACTGTAGAATCTAAAAGTACAGAAATACTCTTACAAGGGGACCACCAAACATGGTGCTCATCAATTTTGATGAATTTAAAGTATAATGTAGAGCTCTTATCTCTAATTATTCTGGTTAAAGGATTTCTTCAACTGGATCGTAGATTTTGAGAAATTGTGGGGAGGGGAAGGAGGAAGTTCAGCATATATTTCAAGTTCTCATTAGTTTGCAACCGTCACTGATCCCTTGCAATCGTCACTTTGCGAGCACCGTGGCGTGATCGTAGAGTACTCGCCAGTCAACCGGATGGCTCGAATTCGATTTGACCTTTTGACGTATATATATATATATATACATATACATATTAATAAATTTTATATTATGACACTTTGCAACTTTTAAACATGGTTATAAATTGCTAAAACTTCGATTTTTTTTCTTTTTTGCATTTTTCTTGAAAATATACAATTACGTTTATTTTTTTTATAAAGTGTTCTTAAAAGAAAAAAAAAATGTTTAAACCGACATTTCTGTTTAGCGGAATAACAGTTTATTTTGAGTTTAATTTGGGACGAATTTTCCTTTTTATATTTTAAATACTTGTCTCAAATAATGCATAATATTTTATTAGAAAAAACTTTAAAAAAATGAATTCATTTTTAATATGCGGTTTGTTTTAAATATTATGTCAAATAAATAAATGTCAAATAATGAAACACAAAATTTTTTATTATTACTGACATTGAAGTTTAGTAAATATGCAATTAACGATGCCATATCAAAAATATCCAAAACGGAATATTCAAGCAGAAAATTTTCTTACACAGTGCATAAATTCTTACCTAATACGTGTCTTCAAAGGATGATAAAAGACTAAATAAAAATTTTTATTTATTATGAAAGTATAGCTGACTCTTTCCGATAACAAATATGATTATATATATTATATATCATAGATTATATATCATGTGGGATCAACAGACAATTTTTAAGTTTACAGTTGACATTTTTTGTTTTATTTTTTGTTAGAGTGAAAAAGTTTTGAAATATAATTTGTCAATTTTAATTCATCTAAAGATAAACACGTTTCGATATTTGGCATGAAAATTATTATTTATAATTTACAGGAAATAATAAATTTGCACTTGAAATTCTATAAAGTACAGACATACATTAAAAATATATAATGCTAAATAATAATTACAATAAATAAATAAATAAAAATCTAGATATAAAATAGTTTAGATTTTTGATAGTAGATATGTTGTTTTACAGGTGAGATAAAATATAAATTTTCATGAAAATAAAAAAAAAAACTTAACTGTACATTTTTTAAGGGAAAATAATTAAAATTTCAGAAAATCATAATCGTGCTTAAAAGTTGTAAAGTATCATAATATAAAAAAAAAAAAAATAAAATAAAATAAAAGTCAAGAGGTAGAATCGAACTCGGTCTTGGAAGACGATCAGTCTGCGTTCATGCCATGGATTATTCGGTGAAGGTGTCAAACTAATGAGTAATTGAAACATATGCTGAACTTTCCCTCCAATTTCTCAAAATCTAAGGCCCATTTGGAGATATCCTGTGCCCAGGATAATTAGGGATAAAAATTCTACAATATGCTTCAAATTCATAAAAATTGGTGAACCTCTTTTTAGTAGGAGAGGAAATAAACACAATTGGTTCACTTTATTTAAATAAAGTAAAACTGTCAATGATATATGTTTTGAAACACTTTCTTTTTACGGAAAAAATAGAAAATGCTACGTATCTACTTGGACATATCTTCAGGGGTCGCAGCGTCTCTAAAATTTTCGCTTGTTTGCTACCACAATTGTAAAACGATGATATTTATTGTAGAATTTCATTGTAAATGCTAAAGGAATCTTGGAGAAAGATTTTCGATTTAAAATACTGGTAAAAAAGTGCGAAAGTTTTAGGGACGCTGTGACCCATGTATCTTTCACCGCATTTCTAAAAGTTCTTGACACAAAACCAATAACTTGTGCAGCTAACTAATCTAACTTTACATGTAGAAAATCTGCCATGATGTCATAAGGAGACCCATAAGTTGTCTGTACAAAGGGTAATTTGATGTTGAAATGCGTGGAAAGGCCTTCAAATGTTATTTCATCTTTAATACTTTTAAATGCCGATTCACAAACAGTGGAACATTTTACATTCTTTCTAAGCGACTGATTATTGCTATGTGCAATTCTAAAACATGTTCAGTACACGCTATAATTAAGCATAAAAAGCTTTAACGCTCTACATAAGAAAATTTTCTGCTTGGATATTCAGTTTTGGATATTTTGGATATGTGACCAATGTGGTACATTTACTGGTCGTGAGGTATTTTAAATAGCATTTGCTTTTATGTTAAGTTTCTTATTAAATAAAATTTATTTATTGTATATCAATAATAGATAAGCTATAATCGTCAGCCATAAAAATAACTTCTCTTTCTTTGCATTAATATTAACTTAATCTTTCTAATACCTTTTTTAGATAAAAATATCAAATATATTTCACCAGATTTCTCTGTAACTGTACTATCACCAATAGAGATTGTAACACAAGACATTTTGCTTTTTTTTCTTTAACCAAATAACAGAATTTGTAAGACCTATTGGTAAATATAATAACTGAGGCAATCCGTTAGGAGAAGTTCATTACCAACAGATTTTATGAATTTCCATCAACCAATAATTGGAGATAGTATTTATTTAAATTAATCTTTCTAAAATGCAAACAACCTCATAATGTACGTAAAAGATCTTCTATCTTAGGCAAAGGATATTTTCAACTTTCAAAAATTTATTTACAGATAATTTAAAATCATTTAAAATCGTTTTAAATTAGCTTATTTTAATAATTCCTTCATCCTGTAACACTTATTATGCTCCAGTTACTGCTGCACGTAATTTATCAGTAGAAGTTACAGTTCCAGATTTACTATACTTGGAATTATCATCTTTTCCTGGAAGAAGCGTTCAGACCTTTCAACTGGTAGACGGCAGGTGCTGGGTTCGAACCCAGTAGCGGCTGTCGGCCTAACCGTTCGGAGTTTTCGTGGTTTTCTTCGAACTTTGCGTAAATACGGGTTAGGTTCCCTTAGAAAGTCCCCCACGAGGGCACTCCCCCTGGTCCTATATCCCTAGTGTAGATAATCGGACGACAAAAATAAACCAAACTAAACCTGAAAGAAGCTCCGCTTTCACACCATTTAGCTCCTCTATTTTATTAAAAAACAAATCAGAAAAATTCATTAACAATGCTTCTAAACTGTCAAAAGAAAGCGCAGTTTTATTTCCATACACTGATTCTCATTTATGGGGATATTTATTACATTCTAAAATCCAATATCTATTCTTCTCCCTTTTATCAAATAAAATTTAATATTTTTAGTTTTGTCGCCATAGGTATCAAATTATATCGACATCCAAAGTTTCAAGTCTTATTAAATGAAGATCAAGCAGAAACGTTTTATTATAAGTTTTTTTCCCTAAGAAATCTGTAATTCCTCAAGTACCTTAAAGCTGGTATCAGATTCATCAACATTTCGTAAGACTTTTGAGCCAATACTTGATTTCCTCCAACTTTTCGCGAAATATCCTCCCAACATCCAGTGTGATAGCAAACTGCAATGTCTCCCCGACTTTTTTTACAGTTCCAAAAATGTCTGGGCTAGCTTAGATTTTTCATCCAACATCGAACGTTTCAACGAATCAGAGATAAGCGATTGATACGAATAGGAGATAAATATTAACGCCTGGCACTACTAGGACTAGTTTTCCGGCTTTTCCCCCCCCCCAACTTTTTCAAAGACAATTGTAACCATTTTCTCTTTTTGCACGGGAAAATGTTGGGTTAAAATCGTTTGAAAAGTTTGTCTCGCCTAAAGTCCGTGAATCTGATAACAGCTTAACAGACATATTATTTTTCTAACTATTGAAAAAAAATCCAACTTTTGATTCAGAATCTTTAATCAAAAATTCCTTCATATTTATTCATTTTACTCATCATACGTAGTATAGGGTAAGTTTTGCAATCGTTTTGAATATCGAAAAATTTTTTTGACGGATTTACACGTTTCAGATAGTAGAGATTGCGAAAAACATGTTTTTAGAAAAAAAAAAAAAATACAGTTCGTCCGTCTATGTGTCTATCTGTAAACGCTCTATCTCACGAATAAATTGAGATAGAAACTGAAATTTTGTACGTAATTAGTATGAAAGAATGGGACAAAGCCTATTTAATATCAGTAATCTCGATTACCCGGAACTATTTTTTTCGGATTCTCGAAAAATTCATTCTGATGAAAGGTATATAAAAATTTTCGAAATTTTTTAGTTTAAGGAGTGGACGTAAAAGGCAATAAAATAACACAAATTTGGCATAAAAATGGAAGGAGATCGAATTATTAGTTGCCGAGATATTTGTAATCCTGTTTTCCACATTCTTCGATTTTTCATGACCCTGTATTTCATTCAAATTTCAATTCAGATATATATATTACTTGGAAATGAGACGCTTAATCCGACGCAGTAAACTGTTAGTTAATACGATTATTATTTTTGGAGTTATAAGGATGTTTCTTTTACGCAATTCAGTACAACTTAAGTAGTTTGGTATTTTATATAATTTGTCAAAATTGGTTCATCAGCAATTCATTAATAGAGCATTATTATGTATATTAACAATATTTAAATATACGTTTATATTTTGATTTGGAATTGCAATGCACTGTATTAATACTTTTCACATGTTTTATTTTCATATATTATATTATGCATATCCACGAGGGGTAAGTATTCCGTTGGCTCCCAACGACTAGTTTAAAACTCGCCTATTTTTCTTAATATCATCTTTCTCGTTCTTTTACAGAAAATAAAAAACCCCACGCAAATCTAATAAAATTTTTGCATTCCTCCTCTTTGCCCTTTTACAATAATAGCATAACTCATCAATTCTTAGCTTTTCCTCCGAATATTTTTCTTCATTAATTTTTAAAAAAAAATGTCCTTCACAAGTTTAGATCCTTTTATCGGTAAAACATTTGAAAACATTTGAAACTGTTGATATCTCATCAAAACGGGCTGTTATATCCAGATTTCTTTCATAGCTTTCCAAAATTTCTCGTGTTTTTTTTCTTTCTTTCTTTTTTTATTATTTCCTATACTTTCACGATCAGGATTTATAACAAATTAATATTGGTATTTTTTTCACGACTGACTGATAGTAGAAAAGTTTTAGAAATCTTGTATATACAAATTTCGAAATAAATATTGCTCCAGTGTCCAATGCAAAGCGCAATAAGCGCCGCACTGTAATCTATAATAATAAAGAGAGAAGGATGTTTGTCTGTCAGCGCTGTTGTGAAGAGACTGCTGCACGTAGAGTTACAAAATTTGGAGGGAAGGTACTTTTTTACATGTAGTTTTGCACCTCGAAGCCCGATTTTCGATTTTTTGTTTAGATTTTTTTAAATAATTTTTTAGGCGATTTTTAGCGTTATTTTTGCAGTTTTATCCCATTAGTGAAAGGAATACGGTTTCATTCTTTTAACCCAAAATAGCAATTTTTTTTTCTCTTTTCAACAAAGTTTATTCGGAATTTGTACAGCGATTTTTGAATTTTTAACGAATTTTTAATGCGATTTTTAGTGTTTTTTTCTCATTTTGTGGCTATTTTTTGAGATTGATAAAAAGAAAATCGTTTTAAACTTTTAGCCTAATGCCCTAAATTTTGTTTTTGTTACGATGTTTAGATTTTAACGATTTTTAATGCGATTTTCAATGCGATTTTTAACGTTTTTTAAAGATTTTTGCGTTTAGCATCTATTTTTTTCATAGTTGTTCTATCAAAAACTTGAGCTGTTGAGAATACAATAAGTAGTATTTTTTTGTGAAATCTACCTAAAATGTCAAAAATTTAGGTACCACTATTTTCGAATAGCATTTTCATAAACTATCTTAAATTCTTGCTTAAGACCGCTACCCCCTCGAGTTATATATCACCTGATACGTTATTTAACAGAGTATGGTTTTGGTAAAGTTTTTGAAGAATAGAGTGCTCTACCTGGTGGTGGAAAATGGAGCTAATAGAACGCTATTTTTTTAAATCTATAATAATAAAGAGACAAGTTTGTGTGTGTGTCAGCGCTGTTCTGAAGAGTCTGCTGTACGTAGAGTTACAAAATGTGGAGGGAAGGTACTTTTATACATGTAGTTTTGCACCTCGAAGCCCGATTTTCAATTTTTTGATTAGATTTTTTTTATAATTTTTTTAGGCGATTTTTAGCGTTCTTTTTGCAGTTTTATCCCATTAGTGAAAGAAATACGGTTTCATTCTTTTAACTCTATATAGCAATTTTTTTCTCTTTTCAGCAAAGTTTATTCGGAATTTGTACAGCGATTTTTGAATTTTTAACGAATTTTTAATGCGATTTTTAGTGTTTATTCTCATTTTGCGTCTTTTTTTTTTTTTTTTTTTTGAGATTAATAAAAAGAAAACTGTTTCAAACTTTTAGCCCTAAATTTTGTGTTTGTTACGAATTTTAGATTTTAACGATTTTTAATGCGATTTTCAATGTGATTTTTAACGCTTTTTCAAGATTTTTTGCGTTTAGCATCTATTTTTTCATAGTTGTTCTATCAAAATCTTCAGCTGTTGAGAATGCAATAAGTATTTTTTTTTTTTAATTTTTTTTTTGCGAAATTTACTTAAAATGTCAAAAATTTAGTTACCACTATTTTCGAATAGCAATTTCATAAACTATCTTAAATTCTTGCTTAAGACCGCTACTCCCTCGAGTAATATATCACCTGATAGGTTGTTTAACAGAGTATCGTTTTGATAAAGTTTTTGAAGAATAGAGTGCGCTAGCTGGTGGTGAAAAATGGAACTAACAGAACGCGATTTTGTTAAAATTTGGAAATATAACAATGTGATTTATTTTAAATTTTAAAATGGTTTATAATACATGATAAAAAATGTAAACAAAGAATGGTGTGATACATTTCAGGGTGCGTGAAAGGAGGGGCGCGAACAAAATTAGGAAATGTAATAAGGAGATCTGTTTTACACTTTAAGGTAGTTTATAACGCATGTTAAAATTTTTAAAGTACTGGCGATGCTCTGGAGAGACCGCTGCACGAAGTTATATATGAAATTTTACACCTTGAAGGGCGATTTTCAGTTTTTTTTTTTAAATTTAATTCATATGCGAATTTTAGTGGGTTTCGAGGCGATTTTTCCACATTAGCGAAAAGGAAAGCGGTTTCATTCTTTCGACCTAAATTAGTGAATTTTGTTCTCTTTTCAAAATAATTTATTTGGATTTCGTGCAACGATGTTTGGATTTTTAGTGAATTATTTAATGTAAATTTTGCCGCTATCATTCGACATTAGTAAAAGGAATTTTGCTTAAAACTTTCAGGCTGATGTATTAAATTTTAGCTGTTAAGATTTATGAATTTCAGCTAATTTTAATGCGATTTTTCGAGATTTTTTGCGTTTGATGTCGGATTTTTGTCATTCATGAGATATTTCCAATTACAACGTTTTACCCTATTAGAGTAAATTTTAACTCTGTGATTTTTTAATATTAGTGATTTTTAATGCACTTTTCAAAGCAATTTTTAGAAATTTTTTGAGTTTCATGGTGATTTTTTGATATTCGGAAGTAAAAATTGATTTCAAACTTCTAATCTAATATAATTTTAGAAATTTTTAACGCGATTTTTCAAGAATTGTTGTGTTCCGTGTCGATTTTTTATTATCTATAAAGGATTTCCTTTTACTACGTGATTACCTGTCGACCAATTTCGCCAAATTATATCAATCGTGAAACAAGCCAAATTATGCAAATAGATGTAATTTTTATGTTAAATAATGAAAGAGAGATAATTTAGAAACACATTAATACAAATACATATAAAAATAAGAAGTAAAAACCACTTGATGACGTAACAAACATATGTTACACGTTTAATGTCAAGTGAATATGGAATTTACGATCCGCCATCATTGCAGTTTAAACTTATGGTTTGACCCAGATAGTTTCTTGGTGAACCGGATAATCAAATAGTTCAGATTTCCGATTAGAATGTTTTATCCGTTTGATGAAATTCAGATTACTGCGATTTAAAAAATAACTAGCGATATTTAGTGCATTTTTCAATGCGTTTTTAATGAACTTTTTAATGCGATTTAGTACTACACTGTTAAAAATAAAGGTGACAAACCGGTGCCATTTGGGACCCGGAGGTGAAAAGGCAGTGCCATTTGGAACCCTAGGGTGTCATAGGAGCTTGAATATGCGGTTGGGGTGACGACAGCTCTGTTACTGGATGATGGGAGCTAAATAAGGTGCCATGCACTTCGTAACCACCTCATCGGGTGATTGGCAACTTGCGCATGCGCTATGACGCGTGTCTTTCTGCTTTCAGTGTCGGCAAGTAAAGTTTACGGGTGTGAGCAAATCAAAACATGGCAGTGTGTAAATTGGCGATATTAATTGAGGACTAACCACTGAGCTACAATGAAACAACAATGAGGACTTAACGATCCGATTTGCTTGACCAGTGAACCGGGCAAAGTCTGATTAAAGGTAAGATTTAACTTTATTTTATTTTATTTTATTGTTATGTTAATTTATCGTACATCCCTATAAGTAATGTCATAAAAAAACAGTAAATTAGATTTTTTTTTTGTTAGTATGATTGATTGTTAAGTTTATTATGTGAATCTACAAGCTTCATTCTCACCAAAATACCCGCTTGCTAATGTTAAACCTATGAGATAGTTATTTTACAATTTCTCGTTTACCTGTCAATATTTTTAAATGATTTATCGAGGCCTTAGCTACCGAGGAGCAATTGGATCAAACTGCTCTAGGCACGGGAATCCTAAAGGCGCATAATTAGGAAGAGCGAAATGAAATATTGTAAAAATATTTACGTATTTTTTCATTACAAATCAGTTATTATAGACGAATCTTGTTGCAATCGGAATATTCTATGACTATTTTACCTTGTGTTTATACTCAACTGTTTAGATTTAACCCTTAACTGCTGTTAGTGGTCTCAGACACCGTGAGTTTTTCAAGTTTCACAGTTTAACTTGTAATTTTTAGTTTAACTATAGATACTGGTCAAATTTTTTTAGTTTGGAGTCTTATTACTACCTCTAAATACTTTTGAATAGCTGAATTTGATTTATAATATTCTTGTACATAAAGTTTAATACATAAATCGCATTCTGAGAATTTATGTAACATTTTATTCATCTTCAGATTAAATGGTCTGACAGACAGCTCACAGAAGTTATGTAACAATTTTTGTCAGAGCAGTTAAGGTTAAAATATATTTTTGCGTCTATATACTGTTAAAAGCAATTAATTTTATTCGCGAAGTTTGAACCTTTACACGGGATCTCGGACAGCATCTGGCCGGCTTTGCATATATTGTCGGATAGATGCTATCCGAACCCGTCCTGTAAAGGCTAATTCACACCATATTGCAGCCTCGCGTAACTTCTCTAATATTGTTTCAGTATACCTGATTTGTCTTTATTTGAGAGGGGGGGGGGGGTAATTTTTTCATTTAAGACAATTGAATACTTGCAAATCTTAAAGTAATCAAAACTTATTTACAGGTTTTTCATTATTAATATTTTCCTTATTAACCACCATTATTTGCAAAATAATCTTCATAATAAGATTAGGTCGGGAGGCGGTAGCACGGACAATCATTTAGTCTCATTTAAGGATAAAAATCATGGATAAAACCTCGATTTGCAAATTAAAACGTTATTAGTCAGCCAAGTCTTACCTTGGTGGGAAATGCCTCAAAACCCGAATTTAGCGGTATCTTGGGTTTACCATTATGTTTTCTTACTCCCAATTCTTCATATTTTCATACGTTTGGTTTCATTTTCTTTCAAAAAGATGAGAAAATGTTAGGGTATTGAATTTAATAAACCTTATGATCTGATTATCGGCTATGCAGATTTACCCCCATTTTTTTTTTCGAAAGTATTCTTTCGCATTAAACTTTATTTAGTAGCAGAATTTTATGGTTGAATAAAATAAAATATTTTTTTTCAATAATAGTAATTTAAGTTTGATTAGACCATAATCAGTCCCCCCCCCTTTCTCAATCATCAACATCATCCGATATGACAAATTTGTAGTCATGAACATTCAAATTATAAAAGGAAAACAATCTGTATTTACTCCACTGAACTTTCAGAATAGTTTACAGAAATAGTGTGTGTTCAAAAAATATAACAATGAATAAAAACTTATATCGTAATTTTACACAAATGTGAAAATTTTCCGCAGGTGATGATGATCTCGTGTTTTAAAGGCGATTTTTGCACTGTCATTTATAAATCTTAAACATTTTTCTAATGACATAATTTTTAACAATCTTTCATTCCACTCGTTCTGAAACAAGGCCAATAAACAGGGTTGGCTTTTTACCGGTAAAAACCTGGGGAGAACGTGGTAAAAACCTAAGGATATAAAATAAACTGTTAGCCCTTAAACTGTATTTTAATACTATTGATAAAAATTCTATTTTCGTGTAATTGGTGTATTAATATATAATATCTCTATTGGGGAGAGTGGGTTGGTGTGGGACTTTTTTTACAAAAGTAAGAATTATATATATATATATATATACACAAAAAAAAAATTCAATTTATAACATGCAAGGTAAAACACTTTTTAGCTCACAGGCTATCATAGCCTGAGAGCTTATGTGCACCGTTCTGTATGTACGTTCGTGCGTAACGCGATAACTCATGATAAAAATATCCGATCCACTTGAAATTTTGTATGTAGGTATATCCTGACAAGGTGCTTCCCTGATTAGTTTTTGGAGTTAATTCGATATGTATAAGGGGGGAACGGGGGACTGATGCCCCTCCCCTTAGTTGATTGGGATTTTCATGCAGAATTAAGTTTTTGTTCAAAATTTCGATTAGGATCATTCTGATGAGGCGATTCCGTGACTGTTATTAGGTGTTCATTGAATAAGTATAAATAGGGGGAACAGGGGTTCTAATGCCCCCCCCCCTTTATTTATATAAATGGGTTTTTCAAGCAGAATTTTCAGATTTCGTTCAAATCTCTGAATAGTTTTGGAAGTTTAATGGTTAAGTATAAAAGAGGGGGATAGCTCCTTTTAAATTATATAAATTCTAAATGGGTTTTTATTAAGAATTATTTCATCTGCTCTGAATTTTGGATATAGATTTTTTATATGATAAAGCATGTCTTTGATAGTATAGGAGGTTCAATGATTAAGTATAAAAAAAGAGGAAAGGGGAGAGCTGTTTCCCCTTCTTAATTTTTTTCGAACGGAATTAACCCTTGAAAATATAAGGCTTTAATGTACAATTAGTATTTGTAGCCTGTGAGCTCAATGCCATCAGTTTAACTGGGCAGTATTCTTTATTTATTAATCCCCCTGAACAATATAGAAACATAACGTGCAAATACTATTTTATTTTAAAGAGAACGTAAGTTTCAAAATGTGTCTCATACCTCCTCATTAAGAGTTATGGGACAGCAATAATAAAAAAAAAAGCTATATGGCACAAAATAACCTATAGTGTCGGTAATATAAACAATCAAACAAAGGTTGTAAGTTGATAATGTATATGCCACAATATAAAATTCCAGTATCTTCATGACTGGAATGAAAATTCAGGATTCTCTGTCATAGGTGTCATTAAGGCCCAACACTAGGCTCAGAATGTAAAGATGATAATGTAAAAGTTTATAGGAGCGTTCTTTTGAAATACCTAACTCAAGTTTTAATATTTTTACATGATTCTTTTGAGCAAAGACAGCTGAGGATGATCCATAACCGGCCTAGTTTTTAATTTTTTCGATTTTGCTTTTATATTTCTTGTATAACGATAGTTTCAATTTCAGAACGGTTTAAACCAATTTCGTAAGTTAAAGTAATTTTAAAAAAAATCTGAAACCAAAACTGAAAAAGTAAAAACTACGCCGGTTGCGGATAGCCCTCAGCAATTTTGTGCAAAACAATCACGTAAAAATATTAAAATTTCGACGAAATATTTGAAAAGAACGCCCCCATAGATTTTGCATTATCATCCGGGTCTTTTTCTGTGCCTAAAGTTGCGCCTTAAATAATCATCAATTTATTTACATTTTGAAGTATGAATGCATATATTATCAATGTTACAATTAATATATTATCTTCTAAGAAATTTGCATGCTAGCAATTCGCATTATTATTAATTAAAAAAAAGGAACTGGGCGCGTCCCATTCATCCCTTTTCTGGCATGTCCCATTCCTCGCCACTTCCTTGTTTGTGTTAAACTTCTTGTTCAAACAAAAATGCTGCTTTAGGGTTAGTTTAAATTATGGATAATATACAGTATAACAATGTTCCATAAATAGGGAAACTATTACATTTATATATAAACAAGCCTTTAATATATTGAGAGCAAATAAATGAAATTTAAATTGGATTTTTGAAATAATTTTTTCTTTCATACATTTGCAAGTCTATGCATATCAATATTTTTTGTAAACTGAAGAATGGATTACCATTGCTTCATCTTGTATGCGATCGATGAAATGTTTAGAATAATGCACAAAGAGAAAAATCTACAGTCCCATTCCACCCGACTTTCCCCCATATAGCAAAAGGGGAAATAAAGAATTAGCCAGTTCCTTAAAGCTCCTGATATGCACTATATGGCCAGAGATGACCGTCCACTTGCGATTTTAGACATTTTGTTAAATATCTAGAAAAATGTATGAGGAATTATCCGGAAAATCTTAGTGTATAAATATAATACACTATCTGGCCATTGATTATCGTCCACTTGCGATTTTAGACATTTTGCAAGATATCTAGAAAAATACATGAGGAATTATCCTGAAACTCTCAGTGTATAAACAATACAGTACAGGTCCTCTATTTCCGTGAAGATTTTTTCCAGAAACTTTATAGGGGACCGCCAACAAATTAAAAAATGTATGAATATCTTTTGGATAACCCTGTCAAAACTAATGCATCAAAAGCGCTCAAACTGTAGATTGTGATTAAGTGGCTTATTGTTATAAACTGTGTTCATTTTTATGTCGGTAGCATGTATACTCGTAGAGAAATGAAAGTTTTTATAAAAATACTTCCAAATTTTTCCAAGATTTTTGCTTATAATTTGCAGAGTTCTTAATATAAAATAATATTTTCTGAAAATGTGACAAACAACATTGCACATAATATTGAGAACTAATATTAAGAACTAATTTTATATTAAGAACTCTGCAAATTATAAGCAAAAATCTTGAAAAAATTGGGAGTATTTTTATAAAAACCTTAATTTCTCTACGAGTATACATGCTATCTGCTATACGTTGTATTTGGGGAATCGCTATCCCAGCAATATTTGGCAGCCAAAACTTGTGTAAACGAACACGTCGGCCCAAAACAATAATATTACCGGTAAACAACTCCTCAAATACAACCAGCAGCGCGTGAACGTAAGTGCGACATTGCGTTGTGCCAAAAAAAAAAAAAACTGAATAATTTAATTTTGTAATATTGCTAATTCTAGGATACCTGAAAGAAAAATAAAGAAAAATCACTCACCCAAGAAGCACGTGGAGAAAGGAAGACACTTATTTGCAGCAACTTAAGATTTATTAATTATAATGATGAATATATTTTACCGTGGCCACGTACTAACTTTGAAAGAAAAAAAATACATTATTGGATTTTGTGGTGCTGAATCATCATACAGTTCCGATAAGAGGAAAGTCTCTTGTCATGTAGATCGGGTAGACAGTCCAAATTATGTGCACTACGGGAACAGTTTAATCTATGAAGATTTTCGATGATCGAGGACGGCAAAGGCTTTTCCAAAATAGCAAAACTCCACACTTCAAATTGGAGACTAAGAATCGCTGGTTCTCACGATGACTCTCCACACATTACCGCCGGAAAGGATGAAGTACGTCGATCAAATTCCGCAGCAAGATCACGTTGACAGCTCTTCAAGTTCCCGGTATTTACGTAGCCTCAATTGGCTGGAGGGACTACTAGCACCGTCATACTGATAGACACTAATACTTTGGTAAATCCTGTTGTGTACATATGGAATTTACGATAACTAAAGTCTTTTACTGGAGTTGGAGGGAAACTGTATGCCAAAAATGCAATAAAAATACACAGTGCGGGGGCTTTTAAAAAGGATAATAACATTGCTGCAACATTCGCAATTAGAGATCTTATTCTCTCAAAACTTAACAAAAAAAAGATCTATCTATCAGATGCCCTTCAGCAAGGCGCTTGTTAGAATCATTCTTTTGTCGCGTAATCCTAAAAAAAGGAGACTCTTCTGTCCCGATGCTAACCCTCGAGAGGGAGTGCCGGGCCACGGACGTCTTTCGCTAACGCTGCTCTCTCTCAAATAAATCAGAAAATCTTCCTCCCTCTCACGGCAGCGCGCGTGCGCTCAGCCAATCAGAATCTCGCATCACCCGACGCTAGGAATGATCTGGAACAAACATGCGTCATCAAGGGATGGACGCTGAGATTTCAGCGGGAAATTTGTACCAAAACGACGCTTCCGGAATGTCGTAGAACATTCTAAGCCCCGATGACTCATGTCCAGCATCTAGGAGGTATCAGTAAAGAAAATGGCGATGCTCAAAAAGGAAAAATTAGCGATCGTCACATAAAAAATACGGAGATTATCTTAAATTTTGAAATAGCATAAATTAAGAATTGTACGATTAAAAGACTGGGCAATTACATAAAAATGATCTATATTTAAAACTAGGACTGATTAATATAATTTTAAGAATGAATAATTAATAATAAAATAATTTAGAAAAATATTATTTTGTATATTGCTATTATGTCAAATAGGGAAGCTGCGGTGTATCAAATGAAAATACTGGATTTATAGGATATATTAATGAAATTATGAAAGATTAAAATTATTATTTTTTTAAATGAGTATTAATTAATTAATTTTTCTTAAAATAATGATCTGAATTTTTTTTTGAAAAAAAAAAAAAATCTGAAAATCCTCCCTGCATCCTAGCACTATCGACATAAAAATGAACACAGTTTATAACAATAAGTCACTTAATCACAATCTACAGTTTTAGCGCTTCTGCTGCATTAGTTTTGACAGGGTTATCCAAACGATATTCATTATTTTTTAATTTGTTGACGGTCTCCTATAAGGTTTCTGGAAAAAATCTTCACGGAAATATATGACCTGTACTATTATGTGTATACACTGAGAGTTTCAGGATAATTCCTCATGTATTTTTCTAGATATTTAACAAAATGTCTAAAATCGCAAGTGGACGATAATCAATGGCCAGGTAGTATAGTACAAGTCATATATTTCCCTGAAGGTTTTATTCCGAAACTCCAATAGGGGACCGTCAACAAATTAAAAAAGAATGAATACCTTTTGGATATCTTTTGGATAAACCTGTCAAAACTAATGTAGCAAAAGCGCTCAAACTGTAGATTATGATTAAGTGGCTTATTGTAATAAACTGTGTTCATTTTTATGTCGATAGCATGTATACTCGTAGAAAAATTAAGGTTTTCTACAAATCCGAAAAACAGTCTAAAATTTACTTAAGATTTTTGCTTATAATTTGGAGAGTTCTTAATATAAAGTAACATTCTTTTCAGAAAATGTGACAAACAACATTGCACACAATACGTAATCAGAATTAAAAAATAATAAAAATTGTTCCAATATTGAGTAGGTTTACTAAATAATTTTTCACTGCGCATGCGTCAAAGATATCAAAATTTCATTTGCATATTATGTTAGCCAAATGTATAGAGCAACTTTTGTGAAAGTCTCAAAATCACATCTTGAAAATTTTGAAAATAATCGTCAATAGAATTCGTTGAAAATTCGTTATTCCCAAAATGAAGGAAAAACACGAGGGGTTGTATCCATATATTCATTGATTAGTGTCAATATAAGATACATAATAGGGGCTAATAAATTGTAACTAATAAATTTAAATAAAATTCCTCATTTTTTTATTATTATTACTGGTATGGAATACATGTACATGTTAGGGAAATTCGTTGCTAATCTGGAATAGACTCTTTGTTGCAAGATATGTTTTGTAAATATGGTTAATAATGTAAATAGTTTGTAACTCTTAATGATAATACAGGAAAAGAATATCTGAATGACCAGTATGAGTTGGTCATGTAATTTTCTCGTTCTGTCCGAAAATAGGCAATAAAGAGGAAAGTGCCCAGTTAAACTGATGGCATTGAGCTCGCAGGCTATACATACAACTGTATATTATACTCTTATTTCAAAGAATATTGCCCTTCCAAAAATAAAAGAAATCAACTGTAAGTTATATGACAGTGGATTAACTGCCATCCCTCTTTATACTTAACCAATGAGCCCCTAAAACTAATCAGGGAAGTGCCTTATCAGAGTGAACCTATTAACAAAATTTGAAGAAAATGTGATAATTCTGCATGATTTCTGCATATTTATATAAATTAAGGATGGTTGCACTCTCTTCTCCCCCCCTTCATATTTAACCAATGAACCTCCAATGCTAATCAGTGAAGAACCTTATCAGAATGAACCCACATATAAAATTTGAAGCAAATCTGATATTTATATAAAGAGTTATCACGTTACATACAGAACCTGCGGGCACATTAGCTGTCAGGCTTTGATAGCCTTGTGAGCTATAATTTAAATTTTATTTAAATTTTATTCTTTCTTTTTTTGTTCATCTATCATTTTTGCTGTAGTTTGATGTTACATTTTATTTCGACTGTCTTGTTGTGTGTTTTCCTTAATGTGTTATTATTATTATTTCAGATAATGAACTTACATTTATAGTACTTACATTACCATGATTGATACAAGAAAAGTTTCCGACTCTTTATCATGAAGAAGGTGCAGAAATTTCTGTGTTTCAACCTGTTACTGTGCTCCGCAACTCAAGCAACTTGTTAAATTACTCATGCTATGTATTAATTTTATATAAACAGTTAATTACAAAAACTGATAATTTTATAAGGTTAGTTACTTTGTGGTATGCATTATTTTGGTTGTTTAACGTTAACTATAGCAAAAGCCAATTTAAATTTTTGTCATTTTTATTAGATACTTATGTCTTCAAAATTTTCTCAGTGTCATCAGTTCCACATAGTGTTACGTCTTTGTTTAATAATATTTAATATATTCTTGGTGTTTACAATAAAAAGATTATTTGAACTGAAAGGTTGTTTTTTTAAATTCAGTGTTTTATTCCTTTCATTATAATTACTCTTTAGATTAAAATTTCAGATGCAATAAGTCAAAACACAAAAACAATTTGGCAGAAAGTGTTTTGATGTGGATACAGGACTAGAAATCAGCAGTCGTTAGCCGTCAAATGAAACTAAATTATAGAAAAATTATTCCTAGTCGTCAAATCTTGATAGCTAGCTTTCTTTAACTTTAATTTTTGTTTAGCAAATGCTTTCATTTGTATTTTAGCATACATCCCCCTCCCTCTGCACCATGACATTAGCACATGTCTTAAGAATTTTGAACCTTTCAATAACCTCTAAGTTAACTTCACTTTCACCAATGACTGATAAAACTGGTCCTTGGATATTACACCCCTGTAAACAAGATTTTCTTTTATTATGAGATATTTCTGCATCCTTATATGTTCCTAAAATAAGAAACTGTATTAAAATCGTTTTAAAATTTTTGTATTCCCTTCCTCAAACAAACAAACAAAAAAAAAATATGTGTGATTTGGAAATGTTTTAAATGCCACACCGTAATTGGCAACCAAAGATTCATTTATTTGCTAACTTTTTATTTTCTGATGTACTGTTAGTCTCAGATTTTTTAAAGATTAGCTTATCCCTAGTTATATCTAAAGCTCATATTTTCTCTCTGTGGACATATTTGCTTGATTATCTGTTTTGTACGCATATTAGCTTTATAAAAAGAATAAGTTTTTCCAGAATCCAAATATTGTAGTTTAATCAGGTTTCATACTTATGAAAAGTCAGTTTTTATTTTGTTTAGTAAGAAAAAGTGTTTAATATATAAAGTTTCCTCCCCACTTCCCTTCAATACATTAAAATTAAATATGCAATGCAATATTATTACTATTAACATGGTTGTGAAAAGAAATAAGAAAATATGAAATGCAGTTGGCACATCGAAAAAAAATTGTAGGCATTATTTTGACACCTTACATACAGTTCTTAATTTCTAATCCTGTGTGGATATATGCTATAAAATATGGATTTGCATAAGTTCACTATAAATGTAAGTACTACATATATTGTAAAAAGGATTTTTTTTTACTCTATTTCATCTGTGATTTTACCACAACTATAAAATGAACTTATTTTCTATAATTCATTTCATAGCTTGATGGCTAACTTTCTGGAAGAATTTTAAAGAATATGAAGTATTCTTACTAATTTAAAAGTTACACAGCATTTATTAGATATTCTTTTCTAATTTGTGTTTTACATTTTTTTAATTAGATACAGCAGGGTAGCTGAAAAAATATTGGTGCGTTGTTTGACATTAATATTTCACAACTAAAATCTGAGAAACGCTTATTTTAAAATTTTGTAGCATTTCTTCTATTATATGAAAATCTTAATCCTCCGAAAAGTTCACAACCGTCAAAATGATCAGCAACTAATATGTTCAACGAAGTGTTCGCCTCATGGAAGCAAAATAATTTTAATGGAACTTCCAGCAGTATTGCGGCCTTCACATGGAGCAAAAACAACATTGACCTTCAACACCCATCTGCGTAGATATTTAATAACAGGTGTATTGCCTTCGAACAATCAGATCTTAATTCACTTGACTTCTGTAGAAAAGCTAGAAATAGAAACTCCCCAGTTTGCATTGTATGTGATGCGAAATTATCAAGGCATAGAATGATTTAAATCAGAATTATCTGCAGCGGACTGTCAATTCTGTGATCTTTCGTTTTCAAACTTGTGTAAAAAATAAATATCAAGCCAGTGAACAATTTGTTAAAATATTGTTATTTCTTTTATTTTTTTATTATTAAATTATGGCATATATTTTACAGGATATAGCATTTTTCTGTGTCCCCATACTTTTCAGTTGCCCTGTATATAAAATAATGAAAATACATGTCAAGCAATATACTATGTGTCAAAAAAGATGGTTACGGATTACTTCTGAAACTATAAGAAAATTATAAAAATATTCATATGAAGATAGTAATTCAATTTGTACTTTCTCTTATTTTGGAGTCAAAAAACATCAAATTTTTATAATGTTCCTGCATATAAAAATGCCCAATCACAAAAATATTTACTGACCCTTTCTTAAACATTCCCAAAAAGATTGATCCAAACATATGAGATAGAGACAGTCAAAAATCATTATTTATTTCATTTTACAAGAACTTCAAAACATAAAATAGAAAATCAGGCCTCAAATTGCATGATAAAGTCACAATATTTGACTCTAACTCAGTGATTTTTAGAGGCAGAAAATAGGTGTAGAGGTTGTGTAAATTTTGCGATTTATTCTAACAAAACCTTTTGGGTATGACTAACAATGCAATAGTGATGACTTATGATTGGTGATTTTGAAATGCAAAGACTGTATAAAAGTTAAAATTTTGAATTTTTCTTAAAATACTCTCCATGTAAATGAAAGTACAATTTGAATTCTCTGTCTTTCTATGATTATTTTTGTAGTTCATATTATCCCTCTCTGAGTTACAAAAATATGCTACAATTTTTCTTTGGACATCTGATAATGAGTTTAAAAATATAATACTCCATCAATCTAAAAGAAAAAAAAGACTCAAAATATTGACTGATAATGATAATTTTCTCTGCAGAATTCAATCTAAAAATGGGTAAACACTTTGTATTTCATGATTCAAACCAATAAAATTTCTTGACAAGCAGGGTGGGGGGAGGGGGGTTACAACTGTGGGCCATAGATTGTGAGTGCTATTCCTTGAAGGATGCCACAGGGCACACTGGATTATGTGTTTCATCCGTTTACCCTCTGGGGCACTCTGGATAAGTGGTATCATTATTCTCCCATGAGATGCCATTCTTTCACCCCTTAAGGTACCCTGGATGAGGGGTGCCATTACTCTCCCCTCAGATGCGATCCTTTCACCCTCTGGGGCACCCTGGATAAGGGGTGCCATTACTCACCCCTGAGGCGCCATCTTTTCACCCCCTGGGGCACCCTGGTTAAGGGGTGCCATTACTCTCCCCTGAGATGCCATCCTTTCACCTCTGGGGGCACCCTGGGTAAAGGGTGAGTTTATTCTCCCCTGTGGTGCCATCGTTTCACCCTATTGAACACTGTGGATAAGGGGTGCCATTATTCTTCTCTGAGGTGCTGTCCTTTCACCCCCTGAAACACCCTGGATTAGGGGTGCCATCCTTTCACCCTAGTTAAGGATGCCATTTTAGCTCCTCTAGGGGTGTCACCAGTGAGACAAGCCTTTCACCCCTAAAAGGTGCAATGTGTCACCATTAGTTTTAACAGTGTATTTTTTTCGATCCCCACCACAGTAATGTTTTAACAATTAAAAAATTATTTTAGTTTCAAACTTTTAGCCTAATATAGTAAATTTCACCATTTACCTTTTTTTAATTTTGTCGATTTTCAATGTGATTTTTGATATATTTTGTGTTCTGCGTCGATTTTTTTTTTTTTTTTTTTTTTTTTTTTTTTTTTTTTTTTTTTGTAATTCATGTAAAAAAGAATTTTTGCTACGTTTTATACGACTAGGATATTTTTTTATTCACGGGATGTATTTACATTGAGCGATTTTTAATGAATTTTTCAATGGTTTTGTATTGGTTTTTTGAATCTCACGGCTATTTTTTGAAATTTCGAAAAGGAAATTAATTTCAAACATTTGCACTTCATTTACGAATTTTGAAATTTAGTGATTTTTTAATGCAGTTTTTAGCAATTTTTTCATTATTTCTCACGCTTTGCGCCGATTTTTTCATTCGTATTTAAGAAATAATTCAGATTACACTATTTTACTCTATTAATGTAAATGTTGTCCCCCACTATTTTTAAATTTGAAACGATTTGTAATGAATTTTTGAATACAATTTTTAGATGTTTTCGAGTCCACGGCGATTTTTTCACAATTGGAAGAGAAATTTTTAAATTATTTGTAGCTTAATGTAGTAAATTTTGACATCAATGATTCAGATTTTTTGTGTATTTTCATAAAATGTTTAGCAAGTTTTGTGTCAATATTTTTTAACTAATGAAAGAGGTTAGATTTCAATGTTTTGTCCCATTGTGGTAAATTATGTCCGCAAGAATTTAATATAAATGTTTATCTTACTATTGCAAATTTTGTCCGGATTTTTGAATTTTACTGATTTTTAATCTGTTTTATAGTGATTTTTCAAGTTCTGTGACAGTTGTTGACATCGGTAAAAGAATTTCAGTTTCTAACTTTTAGCATAAATAGTACAATTTGTTCTTTACGCTTTTATGAATTTTGCCAATTTCTAATGCGATATTCAATGTAATTTTTAGTTAGTTTGGGGGATTTTAGGTGTTCCGTGTTGACTTTTCCTTATTCATGAACGATTTCCGATTACAATATTTTCTACTGAATATTAAATTTTTACAGCCATGACTTTTAAATATAAAGCAATTTTTAATATAGTTTTCGATACGATTTTTAGCCTTTTTTTTTAAGTTCCTTGGCGATTTTCTGCCATTCAGAAAACAATTTTGATATCAAACATTTTGTTTGATGTAGTTATGTTTCGAATGCAATGTTTTATCTCTTAATATGATTTTGGCGTTCCATGCCTACATTTTGTAATTTATGAATGATTTCGATCATAACACCCTCCCCCCCTCGCCCTGCCTTAATATTATTTTTTTAAGCATTGACTCCCAAATATTTAGCTATTTTTAATGCAATTTTCAATGTAATTTTTAGCCATTCTTCAAGTTCCGTGGCGATTGTTTTTACATCCGGAAATCGATTTCGAGTTCAAACTTTTGGTTAATATGGTTAGTTTCTGGATTACAATATTTTATATTATAACAGTGAATTTTTACCTTAGGGATTTTTTAATGTTTTACGACTTTCATTACAATTTTCAGTGCAATTTTGGGGCTTTCTCAGTCTTTTTTTTTTTTTTTTTTTTAACATTTTTCAAAGGAATTCGATTTTAAATTTCTAGACTAATAAGAGTTTGGTTTCAAACTTTTATCCTTTACGGTAAATGTTTTGCTCTCTTATTTTGATCTACAGCAATTTTTAATGCAGTATGCTTTTTTTTTTTTTTAGAGTTTACGGCGATTTTTTTCAGATACGGAAAAGGAATTCGGTTTTTAATTTCTTCGCTAATATGATAAATTTTCTCCTGTGCGATTAAAGATTTTTATTGCGATTTTTTAGCAATTTTTTTTTTTCGTATTTCAATGCTTTTTACATTATCAAATTAATTAGATTCAAAACATTTATCCAAGTAGAGTAAATTTTGAGTTCCGTGATTTTTGAAAATTTTGCCATTTTTAAAGCGATGTTTACGTTTCTTCGCGACCCGCTTCGATTTTTTAGAGGTTCAATTTTTGGCATAATTTATTAAATTCTGATCTCTTTTCTTCAAAGTTTATTCGAATTTTGAAACACAATTTTTTAATTTTGTTTTATATTTTTATGAGATTTTTAATGTTTTTTGCGATTAGTAAAAATAATCCAACTTCAATTTTCTAGCCCATCTATTTTTAACGAAGTTTAGACGAAATTCGTGCAGCATTTTAAAAATTTTTCGAGTTTTTTATTATGATTTTTAAAATTTTTTCGCAATTCTTGCTATTTTTTGGTGAACCCGGGCAACGCCGGGCAGAACAGCTAGTATATAATAAATGAGTATAAAATGTTATACAGGGTTCGTACGCATCAGGGGATTCCTAGGATTTTCGGTGGTTTTGCACCAGAAAAATCGTAAAGTACTCATTGCTATATCTAAATACATAATTATTTTCATTAAATAAGTCAAATATTACTTTACAGACATTCTGGTAAAGGATTCTTGAACGTACAAACACTGTTATAGATTAAAACGAGTATATTATTAATGTGAGTGGGACAGATAAACCAATCGTGTCTTCCTTTAACCCTTTCCTGCACAGTTTGTCCAATCCGGGATACCGCATATTAATTTCAAACTTGCAAATTGCACCAATAATATTCTACAAAATTTTGGTTTTACAATAAAAGTTTAATTAGGAAATTCTTAATTTATAAAAATGTGGTTTGTAAATTCCGGTGACAGTCGATAATTTCTTATTTTACTGACAGAATTTGCTCTCGCCTGAATGGGTTAATTAGAGCATTTTCGCGACTCAACTAATCAAAAACTCCTACTTTAAAAAAAGGGGGGTGGACAATCAAATTTCGTATTTAGATTATATTAAAAGTACTCATTATCATGCTTTATAATAATATTTATTTTATTTGTTTTCCATATATAGGAAAAAGATTACTTTGCAAAGTATAAAGATTTTTTTGCAAATAAGTAAATGCGCATTATGAAGCAATTGTACCTAAATGTAAAAAAAAAAAAACTTTGTGAAAAAAAATCTAAATGCGTGTTACGCAATAGAACTTGTAATAAAACTGAATAGGAGAACTATTTTTTTCCAAGCTTTAACCCTTTCCGGCACACTGTGCCCGGTCTGGGATACCTAATTTTAATTCCAAACTTGCAAACGGCACCAGTAATGTTTAAGTAAAATTTTGCTTTTACAACAAGAGCTTAAACTAAGGCATTCAAAATATTTAAAAAATTCGTTTGTGAATTCCGGTGTCAGTCGATAATTTCTCATTTTAGTACAAATTTTGCCCGTGCCGGAAAGGGTTAAACGCTTTAACACTAGAACCACGGAGACGGGTCATTTTGATCCGTATAACATGGAGAGATGTCGATTCGATCCAGAAACTAGTAATTAAATAAAGAAAATAAATAACAAACATGCATATGTATCTTATTTAGAGCAAAATAACTAAAGATGTTTGAAAAAAAAAAAAAAAAAAAAAAAAAAAAAACAGAAAGGAAAATTGCTTCAGCAAATATCATGTAGGAACTGACGAATTAAAGGGGAAAATCCCTTAATTTTTATAAAAACAGCTTTCCTGAAAGCTATTTTACATCGAATATATATTAAGTGACCAGAAAGTAAATAGAAAAAAATGGCTGTTTAATGAATTTCTTACACGTGACAGAAGACACATTTCTGAATCATGACTCGTTTCGTTTAGAGCTGGGAATACCTTTAAAGCCCACACAAAGAAAAAGAAAATTACCGCATTTACTTATAATGAATAGTTAGTCCTTATCTGAATATCTAAACTAGAATTATTGATTTCTGAAGAATGCGAATAGAATAAACAACTAAGATGAATAGACAAAATGATCTAGAATTTCTAATATCTTGTTTTCTAGATTACGAAACGACATTGAATCGTTTCAATTGATTTTTGGGATGGTTTCATAAACCAGAATTATAGTTACTAAAGCAAACCTCTTGTGTTCTCATCGATTTAAAAATATTTTAAAATAAGTTTAACCACGAGAAAACGCTCTTGAATTCTAGTCAGAGACTATAGAACTGTTTAGCAAAGAAAACTAGAATTTATCAGGATGAGATGGAATTATTTTTTTCAGGAACTATTATTTTTTTCCTTTTTATTTGAAAGTGTTTTAAAAATGTATTGAAAATCTAATCTGATGACCATATTAACAGAGAAAATGATTACCCAGTTCTTGCGACAGTGATCTATATCATATATGCCAAGTAAAACCTGAATTGGAATTAGAAGGTCGACCAAAATTAGGCCGTTTTCCTTTTTGGCCCAAAACCTGAGTTTCGTCAAAAATTCGTTTTTTGTGAAAATAGCTGCCTAAAATTCGGCAAACCAAAACTATCTGAATTTCAAACATCTCGTTTCTTCCTTCGGAGATTTTCAAAATTATTTTTTGATTTGTGCTTTATCAACTCAGATGAGAAGCTATTTATTAATTGCTATGAACTTTACTATTTATTAATTAATCATCCGACATGTCAGACTCAGGAGTGCGTGCATATTATAAAGCAAGGGATGGATATATGACTAAACTTTGGCGACATTTTTCTACATTACAATTTGTAGACTTAATAGTAATAGAAATGTTTTAGTTTGAAACAACAGAAATGCTTCCGATACCATTTGAGGTATATATATATATATATATATATATATATATATATATATATATATATATATATATATATATATATATAAAATATTGAAAATGAAAATTTGACAATTTTTCTTCAACTGAAAACCACTTTCAATTAATTTTGAACTATTTTTCTATGTCTAATTAATTTTTACTTTTTTATTTACATCGTGGCTCAAGTATCCCCTTCTTGGGGGTACTTGAGCCATGGTAAAGGGATACTTGAGCAAGTACGGAAAAAAACCTACAAAAGTAATTTTTTCGCTTTATTTTTGCACAAATATTTTACAGAAAGATAAATTATGATACCTAAAATCCTTCAAAACCAATTGAGAAAATAAAGCTAGTAATACGATAATTTTTTGTCGTTATAGCTGGTGATCGAAGGATCATTGCAAAATCTTTTTACTTTTAGCTACATGGTAACTCAGTAGGGCCCTCTGTTCGTGACAATAGAAAATTAAAAAAAAACTTACAGTAACAAATGATGTTACAATTTCACTATAAAATATTAATCTTAATATATTATATTAAAAAATAAATATTTTAATATGTTGGATCTGATTAATTGAAGTATTAGAGATTATGATTTTTAAAATAGTTTAAAAATTTTTAATTTAATAAAAATTAAATGAAAAATATGTCATTATCATGATATATATGTCATGATACATTTATCTAAACATGCTATTTTTTTAGTCAAAATGAAAAATAAAATGGATATTTTCATTAAGTCATTATTTTTTAAAGAAAAAAAAATCAATTAGTGAACATAAGGACGCAATTTTATTTTTTGTTTGTTTTATCCATGTCTAATTTCCTAGTGGGGATGGTTGAGCCATTGCTCAAGTATCTTCATTCTCACTGCCTCAAGTATCCCCATTCTCACTGGCTCAAGTATCCTCGTTACCACCATTTTTGTTTATCAGAGTTTTACTAAGTAAAGCATGCAGCTATTTGAACTAGTTTAGATTCAAAATACAATTGAAATTATACTTATTAAATTTATCCATATGATTGCAACTTTAAACAAAACTTTAAAAAAAAAAATGCAACTAAATATTTACTTTAGATAGGGAAAAACAACTATTAATCACCTTAGTTTCAAAATGGTACCAAGGTATGTGATTTATTTTTTACATGTTCAGAACTATAAATATATTACCATATCGCCAGTTTTAGAAAGAAAAATTAACCAACTATAGAAATAATAGGGGTGGCTCAAGTATCCCCTATTCTCAAGTATCCCCACTCTCCCCTATATATAAAGCTTCCCTGCACCGTGTGCCACATCTGGCACATACCAAAAAGAAAAAAATAATCAAACTGAATATACTAAAAATTGTAATTTAAGAAATTACCCCAACCATTTGAAAAATGTTTCACTCGATACATTCATCTATCATTTTAAGCTAAATACCAGTTGTTTTATTGTGTATTATCCGTGCCACTGCTATAAATGACTTTATACATGCTGCAATTTGAAGGTACGGTTCGTTTAAGTTATATCACTCTATTGTCGCCAAGCATAAAAGTTGGCGACGAAAGAAACATTTCAAACTATTTAACATTGTTGGTGCAAAAGTAATCATTATTAAAATACAGCTTTGGCATATACTGTTATACTTGTAAGACTTTGGCATATATTGTTTGATTTTACAGAGCAGAATTTTGGTGATGGAGGTTTTAAACCAAAATCGATCGCAGCACATGCATCTGTGAATCGGTCCATCAGACATCGAATCAAAAAAGTTTTTTCCCAGTTTTTCCCAAGCCGATTGCTTTTTAGTTTTCTTTTTAGGTGGTGGAAAATCAAGAGTAATAGCTATAACATTTTCCGGCTTGTTAGAATCACTATTGGCACTCAAATTTTTCTGGTTAGAACCGACCGATAGTAAAACGCCATGGCTAGTGGATTGGTCGCCCTGGCGACATGATGTTTTACAATTAATCGGTTCGGCATTAAATTGCTTCCTTTTTCGTGATCGCCTTTCAACACGTAATTGGTTTTCAGCGGCTCAATAATCTTTTGATTTTATCATTTTCTGCATTGAAAGACGTTTTTGCGCCAAACCAAATACAGTATTACTCAGTTATCCCGTCGACCAATTTCGCCAAATGATACGAATCGCCAAACTAATAAGCAACTTATACATGTTGACTGTGTTTAATATCATTGAATGCGATATTCACGTTCATTCATTTCTTTGGCTTCGGCTTTTTCCGTATCTGTTAATTTCCGTCTACCCATTTTTAAATTTGTTAGTTTTCTCCTTTATTACAATGATTTTAACCATTTTAATTTACTATTCAAATAAAAATTCTTCTAAAAGTAAAGAATTTAATTTAAATTCAAATAAAAATTCTTCTAAAAATAAAGAATTTAATTTAAATTCAAAAGTGGTAACATCATTCAAAAGTGGTAACATCATTCAAAAGTGGTAACATCATCGGGTCCATTCTCCCGAAAACAACAACCATTTTTCAAATGGTTAAAAAAAACTGTAATTTTCATTACATGCCATGAATTTGTGCAATATCATAAACGTAACTCATCAAGAACAATCTAAAGAATGGAATAGAACACATATTTCGTCTATGTCAGATAATATATAATTTACTCTCTTGAAACAAAGAAAAAAAAAATCCGGCTATTAATGCGAAATTTACTTTTATTATTTTTACTAAATACTTAAAAATATTAATATAAAAAAGTTGCAGAATGTTAAGCAGATAAAACTAAATAATCTAAGCTCATTTAATTGAAAAACATAGCAATAAAACATTTAAAATTCCTAGTTATGTATATAGGCTACACACCATTAAGTATTGAATTTTAGCTTAAAATTTATAGTTTAATTTTCTTTTACTTTTTTTTTCTTTATTAGACCGATATATAGCTCTCAAATAATTTGTTTTTATAAAAAAAGAAAAAAAAAATCTTGCAGTAAAGGATTAAAACATTTCTTAATAAAATCCCTATAGTTGGAATATGACTTTGTACCATAGATAAATTAATTTAATTTTATTTTATATGAAAATTAAAAGTCTTGGTCTGAGGCACAAAGAGCCAACTTAGGGCCCATGTACATTTTATTAATAATTTTGCATGTATTAATTATTTAAAAGAATTTTTGAACATTTTTCTTTTCGGACGAAAGAAGGATTATCGAAACTCGATCTTAAAAGCTTTTTCAGTCGATTTTTAATTTGAATTGCATTTAGAGAAATTTCATTTTCGCTCTCATACAAACAAATCACAATTACAAAACTTTCATTATGTATATGAATGTCCAGGAATAATATATCCTTCTTTACTCAACAAATTCACAGCCTCGCTTTGGCATTTTACCAAGAAAATAAATCGTTAAACGGGCAAAAAAGTAAGGGAAGAAATGCGAGGCCTCTTTCCTGATTTCTGATGTCAGGGAGGAACGAAAGATTTCCAATTCCGAATAGAATTTCTTTGTCAGGTGGCAGAAAATGCTTTCATATTTTATATAGACGAATGTGTTGATTGGAAACAACTTGATTCCAATTTGCGATGATGCGGTGAGTTTTTCAATTTCTGTAAAAGAGCTTGATAATGAGAGGAAGTAAGTACGTCGTGTTTTAAATTACATGATTATAAAAGAAAATTTTGTTGCGTTTAAAAAGAATTTTAAAAAAAATGAAAATTAGCTGAAAATTAGTGCGAATGGATTAAGTATTATTTTCATTTATTGAAAGAGCCTTGTTATGAAAAATTATAACGTACTCTTTTGATAGATTCCTCGATTTTAACCCTTTCGGGTTTTGTGTACCATTAATAGTACATGTATTTTAAGCATTATATTTTGTTTTAAGAAAGACATTTGCTACTATTTACATTTTGTAACGTTAGTATAAGTTTATTCTTTTATTATATGTTCTCCTTTATGTTTAGGAATACTACTAATAACAATTATTATTATTATTATTTGCATATTTCTTTTTGCACTGTTTGCGATTCTTTTACTTTAAACATATATTCCACTGTTTAAATTCAAAATAAAAGTTACTTTCCTAAAAGAATCACGTGTAATAAAGTGCAAAAAGTTGTAGAAAGTTGAAATATAAGTTAAATCTTTTGTTGTATAATATTTTCCAAATATCTCCAAAAACACTTCCTTAGCCCATTGTCATATGAATAAGAATTGAATAGTATGCAAAACAACAACATTTGTTATCTTTTAGACTACGAAATATTCCATAAAACATAATTATTCTATTTGGATAAATAATGTTAATGTTATTAATGTAAAAACATTTTTTTTTAATATTTGAAAAAAAAAAAAAATAATAATAATCGATTCCCTAAAGGGCGAATTTGTATGTATTTCAAATGTATCGTTTATTTTCTGAAGATACGAACTAAAAAACATTCCATTATTTTTTTATATTTTCAGGAGGCAGTAACATCTCTTTTGAAAATATCCAGAACTGGTATATGTTAATTTAACTCAGAAAATATCCCTTCTCCATAATCAGAGACTCTAAAAACAAAATACTTAGGATTGAAGTGATTGGGCGCGGATAACCTCCTTTGCTCTCCTTTGCGGATTTTGAGTTATTTTACGCTTGAAATTTTCTTTGTTTCCGGTAATTTTGAAAATATGTCTAGATTATTTAAAATAATTGAGTATTAAAAAGGAACAAAAATGGAGGGGGGGGGGGGGGGTGATGATTTAACTGAATAAAACATTGGAATGATTTTTGTATCATATTGATTCATGGTGCAATTACTAAATGTAGTATTTATTAATTTATTTAAAAAGTCATTATCAAGCTTTTGTTACGGAACTTCAACGAAAAGAAAGCTTGAGTAGTGAATTCTAAAAATATATCACACTTTTCCGGTAACAAATAAATAAATACATAGGATGATAAAATGCAACGAATATTTTTAATTTTTATGTTACGATAGATTGTCACGTATACAGGCATACAACATTTTTTCTAAAAATACAATTTGCAGTTTTTTTTTGTAACAAAATCTGCAAATCTTTTGAACAGAAAATAATGTTTTAAACAAATGTAAAAAGGTTGGTTTTTACTTTACTTTTTGAACAAGATGGTAGAGCTAATTGCTTATTTAATAGACACAAAACTAAAAAAAAATATTTTCCAGGCATTTTATGTTCTTCTTCACTTAACAAATTCACGGCATCGCTTTGGCATTTCAAGAAAATAAAGCATTAAAGGGAGCAAAAAGAGGAAAAAAAAAAAGGAATAAGCAAATAAACCACTTTTAAAAATGTGCAGAAAAATGAGACTACCCACCTGATTTCTGCTGTTGCTGATAAGGAAAGTGAACGATTTTAGATTCAATTGACACTTTCTTCGCCAAAGAACACTTTGGTTCTTATCTGACGAAATGTGTTAATCTAAGAATAGTACCGTCGGTTTTTTTTTTTTTTTTTTTTTTTTTTTTTTTTTAACTTTGTTAGTTGCGCTAGGTCTTAATGTCGTCGACCCTTCGCATACAGTAAATGTAAAATGAGAAACTTTATTCAATTAATATCAAATATTATCTCTATTGTTTATATTAATTAAGTTATAAATTTGCATTTTACTTAAATTATGCACTTTATTCATGAAAATTCGAATAATGGGAAAAGAAAAAATGAACTAACATAAGCGAACGTTTCGCATATGTTTCCACCAATTTCAACTTTACTTGCAAAACTGTACCTGAAGGAAAAACAGAGGTATCTTGTTACCTCACTGTGTCTTTGGAGAGACATTTAAAATCAGCTACATGGTAGTTAGTTTTTCGTTGTATTTGTGAGGGCGCATAAGTACGGGGAAAATATTTATATGGGCGGCAAAAAGACTGACACGCGACTACTGCCGGGTTAATTGAGAATTGAGGTTAATTTTATTCTAATTTGTAAACATTTTTTAATTTTCTATCGAATTCAGATTGTCTAAGCAGTAACACACAATATCACATTTACACATATTACACGTTTTACATACTAATTTTATGTATATTTTATAGATTTTAAACAAAAACTATTATTTTTATTTATTTATCTATTTGTTTGTTTTACCCAGACACTAATGTTTAAAGAGAAGCACAGCTTAATCATTAAAGTCTCTCATACTAAATTTTTTTTCAGAATTTAATAGACAAAGACAGAAAAAGATGCTTTAAATTAAAAAAAAAAAAGGTGAATAGTTAATATTACCTAACAGAAGCTAATTTTCACAAAAAACAGAGCTTAATTGTTAAAGTCTATCATGTTAAATTATTTTTCAGAATGTAACACACGGAAAGACATGCTTTAACCCTTTATCTACCGGCGGTAATTATAAGTACCATTAAAATTACTAATAAGATTCTTTTAATACGTCGATTAGTTTTAATTCTGTGTAGAATGAGTTACAGATACATTACTTTATTTTGTTCCGAAAGCACCGTTGGTTACACAAAACAAAAATATTTTTAAAAGGATGATTTCTTTTGCCTTTGTACCTTTTTCAGCTTTCTTGGCGTTGAGAGAGGGGGGTGAGGATTTTTCAATTCGGAAATATTTCCGAATATTCGGAATATAAATCGGAAATATTGTAAGAACATCATATTTGTACATTTTATCGTTCTCGAAAATACTAAAAATGATTTTAAATAAAAGATCTGAGTGAAGTTATATATATTGCAAAAAATCTATGTAAATTCAAATTTAATTAATCCCTCTAAATCTTTCAAAAATTTATTAAATGACTATGTAAATCTTTTAATTTAGTTTAAAAAAATTACGTAAAATGTTTTAGAATGTAAAGTTTTCATGAAATAATAATTCGGTAGATAAAAGGTTAAAATTTAAAAAATGAATAAACATTACCATTGAAGAATATATATATTTTTTTCCAGAATATTATATTCTTCTTCACTCAACAAATTTCCATCGTTGCTTTGGTTTTTCACTGAAGAAATGGAAATGCAAACAGAGCATTTTCAGAAATGTGTAGAGAAGTCAGACCATCCTTTTTATGCTATCGGCAAGAAAGAAGGATTTCTGATATCCCCAAATTTTATTTCTATATATATCAGAGATCGGTTTGATTATTTCTGTGGAACAATTGTCAACCCTTTACTGTACGATTTTTTCTACTTTTACGAAAAAAAATATTTCCAGTCTATTTATTGGTCTAATAATGGGAAAAATATTTAAAAAAATTGAATTTAAAAATTTCAGCTAAAATTTGATATTTTATAATGTATGTGCCACACGTACACAATTACGGGTTAAAAAATATTATATTGCCATCTATTGCAACTAAATTACTTTAAAATGGTTAATTTTATGTGCTCAACAGTCTAAAACATTTTTTTATACTGATATTTTTAAGTATTCAGTAAAAAAAAATGAAAGTAAAACTTCCCATAACCCTTTCGGTTCCGATTTTCCTTTTCATTTTGAGAAAAATAATTACTCTTATTTTAATAACGTTTATCATAGCTATCCAAATTAATTTACTGAATTTAAAAGGTATCTCATTGTCTGAAATCTAACGAATGTACTTAATTTTGTATGCTATTCAATTCATATTTGTATGATAATAGGCAAAGGAAGAGTTTTTAAAGACGTTTGGAAAATATCGTATTACAACAGAATCTGAGATCATATTATAACTTTCTAAGGTTTTTTACATTTTATCACACACAAAAGGTTCATAAAAGTAACTTATATTCTAAATTTAAACAGTGAAATATTTGTATAAATTAAATAATCGCCAACGGTGCAAACATAATTAAGTAAACCTTTATTATTATTATTATTATTATTATTACTTAACGTCAAAACATAAATGGAACATAATAAGAAAGGTACAGTTACCGGGTGTCCCAAAAATGACTGATGGATTTTAAAATTCAATAACTTGCAAACGGTGACAGCTATTTAAAAAATTTTTGCAGGAGGATTATGTATAATGTCAGGCGTTTTTTTTAACGTAATTTTTATTTTAGTTCGAATTTCAAACAATAGGTGGCACTGACGGCGATGGAAGGCCAGGTCGACGCTCTACTCAGCACTGATCACCTGGCCTTCAATCGCCGTCAGCGCCACCTATTGTTTGAAATTCGACCAAAAATAAAAATTACGGTAAAAAAACTCCTGACATTATACATAACCCTCCTGCAAAAAAATATTTTTTTAATAGCTGTCACCGTTTGCAAGTTATTGAATTTTAAAATCCATCAGTCATTTTTGGGACACTCGGTATATACTATTATCTCTACATGTAGAAAATAATTAAGTAAATGTTCAGACAAAATAATATTCGATGAAAACACATCTATTATTAATAGTACACCAGACTGGAAAGGGTTAATAGCTTGATCGAAATTTCTTTTGCTTCCGAAGAACTAAGCCTGGTGCAGTCATAAAATGTAGAAAATAAGTGTTATACCATTCTTTGGATTCTTCCTGATGAGGAACAGTGATCATATTGGCAAATTCATGACGCATAATAAAAATTATAATGTAATAATTATATTATATTATCATTATTGACAGTAGTTTTACAAAAAAGGAAGTATATTCCTTTTCTAATTGATTGTACAATGTTTAAATTTATATTTTAGTCACACAAAACAACTGTAAGATTTTCAACATAGTTACTTAGTTCAATAAATACTAAAAGAAGACCCCAGAAGCCAAGGGGTATATCGTATTTACTCGTGTATAACGCGCACTTTTTTTTTTTTTTTTTTTTTTTTTTTTAAGGGCATAATTCCCTAGGTGCGCGTTATACACGGAATATTTTTTTTTACTGCTGGATGTAATCAGACGATATACATATGAATACAAAAATGTATTCAAAGAAGACATTAAAACTCGAAAAATCTTATTTAATTGAAGCATTATTGCATCTTTATTTAACTCCTTGCACCTTTTTTATACAAGAGAACTAGTAACATTATTTAAACGCTAATTAGCAATTCTCGTTGCCATCACTCACTCTACCTCCCTGTCATTCACTTCCTACCCGATGTCTAAAAATGCATTTTCGCCTTGTTTTCTGGCTTGATGTACTGTTTGTTTCGTTTTTCTTTACTGAAATTTGAACGGTCATTCATTCACTTACATATCAAATTTACGGTGCGCGTTATACACGAGTAAATACGGTAAGTGACAAAATTGAAAAAATATTACTAAGTCCATGGACTAGCTGGAAATATATGCTTTTTTCATTTCAGGTACTGAAATATAAATGATTTTCTAATTAGGTGCTGCGTTCTAGAGATAAGCCACATTTGCCAAATAATAATAAATGTTGATTAAATATAAATTTAAAGAAAATTGTTCGCTACTTTTTTTTACAGATATAGAAATAAGAGTTCAAAGACCGCAGTGAAACAAGCGACAGTTTTCTATTTCGATTCAGTCAATTGTTATTGATTTTCAAATTTAAAGTCTGCTCCAAATCGAATTTTCGTCACTTGTACCCCTTGGCTTCTGAGGTCCCCAAATAATAGTAACAAATGCACAAATAGAGTAATAAATACTATGAAAATAATAATAATAATAATAATTAATGAATATAAATGAAAACTATTTGCAACGAAAACAAAGAAGCTAACTTAAAATCATAAATCATCGTCTAATGAAATGTCTAAGAAGTATGGGTAATTATTTCTAAATATAACTTTAATTGCTGGAAAAACTTTGCTCCGAATGTGAAGAATTTTTAGTTTCCTATTAAAGAGCTTGATAATGAGCGAAATAGGTATGGCGGGATTGAATTCAGATGATTGTAAAGGAAAATACAGATGTTTAATAAAGGTTTTGCATAAAAAAGGGATAGAATAATTAAAATATTATTATAAACTTTGCAGGTATAATTTTCGAATGTTAAAAGAAATCATTGCCATGAAAAATTATATATCATATTAGGAAATTTTTTTCAATATAAATGGGTGTTTATTGATGTAGAATCACCCTATTTTATTGATGCATACTACATACGAACTCCAAATAAAAAAGCTGAAAAAAGTGCCAATCCTTTTTAAAAAATACCATTCTTTCTTGTAATAAATAACTGAAAAGGAAAGGCAAATAACAACACTTTTAAAGGAAGAGTTTACCTCAAAAATTATCAAAAAATCCATTTTGTTTTTTGATATTAAATCAAACTTGGCTTAATTGTGAATGCCCATTGTTATCTCATCTTTACCCAAACGGCAATTATTTCGCGAGATATTGTAAATTTTGTCAACACACCCATGCATAATAACCCACACAAATAAAATCTTTAAACGTCTTGGCTTTTTTTCATTTTTATATTTTAATCACTTTCCTATTTTAGAAAATCTATGGCCTTATTATTATTTGAGAGAGAGAATTAAACTTCTTTGTGGTTTTTTTCTTTTTTTTTTCTTTTATGTATTTGAGAGCGAGATTTAAACTTCTTCGTATACGCTTTTTTTTTTTTTTTGTATATGAGAGAGAAACTTAAACTTCTTTGTGTATATTCTTTATTATATTTGTGATAAATCTATGCATTGAATTAGCCTTAAGGTTTTTTTTCTAAATGAAAGTATATGAAGATGTGTTAGATTTCGAAATTTTTCACTATATGCATCAATAAAAAATAATTATTTAATGTAATGTTAGATGTATTTAAAAATCCATTTGCAGTTTTGTGTAATGCACGTAAAAATATAAAAAAAAACCAGATAAATAAATCCATCTTAAAAAAATAGTAGAGATTAAAAAAAAAATTTTTTAAACAAATAAATAATAACTAAATATGCAGCTAATATTTTTTAAATGTTCTTTTAGTCGAATACTCAAATGCAGTGAATTCACCAATTAAACCCTATATTTAAAAATAAACAAAATCGTTGAAAAGATAAACCGTCCTTTTTAAGATACGAAACACATGTTCAGAACACACCAATTTTATACAGTGTTAAATTAAGACTTTTTTTTTCAGGGAAAGATTTCTTCGTTTCAAATGTTTTGATGATGTGGGGAGATCCGGTTTATCCGGTGGAAAAATTCAATTTTTGACCAATAACAAAGTATAAAATCGTAAATTTTCCGATCTCTTCATCTCCCCTTTCCTTCAGGCTACCCTTTGAATTGAACACTGAACTTTCTATAATTTTTTAACAAAATTTATGCATTTTTTCCCTTTTCAAAGATACAAACAACTTAAACCAAATAAAAACATGTTATTAAAGATTTTCATTATAAATGCTTTTCTAAAAGATTCTTTATTTTTCAAAAATAGAACATTTCGTGTTTGCTTTTGAACAAGATATTAAACTTCTGAAAGATGGTAGAGCAATTTGCTTACTTAATATTAATTGCTTTCTCTTTTACTCTACAAATTCACGAAATCGCTTTGGCACTACACCAAGAAAATAAATCGTTAAGCGAGCAAACGTAAGGAGAAAAAAAATAAATAAACAACTTCACATAATGTGCAAAGAGAAATGAGACCTTTCCCTGATTTCTGCTGTCAAAGAGAGTGAGCGATTTCCGATTTCACAGAAAATTTCTTTGTCAGACGGCAGAAAACGCTTTGATACTTTATCTAGAGGAATGTGTTAATTTGAATCTATTTGATTCCAATTTGCGATGAGTTTTTCATTTTTGTTTATAGAAAAGGATAATAGTAGAAATAAGTTATATCGCGGTATAGTAAATAACATATTAATAAAATAATTTATTTTTTAAATAAAAGATTATAAAGAAAAAGTTTGACCCTTTTAATGAAGATTTTGCATAAAAAACGGCATTTAAAAATAAGACAAAAGGATATTTGTAGAATAATTTGTAATAAATAGAGCTGTTATTTAGATTTGTTAAAAAGAATCTATGGTAAAAAAGGACTGGATTATGGAAGATTCCCCAATTAAAATTCATATTTCTTAAGATTTTACTATCGCCGAATTAAAAAAAAATATACAAATTAGTGTGCGAGTAATTAATTTCCTTTTAATAAAATGTGCGATTTTATTTTAAATATTCTTTTAATAAATAAATGTAACGTAAACAGAAAGAAAGGGAAATATATCTATACTAATAAAAGAAAATTATGCATAGTATAACCTTAACTTTTATGAGACATTTGATTATGAGAGATAGAGTTAGGTGCCGTAATTTTATTCATTTATTACACATTTTGAATAACAAGTGTGTTTTTCTCAATTCTGCAGACATCAAAATCATAAGAGGTATTTAAGCAAATCTTTTAATTGTTTCACATTAAATAATTTTCGAGAAGCTACGTGATATGCATTTTGGGACTGTAAACTCGAAAGGAACCGTTAACTTAGATTTAATTAAAAATAGCAATTTATTTTGAACAGTAAGCATGAAGATAAGGTGTGAAGCGGATTTAATGCAGACGATCAGAAATAAACTCCTTTTAAAGATAACCGAGAGAGGGGTATGAGACCTTCCTTGAAACTTATTAAATCTAACTCATTTAACTCGACATCAAAGCACTAAAGTGTTCGATAAGAGTACCCTGAGAAATTCAATTTTGCAAATAATATCTTTATAAAGGGAATCCCGTGGGTTCCGATATTACTCTTTGTGTTAAAGAAAAAATTCACCTTGTTATCAAATTAGTGAAAACTCACAGCTGAAGTCTTCAAAAAGGTGATCGGAAACTCCACTTCATTCAATAGGCTGCTAGAATTTCACGAAATATCTAACAAACGGGTGCGTTCCAAATCCACTGAAATCATTTAGTACCGTAATCTAACATAGCTACTACACAAATGCGGTTATCTAATTAACATATCATTGTGGAAATAATCCTGATATTCCTTAATAACCAGAATCTCGGATATATAAACGTACTTAGGAAAACTTAAATTAATGATCGAATATGTATCATTCATATTATGATTTAGGGCAACAAATCGCATGTAAACTATCAAAACTCACGCACCCATTAGATTTTCTTCAAAGAAAAAGAATAGCTAGTCACTTTGCTACAATCACTCTGATTAAAAAAAATATAGATAGATGTTTACTTTTTGTTGAAATGTTGTTAAGATGGATAAGCAATTTGATTACTTAACATACGCAGAACTATGTAATATTTCGAAGACATTTTATCTTCTCCTTTGCTCAATGAATTAACAGCGTCGTTTTGGCATTTCACAAAGAAATTAAATTGATAAGTAAACAAAATCAAAGGGAAAAATGTAAAACAACAACTTTCAAAACTGTGCAGAGAAAATTATAAGACTTTTTCGGATTTGTATTGTAAAAAAGCGCGAACAACTTTTAAGTTTTTGTTTTTTTCCCGTGTCCGTTTGTCCGTCTGTCACAGCCATTTTGCTTATAAACTATGAAGCTTGGAAAGCTCAAATTGGATGAAATAATAAAGACTATTGACAAACATATTTACAGATGATTAAACATTTGCAAATATATTTAAGAGGGGGGGTAGGGGACTAAGTAAGTTACTTGAAGGAAAAAAAAAACTAATTTCTTTGTATATCATGTGGGGTATCTTGTAAAAGCTTTTGTTACGCTGAACTTAAAAAAAGATATATAATTTTTAATTTTAGGCATTACATTTTCAGAGATATCGTTGTATTATAGATCGCATAGTTATTGAGAAAAGCACATCTTTCTGTTATACACAAAGTTTGATTTGTGATCATTCAAAAAAGATTTTTAGGAGTGTTGGAGGTACCTATCGTAGCAGAATTATAAAAAAGCATTGTTGATAATGATTTTAGAAAAAAATTGCAGGTAATTAGCCAAAATATTAACTCTTAAAAACAGAGAAAGTTTGGACATAAATAATGATGAGAGTAGTGTACTCTGCATAACATCGGCTCTTAAAGTCCAGATAATAACATTTAATAATATATTTTTGTAATGCAATACCTGGTAGCAGTATAAAAACAATACAATTCATACTGTTGAAAATATACTAATTTAATTAGAAATAATCACATAAATCAGGGTTCGTATGCATGAGAAATAAAAAAAATATCCGAAAATCCTGGTACTAAAATAGTACCAGGATTTTTTTTTTTAAACTATCGTTTGCCTCTACTACGTTACGAAATTTTTGGTATTAAAAAGGTCTATTTATTATTACTATTTTTTTAATCCCTTATGTATGCGAACCCTTCATAAATACAATGAGGTTCGCAACTAGTTTGAACTGAGTGGGTCTGTCATTAAGACTCTTGTGTATTTAAAAGTAAATAAAACCTATCTGGAAAAATGCGCCATGGACCAAAGAGGCTTTGCAAATTTGCGAGTTCCTTTCTACACAAGCTCCTTTAGCACAATTCCAAGATTCGACAAAGGTTTTGTGTCCAGTGCTACACTGAAAAAAAAAGGATATTACTGCGCTGAATTTAGTTTTATGAAATGCAAACTAAAGTTTAAATATTCATTACCTTTTATTCTCAGTACCGAGTTAAGTTTCTTGTAAAGAGATAAGAAAAAAAAGAGTTATACAGAACAGCAATATTTGATATAATTTAAGCTTCGTATCTCTTTGAATTTTTATGGTATAACTATTCATACTTTTCTAGTATATACAGCTATAACCAATCCTTTTTTTTTTACAAAATCTTATTAATTTTTTCAGCAACGATTTTCTTTTAATAATACAGTTAACTCCTTCTCGATGAGAACACTTTGGTTTAATTTTTAATCTTTAACCACCTGTTTTTCAAAACATAACTTTTTTTTTACTTAATTGCGAAAATACTCCAATTAAATAAGATAAACTTTACAATAAAAAAACTGGTAGGAATAATAAATGATTCTGAGAATTTTATGTGGCACGTATACCAGTCACTCGTCCCCAAGGGATTAATAATTCATATGATTATTGTATGGAACCCTCTGTGCGCGAGTAATACTTACCCTTGACTGTTTTTTTCCCTCCTTGAAACGTATAATTATAGTTATACACTATAAGAGCAAACTGCCCCATTTGCCCATATCGTGTCACTTGTGATTTTAGACGTTTTGTTAAAAACAACAACAACAACAAAAAACATGAGGAATTATTCTGAAACTCTAGATGTGTAAACAGAATAGTACAGATTATATATTTCTCGCAATTTTTTTTTTCTCTGAAACTCCATAGGGGACCGTCAACAAATTAAAAACGTACAGATATTTTTTTAATAAATCTGTCAAAAATAATGCAGCAAAAGCGTTCAAATTGTAGATTTTGATTAACTGGCTTACTTTTATAAACTATGTTCCTTTTTATGAAGGTAGCACGTATAGCACGTAGCACTTGTAGAGAATTTAAGGTTTTCATAAAAACAAGCCGAAATTTTGTTAAGTTTTCGGCTTATAGTTTGTAATGTATTAACATTAAAAATGTTCTTTTTAGAAAGTATGACAAACAATATTATACACAATACCCTGTGATTATAACTAAAAGAATAGTAAAAATGGTATGAAAAACGAGCAGGTATGAGCAATGAGCAAAGTAAACGACCAAAGGTAAGTTTATTAAATAATTATAATAAGTTTATATTAAACAGTTCAATATGAAGACGGATCTTTAAGCATGTCTTTTAACACAAATTTTAAGAAAACACAATTCGGAATCGAATGGTTATTTTTAATTTATCTTTCTTTGACAATTTGGCGATTAAACATTATTTTCTTTTGTTAGATGGCAGGTTTTGAACTACAGTTTTGCATTAATTTTTGTCCAACCATTCATGAAATTTTCGTACATTTCGACATTTATTGTATTTAATTTGCTCTGTTTTCTATGAAAATAATATGCTTTTGTTCACTTTTGCTTGTATCACGTATTTTGCAATTTTGATAATAAAAATCCAAAGAAATTACTGGGTTTTCTTATTCTTTTCTTTTTAACACTTTCCGACAAAGTTGAAAAGTGTTTATGATTTCGGTTTGTCTGTCCGTCTGTCGTCTTTTCGCGCTCTAACTGCGGATTGCCCTGAAATTTTTAGACGTTATTGACATTTACTATGGCACGAACCCTATGCAATTATTTTAAGTTTCACTATATCTATGCATATAATATTACGGTGTGTTTAAATGATAGTTCATTTACAAAGCTACACAAAAGAACTCGCAAAAGCTACTGAATATGAGAGTAAATTACTTAAAGGTGGTTTTTATATAAGTTATGCATTTTTTCGTTGAACTGCATACAGTTTACTAAGAAATGTTTGTAGAACATAGATAAAATGATATACAGGGCCTCGCAAAGAATCGGATACATGAGAGCCTATGAATGATATTTTCTGAGAATGTGATTTCTGGAGTTTCAAGAGTGTTTTAGTTTAACATGATTTTTAGCTAAATACTGGAGTGTTATAAAGGTACTAAGTAAACTACCGGGCTGAGAAAAAATATTCCGGTGTTTTCCATCTATTAGTATAAATTATTGTAAAAGAACTTAAACCTGCTAGATATTTTTTTGCAAAACCAAATTTTTTATTATATAGTATATATATCAACCGACAGATCAACTACAAGACTGTTCAAAAGTATTGGAATACATACTTGGCTATAGACAGGAAGGAACGTTATTCTCCTAAATAACGAAGTTTTGTTAAAGATTTTAGAAAGTGTTGGAAAGGGTTTTATAATCTATGTTTAATGCATGATTTTTTTTGCTTGTTTCCTTTCGATTTCGGAATCAGAACTAGCAAATTTTTTATAAGTTTACCTGAAAACTATTTCATAACCGCTACTCAAAATAACACAATTTGATTTATGACAAGCTTTAAAAAAGTGCATATGAAGCAAGCTAGGAATAATAGTTTTGTTCCTTTTTTGCCAACAATACGATGCTTTATTTTCTCTTTACCAGATGTCAGATAACTTAACTCCATCAACACTTCGTTGGCATTTCACCAAGAAAATAAGCACACCGACCAAAAGTTTGGAAACAAAATAAACAGATGCTGAGTTTTTCAAAAATATTAAACCATTCAGATTTTTGCTATCAGATATTCTCAAGATATTTTTTAAGTCAGATAGCAATTTAATATACCAGCGTACTTAACTTTTAAGGGATTTTTATGAGGATATTTGTAATTTTTCAATTGTAATTTTTTTAATTGTAATTGTCATTTTTATCGTTCAACAACCCGATATACTCTGACACACATACTATTAGAAAAAATCTAAAATTTACTGATATATTTTTCCTGAATTTCACAAAAATATGTGTCTTTTCACGGAAATGGGGCATTTTCTGTTAAAGGTCGAAAATTTGCATTATATTTACTGAAAATCACGAACGGACGAGCACAATGGAGATACTCCGTTATCAATCGCAAATTTATTTTCAGTGTTTACAAAACTGATATGTTGTTACACAAAAATGAAAAACCCAATGAAAAAATACTGGCTCTTTTCTAAGATTTGTATCGTACTACTGAATTGCAACTGTACAGATATCAACAACTTTTTGAGCAACAAATTAATCGGACCATATTCTAAACAGTCATTGAGCAAAGAAAATTTCTGGAATAAATTATTTAATCAAACCATGTTATAATTATCATAAGAAAATCATAGTAACAAATTAGGCAAGAGAAGAATGTTTTGAGAGAAGATTTAAAGAAGACATTCTTTTCTTTCAAGAGAAGAATATTTTGAAATCGAGATTTTTTTTCGACTTCTGGTTTTCAATGAATTTACTCATTTTAAAAGTCAGAGATCCCGAAAAACATGTTTATACAAAATGTCTGTCTGTCCGTTTGTTCACTTTATACTATCGAAAATTGTATGTAGTTACACTATAAGAAAAATTATGTAATCCTACAGATGTAAAGTTGCCGAAATCTGTTTGCTTACTGACATTTTATCAGTACACTCTACACGAAAAGATGTAAGTCTACAAAACTAATTTTTGCTACGATACAGAAATCTGTAACTTTACAAAAGTATCAATTAAAACGATAGTTACTAAAATTTTATCTATAACCTGCGTTGCAGTTACATAAAAAATTCTAGGAATTCCAGTTTTCCAAAAAATTCTTAGTAACCTTTCAGATTCTTTTATTTTCAGTGTAAATCTGTATTTGTTACATGATTTATTTTCTGTTACTGTTACATAAAAAATTCTAGGAATTCCAGTTACCGAGATAGCTTTTAGTAACTTTACAGATTTTTTTACAGTATATGGATAGAATTTAACCAATCTTTTGAGCATGTTTTCTATGGCCAGCATCTATTCCTTGATTTTAGAAGAATCTCGCGGAATTGGGCGCTGAATGGCAATTTTTCTCGATTTTTCATAGTTCTGGTGTGCATCCGATATTCATGGAGCGACGAATAATTCGATCCAGCTAACCTGGCGATTCTTTAAGCAGCTGGTGTGCACTGTAAATAAAAATCTGTAAAGTTATTAAAAGTTTTCTAGGAAACTAGGATTCTTAGAACATTTCATGTAAAGGCAACTGCAAAAATTCATGTAACAGATACAGATTTGGACTTTAAATTAAAAAATCTGTAAGGTTACTAAGAAATTTTCAGGAAACTGGGATGTCTAGAATTTTCTATGTAAGTTTTGGAAGATTACTGTAATTTTAATAGATGTTTTTGTAAAGCTACAGATTTCTGTAGGTTTTCAAAAACTAGATTTGTAGGCTTATATATTTTTTGTACACTGTACAAATAAAATTTTAGTAATCATACAGATTTCTCTAACTTTGTATCAATGGAATTACACATTTTTTCAGTGTACAAAAGAAACGAAAAGTATCGATTTTATTAACCCTTTCGGATCTGATTTTTTTTCCATTTTGTGAACAAAATTATTATTACTTTAAAAATGTAAATCGTAGCTATCCAAACAGACTTACTGATGTTTAAAGATTATCTTGTTGTCTGATATGCAACGAATGTACTTACTTTGTGTACTATTCAATTCATATTTATATGACAATAGGCCAAGGAAGAGTTTTGGAAAAATCGTATTACAACAGGGTTTATCAATTATTACAACTCTGTAATTTTTTTGCGATTTATCAATCATGATTCATTCGGAAGAGTAACTTATATTTTAATTTTAAAGAGTGAAAAATATATATAGAATAAAGGAATTGCCAATGGTGCAAAGAGAATTAAGTAATCGTTTATTATTATTGTTATTACTAAAAATCAACACATAAATGAAGTCATAATAAGAAAGACATTGACATATACTATCATTTCTATATGTAAAAAGTAACAAAATAATAGATTAAAAGTCTTGTACAATTAATAGTACACCAGACCCGAAAGGGTTAAATATTACGATTAAAACTTGATATTAACTTGTCTTTACTCCGTTTAATAATGTGAAACATAAACTTAAGATGTAAATCAAAATTGGTGGTATATTGAATTAATAACACTGAAGGATTAACTTGTATAAAAAATTCTGAATTATTATATTAATATCTTTGAGAAAGAAGAGAGTTTTGGGATTGGCACATGTGACTTGTTTTCTTTCATTATTTTTGTTTTTTTAATAGGTGAAAGTTACTTTATGAATTGGTCAAAAAACACTTATTTGAGACTATCTTTCATAAATAATTCCAATATTTTATATTCATTAAAAATATCAATAATTTTTGATTTACTTAAAATGAATTAAAAACTTAAAATTAATAACTTTTGATAAAAAAAAAGAATCGAGATTTATAATTCTTTTCCAAAACCAAAAATCCCCTCAATCTTACGCCGTTGCCATTTCTTTTTCAAAAATAAGCTTTCATAGCTAAACATTGCTTCATTAATAGATGAGCTAGATGAATTTTCACCTTTATAAATAATAAAAACAAATTTTTATCTTTGATTATTTTTATTCTAACCCGCATAACTTATAAATAATCTTTCTATTTATTCGGAAGAAAATTACAAACCGTTAATTTGTTTTTATTTAATTCTATTATTAATTTCTTTACAAAGAAAAGTATCTTTCTTTTTTTATTAGGTGCGTTCGTAATTATGTAAATACGTAGTACCTATAGTTGTCGTTCAGTCCGTCCGTCCGCATATAACAACGAAAAACTACCCAACCGAATCGTTTGAAATTTAAAATACCGTATTTACTCGTGTATAGGGTGCACGCGCGTATAAGGCGCACCCCTACTTTACAAGTAAAAATGGTGATTTCTTAAAATCTCTCATATAAGGCACACTATAAATTTGATACGCTACTGAAGAATGACCAAATGAATTTCAGTAAAAAAAAAAAAAAAAAAAAAAAAAAAAAAAAAAAAAAAAAAAAAAAAAGTCGAAACAAACATTACACCAGACCAGAAAACAAGACTAAAATGCATTTTTAGACTTCGGATCGTAAGAGAATAACGGGAAATAGGAATGAGTGACGGTAAAGAGAATTGCTAATCAGCGTTTAGATAATGTCATTAGCTCTGTAGTATAAAAAACTGCAAGGAATGAAATAAATATGCAGTAATACTTCAATTAAGTAACTTTTTCCGAGTTTTAATATCTTTTTTTTGAATAATTTCTTCTTTCATATGCATATCGTTCGATTGCATCCAACAGTAAAAAATTATTCCGTGTATAATGCGCACCTAGGAGTTTTGTCCTAATTTTTTGGAAAAAAAGTGCGCCTTATACACGAGTAAATACGGTATATAATTATTACATGATTTTGTCGAGTGATTTCAAATTTTATCAAAATCGGATGCATAGTTCAATTACAGGGACAATCAAAAGTATTCCGTTGCATTATGGTCAATGGGGGAAAAATTTTCGAAAGCATTTTAATGGTGTTACACTCATTCGAACATAATAAAATTGATATGCAAATATAAAGTACTTATTATAAAATACATTTTGCATAATCTGTGGTGCAAAGAACATTTGTTATTGATTTACAAGGCCACACAAAAATATTCCATTACATAATGGTACAGGGAGAACATTGTTTGGTGCGCATTTTAATTGTTATTAACTATTTACAATTTTATGAGATTGATATATGAGAGTGATATTTTTAAAATTTCGTTATCGTACGAACGCATCTTATTTGCTACGCTTCACGTGCAATTTCCAACTTTTTTCGTTCTTTCTTTTTCTTTCTTTTTTTAAAGAATTTCAAAGTTTATCCGTGATTATGATTCAAATAAAAAGTTATAGATCTTAAAACCTTAAGAGAATTTGTTTATTAAATTAATAAGCTAGAATCTATACAGATCAACTTTAGCGTAACAATACGATGCTATTATTTCTTTTCATTTTCTTCCATTATATCAACACTTCGTTGGCATTAACTCGATAAGATAAATCTTTACAGAGCGAATGCATGAAAAATAAATAACTGAGCCAGATGCAAAATCTTTTTAGAAATATTAAACCTAACAGATTTTTACTGTCGCTGTGGGTGAAATATTTCTAATTCTCAAGGCATTTTCTATGTCTAGTAATAGTCCACAATATTATTTCTAATAAATAATAAGATGAACTTTGAAATGATTTTGTTACAGGTAGGAAAACATTTGGAATTTAAAGAACAATGACGCTGTAGGAATTTATAGAGCATGTTTAACACAATTAAATTCCGTAAAATTACAGATATTTTTTTCAAAGTGTACAAAAGATCTACGAAAAATATTGATTTTATTAAATATTATGATTCAAACTTGATATTAACTTGTTCTTACTCCGTTTAGTAATACGAAACAGAACTTAAGATGTAAATAAAAGTTAGTGGTGTATTAAATTAATAATACTGAAGGATTAACTTGTGTAAAAAAATTCTGAATTATTATATTAATATACATGAGAAAGAAGATAGTTTTGAGATTGGCATATTTGACTAGTTTTCTTTCTTATTGGTGAAAGCTACTTTATAAATTGGACAAAAAAAAAAAAAAAAAAAAACTTGTTTGAGAATATCTTTTACAAATAATTCCAATTTTTCATATTCATTAAAAATTTCAATATTTTTTTTATTTATTTACTTAAAATGAATTAAAAATTTAATAACTTAAAAAAAAGAGATTTGTAATTGCTGGAAACATAAGCATCCAGCAATCTTCCGTGATTTATAGATACATATATATAAATGGTATATTATACATATTGTATCCTTTGATGTTTTTGTATAGTGGTTGTAAATACTATAGTTGGGGAACGAAGACGTTGAGAGTACAGTTTATACTGTGAATGTTATGCTTCCGCGACAAGAAAAAGTGCGTTGACTATTTCAATAAAATCTCCCTCGGTATCTCTTTTTTCTTCAAAATTTTAATGTGAAAACAATTCATTGACTAAATGCAACTGATTTAAGTTAAAATTTGTCACTATTACGACTTGTACATATAAAATTTATATAAAAATGTATTTATTCGCTTTGGCGAAATTTTGGCGCTAATAAACATGTGTTGTACAAAAATTGCAAACCTTTTTCAGATAACGACACCCCGTGTCTCTTCCAATTTCCGGTCAGTTAAGAGATAATTACTTGAAGAATGGAGTTTTTAATCTGCAATATATTGTTTTTATTTTTGAAACTTTCTAAAATACAGAAACAATATTTGTAGATTTGAACTTATCGGAAAAATTTACCTTAAATGCATACCAAATATGACAATAAAATATTAAACCAAAATAAAATAAATAAAAAGGTTTCTATTTAAGTGCTGAGTTTAAGGATCGAGTGAAACAGGTTTTTAAGGCTGAAACTGAATCCAAATTTCAGTGATCTTTCTATTTTCGGCCGAAAACAAAAACGAATGTAAAAAAACTATAAAGTAAGACATACATAAATATGCATGATTATTAATTAATTATACGTATTTATTAAATATGCATAGTTATTAATTAATTATATAGATATTTAAATATACATAATTACTATTAATTAAACGCATTTATTTAGTTAGTATAATTATTAATTAACTATACATATAGTTTAACTATACATAATTATTAATTAATTATACATATTTATTAAATATACACAATTATTAATTAATTATGTGTGTGACTCAAGTTGACTCGCTATGACTTAAACCCAACACTTTTTATTTTCATAATATAATACGTAATTAATTCAACCATAACACAGAAATATTTTCTATTATACGAATTTCATTAAATTTATAATTCCCACTCACATCTTGAGTCAATGATGACTGATAAATTGTAAACAAAGAAGTTCATAGCAATAAATAGTTTCATTTGAGCCGATGCACCTCAAATTAATGAGTAATGTTGAAAATTTTTGAAGAAACGAGATTTTTTAAATAAAAATAGTTTCGATCAGGCTGAAATGTCAGCAGCATTTTTGCAGAAAACGAAAGTGAATTATCGGCCAATTACTACAAGGGTTGCAAATAAAAAGTTGAGGAAAGTTATTCTGCTCAAACACGAATCTTTCTAACGTCAAAACGGAGTCATTTTTCACAAAAACTTAGGCATATGCAGCGCAATGAGGGGGGGGGGGGGGTCTAAATAATTGAAAAAAGAAAAACTTGTTAAAAAGATTACTGTTTTACTATCCTTTTAATGCCAGTAGAAATTCACGTTTTAATATTTATTTTATTTTATTTATTTATTTTTCATTATTATTATTATTATTAATTTTTTGTACTTTAAATTTTGAAGTTGCTTTTTTTATTGGCATGTTTAAAAAAAATTCCTGCGCGGATGTTTTGATTAATTATAAAATAAATAGTTTATCTTATGTCCTCTTTATAGTCTCCTTTTTGTAAATAAATAATAAAAAAAAGTGATCAAGTCTGCAAACCACAATCATACCCGTTCTAAAATCTTTTTATTTTAATAGTATGTTTTCTCATCGCAATAAAAAAAAAATATGAATAATTTTACATAAAATACAAATGGGAATTCGTGTGTTTCTTCAAAATTGCACATTGAGCAATGTTAGATACCTGGTACACATTACATACATATAGCTTTAAACCTGATTATTAACAACACATTTATCGAAGAAAGAATTGCGATTCGTTTACAAAATAATTAAAAAAATATATTTGATGTTAACTGGAACAACGTTTATTTTTAACTTTCGAAATATTTTAATTCTAAATATTATATTTTAAGATGAAAAGTTCTTGGAAAATATGTATGTTATTCTAATTTAAATAATGTGCTTTGATAATAAAGTGTCAATAACCAATTATATTTAATCTTTCAATGAAATGACAAGAAAAAAATCTTTGAAATAAGATTTTTGCAAGCACAATTCAAAATTAATATTATGTTGCCAAAATGAGTGCTATAACGCCAGATAGTGCAACCATGTTAGGTCACGGTTAAGCCAAGCCGCCAAGCCAACGGAGTAAAAAGTCTGTATAGGCTTTTACATACTCCCAACTTCAACGTTCCCCAATAGTGTATGTTTAACGCTATTCATGTCAGGAGCAAGGCAGACCCCTATCTCAGATGGTATCTAGAAGGCACCAGTTGGGCTCTCGCGTAACAATCGCTTGACATTTACGTCAAGAATGGTTTATTGGTAGATTTACAAGCCAATTAAGCGAGACCCCACACGTTTCTCTAGTTGAGGCTACCGGTCATTTTTCCGGCTGGGAGTGCGTTGCAGACAAGAGGGGCCAGCCCCCCACGCTCGAAGAAGGAGCCAACGAATCTTTTTTCAGGAACAGGCCGGGCGAGAGACTGAATGGTCATTTTTTTCGGGCAGATTGATTAGCCACGCCCGCCATAAAAAAAAGAAAAAAAGAATATAGACTTTTTTTTTCCTCAAAAAAGTTGAGATAAAAAAGTTCGCTCCGAGAGGCGAAGATGTGTTAGAAGAGAAACGTGATTAATTCCAAGGAAGACCTACCAACATCGCCGATGATCCGAATGGGAAGTCCGCCACTGATGATGTGTGATAGCCTGTGATCCGAAAATGATGTCCGCCAGTAATGATGTGTGATAGCCTGTGATCCGAAAATGATGTCCGCCAGTAATGATGTGTGATAGCCTGTGATCCGAAAATGATGTCCGCCAGTAATGATGTGTGATAGCCGAGGATCCGAAAATGATGTCCGCCAGTAATGATGTGTGATAGCCGAGGATCCGAATGTGATGTCCGCCAGTATTGATGTGTGACCGCCTGTGATGTTTTCGAATGCGAGCCTTAACTGAGTGCGGGGCACAAAAGAATATGAAGGTACGGTTTTCTTATAATTTATATTGTTTCCCAAAATGTGTAGGGCAAAATGCCAAGTAGGGGGTTCTGCACGCTCCAATTGGTATTCAATCATAGTATTAAAAACAATAATTACACAAGTAGAATTAATAGTGTTTTATTTTGTTTTTTTTTGTGTTATCTATATTGAAAATAATGTGTCTTATGACGCACTAACAATTTGTAAGATAATTGTAAATAAATTTATATGTTAGTTGTTAAAGAATTGTTAGTATCTTTTCGAACATGAGTCTTACTTTATTTAATTCTATTATGATCTAATTTAGAGTTATGTTTTATTTACGATCCATAAGTTAATTCCGTCTTCAAAAATATTCACAACGCAATTTGGTAATGAAGGCAGTTGCCTCACTCATATCGAAGGGATTAACCAGGATTGAAACGAACGATCACTGTTATTTTGTATTAGATGTAAAAAAAATGCATGAGTTTACTCTATGAATACTCTGAATTAAAGTGATTAGGAGTGACTAACATAATTCATTCTAGGATTTGGGTTATGCTAACATGTCGAAATAAAGATTTCCGTTACAGGAGCTCAGTTCTGTCCAGCAGTAATTATTTTTTAAAACCCCAAATCTCCCCAATCTTACGCCATTGCCATTTCGTTTTCAAAAGTATGTATTCATAGCAAAACATTGCTTCATTAATAGATGCGCTAGAAGAATTTTCACCTTTAAAAATAAGAAAAGCAAAATTTTACGTTTGATTATTTTTATTCTAACCAGCATAACTTATAAATAACTTTCCTATTTACTCGAAAGAAAATTATGAGCATTTAATTTATTTTTATTTAATTCTATTATTAATTTTTTACAACCAAGAATATTTTTCTTTTCTTTCTTTCCTTTTTTTTAAGAATTTCAAACTTTATCCGCGATTATGATTTAAATAAAATGTTTTATATCTTAAACCTTAATAGAATTTATTTATTAAATTAATAATTCCGATCCGATTAATTCCGATCAGCTTTAGCGTAACAATACGAACAATACGATATTTCTTTTCATTTTCTTCCACTATATCAACACTTCGTTGGCATTAAACCAATAAGATAAATCTTTACAGAGCGAATGCATGAAAAATAAATAACTGAGCCAGATGCAAAAGCTTTTTAGGAATATTAAACCTAACAGATTTTCACTGTCACAACGGATGAAATATTTCTAATCCTCGAGACATTTTCTATGTCTAGTAATAATCGGCAATATTATTTCTAATAAATAATAAGATGAACTTTGAAAGGATTTTATTCCAGGTAGGAAAACATTTAGAATTTAAAGAACAATGACGCTGTAGGAATTTATAGAGCATGTTAAACACTCCTAATTTAGATAAAAAGCATTTTATATTTAATAAAAAGTGATAATAAATTGATTAAAAGACTCTTATTTTCGCTATACTAATTTGGGCATATTTTTAAAATGTGTTAATTACGCCTGAATAAAAACATTACCATTCGACTCAAAACTTTTGAAAATGACTTTGAAAACTATTGTTTTGATTTAGGAATTTTAAATTTATTTCAAATATATTACTCCCCTTCCCTCAATAAAAAGAAAAACCCTTTTAAGTTATTTTAAATTCCGTAACTAAACCATCTCGTGAGATTTGAGGAATTTTGAGGGGCAATAGTTGAAGTACATTTTACGCATTATTCCCCAAAACAGAATTGTATTTTATTTATCGACTAGCACGCGTCGCTCGCTACGCTGGTCCTCTCTTCAAGACGAATCCTTGTTTTTTAAAATAAGTTCTATTATAAAACGACATAATAATCTGCAATTTACAAAAACTATGCCTGAAAATTTACCAAGCTAACAATGTAAGTCTTTTCAAAATTCGTCCATTAGTAGTTTTTATAAAGACTAATCTTACATAATCGTGTTTGCGTTACTATAGAAATTTACTCAAAAATAACTGACTAACACTATAATTGAGCATTATAGAGCAATAAGCAATATACTAAAAACACTCCTGAAAAATTATCTAACTTACAATGCAATACAAATCACGCAAATTTTCTGTAGACTCGATTATGCAATACGTCAGATCAATTTAAGCCTTCTTTTTTAAAGTTCATTATACGCCAAACCCCGCCAATTAATTTACGCCAATCATCGGTTGAATCGATTATTTAATTTTACCTTCTTAATTACTACATATGTAACAAACTACACCAACACTTTCCAGTTTTGCAGATTTTATGATCCGTTTTTACAGCTAGACGTAAATATGTCTGTCATTGTGAAGGTAATTATGTTTGACCTGCGGAATAGTGTCATAATATTCAAGATTAACAATATTTCTAACGTTATGCAGTGATTTTATGCCTCTTATGATAACCCGGCTCGGCTATTCTTGTTTAGTTACTAATAAATTGTTCATTTACTTTTATTTTCAATTTTAAAATTATGTAAATAGTTTGGTTCTGTGATTATTAATTAACTTTATTTATTTATTATTATTCCCTTTTTAAAATAATACAAAATGAGTAAATATATATATATATATGTAACTGATATTTAATAACGAAGGTTTTGTTAAATTGGCATTAGAAAAATATCACGCCAATGCGTACATGACATCTGAGCTACACGCCTTTCGCATATTTCATTAAAAATACAAAACAATAAGGGAAGAGTTCCATATCTTATTCTTGTTGGCGCGATTGGCGAAAAAATCCAAAATGGGTGCTAAATGCCGATTTAGCATTTTTAGTATTTTACCAGGTGTCACAAAAACACGATTTAAAAAAATATATATTGTATTCATTTAAAATATAAATCTTTCTTTCATTTCATTTAGAATACACGCATGCACTATAACTATATTACATACATTTAAAATACACGCCTTTCATACATTTCATTAAAAATAGAAAAGAATAAGAGAAGAGTTCTATGTATTTTCTGATTGGCGCGATTGACAAAGAAATCCAAGATGGAGGTCAAATACTGTTTTAGTATCTTCTCAAATTATTCAAGGTTTCGGGAAAACTTTATTTTTAAATTTTTATAAACATGTATTTTCATTATAAATGTTATATTTTTATTTTGTTAAAAATGAAAATAAAGGTAAATAAACAATTTATTAATAAATTAACAACAATATCCAGGTTACCATGTCAGATGAAATAATGCCATTTTGGCGACAATTAGGTGTCCCCATGCTTATATCCAATAAATCTCCATATGAATAATCGTAAGTTCTCTTATTTTTTAGATTGTATATTTACTTGAATAAAATTGCTAACTTTTTTTCCCTCTCTGTTCATATTTTTTCCATTTAATATAGCAGTTTTGATTACTTAATGAACAACAGAATAATATATCGTTGCGGAGCTGATAAAAATTTAGAAACAACAAATCTTTCAGACCAAAAACAAAGAATAAAAAATCTAACTTTGTTAAAAAAAAAAAAAAAAAAAAAAAAAAAAAGATGTTTTATTATATTATGAATACGCCGCCCATCTATTCAATGATGTAAGTAATTTTTAAAAATGCATCCAGCAGTTCTTGTAATTAATCCTGACATACTTAAAAAACTTTGTTTAAAAAATGGCGTCATTTATATTTTATTTAATTTCAGTTAATTCGTTTGTTACTCTGGAGCCAAATATATAGGCAAAAAAAAGTGATAAACTGACAGATATTGATTCAATATTTGACTTTGACTATTATTTCTAATTGAATTTTTTTCTTTTTTGTATTTTAAATAAAATCAGTAATAGTTTTTTATTTTTTTTCATTTCTAATTAATAAAAACATTTCAATTCTTTTACAAAGATGGCTTAATATGCCGCGCCCAAAATGACAAACATGGGCCAAATGGTAACCCTTTTATCCAAACTAAAAGATTTTTCCGTCATAACTTTATAACTAATATACATAGAACAATATACTATATACGAAAACCTTCCTTGAAATGATATCTATCTAATGGTATAGGCATCCCTTCAGTAGAACTGGAGGAGTAGGCGGAAAACACAAAATTTCCGTTTGTATTTTATATATACAAGGTAGAACCCGTCGAATTTCGACGAAAGAAAATGTTTAAAAAGGAACTGTTTCATCGATTTATAATAAACCTACAAAATTAGTTTATAGTAAAAAATGCATTTTATATTGATTAGCCTAACTCTTAAACAAACGAAATTTAACGTCATATTAACAAAATACTATTTCTATAAAACTCAGTTGTAGAAATTGTTAAAATTAAACTTTAATCATACTTGTAATGGCAGTAAAAAGGAATAAAGATCTATTATTATGATAAAAATTAAAATTTATGTTACTATGCTAGTATTCGAAAATGAAAAAAAGCAAAATTTATTCAACTTTGACTCAATCATAGATTTTTTTCCTGTCAAATCTAAATCCGACATCATTTTCATCATATCAAAATTTGCAAATGCATATTTCGTATCTGTATTCACCTTTTCAGAAAAATGTGGTATTTTAATTCGATCATTTTGATTCAAAACTTGAAATCTCAATGCTATTAACTGAAACAGATATTAAACTATTGATATTCTTTTACGCGTAAATCAAATTTTGTAAATGAAATCAAAATTCACCGGGTTTTATAATAGAATATATTTAAATTTCTATTTGTTCCCTTTTAATGAGAAAATGGCAACATAAAGATACAGTAATCAATTTCTTCCCTTTTTTCCTTTGCTTTCAATAGAAATGGAGTACTCATGTTGCCACAAATAGAAAAGCAGTATTAAAAACTACAAAAAAAAATAACAATATTTCAGAAACAAATTTTGATACAACCTTTAAACAAATTTCATTTAAAAGTACATATTTTTCCCTACACGATGGTGTAAAAAATTGAAAATTTGCGATATTTAGAAGTTTAAAAGTTTGTAGTAGCAAAAATTGCAATACCGAAATTTCATTAAAAATTTGAAAGTGTTGCCATTCGCAAAATGACGTATGCGTTACGCACAGATACGTTTGGCCTTTATAATATAGATAAGTAGATAGATTATTACAGTAGTTTTATTTTAAGAAATATATAAACTCAAAATATCCAAAATCTTAGAAGTTCAGTGATCAGGGTCTGATTTTTACAAATGCTCTGGTAAGGTATTTCCTGTTGCTTATAAAAATTTCCATAATATATTTTAATATATTTATATTAATTGTATATTGTGAAAAAGTTAAAAATACAAGTATCGCTGAAGAAAATTTAATGTAAAATTTACTTACTTAGAAGAAAGTTCTTTTTACAGAGCATACTCAGAATTTGTTTAAAAAAAAAAAAAAAAAAAAAAAAAAAAACAATTAAATGACTTATGTATGTAATAAAGGATCAGTCAAATTTAGCGTCAGAATTACAGTAAAAAGTCTGTAAAAAAAATACTTTGGAATATTTGGCGTGAAAGCGATTTGGCGAGTAGCACTTTTCCTTGCCAAAAAACAAACAATTTTAATGTAACTCAAAATTGTTTGTCAATTGATTTTTAGAATGCGTGAAAGATAGTATTTAATGGATTTAAGCTTAAACAATGTGAGAATTTAACATATATAAATTGTAATATATTGTATTATATAGAAATATGTACTGCTTGTTACAGCAATTATTTAATTTATCATTGAAAAAATTATGGAGTCGAAAGATGAAGTCATTTCCATAGCAACAAAATTTGATGGACAATACTGAATTGGATTTAATTTTGAGATTGAAACAATTTTAATTAATTTAAACTTTGAATTTCGCATTAAATCGTAATTTTTGATAGTTAAATTAAATTTCAATATAAATATGGATATCACAATACTACACTTAAATCAAGCTAAAACCTATAAAAATAAAGTTATTTAAATTAAATTTATTTAAACAAGTTTGACATGTAACATTTTTACCTTAAAGTGTATTGGACATAAAAAATTATTTTTGTAAACCGTATTTCATCCCCAAACGATAAAAAATCGCAAAATAACAAAATTTCCCTTTTCAGTTTTTTTTTCTTTTTTTACGGACGCTTTATCGAGGTTTTGACAAAAAGTTTTTTTTTATGAACATGTGTATCCTTATGAAAAGAATGTAATTTTTTTTCAGATTTTTTTATGTACGCCTGTATGACCTTCCTTGCTAGTCTGTTAATGAAAGTTAATTTTTCTTTCCTCACAATAAGCTGTTCTCGATCAAATTCGGATAGCGTAAAAAGACAGTTGAAGCTAAATATTTTCAAAAATTGGTAATATTCTTAATCATTTTTATAGATATAGATTTTTTTAAGAAAAAAGTTCTATGGGACATTTTAACTACAAAAGCTTCTGAATTTCAGAGAAGATTATAATTTATTTAAATACGCTGCTTTTGTAAGATTTGTGATATTTCCATAAGAATATTTTTAGTGTACATTTTTGGGTGTATTTCTATTAATACATTTTTTTTAATTGAGTATTATTTTGTTTTAACAGATACTTGTGTTACTGTTTACATGTTGTAATGTTAGTAGTTTGTATCTATGCATTTCCTTTATGGCTTGATTTATATCTACTAGGTATTTAGTAAAATTAATAATAATAAATATTTGCGTAGTTCTCTTTGCACCGTTAATTCATTTTGAACATGTGCTTCATTCTTTAAATTTAAAACAAAGGTTACTTATCTGAAAGAACCATGTGTAATTAGGCGCAAAAATTATTAGAAAGTTGTATATCAATTAAATCTTGTTGTAATACAGTATTTCCAAAAACTCTTCCTTAGATTATTGTCATACGAATATGAATTGGATAATACGCAAAACAACAACATCCGTTATGCTTCAGACAACGAAATGTTTATTAAACACTTATATTAACGTAAAAATAATTTTTCTTAAAAAGAAAAAAATTGGACTCGAAAGAGTTAATACTTTGATTATTTTTATAAATATTTTACAAAAAAGTTATAAATATTGATATATTTAATCATTTTTAATGTAAAAAGATGTCTTTGGGTACCACCGTAGAACTTATCCATGATGGATATGCATAGTAAAAAGTATGAAAATAAAACATGTGAAATTATTTATAAAATGCATGACAATTCCATAATAAAATTTAAAAGTATGTTTAAATATTTTTAATTTATAATAATGATCTATTATGGAATTGCGGGTACAAGTTGATTATCCCGTCGACCCATTTCAACAAATTGTATAAATCATCAAACTACTTCTAAATTATGCTAATTGGCATAATTTTTTATTTTAAATAACGAAAAAACAAAAAGAAAAAAAATAGTAAAAGATTAATAAAAATACCAATTAAATATTGCTTGATTGCGTAACAAACACCTGTAGCCTGTTTATTGTCAAGTGAATACGAAATTTACGATAAGCTATTATTGACATTTAATCTTATAGTTTGGAGAAAGTTTTTTGGTCAATAGAATAATCAAGTAGTAAAAGAAATATCTTTATAACTTCAAAAATAATAATCATACTAACTGACAGTTTACTGCATCGGATTAAGCATCTCATATCCATGAATTAAATTAAAATTTGAATGAAATACAGGGTCATGAAAAATTGAAGAGTTAGGAAAATAAGAATTCAAATATCTAGGCAACTAATTATTCGATCGATTTCGTTCTTTCCGCAAAATTTATGTTTTTTATTGTCTTTTACATTCATTCCTTAAAATAGAATAATTTGAAATTTTTTATGTACCTTTCATTAGGCTGAATATTTCCAGAGTTTAAAAAAAATAGTTCCGGACAATCGAAGCTACTGATATTAAATAGGCTTTTTTCCATTATTAAATACTAAGTACACATCAAATTTCAAGTCTCCATCTGAATTTATTCGGGAGATAGAGCGTTTACATATACACAGACAGATGGACGGCAATTAAAAAAATATATATATGTAGGTTTTTCGGTATCTCCAGTGTCTAAAATGTGTGAATCCAGAAAAAAAAAAATTCGGTTTTCAATGCGATTGCAAGACATAACTTATACTAAGTACGATGGGTAAGTAATAAATCAATTTATTTCAGTTATTTTCAAAATGAATTAGACTTTTTTTTTGTATTGATTTATGAATTAGTATGAATGAAAATTATTCTGTGCTGGTCGCGTAACGTATTTTGAAGTGAATGAAAACGAGACATTTTAAAAAGAGAGAAAAGGTTCTTGAAGGCACTTCAGTCGCTTTTCTATTTTGTAAGTGTTTTTCTTTTTCAGATGAACATCGTTGCTTGCATTTAGAAAACCTCAGAGTTTTTAAAATTACAATAATGTATCATTTATACTTTTCTAATTATGAGACTTTTCAATTTGCTTGAGATTAGATTTCAATATATTTTCAAGTATTCAAGTGTTAAAGTATGTATTTCATAGGAGAGGAATAAATATTAATTTCATTTGCATACTTTTTAATTAAAAAATATTTAGTTTAAATTTCAGTCTAAATCGAATTTTTTTCTTTTATTTCTCTGCATTTAAATATTCCAACTCCCAATAATTATTAGATATATCATATGAAGAACTGTAAACAAAAATATGTGATCAAGTTATATAGCTATGCCAAATGAGTATATGTTTAATGAAGGTTTCTTTTAGAGAAAAGGGAAGCTAATTTTCTTATATTTTTCCCTTAATATACATATATTCTTTTTAAAGCACATACATAACATAATAACTAACATTTTCATTAGGAAGCTTGTGTTTTTCAATTTCCCTGTAAAAAAATCTACTAATGCTAAAATACCAACCTAAAAAAAATTAACATTTATTTTTACTTACAGTCTTAAAACGAAAGACTAGATTAGGCTTATCAGGAAAGAACTCTAATTTATTGGATCGTGAATCAGATCACTGTAAAAAAAAAAAAAAAAAATCCGTTTAAATTTACAGCAAAATCAAATGTAAATTTTTTTAATCATATCTAATTTTACTGTAATTTTTACAGCAAAAGCTGCGCCGTAAATTTAAAAGATTTTTTTTTTTTTTTTTTTTTTTACAGTGTCTTTTAAAACGTTTTACTCGCCTTGTTTTAAACTGCTTTTTTAAACTCTTAATCTTGATTTAAATTGCTTAAAATCAACTCGCTACTGGAACTGTTACAATTTTTTTGAGAAGCGGACTTTCAAATCGTGAGATGAGTAAATTTCGGCTCAACTTGAAATATTTTGTGGCTGAGGTTTTAAGAAAGTAAATATTTCACGATTTACTAATTTTTTAAAATCGTTTAGAAAGTATAAAAATATAGAATGTGTCACATAATAAATGGGATACTTTGAAAATAGTATGTTCAGAATCTTCTAAAATACACAGTTAATACTCTTTTTCTTCATCTTTCAAGTAAAATTTGACTTTTCATACATTGATGACAATAATTATTTTCTATAAAATTGTCCGATTTAACTCCATTCTGTTTATAAAATGTCTTTTAGTTGTGATTCTCATTAACGATCACGAACTTTTACTCGATTATGAAATTCATTCTACCCATATTTTATGATTGTAAAGGGCATGTTGTTATAATATCCACTATGAAGTTACAAAGCTAAGCGAATACCCAGCAAAGAAAGAAACAGTGGGCCATCAGCTAGAAAACAGATGGCAGCCAGCAGTGCCATCAGCGGTAAAGTGCAACGGTGCCATTACTTAAACCTGTACTAAAGTGTCCCTCCGAAATGCAGGTGGCCCATCAGTGATGGCCAACAGCAAGCCAGCATTGGTATGCCATCACATTGCTTCAATCCATCAGTTTTCCTGCAGTGCTAGCATTTATCCTACAGCAATTCCTTTGCTGGGCCAGCACTTTTAATCCAGTACCATCACTTATCCTACAGTGTTTATACATTGGTACACCGTCAGACTGCTTTTTATTACTATGAGCCAACAACTACCCTACAATGTTTATAAAGCGGCAGATTATCATACAATGTATATGCTGCTGGACCTTTGCTGTACCAGCGGTTTTTAATCAATATTAGCTTCTAACCTACTGCTAGTTCTTTGCTGGGTCAGCACTTTTAATCCACCACCATCACTTATCCTGCAATGTTTATACAGGGGTAAACCATCAGTCAGATTTGTTTTTACTACGAGCAGACATCCACCCAGCAGTGTTGATAAAGCAGCAGGCCATCATGCAATGTTTATGCTGCTGGACTTTTGCTGTACCAGCAGTTTTCAATCAGTAACATCCTCTATAACGATTTTACACTTTGCTGGACCAACACATTACTACCATTTTTATTCCCATGACCAGCAATTACTGCTTGCTGGGACAGCATATTTATTCAGGGTTTGATTTGCAGCAGAGCATCTGGGACGCTGACAAGGGCCAACAATTTTGGGAGCTCCAAAATATTTGTATTTTTAAATTTCTGAGATCCAATATTTCACTTATAACTAAGGTTCTGTGGAAGCCTAAATTAATATTCATTTAATAATTTTTTTATTTTTCCAAAAAATTCTTTTGAATTTTTGTCCTTTAATACTTTTATGCCAATGCCTAGAGCCCTCTAGGATGCAAATCAATCCTCCCTGAACAATAGTTTTGCTTTAATTGGGATTGATTTGATACATATTATGTGGATATAATTACCGCTGGTATAAATATAAAAAGAAATGAAATCTATCCAAAAAATTATTTTTATTTTGTATTACTTGTAAATATAAGTCTTCATGCAATCCATTTTTATATCTGTTAATAGAGTTCATATTCTATTTGAAGAACAAAATTTCCCGATTACAATTCACAACATAAAAAAAAAGCTAAAATACAATTAAAATGAATTTAAAGGATCTTTTACTCATTTAAGATATGTAATTAAGCTAAGCTACAATAATATATTAATAAAAGTTATATAAACTTATATTTACATACGAATTTATACATATTAAACATTTATTTATAGTCAGTGCTGCTATATCATTTATGCTTTTACAAAAGCAATTTGTTGTGCAGGTTTCAATTCATCTTTTAAAAATTTTAGATAGGTTTTTTTTATATTTAATTATTATTATTATTATTATTATTTTGGCAGCTTGTTTGTAATTTTTTATTATTCGTATTTCATCATATTCTTTTGTAGAGATACTGCCTATATAAGAGACTTTGAACCTAAGGCACGACATTACTCTCTCTAAGTCAAAATTAAGTTAGATCACACAAAATCACTATTAATCTTTTCGAAATTTAATCAAATGGAAATTGAAAAAATTTAATTGCGGCATATAATATTCTAATCTATTGATGATTTCAATTTTTTTCAAACAAGTTTGCATTATAGTTAACTTGATATTAAGTTTCAAAATAGAAATACAATTGCATTGCATTAACTATTTTTTCCCCATAATTATAGTAAATATCTACATGTATGTTCCTCATATTTTTTTTTAATTAAATAGAAAAATTTCAGTAATGGGCACACATCAAAAAGGTTCAACTCTAGCATATATGGTGACAAATATGTATAGCTAAAATATCTATGTTATAAACATGTGGATTTTTGTGAAAATTTTACTTTTATGTGAAAAATTCGAATTTTTTTTACAGAAAGGCCTCAAAATTTAGGGCAATCTTAATGAATGGTAGCACATAAAAATCAGACTTTCAGGTTAAAAAAAAAAAAAAAAAGGCAGTTTTCTCAGATTATTTGAGTTTTTGTCATTTCCCATGTTTTCTAGTTGAATAGAAACACTGTTTAACCAAATATGTTAATACTTATATTTTCTCTGCAAGACATTTTTAAAGGCAGCATTTATCCTGCCTTCAATTAAATATTTTTTTTTAATACAGTAAAACACCAATTTTACAAGACTCACTTCAGTTATTCCTTTCGCAAGGTTGTTGCCAAAACATCAAAACAAAAACTGATAATTTTATTGAGAATACAAAACAATAAATCTCAATGAGATATCTTTAATGCATCTGTTGTATGTTTTCATCCAAAAGGAATTTTATGTAATTACTAAGACAAATAATCCCAGAATTTGTTTGTGACAGTTAGTGCAATGTTCTTAAATATTTCGAATATCCTTTATTGTTGGCAAATATTATTAGATTGTTTAACTAAATAACTAAATAAATACATGGAACAAATCATCTAGTTATAATAAAATTGCAGAATGAATTTATACTGTGAAAAACTGTGTTCATTCTTAAAATATTATTTTATTAATTTTTGTTTAACCCTTTGACGGTTAAAGCACGTCTATTCATAAAATACTAAAATGATTGAATGACACCGGAATTTAAAAACAAATTTATTTCATAATTATAAAAATTTTTTTTTACGTTCTTTGTAAAATTAAAATTTTCATTTATAAATTCCGATGTCAGTATGGCATTTCGTAATTCAAATTAAGTGGTATTCTGGGTGCGTATACGCGCTTATAACCACGAAAGGGTTAAGCAAAATGTAATATTAAAATAAGGTCTGCTGAATGATCTTGGCTCCCCCCCCCCCCCCAACAAATGAATTTATTTGAAAACAAAACTTTCTAGTAATTTCTTAACTACAATCAATTTCAGTAACAAAACTATAGTTTACAAGGTTCATTTTAATGAAAATATAAACAATGACAACAATGTAAGTTCTCATAAAACTTTATTTGGCTTGGCCAACTGTCCTATCATGAGTATTAAATATGAAAAATGTTAAATTTGAAACAACCTATTTATTTTAAAAATTTTGTTCTAAATGTTTTTGTAGCCTAAAAGCTAAGATAAACTATAGTGCATTATATTTAAGTTTTATTTGCCCAATCTAAAGATATCAATCAGTGTGAAGCAAGACATTACCTTTTTCTTACACACACATATCTATAACTTAGGAAAAAACTTTAATGAAAAAACTTTTTTTATTTGCATAATCAACGGTACATTAAAAAAGTTATCATAATGAATCTCGCTGCTGAACTGGATTGCTGAGCGCAACCAAAGCTTTACATCTTCCACATTTGCTTGTAAGACTGTTCTGGTAGTTGGTATTTGACGGGCTGCGGCTGGAAGAAAAAAAAAAAAAGAAGAGAGAATTGAGATTTTTTTTTAAGTGCAGATGTATGAATACAAACCAGCAATGAGACAAACAAATTAGAAACTACAAAATATATTGCTATGTTGACTGTGTTCTTAATTTTCTAAATGATTGATTTCAACTTTGCCAAATTGAATTCTTAAACATGGATATTTAAAACTAATGGACAAAAATCAAAATGTTTAACAGGAAAATAACCATCCCTATATACATTGAAGTAATGTTTATAATCTAAAAATATCAGGTAACCAAGAAAGTTAGGGCCGTACCGAGTACTCGGTATTTACCCGGCATTCGGCGTACTCGGCCAATTTGCCAAGTACATTACCGAGTAGTTGTAAGGATTTAATTTCTAAGCATTTATTATCATTACAATGAGAAATTATTAGGCACAATACATTACAAATGAATAAATTAAAATTTAGCACTAAAATAGTTAATTTCTTCTTGCAAGCTAGTTTTTTTCGCCACAGCATACCATCATCATCATATTTTGCACCGATGATGGTATGCTATGGCTACTGAAACTAATTTGCAAGAAGAAATAAAATATTTTGGTGCTTTGAATTAAATATTTTTGATTTATTTATAATATTATTGAAGACAAAAGAATTTATAACTGATCTGCAAAAGTTATTTGAATATAAATGTATATTATTTGCAATTATTCAAAATTTTTTTATTTAATACATTAAAAATGTCTATAAAATATGGAAAAGTTAAAAAAAAAAAAAACAAATGCAAATTTTTCCCTCCAGTTCACTTTTAATCCGCCTTTCATTGTACCACAATTAAAATGACCGAAACTTTCTTTTTCCAAATAATGTAGGAATGTTTTAATTGGTAGTTTAACTCCTAATATGGGAATCTATTCATTTGAGCTCATCAATATGATTACTCTGAGTGAAAATAATAATTTCATTACACTTCACAGTAATTGCTACTAAACTGTAATTAAATTTATCTTACTTTCAGCAGTATAAAGGCAAAAAAGCTGTTTTAATATTCATACAACATTTTCAATATATTATATTTTGAGCTCCATCTTATGGTTTATTACAGTTAATTACTCTAATAATTAATCTTTTTGGATCCAGGCAAGGAAACTGAACCTTTTTGAAATTTGAGCGTGCAACTATATGGAATGGTCAGAATTCTCCTACAATGTTTCTAGCTAGAGCTAACATGTCTAAAATAACCTGTTAGGCAATAAGCCTGATTTTATTGTAAGTTGCATATTGTGAATAATGCAAGCTTACATCATTACTTTTAACATCAGTTCTTTGAATTATTCAAAATTACAGCAACTATAATCTTACAGCAACCAATTATCATTCTTGATACAGATTTCCAGTATTAAAATGAATTTGTAAATTGAAGAATCAGTTAATTTGCATTGGTTGAATTTAATTTTTATGTATCACTTTTATTTTCCATTTTTAAAAAAAAATAATGCTACTGCTTTAAACTGTTTGAAATTTTAAAAATTACCTTTAAAGATTGTATAATTAAATTTCAAATTAGTTAATTAGAAATTATTTAAAAGTTAATTAAAAAATATATGATTATATGTTAAAGAAATATGTTTATTATATTTACACAGACATGTTACTCTTAAAGCTCACTTCATATGCATTGATAGTTCTTTCTTATACACAACTACTCGGTACTCGGCCAAAGTGCTACTCGGTGCAGCCCTAAAGAAAGTTCAAGCGGTTTTTGAGAACAGCTACTTTTGTTGCGTAGGTGTGGTCGTACTTATTCTAATGACGTCATTTCTGTACATTGCCTTTAAATTGCAATCAGTAGAGAGTTGTTTAACGTATCTCACGTTTCGCTATCAGTTTTGTAGGAAGTACAATCGTTGAAAAGGATGTCATTGACAAAGGAGATTTTGACGCCTTTTTTGCTCTATGAGTTCAAATTAGGAAACAAAGCTGCAGAGGCTGCTAGAAGAACATGCTCCTTGTTTGGAGAGACTTCAGTGAGTGAACGAACCGCTCAAAAGGGGTTCAGCAGATTTTCATTCGGAGACGAGAGCCTTGAAGACAAGTCTTGTGTTGGTTGTCCATCCATCTTAGACCAAGTTTAGCTGAAACAGGAAATGAAAGAGAAGCCTGATCTAACATGCCAGGACCTTGCGCAAAGGTTTAGAATATCTGACAAAACCATCCAATTGCATCTTCATAGCCTTAGGAGGTCACGGAAACTTGATAAGTGGGTTCCTCATGTCCTGTCCGAGGAAAAGAAGCTCCAACGACTGAACATCTGCTTGTCATTGCTGTCAAGCCACAACAAAGCCTCTTTCCTGGATCAGATATTGACATGCGACGGGTAATGTATGGAATGACTGAATGGGTAAAAACCAAAAGAGAAAACATCATTGGTTGACTTCTGGTCCCGTCTCATTGGTTGCTAAACAGGACATCCATCAAAAAAAAAAAAAAATAATGCTGTGTATTTGGTGGACTAGCGTTGGTGTAGTTCACTATGAATTCTTAGAAAGCTGGAAAACAATCACCACAGAAGTCTACTTGTCGCAGTTGAAAAGGGTTTCAGCTGCTTTGCTAGAAAAGCAGCCAGCGCTGGTCAACAGGAGCGGAGTTCTTATTTTCCACAATAACACCAGATCTCATATGGCCAAAGCAACCAGGGACGTGATAAAACCATTGGGCTGGGAAGTTTTGCCTCACCCACCTTACTCCTCGGACATTGCCCCATTGGACTATTACTTGTTTTTGGTCATGGATAATCACTTGCAGGAACAGCAGTTCAAAACCCAAGATTAAGTCACAAAAACTATAACCCAGTTTTCGGACTCTAAACCAAAAGATTTTTTCAAAAAAAGTATTTATAAGCTTGTTTCTCGTTCTGAACATGTAATTGAAGCCAATGGTGATTATTTCAAAGAATAAAATAAGTGTTTGAGATTTTTGTGGGTCGTTTTTTATGACTGATGAAAACCACATGAACTTTCTTGGTTACCTGATAGAAAAAGAAATTCAAACACAAAGTGGATCAACTGATTTGCTAACACTTGAGCACTTAAACATTTTACAATTGAATTGACATGCTTTACACAGAAATGCCAATGTTTTGTTTTACCATCAGTATTTTTCAATAAAATAAAAGTTTATGTTGGTAGTGATAATGAAAAACAACAGTTGATAGTTTTTTATCCCATGATTGTGTGTGATGCAAGTTACATTGAATGTGAAATAAAATTTATCCTATATGTTAGTGTTGCAAAAAATATTTAAATTAAGATAAAAATAGACCCACATTCAAAACTATAAATGTCATTGGAACAATGCATGTAGCATGGAAAATGACAGTATACAACTCATGAAAAAAAATACAGATTTCAATAGCAAAAATTTTAGAAATTACAGTAAAAAAAAAAAAAAGTTTTGTTGAAATTGCAAGTTTTTAACATAGCAGCCTTTGCAAACGATTATGGATTTCATTCAAAAACATTTATAGCAAAGATAGTAACAAAGATGGCTCAGTTTCCTGCAATACTGATTACAATACTCCTACTGACTGCAATACTCCGTTTCCTGCAATACTGATGTCGCCTGTAGGAGACACAAAACGCTGCTTTAATGGCACACAGTACGTGATAGAACCGCATAATTTAAATTTTTGCTTAAAATGTATCATTTAAAAAATTAAAAAAAAAAAAAAAGGGGGAGGGAGGGTAAACTGACTTAACTTCAATGAATGTTGAACAACTTCATCAAATGGAATAAAATATCTTACACTCACAGGGATCAAATAAAGGTAAGATTTGAAGGCCATTTAACCTCTTCACGAAAATCCATTTAATAAAACAGATCCCTTCACAAAATTCTTCGTTATAAAACAGTCTCCATCACAAAATTCTATTTCATAAAAAGATGGTGTTTATTATTTTTATATTTTTTAATTTTAAAATGTGTAAATTGCAAACAAATCAAGTTTAGCAGAAAATTAAGCTTCAGCAGAAAGATCTAAAGTTATTAATAAATGCTTGATTCGAATTTCAGTAACTGGTTTCATATATCATTTTAAGTTATTTTTCACAAAAATAAAATAAATTTTACAAAAGTTTCATGAGTTCTTTAATTTTGTTGCTAAGAAAATCGATTAATTTTACTTTAAATTGAATTGTATTCAATCGAAAATCATGAATTACTTGCATAGAATGTAAAAATAAAATAATCATTTTAGTAAAGTAACTATTTTTATATTTAATGTCTGATTTATTATCTACTTAATAAGATAATTTATAAGCAAATTATGTATAATTTACAATCACTATTTTTAACAATGATATATTATTAAAAAAAAAAAAAAAAAAAAAACTTTTTTCAACGAATTCGGATATAGTGAACCAAGGTTAATGTTGTTTTACAGAAATTTGAGTAACAGTTTTCAATATATTTTATTTTATAGTAATCAAGGTTATATATAGTTTTAGATAGTGAATTAAGGTTAATGTTGTTTTACAGAAATTTGAGTAGACGTTTTGAATACATTTTATCAGTATTAAATTTCAACTAAATGAATACTCTAAGCATATATTCAATGCAAAGGATCAAAGTATCAATAAGATTTTTTACAATTTGATCCATCGTTATTTTTATAATAAAGGGGAAAATGATCAAGAGTTACCTGAAATTCAATGACCAGGAATTACCCTGGATGATTCTACTTTATTAAGAACTACAATTAACAAAAATGTGGTAAACAATGTGATTACTGTTAATACTTGAAGTATTTATAAGTTCTGACAATTAAAATCCCTTCTTTACCATTTTCTTTTGCGATCCAGGCACATGGAATTAAGCACATCTGTCCTTTTTCATCTGAATTCTATGACAGCATATTCATATTTTGAGCTAAAAAATAGTTTTATATTGTTAAAAAGTAAAAACACATTTTGAAAAAATGTACATTGAAAACAAATAGTGACACTTCAATAATTATACAAATATAATTACTTATACTATACATCAATGCTATAACTGTGATAGTTCTAGTATAAATTAATATCAAATCATTTTGGCTGTATATGTCACTGTAAATTTAAAAAAGAAAAAAATACTAAAAACTGTGGTGGAATTATTATTTTAAGTTAATTGAATTTATGACAAAGATTAAAAATGACACGCGGTTTTTACGTTTCTAAACTATAATTTCTGCAGATCGAATATGTGTAAATATTTTATTTCTTTTTTGAAAAACAGAATCTAAATCAAAACATTGTCATTAGTTAAAAGAGGGAATGATTTTTTATTCAACATTTTTTATTTCAATCATAAGGTCATGTTTGAAATAAAAGAATTTTAATTCTGGTTAAAATTGGGGGAGGGGGGAAAGAAATTAAGTAATCCCTATAGTTTGTCCCTTTTTTTGGCCACAAAACTGAAGTTACTTTGTTGCCATCATTAGAAAATGTTATTTAAATTAGAAAATATATATATATATCTCAAAAACAGATAATTTTTTCAGAATTTTATAACCATTTCTGAAATTTGCAAATTTTTTATGGATGATTGATCATTGATATTAATTTCACTGTCAAACATTCACTATTTTAGGAAGAATAGCTGTGAAACACAATCATTTAATCAGTCATTTCACTATGATTTTACATATACAGTGTAGGTTTACAAAATAAACTCATCTCTGCTGGAAATTAATTACAAATATATAGATTGCAAACTGCTACAAAAGCATCTTGAAAAAAGATTGTTTCTGAAAATCGCACATTTTACTAAGATACCTAAAGGTACGTTATTTTTTTTAGTTTCATGTCATTTAACAACTATACATAGTACAAAGTTTTAAATTATATCAATAATATGTATACTGGTTATAAAACTATTACTGTAATTTAAGGAAAAAACACCCCCCCCCAAACCCTCAAATATTGACACCATCTTGGGGGGGGAAAAAAAAAAAATCTGTATAATCACCACAGTCAAAAGAAATTATTTTGCTTTATTAAGGAAGCATTAAACTACCCAAAATATTGCATAAATATGGCAAAAATCTGGATTATTAGATTAATTAAATTATTAAAATAACTAATTGTCAACAAATATGTAAGAATAAAATATTTATATTACAGAACTGATTTTCAGGAACTTCAGGATCCAGAATTTTTTTTTTTTACTTTAAATACACAGTAAAAATCTAAAAAACACTGCTCCCATTTTGAACAAATTTCATTTTTTCTAGATGTATATCAGTTTGTAAGCTTGACCCAAAAAAGTTTTTTTTTTTTTTTTTTAACAATAATAAAAAAAGAAAAAAAATTCAAGCACAATTCCTTTCTGTGTAACTAAACGCATCTAAGGAGAGCAGATGATCTTAAGGCCCAAACACATTTGACCACTTTTTAAAGTTTGATGTTGACTTCTTTGTTAGAGACACTGTGTTTTTAATCTTAATGAATTTTGCAGGAAAGAGACAGATGTCCGACAAAAGAAAAATCTTTCCATCAAGAAGGATGGGTTGCATATCCCGCAATTCTTTTGTTCGCTCCCTTCAGTTTTATTATGAAAAAACCGCAAATGGATCTTATACGAAAGATTTCCTTACTTTTTTCCAAGAATTCAGTTGAAGGAAAGAGTACCGTAATTTAGGGAATAAACACCGCAGAGTTTACGATTTTAAAAGTTGAAATTTTCATATAAGCACCATTTACACCACGGCAGCATTTACGAAAATTGAGAAAATTATTCAGTGTTTCAACAGAAAGAAAACCCCTTTTTTCTTTTTTTTTTCCCTCTGTTCGCAATGTTACCGATCGTTAAATTTGCAAATGCAATACATCATGAGTAAGTCACCCTTTTCCAAGAAATACTGTCACTGGAATAAGCAGGAAGGGACAATAGATGCTTGCTTTTATTGCACTTCATTATAGAAACAAAGTACTGGAAAGCCACTTTTTCCGTAAGTCGAAAAGGACCTATTCCTCGGACTCGTTCTGAAATGAAATGACTCCAAAAAAAAAAGATTCCTCGGACTTGTTCCGAAATGAAACGACTCCGATAAGAAACGAATTCTTGGTTTCGTTCCGAAATGAAACAACTCCGAAAAGGACCGATTCCTTGGACTCATTCTGAAATGAAACGACTTCGAAAAAGATTCCTCAGAATTGTTCCGAAATGGGCCGACTCCGAGTAATCGTTCCTTTTTGGAACATATCCGAAAAGGACTGATTCCTCAGATTCTGTTCAAAATGGACTGATTCAGAAAAAAAATAGTTTCTTGTTCTTGTAGGTCACAATAACACTATGATAATTAATAGCACACACATATCAATGAAACGAAATCTCAAAAGCAAAATCATTTGTCTAAGAAATTAAGGTCAATGGTAAGAAATGATATGGAAAAAGATAAATACGTAAGAAAATAAATGTGCCCTTTCATCCCTGCTTCCGGATTCATTCATTTTTTTTAAATTGGTGCTCGGACCTGTTTTTTTCCTTTGGAATCCTTTTTCTTAATTCTATCCTTTTTAATTGGATTCATTCCGTTTTCTCTAGGATTTGTTACTTTTTTTTCTTGGACTCGTACCTTTTTGCTCGGATTTGTTCCTTTATTTCTTGGACTTGTTCCTATTTTTTTTATTCATTCCTTTATTCTCGGAGTTGCTCTTTTTTTCAGATTAGTTCCTTTTTAAAAAGATTCCAAAAAGGACGACTCAGAAGAAATTGTTTCTTTCAGTGAACGATTCTGTAAAAGGAACGATATTTCCCATCTCTACTCTCCATAGATACGTTAGTTACGCAGTAAGGAATTGTGCTTGGAATTTTTTTCTTTTTTGATATTGTTAAAGAAAAAATATGTTTACAAACACATTGATATACATTTCGAAAAATCAAATTTGTTCAAAATGGGAGCTGTGTTTTCCAGATTTTACAGTATACATAATAAACAACATATCAAAAAAATTTCAGGAAAAAAATTATGAATTTGGTAGTTCCGGAAAATTGGTTCTGTATTATGCATATTATTTTATTCCTACATATTTTTTGACAATTAGTTATTTTAATAATTTAATTAATCTAATAATTCAGTTTATTTTGCCGTATTTATGCGATATTTTGGTTATGTTATCGTCTCCTAAATAAGGCAAAATAATTCCTTTTGACTGCGGCATTTATGGCGGGTGCGGCGATTATGCAGATTTTTTTTCAAAACGCTGTCAATAATAGAGGATGCGGAGATTACACCGGGTGCGGCGTTTCTTCCCTAAATTATGGTATTGCAACGTGAACGCAGCTTTATTCCGATAATATTGACTTTCGAGAAACCTCAGACTACTTGTTTTTTGTTGGAGTTACTTTGTAGTGGATCTTTTTATAGAGTGTTATAACTTTTGAATAACTTATTATATTTTCCTGCAATCATTTGATGAAAATCGTGAAATTTTTTATGACCATTTGACGGAAATTGTGTCTTTTTCTCGATCCTTTGGCAAAATTTGCGTCTTTTCCACAATACTTTGACAAAATTTACATCTTTTTCATGATCACGTCTTTTCCTTTGATTAAATTCGTCTTTTGTGATCTTTTGACAAAAATTGCATTCATTTAGTATTCTTAGACTAGAAATAGCATCTTTTTCGCAATTCTTAGATGCAACTAGCATCTTTTTTGCAAGCCTTCGACAAGAATTTTTTTTCAACAACTCTAACAGAAAACTCATCTTTTTTGTGATCCTTTGACAGAGACCGCAACTATTTCGCATTATTTGACCGAGATGGCATCTTTTAACAGGAATTGAGTTTTCTTCACAAGCTTTTGATGAAAATCGTGCCTTTTTTGCAATTCTTTGATGATATTAGAGTATTTTTCGCAATCTTTCGACAGAAATAGCATGTTTTCGACAAAATTGCGACAGGAATTGCATTTTTTTCAACAAGCTTTTGACAGCAAATGCGTCTTTTTTTCAATCCTTTGACAGCAATAGAACTTTTTTCCGTGATCATTTTAAGAAATTTTTTTCCCCCCAATCATAAGCAAATTTTTTTTCCGCGTTCATTTCAAGATTTTTTTTACGGCAATCCTTTGATGAAAAGCGTATGCTTTTCGCAATCTGCTTCCGTCCTTGGAGATTTTTCCATCTCAGGATGGAAAAACTTGCAACCATGAGAGACATTTCAATTGTGAAATTCAGAAAAACTGGCTTTCCAATTCTTTGTTTCTGCAATGAAGCGCAATAAAAGCAAGCATCTACTGACCCTTTCTGCTTATTCCAGTCACCATATTTTTTGGAAAAGGGTGACTCATGGTGAATTGCTTTTGTTGACTTATGCTTGGCAATATCGGGAACATGGGGAAAAAGAAATTTTTTAAAAAAGTGACCTTTTTTTTTCAAGCACTGAATAATTTGCACAAAATTTTTGCCAACGCAGCATATGAAAATTGTAACTTTTAAACTCGTAAATGCTGTGGCGTTTATACTAGAGTTTGCTGGAGTAATTCCTGATCAATATTTCATAAAATTAATGGATGTGTTTTTTTTTTCTCCCACTTAATAAAGGAATAAATACACAACAGATATTACATACATAATATGTTAAAAATTATTTTAGATATTTATGAATGTACACATATGACATATGAAATATAAAATATTATGCCTACAATATTTACATTTGTTATTATTGTCAATAAAAATAATACCTGGAAAATTTTAAAATATTTTAACTAAAACCTTACCTACACACCCTCCTAATTAAATAATATTGTTTGAATAGTCATCAAAAATTCTTCAAATATGTATTTTGCTTGAAATCAAAACTAATATGTTTTAATGGATTTCATATCAAAATCTTTCAAGCTATTTCTAAAATCTGTATAAAACATGAATAATAGAGATCATATTTATTATACATTGTACTCAACGGTAATAAATTGTACTGTACACACTTGTAATTGAAATTAAGTGCATTATAATAAAATATAAAGCTATGTACTTTTAATTGTTAACTGCAATAGTTCACTATAAATTAAAGTTCAAATGAAAACAAACTGATTTATCTTTATTTCACAGTAAAAAAATAAGCTGTTTACCTAATAACAGTATATGGCTTATATAAAAGAATATACAGTAGACTCACGATTTTACAATCTCCAATTTAGTGACTCCTCGCCATTTAGTGACCATTGGATGAGGTCCCAACCATTTTCCAATACTTCCAATGTCAGAGCTTGAAATTCAATTTTTCAGGGGAGGGACGTCTCGGTCTCCCTCCCAACATCTATAAGTGGAGGGGAGTTTAACTGTTTCGGAGAGAGAAAGAAAAACTTTAAAACCTACTGTCATTTTATGTGCTATTTAAAGAATCACAGATACATACGACAGAATTCCACTGAAGCAATGTTTATCAACAACTAAGAATAATTATGCAAAATGAGTTTTTTATTAAAAAAGAGAAAGTAAATCAAGCTTTGGTATTGTCCATTTCGTCATTACAGGGATAAATTCCCTTCCTGTACTAATTATTTTTGTTACAGGTCTTGTAAACTCGGTTTTTGGTTTATGTAGATTTTAGACTGAGTATAAATTCCTGCAAGTTGGGATAGGATTAGCCTAATTTTCGATTAAAGTTATACTTATAACAATAAACAGATATGTTTGCATGCGTTTGTTGTTTTCCAAAGAGACGGCTGCATTTTTTCCACGACCATTTAATGAAATTTGCATTTTTTTTAGCCTTTTGATTAAATTTGCGTTTTCTGATGAAATTCACATTTTTTTGTGATTGTTCAATGAAATTTGCATTTTTTTAAGCAGCCCTTTGACTAAATTAGCGTTATTAACAACCCTTTGACAATATTCACATTTTTTCCCACAATGCATTGTCAAGATTTGTATATTTTTCGTGATTCTGTGACATAGTTTGCTTTTATAAAGCGATACTTTGATAATTTTTGCATTTGATTCAGGGATGATTCTGTTCTGTATTTTCTGAAAATTTAAGATATTTTATGCTGAAAAAAAAAGTCATCAATCTGGAAGTTCAGTGAAAAAACATACAATGAATTTCAACAAATGGTTGCCCAAACAAAATCAATTTCATAAATTTGAAAAAAAAAAAAAAAAAAAAAATCAAGAATATTGTCAGGAGGTTTGCAAGAAAAACGTGAATTTTGCCAGATAATCACAAAAAAAAATTTCATCAAAAGTTTATCAAAGGGAACGCAAATTTCGTCAAAAAAAATAGTGCAAAAAATCCGCAAATTTCATCAAATTCACAGAAGAATGCTAATTTTGGCCAGGGATACTAGTAAAAACGCAAATTGTGGGGAAAAAAAAAAAAAAAATCGCAGGAAAAAGGTAATTACTAAAAACTTCCAAATTTCATCTAATGATCACGAAAAACGAGCATATTTTGCCATAAAGTGTCGAAAAACTCCCATATATCATCTAAAAATCGCAAAAACCTCACAAATTTTGTCAAAAAATAGCGAATTTTTACAAAAAATGTAAAAAATCTGCAAATTTCGTAAAAAAAAGGCAAATTTCATAAAAAAATACAATAATTTCACCAAAAGATTGCGAAAAATCAGTAATTTTCGTCAAATTGTCGCAGAAAAAATACAGTGTCAACAGTACATTTCCCTTTTATCCTCACACACTCTGCCGTAACTTTTCAGAAAATTTGCTGTGAATAAAAAAAAAAAAATTACTCAGAATCACCCATTAAAAACCCTTTGACAAAATTTGCATTTATTCGCACTCTTTTAACAAAATTTTTGTTTCTTTTACGATCTTTTAATGAACTGCATGTTTATTTTCATATCTTTTTATGAAATTTGTGAATTTTAAGTGGAATTTTGGTAAATTTGGGTTTATATGGCGATCCTTTCACAAAATTCACATTTATTCTGTGATGCTTTCACGAAATTCACGTGTACTCTGCGATCTTTCTAAGAAATTCACATTTTATCTCTATCTTTTGAGGAAGGTCACCTTTTTTTCCTGCTATTCTTTGAGAAAATGTGAGTTTTTTTCACAATGCTCCGACAAAATTTCTATCGTGATCCTCTAACAAAATTGATTGTGAAAATATGCGACTCAGCTCGGTTCAAAACTTATACCAAATCGGTTAACAGCCGACCAAGGGCGGATCCAGCCCAACCTCCAGGGGGGGGGGGGGGTCACAACTTTTGACAGATGATTTAATGAAACAATTTTAAAATACAGTAAATCTTGTGAAAAGGGAATTACGATAAAAAATAGCAAATTTCGCAAATCGGACATGAAAAAAATCGCAAATTTTGTCGATTAGGCACAGAAAAATCACGAATTTTGTCGATCGGACGTGAAAAAATTCAGATTTCGGTTATCGGCCAAGGAAAAAAAATCTAAATTTTTTTATAATACATGAAAAAATTACAAATTTTGTTTATAGGTTGCGGAAAAGTCGCCTGTTTTGTCTGTTTACCGCGCGAAAAAAACGCGAATTTCGTTCACTGGGCGCGGAAAAATCGAAAATATTGTCAACTGGACATTGGAAAATCGCGAGTTTTGTCTATCAGCTATCGAAAAATCTCTAATTTTGTCTGTATGTTTCAGAAAAATCGCAATTTTTGTCGATTGAGCACAAAAAATCGCAAATTTTGTCAATCTGGAACGACAAAATCACAAATTTCATTAATAGGGCACGGAAAAACCCCAATTTTGTCGATCGCTTCGTAAAAAGCGCAAATTTATTCGATCGGGAATGGAAAAAACACGAATTTTGTTGATTGAGAATTAAAAAAATTGCGAATTTCGAGTTGATATGGAACGAAAAAATTGCCAATTTCGTGAATCGGGAAAGAAATTATCGCGAATGTAGTCGATTGTCTTCGTAAAAAGGGCGATTCGGTACGAAAAACTCGCGAATTTTGTCGATTCGGAACGAAAAAAATGCTAATTTCGTTGATAGGGCAAGGAAAAATCGAAAATCTTTTTGAGCGGCTGCAGAGCAATAGCGAGTTTTACCAGTTTATCGCGAGAAAAAAAAATAACAGATTTCATCAATTTACGGCAGGGAAAAATGCAGATTTCATCAGTCAGTTAAGAATCGCGAATTTTATTGTTCGGTGCGGGAAAATGCGTATTTCATGGACAAGAACGGAAAAAGGTGAGAGTCTCGTCGATTGGCCCCGTAAAAATCCCGAATACGGCCGATCGCTTTGGTAAAAATTGAGAATTTTGTCGATCGGGAACGAAAAAGTCGCAAATATGGTCGATCAGTTTCGTAAAAAGCGAAAATACAGTCGATTGGGATTGAGAAATCGCGAATTACGTTGATATGGCAAACAAAAATTGACATTTCCATCGAAAGAAATTATCGCGAATATAGTCGCTCGGCTTCGTAAAAAGCACGAATTCGGGCGATCGAGTACAAAAAACTCGCGAATTTTGTCGATTCAGAACGAAAAAAATCGCAAATTTTATCGATTCGGAACGAAAAACCGCAAATTTTGTCGATGATGCGTGGAAAAATTAAAAAAATCTTTGAGCCGCTGCAGAACAATCGTGAGTTTCGTCAGTTTATCGCGAGAAAAAAAAATCACGGATTTCATTAATTTATGGCTGGAAAAAATGCAGATTTCATCAGTCAGTTTTCGTCACTTTCATAGTTCGTGTGCAGAAAAATTCGTATTTGATCGAATAAGAACGGAAAAAATGTGCTTATTTCGTGGACTGAACACGGAAAAATCGTGAATTTGTCAATCAAGTGAAGAAAAATCACAAAATTCGCAGATCAATCGTGAAAAAATCTCAAATTTCGTCTATCACATCCAAAAAATCGTGAATTTCGTCGATTAGGCATGGAAAATTGTGAATTTCGTGGATCCGCTTTGCAAAAATCACAAATTTCACTGATCGGGTGCGGAAAAATTGTGAATTATGTATATCAGGAATAGCAAATTTGCGAATTTTCTCGATCAGTTTTGAAAAAAGCGCAAATTCTTTCGATTAAACGTTATTTTGCGTTCCTGTTTTAGCACTCTTTACTTACACATACATTCCTCTTTGAAGAGCTTCAGGGGGGGGTCATGACCCCTCCCCCCCTTGGATCCGACACTGTAGCCGACGATTCAAACATAATTTCCAGGCAGATAACTGATGTTTCATAATTTTTGGAATCAAATGTGTTAATTTTTAGGAAAATTCGGAACGAAATGACTCCGTTCTTGCAGCAGAAAATAAAAAGAAACTTGTGTTAATCGATAGCTGGAAAAAAATTGTGAAACAGTTTTTTGAAAAAAAAAAAATCTTTAATTTTAATGATTTTTTGCAGCAAAAAACTTGCAAAATATGTCATTCAGTTGCACGAATATATAAAATTCGCAAAAAGGTTGGGAGTTGATCACAGTTTCAAAATGCAAAAAATTTTAGAAAATTTTTGATTTTTTTCTTGGGGGGGGGGGGGGGGGGGGCTGGGCTCTTGCCCACGAACACGATATTCTTTTGGGTATAAGTTATCAATTTTTAGAATGCTTAATTATACTGATTTGATATTATAATTTAATTACTCTGAGAACATGTGTGTAGGAACTCAGGTTTATATTTTATGTTTGTGTTCAAAAGCAAACATTTTTGGAATCATTAAAATTAAGCTAACTTTCCTTGTAGTCATTGAATCAGGGTTGGCAAGTTTTTGATGCATGATAGTTTTTACCGGATTTTACCATGGTTTTTACTGTCATGTCAAAAACCTCCTTGTCAAAAATGTCGAAAACTGTCAAAAAACTTTTTTTAGCGATTTGTTTTTACATAATAAATATTATTACTTTTTCATTCTATCTTTAGTATAAAGTCACTTCACATGAAATATTCAATATCAAACAGACTCTAAGAAAAACAAAAACTACATTAAAAAATAAATAAAGCATTTAAGAATCTCTGTAAATGTAATAAAAATATGCTATGTGTTATTTTTTTTAAATTTTACTTTAAATAATAACTTAAGTAGTTTAAAATAAAACGTAAACAAGACATAAATAGTCTGACTTTTTATGTCAGACTATAGGTAGCTTTAATAAATTGATTTTAAAAATATTTCATGACTTTTCAGGTAAAAATATGGGTGCTTGAATGGTCTAAATTCATACATACTTGCACAAAACTTACCAAATAAAAACTAGGGTATATAAATATATAAATTATTTTATTCTGATTTTTCTTAAATGTTTTTTTTTTTTGGGGGGGGGGGGAATATTTATTAAATTTTAAGTCTAAAAGCTTCCAATTGAAATTGGGTCTTAAAGGTTTGTATTAAAATTTTATTATATAAAATTTTTAAGATTCTATCTATTGAGCTGAGAACAAAAATCACTGCTTAATTGCATTTATGAAAAGCATAAGATAAGCATTTTGAAATATTATATATAATAATATTCAGTACTATTTGATTATCCTGTCGACCAAAAAGCTACCGCCAAACTATAAGATTAAATACCAATAATGGAAGATTGTGAAAGTCACATTCATTCACATTAAATACGATACATGTGTTTAAAACGTCAACACAGGATTTTTAATCTCACTCTTTATTTGAATTTTAATTAATGGTTTACTAATTTATGTCTTCTTTCGCTGTTTAAAATAAAAGTTATGTAAACATGTAGAATTTGGCGAAATTGGTTGACAGGATAACCAAGTAGTACCTAATATTAAAATTTATTCAATGACCAGTCCTTGACATCAACTGTCATACCATATAATAGCATTTTTGCATCTCTAAAATTATTTTAATATATTTTTTGAAATGTATATTGAAGGTTATTTAATAAATATAATAACCTTTTATTATCATTTAATATTAATTTTCATTGCAGTTAGTAGAATCTATATTAATGAAGATTATGACAAATGTTGTTCTTTCCATTTTTTACACTTGTATTTTTAAATTTTTCCCCATTTAGGGAATCCTTCTTTTAAATATATTTAACAAATGTGATTAAAATTAATAATAAGAAGAAGAACAATAAGGAAAAATCAATTTAAAATGGAATTGTAAGCTGTACTTGTATTATAAATTGGCGGAAAGTCGATGTGATAATCAAAAGTTGAAATGATACGTTTTTGACAGAATAAACCGGTAAAAACACGGTTTTTACCACTGTCATGTCGAAAACCAGTTTTTGACGTCAAAAACCCAACCCTGCATTGAATAGTCAAACCAATTTAGCTTTGCATAAGCTTTTTTTATGCATAAAATCATATTGCTTTATATATATTCTAAAAACAGACTGAACTTACAACAGCAAAAAAATATAAATAGTACTTTCAAAAAGCATTAAACAGTATTTTGAATATTTTTAACTATTTTTCAAAGGATGAGAATTGACTTTTAAAAATAATTATACTCGCAACTTAAAAATAATTTATATAACATAAATTATCATTTCAACAGTTTTTAGCTTGATTTAATAACACTAATGATGGCTTAAAAAATGTGCATAAGGTTTTAGACACTTTGCAACAATTTTTGACATGTCATGTCAAAAAACACTTCTTGGCATCAAAAACCCAACAATGCTTGAAATTTAATTTTTCTTGGGAGGAGAGCGACTCTCCTAACATTTATATATAGAAGGAGACTTCAAATATTTAAGGGGAAAGTTTTTCTTAATTCACTATTATCAAGTGTGTTTTTTAAAAAATTAACGTTAATATATATAGCAATATGCTATTAAAGTAATTTAAATGTAACTCAGAATACTTATTATATTTATGTATAGATTAAAATAAAAAAAGGTAAGTTTTAATCTGGTTTCTGTTTTTCAATTTTCACCAAATATTGGATCTTAAACAACAAAATTGAATTAATTTCTAAGCTGGATTTGGTTTTATTTGATTTTGCGTGCTAATACATGTTCACAAGCTAAATTTGTGATGGGCAGCATACAAGCAATATTCATAAACTTGAAAATTGTACAAAACACATGGTTATATTCACTAATGTGAAAACGGAAAACAGTGAAATTCTTTAAACGGGAATGCCTACAATTTTTTGGACAAGATTTTAAAATTTTTGGTAGAAATTCAAGCTTCGCATTCAGTATATGTTGTATTAAGGTCACAAATATATTATTTTGTATGGTAAATAGTGTTCATTCTAGGCCATTTTTGAAGGGTGCAGCACCCTGTCCCTTTTCAAATTTACAAAATGCACCCTGCCCTTTTTAAAAGTAGTAAAATGCACCACTGGTTTTATCCAAAGATTTTTAATAAATATTTTTTTTATTCCGTAGTGTTTCTAAATTTGTGTGCCCAAAAATGATAGATTTTTTCCATTTCTTTAAGAAAAAGAACATAAAACTATTGAATCATGTTTTAATTGTATTTTTAATTTTTATATCATAAAATCATTCAAAATTAATGTTACTTGATTTATCATATTTAAAAATTATGTGTTTCATTGCTTTCTTTTTTCCCCTTCTAAAGGCAATAAAAATAAATTTCTCGCAAAAGTGCCCTTTTCTGCTGCAGTAGTGCCTTTTGTAGTGAATAGCACCATGCCCTTTTTATTTCTAGACTATACCCATAACCAACATACAAAGAGATGATTGAGGAAAAAAATAAGAACAAAACAAAAAAGAGATTATATGATATTGTTTTGCAGCATAGAGATAAAGTTTTGTTTTGTTTTGTTGTTGAGTCAGCATTGCAATGAAATATTTGAATGATTTCATTGTCAATAAAATAAAACTATGTTCATCAATACAGCCTAAATCTTAAATTTTAAAACTGATCCTCTTTAAGCATAGATCAATTAATTTAAAATTACAGGGCAAAAGCTAAAAGTTTCCATGACTAATGAACATTTAAATAAAATAACACAAATACCATGTTTACTGGCAAGTATTGGAGAATATTCAAATTATTTCACTGATATAATACAAGAAAATAACTTTTTTCTTACTTAAAACTTATTTTTTTTTTTAAAGCATTTATATTTTTATCAATAAACGTATAATCGTAAAAACTGCCAAGTATGTATTACATCTTAAAACATTATGCAAGCACAATATTCCTGTTTTATAATAATTTTCACATATATTTAGCTTAAAGTTAGCTTAAAAATGCAACCAGATTTAACAATTGCATATTAGAGATCAATCTCGGATAAGTTTTTTGTGAACATTTAAATATTTTTTTTTTTTTAACTTTGTACTTTAATTTTAAGCATAAAACTTATTTAAATATACAAAAATAATTGATAATATCAGTAAAAAAGCTCTTTAGTTCCAAAATTAAATGGTAAAAGAAAGAAAATATCGTTGCGATTAAGCTTAAACACACTTAAAATAAAAATTTTAAAAGAGCCAAATTTTTCATTTCTATTCAGAAACAAAACATTCGTAACGAACATTCGTTCATCGTAAAAGATGTCGTTTACAAGCGATATATTAATTTGTTTACACGAGATATATGTTTACGAAATGAATATGTTTATAAAAGATATATGAAACTGCATACTTACTTTTCTTTGTAAATGTTTTATTTTTATTTTTCTCGTGTCACATCTTCATAAGACCATGACCATGCCGCCGCGTTCTTTGAAATTCCAAATAATCACAGCGTTGCCAAACGATGAATTGCAAGATACAAAATGTTTTCGATATTCCCAGCGCCACCTAGGGTAAGGATTACCAGCAGAAATATTGCAAATGTTCGTGCGGTTCCATGGCGTGGTGGGCCAGCGCATGGTCGATCGGTGGAGGTCAATCAGAATTTTATCTGATGGTTTTAAACAGCAAAGTTGACTGCAGTTGTCCAGCAGTGGTCATGCAGTGGTAGGCCAATAGCCATCACTTCCCCATCATTGCCAGCACCTATCTTGCTGCTGGCCAGCATTTTTCTCTTTGCTGGGTAGTTAAGAAAATGTGCTTCAGAGCACTGCTTCAGTAATATTAAAGTGAATTTTAAATTTAATATTTTTGAATCAATATTTTTCAATTTTTGTTTAGACTATTCTTGCAATACTTATTATGAAAACAAGTTTTCCGCTGCGGAATGCAAAAATCATTCCTCAATCAGCAACATCTTTATGCACAAAGACTGAAAAGACATCCTGAATTATTCTTTTAAAGTCTACAAATAAAAGTAGTATAATACTCTATAAAAAAATGTGTCATGATTTTAACAGCATATTATTATTATTATTATCACTATTATCAATGCATAACTTTGTGCTATGATCATTAATATGAATTAGAACAAACTGCTTTACAACGATTATTCCACGAGTATGCGAGAATATGATATTTCTTATAGTGGAATTAAAGGGAGTATTAAGTGAATTTAATAAATATTAATTTGCATATGTAAAATAAATTTATTTCTAAATAAAACAAATTAATAAAAAAAATTGTAAGTAATAAATTACACTTTTCATATCAAAATTAACCACACAGAAAGTTATAAAATTGGCATCTACGATAAATTGGAGCAAACAATTTAATTTATCTATCCTTGTTTTGTTATTTTAACTTGTTCTTAATAATAATGATATTTAGAACAACAAACATTTTTTAAATAAAATAATCGAAGGCAGATAATCTAACTAATACAAACGCATCTAAGGGCAACAGTCAGATTAATGAAAGCAATTAAGTAAAAGATGCACAGCATTCAGGACTTACCCTTTTTTTCGCGATAACACGCTCTTCGTAGGAAAATTTCCGGGGACTAATTATCAGCGTACTCAGTGAAAGTTGCGTGGGCATGGAAAGGAGGGATTATTCCAGACTGAAAACGTGATAAGAGGGGGAAAATTACCAAAAATATCAATCTCGTATAGATGAACGTTCCAGAAAATGATCAGAATAATTCTAAAGAATAGGTTCCGTTTCGTAATTCTATAAAAGCATTTTCACTTACGTTGAAAGTAACAGGGACGAATGTATTTTATGTGGTGAATCACTCCATACCCGGTATTAAGCTGACGAAAGTGCGTTAATCTAATCGGAATGGATAAAGTGAAATCTCATGCGATACATTGATTGTGAAAAGTGCTAATATAAAAATGTGTCTATGAAGAGATTATACCTGAGAAAATGTATTTTTATAACAATATATGTATAAAAAAAAATAAATATTCATTAATTTTAAAATACACATTTTCTTGTATTGCTTGTATATACAATATAACGTTTAAAAAACACTTTAATAGAACATTGATTAGTTTACATTATCTAAAATATTTTTAAAATTAATCATAATAAATCAACGAGACGTACTTTATTTAAAAGTGCATAAAAGGCTTGGCATTTTATTCGTAGTTAGTTAAAAATTTTATGAAATAAAATTTTAAATCTTTTACAACCTTACTTTTAAATAAAAATGAAAAAAAAAAAACAATAATTAATATTAAATTTCGTATTTTTGAGACGATATTTTTAAACTTTTATTTAGACTATTTTTCTATTACTTATTACGAAAACTAGTTTTCCACTGCGGAAACACAAAATCGTCCATGAATCATTAACATCTTTATGTGCAAAGAGTGAAGTCCGCAAATTGGCATAATATTACATAAATTAGAACGTTATGGATTCAGCAGCATTTTATTATTATTATTATTATTATTACTTCACAAATTTTTATTGCAATCATTGACATGAATTAAAACAATCTGCATTATAATAATTATTCCTTGAGTGTGCCAGAATATGACATTTCTTATAGTGGACTTAGAGGGAGTATTAACAGAATTTAATAAATATTAATTTCCATATGTACTTTAAATTTATTTCTAAATAAATATATATATAAGCAATAAATTACACTATTTATATCAAAATTAACCTCAAAGGAAACTATAAATTGAATTCTATGATTAATCGAAGAGAACAATTTGTTTATCTTTGTTTTCTTATCTTAATTTATAGCATTAAATTCTTAATAATACTGATATTTAGAAGAACATTTATTTTTAAATTAAAATACTCGAATATTGATAATCTAACTAATACAAATGCAACTAAAGACAACAATCAGAATAATGAAAGTAATTAAGTGAAAAATGCACATTCAGGACATTTACCCTTTTATTCACGATAACGCGCTCTTCGTAGGAAAATTTCCGGGGTCTAATTATCGGCGTACTCAGTGAAAGTTGCGTGGGCATGAAAAGGAGGGATTATCCCAGACTGAAAACGTGATAAGAGGGAAAAATAACTTTAAATATACCCCTTTCATGGATTAATGTTCCAGAAGATGACCAGAATAATTCTAAAGAATGGGTTCTCGTTTCGTAATTCCATAAAATCCTGTTTACTTACGTTGAAAGTAACAGTGACGAATGCATTTTATGTGGTAGATCATTCCACACCAGATATTAAGCTCAGAAAATATGTTAATCTAATGAGAATAGATAACGCGAAACCTCATGCGATACATTAATTGTAGAAAGTGTTATTATAAAAATGTGTTCATCAAGAGATTAGAAGCAAAGAAAATTTATTTTTTAAGCAATATAAGTATAAGAAAAAATAGATGTTCATGAACTTTCAAATATACAGTTTCAGCTATTATCTTTATAATTAATTTAACAATACTATACAATTATATTTTATATTACACATAATGACAATAAATTCATTTCTAAAAAAAAAAAAAAAAAGTAAAATATTACACTGGTTACATCAAGATTAACCTCCCAGAAAGTTATAAAATTGGCTTCTATGATAAATCGGAGAGAACAATTTATTTATCCTTGTTTTGTTATCTTAACTTCTATTATAAAATTCTTAATAATACTGATATTGAGAAGAAAATTCACTTTTGTAGTAAAATACTTGAATGTTGATAATCTAACCAATAGAAACGCAACTAAGGACAATGGTCAGATTAATGAAAATAATTAAGTAAAAAATGCACATTTAGACTCTTTTATTCACGATAACACGCTTTTCGCAGGAAAATTTCTGGGGATTAATTATCAGCGTACTCAGTGAAAGTTGCGTGGGCATGAAAAGGAGGGAATATCCCAGACTGAAAACGTGATAAGAGGGAAAAATTACTTAAAATATCTCTCTCGTATACGTTCCAGAAGATGATCAGAATAATTCTAAAGAATGGGTTCTCGTTTCGTAATTCTATAAAAGCATGTTCACTTACGTGGAAAGTATTAGGGGCGAAAATATTTTATGCGGTGATCACTCCACATCAGGTATTAAGCTCAAGAAAATATGTTAATCTGATGGGAATGGATAAAGTGAAACGTCATGTGATACATTAATTGTGAAAAGTGTTAGTATAAAAATGTCTCTATCAAGAGATTAGAACCCAAGAAAATGTATTTTTGAAGCAATATATGTGTAAGAAAAAATAAATATTCATTAACTTTTAAATATACAGTTTCGGCCATAATTTGTATATACAATTTAATAATACTATACAATTATATTTTATATACAATTTTATTATTCATGTGTACAATAAATTTATTTCTTTATATATATATATGTATAAATAAGTCATAAATTACACTGTTTATATCAAAATTAACCTCCCAGAAAGTTACAAAATTGGCTTTTACGATAAATCGGAGAGAACAAATTGTTTATCCTTCTTTTGATACCTTAACTTTTATTATAAAATTCTTAATAATATTGATATTTAGAAGAACATTCACTATTTAAACAAAATATTTGAAGACTGATAATCTAACTAATACAAACGCATCTAAGGTCAATAGTCATATTAATGAAAGCAACAAAGTAAAAAATACACATTCAGGGCATTTGTCTTTTTATTTACGATAACACGCTCTTCGTAAAAAAAGTAAAACGCTTTGTAAAATCTCCATAAAATGAAAAATAAAGTAGGACGCGTTTCGAGCTACAACAATAAGAGCTCGTCATCAGCTAAACCAAGACGTGTCCGTAAGGGCACAGATCCGAGATAAAGTATGATGTACTTTAACTCAACTCTGTGCCCTTAAGGACACGTGTTGGTTTAGCTGATGACGAGTTGTTATTGTTGTAGCTCGAAACGCGTCCTGCTTTGTTTTTCATTTTATGGTGATTTTACAGTTTTTTACTTTATTTATTAATTATCGTCTGTGTTTACGGTGTTATTTCATGCTTTTCGTAGGAAAACTTCCGGGGTCTAATTATCGGCGTACTCAGTGAAATTTGTGTGGCCATGAAAAGGAGGGATTATCTTGGAGAGAAAACGTGATAAGAGGGAAAAAATAACAAAAATCTCTCGTTTGGATTAATGTTCGAGAAGATGATCAGAACGATTCTAAAGAATGAGTTCTCGTTTCGTAATTCTAAAAAAGCATGTTGACTTGCGTTGATAATAACAGGGACGAATGTATTTAATGTAGTGGGTCATTCCATACCAGGTATTAAATTCAGAAAATGTGTTAATCTAATGCGAATGGATAAAGTTAAATTTTATGCGATATATTAATTGTGAAAAGTGATAACATAAAAATGTATCCATTAACATATTATAATCAAAGAAAGCGTAACTTTATAACAATATATGTATAAGAAAAAATAAATATTCATTAACTTATAAATGCACATCTTAATTGATTACTTGCATATAAAATTTAACGTTTAAAAATACGTAATAGAACTATTGTTAGCTTACAGTGCTTAAAAAATTCAAAACTTGATCATAATTAATAAACGAGATGTACTTTATTTAAAACTGCCGGAAAGGCTTGTCTGTTTATTCGCAGTTAAGTAAAAATTTATGAAATAAAATTTTATTTCTTTTACAACCTTATTTTTAAATAAAAATAAAACAACAACAATTAATTTTAAATTTCATATTTTTCAATCAATATTTTAAAATTTTTTATTTAGACTATTTTTCTAATGCTTTTTACGAAAACAAATTTTCCACTACGGATTCATAAAATCATCGCTTAATCAGCAACATTTTTATGCACAAAGAGTGAAAATAAATCTTGAATTTTTTTTCTTACGTCCACAAAGAGGCATAATACTACATAAATTAGTCTGTCATGGATCTAGCAGCATACTATTATTATTATTATTATTATTATTATTATTATTATTATTATTATTATTATTATTATTATTATTATTATTATTATTATTATTATTATTATTATTGTTGTTGTTGTTGTTGTTGTTGTTGTTGTTGTCGTTGTTGTTGTTGTTGTTGCATAATTTTTTGTTGCAATCATTGATGTGAATTAGAAGAAACTTCGTTATAATGATTTTTCCACGAGTATGACAGAATATGACATTTCTTATAGTGTATTTAGAGGGAGTATTAAGTGAATTTAAATAAAAGAAAATAATAATAATAACAAAGTTGTAAGTGATAAATTACATTATTTATATCAAAATTAAGCTCAGGAAATGTTATAAAATGAGCTTCTATGATAAAATGGAGAGAACATTTTGCTTATCCTTGTTTTGTTATTTTAACTTTTACTATAAAATTTTTAATAATATTGATATTGCGAAGAACAGTCACATTTTAAATAAAATACTCTAATATTGATAATCTATCTAATACAAACGCAACTAAGAACAACAGTCAGCTTAATGAAAGTAATTAGGTAAAAAATGCACATTCAGGACATTTACCTATTCACGATAACACGCTCTTCGTAGGAAAATTTCCGGAGTCTAATTATCGGCATACCCAGTGAAAGTTGCGTGGGCATGAAAAGGAGGGATTATCTCAGACTGAAAACGTGATAAGAGGGAAAATTAGCAAAAATATCCCTCTCGTATGGATAAAAGTTCCAGAAAATGATCAGAATGATTCTAAAAAATGGGTTCTCATTTCTTAATTATATAAAGGCATGTTCACTTACGTTGAAAATAACACGGACGAATATATTTAATGTTGTGGATCATTCTATACTGTATTGAGCTCAGAAAATGTGTTAATTTAATGGGAACGGATAAAGTGAAACTTCATGCGATATATTAATTGTGAAAAGTGTTAATATTAGAATGTGTCCATCAAGACATTAAAACCCAAGAAAATGTATTTTTGAAATAATATATGCATAAGAATAAATAAATATTCATCAACTTTCAAATATACAGTTTCAGCTATTATTTGTGTATACAATTTAACACTACCATACAATTTTATATACAATTATATTATTCATATGTACAGTAAATTTATTTCTAAAAGAAAAAAAAAAGAAAATAAAAGTCATAAATTACACTGTTCATATAAAAATAAACCTCCCAGAAATTTATAGAATTGGCTTCTATGATCTATTGATATCTATTGATTCTATTGTTATCTTAACTTTTAGTGTATAATTCTTAATAATATTGATATTGAGAAGAACATCCATTTTTCAAATAAAATACCCGAATATTGATAATGTAACTAATACAAACTCAGCTAAGGACAATAGTCAGATTAATGAAAGTAATTAACTAAAAAATGCACATTCAGGACATTTACCCTTTTATTCACTATAACACGCTCTTCGTAGGCAAATTTCCGGGGTCTAATTATCGGCATACTCAGTGAAAGTTACGTGGGCATGAAAAGGAGAGATTATTTCAGAGTGAAAACGTGATAAGAGGGAAAAATTACCAAAAATATCCCTCTCGTATGGATTAACGTTCCAGAGGACGATCAGAATAATTCGAAAGAATGGGTTCTCGTTTCGTAATTCTATTAAGGCGTGTTCATCTATATTGAAAGTAACAGGGATGTATATATTTTATGTGGTGAATCACTCCACACCAGGTATTAAGCTCAAGAAAATGTGTTAATCTCATGGGAATGGATAAAGTGAAATCGTATGCGATATATTAATTGTGAAAAGTGCTAACATAAAAATGTGTCCATCAAGAAACTATAACCCATGAGAGCGTATTTTTATAACAATATATGTATGTTGCAGCCAATACCCGAAATTGGCCAATTCTAGAACTGGCCAAATGCATTTGGCCAATTCGCGAACTGGCCAGATGCGATTGGCCAATTCGCGAAATAGATATAAGCACTCGGCTTAATCCTTTCTAACATAGTTGAAAGTGTCTATGAATTCAATAGTCTAGCCGTCAGCCTGTCCGTGATCTAACTCGAGTAAAGTTTCCGGTTAACTTGTAATTGTCATCGTGTTTGGTTTATCAATTAATTTCGATATTGAAAAGGAATTGTGTACTATTTTTGGTTAATTTAGTTAGGTACACAAAAATATTTTGTTTCAATATAATCAATCGGAATCTTTTTTACTGTACATTTTAATGTTACATTAACTTAATTACAAAAAAAATAGGTACTTATGCATCATAGTTCGGATGTTGGCCAAGGCTTACCGGCCAGTTCGCGAATTGGCCGGCCAAAACCCGAAATACGCTATTCATTTCATGTATTTCGGGTTTTGGCCGGGAAGCTTGGCCAGTTCGGGTATTGGCCGGCCAGTTCTAGAATTGGCCAGGCTCCGGGTATTGGCCGCAACATGTGTTAAAAAATAAGTATTCATTAACTTTTAAATGCACATTTTCATCGATTACTTGTATATACAATTTAACGTCTAAAAATACTTTAATTTAACAATTGTTAGCTTACAGTGCTTAAAATAATTAAAAAGTTAATCATAACTAATAAACGAGATGTAATTTATCTAAGAATGCCCGGAAGACTTGAGGTTTATTCGCAGTAAAGTAAAAATTTCTGAAATAAAATTTTATTTCTTTTACAAACTTACTTTTAAACAAAAATGAAAAAGCAAAAATTAATTTTAAACTTCACATTTTTGAGCCAATATTTTAAAATTTTTATTTAGAAAATTTTTGTAATGCTTTTTTCGAAAACAGGTTTTCCACTCGGAATCACGAAATCATCCCTCAATCAACAAAATCTTTATGTGCAAAGAATGAAAAGACTTATTGAGTTATTTTTCTTACGTTCACAAAGTGGTATAATACTACATAAACTAGTATGTCATGGATTCAGCAGCATACCATTGTTCTAATTATTATTATTAATATTGCATAATTTTTTGCTGCAATCGTTGATGTGAATTAGAAGAATCTGAGTTATAATTATTTTTTCACGAGTATGCCAGAATACATTTCTTACAGTGTATTTAGAGGGAGTATTAAGTGAATTTAATTATTTCTAAATAAAACATATAATAATAAAAAAAAACTAAGTTGTAAGTGATAAATTACACTGTTTACATAAAAATTAAACTCACAAAAATTTATAAAATAAGGTTCTATGATAAGTTGTAGAAAAAAAATTTGCTTATGCTTGTTTTGTTATCTTAACTTGTTTTATAAGATTCTTAATAATACTGATATTTAGAACATTCCCTTTTGAAATAAAATACTGGAATATTGGCAATCTAATTAATACAAACGCATCTAAGGGCAACAGTCAGATTAATGAAAGTAATTAAATAAAAAATGCACATTCCGGAAATTTACCCTTTTATTCACGATAACACGCTCTTCGTAGGAAAATTTCCTGGGATTAATTATCAGCGTATTCAGTGAAATTTGCGTGGGCATGAAAAGGAGGGATTATCCCAGACTGAAAACGTGATAAGAGGGAAAAATTACTTAAAATATCCCTCTCCTATGGATTAACGTTCCAGAAGATGATCAGAATATTTCTGAAGAATAGGTCTCGTTTCGTAATTCTATAAAAGCATGTTCACTTACGTGGAAAGTATCAGGGATGAATGTATTTTATGTGGTGAATCACTCCACACAGGTATTAAGCTCAAGAAAATATGTTAATCTGATGGGAATAAATAAAGTGAAATCTCATGCGATACATTAATTGTGAAAAGTGCTAACATAAAAATGTGTCCATCAAGAGATTATAACCATTGAAAGCGTACATTGATAACATTATATGTATAAAAAAATAAATATTCATTAACTTTTAAATACACATTTTCATCGATTACTTGTATATAAAAATTAACGTTTAAAAATACTTTAATAGAGCAATTAGCTTGCAGTGCTTAAAATAATTAAAAAATAAATCATAATGAATAAACGAGATGAACTTTATTTGAAACTGCCCGAAAGGCTTGTTGGTTTATTCGCACTTAACTAGAAAATTATGAAATAACATATTATTTCTTTTACAAACTTACTTTTAAATAAAAATGAAAAAACTCAATTAATTTTACATTTCATATTTTTGAGTCAATATTTTAAAATTTTTAAATTTTTTGTAATGCTTTTTACGAAAACAAGTTTTCCACTACGGAATCAGAAAATCATCCCTAAATCAGTAACATCTTTATACGCAAAGAGTGAAAAAACTATGTTTTTTCACTTGTCTTGACTATCACTCTTGTCACTTGTTTTCACTATCTTGAATTATTTTTCTTACATTCAAAAAGTGGCTTTATACTACATAAACTAGTAGTATACCATGGTTCAGAACATCATATTATTATTATTGTTATTATTATTATTATTATTATTATTATTATTATTATTATTATTATTATTATTATTATTATTATTATTATTATTATTATTATTATTGTTGTTGTTGTTGTTGTTGTTGTTGTTGTTGTTGTTGCATAATTTTTGATTCATGTGAATAGTTCATAAGCTATGTTATATTGATTTTGCCACGAGTATGCCAGAGTGTGACACTTCTTATAGTGTATTTTGAGGGAGTATTAATTGAATTTAATTATTTATAAGTAAAAAAAAAAAATATTAAAAAAGTTTCAAGTGATAAATTACACTGTTTATATCAAAATTAAATTCACAAAAAGTTATAAAATAGGCTTCTATGATAAATTGGAGAGAACAATTTGCTTATCCTTGTTTTGTTATCTTAACTTTTATGATAAAATTCGGTACTTACGTATTAGCGCGACCGCAGCTGAAGTTGCGGTAATGCGCCAATAAAGAGCAATCTTGTTGATCGTGCTTTTTTAGAGCTTTGTTTTTTGGCTCATTTTTTACTATAGTTTTCAGCGCTTTTTTTGCTCAATTTTGACGCCATTTTTTGTGCGCGTGCGTACAACAAGATTGCTCTTTACTGACGCATTGGTGCAACTTCTGCTTCGGTGGCTTAATACATATAAAGTACCTAAAATTTTTAATAAAATTGATATTTAGAAGAACATTCAGTTTTTAATAAAATACTCCACTATTGATAATCTAACTAATACAAACGCATCTAAGGGCAACAGACAGATTAATGAAAGTAATTAAGTAAAAATGCACATTCAGAACATTTACTCTTTTATTCACGATAACACGCTCTTCGTAGGAAAATTTCCGGGGTCTAATTATCGGCGTACTCAGTGAAAGTTGCGTGGGCATGAAAAGGAGGGATTATCCCAGACTGAAAACGTGATAAGAGGGGAAAATTAGCAAAAATATCCCTCTCGTATGGATGACAGTTCCAGAAGATAATCAGAATAATTCTAAAGAATGGGCTCTCGTTTCGTAATTCTATAAAAGCATGTTGAATCTAACAGGGACGAATGTATTTTATGCGGTGGATCACTCTACACTAGGTATTATGCTCAAGAAAATGCGTTAATCTATTGGAAATGGATAAAGAGAAATTTCATGCGATACATTGATAGTGAAAATTGCTAATATGAAAATGTGTCTATGAAGAGATTATAACCTGAGAAAATGTATTTTTATAACAATATATGTATAAGAAAAAATAAATATTCCTTAAATTTTAAATACAAATCTTCGCGTATTCCTTGTATATACAAATTAACATTTAAAAACACTTTAATAGAGAAATGGTTAGCTTACAATACTTAAAATATTTAAAAATTTAATCATAAATTATCAAAGAAATGTACTTTATTTAAAATTGCCTAAAAGTCTCGTCAGTTTAATCGCTGTTAATTAAAAATTTTATGAAATGAAATTTTATCTATTTTATAACCTTATTTTAAAATAAAAATAAAAAAATAACAAAATCTGGTTTAATTTCAAATTTTATATAAAATATATAACTTTTAATATAAAAAAGATTATAATTTGAGAAAATGTATTTTGTAAAATAATTCATATATCTGAGAAAAGAAATATTCATTAATTTTTATATTAATATGTTTCTTGTATGTGCATTTAAAAATTTTCAAGGGAACAATGATTAGCTTACAGTTAACTAAAATAATTGTAAATTTAATATTACCGATCAACGAGCTGCACTTTATTTAAAATTGCCCAAAATGCTTATCAGTTTATACCGGGTTAATTAAAACTATTATGAAACATTATAAAAAGTTCAGTATGATTTTATTTATTTTACAAGATTGCTTTTAATAAAAATAAAAGTATATCAAAATCTGACTTAATCTTAAGATTTTATATAACATATATTAATTTTCGCATAAAAAAATATCCAAGAAGTCATGCTTAAAAGTTTACATAATTACATGCAAAATTAATCACAAAGTTGGTTGTAAAATCTGCTATAACAAGTAATAGCCTGCGATTTTATCCCATCTTTCTTTTGCTGTTTTTTATTATTTCTGTACTGTTTAAAAACTTTTATATTTTCAAGAATATTCATTCTTCCAGAGGCGACAAAAAGATTAATGAAAGTAATTTTAACAACAAGTAGGAAGTTGTACTTGAAGCGTAGCAAATGAGGTGCGTTCGTACGATAACGAAGTTTTAAAAATATTCTGATCTTGCTATTATAGCAGACAATACTTCGGATACAGTATAGTAGTCGAAATCTTTTTTTTGTGTTCCTGTAAATATACAGGAAGTAAGTTGTATTACACCTCAGCAACGTATATCATATTCATAAAATGTGAAATAGTTTAACCCTTTCAGGAGCAAAAGAATTCTGTTCGTAAAATGATGAAATAATAGACTGACACCAGAATATTCAAACTAATTTCTTAGAAAATAAAATTCCAGTATTTTGAACTTTCATTAGAAAAGTAACATTTTATTATAATATTACTGGTGTCATTTGTCAATTTTGGCATTAAAATTAGGTGGCTAGACCCTCTAGCCACCGCCCTTGAAAGGGTTAATATAATTTAAACACGCCCCAAACGTATAGCATTATAAACTGGAATACTTTTGTGTGACCTTGTAAATCAATAAGAAATGTTTTTTGCATCACAGATTGTGCAAAATGTATATTATAATATGTACTTCATAGATGCATATAAATTTTATTATGTTCGAATGGGTGTAACACCATTAACCCATTCCGGCGTAGTGTTACCACTCCGACAACACCTAATTTTAATTCCAAACTTACAAATGGCACCAATAATATTTTAGTAAAATTTTACTTTTACCATGACAGCTTAAATCAGGGAATTCTTAATTTCTAAAAAAGTCTTTTGTAAATTCCGGTGTCAGTCAACAATTTCTTCTTTTACGAACGGAATTTGTATGCGCCGGAAAGGGTTAAAATTCATTTGAAACTTTTTCCCGTAATATACTTTTGATTATCCCTGTAATTGATCCATACATCCGATTTTCATAAAATCTGAAATGGCGCGACAAAATTATGTAATAATTATATATTTTAAATTTTAAACGATTAAAATGCATTTGAAACTTTTTTCTCCATTGACCGTAATGTAAGGGAATACTTTTGATTGTTTTTATAATTGATCTATGCATAGATTTTCATAAAATTAGAAATGACTCGACAAAATTATATAATAATTACATTTTTTTAATTTCGAACGATTCGGTTGGATAGTTTTTGCGTTGTTATAGGCGGACGGATAGGTGGACGGACTGAACGACAACTATAGGTGCGACGTATTTATATAATTACGAACGCACCTAAAAAAATGCATATACAAGATATATTTTCTTTCATTTGCGATATCACTCTTTTTATATAATTTTTTTCAGCATCTCATTTTGAAATGCTCTGTGAAAGTTTCGTGGGTATGAGAAGGAGGGATTATCAAAAGCTGAAAGTGTGATAAGAGGTGAAAATATACCAAAAATATACCTTTCATATAGATTGGCATTAGTAGAATGGGCTATCGCCTCCTATTAGTATAAAGATAAGTTCAATGCTGACAAAAATGAAGGACACCATTATTTATATCATTGAAAACTACTGTTTTATATCTGTTTGGTCACGTTAGCCAGATACACATGTGTTTTACGATGTGCACATAATTTACAGTTACATTTATCTGAATGCACATTATCGTAAAAACTTTTGTAGGATAAAAGCCAGAGCCCTTAATTATAATCACGTACAATTAGATTAATACAATAAAAATCACGCAACTATTAATTATTTAAAATGATGCATATAGAAGGTGGGCGTAATTGTGTCCACCTCCATATTGCAAAAAACTGTGTACGGTAAAATTTTGTTTAATGCTTAGATATTCACTTCCTAATGGATTCTTTATTTTAGATATTCTTTATAACTAATCTGAAGCATTTTTGATATCCGAATAGGTATTTGAAACAAAGTCTACTAAAATGTTTCATAATGAATTTGTCAATTTGAAGTTCTAATGGCCACAATTGCCCCAGGCAAATGTGTATAGGGAAATATAAAGAGAAAATTCAGTGGTCATAATTTCCCCTCTAACGGTTTTAATTACCTCAAACTTTCGTGATTATGAGATTTTGATGGGGTAAGAATAAACATCCTTTTAACTTTAGAAAAAACAGCGATGAAAATTAAAAGACGTATTTTTAAAGAGTCAAAGTTACTTCCCATGTACTAAAAATATAATTTTTACAAACAGACAAAAGGAAAATATACATATATATAACAATGTTGAAAATGTGCGAAGTGGTCATAGTTGTCCCTCCTGACTCCACATAGGTATAGCCATTACCGTGTAAAAATAAAACGCAGAGAAAACATAATAAATTTAGAATAACATTTCACTGATATCCAAAAATATCTCAAAAACTTTTACAGAATAAAGAGTAAAAATATTGGTGTTGCCTACAATAAAAATTGGCAATTTCAAATCAAAAAAATTGTTGGCAACTTTTGAAATAAATTTTGCATAAAAAAAAATCAAGAAATTGAAAGCATTCAAAGTGGCGTCAAAAATCATTCAAAATGCGTCATTGTACCCGCAAGTATCGGGTTTGATAGCTCTGTTCTAGACTAGCAAAAACACATTTGTCAAAGGAGGTGGGTCAATAAGGGCTATATTTCGCCCATTAATTTTGAACCCAATTAATTTTTGCATGCAATGATTCTACTCTTTATAAGCTTTTATATGAGCATTATTTTATTTGGGTTCAGTGTGCGCTTCTACCTGTAAAAGAAAAAAATTGTATCATGTGAGAGAATCAAATGCGCTGCTATCGGAGCGCGTTCAGACTTCTTTTGCCGTACTTAAAAAGTATTAAAGTTTTTCAGACATCAATGTTGTTTTCTAAAATTGTTTTCGTAAATATTTATCAAAGAAATTACTAATAAATAATGCTTGGATACCAATGTCATTGTTGTAAAGTCTCGCAGAAATCTTTTCATATCTGCTCTAACAGAAAAGTTATATTGATACTTAGATGTTCAAAAAACTGAGATTTACAGAGTGGTTCTAAATAGTGCTCTAAATGCAAATAATATGTATTTCGTGCTCTCCATACTCTAAATACTTCTATTTCTTCTTCTGATTTAACAATAACAGATTATGCGTCAACGATTACTGTCGATGAGACCATAAATAGAAACCTAATATACATTTAAAATCAATATCTCATTTTCACAACTCTAACACTTTTTTATAATATGTAAAAGTAAGAACTGCCTCGTTATTGTAGCAAAAGTTATTGAAACTCAAGCCTTTATAGAAACTAACATCTCTATTTTTTGTTGCGAAAACGATGCTGTAAAACTTATATTACTTGATCAGTAAATTGACTCTGCAAGTTTTAAGTCCTGTAATTGAGAATACATCGATGTATGGAATGCGATACCTGAAAATATTTAAACCAATATCAGAAATGTAACAAAGAAGGCCTCGATTTTAATATACCGGGACACTTTTCCGAAAGCTATTGTTATATTCTCATGGCTATATTTATGACTATATTTAACTATACCTTTAAACTTGCAAAGTTTAAAACATGTTCCTCAATAAAGAGGTCATCTCGTACTTACTTTGCAATGTTACTGGTAACACTTAGAACAGGTCTCTATCATGGTGTTCTGTCTACATTATTCAATATAAGAAAAATAATAATATCTTCTGTAAAATATGAAAACCAGGCTTTGATTCGAACATCATCAGAACGCAAGTTATTGAAAAATATACGAGGCCTTCAGCAGGAAGATTGTTTATTCCGGATGACAACAATGATACTGTGATGATCGCTTTCGATAGCACGTACGTTTATATCCAGAAGAGTGTGAACTATTAATTTCAGAGACATTCCTTCTGGATATACAAAGGAAGACCTTTTGTTAATCATATGGTATTCGTCATTAGTTTAAATTACATTTTGCATGTCTTCGTTCCTTATTTCGCGGGAACAAAGAACAATTACGCTTAAAAATACATTAAAAAATATTCATATAATATCAGAGAGTGTCTGAAGCCAAATGATGTTGAGAGTATTGATAGATTTTACCAGGATTGTTTGGAACTTTTGCACGAAATTGATATTGAACATGAAATGCCAAGATTTTTAACTAAGCAGCAACAGTTTTCAACAGATGATGCTAAGGAACACCTCTCGTAACAAAAATTTGATTTTTCAGCGCACAATGTCTAAAAACTATGATATTTGGCTAAAAACACAGCGAAACATTATAACATAATGGTACTGTCAGTGTAAAGTACGCGAAAGTGTCGTAGAGTGCTGGGTGCATGTTGTTTGCATATTATGGTTTCTGACTTACAATACTACTGTAATGTACCATCGCTCAATCAAAATTAAAAACCAAATATCGAATATGTTCATATACTGTACCAGACGCGGCCGCTGGATGGTCCAATAGTGATTCTGGTGAAGCAATCCATAGCGAAAATAATCAAACATTGTCCAAAAAGTCTGAAACTGTATGATTATTATTATTATTGTTATTATTATTATTTGTTATTTATTATTTCCAATATTTCCTGTATTGAAATAATATTCTTAGTAAGCTCCATTTATCTTTATTTTACACTTATTGTTGTATTTACTATTGATTATACTGATTAAAACTAATGACAATTCTGTTTATGCTCCTTAATATACATAATATTTACTTAAATTTATATTTTACTTTTCCATCAATTTTTAAACTTTCATTCAAGATATTATCATTTTCTTACCTGTTATGAGGTATACTAATGAAAAAAATGCATGTCACGTCTAGGTGCTGATGGGCGAAAAATGGCCCTTATCAGCCCACCTCCTTTCTTTATTCATAATAGTATTCGGTTGCAAAAGTAAAGTTTACTATCTTGCTCAGTGGTGTTTGCACAGGTCACTATGACTTGAAATGTGGATAATAGGTAATTCAAATGAAGTACTCAAGATATTGTTTTTCAATTATGTTAAAAGTAGTTGACAGATAGCTTTATATGTTGTGCAACTTGATTTGCATAAGCAGAGCTAAGATAAATTTATATAAAGCATTTACAGAGATTAACTAAAAATGAATTCATTCTATCGCTAGTTCTTTTCTAATTTTCACGATATTTGATTGGAATTTTTAGACACGATATTTAAATTGTTCATTAAATGATAAAAAAAAATCTATTAGGTTTGGCAATCCCAAAACTTTCTTTTATCTCTTACAATTTAATACTTTCAGAAAAACGAAACCTAGCAGCATCACCCGTTAGGTAATTTACACCCAAATCTACCCTGCAACAACGTATTTCAAGTTCTAACTGAATCTGAAATTTGATGAAAATCCGTGCATTAGTATTTGACATAGAATTACCGCAGAAATCGTAAAAAAACTGGATAGAATTGCCACTTATTTTGCGATTTACTCTAAAATCAAAATAATGATAAGTTATATCAGGAACTAACTAAATTTGAAGTTTGATGAAAATCAGTACATTAGTTCCTGAGATAGAGGTATTGCGATAACCATGCATAGTGCCGCATAGCAGCGCCATCTGTTGAGCGATTTACTCCCAAAAACTAAAGAATACTCATTTATATTATGGACTTACTGAATCTGAAGTTTGATGAAAATTCGTGCATTAGTTCCTGACATAGAGCTATTGCGATTATCATGAATGATATCACATAGCAGCGGCACCTGTTGTGCGATTTAAACCAAAATGTAATCAGAATCATATTATATCAAGGACTAACGGAATCTGAAGATTTATAAAAATCCTTCGATTAGTTCTTGAGATATAGCTATAATAGAAATCGTGAAAAATGCAGCATAGCAGCGTTACCTATTGGGCGATATACACCAAACACTGATCAGAATCGGTTTATATCACGGTCTAACTGAATTTAAAGTTTTGTGAAATTTTGTGCCTTAGTTCTTGAGATAAAGTGCCCACAAAATTTATGTCACATACAGACAGGTTAACAGACAAACTGACAGACTCGCAGAGATGCATTTTGTAAAAAACATGTTTTTTGAAATCTCTGATCATTAAAATGTGTAAAACCATTGACAACCGGAATTCGAAAATTTTTACGAATCCAATATTTTCTTCTTGTAAAGATAAAAAAAAGAGTAAAAATGTTTGTTATCGTTCGCGCATGCCAAGATAAAAATTATTTCATATAACTCCTCATATTTCATCAAATGTTTATATATATTTGATTTCGAATTGTACTATAAGATTTCTATAAAATTTTGTCAATTTTTCTGAAAATGGCGTTAAATTTTGTTGAAAACCTTGCATGATATAAAACAAAAATATGTAATATATATATATTTTTAATTTATAATAATGCCATAGTATTTCCATGAATATGCATGAATATGCATGCAAATCTTACACAAATGAATACACATATTGTAAAATATCCATATATTCCTATGATTCAGCGATTGATCATTCCGTGCATGTTATTTTACTGGTATGATCTTAAATATTATTGTTTTTCTTTAATTGTTTTTTTGTCCCTTAATTGTCCTACAGATGAAATCATCATTGATAAATGTGACGTTAGACATATTCTTTTTAATCCTCAAATTCCAACAGTTTCCCATTAGTATATTTCTAAATATTTTTTAGAACTTCTAAAGACGAAAATGTCGGGTGATTAATGGTCATGTAGTGTATTCTTCTAGCTTTAAACTTGCATAAAAGTGAGCATGATTATTTTAAAATAAGAGGAAATTTGTTCTCAATGCCATTTTGAATTTGGCTGTGCAATTCAATTCCTTAGCTCTTTGAATTACAAACACTTAATTATCAAATAACATTGGATCTTAAGAGATCTAGATAAATAAATTTTCATTTTGTGAAATCAAGTTTGGATATTCTCGAAGGGTGATTATGTTCAACGCTTTTGACAGATACCGTAAAATGAGGTGAATAGGAACAGCGGGGTGAATAGGAACGAAACTTCCCGGTCATACAAATAAATTCATTATAAATATATGTGATGATATTTTTAGTTGCCAATTTTTTTATAACAAGGTAATAACATTAAGAGTTGGGAAATTCAGTTTTGACATGTTTGCACAACTACTGGGGATATAAAAAATTTCAAGAGGATCCTAAAAAACCTCATTTTTTCAACGTCTTCAAAACTTTGTATGTAACTCCAGTGTTTTTCGTATTCTAAACCTAATGGGGGAATTTTTAATGAATGATAGACCTGTAAACGATATGCTGTATTAAATTCAACTTATTTCTAAAGTACATAATGAAAAAATGAAAAATGGCTTGTAACATCAGAGGTTTAAGATTTACGGGGTGAATCGGAACGCGTTTTCTCTCATGGTTTATTTTTCTATACAGTAATAGTTTCACGTAATATATATATTGTAATATGTATTGTAACGATATTTTGTTTGTTCTAATTAATAGATTAATGTTTGAAGAGTTTAAAGGTGCCAAGAAATTACTTGGTTAAACAAAAAAGTCAACGCCTAATCCAACAAACATGGAACACACAATAAAATAATTTAAAAATAGCAAATTGGTAAGGAAAACAGCACAGAATTATTCTCTGACATCCACAATATTACACAAAGATCTCAAAATGAAAAAACAATTAAAAAAGAGAGGGATGCAAACAGTACTATGGGCTGGGGATGAGGGCGTATTAGTAGATCGTATTAATACATGCAGCGATTAGGGCTACTCAATAGATTCACTTACCCAATGACTACTAGTAAAGGATAACACAGAACAGGGCTGAATTTGTATTAAATTCTACTTCTGCAATTCGAATATAATTTCTTAAAATATATTTTAATTTTCCTTGATTTCAAAGTTGTTTTCTAATTTTTAAAAAGGCATATCTTTACTTGTATATAAAATAAATGCTTGGTTTCACAGTAGCTACGTGTTCCTATTCTTCCCTTTTCAATATTACCTATTTTTATTAGCCCTATTAAATTTTGAATCGGAATTAATAAAGATTATAAAATTTTTTCCGATTCACCCCTATCTGCGGGGTGAATCGGAACACCATTAAAAAAGTAAATAATACATATATAAACAGTAAAAATGTTTCGTTTTTGCTTACAATGTAAAGAACAAAACAAGACCGAAGTTTATAGTACAAAAATAAAAAAATAAAAAAATAAATTGTTGCCTTTTTTTTAACGTTAAAGTTAAAAAGTGTTCCGATTCACCCCATTTTACGGTAACCAATGGATTTAAAGGTTCTGTTAGTTCAAAATATTATGTGTTATATTTGTAATGTAAGATATTGCATAGAGAGTGTGTAAGATTTCAGAGACTGAAGTATAAATTTAAATAAATTATTCTTTTAATGAAGTAGTCATAATTTCTTAAAATGATAATAGAATTTTGTGTCATCTTAGCAGTATGTTATTGTTGATTAAATTATTTAATACAGCAAATATGACGAAAAAAAAAACAATTCACAAAAATTATTATTACACACAATTGCTATAGGTCAGGAAATCGACCTGATTTCCATCAGATAAATACCGGTATTTTCTAAGAGAAAAACTTCTTTTTTACAATCGTGCGATTATGCAAGTCGAGTTTTCTTGCATAAAAATGCAGCCATTTGAGTTGAAAGTATAGGAACTCTATTTTAGATTTAACGGTCACCATACAAAATCTATTTATGCAGATACAAGAATTTTTTAATTTTCATTATATTCTTGTAAATATTAATTATGTGTTTGCACATATATTTATTTATTTTAACTAAATTTGTTATTTTTTTAACGCATTTATAATATGTGTTTATTTTGTTATTTTAATTTTCGCACTTGTATCTATCAGCAATTCCCAGTAATAACTTAATTTTCCCTTTTAATTAGTAATTATGCATGCATAGCTTCCACAAAATTAAAGCTAGCCGGAGGGCTTGAAAACAACAGAATTACTAAAATTACACAATGTATGCTTTATAGGAAAATAAAATTGAGATATTAAATTTTAGTTAATGTTAGAATCTTATTTGTTCGCAGTTCTTCCATCACAACTGCAAGAGCATTTTCTTTATTGTACGATCACGTAAATATTAGTTTTACACTGATAAAATATGTTAAACTTCACCATGAAAACTTTGATGATGAGAAATTCTAATCAAACAGTAACTGCGTTAAATTAGTGTCAAAATCTTTCCATCAGATTGAATAACTATTTTATTGGTTTCTGGAAATATATAGATGCCTTTGGAATTACGGGTAATTTTACAGAAGTTAAATTTTTGTAATTTTTTTAATGTCAAGAAATCCTTCTAAATAGAGCAAACTTGCGCAGAACTTTTTTTGGATTAATTTTTTTTAATAAATTTGGAGTGCATAATGTGAAGTGTATGTTGCAGATACTTCCAGATTTTCCCCCCTACGCAGTAAAAAAAAAAAAAAAAAAATTATGTAATGGTATTAAAAGTTTTCTAGGAAACTGGAATTCATAGAACTTTTTATATAACGGTAATACATGCAACAGATAGACGTTGCACTGAAAAAAAAATCTGTAATGTTACAAAGAATCTTTTAGGAAATTCGGATTCCTAGAATTGTTTATGTAACTGTAATCTAGATCACAGATAAAATTTTACCAAGATAGCTGTAAATTTCGGTGAGTCATTTGTAAAGTTACAGACTTCTGTAGCTTTACAAAAATTAGTTTTGTAGATTTATATATATATTTTTGGACAGTGAACAGGTAAAATGTTAATAAGTATACAGATTTCGGCAACTTCACATCTGTAAAATTACAGATTTTTTATTTCTTTTTATTGTGTACGCATTTCGATACAATTAAATACAATGGGTAGTTAATTGTGAACAATCTCGTATGTAAGAATATATTTATATAATGAAAATATTGGAGTAACCTATATTGTGAATCATTAGACTTTTGATAATTAGATAAAAATGCTGATATTGTCTAGAATTTTATCAAGTATAATCATGTGTAGCTAATTGTGAAATACTTGCAAGATTCATTTAGTTGTAAGTGTAAAAGCACATTAACCTGACACCATATGTATTGTATTAATTATGTAAGACATACAGAATTCACTTGAGAAGATGCATTTCGCATTCTAAATCATTCAGCATCAGATATTTGATCATAGAAAGCATGTTATTCTCTTAGAAATCACTAAAGTGAAATCAGGTATGGTGCACTAATTATCACACACTTACTAAATTCATTTACTCTTAATCGCATTCATACAAGGAACACTCACAGGAGGTAATAAATGTCTTTTGTGTCGAGAGTCATTAACACCAGAAATGCAGATTACAGAAATGTGCTGTTACAGTGGAAATCAGTAAAGTGTAGTAATTTGTTATAGACCAACTGTAGCAAATTTATTAACATAACTTAGTCGGAATAATATAGGATGTCCTACAAAGTGATGTATAAACTTTAAGAAATGATATTGTGACAATCATTTTCTGTATAAGAATCAGGGTCTCTATCCTTGTATTCAGTAACTAGCTAACCCGCCCGGCGTTGCCCGGGTCCGTACTAACAATATTAAACGAACTTGAAATTTGTATGATTTTATCATTAACTCGAAACATGCAGAAACGCATTGTCAGAAATACGTGGTCACTGACTGTGTGAAAAATCGGTTTAAAAAACACAACTAATATTAAGCTCTAAAAATACTCAAAATGAGCAATGAGAAACGCGGGAGGGAATATGTATCCAACGATTGCGTGATTTTCGTGTTAAAGTGTTGATATTTACCCGTAAAAACCATTGTTAAGTCACGTAACTAATTATTATTTTTTACATAGAAATCCCAAGTGAGATATTTTGAATTTGAAACTAATTATATCACTCTTAATTCCGACTATACCATGAATGAAATCGATACTCGATGGTATCTAAAAGGTTGGTATATAGTATTTATAATTTCAGAGCCATTTAACAAGAGTAAGTGTTATTTTTAATCAAATCATGCGTTATTTTCACTCTGTGGATAAATTCCTAACCGTAAACTTTTGTACCGTAACCATAACCTGCCTGTAACCTAATTGCGCCTTAACAGTACCCTACCGTAAATTAAATGTAACACAAATGTAACCTAGCCTTCACTTTATTGTAACATATCCTTATTCTAACCATAATATAAATGCAATTTAACTTTAACCTAACTTTAACTTAACTGTGACCTAACTGTAACCTAATGGGAAATTAAATATAATCAAAGACTTACCGTAATGTAATTGCAACCTAAATGTTACCTAACCATATATTGGGTTCATGTCCATGGAAATTATTTTGTTTTGTTCGGATCTGGTTATGATTCATTAGAATATTTTCGTCGGGTTCAGATTTCGTTCGATTCAGATTTTAGGTATTTTTTTAAATCGAATTTTAATGTTCAGGTCGGAGTCTTGTCCATGAAAATTATTTTGCATTGCTCAGATCCAGTTATGGTTCAGTGGAATATTTTTGTCGGGAACAGGTTTGGGTCAATTCAGGTTTCGGCCTTTTCTTCAAATGGAATTTTCGGGTTCGGGTTTTCTTGCGTGTTCAAGGAAATTATTCTGCCTCGTTCGAATAAGAACATGCTTCTATGGAATATTTTTTTCAAGTTCAGATTTGGTTCAGTTCAGATTTCGCGATTTTTTTCAAAGAAATTTTTAAGGTTCAGATTCGGTTCATATGCATGGAAATTTTTTGTCTTATTCGGATCCGGTTACGGTTTTTTCGAATATTTTTTATCAGATTCAGATTTGGTTCGATTCAAATTTCAGGTATTTTTTCAAATAGAATTTTTAGGTTCGGATTTCGTTCATGTCCACGGAAATTATTTTGTCATATTCGAATCCAGTTATGATTCTTTCGAATATTTTGCTCGAATTCAGATGTGGTTTCGGTCAAATTTCAGATTTTTTTAAATCGAATTTTTTAGGTTCGAGTCGGGTTTATGTCCATGGAAATTATTTCGTCTTGATTGGATTGGGTTATAGGTTTTTGGAATATTTTTGTCGGTTTCAGATCTGGTTCAATTAAGATTTCGGTTTTTTCTTCAAATATAACGGTTGGGTTCGGGTCTTTTTGCGTGTTCACGGAAATTATTCTGTGTTGTTTAATAAGGACATGCTTCACTGGAATATTTTTGCCAAGTTCAGATTTCGTTCAGTGCAGATTTCGGGATTTTTTCACAGAAATTTTTTGGGTTCGAATTGCGTTCATGTCCATGGAAATATTTTGTCTTGTTTGGATCCGGTTGCGTTTCTTTGAAATAGTTTTGTCAGATGCAGATTTGTTTCGATTCAAATTTCAGGTATTTTTCGAATAGAAGTTTTAGGTTCGTATCGGGTTCATGTCTACGGAAATTATTTTGTCTTACTCGAATCCGGTTATAGTTCTTTTGAATATTTTGGTCAGATTTAGATGTGGTTTGGGTCAAAGTTCAGGATTTTTCAAATGAAATTTTTTAAAGTTTGAGTAGGGTTTATGACCCACGGAAAGTATTTTGTCTTGCTGTGATCGGGTTATAGTTTTCTGGAATATTTTTATCGGTTTCAGATTTCGTTCGGGTCATATTTTGGGTTTTTTTTACAGAAAATATTTAGGTTCGGTTCAGGTTTCATGCCCACGAAAATTATTTTTCCTTGTTTGGATCGGGTTATACTTCATTTGAACATTTTTGCAGGATTCAGATTTGGTTCGGGTCAGTTATAAAATCCATAGTTTTTTTCAAACAGAATTTTTAGATTTGGGTCGGGTTTATACTCACGGAAATTTTGTCTATCAGGGATCGGAGTGTGGTCTGTTTTTTTTCTGGTTGGGATCGGAATATGTTTAAATTAGTCTGAACATTAAGGTTATAATCAGTTTTGCTACTATCCTTTTTATGGCTATTTCTGATAAATAATTTGCTATTTGATAATTTATTATGGTGTATGAATCGTTTGCGGATTCAAGCAATTGTACGCCAAATAGCTATTTTATTTTTGTTTTAAAACTAAATTAAAGCCATATTACAATTTTTTAGGTAGCTTTCATTACAAAAAGTAAAAAGCTACCTATTGCAGCCGTCCGGAGGAAAGCACTTCCAGAAAATTTTGGTATCTTTCCATCGATCATGACCCCCAGACCCCAAAACCACCCTCCGTTCAAATGTTGACATATATATATGTATAACCATATATATATATATATATATATATATATCTGATTTTGTCATGCGATAACTAACGTATTTTTGAATCGATTTGAATAAAAATTGGTATATACATAGTACATACAAATGTCTCGACCGAGTTCGTTGGCCAGCAATATCCGACATTTTGTTTCAAAATGGCGGACATTTTAAATTTTTTTAAAAATTAAAAATTAAAAATTCAATGCGAAAAAATTAAAAGTTGAAAAATATTTTTCTTGTACGTGTTAGAACATAAAACAACGATTCCAGAACACTTTTCATTTTGTCTATATCTTAAAAAATTATTGAATTATAGCACTTTGAATTTTTCTTATGGCTGACATTTTGAAACGATCTGATTTTTGTCACGTCATAACACGCGTATTTATGAACCGATTTGATTGAAACTTGGTATGTACATAGTACATACAAATATCTCGACCGAGTTTGTTGCCCAGCATCATCCGCCATTTTGTTTCAAAATAGCAGCCATTTTAAATTTTTTAAAAAATTTAAAATTTAAAATTAAATCTGAAAAAATCAAAAGTTGAAAACTATTTTTTCTTTACGTGTTAGAACTTAAAACAACGATTCCAGAACACCCTTTATTTTGTCTACATCTTAAAAAATGATTGAGTTATAGCACTTTGTATTTTTCTTATGGCTGACATTTTGAAACGATCAGATTTTTGTCACGTGATAACACGCGTATTTATTAATAGATTTGGATGTAACTTGGTGTGTACATAGTATATACCGAGGCCTAAATCGAGTTCGATACTCAGTTCCATCCGCCATCTTATTTCAAAATGGCGGCCATTTAAAAGTTATTTTAAATTTTAAAATTTAAAATTAGGTACAAGAAATTGATAAATTGAAAAAGATTTTTCTTTTATGCATTTGAGCTTGATACAAAGATTCCAAAGCATTTTTTGTTTCGTCTGTATCTTAAAAAATGGCTGAGTTATCGCATTTTTAATTTCTAGTTTTGCTCATATCTTGAAATGATCTGATTTTCGTCACGTGATAACATGCGTATTTATAAACTGATTTGGATATAACTTTGTGTGCACATAGTACATAGCAATGCCTTGACCACGTTCACTGTCCAGCTTCTTCCGTCTTCTTGTTTCAAAATGGTAGACATTTAAGTTTGTCAAAAATCTTTTAAATGTATAATGATGTACAAACAAAAAATTAGAAATTTAAAAAAAGGTTCTTTTTAAAGTATTTATCTTAATAATGAATTTATGAGTATTTTTTGCTTTGTCTTTAACTTCAAAAACGCCTAAGCAGTTTGAATTTCTATCGTGAGTGACATTTAAAAAAAAAATCAATTTGCCCGCGACAGCACTCGTATATAATAATCGATTTCAATATGAGTGTGCATGTGCACTTGATTTAAGATTTCGACCAAGCTCATAATCAGGTTCCACTAATTTGAGCTTAGTATTTTTGAATAATATAACTTAATTTAAAATAAATAAACAAATATATAAGTATATGAAAGCTACCTCTTCCTCCCGGCACTGCTGGAAGGACTATTGAAAATTTTATTTTGACATTTAATTATTACTAATTTTCCAATTTCAATTATTTTAAAAGCAAACATTTATTTTAATAAATAATATAATAGAAAAGAACATCTTAAAATATTATTATTTCTTCGTAAAATATGCTTCAGCTGTAATTCATTTCTTTATATTCGTCTTATTAATACAAAATTGCTTCCTCGTACTTTTGTTTGAGACATTGAAATTTCAGCGATAAATGGTTTCATATTGCAAACCATTTTTTCGGTTTACTTCGCCTCCAACTATCTTTTTTCTCCATGGTGTATACAGCAGCTGTGATAAAAAAAAAAAAAAAAAAAAAAAAAAAAAAAAAAAATAAAGGTCTGTCCCAGCTTTTTTAATTCTTTCTGCGAAAATTCTATGCAACCAACCAACCATAAGAAAATGAAAGAGAAATAAGCGAAAAAAGGCGAATTTTTATGAGAATGAGCTTTGGAATTTAATTAATTACTCAGTTAATAAATTGAATTTTGAAATTCTGAGCTTCAGGTGCATCAGGAGAGATACTGGGCTACTCTCATAAAAATTTTGAGTCTCGTACGTCCCATAGATTTTGCTAGCCATCGCAGACACACCATACACACGCAGACAGACAGAGCGATTTGTTATTTTATTAATATAGATAAACCAGGTTGTCAAGCCAAACTGCGATTTTCATTTATAACTGTATCAATAATAAAGACATTGCAATGATATTTTAAAGAGACCAACATTATTGTCTAAAAAATGTGATAAATTCTCGACTATTACTGGAAATATTTATGATCCGCTCTCTAACAAAACTGATGTATATTCTCGTAATTCGGGATGTAGCTTTCAGTACATAGAATGACGCAAACAGGAATATAATGTGCTTTCAGTGTATTCTATTCCAGTGATATTAACCTATTTTTAACAAAGGATAAAACAAGTTAGCTGAAAGTTTTGTTAATTTATGACCATTGTTTCAATTTATGATTTGAAAATCCGCATTTGGCTTGCAATGACACAAATTTCATCTGTGACTAGATGAAAGGATTGGGAACTCGATTTGCTATGCAAAAGTAATATTTTTTGCATCTTTTTAAGATTGTAATCGACCTTTCAGAAAATTTTGTACAAAGACATATTAGTCAAAAGGAAGTAGAAGGAAGTAGAGATCGGCGGACAATTCAGTTTCGTTTACATTTTTGACTCAACCTCACAGTTTCGCCAAAAATACAGTTTCAGCGAAAATGCTGCTGAAAAATTGGTGGGAACTAAACTCGACTGAAACTATCCGTATTCCAAAAATCTCGTTTCTTCCTTCGGAAGTTTTCACCACTACTCTTCGGATTGAGTTGTTTCAGTTCTAATAAGATTAGTTATTGCCATGAATACTATTGTCCATAAATATCATTCAGGATCATTGGCGCACCCACGGGGGGAGCTAAGGGGGCTAAAGCCCCTCACAGACCGCAAAATTAAAGTATTTAAAGTGTTTTAAAATTACGAAAGTTTACTTTTATTACTTTTTAATAGATTCTTCAAAACAGAAATTTTGAAAAATGGTAATATTTTCACAATTTTTTTATTATTTATAAATTTTCCTGTGGAATTTTGAAATATCAGCCTTTTTAATATTCACCACTTAAAACAATATTTTCTTTTTATTTATCAAAGAGGCTTAAGCCTTCAGGATTAGCCCCATCGAAAATTATGTCCCCCCCCCCTCCACCACCCACTCTTCGTTCTTCAACAAGTACACAGAAAAAATGTATGTCCGGGAACAATACATCACGTTAATTTTAATAAAATGTAAAAAAATCGGACCAAGCTCGTACGACATTCCGGGCCAGATTTGAAAATTAAAACTTCTAAAATATGCTAGCCCTCTTCAAAGCTTAATCCTGGGTGCGCCAATGGTCTTGTTTGACTCAAGAAATGAGTGCAAACTAAAACAAGCAATACTTATATCATTAAACTTTTTCACGTGCTCATTAAAAGCTGCAGACTTAACAGTATTAGGAAATTTTTTGTTTGAAACTGTAGATGCGTTTTGAATACCATGAGAAAGTCCTAGTATAACAGATGATCATTTACCAAGATCATTATAAAAAGATAAATCGATGTATGCTTACATAATACCAAAATATTTTTTAACAACACTGTTAAAAAGTTGCAGCATTCTGTCCAGTCATTTGACTGTTTTTCAAAAGAAAAAAAAAACGATTACATAGCAGTAACTTAATTGTATTCTGACCCTAAAATAGGCAATAATATGATCAAAGTTGCGTAAAATGATGGTTATGCAACCATTTTCGATAAAAACGGTCAAATGACTGGACAGAATGCTGCAAAATTTTTAACAGTGTAAATAAATTCGTATAATTAAAAACCTTTCTGCGTTGAACATGAATTATGCTTTATTTTAGATGAAAATTAAAAGTTTTGGGTCTAAGACACAGATGAGAGCCAACTTGAGCCACACGCATAATTCATTAGTATAATAGCACATTTAATAAATAAGTATGTATATTTATGTATGTATTAATTATTTTAAGGCTAATTCCCTGAGTACTTGTCATGTAAGTCACATGCTACGATTTTTGGCTGCCAGCATTATAGAACGTAAAAATGTGACTTATTTTATGGGACATATCTCATTAATTGAATAAGAAACAAGCAACTGTTTCGCTGATAACGGTGACCAGCAAGCATAGCAATTATCCACTATGTGACTTACACTACAAAACCCCATGGAACTAGCCTTAAAAAAATTGGACTTTTCGGTTTCAAACAAAAGTAGGACGATCACCGAAATACGATTTCAGTTTTGGTTTCAGTCTTATAAATCCGTTTCGGTCTATCCTTAGATGGAAGTAATATACTTGTGCAACTAATAAATTACACTCATACCTTCTAAAATCTCCAAAATATGGAAATAAATTAATTCCGATTTTTACTATTTTGTAATGGATTCAAGTAAACAACAACAACAGAAAAATATGCGATTGAAAAAATGGTAACAGTCAGAATATATATATACATAAAGATTCCAGTTGAGAGATGATACATAGAAAATTAATTTCAATTTTCTGAAATCTGCAACTTTATTGACAAACTTGAATGAAAGGATTTTATGATTAACAGTCCCTGGAGCAATATGTATCTCTAGTAAAGGCAATGGGATTTTTAGATTTATGACCGTAGACTAATTCCCTTACAAAAATTACACTTGAAAAAGTTAAATGGAACTAAGAAGAGCAAAATAAAAAGAAAACAAGCAAAAGATCGCTTTCTGTCAAAAATAATTAAAATATGAATTAAATTAAATTAAAAATACAGAAATAAAAAATAATAAAAATTAGACCACAAAATATTTTTGTTAAATAGATAATTCAAAAAGGGAAAACTGCTGTAATCAAATAAATAATATACGAAAGGCCCACGATGCGATGGTAATACTCAATCCTCGCAATAATATCAGAAGAAACTAGATAAGTTAGGATTTAATGACTCATGAAATGTGCTGATGCGCCCCCCCCCCCCCCTTTAACTTTGTCCGTTCGTCATAGTCAAACCCATATGATGAAAAAATATACAAAGTGTGACAGGTATTTGAGAACATATATTATAGGTGAAATATCTCTCTGTACATTATGATACAAATATTTTTCTGCTACATGCAAACATGTCGAAATATAGACAAACTGAGGAAATGAAGAGGATTGATGTTATTGTCTAACTGGCTGAAGAGCACTCCGTTTTAGATATAGCCGTATTTTTCAAACTAGCCCGGTCATTCGTCTTTAAAGTAAGGAACAAACTAAAGGCTTCTAGTTTTGGACCTGCCAAATATTTCACACAGAAAACGACATTGTTTGAGATATGATATTATGAAGACGCCGCCGTAATTCATCAGTCATGTGGATAAAAATGCTAGGAAGCCGATGAGGGCATTTGCTAGGGAGCTGCTGGTTGGTGAGGCCACTGTCAGATGTGTGACTCATGAGAAACATAGTTTCAGGTCATAGCACAGTTCATGTCCAGATTAATCAGCCATAACTGAGATATAAAAAGTTAAGATCTGCATTAGAAAGTTGAAACATCATGGTGAGATACGAATTATGTTAATTTCTTCTTATTGAAGAATTTTCTCCAGGTCCAGAAAGTAAATCGCAAAAAGATCAGTGGCTTCGTAAAATTTCTGAGTAGGCACCATTCGACGTCTACAGTAAATTTCCATCTTCACTGATGAGACTGAGTGTTATGAGCAGCAAAGATCACTTGATGCCTCAGATTTCTTCCTTTAATGTGCCAGAGTCAACACAGTTGTCAAAGCTCTAGTTGGGTGTCAAAGCTCTAAATTACTTTTTTAGCAGGTGTGAGGTTGTACGTTTTTCAACAAGACTCTGCACCATCCGATACATTCCATACAACTTGGTAATGGATAGCAAAAATATTGATTACATTATCATCCTCAACTTCTTATCCCCGATAGATATTATGTAAATGGCATGGTTGAGAGTAACTCCAATAATCAATCACATAACACTATTACAGCTCTCAAGAAAGCCACTGAATGGGCAATGTCAAGTGTTTCCAACACGCATCTTATTGTCACCTGCAATCAGTTTTGATAGTGTGTTGAGGTTGTTATAGCGGCTGGAGGTAATTTCAAAGAGGGAATTATTTTATTTTCAAATACATTACGCACTGTGCATTTAAATCACAATTCCAAATTTTTTTGGGTGTGGTAACATTATTTATAGCTATCTCTTACACTAATTCAACTGAAATATATTTAGTTTAATCTATTGAAAGTGCTTATTGAATAATTTATAAAAAGTTGAGACATTTAAATAGCTTGCATAATTTTATATACTTTCATAAAAAAAAAAAAAAAATAGCTTGAAAGTTTTGATGAATTAAAGCAAATACAAGTGTAGGACTTTAATACCAATGATTTAACTATTGAAACAAGTATTTCTAATATAATTTTTTAAAATAAAATTATATGTTATACGGTGTTATAGTCCCGTTATTCAAATTATTTAATATGAATCTATCAAGTCATCAAGGATGAAATTTGTAGAAACAAAGGCAATATTATTTGATAGCTTACAAATATAAGAAATTGTTTTATCCAAACTTCAACGATTCGTAGGCACTCTGGCATGGGTCTCTCAACGAAGACCTTTATTTTGTCATTATTGAGCTTTGATTCTAAGCGACAGCTTAACTTATTTGTGAGATCAAAGTTACTTATACGAAATTTGGCGAACGAATTTGATAATGCCTGGTAACACTAGAGCCAAATGCATTATTACTGTTTCACGTGATCTGCGATCCCGTAGTTCCATTTAATATCTCATACTTCATAACAGTGAGAATTTCTGACCTTTCCATTTTCAACAAAAGTAATTAAAAAAAGATTTAGAGTTTACAATGATTTAAAAAAAAAGACAAAATGTGTAACATAAAAACATAAATAAAAAATAAAAACAATGCGGTAAATTATTAAGCCAATGTCAAATAATACGTTGTTAAAGTTCCTAACATTATAGCTAAAAGTTTCATCCTTGAAGACTTAATATAAAAATTTGTATTTATAGATAAATAAAAATAAAATAGATAATAATAATCACTCCATTAAGTGAGTTTTGCTTTTGTCACTCAAAACACAAAATGTCAGACATGCATTTTAAGTAAATATGCAATATTAATGAAATTTAAAGCGTAGTCACGCGTTATAATTTAATCAGCCTGAACTTACAAATAATGTTTAATTGTAGAAATGTAAAAGCATATTTATCTTAGATAAAATAATTGAGGAAATGTATTGGGAATAATCAATTCAACAACAGGCATTTATTATTACTTTTTAAATTATAACTCGGTTCAATAAAGTATTATAACATGGGGGCTCGCCCTAGTTATAGCACACTAAATGAAATATTTTTGGTTGGAAAATACCAATGTGTGCATTAACACTTTCAGATTTGGTGTTCTACTAATGGTACATGTCTTTGCACGGAGCATTATTTTGTTTTAACAATTACTTAGTTACTTTCTACATATAAAAATGATAGTGTATGGTTATGTCTTTCTTATTATGGCTTCATTTATGTTTTGCCATTTAGTAATAACAATAATAATAAAATTTTGCTTAATTCAATTTGCAGAGTTGTGGATTCCTTTATTTTATACATATATTTCTCCCTTTAAATTTTAAAAGTATACTACTTTGCAAAACGAATCAATTGTGGTAAAACGCTTAAAATATTAGAAAGTTGTAATAGAGGTTGAAAATTGTTGTAATTCGATATTTTGACTACGTCTTAAAAACTCTTCCTTAGCCTATTATCTTTTAAATATAAATTGAATAGTACAAAAAGTAATTACTCGTTAGATTATTAGACAATAAGATAACTTTTAAACTTTAATAAATCTATTTGGATAGCTACAATTAACATTATTAAGTAAAATCAATTTTTTTCTCAAAATGAAAAAAAAAATCGGACTTGAAAGGGTTAATAGACCATATTTTGCATTGTGAATGTTTTTCAACACCAGAAATTTAATTAAAAAATGCATATTTATCTAAAAAAATCAATATACTGATATTAAGTGCACGTTTTCTAGTTTGGCCTGTTTAAATTAGAAAATTCATACAAAGTATTTCGAATAGAAATTTTTGCTTTATTTGATGGCATAAATTTTTTGATTGCATAAGTAAAGATTCTGTTTTAGGAATTTCCAATATAAATTCGAAAAAAAAAAGGCAGTCTTGACTAGGTTCTGGTGTATAAGATCTGGACATTTTCTTAATCATAATAATATGAAAACATTTTTGCAAAACAAGAAGTGACTAAAGAAAATAAAATGTATTTTTGTCAGTTATTCAAAAATAGACAGTTATATTACGAAAGCATGTTACCCACGAAGAAATCAACAAAATAAAATAACCGTATTACTTAAAGCAAGCTTATGAACTTTATTTTGTACTAATAATGCAAAAGCGCAGTTGTTTAACAGAAAAAGGGTCCAGGAAAATATTTTTACATTGCGGATATCAAATATTTACAGGAAGCATACCCGTTGTTTTAGTAGAAACAATAAAATAAATTACTTGTAGTACCCTAATTATGGTACATCTATCAAATTTAATGAGTTGCATTAACGTACAGGAAAATATAGGGTAAAGCAACTGGAGGAAATGTGTTTTGCGTTGCGCACTATTAACACCAATGGATTATGAAAACATGTTATTCGGATGAAAAACTATAAATAAAAATAGCATGTGATGAGTTACCAGATTTAATTGAGTATTTTAACAGGAAAAGGTAGTTACTGTTATTACTGTGTATAAAAGAAAGTAAAAAGAAGAAATGTTGTTTATTGTCAAACTAATGTATAGAGTGGTAAGGCCGTTTTTTTTTTTTTACCAAAAGTTGTGTTTTGCTCCAGTTATATAGAATAAAGATACTGTTTTACAATTAAAATATGTTAAGTAGTTAATGATAAAGGTTTAAATAACACTTTTAAGTAACAACATCTCAATAGGAACTTTTAAATAAAAAAAAATGCGAAATTTTACCCAAAATTTTGATTTTTGGACCAAAAGGGCAGACTGAAGCTAAATTTTTTGTATTGGTAAAATTTCAAGCAATTGATGTACTAGTATAAAGGCAACTTTAGGCATCTATTTGTTTCTGATTTAAAAAAAAAAATTTAATTTTTTTTCGCTCCACCCTAATGTTCTTTGCACACAATAATTTTTTCCGAATTCGCTTTGTTTTGGAGAAAGTGTGACTGGATCCTTGTCTCACAGGTGCTCACCAAGGTTTCTTCTCATGAGCTGTGCGCAAAACGATCGTAAGTATATGCAAAATAATTATTTTAATAAGATGGATAATAAAAATTGAATAAAACAGAATTTTTAATTAATACCTTTATCTTTGCACGTTCTAAAAGTGCAACTTTCATATTTTTATTATTTTTGGTACATTTTCTAAAAAAATATCTATAAAAAATGATAAAAATGTGCAATTGCTCATGATTTCTTGATAAGATGTTGGGGGTGCTATAGCATTATGTTTATGAAAATGTTGAATTTCATCGGTAGATTAACTGTGATTTTTATTAAGGGTGTATTTATCAAAATCTGAACAATGATAGTTTGTACATTTATGATGATGGCTTGATTTTTTTCGATATATTGCATGTTGTATGCATTATACTTGATGATATAAATCAAGTTAAAACATTTAAAAAATTATACGTATGTGTGTGTGTTGCTTTGTTTTTCACTTTTCATCCTCATACGATTTCTATTTTGCATTTGTGTTCATTTTTACGATTAAATACTTTTTAACTCAACATTTGTTTGCCATCTTCTGTCTTTAAAAAAGTTTATGGTTTCTAATACATTGGGATTTCATGACAGGTTTTATATATTAAGTTGTTTTTTATATAACTATTATATAAAATATTATCATATTCGATCTTTAAATGATTCGGTTATTTTTGTTATACGAACTTGCATGTTATTTTTTGATTTCAAAAGTACATGTGATATAAAACTAAACTCTGTAGCTATATAATCCATGAAGGATATAGGCTGAGATATTGGGTCCTTCCGATGGCGACCTTATCCGTGTATTTTTTACGCTGAGTTCCGAGGTGCTCTACACAGCATATATCCCAGCAAGGCGGTCATTCTAACAGTACTCATTTTGTCGACCTCGGACAGATGAAACGCTGAGTGAACATAATCCAGTTGGGAGTCATATTCTTGACTTACGTTATGACACATACATAATATAACCATTGAGATAGAAATTGGTGCAATATAGTGGAATTTAAAAAGTGATCAACGTTAAAAGGCACCAAATATATTACATTAGCAGCAGACCGGTTTCGGTAGCATATAGCGCAAAATTTGTTCATATATATAGGAGAGCCTGCGGATTGAAGGCGACCAATAGGATAGCAGAGGACTGTTGGCTAATAGGAGAACGCACGTGAAATGGAACCGAATTAGAGAGAAGTAGGTCAAAGGGAGGGAAGAAATTTATATTCCAACATACATAATATATACATCAGGCGCGGATGCACGGGGGGGACGATGGAGGCGATCACCCCCCTATAACCAGTGTTGTATTCAGACTTTTTTCCGGAAGGGATTTCTGCGACTCCGTCGGAGACATTCTATTGTTCCGGAAAAAACGCGAATTTCATTAAAATGTCGCTAAAAAGCGCTAATTTTGTCAAAGTGTCGCGGAAAAAAAGCGAATTTCGACAAAAAATCGCGAAAAAAGCACGAATTTTGTCAAAGGTCGTTCAAAAAAAAGAATATCGACAAAGGATCGATAAAAAACGCGAATTTTGACACAAAATCGCCGAAAACCCGAGTTTTCTCAAAGTGTCGTGCAAAAAGCTCGAATTTTGTCAAAAGTTCGAGGAAAAAACACGAATTTTGTCAAATGTTGGCAAAAAAAACGTTAATGTTGTCAAAGTATCGCGGAAAAAGAGCAAATTTCGTCAAAAGGTCGTGAAAAAGCGCTAATTTTCTCAAAGAGTTGGAAAAAGTGACGGCAAAGTATCGCGGAAATAGTACTAATTTTGACATAGGATCGCTGAAAAAGCGTGAACTTCGACATAGGATTGCTAAAAAAGCACTAATTTTGTCAAAGTATCGCGAAAAAGTGCGAATTTCGTCGAATAATCATGGAAAAAGAGCGAATTTTATCATAGGGTCGTGGAAAAAATGCGAATTTCGACAGAGGTTCGCATAAATAACGTAAACTTCGACATAGGATCGCTGAAAAAGCAATAATTTTGTCAAAGTATCGTGAAAAAGCGCGAATTTCGTCAAATGATCACTGAAGAAGCGCAAATTTCATCACAGGGTCGCGGAAAAAGCGCGAACTTCGACATAAGATTGCTGAAAAGCGGTAATTTTGTCAAAGTACCGCGAAAAAGTGCGAATTTCGTCAAAGGTACGCGGAAAAAACGCGAATTTTGACAAAATATCGCGGGAAAAAACGCAAAATTCGTCAAAAATGCAAAAAAATGCGAATTCCGTCAAAGAGTCGCTAAAAGAGCGCAAATTTACTCAAAAGATCGCGGAAAAAAGCGTATTTCGTCAGAAGATCGCAGAAAAGCGTTTCATTTGATCATTCATTTAATAATAACTGTACAAGGAATGATTTCATGAACAGAAATTACGACTATGTTGATTCTATGTTTCTTAGCACCGCCCCCCCCCCAAAGCGATCCTCTGGATCCGCTCCTGATATACATGTATGTAGGATTATTAAATAATGAAACAACTTCGCCACAAAATGCTTCTGTATATTGTGCTCGATTAAAAAAGAATCACCAACATTCATTAAACACAAATTACACAAAAAGTAAATTATACATAGATAGCTAGATAATATACGAACGAAATTAAAAATGACCAAATGTCAAATTTGTCGAAATAACTTTATAGAAAAGTTCCTATTTAGGCATTCTCTTAACAAGCAACAGCCAGCTACTTCCTCTAATCGTTTTCAGAAACCTAAATTGAAGATTGTTTTACTCATGCTATTATCCACCCTCATACTACTCGTACCTTCTTAACATTAACGAAGTCAAGGTATTGCACCTTCTTTTCAGATATACAGAAAATCCCCTTAAAGCGACCACATTCCGTTCCACCAAAGTCTTGTCATACGAGAGGTGGTTTCTTTTGAATTTTATCAATATAAATGTTTTATTAAGAGAAATAATTAAAACGATTGGTGTTGGTGCGAATTTGTTGCAACTATATGGTGCATTAAAAAATAGGTACATTTTCATTCGAATACAAGGACAGAGGCTAAGTAAATGGGCCGGATAAATTCAGTTGATATTTTTATTCAAACTGATGATGCCTCAAAATACCGGGAGAAATATTTTATCATCGTAATTAATTTTAACTATTCAGTTTTAACATCTGTGAATTGATGTTAAATATAATTTATATAGCAAAGTAATATTTTATATTTTAATATAGTACACATACATTACATTACATTTTCGTTTCTAGACATTGGGGGATACTTTTGATAAACCGGGTTTTCTGATAAAACAGCGACCCCCGAGTATTTCCTTATAACTTCCATGATACGATCCAATGACGCTGATAAAGTATTATTCATGGTAGTAGATTCAATTTTGATGTAGGATACTAAATTATTTTCTAGGATTTGATAAGAGATATATGTCTGAATATTTACGATCTCCAGTGAGCATTTTATACTTTTACCGGTTTTATGTCTGGCAATTAAAAATTGACAGATAAATAAAAAACAGAAGATATTATAGATCTTTGATGTTTTCTAATTTATTTAAATTTTTTATTCCGTTTTATAACATCACAGTTATAAGAGCTCAGATATTAACCAAAGAAAGGAATTAAAAGCAAAACATTCTGGGAACTTATTTTGTAAAACAAAACTTGTATCTTTCTGAATGCATTACCCATAATGAAATGCAGTATTTGGCGGAAAAATAAAGTCAGCAAATAAGACATCTGAAATGAATATTTAAGGCTTAGTAAATCTCAGATAGCGTTTATTAAGTGAATAATAGATTTTATTATTCAATTACATTGTTATTTATTTATAATAGAATGTATGCTGTAATAAACATGCACACGCAATTCACATATTCTGGTATTATTAAGTTGATGTTAGTGGTGTGCCTTAGGTATTTTATTAGATTTTGGAAAAAAAATAAATCCCCGAATCAGAACTCTATTTCAAAATTATCGTTAGGTAAAAAGATTTTAAGTATTGGGAAATTCATATGATATTAAACAAAAACAGTTTTAAAAAAACATTCTGCATTCTAGATAATAACAATAAAAAATAAAAACGGTCAAGTGCCAGTAATACTCGCTCTTAGAGGGTTCCGTAAAATAAATATAAGAATTATTAACTGTATTATATTAGTGAAATAAATCATTGCTAAAAGAATAATAAGACTTTGTAAAAAACTATACTACGTAGTTTTGGGTACAGCTGTATATACTAGAAAAATATGAATGTATATGTAAAAAAAATTTCAAAGAGATATGAAGAATAAATAATATCAGATATTGCTTTCTTACTCTTTTTTTTAAATCTAATTTTAAACTGTTTTTTCTTGCTTTTTTATGAACTTAATTCAGTATTGACAATAAATATAGTGCATGTTTTAACTTCATTTGGAATTTAAAAAAACTAATTCAAAATAGTAATAATATTTTGTTTTTACAGCATAGCTGAAATAAAATCTTTGTTTAAAGTCTTTGGCATTGTTCTAAGCGCGCCTAGAAAATATGTCGCAAATTTGCAAAACCGCCATGGTCCGTGCCACGTTTTTCTCGTTAGGTTTTAACTCTAGAAAGACCGGAAATTTTAATCAAGTTTTATAAAAGTATTTCATACTAGAATTATGATTTAAAATACTTTATACAGATGTATATATATATATATACACAGTCGAGTCTCTGTATAACGAAATCCATTGTTCAGTCAAAAAATTCGTTAAATGAAAAGTGACAAAAAAATTTCATGTTTAATTTTTGAAAAAAAAATTAAATGTTTTTGAGCTGTTTAATTAACGTTTTGAAATGTCCAACGCTGAATATTAATTTAATATTTTATTTTTTATTTATTTACCAGTTTCAAAGCAGAAAAAAAAGTTTATTTGAAAGCATAGTAAAAAAATGTATAAAGAAAACTTGCAGTTATTTTAATTGAGAAATCTGTAATTTTTAGTTATTTATATTTCAAAATATTTGCACTTGTAAAAATTTTCATATTTAAACAAGGAATGCAGATTTCAATGGGGCATATTTCCTAAATTTTAACATCTTCTCTTTGTAACGTCAAAGATATTTATCGTGATGAATTTGTTTCAATTGTTTTGAGTTTTTTATTTTCACGTTCATTGACTTTTTCACCAGCACTGTTACAAATGTTACTATGAGTGAGATGCTACGCAACAATGAGATTGTCATCCACCTTCAAAAAGTAAAAGAGAGCTATATTTTTTTCGATACTTCCGAATTTTATAATTTTTCTCAATCTACTATCATTATTTTTAGAATCCACAGAATCTGTAATTCAAAAGAACCGAATTTTTGAAAACAATTATAAGTCGTACTTTCAGTGACATAGAACCACCAAGTATGATAAAGATTCTCCATATCTTTTCAAAGCATAATGAGGCTTTGTATGGAATCACACTTTTTCAGTACCAATTATTTAAGAATTACTTTCTTTTAATGCACCTTTAATTTTTTGTATAACCCCCCCTCTCCCCCCCCCCAACAAAGGTTTTAAAAACTAGGCACCAGTGAGCAGTCTTTCACCACTAAATTTTAACGATTATTTTTCAACGGATATTTCGTCTTTTTTTTTATAAGAATGCTATTAAAATTTAAATGAAGAAAATTAATACAATTTAGTGATGAGAGTCTGTCTGCGGGCACCTAGACCCCTCCCCCCCCCCCGAGGATTATATTTATACTCTAAAGCGAAAGGGGTTCCTGGGGTGGTCATTCCTTGTCATCCTTTGTCACCTAGAGTTTTACAAAACCTGGTCCCACTTCCAAGGTTTCACGATCAGAGAGGAATCGGATGAAAAAATGATTTCGACGTCTTGAAGTTTATCTTAACTGTTTTGTCGGTGAGGTGGATCGTTTTCAATTACCAATGAATTTTTTTAAGCGCTTTTAACCATTTTTCAAAATTTGCAGTGGCTATTCGGTATATATTAAAGTAGTAGTACACTTCTAAGGAGTTCATTCATTTAAAACACTGAGGGGTACTTTCGCAAAAGATCAGTATCTTTAAGTTTTAAATGCTGGAATTTTGTTTAGGAAGCAACTGTAAAAGAATCTGATTTCGACAGCGTTAAAAAATCTTGCAGAAGAAATTTCCTTCAGACTTACAGGTATTTTAAAATTTTTGTAATTCTCTTATACAGCCACCATAGAGAGTTTTCTGGAATAATTCATGATATCATTTTTAGCCAACCAATGCGGACTTCAAATTCAGAATCCACAAAAAATAAAACATATTCTAGAGCCTTTTCTAAAATTATCGGTACCGAATTTTCAATCTCTTCCACTTGTATTTAAGCATTGCATCATTTAAGGCATTCTACGGGCATATCTTCTTTTTCGCGCTAGACTTAGGCTATGTTTGTTTTTTGTGATTGACTCCTGTTTATTTTTTATGATTGTCGATATAGTGCTTTTCCAAAATCTCAAACATTTTCGACACATCCTTTCTTTTTACTTTCTTATATTACACAAAAAGTAATTTTATGGCATATTACCGTGAATTACTCGAATAAATTTACGGAAAATGTCACTTTTTTTAGATAAACGTCAATTCCCGTAAATTTTATGTTGTACGGCCAAAACTCGTTTACCTAAAGGTAAAGTCAGTTAATCTAGGAACAAATTGCTTTTTCTATGTGCCTTTTCCTGTATACTGCAGTAAAATTTTTAACAGTGTATTGAATACTTTCAAATTCTTTACTTTATCAGAGAGAGTTATACTTATCCTAAGAACCATTTTATGCAGATGCAATAGAAGATCACGCCGCCATTGATGACATTTAGTAGAAATTCTATTACCTCTCGCATTAAAGGATGCTCCGAATGTCAAAAATAGCAGGCGTCCACTCTAAATTGTAAACGAAAGTTAATATAGATAGATGAATACTTGTTCAACAGGCAAACCGTTTCTTTAATTCATCCCTTGAATCTGCCCTTATCTCTGCTCTACTATCCAAACCAAGGAACAAAAACATTTTCAAAGTGATTTTAAATTAGTTATATCTTTTAAGACACTTTATTACAAGTGCAAACCGCTCCAATATCAAGCAATTATATCAATCTTTTCGAAGAACGCATATGTTTAAGACCTTTTTTTTCAAATCCAAATGCTCATCTCGATTGAAGCAAAGGCAGATGGTGACCATGCAAGAATACAATAGACAAAAGATAAAAAAGAACGCTTTTTCCGGGGGGGGGGGGATGCTTTTTTGGAAACAAAAAATGAGGTAGAAGAATACAGTTATGAAATATTAATCCGAAATCAGCAAAGTAAAATGGATCTCAAAAGCAATTTGAAGCATTTTCTGAAAAAAAAAAAAAAAAAAATAAAAAACATTTCGGAAGAAAAATTCGTTATATGGAGATATATATTCACTAAATGGAGATTATGTTTAATGCAATCATAGAAAATTGTATCGTTTTTACTAAAAATTCGTTAAATACAGAAATCCACTAAATAGAGTTTTGTTATATAAAGAGACTCGACTGTGCATACATATATATATACAGGGTGTTTCGCTACCAGACCGACAAACTTTAAGGGATGATAATACACGGGCGCAAACGTCTTCTGTAGGAGCTAGAGGCCATTAAAGTTTAGGGTCCAAAACTTTAAACGATGATAGAAAACGGAAAAGAGGGTCTTTTCGTTTGCGGTTTTCACTAAAATCATTCTTTATATTAAGATTTTTATAGAAAAAAAATTTAAAGGCTACTTTAAAAAATTATCGATAGAGGGCGCTTTAGACTTTAGAGTAACGAACAATTACATTTTACCGTTATTTTCTGCATGGGGTTGAAATTATTCTAAAGTTTAGAATTTAACTTAAATTTTAAGTACAAAATCGGAAACATTCGGATCGGGCAATTAGCGAAAATTTAACTGTGAACAAAGGGGCATATTTTAAACGTTCATAAACATTGGAAAAACAAATCGATTTTATTGCGGTTTGTGTGTAGATCATTCCCTTGGTAATTATTTTATTCAAAATGACGTACAGCTTTGGTGTCCTCATTTTTTGATAGAGTGCGCTTCCGACACATATCCGACATTTCAATGGCATTACTCCTGGGTGTTTTAGTGCCAGACCAATATACTTCCAGGAAGTGTTAGGGGTGCAAAGACGATTCGGAATTACATAAGGATGTTACGTTGAAAATGTCTCTTTTGCGAGTTACGGTTAAAGCAAGCAGAAACAAAAAGGCAACAGAAACAGCAGAGAAAGAGCAACGCATTAATGTGACAGAAAGCAGTTTATTTAAATGTTTTACAACTTTAGGTATTCGAAATTACTACCAGAAGTAATTCGGCATGCTTGACAGCGGCGTCGCATGGAATTCCTCACGTTTTGAAAGATTCCTGACATCTCTGATAGCTTTCTGGCAAGCTACAGAAATACCAGATGCGAGGTCTTTAACTCATGGCACGGGAGTTTCATACACCCAACTTTTCATTTGGCCCCAGCAGAAGAAGTCGATAAATGACAGGTTCGGCGATCCGGAAGGCCACCACGACCTATCCACCGTTGCCCAGATGTTACTTTGAAGTGTTGGCAAACGTCATTGGTAAAATATGGAGGAGTCCCATCGGGCTGTTCATCTTTCAAATACTTCATTCTGCTACTTTTAGAGTCGGTTCGCGAATGATCACTTCAAAGTGATCGCTGTTCACATGCATTACCGTTTAGAGCCATCTACCGCAAGGAAACTACAGCGCCATCTACCGTCGCTGTTAAACTTGCCGGACTACTTCTGGTCGTAATTTCGTACACCTTTTGTGGGAAAACCTTTAAATAAACTGTTTTCTGTCACATTAACATGCCGCTCTTTCTCTGCTGTTTCTGTTGCTTTTTTCTCTGCTTCCTTTAACCTTAACTCGCAAAAAATTCATTTCCAACGTTACATTCCTATGTGATTCCGAGTCATCTTTGTGTCCCTAATACTTCCTGGAAGTAAGTTGGTCTGGTAGTAAAACACCCAGGGTTAATGCCATTGAAATTTCGGATATGTGTCGGAAGTGCCCTCTATCAAAAAATTAGGACACCAAAGCTGTACATCATTTTGAATAAAATAATTACCAAGCAAATGATTTTCTTGCAAACCGCAACAAAATCGATTAGTTTGTCTAATGTTTATGAGGGCTTAAAATCTCCCCCTCTGCTCACAATTCAATTTTCGCTAGGTTACCCCATGCCAATGTTTTCGATTTTGGGCTTAAAATTTAAGTTAAAGTCTAAACTTTGGAATAATTTCAACCCCATGCAGAAAATAACGGTAAAAAGTAGTTGTTCGTTACTATAAAGTCTAAAGCGCCCTCTATCAATAATTTTTGAAAGTAACCTTTAAATTTTTTTAAAAAATCGTAATATAACGAATGATTTTAGTGAACACCGCAAACGAATCGATTCCTTTTTCCGTTTTTTATCATCGTTTGAAGTTTTGGACCCTAAACTTTAATGGCCCCTAGCTCCTACAGAAGACGTTTGTGCCCCATGGTTTCCTATTTAATAATGTTTGTCTTCATGTGCACTATCATCCCTCAAAGTTTGTCGGTCTGGTAGCGAAACACCCTGTATATATATATATATATATATATATATATATATATGTATGTATGTAAAACCGTTAATTGTATTACAATATATGAACCACTGAATTCAATAGAAAATTACACATTTAAACATGAGGAGAAAATAGATAAAATGAATACAAATCGAATTTGCAGAACCAAAGCAGAATTGTGAAGCCCCAAATACTTTGGAACTACAAATGAAGTGTGTGGTTTCATCTTCGTATTAGCCATGGAAAAGCAAAACAATACGAATTTGGGGCTACCAACACACATAAAACCAAAATTAAATGAAGAAAAAACACCAAAAAACGAAACACAACAAAATTATTAAATTAGATCGCAATTTAATCGCATTTGCAATGTGTTAACAGAAAAAATATCACATACATTAACATGTAAACAAAATCATTTAATTTGACTATGCTAACCTAAACTCAATATCTTAATATAAGGTGAAATAAGCAATAAAAATAGATATTTATTATATATATTTAATGCACTTAAAAATAGTGTTTTAGGAATCCAATTTGTTAAAAGTTAGGTACAAGTTAATCATGGAAATTAATTAAATTCTATAAATAATGTTAATAGAAATTAGTTAATGTAACTGTACTATTGTCCATACATTAGTGTCAAATGAATAACCTGTAAAAAAAATGTTTTGCAATTTAGCAAATGTCTCTCCCTCTTCAGTTTTTAAAATAAATAACTATTGCGTATTATCCAAACAACACCGCCCTCCTCCTTATTCTAAAACCTACCCAACCAGCCATCTTATTATGTATATATATATATATAGTATGCTTTTTACATTTAAATTTATTATTATTATTTTTAAGTTTTAATAATTTTTTATATTTTTATTTTATGCAATGTGTTAATTATTTTTATGATCATGTAATAACTAATTCTATATTAAAGAATATATGAATTTTTTTGGATAACCATTATTTAGTGCATCATGAATTAGCTTTTTAATATGTGCATTAATAAGATGAGAAGAACATAAACATTTTATTCTATATAAGTGATTAAGAATTATATTATGATATATAGAATTATGAAGACACTATTTAAAATTAGTAAACGTATTAACTTTAAAATTAAATTCTTTCCGTCTGTCATATATATCAGTTATTAATTTGTTTTCTTTTAATATAATTTTAAGTTCTAAAAAGTTAATGGAATTGTTAGAAAGCATGTGTTTTGTAATTTCTAAATTAGCTGGATCACCTATTGGAAATTGAGATATACTGGTATTATCGGTATCGATTAAAATTATATCATCAATATATCTATATAAAAGTATTTTATTATAAATATATTTACTTTCACAATGATATAAATATAAGTAAGATTTTATACTAGATGTACCATCACCTTGTGTATACCGACTTTTTGTATATATATTGTATTATCTTGCATTTTAAAAGTATTATAAATAATGAAATTTGTTAAAATATGAAAATAATCAGTATCTATGTTTATTGTTATATTAAAATCATATTGATACTTTTTAAACAGTGTATTTATTATATTATGTACATCTAATAAATCTATATTATTAAAAAGATCTTTGAAATCATATGTAGTTATATTATTTATACTAGAGGTCTGCACGGGCCGGAATTTCCAGGCCCGGCCCGGCCCGTAGGAAAAATTTTTAGGCCCGACCCGGCCCGTTGTAAAACTTAAAAGTTCGGCCCGGGCCCGGCCCGGCCCGTTTAATTTTTTTATATTTTAGGCCCGGCCCGTACAGAAATCAGTAAAAACAGGCCCGGCCCGTTTTGGCCCGTTACGATTTCTACGATTTCTAAAAAATTCAGATTTTTTTTCATATAATTAAGATTTCTTTAAAGAATACTGCATACATATCTATGGAATGATTTTACAGTACATTTTGCAGGAAATACACATTAGCAACATTAGTGATTACTAAGATTCTTAGGTTTTCAACAATCAAATAAAGATTCATCAAAAAATTAATATGGCTTAGAATAAAAGAAAAAAGAAAGAAAGTTAAAAACATCGTAACTTTTGAAGCTGTTTAATAAAAGAAGATTTAAAAAAATATTTCTATATCATTTTATTAAAGATTTTAAATCCAAATTCATTCGTTAACTCAAATATGCGCCTTTCTGATACATTTCTAAATTCATTTTTTTTTCTCAGAAACGCACTGCAGGTATCTTTATTCAGAAACTATATAATCAAGTGGCATTAACCGTTTTTTGATACAAGCAATTTAAGAATACTGAAAGGAAATAAATTATTGTTATAGTCAGCATTTTCAATAGAATTTCCGGAAGCGATAGCATGGGAAGGGAGAAAAACCTGCAACCATTTGAGAAATTATTGTATCTGAATAAATTTATGCAAGTATTTTATTCATCAAAAATGAAAAATGTTATTCGATTCCAAATGCCTTCAATAGTCAGGCTTATCACTTTTATGTTTTTTCAATTAAAAATTAATCTGAAAGTGTGTCAAACTTTCCCGTTATTGAGAAATTAATTAAAAAACCATCAAGAAGTATATATTCATAAGATTAATCTAACATAAGTTCTTTATCGCTGGTTATAATTTTACAAATAATGTTGTCTGCCCTACAGATCTTGAGAACAATTAAGTCTTGTTCCAGTCCGGCAAGTCTATATGTAGAAAAATAATGCAAGCTTGATCTCGGCCCGGTATGAGTCAGCTAAAAAAATATTAAAGCGGGTTACACACAATTTAACTGTCCGATGCCGATCTCACTCTGTACAAGTTACATTTTTATATTGATGCTGTCAAACTAGTATGGCTCGTGACGCACATTTATATTTATTCTCGTTAAAACCATTTGCGTTGAAAATAGATCATATTTTATCGCTTCCGCTTAAATCTTCAGAACGGGCCGGCAGGCCCGAAATTTTTTTTTATCGGCCCGGCACGGCCCGTATGGCCCGTTCAATTTTTTTGCCCCATTTTTCCCCCAAAATAGCGCCATCTATGAGCGCTATTTTTAACTAAATTTTCTGATTTATGTATACGATTCTTACGATTTTTTTAATAAACACACCACTTGTTTCATGTTTCTATCTATCACAGTTTTCGAGTTATAAATTTTTAAAGTTAGGGGTCCTTTGTGAAACACCCTGTATATAGAGCCATTCTGTAATACTATTATTTAAGATCTATAATGAATATAGAATAACCCATAAAATAACAAACTAAAACAAATTAAAAGGGGTTGGCACTATAGGAACACTATTATGATATTACGAAGCATTGGAAATGTGATATTTGGCTCGTTTTCAAAGGTTATACCAAATAGATACATTAAGTACGATTAATTTCTGATTAGAAATCAGGATAAACCTAAAAATGATTTATAAATACCCCAATTAATATATATGCAAACTTTAATTCAATGAAAAATACTAGACATATATGAAACCAATAATAATATAATTAGCAAGGAGAAAAAACTTGCATTATACAATCTTCAACATGTGGGAGAAAAAAAATAAATTCAAATTTGCAATCTCATATCGCTACAGGTAAGAGATTACAATTAACCGAGTAATGTAAGGAGGTTAATACTGTAAGGAGATTAATATCACAAACCAAATAGATATATTTAATTATTAATTTAATTAAAAACAACTATTATTATAAAATTAAATTATTAAAATAATATTAAACAATAATGTTATGCAATTAATAGACATAATGAAATTATATTATAATGATAAAAAGATAAAAGGATTGTCAACAGGAGTTTACAAGAACAGTTTAATAAAAGAGACTGATAGCGCCATCTATGAACGAGAGGCTATATATATTATTTAACGTTTTTCTTCATTTTACCTTTTATATATTTTTTATTAATTTCGATTTTGATTAAATTATTTTGATTATTTTTTTATTAAATTAAATAGTTAATATATTAAGTTATATTATAATTTATACGTATATATATTTTTTTAAATTCATTTATACGGAAATAATATAACTCCATCTTAAGCAACACATAATCATCAAGATAAGGATCATTACATATTACGGAATATCATTAAATTATTTACGTACGTTAGAGGTTTATTCAATAATCATCATGGCAACATAGAATCTTTACCTGTCATGGAATGTCACTGAATTATTTCTGTTTAAAAGCTTTTACTAGACTGAAGAAATTTTTTATTAACAGCTCTTTAAGTTTTGATTGATTTTCATAAAATTTGAAATCACTTGGCAAAATGCTGGAAGGATTATATGTTTTAAGTTTCCGACCGCTCGTTTGGGTAGTTTTTAAGCTTTATATGGAGACAGAAGATCAGGTAGATGGCAACTACGTATTTATATAACGACGAGTACACCTAAAAATACTAGAAGGTTTTTTATGGTTGGTTAATTCAATTGTGAAATGATATTTTTTAAAGGTGTTCTGATTGATAGTAGAATAGTACTCAAAATAATTATAATAGTTATAATTAAGTGAATGTCATATTCATTAGACTTCAGTAAACCCAAACATCCAAGATTTATATAGTTATTTTTAATATTATTTATGTAAAAATAGTTTTTCACAATATTAAAATAAATAAAAAAATAAATAGTAGATCTAAAAGGATTAATTGCAATTTTTTAATTATAACTTGAATACTGTGATTTTAAATATAGAACTTTAATCACATTTAGACTGCTATAAACGAATGAAATCTGTTACAAGTAAGTTTTCTAATTTTTAGTGAAAATAATTTTGATGAATAATAGGAAATTTTTTTTGCGAAAATGCGGCACAGTATTAACTTTACTAAACATATTAATTAAAATCTGCAAAATAATTATTTTTGATTATCTCTTTAGTAATTTAGTGTATATTGATGGAACAAAATACTTATTTAATACTTTAAAAAAAGTTTTGAAAATAAATATTATTGATTTTTCATTTCTTATTAAAAATTATTCATAATAATTCGGTTAAAAGTAATCTATATATTTTCTCGTGAGAATCATACTTTTTAATAAAATAAAAATGCACTCATGGTTTAATGTTTCATAAATAAATAATGTTTTTAACCATACAAGATTTTTTAATAATTGGAATAACATAAAAGTTAAATCACAAGTATGAATGTTATTCAAGCAAGTAGTGCAGCAACTATGTGTATTATTGGATTTGTGAGTAGATAGCAAAAATTTTATTTTATATTAAAAACCGCGCATTTATTACTTTTTAATAATACTTCTCAGAAAATAACTGATAATTTCTTCCAATTAGAATGAATGGATGTAAGAAACAATGGGCTGTGGGAATGTCCCGTTTTATGATGACATTTCTGAAGAAAACGTGCGACTCAACTATGTTTTATAACCGCACAGATAATTTTCTTTTAATTTTACTCCATAAAACACTAATACAAATGTAATCAAAATTATAGTAAGATTAACATTGCCCGGTTTCTATTGAAACAAGGAATGAAACAAATGTATATAACAATGAAAAATAATTTAAATTAATTTAAAAGGATGTAAAAATTTAAAACCGATAATTGCATAATATTATAAAATTTCTATTTCTTCCGATTTGTACTTAAAATTAAATAAAAAATTTAAAATGTAGAAAATTACTTTAATTTTTAGGTGCATTCTTAATTGTATACTGCTGTTTGTAAAAAATGCAACACCATGAAGGAGTCATCAGAATTGAATGAAATTTAATACACAAACGACTTGTATTGGTACAAATAAATGTATACATTTTCAAAGCAATAAAACAATATTAATTGCCCGAAATTAGTATTTGGTGTGGCCACCACGCGCTGCAATAAGTGTTTCTATACGACGTGGCATGGAGTCAAACAGATGTTGAATGTCTGCTTGTGGAAGAGCATTCCATATTGTTTGTATGCGCACCCAAAGTTCGTCTTTTGAAACTGTAGGACGCGGATCACGAGCGAGACGCCGACCAACCATATCCCACAGATGTTCAATAGGCGACATATCCGGCGAATAAGCAGGCCAAGGAAGAAGTTGGATATGTTGGGCTGAAAAGAAGTCTCGAACAATCCGTGCAACATGTGGGCGTGCATTATCCTTTGAAACACAGCTCCAGTGATGCCTTGAAGGAAGGGAACGACTTCGGGCTCTAGCACTTCACGAACGTACCTGTTGCTATTCAGATTACCCTCAATTCGTAGCAGCTGAGATCGTCTATGATACGAAATCGCACCCCAGACCATAACTCCAGGTGTTCGGCCACTATGACGTTCGACAACGCACTCTGGAAGGCAACGTTCACCGGCATAGCGTCTAACACGTATGCGGCCATCATGGTTCCACAAATTAAAGCGGGATTCGTCAGAAAAGACAACTTGTTGCCAATCAGCCCGCCAGGCTCTGTGTTCATCAGCCCATTGCAGACGCAGCCGTCGATGATTTGCCGTGAGGGGGATCCTGTATAATGGAATCCTTGCACACAATCCACGGTGCAGCAGACGTCGACGAATTGACGAAGCTGACATTAATACACCTGTAGCAGTAGACTAACGTGCTGCCAACTGCCTGGAGGAAGCTGTACGGTCAGTCACCGCCATGCGGACCAGGTGTCTATCATCGCGCGCTGACGTCATCTTGCGTCGTCCACTCCCAGTTTTTCGAGTTGTCCGGTTCTCTTCGGTCCACTGCTTCCAAACTCGCATCACTGTGGAACTGTTCCGCTGCACACGAGCTGCTATTTCGCGATAGGAAAATCCTCCTTCACGCAGGCCGATAATTCTCCCCCTTTCAAACTCCGTAAGTTGTTGAAATTTGACCCTATTTCGTCGTGGAGGCATACTAAACGTTCGCCACTAACAAATAACCATGCACTATTTTCAACGTCCCGCTACAGCCCGTTACTTATACGCTTTCAACATCCGTCCAGAGGGCGCTGCTCACACCACGCATGCGTGGTGTCTCTGAAACTTCACTACTTTGCATAACATCCTATAATTGACATTTGATGCAAATTTCATTTCATTCGGATGATTCCTTCATGGTGTTGCATTTTTTACAAACAGCAGTTTATAAACATCTAACACCTATAGTCATCGTCTGGTCCGTCCCCTGCCGGTCTATTTATCCGCATATAACAGCGCAAACACTACTTAATCGAAAGGTTTGAAAATTGACATATATAATCGAAGCAGAATTCTGTGAAGTTACTCTAAATTCAAGGACAATTGAATCGAAAGTTTCAAAGATATTAACAAAAGTTTTCTTCATTTTATTAAATCCTTTCCTACATAATTAATTCATAGGCATCTCATGATAGGTAATGATTCTAAGTTGCCATAATGATTGCGTCCTGTTTAAGATAGAGTCATATTATTTCCGTTTTTCGTTACTAAATGGCATTATATCGAGTTTAATGTATATATAATCGTAATAAATTTTGTACTCATGCATTTTTGCATAAGAGTGCAACAGCTATTGCACCGAGACCTGACAGGTTATAAAATTTATCTAAGGTGGTCTGGTGTAATAACGCCAGGCGGGGTAATAACGCCAAGTGCTAATATTTTGCATAATTATGAAATAATCTGGTAAATGACACCCATGTGCTCTGCGCAGAAGGGTTTTGAGTAATATAAATCGCAAAAAACAGCTTCAAGTTAATTTGTTTCATTTTAGGTCTTATTGTTTTTACAAGCAACTGAAATTAACGCTTGATCTAAAATTTGCGAGATACGTTTAGTGATGTGAAGACTATTTTTTTTTTTTTATCCGGAAATACTTTGTTAATTATATAAATTTGTAGTACATTTCATGGACTTTCAAAATATTGTTGAAGATTTTAGATATCTTCTCGAGATAATTTGTAATTTAAAATGTACAGCGCAATAACTATAACGGGGTAATAACGCCAATACTTGGCATTAGTATCCCGGTTGATTCCCTACAGTGGCCGAGCTACATCCTAAATACTGATTCAAATAAACACAGTTAAAACTGTGCAATGTTTCTAATAATTCTATTTAAGCGGTCCCTTTTAAGCAAAAAGAAGCTCACGGTCTGATATTCTTTTGCCTCATCCTCCCCTCCCCCCCCCCCCACACACCACACCTTTATTTTTCTTACACTTTCACGAAAAAATGAACATTTTCAATAGCTTAGAATGCAATTTGCCAATTTCTCAGTTTGTAGAGTTTGTATTTTTAGAATTGGGCAATCTACATGCAATTATTCCATCTTATTTCATAGTTTTGTTTGCATGGCGTTATTACCCATATAGGTGGGTAATAACGCCAAATAGCATTGGTCAAGAAATCACGCCATTACATTTTATGAATACATATCTGTTAAATTATTTTTTTTTATATAGATAGTCAATGCGTTGCTGTATCAAATCATATATTTGTTTGAAAAATACAAACTAAAACTGAGCCATGAAAATTGGTAGAACCTTAACGTAGCGTTATTACCTCAGGGTACCTTATAAAAAGAAAACACCTCGTTTGACGTACAATTTCCGACTTTCTTTTCCAGATTAAAACTATCGTGAATTCTATTGGTTCGTGAAATAAAAGGTATAAGGGATTCACTGATTTAGAAACGCACTTTGTCCAGCATATTTAATCTTGTTCATTTTGTAGTTTTACATTGGATTTTGGAGTTCATTTTAGAGTTTTAAGCATATAGTGTTTTTTAAGGGGACAGCGGACGTTTAATTTTATTTTTTAATTTTCATCACAGCATATTATACACAAAATTGTAAATTTCATCAAAAGCATACAGAAAACCTTCAAAAAAATTTCCAATCTTATTAAAATTTTTAAATTTTTAAAATTTTTAAACGAAATTTTAAAATGCTCCTCGTTTTTTAATTTCTGAGATATTTTCTTGCTTTTGCATTTTTATCACTTAAAACTTTCTTATAAACAAATTTGTGGAATATTTTTTTAATCTCTTGAAGAGTTAATATTTTACAGATTTTTTTTTTCTAAATACCATATCGATTTTCATCAAAATTTTGCCTTTTAATAAGTAAAAAATCAAATTTGACTATGTTAATGAAGACGAATTTAAAAAGCCTATACAATTTCTTTTTATACAATATTCGGATACTTCCGTAACAATTTCATAAATATTGATAAAAAATTACGTCGCAAGGAGCATTTCAAAAATCTAAAAACGCTGAAAAACTTGTTTTGAGAAAAACAGATTTAAAGTATATAAATACACTTACCTTTATTATTTACTTCTTAAAATCTTCATAAATGGCATTTTAATTAGAAAAAAACTGATTTGGTACTATTATACCACTGAAATAGACCTTTTTTGCGACGATTTTGCTCAAGTAAAGGTCCATTGTCCCCTTAAGAAACATGTGATCAATTTATAACTGGAATTATAGATTAAGGTAAATCGAATATACTAAATTTAAACCTTTAAAAACGTTTTTTGATGTCTAATGAAATTTTTAATAGGATCTCAATTAGTTTGAAATGGATCTGGATAATTATTTAAAGGACGATTTGTAGTAAAAACTGATTTTTATAACAAGTTTAATTTAAACAATGTGCCTGATCATTTGGCATTTAATAATTACTAAAAATATGTGATTTTTAAGCACAAGTAATTATAATACCAAACCATAATAAAATTAGAGTATTCAGTCTTAAGTTTCAGGCTTTTTTTTCTACAATTAGCTTTCTATTTTTCTAAAGAAGGAGGGAGTTTTTTCATATTTTCATCGGGATTTTCCTATTCCTGTCCATTAAGACAGTAATATATGTGTATACAGGGTGAGTCATAAATATCGAAACAATATGCTCTCTCCTTAAATATTGCCCTTAGACCCATACTTCCAATTGCAAAAATTCATAAAAAAAGTTTAAATTTTTGATAAGATAAATTGCGACTCCATGGGGGGTCTAGTTGAAAAGTTTGAAAAGTTACGAAAATTAAATTTTTATACGGCCCCCGTAGGACAAAATTTCCAATTAGGAAAACTTTCCTTATTCAGTCCTGAATAAGACAAAAAATTGCATCTTCATATCTCCAAAACTCGCAAAGTTATAGCCGTTTAAAAAATTCATCAGGTTTTAAGGGATTAGACACAAATTGAATTGTGCGCAATTAAAAAAACAATGCTACTTTAACAGTTCTAGGAAACGCGCAAAAAATCTATTTTTTGAGTATGAATTTTGATTTTTTTCTTTTTTTGTGATGGTTAGTCTTATAATTTGCTAAGAAAATCACATCCTAAAATTTCTCATACAATTTATAAAAGTTTCATGTGGGACAATCAAAAATCGTTATAACTCGTAACATTATTTATCGGATTTCAATTTCTTTCCATTTAATTAAAGATGGATATCTGATTTTTGTTTTGTTCCAGAGTTTTTATAGATTAATTTTAAAACTATTAAATATATTTATTGAAAACATAATATAACTTTAAAAAAGTCATACTTTTAAAAGTAAACATTTTCTCAAATTTGCCGAAACAAAACTAATGTAAAAAATCAAAAATGACGTGTTTCAAGTTCTTTTTTCCTTTAAAAATTCTTAACATTTAATAATTTAAAGACAAAAAATAGAAGGGAAAAAATTCATTATGCAGAAAAACGAAGTGTATTGTTTAAATGCCCGTCAGTTATTTAAAAAATGCTTTTTCTAAGATGCATATTAAGTCTTTTTTTTATTATTTAAAAAAATGTTTTTTCTACGATACAAATTAAGTCTTTTTTTAGCACTTTCCAACAAAGTTGAAAAGTGCTTATGCATTCGGTTTGTCTGTGCGTCTGTCCGTCTGTCCGCGCTCTAACTCCCGTAAATATACTCGGATTCCTATGAAATTTTTATACGTTATTGAGGTTTACCCTAGCACGAACCCTATTGAAAATGAAATATCTTCCTTGATTAGTTTATCTACAGAGAGAATCAAAATTTTCCCATTACATTACGGCCTATGGGGAAAAATCGTTAATATACTCGGATTGCCATGAAATTTTAGGACGTTATTGAGGTTTACTCTAGCACAAACCCTACTGAAGATGAAGTATCTACCATGATTAGTTTATCTACAGAGATAATCAAAAGTTTCCCATTACATTACGGACTATGGGGAAAAATCGTTAATATACTCGGATTGTTATGAAATTTTAGGACGTTATTGACGTTTACCCTAGCACAAGTCCTATTGAAAATGAAGTTTCTACCATGATTAGTTTATCTACAGGGCGAATCAAAAGTTTCCCATTACATTACGGCCTATGGGGAAAAATCGTTAAAATACTCGGATTGCCATGAAATTTTAGGACGTTATTGAGGTTTACCCTAGCACAAATCCTACTGAAAATGAAGTATCTACCATGATTAGTTTATCTACAGAGAGAATCAAAAGTTTCTCATTACATTACGGCCTATGGGGGAAAATCGTTAATATACTCGGATTGTTATGAAATTTTAGGACGTTATTGACGTTTACCCTAGAACAAGTCCTATCGAAAATGAAGTTTCTACCATGATTAGTTTATCTACAGGGCGAATCAAGTTTCCTATTACATTACGGCCTATGGGGAAAAATCGTTTCAAAGGAATTTTAAAGATGTTATACCCTGTCAAACATATTAAAATATGCATTCTATAAAATATAAGGTGAAAATGTAGCTATTATTCATTTACAGGGCCATACAAAAGAATTCCATTGGATAATGGTAAAAGGGGGAATTGTGTGTGACATATTTTAAATATATTAAGTTTTTTCATGTATAATAAAATTGATATATGTCACTGAAGCTTAATATAAATTATACGCTACTATCTTGCATTATATGAAGCACATAGCATTTACAGGGCCATACAAAAGATTTCAAATAGTATATTCTTTCCGAAGTACCGTATATGTGTCCGATGATGGCTGATGGAGGGATGAAATGCATTTTAATTATGATATTCGCGTTTATATTTCGCTAAATATATGCACATTATATGGTGTGTATAAATGTTATAGTTGATATACAGGAATACCCAAAAGAGCTCACCAACGTTACTGAATATGAGCGTAAATTATTTAAACGTGGTTCTTAAATAAGCTATGCATTTTTACGCTGAGCTGCATTTAATTTACTGAGAAATGTCTGCAGAATATAGATAAACGGATATACAGGGCCACGCAAAGAATTCGGTACATGGACGCCTATGAATGATGATTTATGAGAATGTGATTTCAGTTGTTTTAAAAGTGTTTTAGTTTACAATAAATTTTAGCCTAATGCAGACGTGTAATAAAGGTACAATGTAAACTACAGGGCTGAACAAAAGTATTCAAGTATGTTTCCATCTAATAGTATGAATTGCTGAAAAAGAAATTTCAAGCTGCTGGATATTTTCTTGCTAAGCTAAATTTTCCCATTATATGAACTGACATATGAAATACAGAGCTGTTCTAATGTACTGGAATACATATTTGGGTAAATTTGGCTATACACTATTATTTCCCTAAATAACAAAGTTTTGTTAAAGATTTCATTAAGTGTTGGAAAGTGCTTCATAATCTATGCTTAACGCATGATTTTTCTTACTTGTTTTTTATTTAGCTCTGAGAACTTCAGGCTTTTTATCGTCCTGCAGAAGATGTTAAAAAATCTGTATTCTTGGCCCAGGTAGGACCAGGACCGATATGTTACTTTTTTCTGAAGACTCGCCAGGCCGGGGCTAGCGTACTTTTCATAAAGGAGGGGACTACTTCCTTCTACTTAGGGGCACACTGAATGAAATTTTCAAACCCGGTCTCGACAAAACCCGTATTAAAATCACTGTCTCTGACTGACTTAATACGTGCATAAAATAAATAAAATACGACTCAATCGAAATCTTTAGGAAAAACATATAGATATTTAAATCTTTATTTTACAAAAAAAAAAAAAAAAAAAACAAAAAAAAAAAAAAAAAAAAAACTTTATAATTTATTTTTTTAAATAGATTATTCAAAGGCTAAAAAATTAAGTACAATAAAACAAGTGAAAAAAAAATCTGCCTATGACGGAATTCTGTCTTAAACGGAGAATATGCTGATCCATGCAAAATAAATACAATAGTACTTGAGAAAAAAATAAACTAAAATTACATCTTCTAGGGAGGGCATCTGTCTATAACTTTTTTTTTCTTTCCTGTGTGATTCCGTCCTAAAAAGTTTTACTGTATAACATTTTTCAAAGTCTCCAACGCATGGGATATGGATTAACGATATTAAAATATAAGTGAAACATTTACATATAAATAGAGATTCATTGATAAAATAAATATATTACAGCCTTTGGCGCTTCTTTAATAATAAAAAGTATAAATACAAAAAACGAAAAGCTATAAAAGAATTTTTTGGTCAGAACTTCTCCATATGAAACAATTTTTTCTCACGATGAAGTAAAAAACTATGTAGAAATTTGTGGCTGGACCGGGTTATGATTTAAACTATTTTCCAGACCGGTCCAGGTTCTGATGTTGACATTTTTTCATTCCGCGCCGAACTTTTTCCCCTACGGGTCGGTTTGGGACCTTACCTAGATTTTTCGATACATGCAGTCCTCCAGCGCAGACTACCAACATATTTCGAAAACAAGTTTAGATTTAATTCAATACGCTGCTTTGTTATGTCCAAATGAGAGGCAGTGTATTAAATCGATATTTAATAATAGACAATTTATGGACGATCCCTCACTTGCTTTGAAAATCAGCGAAAAGCTCTTCGTTTACAGGCATGGTAAAGTGGTGTAAGTCACGAATTTAGGAGAATTTCGGATTTTAATATCTCTGTCAGGTTTTTAGATATTTAGATGAAAATTTTTTTGTTTAATTTAGTAATGGATAAGGAATAATTTCCTAATTGGGAATTTTGCGCTACGGGGACCGTACAAAAATTTAATTTTCGTATTTTTTCAAATAGACCCCCCCCCCCCCCTATGGAGTTGCAACTTATCCTATCAGAAGTTTCATCTTTTTTAATGAATTTTTGCAATTGGAAGTATGGGTCTAGGGGCAATATTTAAGGAGATAACCTATTGTTTCGATATTTATGACTCACCCTGTATATCTATATCTATATCTATATACATATATTTAGTAGACATTATATATATAATGACCTCAGAAGACAAGGGTACAAATGACAAAAAATTTCTTTGGAGTAAATTGAGTTTAATGATAATGGATGTTAAATTTGAAAATCAATAACAATTAACTAAACTAAAGTAGGAAACTGTCGCTTGTTTTATCGTAGTCATTGTACTGCTATTTCAATAACTATTATAAAAGTAGGGTACAGTTTTCTTATTATTAATCAATTTTTTTATTATTCGGCAAAAATGGTTTATCTCTAGAATGCAGTATTAAAAAATCACATATATTTCTTGTGCTGAAAATAGAAAAGCATATTTTTAGGTCGTTTGTGCACTTAGTTCATTTTTTTCAATTTTGTCACTAATACCTTTTGGCTTCTGGAGTCCTCGTGTATTCAAATCTCCAAATTCATAACTGTGAATAGCTGCTTAAGATAAAATGCAAAAAATAAAATACCTATTTAATATAAAATTAAAAGAAATTTTGTTTTCACAGTACATTCCGTAATTTTTGATAACGCAGCTGTTTTCTTAGAAAAAACATTCTGTATTCCATGCAGTGCGAAAAATTGAGTTGAGACAAATGTGAATGAGGCTTATTTAGCAACTTCGGTATGTGATTTTGGAGATAAACGTCTGAATCAAATCCATTTTTAGGTGCATTCGTAATTTTGTGAATACGTAGCACCTATAGTTGTCGTTCAATCCGTCCGTCTGTCCGTCCGCATGTAACAACTCAAAAACTACCAAATCGAATCAGTTGAAATTTAAAATATATAATTATTAGATAATTTTTTCGAGTCATTTTCAATTTTATGAAAATCAAATGCATAGTTCAATTACAGGGACAATCAACAGGATTTCGAAACATTACTTTCAATGGGGAAAAAAGTTTCAAGTGCATTTTAAAGGTCTTACACTCTTTCGAACATAATATCCATCTGTAATATACATATATACTATAATATACATTCTGTGCAATCTGTGGTGCAAAGAAATTTTGCTATTGATTTACAAGGCCACACAAAAGTATTGCATTACAAAATGATATAGGGAAAATATTGTTTGGTGCGCGTTTAAATGGTATTAAACTATTTAAAATTTTTTATTGATATACGTTGCTGAGGATTAGTACAACTTATTTCCTGTATAATAGAAATCAGACAGTTTTTACAGGGACACACAAAAGGTTTCGGCTATTATACTGTATCTGAAGTACTGTATACTATTACACCAAGATCTGAATATATTTATGTGCGATCGTAATTATATAAATACGTAGCACTTATAGTCATCGTTCAGTCTGTCCATCCGCATATAAGAGAGCAAATCGTTTACCAATCGTTTGCCAACTACCCAACCAAATCGTTTGAGATTTAAAATATATAATTGTTGCATAATTTTGACGAGTCAATTCAAATTTCATGAAAATTGGATTTATAGTTTAATTACAGGGACAATCAAAAGTATTCCATCTCATTACGGTCAATAGGGAAAAAAATCAAGTACATTTTAATGATGATGAAGAAGATACTAAAATATACATTCTGTATTATCTATGATACAAAGAATATTTATTATTGATTTACAGGGCTACTCAAAAGTATTCCGTTGCATTATGGTACACGGGAAAATATTGTTTGGGGCTTGTTTTAATAATAGTAAACTATTTCATGTTTTATGAAATTGATATATGTTGCTGTGGTTTATTTAAGTTGCTTCCTGTATATTAGAAAGCAGATAGTATTTACAGGAACACATAATAGATTTCGACCTCTATACTGTATCCGAAGTACTTTATACTATAACAGCAAGATCTGAATATTTGTATTTTTCGTTGAAGTACGAACGTACCTCATTTGCAACGCTTAAAGTTCAATTTTCTACTTGTTTTATCTCCATCGACAATTCTATTTTGGCTTAAACTGATCTATTTAAAAATTACTTCAAGCACATTTCGAATGATACGGTGTGTCTGATATATAATACTGTTTTGGGCAGAACGCGTTGTACATTTTAAAGAATAAGTTGTTTGCAGTACTGAGATGTGCATCTATCTTTAGCTATATTCAAAATCAAAGTAACAAAGAAACAAAGAAGTCAAAGAAACAAAAAACACACTTTTGCCGAATCGTGTTGGTTTTACAGTTTTACGTGGGACATTCGTTATTTAAAATGGAGTCTAATCTTTCCATATAGTAAATATTATTGCATGATTTTGCTAAGAATTTGCCAGTTTAAAAATAGCTCTAAATCCTTCCAAAATTGTTTTATAGATCAAGACTAAGCGTCAAACGAAAATTAGTGTTAAAGTTAATTTTCTGGTTAATGAGCTTTTTTAACTAATTAACATTTTGTTAAAAAGTATTCAATAAAAATTCCGTTTTATGTACGTTAAGCAAAATACTATACCATTAATTTTGATAGCACACCTATTTTCTATAGAAGAAAAAAAACAACAAAAAAACTCATGATTGCATCTCATTGAGGAATTGCGTAGGTAGAGAAGAGAACGAAGATTAACTTTTAAGAGTGTGATTTTGAGGAAAACCTCTCGAGTTAAATAATTTTCCCGCTGACATTGGCTATTTTCTTTTGGTTCATTTCCCAATTAAAATTGTCTCACCCATCTTCAATAATACCAAGTTTTTCAAAATATCCAGATTGATCGATTTTCAAAATAATACCTTCTTAGGTAACTGTACATTATTAATAGTCGTTTATAGTACAATGATGTAGAAATGCAATGATCTGGGAAGCCAGAGAACAAGTATGCTTCGATCAAGCCGTGTATGTTTTATAAGTTTATGTATATTTTTGTGACTGACATTTCAGAGAAAAACTTCTGAGTTAAACGTTTTTTTTCCACCCACACTGAACGTTCTCTTTTGGCTCAAGTAAATTTGCTAACTTAAAAATCGCTTCAAGCAACCGGAGTTGTATTAAGAAGGGAGATCCAATGTTTATATAGAAATGGACGATTCAACAATCATGGTTATAAAAGAATTTTTTTTTAAAGATTATCAATTTGATTAATGGCTAATTAATAAGAATTATTTTTTTATACGTATCTGTTAAGCAGGCTACAATAAGGTTTTCCTTACACACCTATCTTCGTAGACAGGGCCGTGCTTAAGGGGGGGCGAGCCGGACATTTGCCCAGGGCCGCCAAAATTTGGGGCCGCAAAAAAGTTGATGTTGGTTTTACATTCCACCAGTTTTTATGAAGAATCTAGTTGGCTTGTTAGGCGCAACCCGAACCCATGATGAATGACCTTTAAATTGACCTCAAATTTGTAGGATTGTATGTCTTAAGACTCTATTCTATCTAAATATATATTTTTAATTGAAAAAAAAAAATATTGAATTGAAAGTGCGTGCTGTTTTGCATTTTATTTTCGGATTAATTTGATTGTTAGAGTCCTTGCATATAGAAAGTGAGTGAAACCGCGACAAAATGCTTAGATTTTTATCGATTTTGTCAAAGTATCCCATATTTCATTTCGTAAAAATACAAATCTAACGTTTTATTTTGTTAAATTGCGGACTTTAGTTACTTTTAACGCAGGAAATATCGTTTCCATTAGGCGCGAAGTGACTTGCGTTCACCAGTGTATTTTAAAAGAATTATCGTAAAATCAATACACTTTACAACTAGTTGCACCATAGATTAGAAGATTTCATCTGTAAGAGTATACTTTTGGTTTTTTGGAAACTAAAACTGCGCTATAAAAGGGCGAAACCGCGACGAAACTTTCAATTTTTTACAGATTTCGTCGAAATTTTTACTAATTTAATTTTGTAAAAAATATTTCTACTGTCAGAAATTTTCAAAATTTTTGTAGGTGATTAAATCTGGTCTATTGGGATGCTCTAAAAAGGTTGTATTGAAACATGGACGCTTAGTTTCTTTCAGTGAAAAAAAGATATCGTCTTTGTGATTACTGGTACATTAGAAAGAGTTAAAATTTTGGTTTTTTAAAACCAATTACATTATCGATTAGAAGAACACATATGTTTGGTTTGTCGATACCTCTAAAACGGCATCCTGGTGAAGCATTTCAATAAGAGTGAAAAACTTTTTTCACTAAAACAACCTTTTTTAGATATTTTTTTTCAAGAGTGTTATAAATTTTCAAGACTGTTGTAGATATTTTTTAATTGATTGCAGCATGTGAGACTAAGAGTGCAATCTTTCAGAATGTGTCTTACATTTTAAAATAAACTAAACGGTTTGGACGATGTAAGTTAATACATAATTAGAAAATTCCTCGAAAATTTTCCTTTTCCATTCTTTATTTTCAACCAATGCATAAATGTATTTTTAGACTATGCGCCGCAGCTTTTCATTTCTCGCAATGACTGAGATAAGTTTTGAATGAAAGTGAGTTTGGTTTTTAATTAACGAATCTAAAAATTTTAAGAGTTTTTAAATTCCGAGTTCGAAATCTTCAGATGTGTCATGAGACTTTTGGGCTATCCTTACCAAATATTTCATCCTCGTACATGCCTATTTCTGCTAGCCATCGCACACAGACTGACATACACATACGTAGATAGAGCTAAAATTTCTTTTATTAATATAGACCTATACATAAGGAATAGGGAGAACTACTTACTAATCTAAAGAACTCTGAATTTTGTACTGAATAGAAATCTTATTACCTTCACTTGATAAAGAATAGGCCGAAAGCATCGTTTTTCCAAATTTAAGTTTTTTCGACTAGATAACTGTAAATTTTTTACCAACAAATTTCAAGGTTTTCCCAGTTTAATTGCCAATTTATCTGCGCAAAATAACATCGAAGCTTGAATGTGAAGTGTAGGGGATTCACACCTCTTAGGATTATTGAGAAAAGGTAAGATGGAGGCAATGATAACCATTTCTGAAGCAAAGGTAATTACGTGACATATCGGATTCTTTCTCCAGTCTATGTTCTTCTGCATTTTGGATTAATATGGGGGAAATTAACTGTACAATTATGTCCTCTGCCAGGTTATGCTCGCAACTACCGTCATGGTATTTTAGGCTCTAAAAACATGCTAATTTATATTGTTTTAAAACAACGGGCCTGATTATCAAAGATTGAATTATATCATCGCGAGCAGTAGCGATTTTCTCTAATCAGATTTCCATTCATTCTCTGTTGACTATTTACTGGACGATTTTTTAGTTCGAGGAGGATTTTTCTGACGAAGTCAATGATGTCGCGATACCTGGCGGCAGTTTTCATGATTGATTATGTAAGATCTATCATTCATTTGAAAATTGGCTTGTTCAAAAAAGCTAAGTGAAAATTATTGTTGTTTATTGAGCTTTTATAATAACTTATAGAAGAAAATTTTTCCTTTAGAAGCTATTAAACGCAACGTTTTAAATATATGGTTTTAAATATGTCGTAATGGTCGCCATTAAATGCGTTTTACACGTAATAATAGATTTGTTTTAATGTTTTCTTCCAATTTCAAAGTCAACTTCTAGATATATTTTTAATTAAAAAAAGGTGGAAAATATTATTTTCTCTCTTTTTAAAACCGGGAACAGTAAATAACAAGAAAGAATCATGTGTTAAGCATAGATTATAAAACACTTTCAAGCAGTTCCTGAAATTTTTATCAAAACTTTCTTATTTTAAGAAATAATGTTACTGTTCATAGCCAAATATGTATTCCAATACTTTTGAACAACCCCGTATTCGATCTGTCGGCAATATATTTGTTATATAATGGGAAAATTTAATTTAGCAAGAAAATGCCTAGCAGGTTGAAATTTCTCTTTCAGCAATTTATACTAATAGGTGGTAACATACTTGAATATTTTTGTGCAGCCCTATAGTTTAACAAGTACCTTTATTACATGTCAATATTTAGCTAAAATTTATTTCAAGCAAAACTTTGGTAAAACTACTGAAATTACATTCTCAGAAATTACCATTCATAGGCGTCCATGTATTCAATTCTTTGCGTGGCCCTGTACAACATTTTATTTATATTCTACAACTATTTCTTCGTAAACTGAATGCAGTTTAGCATAAAAATTCACAACTTATTTAAAAACCACCTTTAAGTAATTTAAACTCATTCAGTAACGTTTGCGATCTCTTTAGTACAGCCCCGTATATCAACTATAGTATTTATACACTCCATATAATACCATCGATTTAGAGAAACTTAAAAGCACATATCATAATTAAAATGTATTTTATCCATCCATCAGCCATCATTGAATACATATACAGTCCGTCGGAAAGAATACACTATTCGAAATCTTTAATGTGTCCCTGCAAATGCTGTGCACTACATATTATACATGATTATATCATATAACTTATGTTAAGTCTCAGCGACATATATGAACTTTATTATATATGAAACAGTTTAAAATAATTAAAATATGTCGCACACAATCAATTCCCCTGTTTACCACTATGTAATGGAATTCTTTTGCGTAACTTTGTAAAGGAATACCAGCTATTTTTTCACCGCATATTTTAGTGCACGTCGTAAATACATATAATTTGTAATATATTTGACAGGGTGTAACATCTTTAAAATTAATTTTAAACGATTTTTCCCCATAGACCGTAACGTAACGGTAAGCTTTTGACTGTCCCTGTAAATAAACTAGCGAGAGCCTTCATTTGAAATAAGATTCGTGCTAGGGTAAACGTCAATAAGGTCCAAAATTTTCAGGACAATCCAAGTTATTTATGGAAGTTAGAGCGCGGACAGATGAACAGGCAAATCGAAATCATAAACATTTTTGAACTTTGTTGGGAAGAATTAAAAAAGAGACTATTTCGAAATCATTTTAATTATATTGTTTTTTAATATCCCGTAATGTTCGTCTTTAAATGTGTTTCTCACGCATTATTTGGTTTAATGTTTTCTTTCTATTTTAATGTGAACTTGTAAATACATTTTTAACTAAGACTTCCCTCAATGGGATTGTGTGAGCGATTTTGTTGAGAACATCGATTTAATTTGTGACAAGTGACGACACAATTTTTTGACATAACTTCTTACAGGTGCAGAAAATTATCTATTTTTTAATTTATAAAATTAGTATACAAATTCAAAAGATTAAAATGAGCAAAATAAAAATGCTAGAATTCAAAGTAGTATATATCAATTCATATATTTTTAGCTATTATGATAATTCTTTCAATAATCCTTGTTCAATGTTAATGTATGTGAAACATATCTAAGCGCTGTTGATCGTTATTATAAGAAATTTTCTGAGATTTTCTCGGTATAAAACATTTTTATTATTCCTTTAGAAAATAGTAAAATTAGCACAAGATTCGAGCATAAAGTCTTTAATCTTTTTCACTCTACAGAGCCCGACATAAACCAAACCTAATATAACCTCGGTTTTATAGTTTTTGAATTAATTTATTGCATTTTATTTATTTGACCTTTTTACAATTTAGAAAAATAGACATTTCGAATATTTTTCGCTACTGAAATCCTCTGTTGATAGCATTCCGAACATAAAATATAGCTTATGTTTGTTACGTTTTAACAAGTCTATCGCCCACCAATATACTTTTGGAATCGATTTGATACTTGTTGAGATTGTTTGCAAATCGCCATTTAGAACGTTTTTAGGACGCTTTTCGCACATTTTCCCCTCTTTTAAATTTCGAATTTTTTAGGAAATGTTTTTAGAGACCATTTATTCCTTACAAGTAATTACCATGCTAAATTTCATGTTTCTAGACCCTTCAGTAACACACAAATCGCATTTTTAGAGAGTTTTTTTTTTTGGCTCCTGCATTCTTTTTGGAGTAGCGACATCGACATAAGATATAGCCTTTGTTAAAGCAAGTCACCATCATTTTGACATCTTTTTTTTTTTTTTTTTTTTTTTTTTTTTTTTTTTAATTGGTTTGTTGTTTCCTGAGATTGCTTAAAAAACTCAATTTAGAAAGTTTTTATATCGCACCTCATCGCATTTTTATCTTTAAATTTCATATTTTTTAGAAACTGTTCTTGGAAATCATTTATATTTTATAAGTAATTAACATTCCAAAATTTATGTTTCTAGGTCCGTCAATAACGCAAAAGTTACATTTTTTAGAACCTTTTTGCTCCTGCCCCCATTTTGGGGTAGTGACACCTACATAAGATATAGCCTATGTTGGAGCAAGGACTATCACCATCATTTTGACGTCATTATTTTTTTCATTGGTTCGTACTTCCGAGATGGATTAAAAATTAGAATTTAGAACACTTTTCGCGCATTTTCACCGCTTTTAAATTTCGTATTTTTGGAAAACGCTCCTTGAGATCATTTATATCTTATAAATAATTTACAAGCCAAACTTTGTGTTTCTAAGTCCTTCAGTAATACAAAAGTTGCATCTTTCGAATGTTTTTTGCGTTCTATGGGGTAAAGACGCCAACATAAAATGTTTGAACCAAGAACTGTCACCATCATCTTGACATCATAATTTTTTAATCGGTTTGTTATTTCTCAAGTTTGTTTCGCTATTTTGAACGTTTTTAGAATGCTTTTCAGTACATTTTTAGAAAGTTTTTTGCGCCTTTACTCCCTGGGTTTGTGGCATGGACATAAAATATAGCCTATGTTTGAACAGAGAATAACACCACCATTTTGGTGCCATTACTTTTGAAATCGGTTCGGTAGTCCCAGAGATTAGTCCCTATAAACAAAGTTTACTTCTCTATAATATAGATGCAGATTACGTGCAATTTATGATGCTAAAACCTATAAATTAAAATGAACTGTAATTTATCATAAAATGTCAAAAAATGGTAAACTAAAAGGATTATTATAAATACTGATATGCAAGGGAAATTTGATTATTTTGGTAATAATTTTTATGATCTTTTTTTTTAATTTTATGTATTAAAAAAGTCATACTAATTTCACTCTTGTGATACATTTTGTACAGTTTATAACATTTTATATCCGTTTAAAAAATTTCGGAAAAAAGGGCCGCCAAAATATTTTCCGCCCAGGGCCGCCAAAGTCCTAAGCACGGCCCTGTTCGTAGAAAAATGACTCACGATTCTATCCCATCCGGGAAATTGCGTGGGCAGAAAAGGGAACTGGGATTATCCTGTAACTTTCGGTGATGCGATTTCGGAGAAAAACTTCTGAGTCAAACCGATTTTTCCACCCACACTGACCATTATTTTTTGGCTTATGTTCATTTGCCAACTTAAAAATCGCTCCAAACTAAGTCAGAATTGTATTAAGGATGGAGTCCTAACGTTTCTATAGAAACGAACAATGCAACAACCGAGTTTGAAAAGGGGAAATCATTTCGAACGATTTAGGGGGAGGGTGCGCGCAAACCTGCGCACGAGTTCAAGTGATACCTCGCTGGCAGACAGATCTGAAAGATGCGGACTCGGAAGATGTTGTCCGTCAAGAAGCTTGGAGAAGCCAGTCGACTCTCGTAGTTAAGCGAGAGTTGATTTTTTATTTTTGTTTAGTTTCTTCTTCTTCCTATTTTTGGCTAGTGCTTCAGTGTAAATACCAATCGCGGATTATCTCGCATGTGTGATAAGAACATCTGGTTTTTTAGATTTTGGAGATAGGATGTACCTAGGTGTGTACACATAAAGAAGCGGTAAGTTTCTTCTTCTTTTTTTTCCTTCTTGATTTTATTTTGTTCAGTATTTCCTTATACTTTGATGCGTAAATTGACCTATGAAATGCAAAATTTTATTTGGTTTAAAAAATTACTTAACGTTTCCTTAATAAAAAATTTAAACAAAATTGAGCTTATTAAAGTTATAACAATAATGGGATACATGCTCGACAGTATATTGTAAAATTGTTCATTCATGTATAATGCATTCTTTATAATGCAAATATTTCATATAACATTGCAAACATTTTGAAAATTTTATATTATGTGCATGCAAATATTTAATTTGAATATTAATTTTTTTCTAAATTTTATTGGGATGAAATTAAGAATGCTGCTGTGGTTATTTATGATTCTATTATTTTCAGCTCAAAAATCATTAAATGCATAAAACAATTTATAAGATGAAGTATTGCAGCTTAAATATTAATTGTCTAAATAATAAAATTGCTTAAACGTGCAGGTTGTTAAATAAAAAATTTGGAGTAAGTGTGTATCTAAGTGTGAACGCATAAAGAAGCGTGAGTTTTTTTTCCCCCAACCCTTTACTGGATGTTATTCCATTCTGCATTGCCTTGAATTTTGGCGCGTGTTTTCTATTACTAAATGCAAATTCCTTTTTAATGAATGGAAATTTAGTTTACATTTCTTTAAGAAAAAATTCTTTAAAAAATATTATTATTATAGTAATAATGAAACACAAACTTTATAATGCATTGCTTAATTTGTTCATATAGTAAGACTTTTTTATTGAGTTTGTAATGCAAATATTTTGTTTTATATTGCATAGAGTTTGAAATTTGTTTGTTATGTGTATACATACGTTTAAATAGAATATCTTTTTTCCCTTATATTTTTACAGTTAGTTCCCAAAATTTGTTTCAGTTTTTGCTTTTGAAATTCATTAAATGCATTAAACGTTTACCAGATATGGTATAAGGGTCATATTTCTATTTTTCTAATAGAAAAATTATTTAAATGCGAAAATTGCTTTACTAAACAAAAATTATATTCATAATATATTGAAACATATCATCAGGGGGTTTCTTGAAATCTTTTGTTTTAAAGGTGAAACCTCCTGATTCTGAAAGTCTGCAATTTCCTTTACATGCTATTAATTTTTTAGTAAATTTGTAACTATATATATCAAACATACGAAAGTATTTATTTGGAAAATATAAAATCGAATGTCTGATAAAGTGTAATATGTTGAGTATGAATATTTTCCCTTTTCATTTAATGTCATCCTTAAAATTAATAAATTTTAGAAATATATTTGTATAACATACTTATGTATGCATGATTTAAATATGCTTTAAATTTGCCAGTTGGAAGTACTTAGCATTGTATATTTCAAAAGTGTCCAAATTAAATAACCCGTTATGACAAGTAACCCGATTATGTTAACACTTTAGGATCTAATGTACTATTAATAGTAGATGTCTTTTGATTAGTATCATATTGTCTTGAGAATTATTATTATTTTTTTTACTATCTTGCATATGTCCATATATTTCTTATTTTGTTTTCATTTATGTTTTGACATTTAATAATAATTATAAAAATTTGTTAATTCTCTTTACATCGTTGGCAATTTTTTTTTATTTTAAACACATATTCCAGGCTTTAAATTAAAAATATCATCCACTTTTTTGAAAAAAATCACAAATGATGAAATAAAAAAAATATGTTATAAACTTGTAATATTTGTTATGTCTTGTTATAATAAGATATTTTCCAAATTTCTCCAAAAAATCTTACTTATTGTACTTTGACATAAATATGAATTGAATAGAAAGCAAAATAACTACTTTCGTTAGATTTAAGACAATGGAATTTTTTAAAACTCAATTGAAATATGTTAGGTAAGAGACTGTTAACATTATTAACCTAAAACTATTTTACTTCTCAAAAATGAAAAAAATCTGACCGGAAAGGGTTAAAGAGATAGTCCTGACATTAATTTTCAAAAAATTATAATTTTAAATTTTAAAAGTAATAGTTACAAAAAAATTTCTTCGTGTTTTGACAAATACACCTGAGCAATATTCTGAAATCTAAACTCATCCATGTATAATACTTTTAGTCTTATAAAATATCCGACCTTTCCGGTGATAAAAATATATTTTTTAAAGCCAGAAGCAGAAATATTTTGGCAGAAAGTTTTACTGCTTCATTGTAAAAACTTCGGAAAATGAATATCCTAAATACAACTTACAAAACTGAGGAACCATAGCAGAAATTTAAAAAGAGTAATTAAAATCATATATTCGCAGAGCTACATTATCACAGTCTTGATTTCTACATTTAAAAAAAAACATTTTTGTAATTTATTTTGCTTACTATCATTATCATTCATATCTTCAATAGTTAAAAAATTTAAGAATATTTAAAGGTTTTTTGGGCATCTTCTTTAGAAGAAAAAATGTGAAGAGAAAAGTAAATATCCTCTTACATGCATAGTTTTTTTTTTTTTTTTTTTTTTAAATAGGTAATACATGTAAGGTGTTACACATAAGTTTATAAGTACACACACACATATATATATATGTATATATGTATATATGCATGTAAATATTTTTTACAATTAAACCCTTTAAACATTTGATATTGAACAAACATTATCACGATGCTATAATAAACAAAATAGATAAAATACTAGCTAAATTATGTAGTACTATGAAATGATTTAATGTATCTATGTATAGTATATATATCTTAATAAGTTAAAAAGAGAAATTAGAATATATATACATTAAATTTCACATTTAGTGCATGTTTTTAATTTTCGAATTCACATTTTTTAAATAAAAAGGTAAATTTTTAATGGATTGATACGCAGAATTTTAGTTCATAAAAGCTAATACCTTTCGAAATCGGATATCTTTTATAACAAACATTTAAATTAAAATCATAAAAATAATATAAATTATTAATTTATGTAATTGCGTTGCTAATTTAAATTACGTATTTTTACAACCTTCGAATTTAAAGAAAAAATACGACCAATTTATTTAAATTGAATTTTAAAAATTTCATTTTTAATTTTTTATGTAATCTGCAATAATTAATTATTTGTTCAAAAATATTAACCCCTTAACTGGTAATTTCTTTTCCGTTCAATAAATTGAAAATAACGGAATCACACCACTATTATATACACCACTATTTAAATACATTTAGTCTAAACTTTTCCGCCTTTAAATAGTATCAAATTATTAAAAAAAAAAAAAAAAAAAATAGTGGTGTCAAGCAGCTTTAAATGATGAAATAAGCAAATTCGTCTTGCCTGAACAGTTAAGGGGTTAAATTACAAGGTAACTAAAACTAATAATAAAAAAATAACAAAACTTTTTAATATTAATAATATTATAAATGTGAATGTACGTGCGAATGTTCAAATAAAATCAATGAAAAAATGGCTGAATTAATCTTTTTGTTTATTCACATATCGATGAATTATAAACCTGAAATGATTTAGACTATGCTTTATTTATTTTAGTACTGTATTTTTCTTAATAAATCAAAGTTTTATGATTTTCTTTAAGAATTAATTGACATTTTCCCAATAAAATGTAACTATTTTTTTAATCTCTCTCCCCCCCCCCCCCAATAATAATAATAATAATAAAAACTGGGAATAATAATTAAATTGTTTATTTTAGAATGGGCACAAGTCACATGTTTTTTTAAATTTTAGAAAGTCATAAAAATAAGGTAAAAAAGTATAAAAGATTATACACCCTTTCTTAAATAAATATATGTTCCTAATATCCTTAGAAATGAATGGAGTCAGTTAAAAATGTGTCCATCTAAAGCTAATGCTGCTACCCCAAAAGAATAAATATTTTTCAAAACATCGATTTGAAAAGAAATGTGAATTGTACCTTTTCAAGAATAAAGGGTTTAATTTCTCATAGGAAATTAAATTTTAATTGAAAGATTTTGACATAAATAAAAATATACAGGGTGATTCTAAATTGTTTTTACAATAAAAGAGGGATGATAGTATACATCAAGACAAACAATATTTAATAGGAAACCAAGGATCCCAAACGTTTTCCGAAGGAGATAGCCGCCATTAAAATTTAGGGTCCAAAATTTCAAATAAACATAAAATAGGGAAAAATTGGTCGATTGATTTGCGGTTTTCATTAAAACTATTCTTGATGTCGGTATTTTATTGAAAATAAATTATAAAGATAAATTTCAAAAAATGCCGCTAGAGGGCGCTTAAGACTTTGGAGTAACGAACAACTATTTTTTGCATCTCATTAAATGGTTTCGTAAGCTTAGACTTAAATTTTGAGCTCAAAATCTGAATAGTTGGGAGTTGTTAAGTAGCAGAAACTGAACTGTGTTCAGAGAGTACAAATTTCAAATGATTATAAAAAACGGAAAAATTGGTCATTGATTTGCGGTTTTCACTAAAACTATTTTTTATCTCGGTATTTTATTGAAAATACCTTATAAAGATAGATAACTTTCAAAAAATGCCGATAGAGGACGCTTTAGATTTTGGAGTAACGAACAACTATTTTTTGCCGTTATTTTTTGCATCTTATTAAATGTTTTCGTACACTTAAACTTAAACTTAAATTTTGAGCTCAAAATCTGAATAGTTGGGAGTGGATAAGTAGCACAAACTGAACTATGTTCAGAGGGTTCAAATTTCGAATGATTATAAAAAACGAAAAAAATGGTCAATTTGTTTGCGGTTTTCACTAAAACTACTCTTTAATTTAGTGTTTTCTTGAAAAAAAATTTTAAAGATAAATTTCACAAAATGCGATAGAGACTTTGGAGTAGCGTACAACTATTTTTAACCGTCATTTTTTTTTAAAAATATCATTAAATGCTTTCAAATGCTTAGACTTAAATTTTGAGCTCAAATTTTGAATCGTTGGGAGTTTTTAAGTAGCACAAAATTGAACTATGTTCTGGGGGGGGGGGGGAGGTTAAATTTTAGCTCCTGAACACACTTCAGTTTGCGCTTCTTAACCCCTCCCAACGATTCAGAATTGGAGATCAAAATTTAAGTTTAAATCTAAGATTTCGAATACATTTAATAAGCCTTTGCAAGCATTTAATTAGATACAAAAAATAACGGTTAAAATTAGTTGTTGTTTACTGTGTAGTTTAAGCGCCCTCTATCGGCATTTTTTGAAATTTATCTTTATAATTTATTTTCAAGAAAATACCGATATAAAGAATAGTTTTAGTGAAAACTGCAAATCAATCGACCGGTTTTTCCGTTTTTTATAATCATTTGAAATTTGAACCCTCTGAACACAGTTCAGTTTGTGCTATTGAACCACTCCCAACTATTCAGATTTTGAGGTCAAAATTTAAGTTTAAGTCTAAGCTTACGAAACCATTGAATGAGATGCATAAAATAACAGCAAAAAATAGTTGTCCGTTACTCATTCATTGTTCGACTTGTTCGTTACTCGTTCATTTTCCCAATAAAATGTAACTATTTTTTTAATCTCTCTCTCCCCCCCCCCCCCAATAATAATAATAATAATAAAAACTGGGAATAATAATTAAATTGTTTATTTTAGAATGGGCACAAGTCATATGTTTTTTTAAATTTTAGAAAGTCATAAAAATAAGGTAAAAAAGTATAAAAGATTATACACCCTTTCTTAAATAAATATATGTTCCTAATATCCTTAGAAATGAATGGAGTCAGTTAAAAATGTGTCCTTCTAAAGCTAATGCTGCTACCTCAAAAGAATAAATATTTTTCAAAACATCGATTTGAAAAGAAATGTGAATTGTACCTTTTCAAGTATTTTATAATTTATTTTCAAGAAAATACCAACATAAAGAATAATTTTAGTGAAATTCGGAAATATATCGACCAACTGTTCCGTTTTTTATGTTGAAATTTTGGACCCTAATCTTTAATGGCGGCTATCTCCTTTAGAAAATGTTTGGGACCCTTGGTTTCCTATTTAATATTGTTTGCCTTTATATGTACTATCACCCCTCTTTTATTGTAAAAACAATTTAGAATCACCCTGTATATATAAAAAAAAGAGTAAAGAAAAAAAGATGAATGCAGTAGCAGCTCGTCGGGGAGTGCTGCATCAGATTTTTCCTACCACTAAAATTTAACAGTACCTTTTGTATTATTGATTCGACAAACTTGGTTAATTAATTAAAACTGAAATTACTATACCATTTTTGTGGTGTGAAAAATTTGATGCAGCACCCCCTGACGAACCGCTACTGGTCATATGGAAAATAACAAGGAAAATTTCAGAAATGTCTTAATATTGTAAAGAGAATGACTATTAGTAAGAATGGAAAGCAGGCGAGTATGACGTCATTTGCGAGAAATATAGAATATGTTTTGATTTATAAAATAATAGTTGTTTATGATATAATTTGTTATTATTTTCTTTCTTTCTTTAATCTTTTTGTATTTCACATGGAATAAGTGTATTTTAATTGTAAGTAACATATGTATTTTAAATGTATGTGTTTCAAATTAAATTTCTGTATTTTAATGAAATGAGAAATGAATTATATTATATATGAAATGAATCAGATATAAATGATGGTGATGACAATAATACTTGGCTGTTTATTGCCTGTTCATGGTTAGCATAAAACTAGCACGTTTTCTATTTAAATTTTGAAAATTGAATAAATTACAAATGCAGCAATATACGTGACAAAATTAGCTATACCGAAAGTAGCGACTCGGTTAGCGGAAATTGTTATTTTAATTCTTAGGAACTAAAAAAAAACAAAAAGAAAAAAAAAAACCTCGATCGCTCGAAAAACAAAAACATAAATAAAAACAATTTTAACAAGAGTTAAAACTGTTCATTTCACAAAAATTTAATAAAAAAAAACTTTATTTTTTTAATCTAGTTGCATTTTAGTTTATAAAAATTTGGAATGATTGCTTCAAAGTAATATCATTTCTAACTGCCAATAATGAAATTAATGCTCCAGGTATTGAAGTTTATTGTTACTATCTTGACACCTTTGTAGATCGTGGTTTGGCAACCGCATTTTAACTCCATATATTTTTTACTTTTAAAGTAGTAAATATTTTATTGTCCCTTTCAAAAATAGTTTTCCATTTTTTAGCATTTTTATCTTTTTTAATAGATTTTTGTGATGATTTATAGAGTTATAAAAATGCCATTGTATTTAATGCAATGTAAAGTAAATTTTGTATGTTTTAAAATCTTAAATTAAATATAATAAGATAAGAATAATAATGTGGAAACAAAAACCAAACCTCTTGAAAAAATTTTGAAACATCTTTTTATCATTTTGTCTTTGAATCACGCAGTGTACGAAAAAAAGAATGTTTTTTAATCTGCGAAAATATCCATGATTACGAAAATGTTTATCTTTCGAAAACTTAGAAACCAATATATTTTCGGGAACAAGAAATTATAAAAACATTTTTTTATGTGACTTACGTTCGTTAATTTTTTTCTTTGTAGTTTCTACGGTGCATCAGTCAGTTTTCTCAAGCAGATAGATTGGTTTTAAGAATGCTATTAATTTTCAATTAAATATCATTAGCTGTGCAAATGAATTTATGAATGCAACAGCATCAAAAAATAACATTAATTTGAATGTTAATGTTAGTGCGGATAAGTATATATATGCGGACATACAAAACATGTTTGTTAAATATGAAAACATTTATTTGAGAACTGATAGAATCTTGACCTAAATTCTGGGATGAACATTGATTAATAAATTATAAACCCGAAACGTTTCGGGAATTAATGGTAGAAAAAGAAACCTTTATTTAAAAAATCTGTACCATTTAATTTTTTCGTCGACCAAAAAACTATCACCAAACTATGAGATTAAATGCCAATAATGGATTCTCGTGAATGTGACATTCACTTGTCATTAAACACGATACATGTTTTTATAACGTTATAGAGTGATATTTAATTCGACATTTTATTTGTACTTTTATTAACATTTAACTAATTTATTTTTTCTTTCGTTATTTAAAATGAAGACTACGTAAAATTTGGCAATTTAAATTAATTGGCGAAATTGGTCGTCGGGACAACCAAGTCGCACCAAAAAATCTTGTTTAAATATCGAACATATGTTAATTTACGAGGTTTCTAAGGAATCATTTTTAGAATCATAGGTTATAAGAGATTATCTGTCATTTCCTTTATGGTTATATTATAAATTCCTACATGTAAATTGTTTATCACTTGTAAAAAAAAAAAAAAAAAAAAAAAAAAAAAAAAAAAAAAAAAAAAAAAATCATTTGTTTTAAAATTAGTGCTGTTTGATAAAAGAAAATATCAAATGGAATTTTTTTTTTAAATTTTAACAGAAAAATAACGTTTAAATGAATATAAAAGGCATCTTATGAACTAGGAAAATTAGTTAATAATCTCATTTCCGTATGCTTCGATGCATGAATTAAATAAGTTCGAAACTTTCATCAACTTTAGCAATGTTTAATTTTGAAATCGATATATCTTTGAAGAGTCAGCAAATACTTTTCTGTAAAGTTATGCATTTCATTAGTTTAATTTTAAAGATGTTTGTCAGATAAACATTTGCTGAATCAGAAATTTAAGATTATGCTCAAACACTCAAGATATTGTTGCGTGACAAATCTGTATTTGGAAAAATTTTCTCAAATTTAAATTGAACTGACTTTTAATATTTTGACATTATTACCGGTAAAAGTCAAAATGAAGTAAGTCGCCATTTTTTAAAATTGGAAATAACTGCTTGAGTTACCACACATTTCCAACTATTACTATACTCGTTTAAGGGGCTACTTCAGTCAAATGAAAAGACCCACTCACTAATGCTAATCCTATTGAAGAAATTTATACAGATATCTCGGTTGCATTTCAATATTTTAAAATGATTTTTTGGCTTTGGATATCTGAGATCGATCTGTATGCATGCCGTTAGTTACTTTTTTCATTTTGTTTACAGTTATTTTTTACGAAGACGCTTTCATTTTCGGAACCGGTTTGGAAAGCGAAAGCAACTCCGTAAAAAATATATGCAACGAAAATCGAAAAACTAAAAAACGACCTCCATTCAGATCAATCTGAGTTATCTAATGCACAAAGAATCATCTAAAAATATTAAAATGCAACCGAGATATCTTTATAAATTTCTCCCATAGGATTAACATTAGCGAACGGGTCTTTTCATTTAAGTGAAGTAGCCTCTTAATACGAGCGTTGTTCTCTCTGAAAAAATCTGACGATTAAAACGAATATTTTGTACATTAAGAATTTTTCCTCATTAATGGCTAGTGAAACTTAATATAGTTTGAATTTTTGAGTTTTTAATTATTGGCCTAAATGATTACGGATATGAAAGTTTATGGTACTGGAATGCTTTTAAATAATATCTTTTAAGCGCTGTAGGTGTATATATATATACATTCATATATTTGCCTTTTTTAAATGAATTTTTTTATGCTTGTTAAATTTTTCTAAAATTATATTTTAGGTAGACAGTTGAAACTTTCCAAAACAAAGTCGCTAAGTTGTTTTTTTTTTTAATTTCGAACATTTCAAGTTTAAGTGAAGAATTTTTTAAAATAATGAAAAATATGTTGTTAATTTTTTTAAGTAAAATATTTTTACTTTATTTCTTTTAAGCCAAAATGAAAATTATTTTTTATTAATCTCAAATAGTATGTTTTTTGACACAACAAATTTTAAGGTAACATATTTAACAATTTTTTAGAAAAGTTTATCAAACAGACATATTGTTAAAAAATATTTAAAAAGGTAATTATTTCTTGAAAACTAATTTATGCTTAAAATTAATTTATTTTGTTATATGTATGGGCTATTTAAAAAAAGCTTTTTAAATTTCAGAAAATAAACTGTAGTAGGTGAATTTGTTCTGAGGAAAATAAATTTTCGGATATTGTTATATGACAAGTGAATCTTTTACATCTTTTTCCAAAATTGATTCATACAAATTATTCATCGTTCTATAATTCCTGCGTGCATTTTTTTAACCCATTAACGCCCAGCGTCCTCGTTTAAGGACGGTTACAAAAACTGCAAGAAAGCGGCTTTCCCACCAGTAAAGAGGAAGATAAATATATACCTTCTTTCACGAGACAGAATCCTCGATAAATTTAGATAAAAGTTAATTTGATTTTAAAAGTGGTGGGAAATACAAAATTAAATTTTAGCAAAGAAAATAATTCGGGCGTTAATGGGTTAAAGTAAATTTCGTAGATAAAAATACTAAGCTATTATTTCTATGAAAAACACTATACTATTAATTTTTTTCATAGGTGTTTGAAAAAATTTGCTCTCCTTAAAAAAAGAATAGTCATCATTTCCTGGAAACTAGATGATAAAACATATGAACAGGTGCGTCAGCTGAATCATTAAAAATACAGAAAACCGCCTCTGACAAGGGCCGATATCTGGCTGCTTTTGAACGTAAGCTGCTTTCAACTGCCTCATGAATGCTTTGACTGTATCATGAGATGTTTATGGTCTTCCAGGACGTTTTCCCTCAGCCACGATATCGGCCAGCTTGCATTTGTTCACAAGTTGCCTTATATTGACTTTTTTAAATTTCTTTTTGTGGCTGTTTTCCGTATTTCTGACGGTACAGTTGATGCACATCTTCATACGTTTTATCACCGAGTTTCCAGGAAATGATGGCTATTGCCAATCACCGGTGAAGGAAATCGATCTTTTAATGTTTTCATAGAAATGAACCGTTGTTTTTGGAACACCTTAAACTGTTAAAAATCTTGTCCTAGTTTTAACCAATTTTGGTGTCAATAGCCTGTAATAGGTGTAAATAAATAGTCTGCCACTGTAACATGGTGAAATCTTACACCAAAATTTCGAGCTCCTGTTTAAGCATATTTCCAATAGTTAGAGCGACGTTGAAATAAGAAGCTCCAAATGTTGTTACGAGATTTCACCATCTGGTGGTGATAGCTATTGAGAACCAAAGTTTGTTTCAAACTAGAGCAAAATATTTAACAGTGCATAGTAACTGTAAGTTTTTTTTTTCATTTCTATCACTCTATTTTAAGTGAAATACATGATGTTAAATGTGTGGCAAAAACTGCGTCATTTTACTTGTCGAGATGTTCTATTTGCCTTTAACTTTAAACTTCATTTTCAAAAACAAGAGCAATGATCAACCCCCTGATTGCCAACCAGAAGGGCAAAATTGTAATGTTACTTACTCTGTTATGTATTTAAAATGCTTAAAAAAAGTATTTTTTCCAATATGACGTGAAAAAAATATATTACGTAAAGGTATATGAGCCTTGATGGTAGTAATCATAGATAAACTTTTTTTTAGCTGGATTATATCTATTGAATTATATTAATTTAAATTATGCATGTATTGCAATGAAACTTGCAGCTTACTGAAGGGGCAGTTCGAGGCAGTGAGAAAGTTAATTGCAATTTTGATGCATCTTTAGAAAACTTTCAAAGAAACATCATTCAACTTCCATTAATCATTTCTTTATTTTAAGCCGATGTTTATTTATTTCTTTCACTAGAGTAAAGATTGTTGACAGATAAACATTTACTAATCTTAAACGAAAGATGTGAATATTTGAAATATTTTCCTAAATTTAAATCCCTGGTACTTCCTTCACCCTTTGACATTTGTTGATTTCTTGAGGTTAAGAAGAAAACGCATAAAGATTCGAAATAATATCTTTGAAATCGGGAAAAAATAAACTTCATATGCATTTTTTTATGACACAGTAATAATAAAAATAAAAAGTTGAAGCTCTTAATTAACATATACTATATACTGCGTGAATTTATTAAATGCGATCGTTTTACCAATAGAATTAGTAATGCTTAATGTGTAACAATTAAAGTTAATAAATTAGGAACTAAATATTTTGATTTATACTTTCTTCTATCTGTATAAGAAGAAAGTTTTGTATTAGTGAAAATTTTGACGGGATTGGAATCATGTCTCTGTGACTCTCCGACTCACAGATTGTCTGTATGTATGTGATACAAGTTTTGTGGTTGATATATCTCAAGAACTAATAGTTGAGATTTGATGTAACTTTAGATTCAGTTAGTCTGTAACATAAATTGGTGATGCTTACCTTTTGGTGTAAACCATTCTTCAGGTGATACTTTTATGCAGCCTTTTTCACAATCTCCACATTAGCATTATTTCAAGAGGTAATTCATGGATTTCCATCAAATTACAGATTCTGTTAGCCCTTGATATAATTTGATGCTGATTAAGTTTTGCTGCATATCACCCAACAGGTGGCACTTCTATACTGCATTATTCTTGATCATCGCTACATCTTTATCTCAGAAATTAATGCGCGGATTTTCTTGAAACTTGATATACAGTTATTTCTTGATAAAAGTTCGTCCTGATTAGTTTTTCGAGAAATCGTCTAACAAGGTAGCACTGCTATGCTAAATTTTTTACTGTTACCACAATTGCTCTATTTCACAAACTAATGCACGTATTTTCATCATTCATCAGATTGAGTTAGAAGTTGACATAAGTTGTTGCTGATTAGATTTTGATGTAAATCACGTAACCAGTGGGACTGATATGCTGCATTTTTCAGGAAGTATTAATAGATATGCGATAGAAGAAAATTTTGGGATAGCCACACCAACTAGTTTCTGTTCTAATCGTGCGCTTGAAATGTTTTCCTAAAGTTACTTGAGAATTTTATCTTCGATTTTGTCACTGTATGTTTCTTTTAAGGAAAATTTCAAGGGAAAAAATCATAAAATTAAAAAAAAATCAATGAATTTATTTGGATAATAATGTTTAATGAAAAATGTTTAAAAAAATTAAAAAGAGAAAACAGATAAGTTAAATAGTCATTTTTTAAAATGTGTATGTATCCACGAATTTAGAGAATCTCATTGTTTTGTCAATGCAAAGTTTGCAATGCATGGCGCGTGAAAATTAAAAATTGATGTGAGGAAATTACGCATACTAATTATGTTAAACACAAGTGAACGTTTGAAATGTCTTACCGCTATCTTACATATGCTTTTACAGATTTCTTTTAGGTAAAATACACAATCATTATAAAAATAAACCAAACTGGGGATAATAGTTTCCGTGATCTATATTTAATTCATTTTGCAAAAAAATTTAAAAGAAATTAAATTTATGAGGAATAAGTTAGATAAATTTTAAAATTGTCCTTTTTAATGTTTCTATGAAGGAATTTATGGTATCCGTAAATTCAGGATGCGTGAGAATTTTATCAGCATTTTTATGCGTAATGCGTTTAAATTATCATATTGTTTTAAGGAAAATAAATATCCTATGTTACTATATGTTCCTGTATGACAAAGGTGTATTTTTAATGTTTTCGGAAACCATACCGTTCTGGGGATAATAGTTTTCGTGCTCTATATGTATATATATTTTTTTTTTTGTAAAAAATGTTAAAAGAAATAAAATTCATGAGGAATAAGTTAGATAAATTAAAAAAAAAATTTCTTATTTTTATGTTTCTGTGAAGAAATTTATGATATCCATGAATTCAGGATGCGCGAGAATTTTATCAGTATTTTTATTCGTAATGCATGGGAATAATCATATTGTTTTAAGGAAAATAAATATTCTTATGTTTAAGCTTAATAAAGTGTTTAAGCTTAGTAAAATTATGCTTAATAAAATTCACGAGGAATAAGTTAGATAAATTTTAATTTTCTTTTCTTATTTTAATGTTTCTGCGAAGAAATTGATGGTATCCATGAATTCAGGATGCATGAGAATTTTATCAAAATTTTTATGCGTAATGCATGGAAATTATCTTATTGTTTTAAGGAAAATAAACATTTCTATATGTTCCTGTATGATAAATGTATATTTTTAATGTATTGGGAAAAAATCCGGTTCTTTATAATTCTGCAATTCTTGAGTATTTGTTTGAAATAAATTTTAGTAGAATATACAAATTCATAAATCTTAATATCGTTTTTTTTTTTTTTTTTTTTTTTTTTTTCAAAATTTGGTTTTGATCCTCTTGAGATGAGAAACAGAATCAATGTTAAAAATGATAAAGACGACAAGACATAAACATGTTAAGGTTACATGTGGCAAGTGGGCCATGATTTTACAAAGTGGCTCTGGAAATCCTGGAAATTCAATTTCTAAAAGCTTATGTTAATTTGATTTAAAATCTGAATCTTGGTAAATGTGTTCAGTTAAATTCATTCTATCAGACAAAAATAAAAAAAATAAATTTTAATGTGTAAAAATACATATGTATATTTAATGTTCCTGTCTTCATGAGTCCAGTTACCTTTTGAAATAGGACAACAGGACCAAAGGGTTCTGTCGGACGCTCCTCTCAGTCCACCAAACTTCGAAGAATGTCCTAGGTAGTTTTAGCTGCCACCACCGATATTAATGGGTGATATCGGTCACCTGCTGTGAGGGTTGGGTAAAATAACACTGACGCTGCACTGTAAAAAATTTTGCGTAAGGTTCCTAAGAAAACATGTGGCAGCTATTCTGCCACAGGTTTTCCCAGGAATTTAATCCAAAAAATGCCAGGAAACTTACATGTGCCAGGAAAGTCCAGAAATCTATAATCTGGGATGTTACTCATGAAATATCAGTTATGTTTCACTATTCTGAAAAGTCTAGAAACCTTTTATGTGTAACGTTACTCATTAATTTTCTGTTAGGTTCCACCGTTCTGAAACCTACAATCTGAAACATTACTCGTGAAATCTCAGTTAAATTCCTCCATTCTGAAAAGCTCTGAAACCTATAATCTGGAATGCTACTCATAAAATCTCAGTTAGGTTCCACCTTTCTGAAAATTTCCGAAATCTTTAATATGGTATCTTACTCATAAGATCTCAGTTAGGTTCCGCTATTCCGAAACCTATCATCTGGAACATTACTCATGAAAATTCATTTATGTTCCTTCATTTTGAAAAACTCTGAAACTTATAGCCTGGAACTTTACGCATAAAATCTTAGTTAAGTTTCTTCATTGTGAAAAGATCTGAAACATTTCACGGAATACGGTAAATGTTTCCGGGATATCCAGTGGCAGCAATTCTGCCACAGATTTTCACAGGAACTTTACCAAAAATTTGCTTGGAAAATTATGCAAATCTGAAAAGTTCAGAAATCGATAATCTAGTATGTTAAGTCCCTTTTTCAATAAGTTACTTCTAATTTCTAGCATGATATTCAAAGAGTTTTGAGATGCCTTAGAGTTAGAGTTAAGTTTAGTTCTTGAACATGATACAGATTAATGAGTTAGTAATCTTTGTTAAGAATATAAACGATGATTACACAGCTGAAAGTTAAACATTGTATTGAAAATATTTCTAATTAGTTGCTTTCGTTTTTCAGTTGATAACACAAATCTAAAAAAAATATACAGAATATCTATAAGTAAAATTTATTTTTAAATCATGGATATATTAAAATTACTTTTACAAAAATAAATTGGTTAGAATATTGATGCAAGGATAAATTATGATAAATATATACTTCAGAAACAGAAGAAATATCTAAATGAGTGATATTGTGCTGTGATCTACAAAAAAACATGCTTAAGTTTTTCCACTTTTATATCAAGCTCAACATACCAATTTGAAGGTGTAAATTAAGAGTTAATGTAACACAAAGAATACATTTTTGGCAAAATCTCGTACAAAGCAATTGTGTATTTTTAAAATAACCTTTAGATAATTTTGCCATATTATTTAATAATTTAAACAGAATATCAACTTGTCATTTGGCTAGTACAACAGATTAGTCATTTAGCATAAAACGGTATGTTTAATCCACCAAAGAATTCTAAAAAAATTTTTCAGTATCTGAATATCTGCGTTTTTGGGGGAAGTATGTGGTCATTCGACGCTTCCCCCTCCCCCTTACTCCATTATCTTCATTTAAATTGGATCAATTACCTTTGATAATTCTATTCCTTAAATAATTAACATAATACCACAGAAATCAATGAAAAAACGGTTTTTGATGCATGTGCTATACAGTACATAATTATTTTAAAAGATTATCCAAACCATTAAGGTTTAATTACACAATATTTCAAGGTAAGTTAAAATATGCACAAATTTGTGAAAGAGATTTTAAAGTTATATTCAAAAATAACTTTTTAATTGTAATTTAAGCATTAGCATCTTTAAAGGGATTCATTTATTTGGTTAAAGCACAAAATTCAATTTCAGATGTCAAAAGATACAAGGGAAAAAAAGAACAGCTGCCGAAAGAAGATAACCTTTTTTTAAAAAATTGAAAATCTTAATGCAGTGTTTTCCTGATACTTCAATTAAAATATATTTCTCAATTTGATATTATAAATTCCTGTAAATGACTTATCTGAACAATTACCTATCACATAATGCTTTTTTAGAATCCCTTCGACTTAAGATATCGAGAATATTATGCAATTAAAAAATAATATAGTCAAAAATAAAAGTTCACAGAAGTTTCATAGTATACACAAAACTTTATTGATATTATGGTTAAAATTACAATCTAGAATTTTATCACAGTTTGCTTAATTTTTCACATAAAGTAACTACTTTTCGAGGAACTACACTACCATTATTCAACTTCAACAATTTTAGTTCAATGAAAGCGTAAGTCCCAGTGCCTTTGAGAGAATATTTTATATTATAATAAGAATATAAAGAGATTGTCGAAACTACACTCTGTACAAATTCCACACCTTCAATTAAAATTTTATCTTCTACTTGCTTTCGTTCAGCTGTAGAGGGATTGTCTGTGTATCTGCAGATTCTCAAAGCTAAATGGTTCAGTAACTCACTTTTTTTTGTCCACTGCAAGCAATCTTCATTTAAAACTTTAGTTAGAGCAGTAGAAAAATGATGTGAAGGAATCTGAAAATCCTCGCGCCATGGGTGCTTTAATATACAAGTGACTGCTTATATTTAAAGAGCTGCTTTTAGTACTCGAATTTAATTCTGCTGTTCCAAAGTCTCCTTTTGTTTCTGTAAATGAGCTATCGTTACATTCAGATTTGATTATTATCCAAGGTGGCTACAAAGAAACAAAAATTACATGTTTTATTTTTTATGCATAAATTATTGGATGCAATATTGTTTATTCAGTTTCTGTAAAAATCAAAATGTTTATTGGAAAAGTTATTCTCATTTGCAAAAACACTTTATATTATGCATTAGCTTGAAATATAGAATTCTTGAATATGAGTCCTACAAAAGTCTGTAATAACAATGCAAAAACTACTACAACTACTTTTGTATATTCCCAGAATGTTTTTCAAAAAATAAAAGAAGTTTCAAAATATTCAATATATATCTTTTAAACAGGGGTTTTTTGCAAGTGCATTGTTGTCATGTTGCGCATGGCCAAGAATGAATATCTATGAATTATACAGGGATTTGTTCCATTTTTAAAAATGTATTGCAATATTTTGGATTTTAAGTGAAAAATTTGAATTTATTAGATAATAATTGGTTTATATATCGTTTAAACATTTTATTCTCAATTGTATATTGATTTTGTAGAATCTCCAATCAGTAGTGTAACTATAGTTTTGAGTCCTCTGCAAAATTTTCCACAAGGCCCCCCCTAGAATATATATCTATTTCTCATAACAAAACGGGGTTCCCGTTTCGTGACCCGTCTTGCGGGTATGATTTTTTTACGCGCAGATCAGTTTGGGAGTACGCAAAATGTATATTCGTTATTCAATACAAAATGACTCGTTCTTAAAAGCCTAAAATGATAAACCGTTTATGACCGTTTAAGGTGTTTATTTTTCACAATTACTTCCAAGCCCCTTCCCCCCGCCCCCCTACGTCGCAGGGTTTTGCAGATTTCAGTTTTCCACTGTCCTCGATATTGATATACAATATAAGTTCATTTACGCTTCTTTATTTACATATCTTTTTTGGTTAGCTCCGTGCACTAAGCATAAAATTAGCAATTTCCGTCGTCGAGTAACACTAAAAAACGTGGAGATAAACTTTACCGTCCTGAGTCTGCAAACTTGATGAGTGCTACTAGCAAAACATGATGGTTGTAAGATATATCGACACCAGGGATGAAAGGAGAAAAATTCGTTAATAATTTTCAGTCAAAATTAACGATTATTGCAAACACTAGAAGAAAGTAGATAACTATTTTTGGTTCAAAGGTTGTTTCACGGCTGGTGGGAGGGGATAATTAATTTCGAAGAGATCATTTTTATCCGAGTTAATTACGCATACTATTATACAGTATGAAATATTTAAAACTGGTGTCGTAGTTTAGCTTAAAAAAAAAAAAAAAAAAAAAAAAAAAAAAAAAAAAAATTCAGAAACGTGTAACTTTAATGCTTAATACTGATTTTTTTTTAAATGCCTTTCTCCGACTTATTATACAATATGATTAAATTGATTTATGACAAAATTGATTTTGGAACGCAATTCCAAGTCAATCTTACTTTTCATGTACTTAATCCAGGAATCTCACTCCTCCAAATTAAAGTGTGTCAATTGGAAAAACCTGCTAAAAAACAGCTAAACCCGAAATTTGCATGAATCTGAATTATATAAGACCCATGTTCCTGCGCAAACTCGCTTAAATTTACTAAATAAATTCCACTTATTTGGTGAAGCTGATTATTTCGGGTTTTGGTTGGTTCTAGATCAAATATAAAGTGACTGATAAGCACTTCCTTCCCTCTTAAATAGGCTTAAACAAAAACTTTTGTTTAGAATTATCCATTTTCATTGAAGTTTGGGTGTCAATTTATTAGAAAATTAGGCGAGATTAATCAAATCAACAATGTTAGGTCAAGTATAGGTCAATTGTAAAAGAAACCCTTCCTCTCCAACTAATTCAGCTTTACATAGAATTTTCTTGTCGAGAACCAATTAGTTTCAAATTTTGGTCTCCTTTTATTAGAAGGATAAATTACATCTTTAACACGTTGAATTCCACGTCAGTCACGGATGACTGACACTGAACTTTCCGCTTACTTAATTATATCCTTTAAAATCCTTATCCTCAAAAAGGAAAATTTTAAATAAATTTTCAGCAATTCCTTAAAACAATATAATATTTAGTTTTATATTACAATTTTAAGCTCTCGGTCACGGGCAACTGATGCGGCTGAAACGTAAATTTTAATGTAAGTCACCGATGAGTGACATGGCAGTTAACGTGTTAATACAAGGGTTTATAGATCATATTTTTTTTTTTTTTTGGGGGGGGGGAGAGGGATAGAATCCTCCACTTTCATTTTTTTAATTGCATTTTCCTTGCATACAATTATTCGAATAGTTTCAAATATTGAGTACATATTCAACAGGAGGATGGATTAATCTCACGGATACTTAATTATATTTCTTAACTATCATAATAATTGCAGCAAAATTTTAACTTCCTCCGTACACCCCTTTTACTTGAAACACTCATAAAATTTGTCCCGATGTTTTATAAAAGTAGCGTTGTGAAATTTTCAAAATGCATTTGCTAACCTTGTCAAAATAAAGATGCTAAAAAAATTGTCAGATTTAAGATATACTGAGTGATACTGAAAAAGTTCAGCAAATCATAACAATAGATACAATAAGATTTAAATTCAAAGTGATATTTTGCGCTTTAAATATGGAAGTAAGCTTTTGCATGTTAAGTACGAGTTTATTTTTCAGGTTTCTTCTCAATTCTTTTGGTAATAAATAATTCGGTATGCTTTTTTTAAGTTACTTTTGGAAGCCTTTTTAGAAGCGTATTAACAGAATTCCTGTTTCTAATAGACTAGTTAATGTGCATTTAAGTTTGTTGAATTATATAACATTAAACTTCTGTTATTTTAAAGCAAATCACAGAAATCCTCGGTGTTACTCCAACCCCTGTTAATGTGGTTACGAGTACTTTTCCTATTCTTTATGCAGCTTTATGTTAAATTGAAAAATTTTAATTTTGAAAATTATTTTATAAGCAAGAATTAGAAGCCTTCGTTTGCGTGGATTTTAGTTGGGCTTTGAAAGACTTGCTAACGCGCATTTCCGAGCTCTTGTATTTCAATATGGACATAATGCATATTTTAAGTTTGAGTACATAGTATATTAAAATTTAGAAATTAAGTTTGAGAAATCATCGATGTTACGCCGCCTTTTAACGCGGATTCAGAGCAGTTTTTCTAATGTAGCTTTAATTTAATAAATTTTAATTTTAATATTATTTTCTAAGACTTTTAGATGCCTGTTTACGTTGATAGACTATAACTTCGGGCTTGTCAATTAACCCCTCTCCCCCACAATACACAACCGCGTTAATACGGATTTCCAAGCTCATTTTAAATATTGTTAGTTTGACTACGGTAATTTCTTACGTATATATATTTCTGTTAGATACAATTTCAGTTTTCAGTTGAGTGTAATCCTACCAAATGGAAATTAAAAAATATTAATAAGCTATAAAGTTGATAGTTAGAACTGTACGAACACGTCATATGATTTTGTATGAAGTGTTTGTGACTTTGTTAATGGTCAATAATTAAAAATCTGAGTAACTGGCCAGTGGCCAATGATAATTTTTATCTATATTTTGCATCAACATACAAATGAAAGATTGCTGTAAATAATTATGCACAGATCTGTATAATAAAGACATACATACAAGTAAAGTATTTCAATTATTCAGAATTTTTAAAAAAGAAAATAACATTAAAAAAGTATGCCTGACAAAATGTTAAAAAATTCAGCACAATAATTGAAATATTGACTTTCTAAAAATTAAGATTGTAAATTGATGCTATAAAATTTTGTTTAGTTTTCACGTAATCCTTCATTTAATTTACAGAAAGTTTTTAGCTTATGATAATGTGCATAGAATTTTTATTTAATATATAAGTCTGATTATGCATATAAGTTAAATTGCTTAAATACATACTTAAGTGCTAAGTAAAATAACATTTTTAAATGGAGGATTATGTGACTTACGACAGCTTAATTAAACATGAAATTTGCATTTAATGCACTATATAAAGAATACTATACAAACTTACCTGGTAATTATTTAAATTCTAATCCACAAACTGGGCCCTTTTTTAAACAGTTTATTGGTCAGTTAAATGAAACAGACATAGTTACTTTACGTGAATGAGATTATTTGATCGTTAAAGATCAACATTCGGAAGGCAATTTAGGGAAATTCTACAAATTTACGAAACATGGGGGCGCTATAAAAAGAACGGTGTGTATTTGATCGAAAATCTCTGAGAAAATGTTATCAATAAAGAAAAATGCTTACTGTTTCGTTAAAAATCGAATGTCTTATTATATAGCATTTGGGATTCATGAATTAAGATTTTAAGTAAAAGAACATTACAGTACTTATGGATCACATTTAGGCACAATAACGTTGCCACAAAATTAGGAATATTTTCTAGTAAGCGACTTAAAATTTTACCTTTTCATCCTCTATAGATATATGTAGCTTTCAGATCCCAAAGAAAAGAGGGAAGAAGGGGGGACAAAATTTAAACATTTCTCTACTGATATTACTTTAATTCCACGCTATAGACTCAATATTTTGAAAAGAAATAGTTGCTAGAGCTTTTCTCCTTTCCCCTTTAAGCATTGACTTTGTTTATAATAATTTTTATGCTAGATTTATTGTTTTAGGAAACAGTCGAACCCATTTAAGACGTGATACCGATTAATACCTGAATTTACCCCAGTTCCAACATCACCAGAACATCGCTCTTACAATAAATGCAAAAAATTTCCATTTAATATAAGATAAAGTTTTCATCCCTCGGATAACAGATCTCGCTTACGACGCGAATGCATATACCTAGATATTAAGGTTTTGATATGAACATCAAACTATTTCCGAATATAATCGCTTTATTTAATGACAGAAATATTACTAGTCGGAAAAAGTGATAGACATTGTAAAAAAAAAAAAACCTTCTAAACTGACACTTAAATTAAACGAATATTACTAATCAAAAATAGTAGATATTTAATTAATTAAACTTAATTAAACATGATTAATTAAACATGAAATTTGCATTTAATGCACTATATAAAGAATACCATACAAAGTTACCTGGTAGTTGTTTAAATTCTAATCCACAAACTGGGCGCTTTTTTTAACAGTTTATTGGTCAGTTAAATGAAACAGACGTAGTTTCTTTACGTTAGTGAGATTATTTGATTTTCAAAGTTAAAAATTCGAGAGGCAATTTAGGGAAATATGCTAAATTTGCGAAACATTTGGGCGCTATAAAATCAACGATGTCTATTTGATCGAAAATCTCTAAGAAAATGTCATCAATGCAGAAAAATACTTAGTTTCGTTAAAAATCGAATGCCTTATTATATAGCATTCGGGATTCCTGTATTAAGATTTAAAGTAAAAAAAAAAGATTACCGTACTTATGAATCACATTTAGGCACAATAACCTTGCCACAAAATTAGCAATATTTTCTAGTAAAAATCTTAAAATTGTACCTTTTCATCCTCTATAGACATATGTAGCTTTCAGATACCAAAGAAGGGAGGGGAGAGGGGGGGGGTTACAAAATTTAAACATTTCTCTACTGATATTACTTTAATTTCATGTTATAGACTCAATATTTTGAAAAATAAAATAGTTGGCTAGAGATTCTCCCCTTTCCTCTTTAAGCATTGACTTTGTTTATAATAATTTTTATGCTAGATTTATTGTTTTAGGAAACAGTCGAACCCACTTAAGACATTATACCGATTAATACCTGAATTTACTCCAGTTCCAACATCACCAGAACATAGCTCTTACAACAAATGTAAAAATTTTCCATTTAATATAAGATAAAGTTTTCATCTCTTGGACAAAAGATCTCGCTTACGACGCGAATGCTTATACCTAGATATTAAGTTTTTTATATGAACATCAAACTACTTCCGAATAGTAATAATCGCTTTATTTAATGACAGAAAGATTACTATTCGGAAATAAAGATATACATTGTAAAAAAATCCTCTAAACTGGCACTGCTGATTAAATAAGTCAAATGTTACTAATCGGAAATAGCAGGTATTTGGAGAAAAATTTGCGGTAATAAGATCGAGAATTTCGTCAAACAATCACTGATAAAATAATTTCGTAAAACGATCACTGGTCGAATTTGAAAAAATAGGCTTCAAAATGCACAATAAGATAGGCATACGCACTTTCATTCCAAAGTTAGTTGGTCTAAATCCCATAGTCTTTTTCTTCAACTGAGGCAACAAAATGAATCACACGCAAAAAAGTAGTTCATATGGAAATAAAGACCAAGAAGAGTCCTCAGAGTCTAAACTGGGAAAAAAATATTCAAGAATCACAATTAAATGCGTAGTTAAAGCTTCGGTAAAAATTAGTGACTCTAGTTTCCATACTCGATTTATAACTAAGTGAGCAAAATAATAAACACACAAAAAATTAGTTTTTTTACATGTAAAATATATTTCTAGAGCTGTACAGGGCAGAATTTGAATAAAAGCTTTGAAATGCACAATTACAAGAGTATACACACCTTCGTGTTATTTTGTTAAAGCGCAAGATCTCGTAGTCTTTTCTCAGCTGGGATGATAAAATGGCATACACACAAAATAACGATTTTTCTGTAATTAATATACCAACCACAAAATAAGGAATATTACACAAAAAACATATATAACTTTTCACAGATTACCAATGATTTCTATTTTAGAATAAATCCGAAAAGTTACACTAAAGCTCAAAAAGTATACTAAAACTAAGGTATGTTACACAGAAAATATTCGGAACATTTCACAGTTTATCAGTAATTTCCACTTTCTCAACTATTCCGAAAAGTTACACGAGATTGTGGAAGGTATTACACAAGATTTCTCGGTATTCTTGTATGAGCAGAAATAATCCGAGAAAACCCAGGAATGTTACACAGTAAATGCCAAGAACATTGCGCAAATTTTTTACAGTGTGTTAATGAACTGAACTAACAGTTTATTTAAGATATAGATATGTACACAAGAGACAATATTTACAACTATATACAATTACAACTCGGATATAGATGATCCGGTTCAACATTAAATTAACTACAATAAACGTTGGTTGTGTACCGTTCAACTTACACTTTCTTCCTCACACTCAACGCACGTTAGATACGCTTTATCAGAGATTACTGCAGAATCTCAATACACAAGGGTACTGGGCCTCACTTCTCGGCCTATAACACTATCCACCGGGACGCCTTGTCCCACGCTCAAAATATACACTATCCAACAGGACCACAAATCCTGAGCGACCTATCGGTCTCAACGCCAAGCGAGAACTGTCTCCAACCTCTCAGTCCAGAGTTGACCTCGTCAGAGATCTTCCTTCCCCCAGCAGGGCCTCTTAGAGTTCCTCCATTGGTTCAATTCCGCATACCAACCTTGAGTCATGACATCTACTGTTTACACATCACTTAAATACTAAATGACAGCTGAGCCATGCCCCGTGGTCATCACTTTCATTCAGCAACGAGTGCGTCATCCGCACACCTGCGCCTGAATAACCACCTGTCATTTGTCATTATAAGAAAAGAAAGAAAGGTATTTCGAAAGCTTCACGGATACACAACTAACAATACATAAAAATATTCAGATGAGGAAATGTCATTCCTTTCTAATTCAGGGCAGATGTCTTCTAGGAACCTGACAGGTTCTATTTTTCATATGTGTTGGATTTTTTTGATATGGAGTACCACATATAGTTTAAAAAAGTGTAAGTAACTTTACAAAATTTAAATCTGGCACATCATATAAATTATGTATCAATTAAAGAGCGTTGCAAGGAAAACTTTTACTGTCAAGGTTTCTAAAAAACAATTAAATGTCAAATTATTCGATTTACTTAAACAAAAAGCATAAGAATTATTTAAGTACTTATGTATTTTATTATAGGTAATAGATATAAACGTTAATTTGCGTATTTCAGGGGGGGGGGAGAATCTATAAACAAAAGGGTATATAAGTACTTAAGCATCTCATTCTCTTTTTTATTTATTTCAAAGGAAGTTCGATAAGTCCTATAAATCTATTCAGAAGGAAATCGTGTTTTCATTCCAAACAGAATTATTTATTATTGATTTCGTTAGTTTTATAATAATAATATAATAATTTTCGTGTTTTGTATGCCTCTTCATACGTATCGCAAAATTTTGCATTTTGGCTATCTCTCTTAAGAAATGTGGTTTGATAACCCACCCAAAGTCCTTTTTTAAAAATATTATTATGCAGTTTTGATAAGGTATTGTACAACTTTCTTTATTGCAAGGAAAAAAAAAACAGTATAGAAATTATCTTTCCGTAATAAGAAAAATACACAAAAATATTTATAACTATTTGGGGTACCTAGATCCCACAAGGTCCAGTTATCCCGTTTTTTAAAAGATTGTGGAGTAACTAGAACACCTGTCTTACATTTGAAGCGTGAAGTAAATATGTTTAGATATCTAATATTATTAATACATTAATATGCCTAAAGTTTAAAAAGACAATTTGTTTCATAAAAGTACTTACCGCATTTTAATAAAAAACCGAGGAATTCCAAACGAATCGACGTTGTTTGTAAAAAAATAAACCTAAATTTTCTGCAATATATCACAGACAGAGTTAAGATTGAGTTGACACACGTTCTTTTAGGAAGTAGTGATGAGAGGGCAATATTCTCAAGCACTAAAACTTAAAAGTCATCAACGGTTTTTTATTAAATAGTCTATCGCCCAGTTTCCTCGTAGATCCAGTTAACCCAGATTACCTTATCAATTTATATGGATCATTTTCCTGTTTGCGTGAATCAATAAATTCAGGTAACTCACGCATTTCCCATGTATTACCAATCTATAATATGGGATAATTAGTACATTGTTGTACGACTGATCAAGACTACGCTATCAGAAATATACAATAACAATTAAATTTGAAAATTATCAAAGTAAATTTCACCATACATAATGTTTTCCTTCAAAATTATCTAGCAAAGATAAAAGCTTTTTAAATTTCAAAAAATAAACTGAAGTAATTGAATTTGGCATGAGGAAAATAAATTTTCTGATATTTTTGTACGACAAGTAAATCTTTCAAATATTTTCCAAAACTGATTCACACGGATTGTTTATCATTCCATAACTCCTGTATGTATTTTTAAAAGTAAATTTTGCAGTAATATATAAATTTATTGAACTTGGAAAAAGTAATTTTCAGAGAATTTTCGCCGATTGGACAAGTGCAACAGAGCTAAAAAAATATTAAAAATAATAAAACGACAAGACATAAACACATTAGATATTAATCATATTTGCATACTCGTGAATCATTGAATTCGAGGAATTCCAGAGTTTCGCATGCGTCAGCAATGTTTGATACGTGGTATTATGATATTGTTGTCAGGGAAACCTAGACTATGCTGTAATAACAATTAAATATTTAAAATGTTCACGTAGATAACATCATAAGGAGATGTTTTATATTCCAGTTTTTAAATTCACGCAATTGAAAATTGTGACTTCTTTATGGAAGAAATTTTAAAAGTTTGTCTATTTGTTTTCCTTTTACTCTGTATATCAGTTAGATAAATTATGCATTAAATTTCTCTATATATTTCTAGCTGTTCAGAAAATATAATAGTTTCGGTAACACTACAATGTGTAATGAATTTAAATTCTAATATTTGTATAAGGAAAATAAAATTAAATATTGTAAATGTTGCATGGTAATATAGCCTCCCTGGTATGTATACCCTAATTAAATCATACTTCTCAATTTATCATTGTATATTTGCATCATGTTCCTTTGAGATAAAGGTAGCAATGACATATAAATTACTAAACTTGACAAAAACATTTCTCAAATTCCTTTTGGAAAATGTAGTAGAAGAAATCTTTAAATATACACTGGTGTCCAAAATTTGAGCATAATTGGTAATTAAGTAATTATTTTTAAGTAATGAAAGAAATATGAATCGGAATGTGCTGAAACTCCAGGTGTGTAAACAAAATAGTACGCGTCACATATTTTCGCGAAGAGTTTTCCCCGAAATCGAACAGGGGACCGTCAACAAATTGAAAAAGAACGAAGATCTTTTGGATAACCCTGTCAAAACTAATGTAGCAAAAAGTTCAAACTGCACATTATGATTAATTGGCTTATTGTAATGTACTGTGTTAATTTTTGCAAGGATAGCATGTATACTCGTAGAGAAATTAAGGTTTTTATAAAAACACTCCTAAGTTTTTTGCTTATAATTTGCAGAGTTCTTAATATAAAATAGTGTTCTTCTTTGAAAAAATGACAAACATCATTGTACACAATACCCTCTGTTATCAGAATTAAAAAATAATAAAAATTGTATGACAAATGAGCAGGTTTACTAAATATTTTTTACTGCGCATGCGTGAACGCTATTAAAATTTCATTTGCATATTATGTTAGTTAAATGTATAGAGCAACTTTTCTGAAAGTCTCAAAAACATAGCTTAAAAATTCTGAAAATTATCGTTGATAGAATGAGATCAAAATCCTTTTTTACCTAAATGAAGCAAAAAGATGAGGGGCTGTATCCATATTCCATTGTTTAGTGCCTACACAATATTGCACGTAGAACTATATTTAGGTAAAACCCCTGATTTTTTTGCTTCCTTTAGGAATAACGGATTTTGAGTTGATTCTATAGGCTCCCATTTTCAGAATTTTCAAGCTATGTTTTTGAAACTTTTACAGAAGTTGCTCTATACATTTAGCTAACACAATATGCAAATGACATTTTGATATCGTTGACGTATGCGCAATGAAAAATTATTTACTAAACATACTCATTTTTCATACAATTTTTGTTATTTTTAAATTCTGATGACAGGGTATTGTGTACAATGATTTTGTCATAATTTCAGAAAAGAACATTATTTTATAATAAGAACTCTGCAAATTATAAGCAAAAAACTTAGGACTGTTTTTATAAAAACCTTAATTTCTCTACGAGTATACATGCTATCCTTGTAAAAATTAACACAGTACATTACAATAAGCCAATTAATCATAATGTGCAGTTTGAACGTTTTTGCTACATTAGTTTTGACAGGGTTATCCAAAAGATCTTCGTTCTTTTTCAATTTGTTGACGGTCCCCTGTTCGATTTCGGGGAAAACTCTTCGCGAAAATATGTGACGCGTACTATTTTGTTTACACACCTGGAGTTTCAGCACATTCCGATTCATATTTCTTTCATTACTTAAAAATAATTACTTAATTACCAATTAAGCTTAAATTTTGGACACCAGTGTAACTAAAAGTAAATAAATATATAAATATAAATAAATATAACGAGACAAGTTATATATTATGCCAGTTTTGTATGTGCGTGCATGAATCCATAAATTCATCGAAAACGATTGTTTCACTTATCAAATGATTTCTTTTTAAATATATGAATCTTTGAGCATTATTGAAAGGGTATTGATTCTTGTATTGATAAAAAACTTGATATCCAAAATGTCTTCCTATAGTTAAATCTTATTATTATTATTTTTATTTTTAAGTAAAGTTTCCAATGTATTCAAATGCTTAAAATTGGCAAAGGTAATTTTAAAATTTTAACTTTTAGAAATATTGCAAAAGTATAGCAGAAGAAATGTTAAAAAATTGAAAACGACAAACGACAATGTATAAGTTCTACAAGTTTCGTGTAGCAGAATTTTTTAAAGATTTCTGCAACAAACCTCATTAAAAGATAATAATAATTCTTTTGTATCATTATAATTATTTTATCCCCCTCCCCAACATCTTTCCCAGGAACACCCAATTAAATTTAGTTTAAACTCACAGTATAATGTCATTTAGACTACAGTAAAATCAATAATGAATCATACATAACTTCTAAGATATCCAGAAGTGGGTTTTGGCCACATAATCGCGATTTATGATCACCGTTTCGTACCTTTTCATTTGAACATTCGTAGAATACAACGGTCTATGTAATTACAGAATGCTTTTTCTGATAAACTATACAAAAAAAGAATGGTTTTAAATTTAAGAAAATAATAATATATTACAATTTTATAATGGAAGAAATTTATTTTATTAGCTAGTTTTCTTTGAGTGTATATAGCTTCATAATGAAAATCCATTTATTCTCAATAAAATCTTCCGAATAAAGGGATGTATAGCTATGAAAGTGCGATATCACTGTTCATAAAATGATTATGCCCGACCTAATGTAACTGATGGAAACGCTTCTTACTACTTAAATTTTGAAGTTACTGGTCCCTATATAAATAATTATAAATGTAGTGAAGGAAAAGGTTTATTGCATAAGTCGCAAACTGTCCTCGAAGAAATCTGTAATGATGACTGAAATAAAGACAAAATAATTTTATTAGAAGTCCTGGATTGTACGTTTTTCGATATTTAATCACTGATTTAAGGCATCACGAATAACACATTTACTAATAAAAATAACACCTGCAATTAAGTTCTAATTTCTTTTACAAGAAAATAAAATTAAATAAGCTGAATGTGTCTAGCATTGTCACCAATACACCAGCGTGCATATATATATATGTGACGATTTAAAAGTTAGGAGCCAGAGACATCAACGCCGGGTTTCCCTTTCACCGCAGAGAAGTCATGGCCACCGAGGAAAATAAATAAAAATGTAGAGAATCCAAATAATTACTCATTGGCTGCTGTAAATTCATTTATTTAATCCGTAATCATGAGAAAGGGAAAAGCTCCTTTTGCAATTCCATCATTATTTCAGCGAGCCGTACTCATCCAAGAAAAAACCCAAGAAACCTCCTTCTCAACTCGAGGCTTCCACCTTTAAAACTAAAAAGAAAATTCTAGAACCTTCTGTAACCTCAAACCATCATTCTTTTATGTAAACAGAATTCTTGTCCAGCTACGAGACTATTTTTCACAGACGATAAATTTATTTTAAAAAAATATTATTTAACCAATTTATAATCGACTCAGAATTTCTTAGGCAGACGATTTTTATAAATGATTAATTTTAAGAGAAAAAGAAAAGAAATGAATTTATTAATATGCACACATCAAAGGTTGACGTAGGAAAAATAAATAAATAGATAAAATAAAATAATGATATTTTTTTTTAAAGGTATGGTTTTGGAATAAATTTAATAAGACTGTCTTAAAAAGGGTTGATAAAAACATAGAAGAAATTAGTTTTTTTTGGAATATTAAGAAATAAAGTTTAATTAAGAATATTTTTAATTTAGAGCCATCTTTTTTAAATTTACGCATACTGGAATAATGTTTTTTTAAGGCAAATTAAGAATTTATATCGTCTGCATAAAGATTAACAGATTAGATCTAGAAACAAGATTTTAATTTAATAATTTGAAGTAAGTACGGAACATTATTATAAGAAAATTAAGATAGTATAAAGGTTAGTTTTGGCGAACAAATTTTAAAATTTGTAATATATATATACAGGGTGTTTCAGCGAAGTGCGGACAAATTGTAAGGGGTGATAGAAGGCATGATGACAAATATTAGGACATAGGAAACCATGGGGCGCAAATGTCTTCTGTAGGAGCCAGGGGGCATCAAAGTTTAGCGTCCAAAAGATCAAGCGATGATAAAACACGAAAAAAAAGGTCGATTCATTTCCAGTTTTCGCTGTAAACTTTGTTTATATCGAAAGTTTGTTCAAAAATTTTTTTTAAGGGGACTGTCAAAAAATGACGGTAGAGGGCGCTGTAGACTTTGGAGTACGAACAATTATGTTTTACTGATTTCTTTTTTATTCTGTTAAGTTTTCTAAAGATTGGACCTTAACTTAAATTTTGAGTACAAAATTGGAATCATCCCAAACGGTTAAGATGTTCAAATTGAGCTGTGAACGAGGGGGGGGGGGGATTAAAACGCTCATAATCAATGAGCAAAGTAATCGATTTTGTTGCGGTTTGAGTGCAAATCATTCCCTTAGTAATTGATTTATTCAAAATGACGTACAGTTTTGGTGCCCTCATTTTTAGATACAGGGCGCCACCGATACTTTTCCGACATTTCATTGACATTATCCCTAAATGTTTTACTAACAGACCAGAATGTTCGCAGGAAGTGTTAGTGATGTAAAAACTACTTGTAATCGCATGGGAATGTAATGTTGGAAATGCTTTGTTTGCGAGTTATGGTTAAAAGAAACGGGAAAAATAGCAACAGAAAGAAGCAGAAAATCAGGAAAAGGTGAATGTGATACAAAACATTTTATTGTAAGATTTTACTGCAAAAGGCGATTGCAAAATGTTCTTCAAACTTTGGAGTAATGAACAACCAGTATTTTTTGAAGGGATATTTCTAGTTATGTTGAATGTTTAGAAAAGTTTGAACATTCACTTAAATGTTTATCTAAAAATCGGAATCGTCCAGAATGAATAAGTAGCGAAATTTCACGTATGTATTGAATTGCTTTTTTTTACACTTAGGTGGTACGGGCAGCGCAAAACCCAAAGAAATGACACGAACAGGATTAGAATACATTTATTATTCTAAGTAAAGCCAAAAAAAGGCATAAACAACTTAAAGAGACATTATCATCAAAGTAAGTGCTCAAAATTCTGACCCCTCGTACCACCTAAGTGTAAAAAAAGCATTTCAATACATACGTGAAATTTCGCTACTTATTCATTCTGGACGATTCCGATTTTGAGAAAAACATTTAAGTGAATGTTAAAACTTTGCTAAACATTCAACATAACTACAAATATCCCGTCAAAAAATACTGGTTGTTCATTACTCCAAAGTTTGAAGAACGTTTTGCAATCGCCTTTTGCAGTAAAACCTTACAATAAAATGTTTTGCATCACATTCACCTTTTGCTGTTTCTCTGCTTCTTTCTGTTGCTATTTTTTCCGTTTCTTTTAACCATAACACACAAACAAAGCATTTCCAACATTACATTCCCATGCGATTACAAGTAGTTTTTACACTCCAAACACTTCCTGCAAGTATGCTGGTCTGTTAGTAAAACACCCAGGGATAATGTCGATGAAATGTCGGAAAAGTATCGGCGGCGCCCTGTATCTAACAATGAGAGCACCAAAACTGTACGTCATTTTGAATAAATCAATTACTAAGGGAATGACCTGCACTCAAACCGCAACAAAATCGATTACTTTACTCATTGATTATGAGCGTTTTAATTCCCCCCCCCTTGTTCACAGCTCAATTTGCACATCTTAACTGTTTGGGATGATTCCAATTTTGTACTCAAAATTTAAGTTAAAGTCCAATCTTTAGAAAACTGTTAACAGAATAAAAAAGAAATCAATAAAATGTAGTTGTTCGTACTCCAAAGTCTACAGCGCCCTCTACCATCATTTTTTGACAGTTCCCTTTAAAAATTTTTTTGGACAAACTATCGATATAAACAAAGTTTACAGCGAAAACTGAAAATGAATCGACCTTTTTTCCGTGTTTTATCATCGCTTGATCTTTTGGACGCTAAACTTTGATGCCCCCTGGCTCCTGCAGAAGACGTTTGCACCCCATGGTTTCCTATGTCCTAATGTTTGTCATCATGCCTTCTGTCACCCCTTACAATTTGTCCGCACTTCGCTGAAACACCCTGTATATATATATATATATATTCTATCCTATCATAATTTGTTTAATTCCCCCCCCCCTCAAATTAATCGTATAATGGATAATAATATAGTTTTAATTTACATAATAATTTATTTCTATATGTATGTATATTATTTTATTATATTATTATTATTATTATTAATGAACTCTTGTACAATATATGAAATATGGATTATATAGAATTTTAGATGTGTCACAATCTGTTCTAACTCACCCACCCCGTATTTTAATTTTAAAGAGTAAAAATAAGAAATAACTGTTATTTTTTTTTCTCAATTTAAAAGATAAACCAGTTACTTAGACTTTTTAGATGATAATAATATATCATTAATTCTCACATAGTTGATTAGGAAGGAAAAACATGATGGCATCTTGATATTTATTAAATTTGTAATGAATTTATCATTAAAGTTATCATTCAATTACATGCATGGCTAGGAGAATTTCAATCCTATTTTCCGCGATAAATGGAGATACTAAAATTAGCATTTTATACTCATTTTTTTTTCAATATATCTACGGTTGACATTTTATATAATTTTTAGTTATTGACTGTATATTTTTTCAATCTATTTTATTAAATTACCTTAAGTTTTCATTAATTTGAATAAAATATAATGTATTCTGTTTTATTTTATTAATATAATAGTTCTAAAATATTATATTTAATCATTTTAATAAGTCTTTTTCCACCCATTTACTATCTGTTAACCGTCTGTGATGAAGTTAACTGTCACCGTACTATATAATACCATATCATGTAGTATCAGTTTCCAGTTGGGAGGATTCAATAATGTTTGCATATTTGTAAATTGTGAGTTTTTTCTCGCTTTATTCAGTTAGTTTTTTGCCCATATGTTTCATTCCTTGATTTGGTCTGTATATGGTTTATATGTCCTGATTTCTTGACTTTTTTGTTTTATGGTTACGATTAATTGGGCAAAGGTAGAAATCATTACATTTGAACACTTTCCTGATTTCTACCTCAGAAATTAATCGTAATTTTTTTGATATCCTGGTACTTGCTTTTGATAATGAGCTAAGTATCACAAAATTAAATTTTTATTCATCATTGATCCACTTTTACTCATGCCATTTGCACTCATTCCATTTGCTTGTCTCTCTGATTTTGTGTATGTTCCATTGGATGATTCTATTCTGTGTTTAGGAAAATTGTACTCTACGGGATTTGGGAGTTTATCTTTTTGCCGCGGACATTCTACACAATGGAGAATTGTATTCGATGTGGATGTTGATTTATAGTAATATATATATATATATATATATATATATATAGAGAGAGAGAGAGAGAGAGAAACATTAGGTAATATTACAATTCAACATCAAAATATGGAATAACTCATTAAATAACAAACTATATCAAACATTGGAGTTGGCAAAAATGGAACAATATTGGAAATGTGGTATTTAGCTCGTTCTCAAGGGCAATGCTAAATAGACACATTAATTGCGATTAAATTAAGAGAATAATTAAATTCAAACTGATAGTAATATAATAGCAACCATAATAAATCAGAGTGAGGGAAAACATGTAGTAATCATATGGAAATTCTTAAAGAAAGGAATCAAATGACTACAAAGTAGAAATCCAAATAATACACTATGAAGATGCGAAATGCAGCAATAAACTTAGTTTATAAAAATTAAATGATTTGCTAATATATAATTTGTTCATATATATATATATATATATATATATATATATATATATATATATATATATATATGTATGTATGTATGTATATATCACTTTAACCGTCTCTTTCACAAGCCATTGTTAATACGTTCACTACGCTGCAGGTTTCACTGCACTACAAACATTATTTCAAGTAATATAATTCTACTGATTTAATGCATTTTTAATACACCAAATAAGGATTAATATTCTCAATATTCGTAAGTTCTTTTGTATAGTATTTCAAAGAACCGTCTTTTCTTAGAATTAAAAATTAAAGACAGAGAAAACACCATTGTAATTTTGCTATTTTGCAAGAGTATCAAAGGGACAAACTTAAAATTCTCAAAATAACGTCATCTATTAAGTATATTAACATAAATTATCTTTACATGTTTAACTGGAAACACTGAATAAAAGAATTTTTAAATTTATTCAAAATACTAAATGAAATAAAATTGTCTCTGTATTTTTTTATAAGAAACAATCCTTTTACAATCTAAAAGGAATTAAATATTAAATCGCAAAGCTTAAATGCACCAAATACCTTTTTTGCATCGTAATTAATTTCATTAATTCTTAAAACACGATTTTGTCGAGAAAAAAATCGCATAATGAGTAAATGAAACGCTAGTAAATATTTTAATTGTCAATGGATTTTTTTTCTTTGAAATTCTTTTTCTTGTAGGCGTGATCTGAAATTCTTTTATCATTATAATAATAAAAAAATATATAATGTAATTTATTTGTTATAAAAGTATTTCTTGCTTATATTTTACAGAGATTGAACATTATATTTTTTATATCATTTACATACACGCTTACAAATTAAGGATAATGACTAGACATTTTACATTTCAGACATCTTCAAGAGATTAAATGTTATAATTTTTGCTTTATATCATTTGCAGTACACACGTGTTGAAAAATTAAGGATAATGACCGGACACTTTCGATTTCAGGTGTTTGACAATATCTTACAGAGATTGAATGCAATAATTTTTGCTTTATATCATTTGCAGTACACACGTGCTTAAAAATTAAGGTTAATGATCGGACAAATCGGACAAATTCGATTTCAGACATTGGCTAATAGAACATGCATAGTTTAAATGTTGCAGTTTTTGTTTTACGTGTATATCATTTACAATACACACACGCTTTTACATTGAAGATAATGACTCGACACTTTCGATTTCAGACATTTCTAATACGTTAGAGAGATTAAAATATTATAAACTTTGTTTTACGTGTAGATAATTTGCAATACACGTATGCTTATAAACTAAGAATAATGACCACACATTTTCGATTTCAGGCCTTTACTAATATTTTAGAGAGATTAAATGTTATAATTTCTGTTTTATATCATTTACAATACACACATGTTTAAAAGTTCAGGGTAATAATCTGATACTTTCGATTTTAGGCGATTTGTCGATTATCAAGATAAATGCTTGAATAAATGTTGTAGAACATCGGTGGTGTAAAAAACATGTTTAATCTATTATTTTTTAGACAAAATTTCGTCTCAAGGGCAATTAGAATGTTTTACAATAAAGCAAAAATAATAATATTAAACATAATATCTGCAATCAGCTTGCAACAACAACAAAAAAAAAAGGCCCTGCATAGCTAGTCATAGTAGTATATGAATATGTGGGCGCTATATAATGTTTGAAAGCTTGTGTAATAATAGAATTCGGACCTCTAAAAATATAAAATAAAAATTTCTGAAAAATATTTCCTCTTTAAAAAAATATATATAACGCGTAGAATTTTTAACGAAATGCAAAAGTCCTTTCCGGACACATAACAAGTGTAGCAGAAATGTTATGCAATAATTTAAAAGTGAATACTATTACTTGGCAATATGATAAATTGAATACTTGATGAGTTATGAGAAAGCGATATCAATATTTGCATAAAACGTCAAAAAACTTTGTTTATCTAATTTTACTAATTGATTATACAAAACAGCATATATAAAAATGTCTGTGGAATATCGTGAAAATTCAAAAATACAATGAACTGATAACTAATTGTTAAAAATCACTTATCATCTAGCTACTTTCAGAAACTATAACTGAAATTCGTATGGCTTTATCCCCAATTTTTTCTTTTTTAAAAATTTGTTCGCTATTTTACAGTTTTTTATGCATGAGTATCATTTGTGAATAAGATGTTAAAGTTATTGAGTGTAAATGTTCATATCATATCCTCAATCTATGAGTATAAGTGTATAATATTATTAATATCTATAAATTTTTAAATAAAAAACACTTTTATATAAAAAATCGTGTTTAAAATAACTTACATTTGAAAAGATTTTTTTCTTGTAATTTATCATAAACAGGTTTAGCTCTTATGTTAAAGAAAATACTTGTAAAAAGCAGTTTTTGAAAAGTTATAAAAATATTTTTTCATTCCTTTGCATTATACTAAGTATTTATACATTTATATTTATTTATAAAGAAAGGAGATTAGCATCTAAAAATCAACTTGAAAATTCTTTTAAAACTTGAAAATCCTCTTTATAAAGTAAGTACATTTTTAAACGGTCTGTTGAGAGATTAAAAATATCTCATATTAATACACGTACAAATATTATAGTATTTCGTATCAGGACGCAAACAATTATTTAATAAGAAAGAAAAATCACGCATCAAAGATAGGTTATGAAACACTTTCCAAACCTTCAAACTACCGTAGCCAAATTAAATAATTTAATAATGTTTTGGTATATATCGCCCAACAAGGGGATCTTTTATGTTGCATTTTTCCCGATATCCGCAACTGCCTATTTCAAAAACTAATGTACGGAATTTCACGCCTTCAGAATCCGCATGATGAGCATAGATTGACATTTAATTTTGGTACTGTGATAGCAACTTTTGAAGTATTAACATTCATGAGATGGAAGAAAGTTTTAAGATTGCCTCATCCGATTAGTTTATGTTTATTTTTAATTGTTTGCGTTTGCTGTTATTATTTTAAAACTTCTAATTTCCCCCACTAAAAAAAAAAATCTGTAGAAAATCTATAGCTTTTTGGCCCAAAATCTGTGGGAAATCCGTAGGTATTTGGTCCATTATGCAAATATTTTTAAGAATATCTTTAAAAATTCTGCAGATATTTTAAAGATAAAGCTAAGTCTGTAAACTTTCTTCTAATTTCTGTAGAATTTCTGAAGAAAACGGCAATTTCTTCAGATAATCTTAAGATAATTTTTAGTGGAGTCCGTAGCAAATTTATATTGCCGATTTTAAAGGAATCCACAGCAAAAACCATTTTGTTCAAGACGGTTTAGCATTAGAATAATTTAGTAACGTTGTGAACTCTATTTTTTTCCAGAATAATCTAGATGACGGTTGTTTTTCGCTCATTTATTCATTCTTATATTATCTAACAAATTTTGCGACTTTTTTGTTCCCATTGCCTATTTTGGAATGTCTTTTATTAAAAATTTCTTATAGTGTAACAGAATTAATGCATCCAGGGTTCTCGCTGCCACTCTCCATAGCGCCAAATTGCGACAAAATTCTTCTTCATTTGGTGAGTAAATGAACAATCAGACTCGCCAATTTGCGACTGCTCAATTTCGACCCTTTTTTGTGTGAGGTTACAGTTGTATTACCGTGTATAGTACAGTGTAATATTCTTATCTACGTTACTGTACGATTAATGCCGCTTTTCATCTTCAGTCATACCGTGCCATTTACATTATTATTTATAGAGATACTGGCTCAACACAAATTAGCAACAGCCAAAGACACAGAAAGCATTATACGATAAATATTTCAGTGTTGTCAGTTTATCAGTTTCTATGTGTCGGTAAAATTACAACTAAAATTACTCGTATCAATCATAATATCGAGAAAAGTTTTGATGACATGCGGCGTTGAATTCACAATTCACCATACTGCAAAATATCACTGGATAATAAACATTTTTTTTTATCGGTTATAAGTAAAATCTCTTAGCAATTTACCGCTAAAAGAATGTTTGAAAATTTTAAACATTAAGGAGACATTTAGAATGTATTTATTTTTAATAGTTTTTGTAGCGTATAGTAGAATTTCTATTTTCTAAGCAATGACATAAAGATATGGTATTTTAGAACACTTTGAAAAAAAAAAAGGATACGATAAGGGCTTAAAGTTATACTCTTCAGTGTTTTACCCAAATCTGTTTTGCTAACATTTTTTGTTCATTTGGATACTGTTTTTTATTTGTTATTCGCCAAATCGCTAATGTTCCTCAAAAGCCAGCGAGAACCTCGATGCATCTATTTAATTTCATCTTATACTTATTCACATGTAGACAAAGTTTATTACTAAAGTACTCATATTTGAGAATTAAACTGCATTTAGTGAATTGAATTTTTTAATAAAATGCCTCTCGGCTATGCCGATCTTTACCTCCTATAAATCTCTGGTTCGAATAGAGTTCGTGTAAGTGCTCTATGATTTCAGTTTTTTGGGGAGAAAATCGAAATCTTATAAATTAATCTCATTGAAAAAACATTGTAATATCGCTGAAAAATAAAGAAAAGAGAGAGAAAACTTCTACTAAATTTGCTGAATATCATTGTATAAAACAATATGACTGATGATATTTGATTAGCAACACCGCCTACTAATAAATGCTGTAATTGAAATTTAATTAAAAGTCATCTACATAAAGTTATACATAAAAAAATTTCAATACTGAAATCTAATTTTGACATCTTACCCGGATTCTGAGATAAAATTTATTTTATCAGACGAAACGGGAAATTCTTCAATAAAGTAGTTTAGGGATTATGCATGTTGAAAATTTGGAATTCCTAATGTTCATTTCTAACATACATACATAACATTATTTTATTAATCGTTGCAAATGTTCTTGGAAAGCTAGTAGCATCTTAAACGTAATTCAAAACTACTTCGCGGAATGAGCTATAATGTTGAATTAAAATATTTAAAGCTTTTATAAATTGATTTCTGCTAAATGTCTCAAGGTTATAATTTTTATTGCTTTCAAAAAAGAATTTCGTAACTCTCTACATTTTGAAATTAATTTACTAAAACCTTTTGAATTAAAATTTACATTTTTTTTAAAAATAATTGATTTCCAAAAGCTTCAAATATGGGAATGCAAAATTACAGCAGATTCTGCCAATTAGATTTTAAATATAAATTAATTAATAAATTCCCCAGAATGTAATGTTCTTTGCATTAAATAAAAATGACTTTAGTATCAGCAGTTCTAAATTTCAAACCCGTATAATTGTTAAGCTGTTTGACCTCTTGATTTTCCGTTTGATATCCAAAGGTACATTTTACGGAGAATCCAAATATGATTTCAAAATTACATGCTAGTATGGGATATTTTCAAATTTGGTATAATGACCATATATAGATGAAAAATTCAAGTGCAACATTAATTAGTAGATGTTATTAATAATCTACTGGTACTAGTCACGACAGATTTAGTTATGAAGTTTAGTTCTTCTCTCTTTCTTTTTCAACGATTTTATATAATTTACAAAATTTACTTTGGCGTTAGAATAGAATTCGTAATAGATGCTTTTAATAAATGGATTCGAATTTCTCTTTAAAGATTTGAAAAGACAAAAGTGGGCGGATGTAAAACTAATGATTATTTTGTATTAGCCTCGAGTTATTTCATATGCGTAAGTTTTGGAAAAAAGGTAAAATGTTATAAGAAGATACGATTAGATATTACAAAAATTACATAAACTGTAAAAGAAAAGAAATGTACATTTATGCTATTTTATCGTGAATTACTCCCATAAATTTATGGAAAACGACACTTTTTCCATATAAACTCTCAACTTCAGTAAATTTTATATTTTGCGGGCAAAAACCGTTTAATTAAAGGCAAAGTCCGTTAATCTGGGAACAAAGTCCGTCTTTTAGTGACGTTATCTGGAATCTCTGCTGCAGTAAAATTATTGCAGCAATTTCTTACATAGTAAAATAAGTTTATTCTATTAGCAAATTATGATTAGATTAATAGACTTAATGTTTGAAGTATTTCAAATCAAAATCAAAATATTAGTATATTTTTAGAATCATACAATTTAATTTAAAGTACATTAACGCATTGTTATTCGACCATTTCTACGAGATCTGATATTTGAAACAATAAAAGCGTGTCCTTCTTCTTAAAGTCTTTCGTAGGGATGTGTAAACTGATCCAGACTTTTTAAAAGTATTAATTATTGGTTTTTGTTGTGTCATATTTCTGTGGGAGCTTGTGCCATTAAAATTCAGTCATCTAGTCTGAAAGTCTTTGGAAAGTTTGTTGTCTAAATATTATCTTTAATTTAGTAAAATTTTGGCATCAATAAATACTTTCCAAGTATATATGTAATTTTAATTATTTTACAATTTAACAAAACAAGCCCACTTATATGATATAAATACATATTATTTCTCATAAAAGCCATTAACAAATGTATCACCAATATTTATCAAATATTGGAGATATATTAGTAAGCAACATTCCTGCTCGTACTATGTTTTTGAAACACTGCTATCACAATATTGGAGTTTTAGTGCAGAATTTATCTCAATAATGCTTCATTATTGATTTGTTACTACTTATCATTAAAAGTAAAAGTTGGTTGCTTGAGAATTAAAGCACAAAAGACTAGCTCATTATTTTGTCGATTTTTATTCAATATATCGATATTTGTGTAATTAAGTATGTAATCATACAACCATACTAGAAAAGATTTTGAATAGTAAAATATTCAGTCTTAAAAAGTCAATATTTTTCATAAAACAAACTTGCATTTTCATTAAATAAATTAATTAAAAGTGTTTAAAGTAAAAATATCATCGTTTATTTATTATATCGTACTTCATTGTTAAAAATGAAAAGCAAATAATAGTAATTATAAATATCTGCTTAAGATAATTATGAATTCTTATTAAGATGCATTTAATGAAACCGAAGAGAAAATTCAATATATAGAATAATGAAATGGTGATAGAGCATTGCAATGAGGAATGCAGAATTTATCGACACAGAAAATTTTAATTATAGAATGATAGTGAATGCGATCTATTCAAACAACATTAAATGCACAAAGAAATACCATAATATTTAATTTATTATCGATGCTTCTTCTGTCGTGCAATGGGTTTATTTTTCAACATTCGGCCTGATTAACTAGTGATCAATTTATGCAGGATTTAAAAAAAATTCATGTTAGTATATTAAAAAACTTTATTTAACTATCATTGAAATGATGATACAACACTTGAAATATCTTCAATGAACTCCAATAATAGGGAAATTGTTAGATCCGACTAAAAATATCCCATTGATATATATTTCAGCGTTACTGGTACTATATTTAGATTATTCACTAACATAAATGATGTTTAAGCCACTTCTATTTGTATATCTTTCTCTGTATTTCTTTTCGTCTTTCATTCATTTACCGTACACCCAAGGGACGAACATCTATTCGAAGTATTAAACCTGAAGAAATATATAACAGGTTTGAATGCTTTGATGATGAGTAACAAATATGTAGTTAGAAAATAAACTCATAAACAACTTTTAAATTTCCAATCAAATTCCCTAAGGTCCTTTCGTTTTTGGTTATTTTCCTTTTTACTTTCTTCTATCTTTAATAGAAGAAAGTATTGTAATCGAAATTTTTTTCGACTTTCGGTTTTCGACGAATTTACGCGTTTTAGGGGTCAGAGATTCCAAAAAAAACCTGTTTTTACAATATGTCTGTCTGTCCGTGTGTCGGTGTGTATGTCGCCATTCTACCATCAAAAAGTGTATGAAGTTATGCATAGAAACGAACCAAATTTTTAGTGAAGGTTTCTGGCTGTGCAAGCAGATCCTCCTTCAGTTTTGAAATATTCCGTCGAAAGGAGGCGCTGCAATCGCGATTTTTGTGCCATTTTAAATATTGTACCGGCCAAAAGTATATGAATTTATACAATGAATTGAACCAAATTTTTTGTGTAAGTGTATGGCTATGGCTAATACTAATAATATATATTCTACGTAAAAATATGAGAATTTATATCATAAAACATTTTGCTTCTAAGGCGTTGTATAATAACAAAAACATTTAAAATATATTAAAACATTTTTATTTACATGTTTCATCTCAAAAACTAATAGAGTCATCCTCAGAATATAAATAGAAAAATAAAAATTACAAATACAATGAACGTGAAAATCAGAATAAAGAGTTATTAAAAATAAATAAATTAAATGTATCACGCGCTTTTTAATTTGATATTGTCCTTGGTCTAGTTAAACAATTACCGTGTAAATTGTCTAACCATTCAATCCATATATTTGGGATGTGAAATGACAGTGTATCGTTACAAATATGTGAACTATTCAAATAAATTTCAATTGATTCTCTTATGAACAATTTTAAATAAAAATTAGACCTGTATATTAATTTACTCTCATTAAAAGTATGTTGATGTTTTCTTTTTGAATTAACCTGGATAGAGCGGTTTTCTTCCTGTTAAGTTTTATATCTGTTATGTGTTCTTTACGTCTGATTTTAAATTTACGTTGGGTCATGCCTATATAAAAGTTTTTTATTCCTCCTTCTCTAATAAATGGAATCATATAAACTCCCAAAAGGTCGTCCATACTAATGGGATCAATTTTGGTATTTAAGAGCATTTTTAATTTGGGGGGAGGTTTCGCTATTAAATATAATTCAAATTTTTTTAAAAGATTTTTGATACATTCAAAAAAGCCCGGGAAATAATTTACTACAACCCTTTTCCTATTGATTTCATTAAACGTTTTAATTTTATTTTTCGAGTCATTCAATTTCATACTATTAATGGTGCGTTTTATTAATATGTTAATGAATTTAATTTGATATCCATTATTAATTGCGATACATTTAATTTTCTCTAACTCGTTATCTAAGTTTTTATCTAAAGAAACTTTAAAAGCACGATTAATTAGGAATCTAAAAGTTGACAATTTATAGGATAAAGGCGAGCAAGCGTCAAAAGGTATAATGTTTAAATCTGCCATAGGCTTTCGGTAAACTGAACGGATTAATTCACACCCTATTCTTGTTAATTCAACATCTAAAAGCGGTAACTTCCCTTCATTTTCTAGTTCGAAAGTAAATTGAATGTTTTTGTCTAATTCATTTAATTGCTGTATAAAAATCATGAAATCATTAACATTACCCCGCCAAACAACAAAAATATCGCCTACGTAGCGCAATTATACTAAAGGAACAACCTTAAATGTACTAAAAATTTTAGATTCGATGGGCCGTAATTTAAATTCTGCAAGAAGCCCAGATATTGGGGAACCCATAGGAGCACCATGTGATTGTTCATAAATAACATTGTCAAATACAAAAAAGTTACTTGAAATAATTAAGTTTAAACCACTCTTTAAAGTGTTCTTCATGGTTAGATCAAAAGTTTCTGTACCATCAATGCACTCTTCTATGTATTTAGTTACTTCTATTGTATCTATGGATGGATAAAGAGATATAATGTCTAAGCTTGCTAAAATACAATCTTCAGATATTTTGAAATTCTTGATTTTTTTTAACGAAATCTGCAGTGGAGTCTATTGTAAAGACAGATGGAGGTAATAGCTGTTTTAGTAATGGAACGTATGGTTTTTCTAAGAAGTAGGTAGGACCTTGACATTTTGTCACGATTGGACGAAGAGGAAAGTTATGTTTATGATCTTTCAATGTGGATTTTATTCTTGGTATGACAGCTTATTTGTTTAATCGCAGTTTAAATTTCATGAAATCTAACCATTTTCCTTTTTCAATGATGTCTTTGGTTTTATCAGAAATTTTCTTTAATGGGTTATGCCTTACAGTTTTACAGTTCATATCTTTGATACAAATGCCCATTTTATCAATGTATTCTTTTCTATTAAGGATGGCTATGCGATTAGATTTATCTGTCTCAATTACAGAAATAGTTCAGAAGTCATCCTAATATTAAAGAAATCATCACTGAATGCGAAAACATCGTTCAAGTAGCTCCTACTAATCATAAAGAAGAAGTAAGAAATATACTTTTTAACGCAGCTAATAAATTTAAAAAAACATTCTAATGCTCATATAAATTCATCCGAAAAATCAAAGAACATTGAACAAATCAAAACCATTAATAGAATTAAATCATACGAAGATATTTCTGTAATTGAGACAGATAAATCTATAGCCATCTATATAATCGCATAGCTATCCTTAATAGAAAAGAATACATTGATAAAATGGGCATTTGTATCAAAGATATGAACTGCAAAACTGTAAGGCATAACCCATTAAAGAAAATTTCTGATAAAACCAAAGACATCATTGAAAAAGGAAAATGGCCAGATTTCATGAAAATTAAACTGCGATTAAACAAATTAGCTGTCATACCAAGATTAAAAGCCACATTGAAAGATCATAAACATAACTTTCCTCTTCGTCCAATCGTGACAAAATTCCAAGGTCGTACCTATTTCTTAGAAAAAGCATACGTTCCATTACTAAAACAGCTATTACCTCCATCTGTCTTTACAACAGACTCCATTGCAGATTTCATTGAAAAAATCAAGAAGTTCAAAATATCTGAAGATTGTATTTTAGCAAGCTTAGACATTATATCCCTTTATCCATCCATAGATACAATAGAAGTAACTAAATACATAAAAGAGTGCATTGATGGAACAGAAACGTTTGATCTAACCATGAAGAACACTTTAAAGAGTGGTTTAAACTTAATTATTTCAAGTAACTTTTTTGTATTTGACAATGTTATTTATGAACAATCACATGGTGCTCCTATGGGTTCCCCAATATCTGGGCTTCTTGCAGAATTTAAATTACGGCCCATCGAATCTAAAATTTTTAGTACATTTAAGATTGTTCCTTTAGTATGGTTGCGCTACGTAGACGATATTTTTGTTGTTTGGCGGGGTAATGTTAATGATTTCATGATTTTTATACAGCAATTGAATAAATTAGACAAAAACATTCAATTTACTTTCGAACTAGAAAATGAAGGGAAGTTACCGTTTTTCGATGTTGAATTAACAAGAATAGAGTTTGAATTAATCCGTTCAGTTTACCGAAAGCCTATGGCAGATTTAAACATTGTACCTTTTGACGCTTGCTCGCCTTTATCCTATAAATTGTCAACTTTTAGATTCCTAATTAATCGTGCTTTTAAAGTTTCTTCAGATAAAAACTTAGATAACGAGTTAGAGAAAATTAAATATATCGCAATTAATAATGGATATCAAGTTAAATTCATTAACAGATTAATAAAATGCACCATTAATAGTATGAAATTGAATGATCGAAAAATAAAATTAAAACGTTTAATGAAATCAATGGGAAAAGGGTTGTAGTAAATTATTTTCCGGGCTTTTTTGAATGTATCAAAAATCTTTTAAAAAATTTTGAATTATGTTTAATAGCGAAACCTCCCCCCAAATTAAAAATGCTCTTAAATACCAAAATTGATCCCATTAGTATGGACGACCTTTCGGGGGTTTATATGATTCCATTTATTAGAGAAGGAGGAATAAAAAACTTTTATATGGGCATGACCCAACGTAAATTTAAAGTCAGACGTAAAGAACACATAACAGATATAAAACTTAACAGGAAGAAAACCGCTCTATCCAGGTTAAATCAAAAAGAAAACACCAACATACTTTTTAATGAGAGTAAATTAATATACAGGTGTAATTTTTATTTAAAATTGTTCATAAGAGAATCAATTGAAATTTATTTAAATAGTTCACATATTTGTAACGATACACTGTCATTTCACATCCCAAATATATGGATTGAATGGTTAGACAATTTACACGGTAATTGTTTAACTAGACCAAGGACAATATCAAATTAAAAAGCGCGTGATACATTTAATTTATTTATTTTCAATAACTCTTTATTCTGATTTTTACGTTCATTGTATTTGTAATTTTTATTTTTCGATTTATATTCTGAGGATGACTCTATTAATTTTTGAGTTGAAACAGGTAAATAAAAATGTTTTAATATATTTTAAATGTTTTTGTTATTATACAACGTCTTAGAAGCAAAATGTTTTATGATATAAATTCTCATATTTTTTGTAGAATATATATTATTAATATTACGAGTTAGTGGACGTAATCAAGACTTATTTAGTGTTATTTTTCACATTCATGGCTATGGCTAGTCGGTCCTCCCTGAATTTGAAAATATCCGCCGGAAGGGGGCGCTGCAATAGCCCATTTTATGCCATTTTCAGTAGTGCACCACCTAAAAGTGTATGAAGTTAGTCCTAGAACTGAACTAAAATTTTTGTTTATAATTATTTTTTGGTAAGGCAAACAGGTCCTCCCTGAATTAAAAAAAAAATCTGCTATCATTCTATTGTTCATCGGCTAGTGTAGAGTCGGAAATTCGTTTTTACTCCGATTAATTGATTGAAGCAGAAATTTAAGATGAAAACCAAAGTTCGTATGGTATTAAATTAAAATTATTAATGAGTAATTTTTTTGAAAAAATATTAAAATGTACGTATGAGATAGAAGAAAGTTTTGGGATTGGCACAACCAACTAGTTTTTCTTTGGTTTAAAATAAATATATCTTTTCCACTTTTCTTTATAATTTTCTTTCTTATTTAATTGATTTTATATTGTAATTTTACTGAATTTGTTGTTACTGTCTGTGAGTTTAAAAGAGAGGGGTGATATTGTTTAATAATTTTAAATAAATGTTAGTAAAATATTGCTATAACAAGTGAAACTAAATTTAATTGAAAGAATTTTGATAAAAGAAAAAAAAAAGAGTTGTTTTCAAGGTTGTTGATGCCTGCAAGTTAAAAGAAGAAGAGTGATATTGTTTAATAGTTTTAAATAAGTGTTAGCAAAATGATCCTATAAATGTTGAACTAAATTTAATTGAAAAGAAAAATTTTGATAAAGGAAAAAAAATATTTTTTGGAAGTGGCGAATTTTTTTCAGTATTATTGGTGATATTTAGAGCATATACATTTTTTTTCATTTATGTTTATTGTACTAGATATCACTACTCGAAGTTATGTTTAAAAAAATAAATTTCAATATTAAACTCAAGTAACTGACTAATACTTGTCAATATATTTGTTTTTTCCTTCTGCGCGAGCATGCCTTTTGTTTAATTTATTGCAACCATTAAAATTTTTCGCTTTTATACCAGTATTTTTTTAAATGTTTCTGAAGCCTAAATAAATATACTTTTGATTCTTGAAACAAATTGAAAGAGAAATTATAATTCATATTTTATAAATAAAAAGATATTTATAACATCATTTTCTCTTGTAAAAAACAATATAATAGCCAAATATAAGTTTTAAATACGATGTTATATTTATTTGCTTTGTGCAATTATATTGATACTAGTTGTACCATTTGCAAATAATTTGAAAATGTTCGGTTTAGTTCGGCAATATGATGCTATATTCATCTGATTTTATACTTACTTTTATGCACTCATGTTCTTGTTACTTTTAAAATGTCCTCTATACTTCAAATATGACGTCGTGAGTCCACTATGTAAAAGACGAGCAAAAGGCTACATTAATTGCTCCGTGCATACTACATTCATACTACAAATAATTCATACTACATTATACAGTGAAGTTGTTCTTTGTACAGATAACGTCAGTGTTCCAACAATTAAAAAAGTTTAAAATGTATAAGAAATGGCTATTAGATTAAATATTATTTCAACACAATCAGACTGATTGGTAAAGTTATCATATGAGTTTCCAAGAGAGCGAAAAAATTACCGGGTCGGGAACGAAACCAGATCCTTGATTTTCGAGTCCAATGCTCTACCGTTTTAGCTACCTGTTTACGTTTTTTTTACCAATTTTGAACCCATTTCCACCCTCCCTTACGGTATCATACGTTATCATTCGTTGACCCCCGTCCTCTCCTGCAGCCTGATATTAACATTATTAACATCTAAAAATTATCTTTTTTTATTAACTTTTTCTTTCTTTTTAAACGTTTGCAATAATATACACACATGATTATACATTTATTAATAACATAATCTATAGATTCAAGAAGTCAATAAAATATCAATATGTGAAACAAATTTATATCAAATAGCATCTAAAACTGTTACTATTTAGATATAACTAATAGTAGCTTATTGTTACATAATGCATTTAAAAACTAGTTGCTGGGGTGTCACCGTAATACTTACTCATGATGGATATGTATAACATAAAATATGAAAATAAAACATGGGTAAACTATTTATAAAATGCATCGCCAATCCGAAGTAGAATTTAAACGTATATTTAAATATTTTAACACATAGTAAATCTCTATTAATGAATTGATGATGAACCAATTTCGACAAATTAGATAAAACGCTAAACTACTCAAGTAGTACTGAATTGCGTAAAGGAAACATCCTTATATCTCCAAAAATAATAATCATATAAACTAACAGTTTACTTCGTTGGATTAAGCGTCTATTATCCAATTAAAATATTTCTTTCAATTGAAATTTGAATGAAATACAGGGTCATGAAAAATCGAAGAATGTGGAAAACAGGATTACAAATATCTCGCCAACTAACTATCCAATCGACTTCGTTTTCCATATAAAATTTGTTTTATTTTATTGTTTTTTACATCTACATGTTAAAGTAAAAAAATTCTTCTCTTGTGATAACGTTATGTATGCACAATCCCTTATTCATATCTAATCAAATTTTTATAATTGTTGCATAAAATTTAAAATGTACAGAAAAAACATGAACGTCACTGAAATTATTTAATTCAATTGCAGATGCCAATTATGATGCTTTATTTGTCATTATACAAATTCAGCATTTTCCTCTCAATTCAGTCAATTTTACGGATATTAGAGAATTTTATCTTATTTTAATTCACTAGAAATAGAAAAACAATATTTGAAAACTATTTTAAACAGATCAAAATACTGTAAATATGTTCAATGAATTCCAATATCAGTGAACTTTCTTCATTCAGTTGTAGAGTGTATTAAAGTGCGAAAATTTCGATGGTTGGTAAAATATGAAATCGGAAGGGGGGGAGGGGGTCAAAAATTACCAAAAAGTTGATAACTATATATTTACACAGCCCCTAATCTTAATTTTTCTTTACTATCAGAATTGCTTTGTACAGATTTTCAATGTAAAATGAACAAAATCCAAATTTATTTAAAATAAAATCACAATAAAATAAGGTTACCCTGGGGTAATAACGCCAAGTGCTTATATTTTGCATAATTATGAAATAATCAGGTAAATGACACCCATGTGCTCTGCGCAGAAGGGTTTTGAGTCATATAAATCGCAAAAATCAACTTCAAGTTAATTTGTTTCATTTTAAGGTCTTATTGTTTTTACAAGCAACTAAAATTAACGCTTGATCTAAAATTTGCGAGATAAGGTTTTTGATCTGAAGACTATATTTTTTATCCAGAAATGCTTTGTTTATTACATAAATTTGTAGTGTATTTCATGTACTTTCAAATTGTTGAAGAAGATTTTGGAAATCTTCTCGAGATAATTTGTAGTTTAGGATTTACTGCGCAATTAAGTATCCCGGGGTAATAACGCCAGGGATTGGCGTTAATACCCCGGTTGATTACCAACAGTGGCCGAGCAATATCCGAAGGGGGTTTATGTATTAATATGGGACAACATTATCATCATTGTTGAAATGGTAAGATTAAGGGGAGGGGGGTGCCCAATACTTAAAAATATTCTCTCTATTTTATTTTTTATTATATTATTATTATTTTTTTACTAATGCAAAAAATAATTTTTAACTCTTGTAAGTAAAACTATATCAAAATGTTTTCGAGATTCAAATTTGAGCATCTTCAAAATCAGGTTTCTATTAAATTTCCACTGGATTGTTCAGTTGAGATCGAAATTTTAACTGTCCGCTTTCTCAGCGTTCGGTTTTTCAAAACTTTATAAATTTAACCTTTAACTGATGTGACAGAAATTGTAACGTATGAATGTGATGCGGTTTTGAGACCACAAAATTGAAAGATGAATAAAAGGCGGGAATAACTCATAGGATTGTGTTTTTGCACTAAACCTTTTATACAAGAGTACTTAATATTCACCTATTTAGTCACTGGTGATAGTACTAAAATTCCAAATGAAACAAAATTTCGGTAGTGTTTGCAGTTAAACTGAAAATTACAAGTTAAACTAAAAAATTAAAAGAAAAATAGTGGTCTACGAGATCGGTAACATTAGTTAAAGGCTAAAATGCGATCCATGATTAAAAATCATAGAATACTGTACCTGCGCTAAACTTTTTGTACAGAATTAATTCTAATTAAATTTAATCTATTCAAATATTTCTAACAATATTACGAGAACTCCAAACGAAAGAGAATTTCAGTTGTAACTATAGTTAAACTGGAAAATACAAGTTAAACGCTATTTTTTTAGGGGGGGTGGGGGTGAAGGGGGTACAGTGTTCAGTCAGATTGCTAACAGCAGTTAAAGGTTAATTTGCTGCTAAGAGATTTCTTTGGGATAATATTTTTTAATCAAAAATTTTATTCAATTTATTAAAAATTTATTAAAGCATGCTTTTTAAAACGTCGACAATTTAACTGTAGGTTTGGTGAATCCACATTAGTGTGGAGTTATGGGTTAAAAACTATTTACTAGATTACTATAATAGTATTAACCCTTAACTGCTGCGGCAAAAATTGTCGCGTAACTTACTGTGAGCGGCCTGTCAGACCGCTTAATCTAACGATGAATAAAATGTTAAATTAACTTTTAGAATATTATTTTTGTATTTAACCTTATATACAGGACTATATAAATAAAATTCAGCTATTCAAAATTTTCTAGAGATAGTAATAGGACTCCAAATGAAACAAAATTTTCCCGGTATCTGTAGTTAAACTAAAAATTGCAAGTTAAACTCTGAAACTTGAAAAACTCAGCGGTATGTGAGACGCTAACAACAGTTAAGGTTTAACAAAAATATTTATTACATATAACTCTAGTTATTATAAAACTTCACATGATTAAAATATTACATTATGAATGGTTAAAACCATGCAATGTTTCTTATAATCATATTTAAGCGGGACTTTTTAAGCAAAGAAAGACACAGGGTGTTATATTCTGTTGAAGCTCCCCCTCACTCCTTTTTCTTTCACTTTCACAAAAAAAATCAATATTTTCTATCGCATAGAATGCATACATGGGAATATAAATATTGATTCAAATAATCCGTGCAATGTTTCTAATAATTCTATTTAAATGGTCATTTTTAAGCAAAAACGTAGCTTAGAATCTGATATTCTTTTGCCTCCTCCCCCCGCCACCCCCACAGCTTTCTTTTTCTTTCAGAGTCACAAAAAAATTGTACATTTTCAATAGCTTAGATTGCAATTTGTCAATTTCTAGAGCTATAGAGTTTGTAATTTTAGAATTGGGCAATCTACATGCCATTATTCCACCTTATTTTATAGTTTTGTTTGCATGGAGTTATTACCCATGTAGGTGGGTATTAACGACAAATAGCATTGGTCAAGAAAAAACGCCATTACATTTTATGAATACATATCTGTTAAATTATTTTATTTTATATAGATAGTCAATGAGTTGCTGTATGAGATCCTATATTTGTTTGAAAAATACAATCTAAAACTAAGCCGTGAAAATTGGTAGAACCTTAACGTGGCGTTATTACCCCAGGGTACCTTAATCATAATTAACTCACATTTTTCTTTACGAATTAAACTTATAAAATAAAATTGATAAATTATTCCCATGATATTGGGGATATTTCCATTGAAACAGAATTTTTTTTTAAAGTTCAGTTGATAATAAGCTCCTCTTTACTGTGTGATTTTTTCTATTTTCACGAAACTACTAATTCGGAATATATATATCTGTCTAATAATGGAAAAAATAGTTAAAAAAATTAATTTTCAAATTTTTAACTAAAATTTCATATTTTATAGTGTGTGCCATATATACGCAATTAGGGCTTTTAAACATTGTTTTACTATATGTTGCATCTAAGTGATCTTAAATTAATTAATTACGCCTTCTTAATACTCTGCAACAGTTTTTATATGAATATTTTTGAATATTCAGTAAAAGTAATGAAAGTAAACCTTCCTTTAATAGTGTGATCGAAATTTCTTTTATTTTCAAAGAAGAAATTGTAATTTTTTGTCTACAATGTACCTGTAATCCTACAGATGTACAGTTGCCGAAATCTGTATACTTACTAACATTTTATCTGTGGACTGTACAAGAAAATATGTAAACCTACAAAACTAAGTTTTGTAAAGCTATAGAAATCTGTAACTTTACAAACGAAAACTACTAAAATTACAGTTATCTTACTAAAATTTTATCTGTAGCCTGGGTGGCAGTTATATAAAAAAGTTTTGGAATCCCAGTTTCCTAAAAAATTCTGAGTAACCTTACAGATTTTTTGATTTTCAGTGTAAATCTGTATCTGTTACATGAATATTTGCTGTTGCCATTACATAAAATGTTCTAGGAATCCCACTTTCCTAGAAAACTTTTAGTAACTTTACAGATTTTTTTTACACTGTAGTGTAGCCATCTGACATGGAAAAAAAGTTATTCCATTCTTTGGATTGTTCTTGATCAGAGATAGGGATACTATTGGATAAACTCATAGCACATAACGAAAATTTAATGATTTTAGGTATGTACCAGGTATGGCACGTGAGGCAGTAAAGGTTTAGAATTACATTATTAGTATTCTCAATGCAAAAATGTCCAAATATAGTAGAGACTAATTTTCGATTAAAAAGTTCAAACTGACAAATAGTTCACCACATGGTGTTAAAAAGCAATGAATGAAAGCTAAAACACACACAACATACAAAATACGTCTGAAACAAAAAGAGCCTTTTTCCCCTTATTTCTTTTAAAACCACTCTATGAGAATGTTCTTTGTAAAAATAGATTACCCTACACTGTAAAAAAAAATCAAGAGGTTACTAAAAATTCTTTAGTAAATTTGTATTCCACAGAATTTTTTAGTAACCATTACAAACTTTTTTTTGCAAGTGAAACAAGCATTTCTTTTGTAAACTGAACAAAAGAATTTTTTGTATAACTAACTTAAAAATTTTTAGTATGAGCCACCAAGAAAATTTTAGTAATAGCTCCAAAATTATTTTTAATAACCTTTACGTGCGCCCGAAGTACATGAGCTTCCTTCGAGCTGCATCAAAACTTCTGAAGCGATAGATTTTCGGCAAAACCGCAATAGATGGCAGCACCAAACATTTCTACCAGCTCTGACAGGATTTTCATAATCCCTTTATTAACGAGTACATACACTACATTCATTCGGGGCGCATTTGGCGGTGTCGAACCCGGGACCTTTTAGCCTGGAGTCCGTTACTATAACCACTATGCTATCAAGGCCACATGAAGCGAGTTTTAGTAATACCTATTAAAATGTAAAACTATTAACTCTTATCCATTGCTAACTTTTTTCTAGTAATTCTTACAGATTTTCTAGTAACCGACAAAGATTACTAAACATTTTTTAGTAATTACAAGGATCACTAAAGTTTTTTTAGTAGATCGACCTTTTTTTTTTTACAGTGTACTAGCGTTAATTTTAAGAATGTTTTTACAGCAGGGCTAATTTCCACGCCCATGATTTATAAATACATACTTTTAATAGCTATGAAATGCGGCCCTTTTTTCTTCTAGATTTATAAATAGCTTCAAAATACGGCCTATTATCCCAGTATTTCCTGTTTTTATAGTTCTAATCCTTATTTACTGGCATTATTCCTTTCTTTAGATCATTAGCATGGTGTTAAATAATGGCTTCGTCAAAGAAGCGGTAAATAAGGAAGTATTGATTTGGAAACTAGACCTCTTTTAAGTAAATAGTGTATTAATTATGAAATAATACTTTAATGCCTATATTATATAGTCACTACATTGAATAAATTTTGATTTTAATACTTATATTTTTAAAAACATAAGCATCCTTTAATTGTAACCAATTAAGCTCGTAACATAGTGACTAGCTATTCTTTTTACAATAATACACTTATATTATTGAGTGAGTTTTGAGATTTCGTAAATAAGGAAATATGGATTTGGAAAATATGTTTCATTTAAGTAAATAGTATATTAATTATGAAGTAATACTTCAATTATTATAATATCCAGTCACTACATTGAATATATTTTGATTTTAACACCAGTATTTTGAAAACATCAGCAGCCTTTAATTGTAATCAATTAAGCTTGTAATATAGCTACCCTTTTTACAATAATGCACTTATATTATTGATTGAGTTTTGAGATTTCGTATATAAAGAAATATGGATTTGGAAACTAGGCTTCTTTTAAGTAATGTGTTTATGGTGTGTTTATATTAATTATAAAATAACACTTTAACGCATATATTATATAGTCACTACATTGAATATATTTCAGTTTTAATACTAATATTTGAAAACATAAGCAGCCTTTAATTGTAATCAATTAAGCTTGCAACACAGTGTCTAGCTACCTTTTTACAATAATACATTTATATTGTCGAATGAGTTTTGAGATTTCGTGATATATTGAATCTCCATGGCAGAAATGCCACGACACGGCAACATTGTCGCAGGAAGGGAACGGCTTTTTGCAGAAAACTTTCATCCTCGAGTCACTAAATGTAACTGACAGAAAAAACATTCTTTAAGAATGGTTACTTTCATTTCAAATAGAAAGTATTAAAATTAATAATGTTTGAGTAGAAGATTTTAGAAAACTTCTAAATTTTTTATACAACTAAACAATTTCTTACTTAGTTATGCAATTGAGTTTTTAAAACATAACATGTTTTGGAAAAAAATATGGCTTGAAATTAATAGGGTTAAAAGAGTAAAGTTTATTATTTTTATTTACACAAAATTAAGAATCTTGACCTTATCCTGAGGAAAAGTGACCTTATCGTCAATATCTAATATGATACAAATTTAGATACATATGTAGACATATTTATATATATTTTAGTTATTTTTAGCAATTAAGCATTTGTACAAATTACTTTCTCCATCCCCTTTTCCTCTCCCATAAATTGATCTAATTATAGTTTTCAAATCTGCTTCATTGCTACAAGTAGCAATCAATTTAACCGCTCACTCAACTAACACATTTTAAGGGGAAAATCTATTATAATTTACTGAAAATATGTTTAATACTTATGATTTATTGATTAAATTTAAGTTTTGAGTCCCTTTTTTCACGTGCAATTTAAAAATAGATAAGATCATTATGTGCATAAAACACATAACTCCTGGATATAAGTTTGCTTTTTTAGGGTTTCGTTCATCTGTTCATTTCTATACGTCTTTGTCCTCTGTCTGTTCGTGCGTCACAAAATCTGTACCCAAAAACTGCATAAATCAGAGACTTATAACTTTTCTGCTGATTTTACCTCGTGTAATACGACAAATCATAAAATTTAAAATAAGTTCATTATTTTAATTAAATCAATTTTATCAATGTCATCTATTAATTTTTTCGATTCCAATTTTAAAAGATAATCTTAATTTCAACATTTTTCGTGTGAGTATCATAACATCTCACTAGTAAACAGAAGGTTCTTAGTTGGAATCCCTATGGTGGAACACGAAAATTTTCATACTAATATGGATTTAATAACAATAAATTTCTTATTTTTGCCAATTTAAAGGGATCCGGGACATATTTTAAAATAACTTTTATTTATTGTGTTAAAATTTTGAAAACCATTTTAATGGTTAATTGTATCATTTATAAACAAAAACATAACATAAAACTTCTCATACATTTAAAAAAAAAATTGAAGTTTATGAAAAAACTGGGATAATCTAAAATCGTTATAACTTGAAATATTATTTGTAGAATTTCAACTTTTTTTTTCATTTAAATAAAAAGAAATATATAATCTCTAATCTTGATGCAGCATTAAAAAATAAATTAATTTAAAAAATAAATAAATAAATAAATAAATAAAGTAATATAAAAAAATGGTGTAATTTATTTTCATAAAATCATATTTACCAAAGTTATTTTTTATCCAACTTGCTGAATTAAAACTAAAGTAAAACAATTAAAAAATACATGTTCCAAGTTTGAACCATTTATCTCTGACGATTCTTGATTTTTAACAATTTAAATAAGAGAGATTGTTAAAAAAAAAAAAAAAACCATCATGAAGCAAAACACATTTTTACAGGAAGTCATTTCAATGACAACCATTGCTTGAAAGCTAGATTTTGAAAACAAATCAAACAGGAAAAAAAACAAAATTTTCTAATCCAATTAAGAAAAAAAAATGATTTAAACTTCATTTTAATTAGAAAAAATAAAGAAATTTTTAATGCTATAACTTTTTTTTTTTAGAAAAATTGAAGATTTTTGTATCCTGGACCATCTTAAGTTATATTTTCTGCTTAAAGTAATGGCATTTCACTGTAAATTGAGGAAAATCTCTTCATTTTTACATTTCGCATATAAGTTTATAGAAATAAACTGTAAACAACTGCAACGGTGCGTAATGTAAAATCTGAAAAAATATATCCTGAAAAATATTATTCTCTGGCATACTATATTGCAAAATATGAGAAATATTATTTTTTTTAAAATGTCTGTTTTCCAAAGTAAAAGCCGAAAAATCAGACAACATCTAAAATGGTATTAGAAAATTTAAAGTGTTAGTGAATTCTTGAAATTATACACAAAATATGCTCCCTTTTAGATTAAATTTGTAAATAATATGGAAACATGAATTATTACTCCAGCATTTCTGGGTCGAATTATTCTAGTCCTTATATTATACGGCCAATATTCATGTCTTTAATAGATCATTAGAATTGTACTAATGAATTGTATGGTTTAAGAGAGAGTGCTAAGCAAGTGTTGATTCGCAAACTGAAATTCTTTTTAGCCAGTGAATCCTAAAACGCTAGAATGTACATTGTAAAAATGCGCAATACAATGCCATTTCTTTTTTGAAAAACATTCACATTTTATTGTAAAATTAGTACAATCTATGGGATTAGATTTATAAATAGCCTGGGAATATTATCTATTACTGCAACATTTTTGGAGAAGATTATTCTGTTTTTTATTTGTAACCATGATTTATAGTTTTACATTCTTTAGTTGAAGAGAGAGTATTAAAACAACTGTTGTTTCGGAAATTAGGAATTAGCTTTTCAGCCAATGAATAGTGAAATATCTGAATGTTCATGTTACGGAAACATTTCATTGCAAAAATGTCCAATTCAATGCTATATATTTTTTTTAAACATTCGCTCTTCTTTGTAAAAAAAAGTATAATCTTATTTTCACATCTTTGGTGAAATCTATAAATAAAAGGAAATAGTTAAAAAACGCATATTGAAAAAATGCATGTGAAAAATATTATTTTTTAATAAATTGCATCGATGAGCTAATTTTATTGAAAATTAAAACTTACATAAATTTAATACAATTCCAGCATTTTGAGCATAAAACTTATACAATTTTAAAATAGTAATAAACATTGTTAACCTATTAATAACTTATAAAATAATATTGAAAAAATCTAAAGACGTTTTAAATATTGAAGAATTCTAAAAAAATAAATACTATACGAAATGTGATCCCATTTAGATTAGATTTAGAAATAGCCTGGAAACATGACCTATTACTCCAACATTTCTTGAGCGAGTTATTCTGATCCTTATTTGTGGTCATTATTCCTATCTTTAGGAGATCATTAGCACGGTGTTAATGCATGGATTAGTTAAAGATGGGGTGCTAAGCAAGTGTTTGTTCGGAAACTGGACTTCTTCACAGGCAGTGAACTGTGAAGTAATACCAGAAGGTTTTAGTTACCCAAAGATAGATTTTGGTCTTAGCTTTAAGGTTGTAGAATTTATTACTATAACTGCAGTTCTTGGTGTAAGTCTAGATAGAAAATGAATTTTTTCACAGTCGTTTTATGGCAATAGATTAAATTAATGGTAACAGCATTTTTAATTATGTATTTGCACATTTGTGTTCACTCATTTCTGTATAACTATAACAATAATCATAATAATATTTATAATAATAAACAACATCCGCTCCATTACTTTAAACCAATTGGCAGTTTTTTTAAATCTCTCGTTTAAATTAAAATATTTTTAAATAAAGATACTTTCACTTTCAAAACTGGTTCCAAAAGTGTACTTTCAAACAATGTTTTTTGGTTGCAGATTTTTTCAATAAAGGTACTTTTAGTTTCAAAACCGGTTCCGAAAGTGAAAGTACCTTTATTAAAAAACTTACAGCCTAAATAGAAAAAGTAAAAATTAGTCATACTACAAATCAAGCTGAACTATCCTGTCAAAGAAAAAGAAAAAAAAAAGCTTTTTAAAATATTTGAAATTAGTCGAGAAGTCCGAAAATTACTTCCCATTGGGTTAACGTTATAGAGCGGGGGTTTTCAAGCAAAAGAAATGATTTAAAAATGTCCCCTATAACATTTCTGAAAATTTTATAATATTTTATAGAATTATATTATTTATTTACAATAAGTAATTAAAATTATTTTTATGAATTCTAAACATTTAAATATAATAAGCGCTAATGCTACAATAAAATAATTTAATAAAAATTACTATATTTGTATAAATACACTTTGCTGTGAAAGGCTTTGATAAAAATTGAATCTTTGTTTATCAGTTTATAGAAAAGATATACGAAGTGGTGCCTTTAAAATATCCATTTGAAGATTTTTTCACTCATTTCTGAGGTATAATAATAATAATAATAATAATAATAATAATATTAAACTAATTTCAATAAAGGAATATAGTCTAAAAAGATTTAAATGTTTGCTACACTATAAAAAAATGTTAAGTTATTAAAAGTTTTCTAGGAATTTTTTTTTTTTTTTTTTTATATTGTATGACATTTGTATAAAATCTGAAATGTATCGCAGAATTTTCATTAATTAACCGAAGTGATTAAATGTATTTACGCTAAGCATTTAACGAGGCGAACACGTCGAAGTTTGACGAAAGAAAATCTTTGAAAAAGAACTGTTTTATTAATTTATAATAAATCTACAAAATTAGTCGCAGTAAAAATGCATCTTATATTAATTAGTCTAATTCTCAAGAAAATATTATTTTAAACTAAAATTAACAAAATACTATAAAACTCCAATTATTCAAATTATTAAAAGAAATAAAACCGAAATTCACCGGATTTTAAAATAGACGCATTTTAATTTCTTTCTTCTTTATTTTTTCAATTTTGAGAGAAAATGAAGTGTTCTTGTTGCCACAATTACAAAATTGGTACTAAAAATTATAAAAAAAATAATGTATCAAAAGTAAATTAAAATAGAGCATTGAAACAAATTGCATTTAAAAGTACATTTTTTCTCTATACACTGTAAAAAAAAATCTGTAAAGGTACTAAACTTTTTCTAGGAAACTGGGATTCCTAGAACTTTTCCTGTAAAGGTAACAGCAAAAATTCAAGTTTCAGAACGGGTTACATAAATTTTTCCTCTTATCGTTACATGAAAAGTTCTTGGAATCCCAGTTTCCTAGAAAATGTTTAGTACCTTTACAGATTTTTTTTTTTTTTTTTTTTTTTTTTTTTACAGTGTACGACGGTGTAAAAGTTAAAAATATATGATGTTTGGAAGTGTAAAATTTAGCAGTAGCGGAAATTGCAAAACCGAAATTGCATGGAAAAGTTTTATGCATTTTAATTTCTATTTTTTTTTCAATTTTAAGAGAAAATGGTGTGATTCTGTTGCTACAATTTCAAAATTGGTACTAAAAGCTATAAAAAAAAATCTCAAAAATAAATTGAGATACAGATTTCAAACAAATTGCATTTAAAAGTACATATTTTTCTCTATACGACGGTGTAAAAATTTAAAATATGCGATGTCTTAAAGTGTAAAATTTGCAGTAGCAAAAATTGCAAAACAGAAGTTAGTACTGCAAGTACAATATTTTTTTTTTATGATCAGTGCAGAAATATATGTTATTTAATTATGTTACAGACGCATAATTTTATTTAAATAAACAATATATAGAAATTTATACTATAAATGTAAAAAATATTGCATAAGATCTTACAAACAAAAACATTTTTTTTTTTCAAATATAAACAAGCTTGAATATCAACTGTATTGTAATTTTTTAAATCCTTATACCCGGACATAAATATATAATAAAATCAAAATATTGCTCTCGATATTACCTCTGAGTAGAATACGTAGATAAATTGCTTAACTAATACGGTAAAAATTTAGAAAATAGCCATGTTCGGCCCTTCCCCAATATATATGTATGTGTGTATCTGTTTAGCAATTGCTGTGATTTTAACTATTTTATAATACAGAATAGCTATAACAAACAGTTTAAAATATTATAATAAATTTTTTTAGGAGTAACTTTTTAAAGAGACAAAAAAGGAGCCACTTTCATACTCTTATCAATTGTATTCCTTTCTTCATATTTCCTGAAAGGAATTTTCGCTTTCCTGAATAAATATCGAAGTTAAATTTTTCAGTTTCAACAATGGATATTTTTCCGATCAAAATATTCCCCAATTCTGTTCTAGGATCTGTAACTTTGATGTAAAATATATAGAAGTATTTCTGGAAACTCTTCCAACATAATTTTGTTATTTGGAGGTAAAAATACAGGCTATTTTTTGATAGATCTCTTCAGAAAATTTAAAATTATAAACTAATTTTATTAAGGAGAGATGAATAACTACCTGTAGATGCAGTCTTGGGCTCTATGCACAGAGGGGCTAATTTAAAAGAGTACCCATTGATTTTTCTTATTTCCCTTACGGATGTGGCAACTATTTTCATACTGAAGTCTGAATTCGGGGAATTTTTAATCTAATAGTTACCAGAATTTGTATCGTATAAAGGCGTATATCTAGAAGAGTTCACGAATTTCGGTCCAGACGTGACTCTATTCGATTATGTTCTCTTTCGATCAATGCAATACTTTTTCAAAGGCCGTCTATTTGAATCCTTTAATGAAGTTGAACAAGCATATCAAGAGATTTTCGATTCACAGCAGCCGCCATGTTACTTTAACAAATCAGGAATCTGGCAGAAAGTCGTAGACTATGACGGTCTCTACTTTGAAGAATAGGCCTTGTTGCTTTTGTTCTAATTTGCGCATAACGACGCAACTTTCACAAATTTTCCAGGATTTTTTGCTCAACCTAGTACTATTAAAGCTTTATTTGTGTGGCAAAACAGAAATGAAGACGTAAAATGTTACTTAATCTTATGATAATTTTATTTTTGAAAAACACAATTTAATTAAAAGTTTTTATATTATCATACCTTACAGCAAATGTTGAAAATGTTTGCAACCATTTGAATGTAAGTAGGAACACGTCGAAAGTTTTTTGACACCCTTCGAAACATTGTTGATGTTATTGACGTCATTTCTTCAATTGTGATTGTTTTAATTTATCGATTACAAGATGTCAAATATTCAAAATCTGTTGCCATTCGTAATTTTAAAAAATGAATTAAAAAAATTAAAACATTGAAAAAAGCAGCCAAGTTCCTCAAATCATTTGCATAGAATCGGATTAAATCGGACTAATGATATTCACGCGAATTTATGTTTAAAAAATGAGTTTTTGCATTTAGAAATGAAAAAAAAAATTTTTACTCGCACATTAACTATAGACATATTAAATAACTAATGTTGTTCATGCGAATTTATGTTTAAAAAACGAGTTTTTGCATTTAGAAATGAAAAACATTTATACCCGCACATTAACTATAGACATATTAAACAACGAATGATGTTAAAAGTAAAACTACATATTCCGCTCACCCATAAGAAAAGTGACACATCTCGACAAAAGTAAATTTACATAATTTTACTGTAACTTGAAATTATAGTACGCAGTTCTGCATTCAGGAGTAAAAAAGTGCATAAAAGTATAGCACAGCGGTTCCCAATCTATGGGTCGCGACACACTGGTGGGCCTCGGCAGGTATTTTAGTGGGTCGCGAAACAATCGAGGTTTGCCATCAAAATATATCTTTTATTTCATCTGTTTAAAAAGATATGACAATTTCAACAAAACACAATATTTAAAGCAAAAATCCTAAATTTCCTTCTAGATTAATATAGATACGAACAGAATATATAGGAATATTTAAATCAGCTTTGAGGTTCTTGATGAAATTCAGCACTTCGCTTATGAGAACATGCTTTTTCTACTTTGTTATTTTTTGAAAGACAAGCACTGAGACAAACTGCGTGTTAATATATATCCTCACACTAGTAAACACCAGTAACAGAAATCTCATTGATTATGAAATTATGTTTTCATAATAATTAAACGTATTTTTGGCTTTCTTTGTAGTTTGAGCATTGCTTTAATTTTAATTACATTCACTTACACACAGAGAGATTACCAATTCCTGCTTTTGTTGATAGTGTACGAAAATTTGCATTTTTCATAGGAAGGATAGCCGAGTGTATAGAGATCATAAAAAAATAGCTATACTAATATACAACTTTATCTTTTTTTTTTTTTTTTTTTGAAAGGAGGGTCGCGAAATTTATTTTCGCTGAAAGGTGGGTCGCGTACCAAGAATGTTTGGGAACTGCTGGTATAGCATATTTAAGAATAAAGATGTAATACGAAGTTTGAAATGCTGCATAATTTTACCTCCAACACAATGCATCTCTTTTCAGTGGTCAGGATGGAAGCATAGCGTGAAAAAATTGTGATTTTCCGTATAACAGCCCTTATGAAACTGTTTGTGTAGCAAGCCACATTGTTATATCATTCACATTTATCATTTATTCTATCATTCACATGTCAAGCACATTTTATTTTAATTTTATCTAAAATTTTTACATACTTTTTAAACTTTTAAGGTAAATGTCGTTATAAAAATTAGATATAAGAAATATTGGAAAATTGGAAAATTTCAAAAATTTCAAAAACATTTCTGAAGGTGTGCGGATACCTTAATCAAAATTTCTTTAGTTTTCCAAAGAAGAAATTCCAATTTTTTGTCGAGTGCAGCCATCTGACATGGAGAAAATATGTGTTATTCAATTCTATGAATTCTTCTTCATCAGGGACAGGGATCATATTGGTCAAACTCAAAACACACAATGAAAATTATAATGTTTTTAAATGTGTGTAAGCCATGGCACGTTGTGCAGTAAATAGCTAAAGAAACACACACACACACACATATATATACATATAACTTTCTTTTTGCAATAATCGATTTGTTTAAATTTTGTGCGAATCATTCAAAAATGACTTAAAAAAAAAATCCCATTACTTAATGAACACAGTTTACCTATTTACGATACTTTGAATTTTATGAGTTTCCATCAGTGTTTTCAGGCAATAAAAATGTTAATATGTGCTTTTAGATTGAGGAAGCTTTTATATAATTGACATGATGTTTTCCGTTTATTGAAAGCAATAAGCAATTTCTAAAAATAAATGTCGAATTTTGGAAATGGCACATCAAATAAGCCTTGCATGCAAAAGTAAAAAATAAATAAATAAATAAATAATAAAAATAATAAAAAATAAAGAAATGGTAAATTAAAAAAAAACATTGTCTTTACCATAGATAAAATTTCATCTATGAAGTTATAAATCTGAATCTACATCCCGTTTTACGTAAATTACTAACTATGGGAATTTATCTTTTAATCATGCCCGAATTAGAAAGATTTAATTTTCCAGTAGCGATTTTAAGATCAAAGGTTTACGGCAGCTAAATTAGTTCACTTTCAAATTCCACTAGCCGTTTTAATCCCTGATAATGATTCTGGTAAAATACAGCTTTGCGAAGCATTCTAATTCACTTATGTCATGTCCTAAGTTTTAATATTAAATGTGCCATTTTGCCAGATTTTCTACTTGTATTTCTATTTTTATAACTAAGGAATAAAAAAAAGAGAGAAGAGATAATTTGGTAATATTTGTTATTACTTTATTTTCTTGTAAAAAACAAAAAACTAAAACAACAACAACAGAAAAACTAATTTCGTAGTTTCGTAATTTCGTTTATTCTAAATTTTGCATTTCTTTAGGATTATAAAGAAAATATATGAGCCTGCTTGAAACATCTGCTACTGAATACAAACTTTGTAGATAATTTTAAGAGAGTATCTACATGAATGCTTTTTCATACATTCTAGTAGTAAAAGTTAAAAAAAAATTACATTGTTTAACTTCTTAGGAAAATATTTCAGAGGAGAAAACCAATATTATAAAAATATTTGAATTATGTCACACATATTTATATTATTCTAATTTCTGTTTCGACGTACTGTGATGTCTTTTGACAACATATTATCCTGTTAAAAGCAAAGATATATTACGATTCCGGACTGAATTAATTAATTACCGAAACTCTTGAATGGCTATACTAATGAGATTTACAGAAAAAAATGGGGTCATTTTTAGAAATAATTATCCATTTGCTTCTCAGACACTTCTTCAGACGACGATCTATTATTCTTTTTGTCATCTTCTTTGATTCCATTGTAAATAATTCTCATTTATATTAGTTAATCCTTATTTTTTTTAATGTAGATATTATTAGTGCTTCAGTTGCTAATATTTTGTATTTTAATAATTATGGATATTTATAGAGATTTGAACCAGGCAGTTATAATGAGATTTTTACAATTTTTTTGAGTGACTAAAGCATACATATAAACATTGCAAAAGAAAGACCAGAAAAAAAATAAAGCTGCCTTCAAAAGAATGGGCAATGGACAATGGGTTGACAAAGGATTGAAAATGGGTTTTGTCCCTCCATAGGAACACTCAATCAAGCTTACAGCTTGGAGTTGCGTTTTAGATTTCACTTTCAATTTTCCACTTTGCAATTTGATCGAAGTCTGTCTCCAACATGAGCGTTTGGCTAAAAATATTAACAATTTTTGCCTCTTAACTCTGACAACAGAACAGTGAACCACCAGAGTATAAACATTTCGATATTACTTCAATTTAAATATGCACAAATTCAAATGCTCCTTATTGGTTCATCAATATGTATCTAGATTTGTTGCAAATAAATTATTTTTAGAATATAGATGCTCACTAGAAATGTTTTTGAAAGAATTCGAATTTTGTAAGAAAAATAAGATAAAAATCATTCTAAAGAATTTAGGACTCACCTTTTCACGTGATTTCTCTAGAGATATATGTGCTAGAAACTCGAAATTCTTTTTCTTTCTTTACACATGTATTCGACGTTGCGAACAGTTTTTAAAAATACAATTTTAAAAGAATAAGATACTGGAAATTTTAGAAACTTTTCATCGTTATTGTTTCGAAATTATGCAGACAATGATTATAAATCTTTGTACGAATCTTATTAAGATATATAAGAGTATATACGCTCATTAAAAGATTTTTTCTAAATCGATTAAGAAGGAAGAGAAATGAGTTGTAAGTCGCCTGAAAGCATGATTTTACTGATACTATCTGGAGCAAAAATTTGAAATTTAATATTTAGCTAAGTATTAAAATGCAGATTTAGTATGCATATTAGCATACTATTTTTGTCGAATTTTGAAAGATTTAAATGTGTGGAAATTGCTTTAAAATTAAAAAATTTTAGCTGCAAGTTACAATTTTTTTGGAGAGCTAAAAAACTTAAACACTTCTAATTTTCGTGAAGATCTTGTACAATTTTATCAAATGCATGAATTATAATATATATAAGCACTTGAATAAAATTTAATGAAAATGGCATAAAATGTTACGGAAAAAATAATGTGAGTGGTCGTGACTTCCTTTAATACCACTTTCTGGTTATTTGAGGAAGAACAGTAAAAACAATGTACAAAAGTATACTGCAATTAAAACAGAAATATATTGAATATTTGATACGATATGGACATTTGTGTGAAATAGTTTTTAGCAGCGCATGCGTGATAGATTCCAAAATTTTTATTTCATAATTTTGTAATCAGCTATTTAAAGCAAATTATACAAAAATTTCAGCTAAATATCACAAAAATTCAGAAAGATAGTGGCGATACCGTAAATTCTTTTTTAAAAGCAAATTAATTAAAGAGATTTTTCATAATTTGTCAATCAGCTCACTCTGTCTCTAATCTATTACTGAAATTGACAAAAAAGATAGACGTCCTGATGTAATTTATGCAATTAAAACTTATTAAAGCAAAGTTTGTTTGATGTTTTTAATCCAGGTAATAAGCTGAAATTTCTTTAAAACACCATAAAATAAATTAAATATCGCGAATTTATATATATATATATATATATATATATATATATATATACATGTATATGTATGTTTGTTACTATAAAGAATTTTTTTAATACTAATTATTATTATTATTATTTTATGTGTGTGTATATTTATTTTTAATATAATGTGCCTTTTACTTACTATTAACTTTTTCCCTTTGTTGCCATTTTTCTTTTTCCTACCCCTCCTTCATTGTATCCATTGTTCGTTTATGCTCTTCCGTGGTTTGCTGTTTGCCTTCTTTTTTCCCATTGGCTGTTCTTTCAGCTTGCTCCCTTTCCCGTTATTTCACTTCAGTCGTGCCGCTACATTCGTAGTAGACGCACGTTTTTTTACGCCTGATGAAGAAAGACTAAATTATTTCGAAAGACTTTGCAATATTTAATTTTTTTATGGTGTTTTATAAAAGTTTCTTTGTCTTCAGTTTTTAATCCAGCTTAAAATTTGTATTTATAAAAGGTTGTTAAAAATGTTTAAAGTGTTTTATATTCTTAAACAATTAAAATGTATGAAATGTTTTATTCTCATTTTAACGTCTTAAGAAATTATCATAAAAGTATCAAATATTAAAAAATATTTTTCATAATGATTTATTAAAAATTCTGCCAGCTGAAGGACATTCAGGTCTTCCAAATAGCTGTGAAAGCCAAATTAAGTATGAAAAGAACAAAATATATCAGTAGCATCAAAATTGATTTTGATGGCACAAGTAATTAAAATAAAATAGAAGCTCGTAAGTTTTTCGCTGCAGAAAGGCATTTATTTTACAATAGAATTAATTAAATTTAAGAATACAGTCAAAAAAATATTTTAGAAATGCAATTAAACTATGTTTTGAAAAAAAATAATCGAACAGAAATATGTAAGCGTGTGTGTTTTCTCAGTTTAAATCGAAAAACGACATTTTTGCAAGGATAAATAAAAATTGATGCAAAATATAATGGGCGCAATATGTTATGTATCACCGAACTTTAATTTCTCAACTGGATAGTCCTAAATATCTGTCGCTTTCGGTAATAACCAGGTAAAGCACATTTTTAATATTTTGAGTAATTAACGTTTAAAGTTTTCAAATGTCTTTTTTATCATTACTTTTATAAAATAGATTAGAGCTTAATAATTCTCATTACATTCAATTAGGATATAAGAACTAAGAGCCTCTTTCTTTGCTAAAATAGTTATATAAAAATGGTTTTCATTAATTGAGAACCAATTAAAAATGTTTTCAATTTTTAAATGGAAATTTATAGTCGCCCTGTGACGGGAAGTATTCGATTTTCATTTTTCAGTTCTATGGCACATGAAAGTACATTTTTAAAGCTACATTTTCCCAAATTATCTCAATCTTTTCAAAAATGTCCCTTACCTGGTTATTACCGGAAGCCACGGATATATAGTACCAGTTACAAAAATGATTCAAATGAAGTAAATATTCATGCTGTGGCGTTTTTTCAAAGTAAGAATCAATTTTATAAAAATTTCAAAACTTAACCTTTTATATGGTCCCTCAGTCCTTATAGTTCTATTTAGTAATATTTAACACACATCATAATAGATTGAACACAAAAAGTTTGACTTCTGTACTACAACATTTGACAGAGTTATTAAATTTCAAAGTTTCAGACGTTTAGACATGATTTTGTATTTCATTGAGGGATCTACTAAAAAATGAATTAAGTTAATTGGAGATCGAAGTCAGGGTGCTATTCCTTTTCACTGCGAGACCATTTTTAGTCGGTATCGCTAAACGGGTTTTCACCAAAGAGGGTTGTTTAATCTAATATTTTAAGTGACTTTTCGGTTTATTAATATCGGTTATTAATTTAATATTGGTTTATTATTATATCAGAAAATAGTATATGTACTATAAAAAATTAATGCATCAAATGCCGAAATCTACCACTGATACTGCTCGAGGTATTTTCTAATTGCGGCAATGCAAAATTGAATGTGTGGCAGTACTGAGTCCTGACACGTTGAAGCACAGCTCATGCAACTATTCAACAACCAACAGTGATTCACTGCTTCATATCAACCATATCTTAAATCTCGATTCGCATATTAAAACACATTCGGTCTGCCAAGTCATATGTTGGTGGAAAACACCTAAAAATACGATTATAGCGGTTGATTCATAGGTTTACTATTGTGTTTTCCTGCTCCCAATCGTTCATCTTTTCATACAATTGGGTGCTGGAAATCACAGTGGTAAACTTAACAGTCAACCGTTAAAATCGAGTTTTCGAGTGTTTCCTAACAAGATATGACTTACTAGAGCGACTCAATGTGCGATTCAAGATTTAATTGAACCTAAATTGCCACCCGTGAACTCGACGAGATTATTGTCAGTGCTCCCCCCTTCCCCTCCTTAATATATGTGAAACTTTCCTTAAAAAAAATATGTCAGTTATAAGTCTTCCTACCCATTCAAGTTTTATTCTCTGACATTTTCAATCCCTCTGTTTTTCAAGTTTTTTTTTTTTTTTTTTGCATTTCCTAAATGAATACATATTGTGCAATTTATTTTTATTTAATCGCTTTACATGTCACTGTATCAAAGAGGTATATATCGCTAGGGGAAGGTCATCTACCTCGGACCTATTTTGACTTTTTAATTTTTAAATAAAAACAGTTTGCACGAAAATTGTAAAGCTGAAATTTCATTTGGGATATGTTTATGATTGGTTCAGGAATATTAATGTTTAATCCATGGCGTATGCACCTGTGTTATGGCGTAAGCCACGTTTTGGACATCATGCAAGCAATGATTATACATACATATATATATAAAATTTATTTATAAGTCTTAAAAAACTTTAGTCTTAAAAATATTAGTGTTTGAAAGAATATTTTTTCAAATGGTCGTTTTAATTAATTAAACTACATTTACTAAAGATTAGTTTCATTAATTTATTATTTTTACTAATGTAAACTACTTAGCTTCCATGGAAACAATATAATAATAAAAATGTTAATTGGGTCTGATTTTGTTTTGCAAATTCTAAAATTCTTCTGAAATTTCATAATTTAAAAACATGCTCGCTATTCACACAATTTCCCTATCCTTTTCACAGGAGTTAATCAGAATTATAAGACCTCCTTAAAGTAATTACAATTTCCTGTCTGCGAATAGGTGGCTTACTATCTGCATTTCAGTGCCGAAACTAGTCTTTTTTTAACTCGTTGCAAACCTACATTTTGCCCCTCCTTCGCAAAGTATATTTACAAAGAATATTTTTTTTAACAGCCGACTTATTTTAATATTTAAATAAAAATTTTAAATACTTTCATAAAATATGTAATATTTAACTCCGTAATCTGCTTTTTCAAACATTGATTCATTAAAAATTTCTAAACAAAATAAAATAAAAAAAACGAAAAAAAAAAAAAAACTTTATACAGTATTCTTATACCTTATCATCCTTTGATTCTTCTGGGTTTTGCCAGTCTCGAGACAGACGATTTTAAAAACACCATGCTAAAATAGATGTGAGAAAAATCGACACACAAAATCTTCTACTAGAGCCCCTTCGCTTTGGTGCCCGGGGCACATGCCCCATGTGCCCCTCTCTCATCTTAGTATCGGCCCTGCACACTTTACTGTATATTTTTTTATTACAATATTTCTGCTCAACAGGGTTAGCCGGTAAGATTTTAACCTAAAGTTGAATCCAAGAGTGTATAATATAATATTATTTTTTAAATCTTTCCTTAGAAAAATTTACATTTGTAACTTCTTTTTTGATTCATTCTAATAAAAAATCAAAATTTTTTCGATTTTTTTTTTTTTTTTTTTTTTTTTGGATAAACTGTATGCTTAATTTAATACTTCATTTGTTAAAATCTTAGCTGCGAAGAAGATATGAACTCTTAAAATAAAATAAAGCATATATTTTAGAAATATGTTTTTTAAACTAAAAAAGAAAGAGACGTATTTTGCTAAGAGTATGCTGAAAAATCAGTTAAATATTTCCTATTTACTGATGTGATATTTTAAAAATGTGAACACGTTCCACTTTTGTAGGTTTTATATTTTAGGAGGCGTTTGAGCTGTCTCTAACCAAAACTGTTAAAGTTCATTTTGTTAACTGCTAACTCTGTTTATTTTTCTTAACAGATTTGCAACAAAAGTTTCTGTTATCATTCAAATTTTCTCAGCAAAAATGTTTACATTCAAATGACTAGCAGGTTTTGATGTTATTTTCTCCATTTTTTAATGTTAAATGAGCGTGCCAGTTATATTATTTTACTTTAAGTACAGTAAAACCTCTGTTATACGAAAAGCATGGGACCAAAGCAATTTTGGTTAACCGGGTTCCATAGGAATTTTCGGATAACAGGGATTCAATAGGAATTTTTGAATAACCGGAAGGCTTATGGTAAAAAATTCTTTGATGAAAAGCCTGTGATCGTAATTTAGGACATAGATGTAGTAGAAATGTTGTGTTACCGTAATCACAGCACCCTGAAGTTAAAAGACAAAAGAAAATCACAACATATTTTGTAAATAAATGAAGTATCGTATGTTTTTATCTAATTAAGTTCCGAAATCACCCAATGGACCAAATAGTAAGTTGACTTAGTTTATTACACAAAGAATATGCTTTTTTAACACTATTTCTATCACTGTGTAATAATATCCTTTCATGTTTACTGATTTTGCTTCTATTTTTTAAAGCTAATATGTATTAAAACAACTTTTCAATGTATTAAAAATGATTCAGAATTGTTTTAACCTAAAACTTACAAATAAAATAGTTATTGTAAGTCAAAATATGTTGAAAAGTATCATTTGACATCGGTAAAAATAGTACTGACAACAAATTTTTTTCACATTTAAAATGGACTTTTAGAAATTTTGAAGTCTTTCGATTAAGCCGATTTTCGGATAATCGGGGTTCTACTGTAATTTAGTACATCAGTTGGGTTTTTTTCGTGCCATAGCTTTGTTGTTATTTATATTTTCAATTTCATCTACTTTGTTACCAATAGAGTTCTTTGAAATGAGAGAATGGCGATATATTTAAGCTGGACGTATTTTTTTATATTCGTCGCGGGAAATACATTGTCAGAATTCGTCTTTATGCACTAAATTATTTGCATCTTGAATCAAATAATTTCCATACTCCTGAAAAATTTATGTTTTTCGTAAATTTTCCCCGGATGTCTTAAAAAGAGGGAAAATGTACGTTTATTCCTTACACCCATGCGTATTAGTTACATTAATATTAAAGTTTGAATTCATTTTTTAAATGAAGAAACGAAAATTCAATAAATTAAAATTTATAATTTATTTGAAAGCAAACAAATAAAAATAATGTTTTCAAATTCATTAAAATGACAATTTAAACATTCATTTAAACTTATTCGAAATTTATCTTTTAAAATATTAAAAAAATATGCATATGTAAAATATATTCTAAATGAACACATTAAAGCAATTTGTTTTATCTCATGCATAATAATACTTCAAAATTCGCTGTTGCAGTACCAAAATTTAACGTCAATCTATGCCCATCAAGAGTTTTCTAAAGATACGAAATTCTGTGTATCAGTTCTTGAGATCTGACTGTCTCTAAAGTATAAATCCTGTAAAATGCAGCATAACAGAGCCATGTATTGGGCGGTTAACATTAAAATCTAATCATCAAAAACTTGTGTAACTTCTAACTGCATCCTAACATAAATGAAAACGGCAATCTATGCCCATCAAGAGGTTTCTAAAGATACGAAATTCTGCGTATCAGTTCTTGAGATCTGACTGTCTCTAAAGTCTAAATCCTGTAAAATGCAGCATAACAGAGCCATGTATTGGGTGGTTAACATTAAAATCTTATCATCAAAACTTGTGTAACTTCTAACTGCATCCTAACATGAATGAAAACTCGTGAGTTAGTTCTTGAGAGAGAAATAACTTAATCATCATCAATATATATCAGGGAATAAATGAATATAAATTTTTATTAAATTCTGAGCATTTATTTTTGAGATAGGGTATCCACAAAATTTGTGTCACATACATGTAGATAGGCGGACAGAGTGGCAGACTCACAGACAGACATTTTGTAAAAACATTTTTTTCATTATTTCTGATCCCTGAAATGTGTAAATAAATCGAAAAATTTAATTTGAAACTTTCACGAATCTAATATTTTTTTCTTATAAATATACAAGAAAGTAATGTAAAATTAATATGAATTTGCTTTTAGTACAACAGTATTACGTGTATCTGAAGCATTATGTGAAATAAACAAACATTGAATGAAATAAGAAAATCATAACCATCAAATTCGTCGAAAACGTAGAAATATTTTCAACTCATTTATCATAGCTTTTGTATAATGCAATGCATACCATTCCGAAATCTGTTATCATGGAAGACAAATGCTTAGTTTTTCCAACAAGGACAAAAAAAAAATTCCTTGTTTTACAACATGATTGATCACAAAAGCCTATGTCATGTCTGGAAAAAATATTTTTTTTTCATTTAATGTGTTTTCCCTTTAATATTTGAAAACAATATAAATTGTAACATGCAAATATTTTAAACAGAAATCTCAGAGACACTAAAAGCTTTCAAACAAGTGAATCTAAAATTACAACTCATTTTGAGTAATGCTTAAAAATGCTACCAAGGTAGAAATCTTTTTTTGCATGAAAATGATGAATGAGTGCTGCAAATGATCATAAATGATGCAAAAATGAGTTTAACATTAAGAGTTTCAAATTTTAAATCTGCATAATTTCTAAACTATTTAACCGAAAAATTCAAAAATGGTGTGGAAATGAAGTGTTAGTATTGATATTTTTAAAGCATATCACCATTTCGTTTTGAAGACGACTGACGCAAATTTAATTAGAGCATCATTTAGGAGACATTATTCTTAATCAGTTGCTACAAGTCACATTTTTATATGAGGGTTTTCACCATAATTACTACTTCAGCTTCATTGTTATTATTATTATTATTACATGAACTGAGCATAACATGTTACTCCACTAATAAGAAATTAGATTTCGATACATAAGTGGAAGTACACTTTATGTGCAAGATGTCATTATAACAATCTTTAATAAATAGAGCTATGGTTACATCGATTAAACTCGTACTTTACAAATGCTGTTTTTTAAAAAAGCAAATAGGTATTTTGACTAAGTAAAGTAAAATTTGTCGCAATTTCTTTTTGTAGACGACCGGCTAAGAAAAGTTAAGTAGAGCATCGATTGGTAGACATTATTTTTAATCAGTTGCTACAAATTGCATTTTTATGTGGAGATTTTTAGCGTAATTATTAATTTAAACTTTTTCTGTTTATTTGTTTGTTCAATTTCATGAGCTGTACGTAACAGTACACCATTATTACGTATCACCATTATTAATAAACCAGACTTCGATACACAAGTGGAAGAACATTTTATGTGCAAAAAGTCATAAAAACCTTCTTTCATTAAAATAGCTATTGTTACATTTAAACCCCTACATTATTATTGACATTTCTTTGTAAAGTATACAGATATTTTTATTGAGTAAAAAAAAAACAGTGATAAAACTGTAAAGATCATGTCTTTCAATTTAACCATCATCATCTTGTCCATCCGTCTGTCTATCCATCTGATCTAATACAGAAGCACAAAAAATACTTAGTTTTTGTGCTGTTAATGAACGTGCTTAGTTTTTGTCGTGTTCTTTTAACAAGCTTTTCAAAACTTATAGTGCAATAAAATAATCGACGAATATAATTAGTAATCGATAATTGTTTGAACGTTATCATTTATTATTTCAAAAAATGCTGTTTGGCTGTCTGTTGCATCTTACGGTTTTAAACTTTTATAAAATATGTCACATAAAAATGAATTTTTAATATAATTATTAAATGAATTTCGTAAATTTTTTGAGAAAACAGTAAAAATTGCTACAAATCTAAAAACACTATTAGGACATTTGCTGTATTAATTTATTTTTAACAAATAAGTCGAAAAGTGCCCGTAAAATGTGGCAAAGGTGGCGTAAATTACTATTACTAGGTTTATAAATATCCAGATTTCGATGCATAGCTGTTGCACTAGGATCAGGAAGTTACACGATTTTATCTTCAATATGACATAATCGCAACTGGAACCTGGAATCATTAGCTATCACTGGATATCAATGAATTCGTTACGCATGATATGATCTTTTGAAATGAAGAAAACTTTTATTCATACCTTTTTATGTTTTTGTTCGATTTTCATAAAATTCTTCAACGGTTGTGTATATTAATTTCAAACTATTCAGTTTTGTGTTTTTTGTGCGGACAGACGGACGTACAAGACGATGATTATAGGTGCTCTGTGTTTGTTTAACTACGAACACAGCTAAAAAGGTTTAGCTAATGGTAATTAGCAGAATTGCCAAGTCTCTAGCTTTTTGAATAACAATATTTTAATGCAGAAAATGCTTTTTTTCTTTTTTAAAAATTTTAATTAAACATTTGGAAAATTTAAAAGAAATACTTTTTTTATAATAGTGGTGTGCAGTGTTGAATTCAGACACTTTTCTCCAGGAGGGACTTCTGTGGCTCCAGAAAGGGGGGGGGGGAATTGCAGTTTTTGAGCATTAAAAACAGAAAATCTCCAACTTTCTGGGGGGATGTTTCATTGCTCCGGGGTGATGTCCCCCCGGGCCATCCCCTGAATTCAACACTGGTGGTGTGCAAAAGCCGGAGGCGTGGCAACTCTGAAATTAGTAATTTCCCAAGCGGAAACAGAAATGAAAACTGTGTGTTAAACAGGATTTTAACATTTTAAAAAATAGTTTTTAATGTATATTAAAATCAAAATATTTAATAGATTTCTAAATGAAAATGGCAACAATAACCAAAATTTATCTTTCAACTTGCGTACATGAGTACCACTACTGACCAATACAAAGTAAAAGAAATTACATTAACGTGAAAATTACAATCATTATAAATATTTTAGTAATAAATGAAAATGTACGTTTCCCAAATACCATGGCATTTTTGTTAGTTTAATGAAAAAACGTCTTGTCTAAAGTTCTGTAAAATGAATAATTTCTCAAAGGTAACAAAATATATTTTTGATATTCAAAAGAAAATTAATAAAAAGATTTGAACATAGATTATAGTTTAATGCTTTTTTACTGAATTTTTTTTATAATAGACATATGTTTTCCCCTGTTAAATCATGAAATATATGCAACAACACACAAAATGAACCAAGAATGTAATAACATTTTTCTATTAATAGAACGTTAGTAATCAATATTCCCTCCGTTGTCTATTCGAAAAAAAATGTTTTTTTCAAAAAACTTTTTGTCCATTGAGACTTCTTTCGATAAAGAAAAGGGTAAAGTTTTTAGGTATTTGTTTTCTAAAAGCTTAATAAAATATGATACAACTGCTTTCTCAATGTCAAAAATACTTTTTATGCTCTATTAAAGATAAAATATGAAAATAATGCAACATCATGTTTCTGTCCTTTAGAAAAGTGTTTTCTTAATAAAAATAAATAATACATTATATATATCTCTAAAGTTCTCGGTTTAATTATTTATAAAGCAATATGTTGTAAAATAGTTTTTTGTCAAACAATATTAATTATAAAATCTTGCCGAAGAAAGGATTTTTCTTTAAAAGAGTGAGCTTTATTTATAATGTAGGCGTTTGTATAAATAAATTAATATTTCGCAGGTCATGTATGTAAATCCATAAAATATAAATAAGATTTTTTGCATTAAAAGGGAAATGGATAAACCTTTGAGCATATCTTATCATTTTCTTATATCTGTAATAGAATGAAATACTGTTATCGGAATTTTTCCGACTTACAATTTACAACCTACATTGGACAGGGAAACCGAAAAACATGTTACAAAAATTATCTGTTTGTTGTGTGTGTGATGTGTGTGTGTGTTTCGCTTTGTATCATCAAAAAGTGCATGAAGTTATGCATAGATTTGAGCCAAATATTATATATATGTTTTTCGCTGTGGTCAGCAGGCCGCCGTAAGGGGGCGCTGTAATAGCAATTGTTGCGCCATTTTCATTATTGTATCATTGGAAAAAATATGAAACTATATATGCTATGTGTAGCTAATTTCATATGCATGTTTTCGACTATGGATGCCAAGTGCTGGTGAAACCCGGGGCTATTCAATCGGAAGGTAACACTGTGATAGAGTTTTTTGTAATTTTCTCCACTTTTAAGGTGCTTTCGTAATTATGAAAATACATAGTACCTATAGTCGTCATTTAGTATATCTGTCTGTCCGCATATAGCAAAGCAAAACTACCGAACGGAATAATTTGAAAATTAAAATATATAACTGTAACAAAGTTTTTCGATTCATTTCAATTTTATGAAAATTGGATGCATAGTTTGATTACAGGGACGATCAAAAATATTGCGTTACATTACGACCAGTGGGAAAAATATTTTAAAGTGCATTTTAACGGTGTTACACCCTTTCGAACATAACCAAATTAACATCCATCTATGAAGTACATACTAAAATATACATTCTGTACAATCCGCCGAACAAAGATCATTTGTTATTAATTTACAGGACCACACAAAAGTATTCCAATGCATAGTGGTATAGGGGGAACATTGTTTGGGGTGCATTTTAATAATAGTAAACTATTCCACATTTTATGAAATTGATATACATTGCAGAGGCTTACTTCAAGTTACTTCCTGTTTAATAGAAAGCAGATAGGTTATAGGATAATAAGGGATAATACGGGAATGTAGAAAAGATTTTGGATTCTCTACTGCAGCCTAAGTACTGTATACTATTACACTAAGATCTGAATATTGTTAAAACTTCCTTACAGTATGATTGCACTTCATTTGCTACTCTTGACGTACAATTTCGAACTTGTTTGTAATTTTGATAGCTTTTTGAGCGGCAATGGGTATTTTGCATCCATCTAACACAGTGATTCCTTTGTAGCTGATGCACAAGGGAATAACGAAAAATATTAATTTTATTAAATTTCATGATCGAGATAGACTCGTTTGTAATCCGCTTAATAAAATTAAGCTGGAATTAAAGATGAAAATCACGTAGTTTCGTTTCGCACTGAAATAACTTTACATTAAATATAGAAATAATATCGAAGTATTATAACACTTTTAACGATATTTTTAAATATTGAGAAGCATGAAATAGAAGAAAAATTTTAAAGGGGCATATCCGAGAACATTTTATATGAGTAGATTTTAATATCATTAAAATGTTGTTATTTTGTCAAAAGGTTTTACGAAGGAAAATGATTTTATCAAGCAAAAATGCAATTTTAGTATCAAAAACAGGAAAATTTTTATCTTTTAAGAAAAATATAAGAAAAGTTTAAAACCGCAATTCTACAATTTTAGGTTTTTTGAATTATCTTTCGTTCTTACTTCTTTTAGGTGTGCTACATATAATTTTATGACTCAGATTTTAAATAACAATAATTATTAGTTCAAGAAATAATATCGCCATAGATTTAGCAATAAGTGCAGCGGCGCAGCTACGTGGCATCGATTCAGTGAAAGTTTAAAGATCGTCTACGGTAAGTTTTTTCAACTGTTCTAGTAAAGTTTTGGAAAATGATGCTCAATTGGAATATTTATAATTCCGCACACGTTTGTCACGTTCATTACAAAGATTTTCTACTTGAAGCATATTGGGTGTTTTGGATGGCTACGTCAAAAGCGAAATTTTTCGTGAGAAAGCTGTCGCTTATATAGATTTTTTGGGTCGTTATCATGTTTAAACAAATAAATTCGACCATAGTTTTTCCACTAATAAGGCAGCATATGGTATTGCAAGCTATTCTTTTACATTGCATCATTTATTTTGCCGCGGATTTCAACAAACAGACCCATACCTTTTTCCGAAAATGCTCCATATAACATAACGTTTCCTCCATGATGCTTCATTGTAGAAATAGCATTTCGCGAATCATATATCTATTGCTTATATGCCGTCGGACGTATTACCCGACGTCAGATTGTCAAATTGTCAGATTGTCACTTCCAAAAAAGTTGAACTTCGATTCATAGGAAAATAGTACATTTTTCCAGTTTTCACTTGACCAGGATTTAAGTTCCTTTTCAAACGCCAGTCAGGTACGTTGACTTTTGCCTTCGTAATTATGTAAATACGTAGCACTTATAATCGTCATTCAGTCCGTCCGCATTTAACAGAGCAAAAACTACTGAACTGAATCGTTTGAAGTTTAAAATATACAATTGTTGTATAATTTTGTGGGGTCATTTTAAATTTTATGAAAATTGGATGCATATTTTAATTACAGGGACAATCAAAAGTAATCCGATACATTACGGACAATGTGCAAGAATAGTTACAAGTACATTTTAATAATATTTCACTCTTTCGAATGTAATAAAACTGATATACATCAATGAAATATATTCTAAAATATACATTCTATACAACCTGTGCTGCAAAGAATATTTGTTATTAATTTACAGGGCCACACAAAAGTATTCCATTGCCTAATGGGTTAGGGGAAGCATTGTTTAGGGTGTGTTTTAATTATATTAAAGTTTTTCAAATTTTATGAAATTGACTAGCGAGCTACGCCCGCTAGCTGGGCCACTTTTTCCAAACGAACCTCGATATTAAGCAATATATAATAAGCAAAAATATTCATTTAATAAGCAAGTCTTGGTGTTCGAATCCTCAAGCACAAAAAAAAAAGTAAATTAAAAAGCTATGGTTGTTATGCGCCCATTATCCCGTTAAAAATGTGTGATTTCGCGCGGTGGACGCTACGCGCACTTGAAAAGAAAGATTGTGGATCGGAGCCATGGTCGCTTCGCGCCCATCGTCCCGTTAAAAATATTTGATTTTGCACGGTTGGCGCTACGCGCCCATAAAACATTTTTTCGTATTTTTTGGTTCATCAGAAGCAGACTTTTACGCAGATTCTGAATATGTAATCAGTTTTTTTCTACTTTAAAAACTGTCTCCATGACGGTTTAAGAAAAAACGCACAAAAAAAAGTTTCGGTATATTTTCTCTTCGGCGGCCTGTTTTATTTCTAATTTCAATATTTTAGCGAAAACTACGGTAAATAAATTGATGCGGAATAAAGCGCACTTAGCTCGGGGAGAAAAAGAGGTTTTCGGCTGGTTCTTCTTTTTGCGCTCTTAGCCAAAGGGGAAAAGTTCTAGTCATTCACCGCAAGGTGGCGCGGTGTAAGGTGAGCTCTTTTTGGGAAATGAGACGTTTTGCGTTCCGTTTCCCGAGGGGTTTTTAATCCATAACTTTTTTTATTTTGGTCCCACGGTCTCGAAAATGCCCGAAATGACTTTTCCGGAATTTTTCGAATCGAAAGACACCTCTCGCGACTTCCAACTCGCCCGCATTGCGAACTGTAATCGACTTCAAGCAGACAGACAGACATACAGAGGCACACGGATTTTATTAGTATAGATATTCATTGCTGAGATTTACTACAAGTGGCTTTTTGTATGATAGAAAACAGATCGTATTTACAGGGGCACACAAAAGATTTCAGCTACTATACTATATTCGAAGCATTGTGTACTATTACACCAAAATCTGAATATTTTAAAAACTTTGTTATAATACGAACGCACCTCATTTGTTACTCTTTACGTGCAACTTTCTACTTGTAAATACTTATGCATTTACTCAATTATAATTTTTTGACTTCCTGTGATAATCAAGTTGTTAGAAATAATTCGCGCAGGCATAAAAGTGAATTCCTTTGATAAATAGCATTAAATTTCAAATGTTAAAAAATTACATACAACAACTCTTTTTAAAAAACATTAAATTTTAACATATGTTGTTTTTAATGTGTATTTAACATTCATAACAAAAAGTTAATTATTAGTGAATTGCAATGGATGTTACATGTAATTTGTTAGTTTAAAAAATACTTGACCTCTTAAAAAAATAAGGAAGTAATCTTGTTTTTACTTATCAAAGATTTTTTAGCACCGACTCTCCCATAAAGACTTATGTCAAGTAAGCGACTTGACATGGCAGACCGACTTCTGCAATATTTTTTTATCCGTAAATCGCGGGATATCGCTAAATCAGTTTTATGCGGGTCATCAACTGCTTTACTCCTTATAATTCTGTCCACACGAATAATCATTTTTTTTCGGGGAGGGGGGGGGGGGATCTTCCAGGCGATAGCAACTCCTGAAGGTCATGGCCATCTTTATAATTTTTTAAAATATTGTTCACAGTAGATTTTCCGACCAACAACGTTCCTGCAATCTCACGAGAGGATTGGTCCTTTAGCGACAAACAAATCATTCAATTACAAACAATAATTATTGAACTTTTAATTTTGGAATTTAATCTACGTTATTCATGTTTATTAATTCATAAACACACACACACACACACACACACAAAAAAAAAAAAAAAAAAAAAAAAAAAAAACCTTACCGATAAAGAATACTAATGAATGACGAATTGCCGGAAACTTTTGCATACGCGAATTTCAAATTCCTCCCCTTTAAATCAGATGTCTTCAGTATCCAACTAAAATGATTATGTGGTCAGAAATCATTTATAGATTCCTAACTTTTGGAGCAATTGCGATTCTTCTTCGCTGAAATCTTTTGGAAAACAAATCAAAGAAACTAACTGGCCGGAAACTTTTGACCGCGACTGTATATTCTATAACAGTCAACATATATTCATTTGCAAATTTAATCAAAAAGGTAATTTTGAAGTACATTACCTCCAGCATTAATGTATTTTTGGGCTAATATTAATTTATTACTAAAATAGAATCAATATATATTTTATATTTATTCCATAGCTTCCTTTTTGTCAATAGCTGAAAAACAAAAAGTAATTTTAAACAAGAATCAATATATACAGTATTACTGCAACCTTAGATCGTTTTCGAATCTTGAAAAAAGATAAATTAATCTAATTAATTCTAAGGTTGTGGAGTTTTCCTGATAGTTTTAGAGGGCAATTTATAACAGAGATAGTGCAATCAGCATTAATGAATCAGGTTAATGTTAATCTATTAATTTTGGAAATTATCTATTAAGTGAATTAATCTAATTCTAGAGCCTACGATTTGCCTTTAGTTGAAAAGGGAACATTTTATAGTTAAATCAATATAAACAATGTTTTTGTTATTAGAATGATATTAGACTATTGTTTTAAATATAATTGTTACTAGAATGAAGTTAATCTACCTTATTCTGAAACCGCAAGTTTTTGTCTCTCGTTCAGACAGATCAATATCATAGCAAACGAGGACACAAAAATGTAGCTAAAATGTATTCATACACTTTTAAATTTGAAAATTTGAAAAAATACGCTAGCTATTTCAAAGAAAATAAGACAAATTTCAGGTAAATACGACGTGCAGATGAAGTTATACAACGCTGTTTAAGCAGTACTGTCTATAGTTGCTGCCCCTTCTACTTAATGTAGAAATTTTGCATTCACTTTGCATTTACATTTTCATCTAGGATTAAAAAGCATTTACCGCAGAATGCATTTTTATTTATTCCTTTTTTGAGATTTTCCATATTTAAATTGATCAATGTATATTTATATTAAAGTGAAGAGACTTAGTACAGTGACGCTCAAAAGTATCTTCATCACATTATATCCATTCTTAGTTTGTTTAATATAAAAACATAAACGAAACTATATTCCCTATTATTGGGAATATTATGACTACAGTTATTGAAAAGAATCAAGTTTCAACTTGTTTCTTTACATTCGGCACCACCGAAGATATATAACTCCTCTTTAGCTCAAAAGGATTTTGACAACTATAGAACTTGTAGTTTGCTTTTGATTGTTGAAGGCGTCAGTTACTTTATAGCTTTAATCAGTTTTTATATAGACTTCAGCTTTTATATTTTAATTACTTTTAAATGCCAAACTGTCAAGACTATTCTAGTGATTTTAAAAAAGCCGTTTTAAATATACTTAACATGTTCGCTGCCGCTTACGTAAAGATTTGATCATTGTTAATGCCGCACTGTAGAAGTGGGTTTTTTCCAGAAGCCGATTTACTTTTTACAACAAAGAATCAGTGAAAGATTTTTCCGTGCCAGCGCGTAACTGGCTATTGGACATCACCCCACATCACGCGCTGACGCGTGAATGGCCCCTTAACGTTGGCATCACATCACGCGCAGGCACGTGAGCGGCAGCGAACGTGTTAAGAAATGAAGTAAGTAAGAATAAGTTGCTTGCTCTTTTAACGCATCTCATCAACTTATTAGTACATCGAATAAAGTTTTTAATAAATGGAAATATATCTAAAATAAGTTTCGAAGTGTCAGTCGGAAAAAAAAAAACAACTTGCAATGTTGACCATAATATGAAAATGCTCTTTACAAGTCGTAAATCAGCTGTAGCAGTAAAAATGAGTTGAACGAAAACTACGGCAAGAATATACCCGTTTCGACTGCCAAACAACGCCAAAACCTCTATGTTTTACATGGCTGAAGAACAGCAAAAATTTGTGTTATCTTCAAAGAAGGGAAAGGTAAGACAGACATTTGCAAAACGGCATAAATTATAGGCAATTGTAGGGTGGTATAATGTTTTAGGGAGCGAAGAAAGTAAATTTAATTTACTGTCATCTGATGTAATCAAGTACATTCGATGTCCTAAAAAGAAAAATATGATTTTTGATTCTGATACCCGACGTCAAACATGAAAGCCGTAATATGATAGTTTGGGGTTGTTTTTCACTCGACGGATTTGGGCCCTTAGTTCAAATTGATTGGAATATGGATTAGTTCAGATTTGTTGATATATAAAAGATTCATATACTACCATATGTTAAACGCCGACCCAGTGGCGTGGTTGGTAGCGGCAGCTGCTCCCACACCGCTGGTCCCTGGTACGACTCCAGCTAGCGGCATGGGTGTCTGTGTTGTCCCTGTGATGTGTATTACATGTATGTACTGGATTTTCTGTAATAATAAAGTGTTCTGTATTTGTTTCTGTGTATTCTGGATCAATCAAGGCAACAGCCATTGTAGCTATAGGCCTCAAAGTACTGTTCACTCAAACTCAAACCATATGTTAAACAAAACAAGCCTACTAAGTTGTGATTTTAGGCGGATTTTGACCCGAAATACACATTCAAATGCGTAAGTGATTTTATTAAACGCAAAAAAAGTTAAATTTCTAGAGTGGCCAAACGAAAGTCTGGATTTTCATCACATAGAGCATGTGTTAAATCCGGAATTATTCAAATAAAGTGGCTTTATACGAAGTTCCTAATAATTACTGAAACCAAATTCATTTAGAATAAATGCAAAAGTTCATCGACTTGATGCCCACGCGTTGTGAGTTGTTATAAAGCCTGGAACATATGCTACAAAATACCTAGTGGATCATTACTATATTTGATAATTATTGCACTAAAACAGTTTTTATTCTAAGGTCAAAATATTTTTGAATAATAATTTTTCTGAGGTTTCAAGTTATTTTCTAACAAATTATAGTTAATTTATTAAAATTCTCCAAAACATCGAACATGGTTAAATGTAATAAAAGATTGATTTTTGTATTTTATTATTCTTTTTAATTAAGTCAACTATTATCTTTGTCAAAATACTTTTGAGCGCTACGGTTTTTTTCAGTTATAAATTGTTTAAAATTCATCATAATCAGTTACACATTCTTTGTACTCTTTAAATGGTCTTTCGATTTCCATTTTTAAGAAAACTATTTGAAAATTTAATTTTTTGTAATAAGAAGTATTTACATAAAGAATTGTATACATATAGTAAAGCATCGTTTATACGACGATCACTTATACGACGTTTACATTTATACGACGTTTTAATGTGGTCCCGATTCATTCCTATTCATTTTAATGTAAAAATATATCTTTTATACGACGCTCAAAATCGCTTATACGTCGATTTTTCGATTTTGTATAGGTTTATTTTTGTTTAATTTTCTTGTGTATTTTACAAACGAGCGGAAGTTGGCAGCTATGAATGACACCAAAGAGTGTGTTTAAATGCACTCCATATTATAAAAATGTGGGCTGGTGTTCGATTAGTCTGAAAAATCAGCTTAAGTGTAACAAAGTACACTGGGAGGGGTCATTTTGTTTTCGGGGATGGTCAGCTTTCCCGACCTGTTTAAAGTTGCAAATAGACTATCCTTCTAACTGTTATCATTATTGGCGAATTTTAGTTGGCCACGCGGGTTTTTGATCTTTAACTTTAAATGGAAAGGAAATGATGTACAACAAATGAGGAACCTTTCGGTGAAACATGAATAAAGATACGCATATTTAAATTGCTTACTAATCCCCCTCTCCTTGTTTTTAAGATTATTTGTTTATTTTGGTTTGTTTAATTTACAAATTCATACATACCATCACGTTAAACATTAAAATTAAGTGAAAACAAAATTAATTCTAGTTTTGAAAGTGAAAATCCATTATACGTCGTTATCGTTTATACGACGTTTTTCAATAGTCCCTTCGGCGTCGTATAAACGATGCTCCACTGAATTTAATCCTAAAGTAGATTTAATACGTATTTCTTTCTGCCTTCAAAAAAAAAAAAAAAATAAAAAAAAATAAATAAATAAATAAAAAGAAACCAGAAAGAAAGAATTATGCGTTAAGAATAGATTATCAAACACTTTTCAACATATTCAGTATTCTGAATTATTTTATTATATTATTATATAAATAAAAAGAATGATGTCCAGTTAAACTGATGGCATAGAGCTCAAAGGCTATGCAGACTAATTATATATTACAGCCTTATATAATAATGCCCTTCGAAAAAAATAAGGAAGGAAGTCCCCCCCCAATTTTCTTTCTTTATAGTTATCATTGAAGCCCCAAAACTAATCAGGGATACGCCTTATCATATAATAAACCTGTATCCAAAATTCGAAGCAAGTCGAATAATTCTGCATAAAAACCCATTTATATAATTTAAGAAACGTTTTCTCCTGTTCCCTCCTTTATAATTAATCATTAAACAGGGTTGCCTCTCTAATCTTGAAAAAAAATTCCCTGTATTTTCCTTGTACTGCAACACATTTATTCCATGTTGAATGCGAAAAAATATATGCGTGTATGAAGGCTAATTAGAAATGTTGTAATTTATCATTACCAAATTCTCTGTGTTTTCCAGATTTCTTAGGATTTTTTTAAAAATTCCCTGGATTTTCCCTGTTATGGGAGGAGATTTAAAATTCCCTGTGTTTTCCCTGTTTTCCCGGTTCTTCAGGTGGCGTGGCAACTCTGTTAAACCTTTAAAACTGTTCAGAAATTCAAATTATCAGAAAAAACCTACATCCAAAATTTAAAGCAAATCGGATAACTCTGCATAAAACTTTTTTTAGCTAACTTAAAATGGAGGTAATCGCCCGTACCCTCTTTTCTACTTAACAGAAGAAAATACCACAACAAATGAGCAAAGCTTCTTACTACTATGAACCTGTATACAAAAATTGAAACAAATCGGTTAAATCTGTATGAAAAACCATTAACATAAATTATGAGGGGTAATTTCCCCTATTCTCCCTTTATACTTATCCAGTGAATTCCAAAAACAAATCAGGTACTCGTACGAACGGCCATTTCAGAATAAACCTTTATACAAAATTTGAAGCAAATAGATAAATTTTGCGTGAAAAACCTAAATTAACACGGGGGATTACCCCCCCCCATACCCTCTCTTTAAACTTATCCATTGAACACCCGATACTAATCATGAAGGCATTTCATTAGAATGATCCTACATCTAAGATTTGAACGAAATCTACTAATTCTGCAGGAAAAACCCATTTATATAAATTAAAGGGAGGGGCCAATAGCCCCCGTTCCCCTTCTTATACTTATCGAATGAACTCTCAAAACTAATCAGGGAAGCGTATTATCATAATAAGCCTAAATCCAAAATTTCATGTAAATTGGATATTTTTATCATGAGTTATCGCGTTACGTACGAACGTACGCACGTACATACATACAGAACGGGCGGGCACATAACCTCTCAGGCTTTGATAGCTTGTGAGCTAAAAACTGCACCGTTTATTACGATAAAATATCATATCTAATTCAACTATATGGAAACACATTTTCTACTACACAGGAAGTAATTTGTTGCAAGCCTAAGCAATGTATATACATTTTATTATACCTGAAATAGTTAACATAATTAAAATATATCACAAATAATGTCACTCCCCGCCCCCATGCCATTGTATAATACAATTCTTTTGTGTGGCCTGAATAACAAATATTCTTTTTGCGACATATTCTGTAAATTATATATTTCAGTGCCCTTCATAAATGCGTATCATTTTCAATATGTTTCGACGGGCGTAACATCATTAAAAAGCATTTGAAACTATTTTATTCCATTGTCGTAATGTAACGGAATACTGTTGACTATCCCTGCATTTAAACTATATATCCAATTTTATGAAAATTTGAAATGAACTAACAAAATTTTGCAACAAATATAGATTTAAAATTTCAAACGATTCGGTTGGGTAGTTTTTGCACAGACAGACAAATTGACGGAAGGATCAGAAGACGACTATAGGTTCTACGTATTTATACAGGGTGTCCACTCTCAACGGTGTCAATGGCTAATTTCTAAACCGTTAGTCATAGACACAAAGTTCCAATTGCAAAAATGCTTTAAAAATGGTAAAGAATTGTTTTTCAAGCGATTTAGGTCAAAAAAAAAAAAAAAAAAAAAAAAAAAAAAAACTTAAAAAAAAAAACGAAAATTAAATTTTTATACGGTCCCCCGGTCCTATAAGTGATATTTAGTAAATTTTTGCCACTACTCTAACAAGTAATACAAAAAAAAATCCCCATTCCTCTGCGATTAAAACGGACCGAGTAATAGCTGTTTAAAGTTGAAGCATCTTTTTTGCTGCAAATTAGGGGTCAGTCACAAATTTACTGGAAATAAAAAGAAACGCAAGATATAAAATTTAACATTAAACATTGGGAGTAAAATGATTTTTATAATATTATTTTTAAATTTATGTTGATGATTATATATTAAAGCAAAATTTTTTCTAAAAGTATAAGTAAAAAAATAACAGAAAGTTTGTTAATTTAAATTATGAAAAGCAACAGTTACAATTGTTACAAAATGATATATATTTAAAATCTATTAGGTTATTTAACCTAACAGAATTTGGTGTAGTCTTATAAAATATATAAATGGTACGCATCGAAAATTGTATTAATATTACAATGTCATTGGATATAAATAAGTGTGTACATTTAACTTCGATCAGATATTTGGAAGTGAGTTAAAATTTGAATAGAAATTTTGAACTAGGGAAACTTACATACGAACGTTTTAAGCAAAAAATAAGCTTATTAAAATAACACACCTTTTTAAAATAAAATCGCGATTTCCCAAAATTTTATTTTCTCGATAAAGAGAATTTTAAAACTCACGTCTTCAAATTTTTTAACAAATCTAGAAGTTAATTAATAAAAATTAACATTACCGTAAAACTTATACAGTGGTCGCACCTTCAGTTAAATTGCTTTAAAAATATTTCTTTATCTCGGTTAAAAAATTTTTGTAATTGGAACTAAACGTCTGTGACAAATGGTTTAGGAATTAGCTATATGACAGCGTTGGAAATGGATGCCCTTTATAGTAATTTAAGCACTTAGTATACATTTCCTGAAAACTAAGTCCAACTCATTCGTTTCCAGCTACAGAAAAGTGGTTTAAGTCATGAAATTTAAAGTTTCATAACTCGGACAATTTTAATGCTAGATGAATGGCATCTTTTTTGTATTGCTTGATAGGGTGATGGAAAATTTTTACTAAATATCACAAATAGGAACGGGGGACCGTATAAAAAATTAATTTCCGTAATTTTTTAATAAAATGTTTTTTGACCTAAATTGCTTGAAAAACAATTCTTTACCTTTTTAAAAACATTTTTGTAATTGGAACTATATGTCTATTACTGACGGTTTAGAAATTAGCCATTGGCCACCGTTGAGAATGGACACCCTGTATAATTACGTTCTACGTATTTATATAATTACGAACGCACCTAAAAAACAGTTAAATTAAAAAGCGCATGACGAAATTGAATAAGCATTGCCAGCAATTATTACTCAAAGACAGTAATGTAACCGATTTCTTTTGTGTACCCTGTAAATGGATAAAAAATGTTATAAATTTCCTGATCTAATGTAATTGTAGTGAAATTTAGTGATTTATATCAGTTTCGATACATTCGCAATAGCTCAATGTCATTAAAATACTCTGCAAATGATGGTTGCCCTGTAGACCATAATGTAATGGAATTATTTTCGTGCTTCTGTAACTAAACTATTATTTCCACATACTTCATACACTATACCAAACATGTCTAGGGACTCTAAATAAGGTTTAGCAATTGCATAAAAATTCGAGTATATTTGTGGGAATTAGATCGTGAACCGATGGACATACGGCCAGACGGGGAGACAGACCGATGCATAAACACTTTTCAACTTTGTTGGAAAGTGTTAAAAAGTTGCAAAAAAAAAAAAAAAAAAAAAAAAAAAAAATATTTCTGTCAAAAAGAAAAAGGAAAAAAAAAAGCGTCAAATTTAAAAATGACTAAAATTTTAATATTTTTAATTTTATTAAATTAAACTTTATATTTTTATACAGAATTTACATCCGAAAAATAATACAATAGACAAACATTTATATTTGAAGAAAAAACACAAATGAAAAATATTTATCAATAAAAATAGAGAAAAATTATACGTTTTCGATCATCTGAAAAGTGGATAGATTTTACCTTCTGAAACAGAAAAGGTGATTTGTACTACAATTTAAAAGAACTCTAAAAACGCTGGTAAACACCAAAATATCTCCCGTTCATTTCCGTAAACTTTCAAAAATAGTAAACGAAATAAACATATTTTAAGAACCTGTGAAAAGGAAAAGATAATTTTTCGTTCAGCACAACAACATGTAAATACACCAATAACATCTTTGCATTTTAGTTAAAAATCTAAAAAAAGATCATTTAAACTTGTAAACACCACGTGTATAAGAAAAAATGCGCGTCCAAGCCAGGTGAATATTTTTGCTTTTTTAAAAAGAACTTACGGAAGTAACTTTAAACAAAAAACAATTTTTCAGAAAAAAATCTTTAGAAACAAAAAGCATTGTTCTTCCCATTTAAAGTTTACTAATTTAGCTGTTATTATTAATATTAAAACTAAGATATGTTTATTTTAAGAAATTATAATTTATACTTTTCAACATTATTTGAAAAATATTATCGGATGAAAATGATAACTAAATCCGAAAGCTTTAACTTATGATGTTTTATTCAATTAGATGAAGTCGGAAGAAGCTCGCACTTTTTAGCTTGATGCATGCATCAATACACATTAATTAAGAGTCCAAAATAGTCGATGAATTTGACAAATGTGATAATGTTGAGTTTGTCGGAGATTGAAAATGTCATAGGGCAAATCCCGACTAAGCATTCCTGAGAACTGATATAGAATGTCTTCATTATTACCGAATAGCAACTTTTGTCTAACTGATAATACATTTTTTGCGTTTAAATAAGCCGACGATTACTATCTTACAATGGTGATATTCCCATATCTTTAAAAGGGACAACTTTCCCGTGAGTCGCTGTGATAATAAGCTCTGTTCTACAGTGTATAAAAGCATCAAAAATCAAGTATGACGGAATTCAGATGCTATTCTTTACTATCGCACAGAAACATCTTCCTGCTTGCTACAAACCACGGGCATTTTCCAGATTATCTGGTAAAGATCGGTAAAGCTGACTCGGGCTACTGCACGTGTGGCAAACGGGGTACCTCACTGCACTATGTAACGGATTGTACGCTAACTTCCATATACCACATCAGAATCTCCCGAATGATAAGTCTCTCTTCATCGTTTAAAATGATAAGAAAACAACCAGCACTATTAAAAAAAAAAAACATAAACTGTGTAACATTGATTGAAAAAAAATCAAGGACTGTTCCAAATGCCTCCTCGGGACCTTTTATATGATAATGATGATCAGTCGTGGAATTAACCAAACAAACTCTTACCTTAAAACAGTTATAGAATTACTGTTACTGTTTAAAAAATATATAAATGTGTTATACGTCTGTAAATCACTCAACTAGTTTATTTTACTATTGTTAGCTATAGTCAATTCATTGTTTCATTCATTGTTACCTACCTTTATTTACTGTATAATTGTTCTATATGATTGTTCTGTAATTTTTTTTTAATAAACTTTGCTGGGTGGGGCTAGTTGAGCTCAAACCAATTGGTAGGCCTCCCCACCTGGCTTAATCTGAATCTGTATCTGCTATTGAGCTTTACCTGACAATCTTTTTTTTTACCTTTCTCTGTGTAAGGTGTGTTTATGGAAAAAACTATGAGTTTATTCTGGGCATTTTGGACATACCATTTACAACATACCGCAAATTTTGACAGCTTCCAAGATATTTTTTTTTTTTTTTTTTTTTTGTAGGAAGATTACGTCTGATGTCTAGAGTTTTTTTGCGATTTTAGTTCAGAATTTTAGCGATAGGTGGCATTGTAGATATAGCCATGAAATTAGGAACGATTTTTGTGTTTTTTTTTTTTTTTCTCTGTTAATTGTTGCTAAAGAAGGAGGTTACATGTATATAGAGTTAGTATCTAAGAACGAAATTGCATCAGCACGTGACCAATATCAACCACATACAAGGCCAGTTCATCCGGTTTATATGTTATATAAAATGGATTATCTCTCCATGATAATCGATACAAAGTGGTACGCTTATTGTTTTGTGCTAATTACCATGTAAAGATTATCTAATTGGTGTGATGCATTAAAAGTTATGAACCGGTCTTGAACATCGCTAGTCGGATTGGCGACTGGGAATCATTCTAAATATTCTACTTCCTTCTTTTGCATCAAAACTGAGAAAATAAAAAAGCTCATTTAGCGTCATTTTTTCGCAGCGTCATGTATCACTACTATTTTAAATTACAATTGATAATCGTAGTAAAAAATCTTCTAAAATCTCATAACTTTCATGCAAAAAAGTAAAAAAAAATAAGTAGCTTTCACCTTTTGGAAGTTATTAATTTTTAAGATAAATAAGTCCATTTTAGAACAAACACATGGTAGTTAAATAGTGTTAATGAATTCGGTTTATCTACTGTCTGTGACCTGTACATGCTACATACTTCATTTTCAATGCCAAATATTCAATGCTAAATATCAATAACACATAAAAAGTTCTTTTCAATCCTAGTATTCTCGTAAATATACTCATAATATTTAAAGGTCATTTACAGGAACGCACATTTGTTTTCCGTTACATATGGTCTTAGGGGGGAAATTTTTACCCACGCATGTTAATGTTGGTATATTATGAACAACATAATTATGAAATTAGTCAGCCTCAAACAAGTCGGCCTAAACATACTTTCTTTAGAATATGCAGCATTAGTAGTATGGTTATTGGGACATTGGTAAAACGTTGCTAAAATGTCAGCGAGAACAGTGGCCTCTAGTAACTGATAAATCAGGTCAGTAATTACGAAGTATTTATTGTTAAAAATCACGTGTCTTAAGGTTAGTAAATTACCAAATTATCTCATTGAATTACAATAAAAGAAAAAAAAAGAGAAACAAAATTCCATATACAGTTAAGCAGGAAATGATAAATTTTTTATAAAAGCAGAAACTTCAATTCTTTCCCAAAATTTAAAACCATAATGCATTAAAAAGTTTGATGAAAACAACTATTCTTAGGAAAATATTTAAAATCAATAAATGTGAATAAGATTTCTCCACGACGGAATTTAATTTAAAAGAGTATGCTTTAATCTTAATCTTAATTATATGTTAAAGATTTATTGAAAATGATTAATTTAAATAGTTATTTTACAATTAATGAGTTTAACTTTTATCGGAACATTTATCATTCTACTTCAATACATTAAAGTTTTATTTAATCAGATAATTGCAAGGCAGAGAATAATTAAGAATGCAACTACTAATGGGTAAAATCGTTTTTTCCCTTCCTTTCAAATAATCTTTAAACATGTTTACATTTACACATTCTTGTGAATTCTTTCAAAAATATATTGTGCTGTATTTGAGAATTAAAAAATATACATATGAGCAATGGAGTTGTAATGAAATGAATTAATTCGATTGATAATAGCATTTAAAATCAGTCAATTGATTCAAACGAATGAATTTTCGTAACCCGCGAGAACGTGCGCATACCGAGGGTATGAGTCGTTTTTACTTTGTCACCAATAAATGCAAATAATAATTGTCACCTTATTTAGATAATTATTCTAAGTTCTGTAATAAAATAAATTGAAAACTCTTTTTAAAAAAATAGTGGTGACAATTGTAAAAACCACATGCACTCTGATTATATCAGACCCGATGCCCATCCTCCCAAGTCAAATGTGACATTTTTAATGTTGTTATGTTAGTTACAATCAGCTCCGTAATTTAAATTTTTTTAATGATAATTTTCATTATTTTTTATCACCAAGCATAAAATGTAATGTATCTCAACGAAAGCATACCTTTGTCTAAAAATATTTTAGGTTTAAAGTAATTTTTTTTTTCAATATTGTTGTTCTAAACTCTGCGCTGCTTCAAACGCATTTTTTTAATAAGACTCCACCTAGACATGGACTTTTAATCAATTTATTGGGTGGCTAGAAAAATTCGTTTCCTATTTAATAGATAGCTAGCAATTTTGTCTGGCCGGTATTTCTTTTATAACCATGTTATTAACTTATAGTTATCTACATGTGAGTGAAGATAGTATTGAAAAAAGATTTTCAAATTAATTTGTCTGCACAGTTTATGTTAAAATTGGAAAAGAAAAAGTTACATTTTCGTCATATTATGTTATATAAGTTTTAAAAATAGTCCAACAACCGACAGCACAAAAACCTAAGGTTGTTCTAAGGTTCTTCTAAGTTCTTCTGTTCTAAGGTTCTAAGGTTGTTCTAATAAGGAACCTTTATTTTATGGAAGAGTTGTAATAGGAGAATATTAATGATCCATGTCTGCAGGAAGTGAAGTGGCGCATAAGCCCAAAATTAATACCACTAGTAGTTTATTCGTAGATTTATCATTATGTTTAAAGCACACTCATTTCATACCTTTGAATGTACGGCAAACACAATCTTAAATCTACGAGCAAACCCCTGGGGGTATTAATTTTTGATTTTTATGCATCATTTCACTTCCGGCAGACATAAATAATTAGACTCCCCCATTACTACTTTTCCATAAAATTAAAGTTTTTTTTCTTGTGCTTGATACCTTAGGTTTTTGTTCTATCGGCTCTTGGACTAAAATGAGCAAGTGTCGGTATTTGAATCGGGCTTTCGTTTTTAGGACAGTTAAAAAGTGATTTTTTGATTTTCGAAACGGTGATTTCAATCTAAAAGATAAAATTTTCTCTGGGTAATCTTCTGGCACTGAAAATAAATTATTATACTATTTAGTGTGTAATAATGCACTCATTACTATTGAAGAGATTTCTGGGAGACTAAATGTTAGCAACTCGATTGTATTTTGCTCTAAAAACAACTGTGGTACGCTTTGAAACTCGATGCATCAGAAAACGAGCAGGAACGATTGCAATCCCTCGTTATTTTGTAAACATCATAGTAATATTGTATAATCTGTGTGAAAATGGAAGAAAAAAAAAGAACGCTTATCTTCATTCGCAGATCGCTTAAACTGAAAACAAAACGTATGTACAATGAGACATAAGAATGTCTTCTTTTAGAATATGAACACAGTTTTCGAATAAAGACCGACTAAAAAACGCACCTACCTTGTTGCTTCAGGTAATAATATCCATCATGTTTGTGCTTCTTCAGTAAAGTAGTCCTGAAAAGGATATAGTTTATATAATTTTATAAAAATCTCAGTAGAGCTATAGTTCGAAAGCTACATGCATTGTTTGTTATTCATTTCATACAAGCTGATCCTCAAATATACTATAATTTATCTAATTTAATATGTCACCGAAGTAGCAGCCAATTGTCGAGATAGTAATGATTACTGTCTCACGAGCTGTAATAATCTCAAGCAAGGAGAAAGGAATGGTAATCATGTTGAGGAATTTCTTCTGTATATCGTTCTAAAGATCTTGTAATAACGAATTCAAGCAAGTATTGGTCTTACTTTATATTATGTTTTCAGGGATATCGCCAAAAACGTATTGCAAAAACACGTCTCCCTCCGGTATTACCAAATCTACTGAAACTAAAATTATGAAAAAGAAAAATGGGATCATAGGAGTATATTTAAATATTGTAGGAAAACTTTAGTGATTATCCGAGATAACATAGTTTTTGAGCTATTTGCGTTTCCCCATTGCACATATTTTTATTTTGCTGTTGCACAGCGAAGACGTTGATTGGCATTCGAAATACCTATCGACACAGATTCATCCAACAAGGAGGGTCTCCTTACCGGCTATATTCATAATATTGTGGAAAAATATTAATTAAACTAGGTGTATGTAGTAACGGATCAGTCAAATTTTGAGGCAGAATGACAGTAGAAAATCTGGGAAAAAAAAAAAAAAAAAAAAAAGAAGAGATTTGAGTATTTAACTCGAAAATTAGAAACAGTCACACGATTTAACAAGCAGCAATTTCCTCTTTAATAACAAGTGACTTTTATTCATCTAATGAAAATTGCTTGTTAATGGATTTTTAGAATGCGTTTAAATAGTATTCACATAATTAAAGTAAATTTAACTGATGAGAGAGTATAATACGTATTTTCTTTGTATTACTTATTTATGTTGCTTGTTGCTGCTATTATTTAATTTTAACATTGTTAAAATAAATTCGTATATAAAACATTTTCATATATTTAAGACCAGAGAAAAAATTCTACAGTTACAAATTTCCATAGCCCCCCCCCCCCAAAAAAAAAAATTGAATCGACAGCGCTCTGTTGTTCTTAGTTTTGAGATTGAAACTGTTTTAATTAATTAAAGTTTTGTTGTAATTCATAAAATCACATATCTAACTTTCATTTATAGAGTATAGGGCAAAACTATAGTTAAAACAAACTAAAACTAACAAAACTAAAGTTACTTAAACAAGTTCAACATGAAACATTTCTATCTTAAAGAATATTTGAAATAAAACAGTATTTTTTGAAATTCCGTTCCATCGCCAACAAGTGATAAATCGCCAAATAACAAAATTTTAATTATTTTTTTAAGGCCACTTTATCGAGTTTCCGCCGAATTTTTTCAATACACATATCTATCCACATGAGAAGAGTTTTCTATGTATTTTTTGAGATTTTTTGGAGTATGTCCATATGGCGATCTTCCTTGCAAGGATTATCAATACTGATTTTCTAAAAAAGTTTAAATTAAAAATCTATTTAGAAGACACCTGCACGAACCAAGACTGTGTTACAAAATGAACCTCTTTTCGAAGCTTGACACTATGTCAGGTTTTACCTTTATACGAGATCTTTTGTAGGCAACCCTTTCATCTCGAATAAAATTCGCATCTTACCGATTATTTGATGATTAAATAATTAAAAACAACGCAAAAATATCTGGAAAGGTTACCTGTGGGATACTAATGCTTGATTACATCGCAGCAATATTTATCAAGCATAAATAACGATATATTTCCTTGTAGATTTTCTCTATTAGACACATTTCAAAATGGTTTGAAAATGAATTAAATACATATTGCATCGCGATTTGTAGCAAATTCTGTACAGTTTTTCCTACAGAATATTCTGGTATATTCGTCAAATTAGAGCTCAATCGGTACTGTTTGATGTTTGTCGTGTTCATTTAGACACTCACACACAAATTATGATTGGAATTTTTTTTACTAATACCATGTATCCAGATAAGAAAAAAAAATTGAATATGGTAAAATCTGGAGGGTTAAATTCTACATTTGCACATAATTATTTTCCTATTATTAAACATTTTCAATATTTCTATTTTGAAAGATTTCTAAACAAAACACACGTACATGTTGAAGTAAAATAAGAATAATTAAAGATATTTCATAAAAATTGATTTCGTTAAAATATTATTCTTTCTACTATTCACTGCTATAATCCTGATAAATAGAAATTGAAATCTGCTAGCATGATTAAATTTTATAAAAATAGGGGACCCAGTTCACTACGAACGACGTTCAATATCGCTTCGGTCTTTAAAAATCAATAAAAAATAATTTTGATCGGCTTTAAAAGGATTAAAATTTCCCTGTAAACTGGTTTCCATTCATTTCCCTTTACTGGGGGATTTTAAAGCCGAATCAACTGTTGTTTTCGTTATTGATTAAATAAGTTTAGTTAACTTTTGAAATGGCGGTGGGGTATATTTTTTCCCATCTAATTTTAATAGACATTTTAAATATATAGCTTTAAATCTAACGTAATCTTCAGCAAAATTTGCTTTTCTCTTTTTAATAGTTGCATAAAAATATTTGTATTCTTAGAAAGGAAATTAATAATAATTACAATTGGCAATAATAGATAAAAAGATCATCTGAGAAATATGAAATAAATGTCTTGTGTAAATATATTTTGAAATTTTAAAGTTTGATACTATTATTATTTGGTCATTCTAGATAGGGTGTTATTTTCCCTATTTAATTCTCTTTTAACACATATTAATAAATTCATTATTTTTAAGTTTTTATTTCTTTTCAGGTGCGTTCGTAATTATATAATACGTAGCACCTATAGTGGTCGTTCAGTCCGTCCGTCTGTCCGTCTGTCTGTCCGCATATAACAACGCAAAGACTACCCAACCGAATCGTTTGAAATTTAAAATACATAATTATTACATAATTTTGTCGAGTCATTTCAAATTTTATGAAACTCGGATGCATAGATCAATTACAGGGGCAATCAAAAGTATTCCATTACATTACGGTCAATGGGGAAAAAAGTTTCAAATGCATTTTAATCATTTGAAATTTAAAATACGCAATTATTACATAATTCTGTCGAGTTATTTCAAATTTTTTGATAATCGTGTGCATAGATCGATTACAGGGGCAATCAAAAGTATTCAATTACATTATGGTCAATGGGGAAAAAGTTTCAAATATATTCTATACGTTTGAAATTTAAAATACATAATTATTACATAATTTTTTCGAGTTATTTCAAATTTTATGAAAATTGGATGCATAGATCAATTACAGGGACAATCAAAAGTATTCCATTACATTACGGTCAATGGGAAAAAATGTTTCAAATGCATTTTAATCGTGTTACACTCGTGCGAACTTAATAAAATTTATATGCACCTATAAAGTACATCTTATAATATACATCTTGCATAATTTGTGGTGCAAAGAACATTTGTTATTGATTTACAAGGCCACACAAAAGTATTCCATTACATAATGGTATAGGGAGAACATTGTTTGATGAGCGTTTTAATTGTAATTCACTATTTACAATTTTATGAGATTGATATATGAAAGTAATATTTTTAAAACTTCGCTATCGTACGAACGCACCTAATTTGCTACGCTGCAATTTCCAACTTGTTTAATATGTACGTGTAAATAGACTTTTTATGTCGTAACTCTTAACATTTTCCTGTTTTAAAATGTAATTCTTTAATTCTGATTTGAAATTGATATTCTTTCATAATAGATACGTGTAAATAAATTTTTTCTTTAAAGGGAATATTATTACTTGATATGTTATTACAATTGACAACAATTTAACCTACCGCGAACTTCTAATGCGTATCTTTAGAAATAAATATTAAATTTCGGTGTATAGTTTTTGCAGGAACAATTTTGATCGATTTAAAATTAAATATCTCTTAAAATTGTTATTCCATTTAAAAACTGTGTTTTTCAGCGTGTTTATCAAACATTTTTCTATAAAACTGCCAACTTACATATTTTTGTATGCAGTACTTATCTTAAAATTAGCGAAGAAAGATCCTCACTATAAAAAAAAAAATCATGTACAGCGGCGGTGGTAACAATGTTAGTTGCTCATTTTTTATTTTTTTTTTATTTTTTTTTTTTTAGAATAGAGAGATTCAAAGCATTCTTAAAATATACAAAAGCGAACAAGCTACAGAAAATTCAATGTCAAACATATTTTGGTTGCATTAGAAACTCTTAAAGAATATAACTTCTTTCTTTTTTAAAAGCAGCAAAAAGAACTAATACATAATTTTGTCGTGGAAGCACTTTTAAAATTTTCAAAAAGGAGCATGCTGTTCTGGAGTCTGAATGTTTTATGATAAGCTCTTATGTAGAAAGAAATAACAGTTGTCAGCAAAGGAAGATTTGTATTTTGAAAGTAAATGCCGTGATTTTCTTCGCTCATAAAGTGAAGACGAAAGCATCTGTTTTCTTATTTTTGATAAGACTATTTAGAATTTAGAATTTCTTTTTTTAAGAAAGCGAAAATATTAAATATTAATGTAATTAACAAAGTGCATTCTTTATAATTTTATTTTATTGAATATGCTTTTACAAACATTCTTTTATTTAGTTTTGTTACAATAATATTCATATTAAACATTTTTAAATCTTTTCAATGTGTTTGTTGTAATGATATGTAGAATGAATAATTTTAATATTCAAAATAAATCATTCGGGAATTCTTGAAAGCATAGTTATCAATTTATATATATATATATTTATATTCAATTTCTATCAGAAATTTTGTATCGAAAAAGAAATTTAAATAATTAAAATAAATTAGAATTAATCTATAAATCCCATAAAAATAACAAATCTTTCTTTTTTTTTCGAAATTTTTAAGATAATGTAAAAACATTACAAAGGTTGGTACCTATGTTTTTTTTCTTTTTTTAGAAACTTTCCCGAGGTAATTGATTAAAAATGTGTACAAAGAATGGAAACTATGTTTCGTTGATATTCGAGTGAATTTTTTTACAGTAAAATCATGCGTTCGGCTTACCACTAGTTAAATGTGTATTATGGAATTATGAATAAAAAGAAAGTGATTTATCCTCAAACTAGAAAGCTTCCACTGTAACCGGTCTCTCAGCAGCACACTCCAGCCGGTGCAAATTCCTATCAGTAAATTTAAATAGAAAAATTTCATCTTATTTAAACAATTTATTGAAGCAGAAAGTCAGTCATTATTATGGGCAAAAACAGCCATTTATTGGATGCGTTCGTAATAGTGTAAATACATAGCAGCTACAGTCGTCTTTCAGTTTGTCCGTCTATCCTGTCCTTGTCCGCATATAACAGAGCAAAAATTACCCAATCGAATCATTTGAAATCTCAAATATATGATTGTTACAATTGTTTGTTATGTTTGTTAAGTCATTTAAAATTTTAAGAAAATCGGAAGCATAGTTCAATTACAGCGGCAATCAAAAGCATTCCATTGCATTACAATGATTATTGCCAATGGAGAAAAATAGTTTCAAATGCATTTTAATGGTGTTACATTCTTTCGAATATAATGAAATTGATATGCATCTATGAAGTATATAATAAAATATACATTCTGTGCAATCTCTCGTGTAAGGAATATTTATGAGTGCAATGAAATGCAATTTCCAACTTGTTTTTACTGGTGGAAGTTTACTTAGATGGTAGTGATGCCTCACTACCGTTCCACCTTTCTGCGTTTTCACCTGAAAATGACAGCCCAAACAACTACTGTCAGTTACAGTGAAAGACATTATGATACCCATATCAAACTCACCAGTAAAAATGAATAGAAATTTTCATCATATTTCTGAAGAAATTTTTGCTTAAATAAGCCGCTAAAATAAGGTGAAATTTTCTCGTAAAAATTTATCAAATTACATCAAAATAGGTTCATAAATAGGAGAATTATAGCATGACAAAAATGAGATTGTTTTAAAATGTCAACCAACTTAGAAATTCAAAGTGCTATACCTCAGCCATTTTTAAATAAAAGATGAAAAAAAAATTCTCCGTAATCCTTGTTTTAAGGTCAAATGTTAAAAAAAAAACCTTTTCAAATTTTAATTTATTTGCACTGTTTTTTAAAATTTTTAAATTAAAAAAGTAAATGGTCGCAATTTTGAAAAAAGATGGTAAATGAAGCTGGTCAACGAACACGATCGAGACATTGATATGTACTATGCACATACTTAATCTAATCACTATCGATTTACAAATACGAGACTTTCAGAATGCTAAAAGTCGGATTGTTTCAAATTTTCAGCCATCCACAAATTCAAGTTGCTGTATCTCATCCATTTTTTACAGATAAAACGAAACAAAATATGCTACAGAAATATTTTAAAGTGAAACGCTTAAGAGAAAATATTTTTCAGCTTTTAATTTGCATCATAGAGACATTTATATGCATGATGACACACTTAATTTCATCCAATTCTGTTAATAAATACGAAAGTTACAGCATGACAAAAATATTACACGCGCGCGCGCACACACTCACACATATATATGACCTGTTGAAATATACCAACATTTTTTTGGGAAGTGCTTTCCTCTGGATGGCTGCAATAGATTACTTTTAATTTTTTGTAATGAAAGCTACCTGAAAATTCATTTTGCGTAAAAAGCATTTATTGCTCCAATAGAGAGTAGTAAGCTTACAGACATGTTGCACTAAAACACTAAGTAATAGCAAAAAATCTCCGAATTCGTTCAAATTGCTTTACAAGAATGATCTATAAACTATATCTATACACGATTTTTTTTTCAACCGGAAAAAGGCAACTTCTTATTTAATACAACAATCTAATTTAATACTTACAAATATTTTTTACCTTTCTAAATGTAAACAAATGAAATAAAAAATATATTTATAGTCTAACTTAATTACTAACTTTCTAATTCACGAACAAACGCGTGTTATTTTCATATATCATTTCACATATTTCTGGGCCCTTAAAAAATATAACAAAAATATATTTATAAAGCAACTATTTTCGATTCAGTAAAATTGTCCATGCTCCTACATTTTAACCCTTTGAAGGGCAAGCGATTGCGTTCGAGTAATTCTGAACTCCCACCGGAAATTTGTAAAAAAGTTATTCAAAAAGACGAAAAGCAATTTCACGACTGTTTTCCACCAAAGTTAGAAAAGTTAAATTTAATAACATTTTTCTGGTGTAAATCTTCATCAACCGTAGGTGGTATATAATATATACCACCGCCTCTCAAGGGGTTAAAGTGGTTAATGTGCATCCATTAAAAACGCTTTGCTCATTTTAATTTCTACTTTCACAATTGAATAAAAAATTTAGCAAAAGTTTCATCTATTTCATAAACAATATTTTGATTTAAATACATTTTGATAATCGTTGGTTTTTTACAGACTGTAATTATTAGTGACAAATGTTATGTGAGAAAATTTGTCTAATGGATTGATCACTCGTTATTATTATTTTTTTTAAAGAGAGTGAATAAACAAGGAAACAAACCTTAAGTCTTAAGACGCTCTTAAATGCAAATGCTTAAATAAGTCAGATTTTAATCCTTTCTGGGATTTTTTTTACGACTTTTTTAGCCTAATAAATAAACTTGCGTTATAAAGAAAAAAATATTTTCTGTATTTTGGATTTGTTCCAGAAATTAGTTCGAAAAATTGAGAGTGAATTTTAATGTCAAATAAATCGCTTTTAAAGCACATTGACTTGAATAGCAATTTCTCCGTATTATTTATATAAAAAAGCAAAATATAATGTAAGGAAAAGTAAAGGAGCTATTTCCCCTTCTTTGCCGTTTGTTTTATCATATTATTTTTTATCTGCGCCTTGTGGTGCAAAAGAAAAAAAATAAATGAGCGGAAAAATATTAGTTTGAAAGGGAACAAAATATTTTATTTATTTTGAAATAAATATGCAGACAATACATAGATTTATACGACTAATAATTTAATTCTTTACTGGAGATTTTTTCTTAGCTCGCAGGTTATCAAAACCTGAGAAACTGATACATGTACGTATATATATATATATGTATATTACTCAATAACTCTTGATAGAAATATCCGATTTGCTTCAAATTTTGCACATAGGTCCATTCTGTTAAGGCGTTTCTCTGATTAGTTTTCGCAGTTCATTGGTAAGTATAAAGGAGGAACGGGGGGATAACCGCCATTCCTGAATTTACACAAATGGGGTTTTCATGCTGAAATATACGATTTGCTTCAAATTTTATAGATAGAATCAGTCTGACAAAAGACTTACCTGATTAGTTTTTAATAAATTTTTATATAGTATAAGTTAATCTCAACATTAGAGATTTTGACAGTCGCGGATATATCCTTGAACCAAACCCACGAGAATGTTAAGGCATTATTGTATATGTATTTTCACATTTGTATACTAAAAAATGTAATACACTAAATTATAATGTTCTTCAAACGATTTTATCATTGAAGTCAAAAGAATCCTAAATTCCTATGCTGCGTTTTGTTACCTTCTTCTTTCCCCTTTTTTATTATTCTTATCGCCTACCGTATTTTCTTCCGGATTTCAAGCGAAACACATTACTGTCTTTAATCTGGCTACTTGCCAGCAAAGTAATCGAACACTTTTCACTGTAAAAATATGGTTTTAAGCTACCTTTTCCACTTCGCTAATAAGCTTAAGTAGCTTTTATACAGATTGCGTAATAACTAAGTGGCTTAATGTTAATTGTCTGACAGACACCTCTATCAAAAAAGAGTGTTGACTACGTCGGCAAAATTAAATTATTTTATAAAAGTGATTAAAAGTTCACTCGCAAACTGCTTTTGACTAGTCGGTAATTCTTAAAAATTTTTCTATCTTTATTAATTAAAATACACATTATTTTGGATTTCGAGCAAAATATGTGACTTTTTTTTTTCTTTTAAAGTGGCGACTAACCCGTAATTTAATTGATGACTTTTTAGCTACAAAAATGTAGTTTAGTGCTATCTTTTTAACTTTACTAATGAATTCAAGCAGCTTTTATACAGATTGTGTAATAACTGAGTAGTTTATTGTTAGATAACAGACACCGCAATCAAAGAGCGTTGGTTAAGTTATTCAGTAAATTAAAATTATTTTAGACCAAGAATTTAAAATCTGCAAGGAAACAGTATCTCTTATTTAGGTCAGTAATTGGCAAAATTTCTCAATATTTTTAAATTATGCATTAATAAACATATTTTTTCGGATTTCCAGTGATATGCATGGCTTTGTTTGTACTGGTGACTTGCCAGCAAAGCAATCGAATGTTTTTCAGGTTTTAAAATATAGTTTCATGCAACTTTTTCATTTTACTGATAAGTTTAAATAGCTTTTATATGCATATTGTGTGATAAATAAGCGACTAATTTTTAAATGGATAACAAAAGCTTGAATCCAAGAGTATTGGTTGCAGTTTATCCGAAAATAAAAATTGTTTTTATACAGGTGCTTAAATCCGGGAGAAAATATTATTATTTAGCTTATGTGAATGGTAAGTAAATTTTCCAGTATTTATTAATGATATGATAATTAGTAAACATTATTTTGAATTTTTAGTGACTCACGATTATATTTAAATTTACCGCTTCCCTGCAAAATAATTGAAAATTTTTCAGCTTAAAAAATATACTTTTAAACCGTGTTTTCCTTCCTTTCAGTAATCAATTTTAATAGTTTTTATACAGATTGTGTAGTTATTAAATGGCTCATTAATAAATTACCAGCATAAATATCAATTTAAGAATGTTGTTTAAAGTTAATCTGTAAATTATTATTATTATTTTGCAATATACAGGGTAAGAAAATTGTGACATATCTGGAAATTTTTATGCTTTCAAACTTTGAATACTGATTGAAAACGTTACGTTTCACAAAATGCAAACTCTTATGTATCATTTAAAAGAGAATTTAATACACATTTAAATACTAAATAATAATAAATTAAAATTATTTGTACGAAAAATAAAATTATATTTACTTTAATCTAAAAAACAAACACAATGATGAAGTGGATTGCAATTTCTAACGCTTCTGGCCAATCGCTTTTTTTTGTTCTCGGAACCAATCAAATGTTAATAATTATCAACAAATGCTGACATCATGCTTAAAGTCTTCTTGTGCTTTTTTTCTGTTGAGAAGACTGTTTTTTAATGTAATCAAATCACAAATAAGAATTTTTGTTCAAATTTAATATTTTAATGAGAACTTTTGTTAATATTTTTAATATTTAGTCAAGAATCAAAGGTATCAAATAAAAGAGGAGATTAGACACCTAGAATTAAAACTAATATTATTATGTTGCAAGAATTTCATCTTTCCTATGCTGAAACTGCAAGACCGTTATGTAATACAGTGGCTACAAATGGGGTAAAATGTTTAGTTTACGATATCAGGAGGCAATTTCAACAAAAAAACAAAGCAAGAAAAGGCCGAAAAAGGTGCACTACATCTGTTGATGACACAAGAATAAAAAGACTATGCCTCCAAAATCAAAAAATGTCAAGCGGCCATCAAATGTGCACTGAATGATGTTGGTATTTTTGTCAGTTAAAGAACAATTAAGACAAGATTATCACATGTTGGATTAAAAGATAGAATTTCCCCGAAAAACTTTATCTCAATTTACAGCAGTGCAAAAAAGACTGCAGTGGGCAAAGAAACACAATAATTGGACAGATGATCAGTGGCTGCATTCTGCCACTGATCTGCATGCACCTGACAGCAATCAGGCAACTGTGAAAAACTCAGATAGTGTTATGATTTGGTCATGCATGTCAGCAGACGGTATTGGTTGCCTTCATGTAATTGTTGGGACACTGAATGCAAGAAAATACATGGACACTACACTAGAACCAAACCTTATACCTTCCATCAGGAATCGCTCCATCAGGGACACCAACAACGCTTCATTTAATTTTCAGCAGAATCTTGCTCCTTGTCACACAGAAGAAATATCGAAACAGTGGTTTGGTACAAAGAACTCTGAAATTTTTTCATGGCCAGGAAGCAATCCTGACCTCAATCCTATTGAGAACTTGTGGCATCATTTGAAAATTCTTGTACGAATGAGGCATCCAACAAATAAAAAGGAAGTAATTGATAATATAAGGTAAACTTGTAAATTTGGTCCCACGAAGTAACTGCACTGCAAAAAATTTTAGCCTTTTGCTGCATCGTCATTCCACCGCTTTTATAGAAAACTATTACTTCAGCCTATTATGGAGCATTCTCATGGGTCAAAAGTAAGATATAAAAGCGAGGGAGTGGCGATGCAACAAAAGGGTCAAATTTTTTACAGTGTGTATTATGGGTTGTTTTCTATATAAAAAAAAATGTTGGTATCTTTTAAATTTTAACTTTTGTGAACAATGCCCCTTAATACTAGTTCTTCAAACGATATGTGAGCCCAATCATAGCTCTGTCTTTGCTGTTATAGGTTGTCGAAAATTTAGCTTTCTTTTTTAAAAATAAACGTCAGTTCAGTTCAATTTTATCAGCTTTTTATTAAAATATTGTAAGTACTTTTATTAAATAATCTTTTTTTTAGATTATACATATAAATACATAATTATTGCTTAGTATCTATGCTTATTTACTTTATGTTTCAAATTAAGGACATTGTCCCACTTACCCTGTAGTTTTTTTTTTTTATATATATAAAGGGATAACTGGATCATGTTGGATCCAGGATACCCCAGCATCTATAACTTTTTTAGTTTCTCTTACTGCGTGAATGTTATTTACTCTACCATTTACAATTTACAATAGTGAAAATTATATGATACTTTAGTAAAATTGCATAATTAAAATTTAAAAAAGAGGAAATCGGGGAGGAGTATCAAACTTTTTATTTGAAATAACCAAGCCTTGAAATTTTACGATCTGATAAAGAGATGTACAAAAGATAAAAGAAGAGAAATTATTAGAGAATTATCAAAAGCAATAAAAAATGGTTTTGTTTAATATAAAAAAAATCCTTCCAGAGTTATAGGACATATCGCAAATTCATCGAGATAAAGTAAAAAAAAAAAAATAGTTCGTAGCCGTTTGTTCAGATATGTATCCTGTTATCCTCCTCTTTGCCACACAGGAAAAAAATCGAAAGAGTGGTTTGATACAAGAAACCTTGAATTGTAGTCGTGGCCAGAAAACAATCCTATTGAGAACTTATGGTACCGTTGAAATCGCTTGTACGCTTATCTAATAAAAAGGAACTATCTGAGAAGATAATCTAAGTTGGGATATTTGGTCTCACGAAGTAACTGGGCTATGGGCTGTTTTATTTAAAAAAAAAAAAAAAAAAAAAAAAAAAAGATATCTTTTAAGTTTTAGCTTTTGTGAGCAATGCCCTCAAGTGTCTAGTTCTTAAAACAATGTGCGTCCACTTAATCATAATTTCGTCTTTCTTGTGATAGGTTGTCAAAAATTTAAGCTCTTAAAAAAAAAAAAAAAAAAAAAAAAAAACCGCCAATTTAGTTGAATTTTATCAGCCTTTTATTAAAATACTTTTATTAAATAATCATTTTTTAGACATATAAATACATAATCATTGTTTAGTATCTATACTTATTTACTTTATGTTTCAAATTAAATCCATCGTCCCAATTACCCCGTAAATTTTTCAATAATGGGGTAACTAGGAGGGTAACAGGGCCACGTTAGATCCAGTTACCAGAACACTTATAAATATATTTTTTTAGTTTCTTTTACTACGGGAAATTAATTTACCCTACCATTTAACAAGAGTGAAATTATATAATATTTTAGTAAAATTATATTATAAAATTTAAAAAGCAGAAAATTGGGAGGGGGTTCATGAGTATTAAGCCAAATTTCTTACTTGAAACAGCCAAATCTTGAAACTTTAAAATGCAGATGAAGAAGTGTATAAAAGACAAAGAAAAATTATTAGAGAATTATCAAAACTAATAGAAAATAGTTTTATGCAATATCAAAACATTCTCCATAGGTTTATCGGACATATTGCAATTTCATCAAGGTAAATAAAAAGAGAAATACTACGTAGTCGTTTGTTCAGAAATTTATCCTGTTAGTCTCCCTTCCCCCACTCCCACTTCCCGAGATTACCCATATAACTTTAATACTTATTATCTAAACAGTATTATTTCTTATGTTTTTTGTAAAAATAAATCTAATAACTTCACATTTAGTGATTTTTTTGACACTTTGACAACTAAACTTTATCATAGAATGGGGGAGACTGGGGTACAATGGTCCACTTTTGTAAATTTTGACTGTTTACTCTTAAAGTATTGATTTTTTTTTCTTTAATCAAGTACATGCATGTTACCTATACATTAAATTTTATATTGCATCCACTCAAAAATAATAATTATGCATACTTTTTTATATATATATTTTTAAATATCAAGTGACAAAGTGGACCATTGTACCCCAATGCCGGGGTACAATGGTCCTCAACATGGGGCTCTATGGACCACTTGTAATTTGAATAAAAATATATCAGTGTAGTTCATTTTTTAACAATAAGAAAGATAAACTATATCATAATTTGTTTATTCACATTTTATTATTCATTTTTATTTGTTTATTCACATTTTATTATTCATTTTTATTTGTTTATGCACATTTTATTATTAATTTTTATTTGTTTATTAACTCTTTTAGATCTAACTAAAGTAACATTTTTTTTATCATTAAGTCATTATACCGGTCGCAGATTGTACAATTAGGTTTATTATCTTCCACAACACATTTTACAACCTGTTCCATAATTTCATGTGGCACAGAACCTCTATTGGTTTTCCTAGGCTTGTTTCTTGACATTGCTGAAAGAAATATGAAAAATAATATATATCCTCTTTGTCTAATGATTCCACTTAAAGTTAAATATAAGCCTTTATAATAAGAAACATATATATCTAAATATATGACCAAAGAAAAAATATAATAAATTTTTCCTGTCTACTTTACATCATCTGTATTTTTTTAATGAATTTTACCTTATTTAATTATTATATCCAGATACAAACTAATAGGTAGATATATTTTTGTTTTTCTCATTCTACTATTTTATTTAATTCTAACTTATTATGGATGCATGCATGCATAAGTGCAGGAATATTGGATTAACAAATTATATAAAATTAAAAAAAAAAAAACCCTCAAATGCACAAAACATTTTGTTTACTAATTTTTGGTGTTCAATCTGGGTTAATTTTTAAATTTGAAAGCTTATATTATATAGATAAATATTTCAAAAATGCATTTCACAACATGAATCATTGATTAATTCACACAGAGAAATAAAATAATTTATTAATTCTTAATTTGGGCTAATTTTTATGTTTGAAAGCATATGTTATACAGATAAATATTTAAAAAATTCATTACACAACATGAATCAGTAATTAATCTACTCAGAGAAGGAAAATAATTTATTAATTCTGAATTTTTCATATAATATTTAACTTTTAAAAACATGGGATACAAAACTGGGGTACAATGAAGCATGGTCCATTGTACCCCAGTTTCTGATGGTCCATTGTACCCCATATGGAAGTTTGACAAAAACTTGATGATAAAAAAAGAAATTTAGAATTCCATTATTTTAGCTATAATAAATATAATAATGCATTGTCTTACCTTTTTATTTTGCCACACAATGTCTTTCAAATTACAAATCTGTAATAAATAAATGAAGATATGTTTCACTGAAAATATTTACTTTTGCCTTACTCCTACTGTGTCAAATCAATTATCAAGCATAAAATGGCTAAAATGTCAGCTATGCACGTGGTTTTAAACTTCTTTTTACTACTTCATGACTGCCATCTATATACTAAAATATGAAGCTTTCAAAAAGAGAATTAATATAAAAAATAGGGGGTGGACCATTGTATCCCGTGGTCCATTGTACCCCTGTGTCCCCTGCTCTTTATTCGATGGATAATTTACATAATGCGCTTGATTAAAAATTTAAGTTGTTTACACTGTTCCAAACATAAACTGATAGCCCATATTAAAAGGCACAAACACGTATTGATAACAGACTGCTTCCTGGTTTAGTTGCCCCGTAAAAATAGAACATCTGGATCCAGGAAGAAAAAAATAAAGTACATATATTTTTTATTTTTAGAAATTAAAATTTAATTTTGAAAATTTTTGATGTGAACCTAACTGAACACATTTACAAATGTTCAAACTTTAATTCAAATGAACTTTAGTTTTGGAAACTAAATTGCCTGAAGCTCCATAGACGCACTGTAAAATCATGGCACAGTTGCCCCACGTAACCCTAATTGTTTCCTGGCATCATGTAATAACAAAAGAAGAGATCAATATTTTTGTTAACTCACAAGGAAGGTCTCCATACTTGGCATACTCAGGATCTTTCGAAAAAATACATGTAATAAAGGATCAGTCAAAATTAGCGGCGGAATTAAAGTAGAAAGTATGTAAAAAAAAAAAAAAAAAAAAAAAAAAATCGACAAATGTGATATGTTATATCATTTTAATCTTATGTATGTAAAAAAATTAAAATCTTTCAAGCATTTGGCGGAAAAAGACGAAAGCGTCACACGATTTGGCGAGCAACACTTTTCCTCGCCAAATGCAAACGATTTTAATGCAACTGAAAACTGTTGGATTTTTAGAATACGTGTAGATGATATTTAATAAATTTAAACATAAACAATGAAATAATTTAATATATTATATACACACACACATATATATATATATATATATATATATATTGTACTATACATATGTATATAACTTGTTGCTGTAATTATTTATAAAAAAAATATTTTCCTGTGTAAAAAATTCATATTGAGAAAAAAATATTTTCATACATAAATGTATGAAAATATTTTTATCATATTCAATCATTAAAGCCAGATGTTTCCATAGCAACGAAATCGAATCGTCAATCCTCAATTGGAATTTGAGCTTGAAACAATCTTAATTATTTTAAATTAAGAATATTGTTTTAAATAGCAGATTTTGATGTTTAAATTTGAAAATAAATACACATAAATATCGATATAACAAAATTATACTTAAATAAACTAAAGGTTAAGTTAGACAAAGCTAAAGTTATTTAAATTAAATGTACTTAAACAAGTTCAACATGAAACTTGTTTAAAGTGTATTTGACATGAAAAGTATTTTTCGAAACTGCATCCCATTGCCAACTGATGAAAAATCGCCAAATAACGAAATTTTCGTTATTTTTTTGACGCTGTTATAAAGTTTCTGTCTTTTTTTTTTTTTTTTTTTTTTTTTTTTTTTAAATAAACGCATATATCCTCAGAATAAGAACATTCTGTAATTTTTTCAGACTTTTCGGAGTATGCTCGTATGGAGACCTTCCTTGTCAGTGAAACATGTAATAAAAATTAAAGTCTACCCTACTAAGCATTATTAGCTCACTTCAATCATCAGTATCTAAATTAGATTGATAATTATTGTCTTTTAATTTTTAAGCTATTGCATAGCTTTTATCGCGGGCTTTGAGCGCGGCGACCGAATCCGAAAATTCCGTAACGCGAAAAATCCTAACACATCCGTAACGAAAAAACCTAACACTCGGCTAACGTCGTTTCAGCTCGGCAGACTTCGGCACCGTGCCGAAGTCTGCCGAGCTGAAACAACGTTAGCCGGAGTGTTTTTCTATTATCTTTAGACACAATATTTTAGTTCAACAGTGAATGGCAGTTGCTGGTGAATAGCTGTACGCGTAAAATTTGTGTATAAAGTTTTTAAATATGAATAAACAAAGTGCATTTATTAATGAAGAAAGTGGTGAAAAAATATTGAAAGAAAATGAATGAGTTCTCTATATACATACATTTTATTATTATCACAAATGCGGTATTTTAAGCAATTGTATAGCTTTTATCGCGGGCTTTGAGCGCGGTGACCGAATCTAGAAATTCCGTAATGAGAAAACCTAACACTCCGGCTAACGTCGTTTGCATATAACTCGCGACCTAATTTTCGTAGCACGGCCAAATTTTGTTTGGTAATTTATTATGATACAGTGTTAAGTTTTGGCGACAGGAGACACCCCCCACGGTGAGGGTCGAAAAATTTAAAATGCTTATAACTCGCGATCTAATTTTCGTAGCACGGCCTAATTTTCTTTGCTAATTTATTATGAGACAGTGTTAATTTTGGTGACATTAGACCCCCTCACAGTGAGGGTTGAAAAATTTAAAATGCTTATAACTCGCGAAGTAATTTTCGTAGCGCGGCCAAATTCTGTTTGGTAATTTATTATGAGACAGTGTTACTTTTGGTGACAAGAGACCGCCTACGAAAGGGTCGAAAAATTTAAAATGCTTATAACTCGCGATCTAATTTTCGTAGCGCGGCCAAATTTCGTTCTGTTATATATTATGAGACAGTGTTAATTTTTGGTGACAGAAGACCCCCACGGTGAGGGTCGAAAAATTAAAAATGCTTATAACTCGCGATCTAATTTTCGTAGCGCGGCCAAATTTTGTTTGGTAATTTACTATGAGACAATGTTAATTTTTGGTGACAGGAGACCCCCACCCCCACGGTAAGGGTCGAAAAATTTAAAATGCTTATAACTCGCGATCTAATTTTCGAGGCGCGGCCAAATTTTGTTTGGTAATTTATTATGAGACAGTGTTAATTTTTGGTGACAGGAGATCCCCCACGGTGAGGGTTGAAAAATTAGAAAAGCTTATAACTCGCGATGTAATTTTCGTAGCGCGGCCAAATTTTGTTTGGTAATTTACTATGAGACAGCGTTAATTTTTGGCGACAAGAGACCCCCACGGAGAGGGTCGAAAAATTTAAAATTCTTATAACTCGCGATCTAATTTTCGTAGGGCGGCCAAATTGTGTTTGGTAATTTATCATGAGACAGCGTTACTTTTGGTGACAGGAGACCCCCCCCCCCCCACGGTGAGGGTCAAAAAATTAAAAATGCTTATAACTCGCGATCTAATTTTCGTAGCGCGGCCAAATTTTGTTTGCTAATTTATTATGAGACTGTGTTAATTTTTGGTGACAGGCCATCCCCCAAGGTGAGGGTCGAAAAAATTAAAATGCTTATAATTCGCGATCTAATTTTCGTAGCGCGGCCAAATTTTGTTTAGTAATTTATTATGAGACAGTGTTAATTTTTGTGCACAGCAGACCCCCCCCCCCACGGTGAGGTTAGAAAAACTTAAAATGCTTATAACTCGCGATCTAATGTTAAAACTGTTGTTAGCTTTCGTTTTTTCAAAAACTAAAACAAAATCACTTCACATTTTTTCATTCACGTATAAGAACATTTCATATTTATTTACTTAGAAGGTGTCACAAATAAAAATAATGACACTGGATATAAATATAATTTAAAAATCAAAACAAAACATTGCGCCCGCTATGATCGTGAATATAGCCATTACCAACACGGCATATAAATATAATAAATTTTGACCATATATTAAATTTAAAAAGTATAAAATTAAAATTAAAAAAGTAGAAAAACTAAAGTAATTATTTTGTTTTTGATGGTAAAATTTATAAACAAAACATGGGTGCCCCTATGGGTTCTCCTATTTCGGGTTTTTTAGCTGAGTGAATAAAAATGTAAAATGAAATGAATGAGTAAAATGAGGCCTTTTGAAGAGAATATTTTCGCAAAGTTCGAGAAAGTTCCTAAATTTTGGAAGAGGTATGTTGACGATGTGTTTTTAATTTGGGAGGGGGGAGTTGAGTCTTTCATTGTTTTTGTAGATGAAGTTAATAAACTGAATAGGAATATTCAATTTACGTTTGAATTGGAAAATGATCGTGCTATTTCATTTTTAGACGTGTGGCTTATTAGAGAGGGTTCTATGTTAAAAAGGAAAGTTTACAGGAAAGATATAGCTAGTCAGCATATTATTACATTTTCTGCGTATTCACCCTTTGGGTATAAGTTTTCTACATTCCGGTTCATGGTTAATCGTGCGTTTATTATTTGTTCTGATGAATTTTTGTATGAAGAGTTGAATTATATTTTTAATATTTGTTGAATGGTTACAAAAAGGATAAAATTAATAAATTGGTTAAAAATTATAGGGATAAAAATAATTCTCAGGTTAATTGTAATTTGGTTGATAATGCCTGTGAGAAGGGGGAACAGATTGGGGTTAAAAGACTATCGTTTCCTTATATAAAGGGTAATTTTGAGAGACTTAAAGCTAAATTAAAAAAGTTTAAAATAGAATTAATTGCTAAGCCACCTCCTAAGTTAAAACATCTTCTATACAGAGCTTTTGATCCGGTTCCACAAGATGATCTAGCAGGGGTATATGAAATTCCATATGAGAATGAAGAGGGGGATATTAATTTTTATATCGGTATGACAGGTAGAAAGTTTGGGGTTAGAAAGAAAGAGCATGAATGTGACAAAAAATTTGGTAGGGATAAGACTGCGTTATCAAGATTGTTTTTAAAGAGGGGGGTTAAAATTTGTTTTAAAGATAGTAGATTAGTGTTCATTTCCAGTTTATTCCGAAAATTAATCATCCGTGAATCCATAGAGATATATTCTAGGAGGGATAGAGTTTGTAATGATTCTTATTCTTATGACATTCCGAGTTTGTGGTTAGAATTACTTAATAAATATTTAAAGGATGAGTCTAATAGGAGGAACCGCGATGGCATTGGCTATTCACGATCATAGAGGGCGCAATATTTTATGTTTTAGGGGTTTTAAATTACCTTTATATCCAGAGTCATTTAGTTTTTCTACTTTTTTAATTTTAATTTTATACTTTTTAAATTTAATATATGGTCAAAATTTATTATATTTATATGCCGTGTTGGCAATGGCTATATTCACGATCATAGCGGGCGCAATGTTTTGTTTTGATTTTTAAATTATATTTATATCCAGTGTCATTTAATTTTCTACTGATTTTATATGTTATGAATACGGTTCTTATTAATGAACCGAAACATGTCAACTCTTTAATTTAATTTTTATTTGTGACACCTTCTAAGTAAATAAATATGAAATGTTTTTATACTCGCGATCTAATTTTCATAGCGCGGCCAAATTCTGTTTGGTAATTTATTTTGAGACAGTGTTACTTTTGGTGACAAGAGACCGCCTACGAAAGGGTCGAAAAATTTAAAATGCTTATAACTCACCATCTAGTTTTCGTAGCGCGGCCAATTTTCGTTCTGTTATATATTATGAGACAGTGTTAATTTTTGGTGACAGGAGACCCCCACGGTGAGGGTCGAAAAATTAAAAATGCTTATAACTTGCGATCTAATTTTCGTAGCACGGCCTAATTTTCTTTGGTAATTTATTATGAGACAGTGTTAATTTTTGGTGACCGAAGACTCCCCATTGTAAGGATCGAAAAAATTAAAATGCTTATAACTCGCGATGTAATTTTCGTAGCGCGGCCAAATTCTGTTTGGTAATTTATTATGAGTCAGTGTTAATTTTTGGTGACAGGAGACCCCCACGGTGAGGGTCGAAAAATTAAAAATGCTTATAACTCGCGATCTAATTTTCGTAGCGCGGCCAAATTTTGTTTGGTAATTTACTATGAGACAGTGTTAATTTTTGGTGACAGGAGACCCCCACCCCCACGGTAAGGGTCGAAAAATTTAAAATGCTTATAACTCGCGATCTAATTTTCGTAGCGCGACGAAATTTTGTTTGGTAATTTATTATGAGACAGTGTTAAGGTTTCGTGACAGGAGACCCCCCCACGGTGAGGGTCGAAAAATTTAAAATACTTATAACTCGCGATCTAATTTCCATAGCGCGGCCAAATTCTGTTTGGTAATTTATTATGAGACAGTGTTACTTTTGGTGACAGGAGACCCCCCCCCCCCACGGTGACGGCCGAAAAATTTAAAATGCTTATAACTCGCGATGTAATTTTCGAGGCGCGGCCAAATTTTGTTTGGTAATTTATTATGAGACAGTGTTAATTTTTGGTGACAGGAGATCCCCCACGGTGAGGGTCGAAAAATTAGAAAAGCTTATAACTCGCGATGTAATTTTCGTAGCGCGGCCAAATTTTGTTTGGTAATTTACTATGAGACAGCGGTAATTTTTGGCGACAAGAGACCCCCACGGTGACGGTCGAAAAATTTAAAATGCTTATAACTCACGATCTAATTTTCGTAGCGCGGCAAAATTTTGTTTGGTAATTTATTATGAGACAGTGTTAATTTTTGTGCACAGCAGACCCCCCCCCCCACGGTGAGGTTCGAAAAACTTAAAATGCTTATAATTCGCGATCTAATGTTAAAACTGTTGTTAGCTTTCGTTTTTTCAAAAACTAAAACAAAATCACTTCACCTTTTTTCATTCACGTATAAAAACATTTCATATTTATTTACTTAGAAGGTGTCACAAATAAAAATTAAATTAAAGAGTTGAAATGTTTCGGTTCATTAATAAGAACCGTATTCATAACATATAAAATCAGTAGAAAATTAAATGACACTGGATATAAGTATAATTTAAAAATCAAAACAAAACATTGCGCCCGCTATGATCGTGAATATAGCCATTGCCAACACGGCATATAAATATAATAAATTTTGACCATATATTAAATTTAAAAAGTATAAAATTAAAATTAAAAAACTAGAAAAACTAAAGTAATTATTTTGTTTTTGATGGTAAAATTTATAAACAAAACATGGGTGCCCCTATGGGTTCTCCTATTTCGGGTTTTTTAGCTGAGTGAATGAAAATGTAAAATGAAATGAATGAGTAAAATGAGGCCTTTTGAAGAGAATATTTTCGCAAAGTTCGAGAAAGTTCCTAAATTTTGGAAGAGGTATGTTGACGATGTGTTTTTAATTTGGGAGGGGGGAGTTGAGTCTTTCATTGTTTTTGTAGATGAAGTTAATAAACTGGATAGGAATATTCAATTTACGTTTGAATTGGAAAATGATCGTGCTATTTCATTTTTAGACCTGTGGCTTATTAGAGAGGGTTCTATGTTAAAAAGGAAAGTTTACAGGAAAGATATAGCTAGTCAGCATATTATTCCATTTTCTGCGTATTCACCCTTTGGGTATAAGTTTTCTACATTCCGGTTCATGGTTAATCGTGCGTTTATTATTTGTTCTGATGAATTTTTGTATGAAGAGTTGAATTATATTTTTAATATTGCTAAGTTGAATGGTTACAAAAAGGATAAAATTAATAAATTGATTAAAAATTATAGGGATAAAAATAATTCTCAGGTTAATTGTAATTTGGTTGATAATGCCTTTGAGAAGGGGGAAGAGATTGGGGTTAAAAGACTATCGTTTCCTTATATAAAGGGTAATTTTGAGAGGCTTAAAGCTAAATTAAAAAAGTTTAAAATAGAATTAATTGCTAAGCCACCTCCTAAGTTAAAACATCTTCTATACAGAGCTTTTGATTCGGTTCCACAAGATGATCTAGCAGGGGTATATGAAATTCCATATGAGAATGAAGAGGGGGATATTAATTTTTATATCGGTATGACAGGTAGAAAGTTTGGGGTTAGAAAGAAAGAGCATGAATGTGACATAAAATTTGGTAGGGATAAGACTGCGTTATCAAGATTGTTTTTAAAGAGGGGGGTTAAAATTTGTTTTAAAGATAGTAGATTAGTGTTCATTTCCAGTTTATTCCGAAAATTAATCATCCGTGAATCCATAGAGATATATTCTAGGAGGGATAGAGTTTGTAATGATTCTTATTTTTATGACATTCCGAGTTTGTGGTTAGAATTACTTAATAAATATTTAAAGGATGAGTCTAATAGGAGGAACCGCGATGGCATTGGCTATTCACGATCATAGAGGGCGCAATATTTTATGTTTTGGGGGTTTTAAATTACCTTTATATCCAGAGTCATTTAGTTTTTCTACTTTTTTAATTTTAATTTTATACTTTTTAAATTTAATATATGGTCAAAATTTATTATATTTATATGCCGTGTTGGCAATGGCTATATTCACGATCATAGCGGGCGCAATGTTTTGTTTTGATTTTTAAATTATATTTATATCCAGTGTCATTTAATTTTCTGCTGATTTTATATGTTATGAATACGGTTCTTATTAATGAACCGAAACATGTCAACTCTTTAATTTAATTTTTAATTGTGACACCTTCTAAGTAAATAAATATGAAATGTTTTTATACTCGCGATCTAATTTTCATAGCGCGGCCGAATTCTGTTTGGTAATTTATTTTGAGACAGTGTTACTTTTGGTGACAAGAGACCGCCTACGAAAGGGTCGAAAAATTTAAAATGCTTATAACTCGCGATCTAATTTTCGTAGCGCGGCCAAATTTAGTTTGGTAATTTATTATGAGACAGTGTTAATTTTTGGTGACAGGAGACCCCCACCCCCACGGTGAGGGTCGAAAAATTTAAAATGCTTATAACTCGCGATCTAATTTTCGTAGGGCGGCCAAATTTCGTTCTGTTATATATTATAAGACAGTGTTAATTTTTGGTGACAGGAGACCCCCCATGGTGAGGGTCGAAAAATTAAAAATGCTTATAACTCTCGATCTAATTTTCGTAGCGCGGCCAAATTTTGTTTGGTAATTTATTATGAGACAGTGTTGAATTTTGGTGACAGGAGACCCCCTATAGTGAGGGTCGAAAATTTTAAAATGCTTATAAGTCGCGATCTAATTTTCATTGAGCGGCCAAATTTTGTTTGGTAATTTATTATGAGACAGTGTTAATTTTTGGTGACAGCAGACCCCCCAAGGTGATGGTCGAAAAATTTAAAATGCTTATAACTCGAGATCTAATTTTCATAGCGCGACCAAATTCTGTTTGATAATTTATTATGAGACAGTGTTACTTTTGGTGACATTAGACCCCCTCACAGTGAGGGTTGAAAAATTTAAAATGCTTAAAACTCGCGATCTAATTTTCGTAGCGCGGCAAATTTTGTTTGGTAATTTATTATGAGACAGTGTTTCTTTTGGTGACAGGAGACCCCCTATGGTGAGGGTCGAACAATTTAAAATGCTTATAACTCGCGATCTAATTTCCGTAGCGCTTCCAAATTTTGTTTGGTAATTTATTAAGCTATTGCATAGCTTTTATCACGGGATTTGAGCGCGGCGACCGAATCTAGAGATCCCGTAACTAGAAAAAACCTAACATTTCGGCTAACGTCGTTTCTGTTCGGCAGACTTGGGCACGGTATCCTTCGGTATACTTCGGCAGATATTGACGCATTTTTTTTTCAGATATTTAGAGGATATTAAGTCTCAAACTTATGTTTCTTATTTCAGTTACCATAAACCTATTGTTTCAATTATAAAAATTATTGATTAACCTACATGTATTGTACGATAATAAAAATATTTTAAAGGACATTAACTTCTCATTTATTCAATAAAAGAAAAAAATTTGTTTTTTTATCGGTCATCACGCTCAAAAGTGTAACTTGAATTAATATCAAAGAGAAAGAAAAAACTTGAATTAATATCAAAGACAAAAAAAACTGCATAAATAAAAGATATATAAATAATTATAATTGCATAAGTTGATAAAAAATGCTATGCAATCGCTTTACCGCGGCAGTCCCCGAGTGCCACATGTATTTTTTTTTATATTGCAAATACTTAAAGTTTATTTATTTGTTTTCTTTTGCATTGAAATTAGTATTAAGTTATCTTTAAAATATATAAGAATGTATTTTACGAAGCATAACATTTTCTATAAGCATATCAAAATTAGAAAACATAAAAATTTGAAAAGGTGTCCACAATTTTAGTCACCACAGTAGATTTAGAAAATTTGCGAGAAAACTTTCTTTTTCACGTTTTTAAAGTTTGTTAATTAAATAGTACTTTATGTGAATCTTCTTTCCAAATCCATTTCAAATCTTCACACAACGAACTTGCGTTGCTATATGTTCATATCATAAAAATCATATTATAATGAATGTTATAACAATGCTTATAATTTAAGACTTAAATAATGCTACCTAAAAATTTTAATCTCTTCAGGTCCGCTATATCCTATAGGGCAGACATCAGAACTAAAAAAAATAGCAATTTGTTTTTTCTGGAGCTTTTTTAGTGAGATACAGGGTGTCCAGCAAATAACACCCTGATTTCAAAATTAAATTTCTCTAAAACAAAGATTGATAGAATTATGCTGTAATCGGTTTGTTTATTAGGTAAGCTGTAAAAATCTTATACAGGAGTTTCGAACAGTGAATATTTTGAAAAATTGTGTTCTGATTGCAAAAAATATTTTGATTTGACATTTGTCTTGTTTTAGATTGCTTGCTGAGTTTTTTGGCTTAAAGTGCCATAGTTCAAGATTTTCGGAATTAAATTTTTAAAATTTTGAAATTCAAGAAATTTAGTTCGAAGCATCGTTAAACTATGGCACTATAAGCCGAAAAGCTCATTCTCAGCAAGCAATCTAAAACAAGAAAAATGTCAAATCAAAGTATTCTTTGCAATCAGAACACAATCTTTTAAAAATATTCACCGTTCGAAACTTCTGTATAAGATTTTTACAGCTTACCTAATAAACAAACTGTTTATAGCATAATTCTATCGATCTTTGTTTTTGAGAAATTTAATTTTGAAATCAGGGTGTTATTTGCTGGACACCCTGTATGTGTTAAATTAAAATGGGTTGAAGTAAAAATGTATGAAATGTACAAAATGAAAACAGAATTAATTCATCTATGTGTTGTTAAGATATCAATCGTAGATATCATTAGTAATAAAAAAATATTAAATATATAATTTTTTTTATTTTTATCATTGTTTTTCTAATGCAAAAAGTATAAAATGAAATAAAAAATTTTAAGTGATTGCTGAAAAATGTGCTTTTTGAATCCTTATGCATAATCAAATTTTATACGCAGAAATGATTTTTAATATATTTCGCTTTTTAATACTTCTTAGTTCACACTATGTTAATATAAATTCATAACTAAAGTGGAAAATAAATCCAGAAGTCTGAAGAAGTTAATATATTACGGGTCAGTATATTCAGTATTTCCAAACAATAATTTATCAATATGAAAGAACTTACAAATGCTGGCATAATTTGCAAATATATCCATATATATACCCATATTAGTAATCATAATTATGCATAATGTAGTATAGATATTACATGCAAGTATAATTTACAAGTTGTGATTGTTTTCAAAGAAGTGCCAATATTTCTGAATGTATAAATATTTATTATACTATGAAATTCCAATGAATCCATAATGTAGATATGCTAATTTTAAATTATTCTTGCGTACTATTAATTTTATCACAGACTTGATGTTATGCTACAAATATTCTCAATGTAAAATAAATAAATCTAATATTGTGTCACATTGGATCCGTATTTGTTTTCTACATGACATGTTGATTTTCAAGAAAACGCTTGATTTTGCAGATTTTTACAGCTCAATGGCAAAGCATTATCTTTTTGCGTATTATTACTAGACATATTCAATTAAACTTCTTCATCATTTAATAACTGTATTTTAAATCTCACAATGAGATATGTTTACAATACATTAAAGAGTAGATAACACTAGACGATTAAGTTGGAAGATATTTGTATTACTATCATATAGTAATTCGCGATACAATATGTCTAACCACAGAACTTTTGTCAGTTATATAGGTTCATGAATATGTGAAGGAAAGTATTTAAAAACTTTTGAGATAATTACTGCTCTGAAAGTAGAAATTAAAGGAATACTGGTAATAGAGAAGGCTGATTATGATGTTCTTAAAATATTTATTTTTTAGAATTTATTTTTTGTAAAATGCTGTGGTTATCTGTCACTGGTTCAAAAATTATTATCAGTCATATGCTTGTGATCTTCCATTCATTTTTCAGAATTATTCATTCAGAATAGATTGTTTATGTATTAAACACGTGTGAGGTATTAAATGCTAAAAAAGAGCTTGAAATCTAGAAAGACTGAGTTACCTTAAGAATATCTCAAAACAACTATTCTGTCAAAAACATTGTCAATACAAATGTTCAGAATATTAAAATTCGGAATATAATGAGCATCCACATTAATGTTTTTGTTCAAAATTAAGGTCGCAATTATAATTTCAAAATTTTCTCTTAAACGTTAATCAAGAGCTTGAAACTAAGAGAGACCAGATTAGTTTAACAATATCTCAATGGATTAAAAAAAATGTGTTTTTAGACTATAAATATAAGCATATTTACTAACTCTCACCTAATTATGAGGGAGAAAACATAGCATATTCATCCTAGATCTAAAATGAATAGACTAAAACAATTCCCAACTTTCCTCTGATTAATTCCAAATTTGGTCTTTCCGCCCTCTTTTACTACTGGGCTAGGAGAGACCAGATTAGTTTAATAATATCTCAAAACTGTTATGGATTAAAAGAAATGTGTTTTTAGAGTATAAATATAAGCATGTTTACTAACTCTCACCTAGTTATGAGGGAGAAAACATAGCATATTCATCCTAGATCTAAAATGAATAAACTAATACATTTTTCAACTTTCCTCTGATTAATTCCAAATTCGGTCTTTCCCCCCTCTTTTACTACTGGGCTATATCGAAAATTTAACACTTTTGGGATTTATTAAGAGAATGCTTTTAAACATGAACTTAAAAGTATAATATAGATTAAAGACACAGAATAATTTTTTTAGGTACTGAGCCCTGTTAAAGTACAAACACATTACGACGCAACGCGATAAAAGTATAAATCACAAAAACACTACTGTTGATTTCGTGACATTGCTGCAGCGTAAAAATAAAAATAAAATAACTTATTTATGATAGCGACTCTCAAACTCTGTTATTAAGCGGCTCATATTGAAGATAAAAAAAAAATGTATTCCATGTATCGAGCCTTTTGTTCTATTTTTCATACGAAAAAGGCGAGCATTCATTAAAACTAATTTTATATACGAAAATTATAGGTACGCATAAAGAACAAAAAGAAAGCATATGTACACGAAATCATAGTAACGGTATATTCACAAGTAAATAATCGTATGAATGATACTGAGGTATAAAAATACAAAGTGGCCACCGATGATGGAATTTATCAGGGATAGAAAGTATTTTCTTATTGAGAAATTCGTGTTATTTAATAGTTTAGAGTAAATGAATTTTTCAATAAAGAATTGAAAAAAGGAATTCTGTTTTTTTCTAAATTTAGTATCGCCCCCGTTGAAAAAAGACACATATAAGCATATAAATATAGATAGTACAAAACATATTTCAGTTTTAAGACTTAAAACACAGGTTTTTATTTTGTATAATAAAACTCTGAATAACACACAAATTCGGCAAACAGCGATGTCGTCATTCAAGAAGTCTGACTAACACAATCAGCTACCTAATGATTTCTATGACTTAATTTGTTTGTAACATTAATATAGATACTTAAATATAGTTTATGCTCCATGTTTTATCAGAAATTGTTAAATTTGCTTTTTCAAAATAGCACGTATTTTAATTGCATTTTTTAAATTTGTTATGGGAAAATGGTAATGAAAATGTATAATTCTCATTTTTAACTATTTTTCCTTTACTTTCTACAGAACTAGAATACTTCAGTTGCCAACATTAAACAAATTGCGCTAAAAATTACAAAAAAATTGCTATCTCGAAACTAAATTGGGATGTAGTTTTCAAAGAAATTGCATTTAAAAATACTTTATTTCCAGATACGATAGTATAAAAAGTGAAAATGTGAGATGCTTAGCAATTAAAAAATTGCAATAGAGATTACCTGCATTTAACCGCACAATGTTACATCTGCTTTGTTTTACGACTAGCTTATATAACGGAATTTTACGCCTTTTGGAGACGACATATTAATTGCTGGATTAACGAAATAGTATATCGAAGGCTAATAAGAACATGTCAGTATCTTCCTTGAAAGACATTCTGATCAGTGGTCACTCTGATATTAAGCATAATCTTCTATATGTCATTTTTTTTTTTTTTTTTTTTTTTTTTTTTTGCTTTAATAGCTTTTAAAATAATGGATGATTCGGCCCCTATAAACTACGCTCTCATTCCTGTTCATATTTCGCAAACTATAAAAAGCACTTATTTATTCTGTTTGAAAAATAATAAGGAAAAACTAATTCTGATTTTGAACTGTAACATAGGCAATATTATTATACGAGTATTTTCAGCATCGCGCAATTCTCTTCATTTACTACTTTCAGCAAGTTATCATTTATTCCTTGTTTTAATGTTTTCATTCTGTTTTGACAGTCACATGTAAATACATTTTTTTAACTGAAAAAAAATGTTATTATTTGCACTATATTACGGTTTCCCAACTACATAAAATGCGATATTTCCAAAATATGAAACAAATCTTTATTGAAATGATAAGAAATTCAATAAATAAGTGCCAAAATCCCGAAAAAATTAGTCTAATTTTAAAAATGATTTCAACTGTCTACTTCAAACTCATCAAGTATGTCTTTCTAAAAAATTGTTAAATTATTATGCATGGTTTTTAATCTTATAAATTTTTTTAACTATTCTATTTGAAATTCAATTTCAACATTAAATAACATTTACAATAAAATCACTACGAATAATTGATTTGTAAACTATCTATTTCACCATCTTTAAGAACATTTTTCTATAAAGCTACCAATTTTCATACTTTTGCAAAGTTTTTTAAGATAATTTAGAGAGATCTCTAGTTACAAAAAATTCATTTACGGCGGTGACAACGTTAGTTACTTTTGTTTAGAATAATAAGAAAATATTTATAACGTTGGTTGCCATAGTAAAAAAACCAGAAAGAAAAATCAAACGTTAAGTATGGATATTGAAACGCTTTGCAACTCTTCCAGAGCAACAAAATTACGCCATTTAATGAGGTAAAGAAAATACCTATGTAAACATTTTAGAAAACTCACTTATCAACTATCTTGAAAAATGTTAAAAATAAAAATAAAAACACCAAAAATGGTATACTATTATATATATTTATGGTGCTATATTGATTTATTGACAGGCTTATGGTCACTTAAATGAATATGCACGGATATGAGTATACAATAAATGGGAAATTTAATAAGCATGTAACTATTTCTGGTAAAACATTTAAATATTCTAGTTTTAAATCTAATATAGTCCATGCTTTTAAAATTCATCCGGCATGTTCTCCTAATTATGTTTTAGTTTTGTGTATGCGTTACACCTTTAAATGTATGTGAGAATGTAGTTTTGCGATCCTGTGTGAATGTATAAATGTATATATGTAATGTATGCATGCACTGTATCAGAAATAAACATTTCTAATATGATAGATAACAATCATACCTAGTTTAAATGTATACGAAATGTCCCAAACAATTATCTTTAGAAATATCTATTTATCGGGTAGCTAAATTCATTTCGAATTGCTTGTGAGTAAATAATGTTTAAATACTTTATGTGTAATGAATACGAAATATAAAGACTGCATTTATGTAATAAATTAGGAAAACCACAATAGTCTCTGTCATAGTTTAAGCATTCCAGAAATGTTTCAACAGATTACATATGTATGGATGCAAATATGTGTGTTGGAATGAATGAATTCATATAGTAGATATTTATAAATATATAATAATGTGACATGCACTTACCCAGAAATTCCGGCATGATTTGATGGGACTACGCTCAAACAATCATATTGTTCCCATAGTGCACATCGTCGAAATATTTCATCACATTTCATAGATATAAATGACTATGTTAGTTTTATCTGATCACTTGTTAACAGAAGGTTTACATGGTATTTTGCTTCTAGAAATGAATTAAACAGCATAAAAGCAATCAAGAAAACAATACCGTTCTATATATGCTCCCCTTCTTCCTATCTCAGGTTTAACAAGTATTGCCAAAAAATAAGTTCTATAATATCCCTTAATATTATGTACACTCAAACGCGTTTGTCTATGTACCAAATACATATAGGCTGTACAAAAAAGTTAATAATTTCTTTAGAATTCCTTCACATCCAGTACACTCATACACTTGTGCCTGCGAACAAAATACATGCATACAGTAAAAAAAAAAAAAAAAAAAAAAAAAAAAAAAAAAAACCTAGTCGTTGGGGGCCACCGTAATACATACCCATCATGGATATGTATATGAAAATAAAACATGTGAAAACTATTTATACCATGCATTGCAATTCATAAACAAAATTTAAATATTGTTAATATACATAGTAATTCTTAATTAAAGAACTGCTGAGTACCAATTTCGACAAATTATATAAAACGCCAAACTACTCAAGTAGTACCGAACTGCGTAAAAGAAACATCCTTATAACTCCAAAAATAATAATTATATTAACTTACAATTAACTGCGTCGAATTAAGCGTCTCATGTCCAGTTAAAATATACTTCTGAATTGAAATTTGAATGAAATACAGGGTCATGAAAAATCGAAGAATGTGGAAAACATGATTACAAATATCTCGACAACTAATAATCCAATCGACTTCGTTCTATATGCAAAATGTGTGTTATTTTATTGCCTTTTACGTCCATTCCTTATAACAAAAAAAATTCGAATACCTTTCATCAGAACGAATTTTTCGAGAATCCGAAAAAAATAGTTCCGGATAATCGAGGTTGCTGATATTAAATAGGGTTCGTCCCATTCTTACATACTAACTACATACAAAATTTCAAGTCTCTAATCTCAATTTGTTCAGTAGTTAGAGCGTTTACAGACAGACAGACTGACGGACGGCAAATTTTTTTTTCTAAAAATATGTTTTTCGGAATCTCCACTATCTAAAACATGTAAATCCGTCAAAAATTTTTTTTCGATTTTCAAAACGATTGCAAGACGTACCCTATACTACGTATGATGAGTAAGTAAAAAAAAAAAAAAAAAAAAAAAAAAAACGTTAAGAACGTCTATGAAATCCCTTCATATTCAGTACACTCACACATTTATACCTGTATACCGAATTCATATACACTGTAAATAAACAAACAAACCTTACTAATTTATATAGAATTTCATCATATTCAGTTTACGCTTACAGTTATTCCATTGTACTGAACCCATATACGCTGTAAAAAACAAATATTAATAACTTATTTAGGATCTCTTCATATTCTGTTCACTCATACGCTTGTGATATTGTACCGAACACATAAACACTGTAAAAGAACAAATGTTAAAAATTTTCATAAAATCATTTCATATTCAGTACGCTCATAAACTTTTACTTTTGTACCGAATACATACATACTGAAAAAAAATGTTAAGGTTTTTTATATAAGGTACCCTGGGGTAATAACGCCACGTTAAGCTTCTACCAATTTTCACGGCTCAGTTTTAGTTGGTATTTTTGAAGTAAATATATGATTTAATACAGCAACTCATTGACTATCTATATAAAAAAATAATTTAACAGATATGTATTCATAAAATGTAATGGCGTGATTTCTTGACCAATGCTATTTGGCGTTTTTACCCATCTATATGGGTAATAACGCCATGCAAACAAAACTATGAAATAAGATGGAATAATTGCATGTAGATTGCCCAATTCTAAAAATACAAACTCTACAAACTTAGAAATTGACAAATTGCATTTTAAGCTATTGAAAATGTTCAATTTTTTGTGAAAGTGTAAGAAAAATAAAGGTGTGGTGTGTGTGTGGGGGGGGGGGATGAGGCAAAAGAATATCAGACCGTGAGCTTCTTTTTGCTTAAAAAGGGCCGCTTAAATAGAATTATTAGAAACATTGCACAGTTTTAACTGTATTTATTTGAATCAGTATTCAGGATGTAGCCCGGTCACTGTAGGGAATCAACCGAGGTATTAATGCCAAGGATTGGCGTTATTACCCCGTTATAATTATTGCGCTGTACATTTTAAATTACAAATTATGTCGAGAAGATATCCAAAATTTTTAACAATATTTTGAAAATCCATGAAATGTACTACAAATTTATGTAATTAACAAAGTATTTCCGGATTAAAAAAATAGTCTTCACATCACAAAACGTATCTCGCAAATTTTAGATCAAGCGTTAATTTTAGTTGCTTGTAAAAACAATAAGACCTACAAATGGAACAAAATAACTTGAAGCCGTTTTTTGCAATTTATATGACTCAAAACTCTTCTGCGCAGAGCACATGGGTGTCATTTACCAGATTATTTCATAATTATGCAAAATATTAGCACTTGGCGTTATTACCCCGCCTGGCGTTATTACACCAGACCACCTTATTTCCTTTATATTCAATACACTCATACATTTGTGCCTTTGTATCGAATACATTCACACTGTAAAAAACGAATGTTAAGAATTTTTATACAATTCCATTATATTCAGTGCACTCATCTACTTGTACCTATGTACCCAGGGTTGTAGTCGTAAAAATAACAGAGTATATACGCTCTAAGCAGAAGGTATACGCTCAAGACAGAGAGTATACTCTAGAGTATGTATATTGTAGCTTTCTTGAGAAACTGAAAACGTATGGTTTTCCTTTAAAACATACAGAAGGTATACGGAATATACACTCTACTACATCCCTGTATGTACCAAATATATACATACTGTAAAAAAAAAATGCTGAGAATTTCTATATAACCTCTCTTTTTTTCAGTACACATGTGCGTATGTACCAACTACTGTAAAATGTTAAAAAATAGTGCTTAATCCAATAAATTATAATGTATTCATGAAGGAAAATACAAAATAACCTCTTCGGAGTTGCTCTTGATTCCGAAATGTGTTCTTTGCCTTTAGAAACCTCAGCAAACATATACGCTAAAACAGTACAACCGTTTTTTAATCGAGAAAAATATATCTACGAATGAAAATATAAAATAACTCAATTTTCTAGATTTAAAGAAGTATTTATAAAAACAAATTTCATTTTCTTGCCACTTATTTTCACATACGTTACCAAGTAGTCTCCTTAGTGCATTATTGAGTTTTCTCAAACAGGAGAATGATGCTATCAATTTTTAATTAATTTGAACTGTCTAATGTACTTTTTAGAGGCGAGAATAGCAAAATGTAACATTAATTTTAATGTTAATGTCACTGTAGTTAATTTATCACGTTTGACTGTAAAACATGTTTCTTGACCATGAAAATGATCCCTTAAGAATTGATAGCAGCCGAAATGTTTATGTTTCGTATTGAAAAAGCTGATTAACATTCGGAAACATTTACTAAAATCAGTGGCAGCGAAATAAATATTGTTTTGATAAATGTTTTATTGAACTCTGAAAAATATATTAGCTTTTGTGTTTTTAAAAGATAAAAATTGCCGTTTAGAAATTTTCAGTAAACCAGAATAATTTTTTTTTTATATTTTCTTTTGTTATGATACTATATTTTCTTAGATAAAAAAATATTTTTCTTGATTTATAAAGTTACTACGGGGTTCTGTCTCCTGCGAGCAACGCTCTTCAACCTCTGTTCAGACACTGCAGCCGCTAAAAAGTAAATTACCCCGTTATGGAATATTGAATAATATTATCACAAACGGCGACCGTTTTCTGCATTTTTGTTTCCATGCTTTTCCGTTTGATTGGGTTATTTCCCGATTCCCATTACCTTCAGATCCCATGGCTTTGTCGCTAATTGAGACGGCCGTTTTTTTCTGAGGGAGAGGGGGACTAAAAGGAAAGATCAAATAAACATTTAAAAGTCACCTTATACAAAATAGTTACATAAGAATATCTCTTCCCGACGTTACGAACAAATTCTTCCTTTGCGTTTGCATACATAATACCTGTTTTTATACATGGAATGTTCTGCGTGGTATTTTTCTGGGTTGAGAGATGAAAAAGTTTAGAAGTACAGATAATTTCCATTACTTCCATAATATTGTGTTGAAAGAAAAATTAAACACCCTGAAATCCAATCAATTTGGAAATTAAGGATAGCGAAAATGTATTGAAACAAGAAAGAAAAAATCATCTGTCAGGCAGAAATTATAAAACCCTTTTTAAAACCTTCAGAGTAATGCACTATTTAATAGGTTAAAATATTAAGCCCAATTGAATCATATGAAAATGCATAATACATTTTAAAATACAATTTCAACTGTTTCCATCTACACTCAGAAAATTATCCGAAATCTCTGGGCAGCCCAGCATATGATGTATAGATTTATATCTATTAACTATATTCATGCCGAAATTTATTTCGCTAAGAAATACATATATATCACTAGAAAATTTCTCTTTAGCAATTTTCTCTCACAAGGAAAATGGTGCATGAACTCTATGTATCCCTGTATATAGAGTGCAAATTTCATATACAATGAATAACATACAAAAAATAGTTAGATTTAAAAACTCATACCAAATTTTAAAACACTTTTCCTGCAATTATTACTTAAAGACCGATTTCTTTTTGTGTCTTCTTCTAAATGAAAGACAAATATTATGAATGCTCTATTCAGTCGTAATCGACTCGCAGTAAAATTCCCCGTTTTATTTCAGAAATACTTACTTATAACTTGAAAATTTCTCTATAGCAATTTTCTCTAATAAAGAAAATGGTACATGAATTCTTTATATATCCCTGTATACAGGGTGATTCAGCTCGTCGGTGACAAACTTTAAGGATCGATAGAGCACACCTAGACGAACATTTTTGAATAGGGAATGTAGGGTCCCTGACGCGATGGTAAGGCGCTAGGCGCTTTCGAAAATTTGGGTGCCGAAATTCGAAACGTCATAAAAACTAGGGAAATGGTTAGATTTTCTTGCTTGTTGCGTCGAAATGATTCTGTTTGTTTAGACTTTCTTCAGTACCAATTTGATAAGCGTATCTCTTAAAACATGGATAGGGGGCGCTGCAGACTTTGGAGAGCTAGACAACAACTTTAAGCCCGTTATTTTGATAATTTAACACATGCTCGCCAAAGTTTATACTCTAACTTAAAGTTTGAACCCAAAAGTAGAGCCCTGCAAAAAGCGTAAGAGCCGGAATAAAATGTCAAAGTACAGGGTGGTCGAAACTCGAAGGCTCCTAAGAGATAAACAAACAGATTTCTTGACTTATGGCATGCATTTTCATGATTCTGTTTGCTGGGGCTCTCTGAAACTCAGTTGAACGGTACAAAAAGAAACATCGATAGGGGGCGCTTTGGGCAAAAAACATAATTCGTTGACATTTCGGACGCTAACTGGAAACGGGGAGCTACGATCAGTTAGAAACAAAACAAGAGAGTAATTTACTTATCATAAGAAGCTATTAAAACTGCAGTTTGTTTGTTTTTTTTAACAAACATAGCTGGTTTCAATCATGCACAATGCGCGCAATAAAATTTACATAAGGTGCTTTTTGTTGATTTATGCAAAAGATATCGTACCATATCGATATGCAAAAGATACGTAATGCGTAGACGACAACGCGAGATGACGTAGTTGTATGCGCAGACACGACTTTTGAACGTGCGGTACCTACTTAAGCTTCGGGTTACTTGTCTGCAGATCGGTAGTAGGATGGAACGGTACACAAACTCTGAATTGGCTGACATGCATTTGGCGTATGGCGCTGCTGGTTGTAATGGACGAGCCGCTCAGCGGTTGTACGCCGAGCGTTACCCCAACAGGCAAATCCCCTGCCATGCCTTCTTCGCTCGAGTACACCAGAGGTTGTCCACAACGGGATCTTTAGACGGAGGCAGGCCTGAACGGGAGCGATCAGTGAGCACCCCCGACAACGAAGAGGCTGTGCTTAACCTGGTTGAGGACAACCCAGGTCTTAGCACGAGAGATATCGCCAGACATGTTGGCATTTCGCAAGCAACTGCGTGGCGCATCTTACGTTCCCGGAATCTGCACCCCTACCACATCCAGCGGGTGCAGTTGCTCAGAGAGCAGGATTTTGGCCCTCGAGTGGAATTCTCAAGATGGTACTTGGCGATGAGATCCAGGGATCCCCGTTTTGTAAACAGCATTTTGTTTACGGACGAGTCCACCTTCAGCCGGGAGGGAATGTGGAACGCCCACAACAGTCATGTGTGGTGTGATGAAAATCCACATGAAACCAGAAGCCGAGCAGCCCAGGAGCGTTTCTCAGTAAATGTGTGGGCCGGCATTCTGGGGGATTGCCTCATTGGCCCTTATTTGTTACCTGAACGGCTGACAGGTGGAAATTACCTGATTTTCCTGGATCAAGTGCTGCCGCAGCTTCTGGAGGAGGCGCATGTACCCGAAGGTTCGCGTCGCCAGATGTGGTTCCAGCACGATGGAGCTCCGGCCCATTACACGAACGACGTGCGTCTCCATCTAAACGCAAGGTATGGCCAGCGGTGGATCGGGCGTGGGGGTCCAGTTCACTGGCCTGCCCGATCACCAGACCTCACCTGCTTGGATTTCTTCCTTTGGGGTTACCTGAAGGCCGAGGTATACCATACACCTGTCAGCAGTGCTGAAGAACTTGTGGCGCGCATTGTGGCAGCTGCAGGGCAGATCAGAGATACTCCTGGCATTGTTGGAAACACACACTCCTCAATGCGACGGAGGTGCGAAGCCTGCATCATGGCCCAAGGTCGAAATTTCGAGCATCTTCTGTAGTGTTATTTTTTGTAAATAAATTTCCAGTATCATTGATGTTTTTGGTCTAAATTTATTCAGAAGTGTTGAGCAGAGGTAGAAAATGTGTTTTCATTATTACTAACTGATCGTAGCGCCCCGTTTCCAGTTATTGTCCGAAATGTCAACGAATTATGTTTTTTGCCCAAAGCGCCCCCTATCGATGTTTCTTTTTGTACCGTTCAACTGAGTTTCAGAGAGCCCCAGCAAACAGAATCATGAAAATGCATGCCATAAGTCAAGAAATCTGTTTGTTTATCTCTTAGGAGCCTTCGAGTTTCGACCACCCTGTACTTTGACATTTTATTCCGGCTCTTACGCTTTTTGCAGGGCTCTACTTTTGGATTCAAACTTTAAGTTAGAGTATAAACTTTGGCGAGCATGTGTTAAATTATCAAAATAACGGGCTTAAAGTTGTTGTCTAGCTCTCCAAAGTCTGCAGCGCCCCCTATCCATGTTTTAAGAGATACGCTTATCAAATTGGAACTGAAGAAAGTCTAAACAAACAGAATCATTTCGACGCAACAAGCAAGAAAATCTAACCATTTCCCTAGTTTTTATGACGTTTCGAATTTCGGCACCCAAATTTTCGAAAGCGCCTAGCGCCTTACCATCGCGTCAGGGACCCTACATTCCCTATTCAAAAATGTTCTTCTAGGTGTGCTCTATCGATCCTTAAAGTTTGTCACCGACGAGCTGAATCACCCTGTATAAATACAAATTTCATGTACAATCAGTAACATACAAAAAATAGTTAGATTTAAAAACACATACCAAACTTTAAAACACACTTCCTGCAATTATTACTTAAAGACAAATTTCTTTTGTATGTTCTTGTAAATGAAAGAGAAATACTACGAACGTTTTATTCTATCGTAATCGACTAGTAGTAAAACTCCCCGATTTATTTCAGCTTCAATACATTTTAAATAGTATAATCTTATTAAAATACTCTTCAAATAAATTTCCTTATGTATAAAATAATTTTATAGAATTCTTTTGAGTGCTCCTGTAAATGAACTATTAATCGCACATACTGTTTTAAACATGCCTTGGTGGCTTTAAATGACTTTTATCAACTGCATAAATATCCGATTATAATTACGGGAATTCGAGAGTAAAAATGGACAGACAAAGCGAAAGCATTAACACTTTTCAACTTTGATGGAAAGTGCTAATTAGCTGTTATCGTGACAGCATGGAGAACTTCATAAAGTAAAATACAGGGTGTTTGGAAAGTATATGTCAGAAATATAAAAGCAAGTAGAAGAGACCTAAATATACAGATTTCATATAAGTATGTGGATGCATAAAGGCAGCATTGAGATAGTAGAAGGCGCTATTGAGCTTGACGGATGAAAACACTTCGCTTACTTGAATCGTCATTCGCAGGTCCTTACATGAAATGCATTCTGGCGTGCTCCGTATACGTGTAACGACGCATGTTGCTCTAAATCCATGCGGAGAACGATGATTCAGGTCAGCGAGGTATTTTTATCCATTCAACTCAACAGCGCCCACTACTGCCTTAACGCTGTAATTCGGCATTCACATTTCTATATGAAATCTGCTAATTTAGGTTCCTCCACTTGCTTTTTACGGATCGGTTGATTTTAATTATCGTATGTCACGTGCCTTTACATTTCTGACGTACGATTATGAAACACCCTGTATATAGAGAAACCCAAAAATGAACCGTCAGCTTTTGTTATTATTACTTTTTTGAAACTGGAAATCTTATTTATATGTAGAAATAAGTAATGAAATCAAATCTTCTCCTAAATACAACATGAATTTACTAAATATTACCGAACGGCGGTCTGTCCTTCAGGTATTATTTGCTAAAGTCCGAATGCAGTATATCAAAGATCAGCGTCACAAACTATCCAGCGTTATAATCCTGTTTCGTCAGTATTAGAAATTGTTAATAACATTACTAAGCAAATAACCTTTCTCTGCTTTAACTAAATTGATCGTAGAAACAAATATGTGTTCTGCCGTTCGTCTTTATTAAATCTGACAATTGACAAGCACATTTGAAACCCTCGGTTGCTTTCGCTAAGCCCTCCTGGAATAAAACTGTCTCAACTGTACAAGCGTATTTTATTCGGAGCAACAAATATCGTGATAGAAATTTGCAGGATGCATTAGCCTCACCGGAAGCCACTTTCCACATTAATGCAAAGCGTCTTAAAAGCTTTGGCGCCACTTCGTGTGTTTTTTATTTCTTTCGAAGTTTATTTTGAATTCAGAAGGAGTAATGCCAATAAAACATGAATATATCATGAATATAACAAATGTAATAAAACTTATTATTGGTATATTAGAATTTATAAAGGGGAAAAGATTAAAACTTAATTTAGTAATCCAAAACTGTAATTTTGTTTTAATAATCGGCAAGTATAAATACATTTATAACCATAAAGTTTACTATTCAGAGAGAAATTAAATGAATAATGTTCATTGTATGCAGAGCCAACAATGTCAGCCAAGGTCTGTTTACAGACTTTTTTTTTCGAACACTGTCTAGTGAAAAAAATTAAAAGTTATTGACGACCTGTTTTATTCTATTCGATAAAATAATGAAATATTTAGTCAATACTTAATAATACATACTAATATAATTGTTTATGGATCAAGTATGTGTATTTCAGTCTATAAATATATATATATATATTAACAGAGATTAACCTCTGATAAGAATATCTTTAGTTACTTATCCTCATATTTTCAAAGCTTTGTCTTTATTGTATATCATTACAATTAATTTTTAATATGCAGACTGGGGTAGCTTTTCCAGTTCGCTATATATTATTATTATTATTATTATTATTATTATTATTATTATTATTATTATTATTATTATTATTATTATTATTATTATTATTATTATTATTATTATTATTATTATTATTATTATTATTATTATTGCGATTGCTCCATTGCCTCCACTTTTTTGAAACAGTAATATTTGTGTTACATAATGACAGATTAAAAAAGATTAATTATACAATTTCAAATAAGTTCTAAGGAAGCAATCTGAATACTTAAAAAAGTAGGGAATTGACAACACTACACTGGAGACAGTTACTTTTAGATTGGGCGTACTAAATTATATATATAACTTAACACAATATAAAACACAAATGAATTTCCAGCGAACTTGTCATTTCTCTCACACAGCTGAAAATCGTCACGCTTGCTGGCCACCGTTATTTTCGAAAAATTTGCCTCGCCTTATATGATTTATGAGATATCTCTGATAAAATAAGTCACATTTTTCCATTCTAAAATACTGGTAACCAAAAACCATAGTATGTGACAGACATGACAAGTTCGCTGGGAAAAAGCCCAGAGGGAAATTTTCGAGAGTCCGAAAAAAAATAATTACGGATAATCGAGGTAATTGATATTAAATAGGCTTCGTCCCATACAAAATTTCAAGTCTCTATCTCAATTCAGGAGATAGAGTGTATACAGACACACAAACAGACACACAGACGGACGGACGGCAATTATTTTTTCTAAGAATGTGTTCTTCGAAATCTTCAGTATCTAAAATGTGTAAATCCGGCAAAAAAATCGACTTTTAAAACGATTTCAAGACTTCCCTGTACTACGTATGATGGGTAAGTAATAAATGAATAAAAATTATTGAAATTATAAAAATCATTTTATAAACATATACTGGACACTTGCACCATAAAATTTAACTACTAAGAATGTATTTATTAAAAATACAAAACATTGCTCAATGGTGCTAAAAACAAGACCTTTAATATGAACTTGTACAATTAAAATAATATATTATTTTAATTGTACAAGTTCATATTAAAGTTTTTGTTTTGTGTACCAATGAGCAACGTTTTGTATTTTTAATAAATACATTCTTAGTAGAAAAATCATTTTATTAATAAAAGAAATCTTCTTTCGGCAAATGCTTTAGCGTAAATGTACAATAAGCATGGTAATCATGTAATTTAAAGAGAAAACATATAAATTGACACCCCTAGTATTGCCTGTCCTATAGTCCACACATGATAACTTGGAAGATGAATATATTTATTAACACATTTTGGAATCCTTACTAAGAACTAATAGGATTTATTGTTTATATTCTAGTGAAAGAGTAATATGTGAAACCAAGAATTTTCTTACTATACTTACTTGTTTAAGTTCCAATTATCAATGATATATGCTGCTGCACTATATTAAACTGAGATACAGCTTAAAAGACTACAATTTTAAAGCCCAAGCAATTTTTTTGACGTTGGCAATGGTTAAGTTCAATGAGGATTTAAATCTTTGAAAATTGTTATTCATTCTTAACATATTTCAACGTAGTTGAAATGTGTTTATGAATTTGATTTATCTATCTGTTTGTTTATCTGTCCATCCATACTCTAAATGTCGTAAATATAGTCAGGTTGATAAGAGATTCGTAGATGCTGTTGGTATTTACTTTGGATGTTCGGTATTGAAAATGAAATTCGTAGCATTGGTGTTTTATTTACAGGGATACTCAACAATATTCCGTTACATTATAACCTATGGGGAAAATTCGTTTGCGGTGTATTTTAATGATATTAGATTATTTAATAATTGTATTGAAATTTATCAATTTTAGTGAAGTGGAATACAAAACACTTAAATGCTGAATATTGCGGGTATATAATTAATCGTTTATTTACAAAACACACACTGAAAACATAGGACAAATAGCACACTGAGGTATTTGACTACATTACAGCCTCTGAAGAATAACTGCTGAAAATGCGCCTTCAGTTGCGAATTACATTTTAAAATTTAGCAATTTTTTTTTACATATTAGGGTAACATCCCCAATAATTGGCACATTAAGAATTTGTCTTTAAACTTACTTCAATTTTCATTACAAAGAAATTAGAAATTTACTTGGAAATATTTTTAAATCAAAGAATGCATATCTGTGTATCTATTTTGCCCACTTAATGCAAAAAAAAAATTGATAAAGTATTTTTATAGAAATATATTTATAAAAATTTGCTGAAATCACCAATAATTGGCACCTAGAGCACCAATGTATGACACCTTGTGATCCAGTAATTGGCACAAGTTTATATTTTAAAAAAACTTTGCATTTTGCATTGGGTTTAATCGCTTTAAATGAATTTACTGTAGATGAAGATGCCATATTTTAGGTTTTTGAGAGTAAGAAATCAGCATATTAGTCTGAAATGTGAACAGTTTAAAACAATACAATATATTTATATTATTATCCAGTAATTGTCATGCTGTCCCCAGTAATTGTCATATGAAGCTTTAATGGGTTCCAATTACTGATAATATTTCATATTTTCAAATAAAAACAAATGATAAACAAAATGAGTCTATAACTTTAAAAGTACTTCCAAAATAAGTGGTTTAATCTCAAATTCCTTGCGAATTCCTTGTAATTGGAATAGGTGCCAATTACTTGGAACTAGCAAAATTGAAGCACCATTAATTGGCATTTATCATTAATTCAGAAATCCAAATACGAAAATACTTCTACACAATTAAAGTAACTATTTTTAACTAAACAATACTGTTGTCCATTAAAATTTAAAATATATTATAAATCAGATAATAATGAATTGAAAAGCATGCCTTCCTTAAGCCAAACAAGAAGCATTTGCAGCAAAATGGCTAATTTCATACAAACCATAATTGTTTCTCTTTCCTTGGCACTATTTTCATCTAGTAGCATAAACCAAAGTTATAATCTTTAACGTAAATGGGCATATAACTGGTTATGGTCTTGCATTTTTAAAAGACTGGATATAAATCTTATTTTTGGACATGTTTGTAGGATGTGCCAATCACTGGTGCATGCCAATTACAGGGGATGTTACCCTACTTGGTGTTGTATAAATTCCGTAGATCATATATCATTCTACAAAAAAAATCTCATGTGCACGTCTATTTATTGACAGAAATTGCTGAATGGGATATTTCAACAGTGTTATGCGTTTCATTGAACTAACTTTTAGCATACTATATGTACCAAATCATTCTATGGACTTTATAGATTTTAGTTCTGAAATGCAGAAAAAATAAATATAAAAACACACACTTTTATGAACATAATGATTACTTATAAGAGTTCTACAAATTTAATTATGCTGCTTAAACATGTTTTAAATTTATTTACATACTTGAACAAATATATAAATAAAAAATCTTAGATGATTTTTCTATACACACTATTTTATAGAGAATTAAAATGTCTCAGAAAGGTAGCAAGGAATTTTCATTTCCAATGTACGATGATATTACTAGTAATTTATAATTCTCAAACCTAAAATATTCAGAAGAATGTAATTCTGAAATTTTAAATCCGGCCTTTTGTTACCTTGTAACATGAAATTTCATATCAACGTATCCACTTTATAGCAAATTGAATTATATCTTATTCATATAGTTGTGAAATTGAGTTCTGTCGTTCTCATCACAATACATGTGTAAACGATGCATTACTGTTGCAATAAAGATGATGCTAAGCAGTGAATTTTGAAATTGATATAGCGCATAAAATTTTGTTGCGCAGAAACTGTTCAAAAAGTAGAGAAGGATGCGATTTTTGAAAACTTCATGAACATATAATAAACCACGAACATCTTTTTTTATAAATAGCTAATAAATGACTCAACAGGATGGGGGCTGACCGATAATGTTTAAGAGTACAGTGGATGATCAAAACTATTTTTTTTTAATTTTCAATGAATTTTTTAAAAAAATTTCTGGAAATAGTCATAGTGCCTCACTATGACTCATCTCTCACTATGCGATTTTTTAAAAATATATTCAATATTTTGGAGATACAGATATTTTTTTTTTTAATTAACGAAAAATGGCAGTATTTCAAAGTGCTCCATACGCAATCAGTTTACACATACTTGATCAATTTTTTTCCAAAATAACCCTTTTCATACATACAAATAAACGTTACTTAGCATCTTTAGCATATTACTTGTAAAACATTAAAAAAATATTTTAACATAATTTTTTTGTATTTTTCGTTGAAAAAATCCCTAAAAATTTCATATAACAGAAAATAAAAAAATTTTAAGGCGTCTAAACAAGTTTATTTTTAATAACATTTGTTAACACATATATAGAGAGCATTGAGAAAAAAAATCAGAAAAATTGGGCATAGAGTATTGTGCATGGAACATTTTGAAATCATGAAAACGACGAAAATATTAATTCTGAGAAAAACAAGTTTTAGTAACTATTACAATGGTTATAATTGCTCAATATTTTCCTACTGACACAGTTTCAGTTATATACAAGGGATATAATATCATTTTTAGCTTATATGTAAGTGTTTTATGTTTTATGGTGAATTTACATAAAATGTGTGGCTACGACAATAATTCATACAAAGGACGTAAAGTATCTGAATTAAAAAAAAAAAATTCTCAAAACTAATTTTTTTATTTTCTGATGAATTTTTAAAATTTTTTCAGGAAATATTCATGATTTAAATACCTCTTATAGTAAAAATTTTTGTTAAATATATTAAATAGTTGTTGAGAAATAGAATTTTTTTTATTTTACGCTAAAAAGATTGGGGACAAAAAGCAATTCCTCTAAATACATTATAAACAAAAGGTAACAGAAATAATTAAAAGTTACAGTTAAAATATTGTTTTGAGAAATCACAAAATTAATAAGTATTCAGTGCAAATTAATAACATTAAGTAAGGTAAAACGAAAAACAAGGCTAAATTTAACGGCTGCGAATCGGTGAAAAAATAAACAAAGGGACGTGGCAGAATCAGCTGATTGGACAAAAATGCTTGTATCTGCAGTTAAGATAGTCGAAATTGAAAAATTCTCTTTGCTTTTAATAACAGGGAGTTCATATAATGTTATTACAATAAAAAATGAAAATTCGACAATTTTACGACTTTTTGCGATTTTGAAAGTCCACTGTACCCTTAAAATAAAATTTAAAACTAGTCGAATGTGCCACAACCAAAACTTAAACCAATCTTACACATATTAATACTTGAACATTCGTTTCACAGTATCAAAAATAAATGTTAATCTATTCCCATCATCCGGATTCTGAAGGGATAAAATTCTGTGCATTAGTTCTTGAAATATGACTATGCCTTAAATACATCATGCAAAACACAGAAAAGCAGCGCCACCTGTTTGTTAAATAATACTCAAACTAATCAGCCATGACTTACGACAACATCTAACAGAATCTGAAGTTCATGCATTAGTTTAGTTTGTTTTGTGTAGTTGCATGAAAATCCATGCATTAGTTTTTCAGACAGAATTACATAATGGTCAATGGAAAATCGTTTAATGATGAATAAATGATTAATGATGAATCATAATAAATAGATGATCGATAAATGATCTTTAATTTCAATGATGTTACTCTATTTCGAATTTATTGAAATTTAAATACATCGGAGAGGTTGACTATAAGATACTTACTATAGAATATGGTTTTTAAACCTTTATCATACGGTTACAGAGATACATAAAATAATTCGTTTCCAGTACTGTATTTGATCCATAATTACTGGTAGCGAGGTTACAATTTTGGCATGAGTTTTTAAATTTAATTATTATTTTATCTGTAAATCTAAATATAAATCCTATAGATTGTATACAAAACTTCATTAAAGAATTCCTGTACAATTCCGATTATTGCCAGAAATTACTGAATGGGAAATTTCAAGTTGATTATGTGTTTCATAAATAATCTAAATATTCGCATGCTGTGTAGTATATATATATGTATATATATATATATATATAATTATAGATCATACACCAGGTTGTAAAAATATTTCTTATAATTTGTCAGCTATAGATTTGTTAAAAGAAGACATGGATGGGATGCCACGCCTGCTCACATTATATTTAGTTCACAATTAAATTGTTTGAAATCTGCTTAAATTCACTATCTAAAGACAATGAACATTTGACAAAAATTGTCAGTTATAATGAAAAAAAATGCCCAGTTACCTATAAATATTTGAGAAAGATTTTATTATTTATTATGCACAACTGTAAAACATTTAGATTAAAGAGGTAAAAGGTAATAAAGTTACTCTATCAGCGTATATTTGGTATGCAATAAACGTCTTTTTCAGTTTGAAATGCAAAGCAGGCAAATTCTCAGTAAGTAATTGGCAGAGACTTTATAGCTCAATCACATTATCTTCTAATATACATACTTAAAATTCCATTTAATCTACTTCAAAGTATTTGAGACGTGAAACAAATCACACTCTTTTTTCTAGAGTTACACAATTCGAAAAATGACATTTTTCAGAAAAAGGTGCAAAAGGTTTTCAAGCATCAAAACAGATTGTATTTTATTTAAAATGGATTGGAAAGTAAAGCAGATTTTTTTATACCTAGAGTTAAAAACAGTTTATTTATATTAATTAAAGCCATAATACATTTAATTTATCTAAAGAGTTTTAGATAGCAGATTGGAATATCTTTGTAAAAGGAAAATGAAAAAGTTTTTCTAATTCGATCATTTTTAAAGATATTCAATCGTGTTATTAATTACAAATGGGGTAATATGTTTGAGATTCATCCATTGTCAACCCATGGATGCGACTATGCTCGTTAATACGTGCATGAATTTATTTATTTATTTATTTTTGGTACCTGTAATAAGGAAAAATAATATTTGGCTTATTCAATTAGAAAAATACATACTTAAAGGTACTTTCGTTCGAAAATACATACTTAAAGGTCATTTTTTTAAGAAGTTGTAGCAACAGTATAAAATTTGAGTAAAAGATGTGCGCTGGTCCCAAAGTGGTTAACTGCTTCCCTGATTTGCCTGTATGTCATACGGGCAGCGTGGTTTTGCGAATCATGATATACTATTGTCACCAGTAAATTTTTATTGTAAACTTTGTATTGTTTAATCCGAACATTTTTCTGATTCGATTACCAAAAAAATTCTGTTTTTAAAAACCGGTGATAAAAGATTAAAAATTGTGAAAAATGGAGCTTGCGAAAAATTTGCATTATTCGATAGTTCTTATCAAAAATATTGATCAGTTAAGTTGTTAATACCCTAAAAATCATTTTTTCCCTCACTGTAGAATTAAATGTGCGAAATATTTTCCAAGTATTTATTCTTTGCTCTGATTTTACCCAAGTGTTTATATTAGTGTTGCTAAGGTTCAGGATATTTTCCAGGTAAAATACCTATTTTTCTTTTCTTTTCTTTTCTTTCTTTCTTTTTTTTTTCAGAAAAAGAAATAAACGATAAAAGTATGAAATTTTATTCTATCTAAAGAGAGATTTCTATAAGAAAATATTGGTACTGAAAAATTTCCTGGTCTGGAAATATCCTGACCCGTATCAACCCTGTTATTCGCCTTGTTAACTTTAAAACTTAGGAATTCGAAAGATATCATACAACTTTATTTATTTTTAACGGCGTTTAATCCGAAATCTATATAAGTAAATAATATCCATACTTTAACGTTTTCGTTATAGCGTGTTTTTGTTTTTTTATACTACGCCCGCCATTTTTTTCTCTTTGCATTACTAACCAAATAGTTTCTTTTAATTTTGAATTACTTACTAAATAACTTTTTCATTTACATTCCAAATGAAAATATATATAATACTGTTTCCAATCGATATATTTACATGCTTAGTAGATTATTAGAACAAGGCAGAACCCGTCGAATTTCGACGAAAGAAAATGTATAAAAAGAAACAGTTTCATTGATTTATAATAAACCTAGAAAATTATTTACAATAAAAAATGCACCTTATATTGGTAAGTTTAACTCTTGAAAAAGTGATATTTAATTTAAAGTTAACGCAATACTATTTCTATAAAACTAAGTTGTAGAAATTGTTAAAATTAATCTTTAATCTGTACATGTAAGCAGTAAAAAATAATAAACATCTGTTATTATTATAAAGTTATTAATCCTCTTATCCTAGTATTCCAAAAGGTAAAAAGCAGATTTTATTCCGCTTTGATTCAATCGTCGATTTTATCCCCCGTGATATCTAATTTTCATCTTATCAAAATTTAAATATGCACCTTTCATATATATCTGTATTCACATTTTAAAAAAATCGGTACTTTAATTGGATCATTTTGAAATTGTTTTAATTCAAAACATGAAATTTCAATGCTATTGATCGAAACAGATACATTACAGATATTAGAGCTATTTATATCTTTTTAAGTATAAATGAAATTTGTAAATGAATCCAAAATACACCGGGATTTAAAACAGACGATATTCTTGATACTGCACGTACTTTAATTTTTTTTTTTTTTTTTTTTTTTTTACTTTTATTGAAATAATGGCAACATAAAGATACACAGTAACCTGTTTTTTTTCCCTTTGCTTTTAATGCTTTTTATAGACATGAAGTATTACTGTTGCCGCGTTTAGAAAACCGGTATTATAACAACAATAAATTAATAATTTAAAAATAAATTAAGATCTGTTTTCAAATAAATTGCATTTAAAATTAAATTTTCCCTCTTATAGGACGGTGTAAAAATTGAAAATGTGCTATGTTTAGAAAATTAAAAATTTGCTGTAGGAAAAATTGAAAAACCGAAATTGCATTTCAAATTTCAAAAGGTTGCCATTCGAAAAATGACATATGCGTTACGCACAGATACGTTTGGCCTTTATAACACGGATAAATACGAATGTTGTCTATAAAATTGTTATTTAGAAATAACCTAACGTATCAAATGCATAAGAATTGCCCTTGAGGCGAAGTTACGTATATACACGGCCAAACGCGATTCCCCTTATAATTCAAAATAAGAATGCGTTTTTAAATTTAGCTAATGCTTTGTATGTTATTCGTTGTATCAAAGTTTATACTTCATATACACAAGTTGAACAAAACAATTGACATACTATTATTTTTTATTAACGGAAATTGCTGAAGAGGATTTTTCAGCAGATATATGTATCTCTTAACTGAATTAAATTTTGACATAGATGTGGTGAATAGATACAAATTTATATATCATGTACAGGGTCTCCCAAAGAATTCGAATAATTTTGTGCTTGGAGATGAGAACAGCTGAAATTAGTATTTTCGAATGTATTATGCGTTACCATATGTTGAATTATACATCATATTTTAACTAAATATTTTAAACGATGCAGTTTTGTTATATTATTCTAAATGTGCTGGGAAGCGTTTTATAAACTACGCTTGAAGCAAGATTCTTTTCCAATCTTATTATTTTGATAATTTCAGTGCTTTAAAGTAATTTGATTACATATCTCAAGTTTGTGTTTTATTTATATGTTATTGTTTTATAGAATGATTGATAAAATTTTAATTTCGTTATGAAATGTAAATGATGAACTATTGATGAACAAATAATGAACGAATAATAAACAGTTTTGTTTCTCTTAATTTAAGTGCAATTCGATTTATCATTTTTAATCGCTTTTTTTGAACGCAACAAAGAAAGATTTCAATAAACGTGTTTAAAGTTATTTTAAAAACCGCAAAAAATGAGTTAATTAGGATACAATCTTAAAACGAATTTCGGTACTACTTGGTTATCCCGTCGATTATTTCTTCCAAATTATAAAAATCGCCAAATTAATAGCCAAGTTATATATGCTGACATAATTTATATTTTAAATAATGAAAAAACAAATAAAATAGTAAAACATTAATAAAAATACAAATAAAATGTCGAATTAAAACACATTTGATTGCGTTTTAAACTTGTGTAACGTGTTTAATGTCATTGAATATGATATTCACAATCATCCATTATTGGCATTTAATCTTAGAATTTTGTGGTAGTTTTTTGGTCGACGGGATAAACAAGCAGTACCCAAATTTTGATGTAGTTTTCAAATAAATTGTATCTCAAAATCGATTTTTTTTCTATTTGATGATGCAAAAAATGAAAATGTGTTATGTTTATAAGTTAAAAAATTCCATAAAAGCGAAATCTAATCGTCTGCTGCTTCCACCATCCAAGGCTGCCATAGATGACTATTTTTATATTCTGCGACCACTATTTAAAAATTACATTTTGTACTATATTTCACTTGCCACTATTGTTCGAGCATATGAAAAGCATTTTTGATTTGGATAAGTGTGCGAAATAGAAATCAAAAGTAATCGCCTGTACCTGTCTTGATCGTCAAAATGACGTCAGCAGTACGCACAGGCACGCTTTTTCTTTATAAATATAGTTTTATTTATTTATGGTTGGAATAAGTTTTTCGACAACGTTTTACCTTCACACAAACGAATAATACATAATATTCGGAAGTAAGTTTATACTATCGCATTAGGATAAAATGAATAATACTTTGGAAAATAACACTCCATTATCTATTTGCGTGTTTATAACTCACCCCTGTGAATGGGAAATTGTATCATTTTTTTTCGCTTGTGAGGAATGTTATGCTTGCGTGATATAAGCTATTTTTTTGTTTCTTTCTTTTTACCCAGAAAAATTCATTAATATTTTCATCAAATATTTTAACACAATGGAAATTATTTATTGCCTGTGTAATACTAATTTAATATTGCTTTGTTTATTTTTGTTTTTCATTTTTTACTTACTGTATCTGCAATTAACGTGATCCTATATAATTGAAAACGGAATTAATATATTCGGAAGTGGAATACAATGCATAATTAATATTAACTGTCATTCCTTAATCAAGGCTGCTCTGGAATCCAAACTAGCTATTGCATTCGACACATGTTTGGCACATTTTTAAATTAATTTTTATTCGCAAATGCATGAAATTCACCGATACTTTTTATTAAAAATATTGCATTCAAACTGCGTTTTTCCATTTTATAGTAAAGATAGACGATTTTCAGAAGATGCTATTAAAGTTTGGAACAGATTATCTGGACGCGCCATAGTGGAAAAGGAAAAAAACTTGTTCTCTGAAACAGTTGTTGTTTTAAATACAAGATGTCATTCATTTATCTAGAAATAAAAGAAATAGTTCGATAATAAATTTCCTTAGTAATCATACCTGTATTTATAAGCTTTTGCGTTTAAAATTGAGCCACTAAATCTGTTAAAATGTTTCAAATTATTAAAAAAAGTTACCCCGTTTTTCTTTTTCTCTGGATATTGATGGAAATTTCTCCTCAATAATATGGATGAAATATTTAAAATAAAAAGATTTTTTTCTAATTAAAGAAAATAAAAGAAAGTCTTTATTTTATTGGTATTAAGACTTTTTTCCCTTGACCATCAACGGAAAAACTTTCTCTTTAAGAGCTCGTTTTTGAAAGAAATAGAAATCATACAATTTTCTTATTTTCCTGTAAATTAATTACAAGCATTTGTTTTTCAGATTTTATTTTGTTTATGGCTTTTGATGAAATTTTTGATGGAATAGAATTTTCCGGGAAATTTCATCTTAATTACATAATAAACAAATGTGAAGAATATGTAAAAAAACGAAAATTTTCGTATGAATGAAAATAATTATTTTTTTTTAAACATGCTTTTATTAGCTTCACCTGTACGTATATGTAACGAAATCTTTGAACGTTATTTTCACCCACTTTAAGACATCAGATTAAATTGAAACTTCGCACACGTATTGATAACTGATTACAATTCAACAATTTGAAGAGTCGCTACCTAAGGTAGGCCCGAACCCCATTTTCGGCCAAAAATCATCAAAAGTTCAGAAAAAAAAAAAAAAAATCTTAGAAAACGATAAAATGCGTATTTGAAAATATCCATGCAAAATTTCAGAACTCGGGGACACTTGGAACAGGTAGAAAATGAGCTTTTTTAATTGTAGTCACTAGAGTTTAAAGGACTAGCGGCCATTTAAAATGTGCTTTCCTGAAAATGACTTTTTCCATATTTTGCCTAAGTTCAAAGTACTAAGGCTCAGTAATAAAATGGTTTAGAAACAAAGTGTTTATGTTTTTAGAATATTAAAAAAAAAATTGCAATAAAAGTAAGGAGAGATATTTTTTTAACTATTTCTGAAAATTTTACATAAATTGGTAAACATGAAAATTATATCGAATTTAAGGAAATTTACCATGCGTAATTTCTTTCTGTCTTTCTTTTTTTATCTGATTAAAATAGAAAATTAAAAATATCTCTCCCTAGGTCATTTCCATATACTATAACACTATTTAAGAAATTTTAGTAATACCAAAATATTGAAAATTGTATAAGGAGCAGTAATTTTAAAAAATGCATTTTTCTACAAAAAACAAAACCAAAAAAAAAAAAAAAAAAAAAAAAAAAAAATCATAAAAATTGACATAAAAAATATACTTTTTAATAAAAAGTGAATTATTTTGCTAATTATTCCTTGCAAAAAGATTCTTAAATAGCACGCCAAAATTCATTACTTTAAAATCAATAATAAAAATTTTGGGTTTTTTCTTACGGGTCTCCCTTAAAAGGATCAAAACGCCGGATAAATGGATCAAAATTGTTTTGAAAAATTAACAGTCACCTGACACCTAACCACATGAAAATCTCTGAAATGCATATGAAAACCGTAACTATGCAACCGAAAAAAAAAAAAAAATTTCAACTTTTTAGTTCCACCTGATATAAAAGCGTGTGTTTTAGTTTTTAAAACCATTTAGCAATTATTCACTTAAATGACACTTTCCATTACATTCACGATAGTTTCCATTCTTCTCCATATAGAAGTTTAGACTGTTCTTATTTTACTTAGAAAAAATTGATCAGCAGTTAAATTAATTTGTCTTACAATGATATAAATTTAAAAAACAATATTTTAGACACAAGCATAAAAAATTCACCAGTTAATCATATTGCACAGTATAGTTTTATAAATATATGAAAATTGTTTTGATTAGTTTTACTCATAAATGTAAATTAATTTAATAAGTTAAATTATAATTTAATTTGACATAAATTAATTAACTAGAAACGAAATTGCAATAGGAATGATTTAAAACAATTTCTTCAATGCGACTAAAAATATGTTTCTAATTATGTAAGAACGTTGTAAAGAAAAAAAAGTTTCTCATTCCATTTTAAAAGAGAATTTTGGAAAAAAGTGATATTATTGTTCCTAAGATAAAATTTATTTTGAATCTTAAATTGGAATAAAATTTGTGAGGTTATGATTAGAATATTTTGAAATTTTCTTTTTTTTTAAGCATAATTATTGAAAAATGCTAAATAATAAGAATTTATATTTGTTTAAAATGTATCAACAAACTTTTATTCGGCTTCATAAAAAAAACACCGCACAGCTTTTGAATTTTTGCATTTATTATTACGAGTTTAGTGCACCGGTTATAATTATTTATTATTATTATCGAAAAAAAATTTTGAAATTTGAGATTAAAAAAATAATTGATTTACAAATTAAAAATAAAAATGTTTTCTTCTGTTTTCTTTTATGATTTTCCGAAAATTATTTCTATTATAAACCAAACAACGAGCACGATTTATTTTAATTAGAAATATAAGAAGGTGGGGAATTTTTAATTTATGCATTTTCTATGTAAATTACAATAGATTCATTAAAGTTACTGCTTTTTTTTTTTAATGTTCAATTTAATATGATATAGCAGATTTTTTCGATTAGATTTTTTCGAGCAGATTGACATTTTTTGAATAAACATATATGCTTCTGCAGTACACAAATAATATAAATTAAATCCGAAAAATCCCCGCCAGTAAGGCCTACAGGCATAAGTAGACCTCGAATTTTTTTTTCTTCTACAACCCCTCACCCCCCCCTCCTTTTTTTTCTTTTGCCGTAAGAGTTTATCCTACCAAAAATTTGTCAGTCAACACGAAGCTTACGAAGCGCCTTACGGAAAGTGGAACATTTCCGCTTAATCTCCAACGAACAATAGAGCAGAAAATACCTGTGAATTGCGAAGATGATGAGATGGTGGAAATAAACGGAAAAAACTGTTTTGTTGAAACTACTAAATTTTGGTTGATATAGTCCCAACAAAATATTTTGGTTGGAATGAGCAAATTGTGGTTAGATTCCCTAAACAATTTTATTAATTAAACGAAATTTTGGTTAAAATTTAGTCATTCCAACCAAAATTTTTGGTTGGAGCTATATCAACCAAAATTTAGTGATTTCAATAAAATACTTTTGTTTTAGGTAGCTTTCATTACAAAAAGTAAAAAGCTACCTATTGCAGCCGTCCGGAAGAAAGCACTTCCAGAAAATTTTGGTATATTTTCACCGATCATGACCCCCAGAAACCAAAACCACCCTCCGTTCAAATGTTGACACACACACACACACACACACATATATATAACCATATATATATATATATATATATATGTCTGATATTTGTCATGCTGTAACTAACATATTTATGAACCGATTTGAATGAAACTTGGTATGTACATATATTAAATACAAATGTATCGACCGAGTTTGTTACCTAGCATCATCCGCCATCTTGTTTCAAAATGGCGGCCATTTTTTTTTATTTAAAATTTAAAATTAAATGCGAAAAAAAAAATTTCTTTTGTGTGTTAGAACTTAAAACAACGATTCCAGAAGATTTTTTATTTTGTCTATATCTTAAAAAATGATTGAGTCATAGCACCTTGAATTTTTCTGATGGCTGACATTTTCAAACGATTTGACTTTTGTCACGTGATAACACACGTATTTATGAATCGATTTGGATGTAACTTGGTGTGTACATAGCTAATAATGAGGCCTGGACAGAGTTCGTTAACCAGTTCCATCCACCATCTTGTTTAAAAATGGCGGCCATTTAAAAAATTTAAAAAATTTTTTAATTTAAAATTAGGTATAAAAAAATGAGAAATTAAAAAGATTTTTCTATTATGCATTTGACCTTGATACAAAGATTCCAGAGCATTTTTTGTTTCGTCTATATCTTAAAAATGGCTGAGTTATAGCACTTTTATTTTCTAGTGTTGTTCTAGTGATTCAGTTTGAAATGATCTGATTTTCGTCACGTGATAACACGTGTCTTTATAAAGCGATTTGGATGAAACTTGATGCTTAAATAGTGCATACCGATGTCTGGACCGAATTCGTAGGCCAGTTCCATCCGTCATCTTGTTTCAAAATGGCGAAATATTAATTTTTTTTATTTAAATTTTAAAATTAGTTGGAAAAAAGTAAGAAATTTAAAAAGATTTTTCTTTTGTGTATTTGACCTTGATACAAAGATTCCAGAGCATTTTTTGTTTCATCTATATCTTGAAAAATGACTTAGTTATAGCACTTTCAATTTCCCGTGTGGTTGACATTTGTCACGCGATTTATAAACTGATTTGGATATAACTGCGTGTGTGCATAGTACATATCAATGTCTTGACCATGTTCACTGGCCAATTTCATCCGTCATCTTGTTTCAAAATGGCGGCCATTTAAGTGTGTCAAAAATCTTTTAAATGTATAATGATGTACAAACAAAAAATTAGAAATTGAAAAAAGGTTCTTTCTAAAGTTTTTATCTTAATAATGAATTCCGGAGTATTTTTTGCTTTGCTTTAGCTTAAAAAACGCCTGAGATACAGCAGTTTGAATTTCTAACGTGGGTGATATTTTTTTAAAAATCAATTTGCTCGCGATAGCACTCGTATATATTAATCGATTTCGATATGAGTGTGCATGTGCACACGAATTAAGATTTCGACCAAGCTCATTGGTTTGTTTTATCCATCATGTTGCTTTAAAATGGCATACACTTCATGATATTGTGGAATTTGGCAACTCTCTAAATCGCTGAAAATAAAACCAGGTTGAGTAAAATAAGACTAATTTCTAAAAATTCCTATTAATATTCAGTATTGACAAAAACTAGCATTCAATCTTATAAAATAGGGTTCCACTAATTTGAACTTCGTATGTTTGAATATATAACTTAATTTAAAATAAATAACTAAATAAAAAGCTACGTCTTCTTCCCGGCATTGGCGGAAGGACTTTTTAACTATTTAGAGAATTTTCTATATAATGAAGAGGTTACGTATAACGATGAGATTTCGTTAACTGTATTTTAACTGTAATTAGAAAACCTTTTTCCGTCATTGATAAAATTAAATAGATTTTATTTTACATAAAATAAAATGTCATGATCAGAGATTCGCGATTAAGTGATAATATATGCATGTATATATTAAGCAATATGTATAATAAATTAAAATTTTGTTATTTATGTATGTATTATTTTCTTAAAAGTTTGTCTGAGATCACTTTCGTTTTTGTTTCGTTTCCGACCGAAAATAAGAAAATTTCCGAAATTTAGTTTTAGTCTTAAAAGACTCTTTTGGCCGATCCTTAAAATGTACTCCACTAGAAAAGATTGCGCATCGCAGCTTGTTTACGTTATAGATATTTTTATTCTACGAATATGCAGAGTCCATGCATTTCCAATTTACAATGCCTGTCAGCGTAATCGTGAATGATGTTGCAAGACAATCACAACATCCGATATTATTAGTCTAATGAATGAGGCAGGGATAATTTCTTACCACCCAATATCGATTATCCTTCGTCAGTGTCTGGTTGTTTTTCACAAAATGTGAGTAGTTGCTAATACATGACAGGGTCAATGTTCGAACTAATCAGAAATTCTCATTTCGTCTAGACAGAACGTTTAGACGAAAACATGTAAACATCATATTTGACTAAAATAAATCCCTTTTATTGTAATTTGATTACTCAAGTCGATAGTAATATAGATTTAGCAACGTAAATTCATTGCAATTAGGTTATGAGTCATAATTCTATTAGTTAATTTAGTTACGAAAAGTGCTGTTGCTTTTTTCAAAACTATGCATTTTGTTTAAATATGATATTAATTGTGCATTAAGTAAATGTTTTAATTAGAAAAGTATTCACGACAAGCATATTTCTTCCATAAAGTACACTGAAAAGAAATCTGTAATTGTACAGAAGTAAAGATATAGAAATCCATATGCTTACTAAAATTTTATCCGAACCCTGTATACAAAAATAAGTTGTAGTAGTAATTCTACAAAAGTTGTAAATAAAGCTACAGAAATTTGTAGATTTACAAAGGAATCTAATAAAATTACAGTAGTTTTTCTAACATTTTATGTGTAACTCGAGTTGCCGTTACATAAAAAAGGTCAAGAAATCCCAGTTTCATAAAAAGATCTTTGTAATTTTACAGATGTTTTGATTCACAATGCAAATCTGCATCTATTACATAACTTATTGTTATTGTCGTCACAAAAAAAGTTCTTAGAATACCAGTCTTTTAATAAAAATTTACATTTTTTTTTTTAAACAATGTAATGCAAGATAAGTCTAAATATTATCATTTTTATATATCTTTGTGTTTCGCTTAGATCATCTTCGTAGAAATTTTTATAATTTAATCTCACAGTTAATCTTTATATTAAAGTAGTATCTGTTTGAGAAATTTATGACTCAAACATGCTAATTTAGTCTAAAAAATGTAGTGCCTAAGAATATTAATGCAATTTAATTTTTTGGGTAAAAAAACTACTCAATATCTAAAGAACTTATACTACATAACTATGCCACTTACTTAATCGTAATGGCCATTCGTTTAATTCGCCTGAGTATTTTTATCGAATTTAACATGCATACCATAAAAAATATTTTAATTAAATATGTACGAGTACAATGCAAAGAAACTATATATTTTTTAATGACCCTAATAGTAACTAAGCTAGCAAGATTAACCTAAAGGAACGTAATAATGAAGATTTAAAATATGTATCTCGATTATTACTTTTTAAATATGATCACATATTTTTTATGAATATTCTTGAAAATTATATAAAGTTTAAAATAAAACAATAATATGTACGTGAGAACAATATTACATCGATAACAATAATTTAGTATGTTATTGTTTAGTATGTTATGTTACATTGTCTATTTATGTACGTTGTATTTTTGAAATGGCTGTGAATCTATTGGAGATTTTTACATTCAAAGTAAGTTTTGCGGTTAATGGGATAATAACGCGAGATTAATTAACCGCACTAATCAAGGAATATCTATAATTTATTTCTGCGAAATATCGATTCTTCTTTGCGAATGCGTTGGTTGTTTTACACAAAATAAACGTAATTACCAAAGTATGGTTGGGTCAATATTTTAACTCATCATGATTTCCATTTCGTCTAGACAGAATGATTAGACAAAAGCATGTAAACATAACGCTTAGTTAAGATATATTACTTTCCTTTTAATTTGAATATTTAAATTTGAATATTAAATTTTGTATTAAATTTAGTTAGCGTTAAATTTAAGAACGCACCTTCATTATAATTGAATTATCCGTCATGATTACGTAAATTCATTAAGTTAAAAAAAATCAGAAAATTATGTAGAGAACAACTACAAATAAATTGTAGCACTTTTCAACAAAGTTGAAAAGTGTTTATGCATGCGGTTTGTCTGTTCGTTTCCGTCTACCCGCCTGGTCGTAAAATCGTAAATTCCTGTAAATGTACTCTTTATTTTCATGAAATTGATAGAGATAATTTAGGGTCGCCGAAGGGAATTCGATTATATTATTTTATAAGGGGAAAAATCGTTTGGCGAGTATTTTAGTGACATTACGCTATTTTACATGTTTTGAAACTGATATAAATCACTGAATTTTTATAATTTAATCACGATCACGTTAAAACGGAGCATTTATTATTAATTTACAGAAACACAAAGCAATCGGTTACAGTACTGTCTTTGCGGCGTGATAATTGCTGTAGCGTACAATTTAAAATTCGCTGTGCGCTTTTAAATTTTAGATTTTTGCATATTACTTTTTACTTCTAAATTCTATAACTCATATACATGTCTGCAGAAAAATATTCCCACACCATTTTCCTTGTTAGAGGAAATTGGTGAAAGGGAATTTTCAATTGAAATATATGTGCCTCTTAATTGAAATAAATTTTGAAATGCATGCTGTTAATAGATACAAATCTGTATATTATATACAGGGCTGGTAAAAATTTCGGATAATATTTTGATTGTAAATTGGAACAGCTGAAGTTTACTTTTGAAATGCGTTATTCATTTCCATATGGTGAAATGAGCACAAATATTTTAATTTTTTAAACGTTGCAGTTTTGTTACATTATTCTGATTGTGTTGGAAAGTGCTTCATAATCTATGCTTGACGCATGTTTTTTTTTCTTTGTTGTTACATTTCATTACCATTAGTATGTATGTTAACTAATAGACATCAGGTGCTTTAATAATGATGTTGATAACTCAAAGGGACTCGGCATACTTTGGAATTTCTCTTTTTTAATTTAAGCATTTTAAGGTACATTTTGGCATAATAATAAAGGACTCAGGGAAGGAAAAGATTTTCTTAAGAAATTGATTGATTTCCCTAGCAAAAATCGAAAAATGCGATTTTTTTTTGAAAAAGAAAAAAGATAAATTTTAAAATGTATTTTCTCGTACAATTTCGAATATTTTGAGCTATTTTCCTTAAATTATTCGTAGAAGTTTCGTATATAATATTAAGTATCTGATTTATCATGAGTTAAAATTAGTTAGGTAGAAAAAAAATAAAATGTAAAAACACGTGTAAAATTACTCAAACACACTAAAAACAATGAATTTATTTAAAATTTTTATAAATATGTAAAAAAATTAAATTGTAAAATTGATGCTTATTTTTATACAAACCCAAAAAATTTTGTGCTAACTGAAATTTATTTTTTCGCTGTAATATGGCTTTAAATTGTATTTATAATACTCGGATATTTATAAAACTTCATAAAAGTGTACTAAACTGTAAAAAAAAAATTTCGTTAAATGTACTGCAAAATCTGCTGGCATCAATGTTGCCAGCAGTATTCGACGTAAGAATTGCAGTAAAATTAAAAGTAATTTTTTTATTACATCTAATTTTACTTCAATTTTTAAGCTAAAAACTGCTGACAACATTGCTACCAGCAGTTTTTACCGCAAATTTAACTTTTTTTTTCTTTTTTCTTTTTTCTTTTTTCTTTTTTTTTTTTTACTGTGTAGGGATAGTAATGTATAATTTGAACAAAAAATGTAAAAAATAATACTTTCTTCATTTGTCGCCAAATAAAGGGTATCGAATCCTTAAAAAAATAATATTGTATGCATAAATGAATTATAGACTTTTTTAAAACATTTAATAATTTGATTTGCTTTTATTGAAAACAGCGGAAGCCACATTTTTATCTGTTAAAAAAATTAGAAAAAATTTGAAGAAAAGTCAAAATTTTATATTTTTAGATTAGAAGGTCTTAAACTATTTTTACCAGCAAAAACTTTTCATAATTAACTTGTATTCGCTGACCCTACATTTTAAGACTGAAATTACTGCACTGTAAGAAAAAACCCGTTAAATTTACGGCAAAAACGGTATAATTAGATGTAAATTTATTTATTACATTTAATTTTACTGCAATTTTAACGACAAAAACTGCTGGCAATATTACTGCCAGAAGTTTTTGCCGTAAATTTAACGGATTTTTTTTAAGTAGGGTGATATTTTTTAGAATATCGTATATGAAATTAATAAACTAATTGAGAAACGTTAAAAAATTATAAAATACATTTAAACAATAGTCTTAGCTTTTCATTTATTATACTCGTAATGTTAGATAAGCGAAAAAAAATCGTAGTAGGAATTTTTATAATTTAATGACAGTATTAATCTTTTATATTATAACAATCACTGTTTGAGAAATTTATGACTCAAATATGCAAAATATCTTTAGAAAATGCAGTGCTTAAAAATAATTACTAATTTTAATTCATTTTTCCTCCCCCCCCCCCCCAAAAAAAACCTAATATCTAAATAATTTATACTACTTAGCTATGCCACTTACTTACTCGTAAAGGCCACTTGTTTAATTTGCCTAAACCTTTTTTGCGAATGCAACATGCATACCGTTAAAAAACTTATTAAAGATGAACGCTGCAAAAAAGGCTATATTTTTTTTTAATCGGGCTAATAGTAACTTAGCAAGAATAACCTAAAGGAATGTAATATTGAAGAATTAAAATTGACTTCTTAATGTTTCTCGATTGTAACTTATAAAATAAATTAGATCACATATATATATATATATATATATATATATATATATATATATTTTTAATTACTATTCTTGAAAATTAGATAAAATTTAAAATCAAACTGCAATATGTACTTCAGAACGCTACTACATCATAAACAATAATTTTGAAGAAGTAAGCCGTGAATCTATTTCAGGTTTTTTATATTCAAAGTAAGTTTTGCGATTAATGGGATAATAACGCGAGATTAATTAACCGGACTAATCAAGGAATATCTTTGCGGAATATCGATTTTTCTTTGCGAATGCGTTCGTTGTCTTACACAAAATAAGCGCAATTGCTAAAGTATGGTTGGGTCAATGTTTTAACTAATCATAATTTCCGTTTTGTCTAGACAGTATGATTAGACGAAAGCATGTAAACATAATGCTTGATGAGATTTTCTTTTAATTTGAATATTTTGATCGATATAGTATTTTAAAATTAAATTTAAGATTTACTATTAAATTTAATTAGCGTTAAATTTAAGAAAGCACTTTCATTATAATTCTATTATTCATCATGATTATGTAATTTCATTAATTTAAAAACAATCAGAAAATTATGTAGCAAACTACAACAAACAAATTATATTTAAAAATCAACTATAATATATTTATTTTAACCAATTAGGAAAAGTTTACCTATCTAGAGTGTTGTTTTAAACTGACTAATTAGATCATTGGGGTAGTATACGTTCAAAAAAATTTTAAATTTACAATTTTCAGATATACGTGTTTTTAGTATAATAAATTTTTATATTACATTACCACTATTTTATATGTTAATCAATTGTCTGTTTATTATATCAGGTACTTTAATTAGGGTGTTGATAACTTAAGGGGACTCGGTATCCTTTATAATTTCTCTTTTTTAACTTAAGCATTTTAAGGTATATTTTAGGCATAACATTAAAAGACTCAAAGGAGGAAAATTTTCAACCAAGAAAATGTTTCATTTCCCAAGCGTAGTTCGAACAAGTCAGAAAATTCACACGTTAAGCATAAATTATGAAATACCTTCCAATACTTCCTGAAATCTTTAACAAAACTTCATTATTTAGGGAAATAAGGTGTTACTGTCCATAGCCAAACATGTATTCCAATACTTTTGTACAGAACTGTATGTGATCTGTCAGTTGATATATACGTATACTATATAATTTGAAACTTAGTTTAGCAAAAAAATGCCTAGCAGGTTTAAATTTCCCTTTCAACAATTTATAATAATAGATGGAAACATACTTGAATACTTTTATTCAGCCCTGTAGTTTACCAAGTACTTTTTTACATGCCAGTATTTAGATAAAATCTATTTTAAACTGAAACAGTCTTAAAACTACTGAAATTACATTTTTATCAATTATCAGTCATAGGCGTCCATGTATCAAATTCTTTCCGTGACCCTGTATATCATTTTATCTACATTCTATTAACATTTCTTCTTAAACTGAATGCATTTCAGCGTAAATAAACATAATTTATTTTAAAACCACCTTTAAGTAATTTTTGCTCATATTCAGTAACGTTTCAGTAAAAGAGGTCTTTTGTGTAGCCCTGAATATCAATTATAGCACTAACACTCGTCATATAACATTCATAGCTTAGTGAAACTTAAAGGCGCATATCATAATTAAAATGCATTTCATCCATCCATCAGCCATCATCGGATACATATAGAGTATTTCGGAAAGAATACACTGTTTGAAATTTTTTGTGTATCCTTGTTAATGCTATGCATTTCGTGTTATACATGAAATAGTTTAATATAATTAAAATATATCGCATACAATTCCCCTCTTTACCGTTATGTAATGGAAATCTTTTGTGTGGCCCTGTAATTAAATAAAAATTATCTTTTACACAGCACAGACGGAGAGACATCCAGACGGACGGACAAACTGAAATCATAAACACTTTTTAACTTTGTTGGAAAGTGTTAAAAACCACATTTAAGTAAATTACCTTATATTCAGTAATCTTTATGAGCTCTTTTGTGTAAGCTTCTATGCCAACTGTAGCATTTGTGCACACCATACATACAGTAATATACATACATTTACTGAAACTTAAAGCACATATCATAATTAAAAATGCATTTCATCCATCCATCAGCTAATAATCGAAAATATACAGTACTTCGGATAGAATATACTATTTAAATCTTTTGTGTGTTCCTGTTAATGCTATGCACTTTATATTATGCGTGAGATATTGAGCCTCAGTGACGTATATCAATTTTATTGTCCATGAAATTGTATAAAATAATTAAAATATGCTGCAAACAATTACTCACCCCCTTTATTATTATGTAATAGAATTATTTTGTGTTGCCCTGTAAATGAATACTAACAATTATTTCAACTGCATATTTTTACAGATGTACACTCTTATGATTTGTTTGATATGCTGTTGTTTTTGAAATAGAGATTTTGTGGAAATCGTTAAAAAATCTACATGTCCGCGTCATCTGTTGGGCGATTTATTCCAAAAACTATTCAAGGTGAACTTATATCAGGGACTAACGGAATCTCCATTTTCATGAAAATTCATGTATTTGTTTTTGAGATTTAACTATTGCGTAAATCGGGAAAAATGAAGCGATACCTGTCTGGCGGTTTACAACAAAAACTAATAAATAAATAAATAAATAAATAAATACTAATTTATATGAAGGACTAACTGAGTCTAAAGTTTGACGAAAATTCATGTATTAGTTCTTGAGATAGAGTTATAGCTATAATCATGAATAATGCAATATAGCAACGCCATGTATTGGGCGATATACACAAAAAGATCACCAAAGAGCACCAAATTATATCAAAAACTATTAGGAATCTGAAGTTTTACAAAAATCAGAGGTTGGTTGATTGGTTGATTTTTGTCGTCCGATTATCTACGCTAATGGGATATAGGACCAGGGGGAGTGCCCTCCGTGGGGGTCTTTCCAAGGGAACCTAACCCGTATTTACGCAAGGTTCGAAGAAAACCACGGAAAACTCCGAACGGTTAGGCCGACAGCCGCGATTGGGTTTGAACCCAGCACCTGCCGTCTACCAGTTGAGAGGTCCGAACCTCTCGGCCACCAAAAAACAGAGATCTGAAAATATTAAATCATTAATTCTTGAGATATAGCTATTGTAGAAATCGTGAAAAAGGCAGCATTGTTTATAATAGAGATTAATTTAATCTAAAGTTTTATCAAGTTCCGTTCATTAATTCCTGAGATAGAGTGCCCTCGAATATGTTGTGTCAAATACAGACAGTGTCGTACATTCTTAGACTCACAAACAGACATTTTGAAAAAATATGTTTTTCGGGATCTCTGACACTAAAACGTGTAAAATTTGTCGAAAAAGCAATTCGAAAATTTTCACAAATCCAGTATTATCTTCTGGTACAGATAGAAGAAGGTAAAAATATAGCAACAAATCATAATATACAAGAAACACAACAAAAGATTCAAAGAAATATTCTCCAGAGAATAAAATAGAGCTTGTATGTATTCAGTCTCGACATAGAAATGTTTGTGCTATAACTGTATTAATATACATTTCAAGTGCATAACCAGCGTTTTTAAATAGTTTTATCATATTGTTAAACGATATTTTAATCTTTAATTAAAATTTTAATGCAAATTTAATTTTTTATCTGTAAGTATACAACAGCTATTATAATTAACAAGTTGGAAATTGCCTGTCAACCGTGGGAAATGAGGTGAGTTTGTACTATAACAAAGTTTTAAAAATATTCGGATTTGGGTGTAATAGTATACAATACCTCGGATACAGTATATTAGCCGAAATACTTTGTGTGAAAATGTAAATACCATTTACTTCCTATTATAAAGGAAGTAACTTGTAGTAAATATCAGCAACGCATATCAATTTCTTAAAATATGAAATAGCTTAATTGTATTAAAAGGCGCCCCAAACAGTGTTTCCCCCTATACCATTATGCAATGGAATACGTTTGTGTGGCCCTGTAAATTAATAACAAATATTCGTTGCACCACAGATTGTGCAGAATGTATTTTTTAATATATACGTCATAGATACATATTAATTGTATTATTTTCGAAGAGTGTAACATCGTTAAAATGCACTTTAAGCTATTTTTTCCCATTGACCGCAACGTAACGGCATGCTTTTGATTGTCCTGTAATTAAACTATACATTGGATTTTCCTAAAATTTTAAATGACTGGACAAAATTATGCATCGATTATATATTTTAAATTCCTGTCGATTCCGTTGGGTAGTTTTTGCTCTGTTATATGCAGACAGACGGACAAACAGAGGGACGACTTGCTACGTATTTACATAATTAGGTAGCTACGTATTTACAGGTGCTACTTATTTACATAATTACGAACGTATTTAAGAACAGTGGGTGGAAATTCAATGATATTTCTCACTGTCATTTTTTTTATAAGAGAAAAATAATTCTTGATTTTTTTTTCCTTGCGATACAATCAGAAAACAGACATGTTGCAAATTAACACACTTAGATGATGAAAATATTTTACTGGTTGTTATTTTCATCATACAAAAATACAATTAATATCTTTTAATTCTACAATATACATACATATATATATATATATATATATATTGTATGAAAATTTCATGAGCAGATTTAGTATATAAATGTAAAGTTTGTAACATGAGTTATCAAGAAAAGTTAGCATGCAGCGAAGGACGGTTTTAAATACAAAGACGTGTAGTTTTGAATACATTGAAGAGCGCAGTATAAAATTTGATGAAGAGCGTAGCTTTAAATTCAGTGAAGAGAACAGTCTTTTAATACAGTTAATCTGCATTTGATTCTTGATGCAAAATGCATTTTCATCATAATGCTCAATCTTCTAATTAATAATGCCATAAAATATTGTTACAATGAATCTACGGAGTTCATTTTCGCTATACTGATAATTCGTCAAAATGGATATTTTATAATGAAATGGGAAAATATTTATTTTAAACAATCCAAATAACATTCGTTAAAATGAAAATTTCGTTAAAGTGACATTCGACTGAAAAAAAAGGCTAAAAAGTCATCCAAACTTAATGAAATCCAAGAATCAAATAATAAAATCTAAAATTTTTATCCATTCTTATTCACTGGAGAAACACAAACAAGTATTTATTTCCTTAGGAGACGTAGATGCAATAAATATGTGATGAAAATAACACATGCAAAGCAGGAAATTATTTTTTATGGCTGTTACTCTCATGATAATGAAAGAGCAATTCCTATTTGGTAATTCCGATGTTAGAAAAGAGTATTTGTTCTAGAACTGATTTAATAAATTCGGAAAGCAAACTTGAAAGTGAACCATCAAATATTTAAATATTTGTCTGATGTTATAAAACGAAATTTTAATCAAAATCTAACTAACATTTTGTTATTAACGCAATTATGTTTTATATACTCATACTAGTGTATAACCCCGTCAAAAAAGATGGTATGTAAAGGGGAAAATTTCAAAACAACATTTAGAGAGACAGATCATAACTATAGAGCAAAGAGGTGAACAATAAAGATGGACTTTCAATCACAGGAATTCATACTTGCCAAGTTCTGAAAGCTAAAACTGATCAACGCAAATCAGAAGATTTTATTTCAGAAGTCAGGAGATATTTTTGTCAATGCAAACCTATTAACTATTTGAAAAAAAATAGTTGTTATTCTCGGTAGAGAACTGAGAAATCTGAAGTATATCTGAATGTTTTTATTGGTTTAATTCTGCAACTCATTTCATTTTATTCGTAATCTGATTGGTGTATTTTTAATTTCCAAAAATAGAATACTTCTGTTTGATATTTTATTCGTTTTTTGATTGATCCATGCTTAATGTCTAGAAATTGAATACTTATGTTGCCACGATGACAAAAATTATTAAAAACTACAAAATAATAATAATAATAATAATAATAATAATAACTCTATTACAAATTTAGATACAGGTTTCAAACAAGTTGCATTTTAAAATATATTTCTTTCTGTTCGGTGTGTAAAAATTGAAAATGTGCAATGTTTACAAACAAAAAAAATTACAATACTGAAAATTGTTAAAATGAAATTTCATTTATATTTGTTTATGATTGGCCCAGGAATATTAACGTGACTCTAAATGTCCAGGCATAATGATATTACTCTGTTATTACGCAAGGTACGTTTTTATCATCATAAAAATGATGTTATTATTGTTTTTCTAAATATAGAAATCATTTATAAGTCTAAAATTATAGTCTTTGAAAATATTACTTTCCAAATAATCGTTGTAATTTGTCAAATTACAATTTATAATTTTTATTTTTTAAACTTTAGTGAAAGTTTAAATTTCAACAGGGTTTGTTTATTACTATAGATTAAAAAGAAATATGTCACTCTTACTCTAATAAGGAAAGTATGTACTCTTTACAGGTAGAATGCATTTAAGCATATGATGTTTAGGATGTTTTAACCTATTTTTAATTTGACTTGATATTATACAAAAGAGAATATTTTGTTACTGAAGCTTATATAAAACTATAATGAAAATCATAAACAAATCTTAATCAAGTTAAATTATTGATAATTCAACATATGACCATAATAATAGTAACAAATCTTAAAGATTCATCATTTATAATGAATCTGAATGTAATCTGCCACATTAAATACTACTGATCAATCATACTGAAGAAAAATTGTACTAGAATTTTCACCTCTGAATGACAGTACATTTGATTGTAAAATAACAGAACATTTAAAAAAAAGTGTGAAAAATTAGGAGAAATATGTCAAAAAACAGGAATATGGAGAAATATCTGAAAATCAACTTTATGAATAACGGTACTAAACTCTTTTCTTTAACCTCTTCAGGCCTCATGTATCCTATGAGATACATATCTTTAAAAATTTTTTCTCACGTATATAAATAATGTTAAAAACAGAGAAATTGGTGTTAATAAATTCTAATAGAGTGTGGAACTAAACAAAATAACAATTTGTTTCTTAAAGCGCTTTTTTAGCGTACTATATATTATATAAAAATGGCTTACAGCAGAAATGTATAAAAAATACAAAAATATAAATATGAATAATTTTATTGTACGTTAAGATACCATTTGTTGATTCCATTAGTAATAAAAAATTAATAATAATATGTTTATTTTTTTCGCTGTACAATATTTCTTAGTAATCAATTTGTTAAAATATTTCCATAACCGAAATTAAAAAAAGTACTTAAATAAACTCTGGAGTTTGACGAAGTTAAGAGTTCCAGAAAGTTTTGAATTGAAGAATATTTACTGCTTGGTCGTTGATTAGGAAGTTTTTAATTCCTGTAGAAACATAGCTGCCAACGTTTTTCATTTTTTGGCCCGGAAAAATTTAGTAGAAATTTTTGCCTTATTTAATCGGCAGATTACGGCGATTTGAAATGGTAAAATGTACTGTAAAATTTTTCCGGGCCGAAAAAGCGGAACATGTTGGCAGCTATTACTTCTTTCTGTATTTATCGTTAATGTTTTATAGGAATAAAGAAATGTACATTAAAGTGTGAAAAAAAAAATTACATTGTACGGCATCTTGCAAAACTAATTTTGACTTGATTTTGTAGTCCAGATTCTATATTTTAGTGATTTTTGCCAGGCAAGTTGCAAAACGAAACAAATGACGTAGAAGCAACTACCAATGATCTCCATGAAACACTTAACTTCAAGCGCTAGTCTTAAATTGCGAAATTTTAAGGATGGATATTTTTTGTATAACGTAGGTGTCTATAAATGAGGAATTTCGAAGAATATTTAATGGAAAGATAATTTAATCCCTTCAGATCGAATGGTACGTATATGTGATGTACTAACTACATAAAATCCCTGAATTCGAAAACTCGTTTTTTAACCCTTTCGAATCCAACCTTTTTTTTTTCAATTAAAAAAATGATTTTTACGTAAATAACATTAACATTAGCTATCCAAATATATTAATTTAAGTTTAACCAATATATTATTGCCTGAAACATGATTAATGTTGATGTTTTGCCTTCTATTTAATTATAATTATATGACAATAGGCTAAGGAAGAGTTTTTGGAGATAATTAGAAAATATTATATTACAACAAGATTTAACATATCTTACAAATTTTTAATACATTTTTCGCTTTACTCCAGATGACTCTACAGGAAAATAATCTTTATTTTAAATTTAGAATGTGAAATATATGTTTAAAAAAGAATGGAACAAAGAGAATTTATCAAATATTTATTTTATTATCATTATTACAAAATGCCTAAACGTTAATGAAATCATACAGTAAATGCATAGTCACATACTAACAGTACCACAAGTAAACAGGAAAAAAAGTATTTGTAAAACAAAATAATACTCAATTAAAAGACATGTACTATTAATAGTACACCAGTCCCGAAAAGATTATGGAGGATTTTATGCTTTGTTTAATTATACAGCTGAAGCATTTCAGCAAATACATAATGCGAAAAATTCTTATAAAAAGAGGATTTTCTATTCTTGTATTTATTTTATTTTCTTTGAATTAGCATATTAATGAAAACATAATCTTTAACCCTTGGAAACAATTCTAAATGAATAACCTAATACCCGAAATTGAACACATAAAGATGAAACGTATTTCTTTTATCTAATCTCATTCTTCAAAGGCGTGCAAACAATCAATCTTTTTCTCTTGAGGTGTAACGTGCGAAAGAGTATGATGAAAATAACACACGCAACGTAAGAAATTATTTCTTTCGGAAAGAAAGGAGAAAAATAGAAGCTATGCATTTGTTTTTATTGCGAATCCCTTTATTAAATGTGGATGGAAAGATTGGCATTTGAATGTAACTACCCTGCACTATATCTTATTAATTCGCAATTATTAATTTAAATACAATAAGAAATTTTTACGATATAAAGGTTTATTAAGATGAAAATTAATAGCAGAAGAACTGGTATTGTGTTAAAGAGGCAAAATGACGTAGATTTTGTTGTCTTTTTTAATAGTTAAACTGATATCATGACGAAAATAATGGATTTTTACGTAATATAATTAAATTAATGGAATAACAAACATTACTAATGAGCAATTAAATAAATAAATAAATAAATATTCTTTAAAAAAAAAAAACTTGCCTAATATTCAATTTTTTATTATGGAACATTGAGTTTTTTTTAACGTTTTTCCCTAACAAAGAAAAAAAGTCCAAACAATGTGTTAATTTTATCTGGCACTTTTAAAAATGCTTTTACTATCAGATTAATATAAATCAGTTTACATTTCTGTTTAGATCAGAAGTAAATCCTAATAGGTAAAAATATTCGTGTGTTTTATTGAATGGATAAATTAGCAATCTAACATATCATTGCTTTTGATGTTATATCATACACTCTCACAAACATCATACTGGATAACAGATAATATGTATGAAATGTCTTTAAAAATGTAATGTACAATATTGTAGTTTGTGCTTAAGATCAGTCATGCACGCATATAAAAAGGATGCTCAAAATTCTTCTGCATTTCTTTCTAGAAAAGATATTTTCCCCAAGAGATTAAAAGGATTTTATCTGATTTTATACATTTTTATGTCACTAATTATCTATAGTTCAATCTTGTGGACCAAAATAATTCACGATAATTATTGTGTCATAAGCATAATGGTGGATTATGGAAAATAGAGCTAATTTCTTTATTTTACCAGTTCTAGAAATTGTTTAAAATGAAGAAAATTGGCTAAAGATTGATTGTTGATTAGGAAGTTTGCAATTACTTTAAGCTATTACTTCATGCTGCATTTATATGTTTTATTCGAATTAAAAAAAAGTGTGTTAAAGCGCGAAAATTTTTTTAATGCTGTTCAAAATCCTATAAAACTAATTTTGCCTTTATTTTGAACGCCAGGTTTTACTTTTTTTTAGCATATCAGGTATACATTTAAAATATACATAGAGGATTTTATATACCTGTATATTATCAAGGTAAGAATACATATACATAAGTATATTTGCGAATATCTTTGATAGAATAAAATACAGAATTAGTCTAAATTATTCATCGAATTTAAGACGTACAAGGACGGGTAATACATGACACGGGTGATTACATAGTTATATACAGCTCATATTCAAAATATTAGAATAATTGAGAAAAAGTAATAAGAAAAAATTATTTGTCATTTATTTATTTTTTATACTAAGTAAATGCAATTAGATTTCTTATAAATTAAATCTGGAATGTTTAGATAAGAATTTAACATTTATAAAATATAAAATACAGCACAATAAATTAGGTATACAGCTTCCTTAAACACACCAGAATATTAGAATAAAATTTAGATTGGTTCAAAATATTAAAATATTTTATTTTACGCAACAATATTACCTTATGAATATGAAGTAAATGGTAGTTAATATTTTGTAGCATCCCCTTTAGCTTTCATAACAGCGTACAATCGATCTTGCATACTATATACAAGGTGTTTACAAACATTTCTATCAATATTAGCCCAAATATACTTTATACGTGCCACTAACTCAGTTTTACTTGAAGGAGGATTTTCTTGAAGTTTTTTCTTCATTATACACCATAAGTTTTCGATGGGATTAAGATCTGGTAAATTTGGTGGCCAAGGAAGTACCTTAATGTTGCGTTGGCGGAACCAATTCTTAGTTGACACCGAGGTATGCGGGGACGCTAAATCTTGTTGAAAGATGAAATCATTTTCAAATAAATCTTCTGATGATGGAATCATGTAATATTCTAAAATTTCTTGATATATCAGAGAGTTAACCTTTTCGTAGACGATGCATAACTTTCCAGGTCCTTCTGCACTCATACAACCCCAAACCATGACACTAGCAGCAAATTTTACGGAACGTTTAAGGCATTCTTTATCAAATGTTTCTTGCTTCATTCTCCAAACTCGAATACCTTGATTACCATATGAAACACAAAACATACTTTCATCACTAAATAATATATTTTTCCAATCTTCATTGCTCCATAAACGTCTTGATTTACACCAATTCAATCTTATACGCTTTTGCCTTGCAGTCGTGAGAGGTTTTGTTTTCGGTACACGAGATTCAAATTTAAATTTATGGAGACGTCTTAATGTTTTCGATGTAGAAACTTCAACTCCTTCTTCTTTCCATTTTCGGTGCAAGAATCGCACACTTTTAAAACGGTTTTTCTTAACTATACGCTTCAGTTTCCTGTCATCTCTAGCAGATGTTTTTGGTTTTCGGCCACCATTTCGGCGATTATTTTGAAATTTTCCAATTTTTGAATGTTGTGTTAGTATTTTCTAACGCTCGATTGCGAACAATGTAAATAATTCGCTATAAAACATTGATTTTTACCGTGCCGATACAAATCAACCATACGAAGTTTAGTAGATTCAGGAATATCACTCACACGGCCCATTTTAAGACGAAAAAGAAACAAACTGCAAAAAAGAATACTGATTTTAAATAAAATAGTCTGAATTTAATCAATGATGCCACCAGTTAAGAATTGGTAATAATTAAAGGAGAATTAATGTGAAATATTCTAATATTTTGAACCACTTGAATAAATATTCTAATATTTTGACTTTTCAAAATAATTTTTTTTTGCAATTAATCTTTTCAAAATTGATATTAAATTTAAGATAACAAGTAAGTTTAATCAACAATAAGTTCTTGATAAAAAATATCGTTTGCATATTTTCATCAAAAGACATTAAATTACCAAACGATATTTTCAATTTCTAAAAAAAAGGTAATTATTCTAATATTTTGAATATGAGCTGTATACTCACCATGTTAGTGGTACATACTACGAATGTTCAATGTGTGCGAGCATTGCCATCTGCCATTCATCCCAATGGTAATCTAGTTCCGCCCGGACATTCAATACGTATTTCTGTCAATATTCTTTCCACCTGCAATTGATGTGTTCATTCACGCAAGCCATGAGACGGACTCTTAAACTTGGTAAGTGTCTGTATTTAGCCATATATCACCCGTTGGTCGTATATCTTTTAATGCGCAATGCTTTTTGAAACTACACTGTAAAACATTTGAGTAACATCACGCCATAAAACTGGTGGCAGCAAAGCAGCCACCAGTGTTATGGTGTGATTTTTTATTCACTTATATAATAGTGTAATTTAAACATATGTCACTGGTGTAACATTACATATTAGTGTAATGTTACACTGGTTATCTTGGGCTATCGTTATTCCACCATAAACTTGGTGGAAACTTGGCTGCCACCAACTTTATGGAGTAACGTTACACAAATGTGTTACAGTGTAGGTGGATCATTTAGGCTAACCCTGTATATAGATAAGCAAATACATTCATTTTATTTACTCAAAACTTAAATCAGATTTACTCAAGAAGTGAAAAATTCATAGTCATGATTTAACATTTTTTTCCGTATAAAGTAATAATATGGACGAGACAACTAAATACGATAAAAAAGGTAAAAAATGAAACTGACTTTCATAAAAATAATGATCCATCTACATAATAAGCTCAAAACTTGCTTTTCTAACCGAGCAGATGTTGCCACTCTATCGATGCATGAAAACCTAAATTGAATATTAATTGACGCAAATTAATAGTGTTACATCGCCCGAAGATGGCCGGTTAAATATAAGTATAAAATATTGCACATAAAAGCAATGAAGCAATAACTAATTTCCTGTAACGGTATTCCGCCTTAAAGGTTTTCAATAATAAAAATGTGTGAAAAGCATTTTGTCTCTTTGAAATTTACTAGGTTAACGTGTACTTTTTTATATGAAATTTATATTACGTTAAAAAAGGAAAGAAATTGTTTCAGAATTTTTAACGTATATAATATAGACTTAATGCAAAACAAGATGAAAGATTTGGCATGTATTTTTTGTGTTTATAATTATTTTTTTACATTTATTATTAACTAATTTGCATTTTTAAAGGATTTTCTTTTATAAACTTTAATCTAAATAGTCCGATAACTGGTTTTGAAAATTGCATTTTCTATAAGTTATAGTGCTGTAAAATCAAAAAAGTATTATTTTAACTGAAAAAGTTTATCGATACTCAAACTTCGTAATGTAGATCTTTAAAATGTACCAAGTCCTTATGATTGGTGCGAGCAGCACCATAAGGAATTATCCTGTTAGTATCTTGTTTTCATTCTAAAATTTTCAAGACAGAAGTTGATTTATGCTCTTATTTTTTTTCTTCTAATTGTCTCTACATTTTTAACAAGCTGGACGAAAAAAAAAAATTTTCTCCCGGTTAAAAATTTACATATCATATGATTTATTCACCAATTATAATAATTATACTAAAATTAATATAATGTAATTAAGAATACAGCATTTTCTGAAACTTTATTACCTGCAATTTATTCTATTGAACTGATTGAGATATCGGACCAAATGCTGTAATCAGTAAGGTTAGCTGGGTGAATTAGATCCACTAGTTTTGTCCGGGTTAGCTTAGATGGTAGAATATTCGCGGCTCATCCCGGGTTCGGATCCTGATCTGGACATTTTTTGCCTAGTTGTAAATTGATTAGAATATAATAAACATATTAAAATATTATTAAAAGACAGAGAAAATTTAGATACTATAAGAATGTGGAAATAATGATTGGTAAAAAAATTTTATTATTACATATGTAATTACAAATGTGGCCGGTATGTAATGATTCTTTAAAAAATATTTTTCTTTTGCATTTCACGTTTATTGACAAAAATATTTCTTTTTTAGGTAAGTGAATTTCAAATTATAAATCGCCATGATTTGTTGGATAAAAAGTCTTTCCATGAAAGTTAAAGGTATATTTGTGTTAAATGTGTATAACATATTGTGCTTTTACTAATTTCAACAAATTTTAATATTATATGAAGATCCCAGAAGCCAAGGGCTATAAGTGACAAAAGTGAACAAAATTGAACTAAGTGAACACACGACCTGGAAATATGCTTTTTTCTTTTCAGGTAGTGAAATATATAATAAGTGATTTTTTAATTATATGCTGCGTTCTAGAAATCCACCACTTTTGACAAATAATGACAAATATTGATTAACTGCTAATTTAAAGAAAATTGCATTCTATTTTTTCCCAGTTATTGAAACAAAGAGTTTCAAGACCAGAATGAAACAAGCTGCAGATTGCTATTTCATTTCAGTCAATTATTACAGATGTAGAAATTTAATGCCAATTATCTTTTAAAACTCAATATACTCCAAATAGAATTTTTGTCACTTAATATACAGATAGAGCTTGGTGCAATGCAATGGAGTACAAAAATGAGCTACGTTTAAAAGCACCAAATATATCAAAAATAAGTCGCTGACCGGTTTCGGTAGCATTTAGCGTAACGTCGTCAGTGCTAGGGGAGGTAGAAATTTGCTCATATGTATAGTAGAGAAGGGGGATTAAGAGCAACCAATAGGATGGCAGAGAACTGCGAGTGATTGCCAATAGGAGAACGCACGTGGAATAGAACTGAAGAACAGTGGAAAAGGTCAAAAGGAGCGGGGGGGGGGGGAGTAATTAAGAAATAGAGGTTTTAACGTAATATTTACAGCAATTCGAAAGAGAGGGTGATGGCGAATTCACAATTGACAATTTTGTCAAAATTTTCATAAATGTGAAAAGCTTCAAGGAAGTTAAGTTCATAAATGGAAGTAGGTTTGGTTTCGATTTCACTTCAGCGGAAATAATTTCCAAACCTACTTCTATGAATGAATTCGCCACCCCCCCCTCTTTCGAATTGCTGGAAATATTACATTAAAACCTCTATTTCTTAATTGCGTTTTCCTTCCCGCTCCTTTTGACCTTTTTCACTCTCCTTCAGTTCTATTCCACGTGTGTTCTCCTATTGGCCATCACTCGCAGTCCTCTGCCATCCTATTGGTTGCCCTCAATTCCCCTTCTCTACTATATATATAAGCAAATTTCTACCTCTCCTAGCACTGACGACCATACACTACATGATACCGAAACCGGTCTGCTACTTATTTTTGATATATTTGGTACTTTTTAATGTTGTTCATTTTTGTATTCCATTTTTGTTACTTGTAGTCCTTGACTTCGGAGGTCCTCATATATGTACATAATTTTAGTATAATATATCCATAAACATACACAAAGCATGTGTTTTATATTACAGTAATATACTTTCTAAATATGCAAACTTATAAAATATTTCATTTTAAGCAGCTGAAGAGAGGAGTTTTACAAAAATTTGCTACATTCAAAACCATTACATTTTGCTGAAATTCTCCCATGTTATAAAATTATAATTAGAATTATTTATAATAAATGGTAATTTTAAAGAAATGTATGCTTCTATACGAAAGTAAAAATATTTTCTTGTATGTTTTTCGACTTAATCCTTAAATGCCTGGTTTATTAAAAATCAATTTCAAACTGTTTTTCAGATTTAATTTTTTAAATATATCATGTGAATAATATGTTAAAAGTCATATTTTTTAAAGTATCGTTTATGACTGAAAAAAAAAAAACAGTTTTGTTGTCAGCCGGCACCTCTCGGTTTTAATTGAAAAAATAATTTTGCTTGATGAAATCGCATAATATTAAATACACATTAATTTTAAGATGCATTAATAAATTTCATTTGTTCACTAAAGATCAAAATCGCACGTTTCCAACCAAAACAGAAAGCACATGTAGCAAATATTTAAAAAAAAAAATCTATTTTTATTCTTATACAGTAGTATTGCTGCCATTTACTGCAATAGCTGAAAGTAGAAGTAGTATTGCCTTGGATTGAACTTTTTAAAGATAAAAATATTTAATTGCCAATTCATTTATTTGTAATATCTATATCTTTAATGTAGTTTTTATGCAGTTTTTATCTTATGTATTTTTTTAACATACTCAAATAATAACATTTTCAAATATATTCTATATGTGTTTTTAATGCCATGCTCGTTAGGAAAGACAAATTGATTTAAATATTTGTAATGTCTTTCTTCTCTGCATATGACAACATGCAATAATTAACAAGCGCAGCTATTTTTTTCTTCCTTAAAAGATGTGATTATAATTAGTCTTCTTAATGATCTTTTTCTTACAAAGAGTTTTTACGGATGTGTACTGTTAAAAAATGAAAATAATACTGTTCCCTTAACCAAGAAGGTATGCTAATCATTAATAATAGTTAACTACATCACGTGACTTGAACATTAATGAAAAAATAGCACGCAAAATATAAAAAAAACACCCAGGATTAATTACAAGAATACATTTCGTGAATTTCATTTTTGGTAGTTTCTGAATAATGTATTAATATATATATTCTATTTTCTTCTTATCATTGTTACAAATGTCACATTTCTAGTGAAGTGTAAATTGTTTGCTCTGCAATAGTTTATGCAGAAAAATAATGAATATGTTATATTTGTTGATTTTCGTGGTAAATCCTTTAATTAAAATAAATTAATACCATGTTTTGTTTGATCTCTTTAACTTATTTATAGAAATGTAGCTTGTTAGTATTTGAAAGAATTGCTTGTATTATTTTGATCAGTCAGGTTTTTTTCCTTACGTGTCATTTTATGCAAGAAGGACAGAATTTGGAAATAAAAAAAAAATAAAAAGAATATTGCCTATACAAACTGATGGCATTGAGCTCACAGGTATGATATAGGCTTGTTATTTTATTTTGAAAAAATAATTCCCCTTAAAAAACAAATTGAGGGAGATTAGCTCTACCATTTTCTAACTGTGCTTAAAAATGAATCCCCAAAACTGACCAGGGATACGTGATATCAAAATTAACCTAAATGCAAAATTCCAAGCAAATCGGATAATTCTCCATAAAAACCCATTTGTATAATTTAAAGCGAGGATAATCCCTCATTCCTTCATTTATACTTAAATATTAAACCCTCAAGAGTATTGAGGGATTCGCCTTCTCAGAAAGAACCTATATATGAAAAATCCTATATCAAAAATTTGAAGCAAATTGCTCAATCATGCATGAAAAACCATTTGCCTAAGCTAGGAGGGTAGCCCACTGCCGTCCCCTCCCCCTTTTATACTTAATCGATGACCTAGAAAAGCTAATCAGGTGAGTGCTTATCGGAATGAACCTATATGCAAAAATTAAAGCAAATTGGTAAATTCTCCATGAATGAAGTAATAATTCTGCATGAAAAATCCATTTATCGAAATAAGAGAGCGATATTTCCTCCGTTTCTCTCTTATTTTTATCCAATGAACTCCCAAAACTAATTATGGAAACGCCTTATCAGAATAAACCTATATCCGAAAATTTAAGCAAATCGGATATTTCTATCAAGAGTCACCGCATTACGTGCGTACATACATACTTAGAGAGCCTGCGGGTCACATTATTTTTCATGCTTTGAAAGCCTGTGAGCTAAAAAGCCGTACCATACTATTGTTTATTAAGAGTAGTTAATTGATAGTTACTCATTTTAATAACCGCAAAATAGTTTTTGTGGCTTTAATATATACAAGATGAGCAAAACTTTAACAGGTGATAGTATTCGTCCCCCCCCCCCCCAAAAAAAAAAAAATAAATAAATAAATAAAAAAATCAAAGATTATACGGGCGGAGTTAATACGCAAAGTTGCTAGTGGACGCCGAAGGTGATACTGTGATACGAGGAAAAACATACACATAAACACACACATGTACGTGAGACGGTAGTTGCAACATTTGGGAGTTAAGAAACTGGCGCTTAATTTTTAAGCTCTAGTTCGTCGTGTGCTTGAAAATCAAAACAGATCGAAAGTTTGATGTAATGTCATTCGGTCTTATGTTTTGGACCGAAAATTTTCATCAATTATTTTCGAACCTCAACTGAAAAAATTTGCATGATAATTGAAATTTACAAGAAATATGAATTAAATTTACATTTTGTCGCGTATAAGTAATATTTAACAACGAAATTTTGCATGCTTAAATATGTAATGAAAAGTAAAATAATAATAATAATAATAATAAATAAATAAAATAAATAAAAAGTACAAATGTTTATGTCTATAAACCAAATTCTTTTTTGTTGCTATTTAAAATCATTTATAGTTATTTAATGCCTAATTTATTATTTTTAAGAAAGAAAGAAAATTTCGTTTTGAAAAATAGCTGCGAGCGGGATTTGAACTCACAGAAAAATCTCAAATCCCGTATGCCATTGACCATGCTGCAGAGCCGCTATTATAAACTTTAGTGCTGTTTCGATCTCGATTTTCGAACAGGCGACCAGTGAGACCTCGAATACATATACGCCAACTTTGTTGTTTCAGTTACTGGAACAACCGTTTTCTTACATGCATACACAAAAAAATTATGTTTAAAAAAGCAAGGTGTGAAAATACTCTCCGCGTGTAAACGTTAAGCTTCTATGCAATTTCTTTTGCAGTTCCGTAGATATAATGCATATCAGTCTTTTCTCTTTTAGTGAAAGGCAACGTCTTCCGATACGCTTGTATCGTGATTGAGAATTGTTCACTCGGATTAGCGGCTTTTATGTATTAATATTCTGGGCAAAATTTATAATGCGTTCTTCTTTTTCCACATATCACATTTGTTTGCTGTTAGTGTTGGTCTTCTCTCGATAACACGCAATAGGAATTAGTTTGTAGGTACAGAGTTTTCAAATGCGCTAGAACGTTTCCATTTTATTTCTGACTATGCATTTTTTTATGAAGTTTTTTGTTTGGACGTGTACTAGTATTCCTAAATTTTTGCCTGTATTTTATGAAACACACTCTACATAGAAGTATACCTCTTTATTTACACAGAAAACAAGCAAAACTAGCCGGATGTGGTAATCCCCAAACTTTCTTCTATCTCATATATGTTTATACTTCCAGAAAAAGTATTTCAATGTTACCAATTAGGTGATTTACACCAAAGTTTAATCAGCAACAACTTATGTCAAGTTTTAACTGAATCTCAAGTTTGAGGCTAATCCCTGTGTTAGTTTTTGAGAAATAACCGTTTTGAGAAATAAATCCAGAAAATTAACTTTCAATGCAAAAATCGTAAATAAATCTGGATAGAAGCGCCATCTTTTGAGCCATTTACTTCAAAAACAAAAAAATTCTAATTTACATCAAGAACTAACCGAATCCGAAGTTTCATGAAAATTTCTGCATTAGTTTTTGAGATAGAGCTGCAGACATTTTGTAAAAACACGTTTATTGGGTTCTCCTATTGGGTACTCCTAAAACGTGTAAATCCGACGAAAAACAGAATTCGAAAATTTGCATGAATCCAATAGTTTCGTAAAGATAGACGAAAATAAAAATGCAAATTTTGTTACTTTTCAGATAAACTTTTTATATGAATCAGATGAATAGTAAATAAGCTACCTTTGAAAGGTCGAATAGTGAAAATTTATTTGTACATACAAAATTAGACGTATTGCAATTAGCTTTTTGGAACTCCTATTTATAGTTAATGCATTAATATTATTTGCCATTGAAAATATTAAAAATTTGTAAAGAATGTTTTTTTTTTATTTCTCTTTTTTTAATAAATAAAGGGCTACACATCAGATGAAAATTACTGTAAAGATAAAAACAACAGTTTTGTGTTTCACAAGTACATATCATCTAACTAATTTCATTGAAATAAAAAATGGTAGGCACAGTATATGTATTACATTGATTAACATAAAAAACTGATGGATTAATAATGAGCTTAAAACTAGAGTTTAATATTAAAGATATTTATAGAGTTAACTCAAATCCATAGACGTAGGCTCGTGCATAACCTTTTTAAAGATGGTATTCACCCTCTTCAATTTATGTAAAAAAAGTAAAATATAAAAAACTGGTAAGCCGAAAACCAAAGACAATATAAAAATCAAAAATTCTCTTTAAAAAAAAACTGAGAATTAAAATGCATGTGCTGTTAATTTTTACGTATTTTCAGTAATGTCGGATCATAAAACTCACTTTCACGCTGCTGAGATTGTAGAAAAGTAAATCAACGAAAATCTAGTGGGAGTAGTAAGTTTGAAAATGAATGGACATTTAGATAATTTTGATGTTGTTTTTTTAAATTTGAGAATATGCATTTTCCGATAACATTGGCGTAGTTTTCAAATATATTTAATTAGAAAACATGCTTTCATGTAGCGTAATTCGGAGAGAAATAAAATCAGAGAAAATTCCGTGGTGGCAATAAGTTTGGAAGCGAACCATTGTTTCAATAATTCTTTTGTTGTTTGTTTTCTATTTGGAAAACTAATATGCGTATCCTGTTCATTTTGAGTAGTTTTCACAAATATATATGGATAGAAAATTAACTTTCATGCAGTACACAATTTATAGAGATAGTAAACAGAGAAAATGATGTGGTGGCAATAAGTTTGAAAATGAACCAAAATTTTGTTAGTTTCGATATTGTTTTTTTAATTTGGGAACAAGTATGCATAAGCTGTTATCTTTTCATAGTTTTCACAATTACATGATTAGAAAATTAACTTTCAAGCTGCAAAATTTGTAGAGATAGTAAACAGAGAAAATCGTGTGGTGGCAATAAATTTGAAAATGAACCAAAATTTAGTTAGTTTCGATGTTGTTGTTTTTTCATTTTAATAGAATGTGTAAAGCTGTTATCTTTTCCAAAGTTTTAACAATTATATGATTAGAAAATTAACTTTCATGCAGAAAAATTTGCAGAGAAAGTAAATCAGGAACTATCCTGTGAGGGTAAAAATCTTGAAATTTCGACAGTTTCCATGTTGTTGGGGTTTTTTATTTGAGATTAAATATGCACATGTTGTTAACTTTTGTGGGATTATCAGAAATATATTATCAGAACATTTACTTTCATGCAGCGAAATTTGTAGAGAAAGTAAATCAAAGAAAATAATGCGGGAGCAATAAGTTTGAAAAAGAACCAAAATTTTGATAGTTTCAATTTTTTTTTTTTTTTTTTTTTTTTTTGTTTGAGAATTAGTGTAGAAATGCTATTAACTTTTGCATAGTTTTATAAATAAATGAGCAGAAAATTAACTTTCATGCAGTGAAATTTGTAAGGAAAGTAAATCAGGGACAATCTTATGAGGGCAAAAAGCTTGAAAATAAACCGAAATACCGATAATTTCAATGTTTGTTGACTGTTTTATTTGAGAACAAATATGCATATGCTGTTAACTTTTGTGAGACTATCAGAAATACGTTATCAGAACATTAACTTTCATGCAACGAAATTTGTAGAGAAAGTAAATCAAAGAAGATCCTGTGGGGCAATAAGTTTGAAAAAGAACCAAAATTTCGATAGTTTCAATGTTGTTTTTTTGACTTGAGAATTAGTGTAGAAATGCTATTAATTTTTGCGTAATTTTCATAAATATATGAGCAGAAAATTAACTTTCATGCAGTGAAATTTGTAAGGAAAATAAATCAGGGACAATCTTGCGAGGGTAAAAAGCTTGAACAAAAACCGAAATTTCGGTAGTTTCAATGTTGTTGGTTGTTTTATTTGAGAACTAATATACTTAGGCTCTTAACTTTTGTGGGACTATAAGAAACATATTAATCAAAACAAATTGCAACAAAATTTCTAGAGAAAATAAATTAGGTAAAATCTTGTGGGGGCAATTAGCTTGAAAACGAACCAGAATTTCGATAATTTCGATTTTTTAAAATTATTTTATTTATTATTTTTTAAATTTCAGAACAAATATACATATGCTGTTAACTTTTCCATAGTTTTTAGAATTACATGATCATGCAGCGAAATCTGTAGTGAAAATAATCAGGGACAATCCTGCGACAGCAAAAAGCTGGAAAATAAGCCGAAATTTCGATAGTTTCAATGTTGTTGAGGTTTTTTTTTAAATTTGAGTACTAATATGCATATATTATTAACTTTTGGGGAAAATTCAGAAATATATTATCAGAAAATTAACTTTCATGCAACGAAATTTGTATAGAAAGTAAATCAGAGAAAATCCTGCGAGGGCAATAAGCTTGAAATAAACCAAAGTTTCTATAGTTTCGAAGTTGCTTTTTAAATTTGAGAACTCATACACATATGCTGTTAACTTTTGCATAGTTTTCAGAACTATGTGACTTGAAAATTAATTTTCATACAACGGAATTTATTGAGAACATAAATTGGGAAAAATCCTGTGGAGTTCAATGACTTTGGAAAAGCTCTTTATTTGAGAGTCAATATGTTAGTACAATTAACTATTACATGAATTTTCGAAATATATGATCTAAAATCAAATATTCATTCAGCGGAATTTGTAGAAAAATATGTCATAGAAAATCTTGTTGAGGTATAATAAGGCATTACAATAAACAGAAATTACCAGAAATCTTATTTTTTGAACTGTTATGTATGTTCTGTTAACTATTGTTAGATAGGTGCACAAATTTAAAAAAATATGATCTTGAAATAAAATGGGAATTATATTTTGCATATGTATTAAGTATATGTATGCTTTTAACGTTTCTAAAACAAAAGAAATATCTTTTAAAATATTATCTTGAAAAGCAGTATTTCAAAATGAAAAAAAAAGACACAATTTTTATGGGAAATAAATGGTTGGGAGAAACAAAAATGCAAATAGGTTTAGGCACATAGATGCACAATTAAAAAAAAATAAATGATCCTGTAATAAAATTGGCAGTCGTATTTTACATATACATTACGTATCTGTATGCTTTTAACGCTTCTAAAACTTAAAAATGTTTTTAAAAAATCATTTCGAGATACAGTATATTTACACTATATGGGCAAAGTGACCAGCCACTTTGGACTTTTTTTAAGTATTTAGAAAATTGCAGGAAAAATTATCATGAAACTCCAGGTTTGTAAACAAAATAGTACAAGTCATATTTTTCCGCGAAAACATACGTTTCCCGAAACCCCTATGAGGTTTCGGGGTAATATCCACATCTGGAAAACAAGCTTCAACAAATTGAAAAAGAACGAATATGTTTTGGGTAACCCTGTCAAAACTAATGTAACAAAAGCATTCAAACTATAGATTGTGATTAAGTGGTATATTGTAATAAAGTGTGTTCATTTTTTTTAGGATATTATATATACTCGCAGAAAAATTAAGATTTTTATAAAAACAATCTCAAAATTTTGCCAAGTCTTTAGCTTTAAATTTGAAGTGTATTTTCTCTTAACACAAAAAAATGTTCGGTTCAGAAAATATGACAAACACATTATACACAATGCCTTGTAATCAGAATTAAAAATTAATAATAATTGTACTAATAATGAATAGATTTACTAAATACTTTGTCACTGAGCATGCGTGAAAGCTATAAAATATAATTTGCGTAATTTGTCAGCTAAATGTATAGAGCAACTTTTGTGAAAGTCTCAAAAACATAACTTGAAAATTCTAAAAAATATCATCGATTGAATGAGCTCAAAATTCATTGTTACCAAAATGAAGCAAAAAGATGAGGGTGTGTATCCAAATGTCCATTGATTAATGTCAATACAGCGTGAACATTATTGCGCGTATGGAAAAAATGGGTACAGCCCCTCTACTTTTTGCTTTCTTTTGGGATCAATTGATTTCGAGTTTATTCTATCGACGATAATTTTGAGAATGTTAAGCTATGTTATTGAGACTTTTACTCAACTTGCTCTACACATTTAGCTAACACATTGTGTAAATCATATTTTGATTGCTTTCACGCAGGCACAGTGAAAAATTAATTAGTAATTCTACTCATTATTAATACAATTTTTAATATTTTTTAGTTATTACTAAAGGATATTGTGTGCAATACTGTTTTTCATGTTTTCTGAAAAGATAATTTTTTATATTAAGAATTATCTGCAAATTACATACAAAAACTCTGGCAAAATTTCAGCCTGTTTTTATGAAAACCTTAATTCATCTTCGAGTATATGCTACCCTCATAAAATGAACACGGTGTTTTTCAAAAAGCCACTTAAACATAATCAGTTATCAGTTTTGACAAGATTATGATAAATATATTTATTAATTTTCAGTTTGTTGATGATTCCTTATGAGATTTTGAGGGGGAAATTTTAACAGAAATACATGATCTGTACTATGATGTTTACATACCTAGATTTTAAAGATAATTCCTCATATATCTTTCCAGATATTTAACAAAATGTAAAAAAACACAAGTAGGCGGTCACCTTTAACCATCTAGTGTATATACAGGGTGTTTCTAAATTCATGGTACAAACTTTAATGGGTGATAGTATACATCAAGACAAAAAATATTAAATGGGAAACTAAGAGTCCCAAACGTCTTCCGAAGAAGATAGACGCCATTAAAGTTTAGGGTCCAAAAATTCAAATGATTATAAAAAACAGAAAAATTGGTCGATTCGTTTGCGGTTTTCACTAAAACTATTCTTTTCAGTATTGCCTTGAAAATAAATTATAAAGAGAAATTTCAAAAAATGCCAATAGAGGGCGCTTCAGACTTTGGAGTAACGAACAACTATTTTTTACCGTTATTTTTTGCATCTCATGAATTCTTTTAGAAGCTTAGACATAAACTTAAATTTTGAGATTAAAATCTGAAACGTTGGGAATGGTTAAGTAGCGCAAACTGAACAGTGTTCAATGGGGGTGGGGAGGTTCAAATTTCAAATGATTATAAAAAACGGAAAAATTGGTCGATTCGTTTGCCGTTTTCGCTAAAACTATTCTTTATGTCAATATTTCCTTGAAAATAAATTTTAAAGATTAATTTCAAAAAATACCGTTAGAGGGCGCCTTAAACTTTAGAGTAACCAACAACTATTTTTAACCGTTATTTTTTGTATCTAATTAAATGCTTGTAAATGTTCAAAGTTAAATTTTGAGCTCAAAATCTGCATCGTTATGAGTAATTAAGTAGCGGAAAATTGAAATGTGTTCGAGGGGTGGGGAGGGTAACATTTTAACTCCTGAACACATTTCAGTTTGCGCTTCTTAACCTCTCCCATCGATTTAGAATTTGAGCTGAAAATTTAAATCTAAACATTTGCAAGCATTTAATTAGATACAAAAAATAACGGTTAAAAATAGTTGTTTGTTACTCTAAATTTTAAGGCGCCCTCTAACAGTATTTTTTTAAATTTATTTTTAAAATTTATTTTCAAGGAAATATTGACATAAAGAATAGTTTTAGCGAAAACGGCAAACGAATCGACCAATTTTTTCGTTTTTTAAAATCATTTGAAATTTGAACCTTCCAACCCCCATTGAACACAGTTCAGTTTGCGCTACTTAACCACTCCCAACGATTTAGATTTTCATCTCAAAATTTAAGTTTATGTCTAAGCTTCTAAAAAAAATTATGAGATGCAAAAAATAACGGTAAAAAAATAGTTGTACATTACTCCAAAGTCTAAAGCGCCCTCTATCGGCATTTTTTGAATTTTGTCTTTATAATTTATTTTCACGATAATACTGACATAACGAATACTTTTGGTGAAAATTACAAATCAATTGACCAATTTTTCCGTTTTTTATAATCATTTGAAATTTGAACTTCTCCCTACAGTTCAGTTTGCGCTACTTAACCACTCCCAGAGATTTAGATTTTGAGCTCAAAATTCAAGTTTATGTCTAAGCTTCTAAAAAAATTAATGAGATGTAAAAAATAACGGTAAAAAATGGTTGTTCGTTACTCCAAAGTCTAAAGCGCCCTCTATCAACAAATTTTGAAATTTATCTTTATGATTTACTTTCAAGACAATACTGACATAAAGAATCATTTTAGTGAAAGCCGCAAACAAATCGACGAATTTTTCTGTTTTTTATAATCATTTGAATTTTTGGACCCTAAACTTTAATGGCGCCTATCTCCTTCGGAAGACGTTTGGGACCCTTAGTTTCCTATTTAATATTGTTTGTCTTGATGTGTACTATCACCCCTTAAAGTTTGTATCATGAATTTAGAAACACCCTGTATATATACATATACAGGGTGATTCTAATTTTTTTTTACAATAAAAGAGGGGTGATAGTACACATAAAGACAAACAATAACAAATAGGAGACCAAGGGTCCAAAACGTTTTCCAAAGGAGATAGCCGCCATTAAAGTTTAGAGACAAAAATTTCAAATAAATATAAAAAGCGGAAAAATCGGTCGATTGATTTGCTGTTTTCACTAAAGTTATTCTTTATGTCGGCATTTTCTTGAAATTAAATAATAAAGATAAATTTCAAAAAATGCCGATAAAGGGCGCTTTAGACTTTGGAGTAAGGAACAACTATTTTTTGCCGGTATTTTTTGCATCTCATTAAATGTTTTCGTAAGCTTAGAGTCAAACTTAAATTTTGAGCTCAAAATCTGAAAGTGGGAGTGGTTAAGTAGCACAAACTGAACTGTGTTCAGAAGGTTAAAATTTCAAATGATTAAAAAAAAAAAAAAAAAAAACGGAAAAATTGGTTCATTGATTTGCAGTTTTCACTAAAACTATTCTTTATGTCGGTATTTTCTTAAAAATAAATTATAAAGATAATTTTCAAAAAATGCCGATAGAGGGCGCTTTAGACTTTGGAGTAACGAACAACTCTTTTTTGCCGTTATTTTTTGCATCTTATTAAATGCTTTCGTAAGCTTAGACTTAAATTTTGAGCTCAAAATCTGGCTAGTTGGGAGTGGTTAAGTAGACAAACTGAACTGTGTTCAGAGGGTTCAAATTTCAAATGATTATAAAAAATGGAAAAATTGGTCGATTCGTTTGCGGTTTTCGCTAAAACTAATTTTTAAATGAGCATTTTCTTGAAAATAAATTTTAAAGGTAAATTTCACAAAATGCCGATAGAGGGCCATAGACTTTAGAGTAGCGTACAACTATTTTTAACTGTTATTTTTTAATCTCATTAAATGCTTCCAAATGCATAAAATTAAATTTTACGCTCAAATTCTGAATCGTTGGGAGTGTTTAAGTATCGAAAAATTGAACTGCGTTCGTGGAGGGGGTAGGGTTAAATTTCAACTCCTGAAGACACTTCAATTTGTGTTACATAATTACTCCTAATTATTCAGATTTTGAGCTCAAAATTTAAGTTTAAATATAAGCTTCCAAGAACATTTAATAATTTTTTGCAAGCATTTAATTAGAACAAAAATATAATGGTTAAAATTAATTATTGGTTACTCTGAAGTTTAAGGCGCCCTCTACTGGAATTTTTTTTAAAATTTATCTTTAAAATTTATTTTCAAGAAGATACTGACTTAAAGAATAGTTTTATTTTAAACCGCAAACAAATCGACAAATTTTTCCATTTTCTATAATTATTTTAAATTTGAACACCCCGCTTTTAAAACAGTTCATTTTGTACTACTTAACTACTTCCTACTATTCAGATTTTGAGCTCAATATTTAAGTTTAAGTCTAAGCTTCCGAAAACATTGAATGAGATGCAAAAAATAACGGCAAAAAATTGTTGTTCGTTACTCCAAAGTCTAAAGCGCCCTCTATCGACATTTTTTTGACATGCTCATGCATCACTATGCATGAGCTATGGATTATCAAGCACTTTCCATCTCTAACAAGTTATTTTTGAGATTTCTTTTGCATAAAAATGAAATTGATAATATTCTGTATAGCAACCGAATTCTTTCGTGCGTTTTGTATAAATGAAATGCGATACATTTCCGAACATACAGAAAACATGTTACATTGCGCCCCATAGATTATTTTTAGTTTTATTACGTTTGAATTAATATAGCGTTATTAAAATTCATTGTAAACGATTTTTTACAATGGATTATAATATAATGAAATCTTTCGTGCATCCTTGTAAACGAACTATAAATGATACGTAGTATTCTATACTCCACCTTTTAGTCCGCCTACAGAACTATATCAATTTAGTATGTTTAGAGTATTGTAACATCACTGAAATTCATTGCAAATAATTTCCTCCCATAGATTATAATGTAGTTGAGTGTTTTATGCATCTTTGTAAGCGAACTATAAATGATATTCAGTATTCTACATTTCTGAAAAGATGTGCTATAATTCCTGTCATTGTGGCATATCCATTTCATTATGCTTGGAGTATTGTAACATCATTAAATTGATTAGAAACGATTTTTCGAAAATAATTTTCAATACCGTAGATTCTACAGTAAATCCAGAAAGCATATAAAAATTAAGCGACAATATTATTATGAGGGTTAGAACGTAAAAGGATGGAGGGATGGATAGGCAAACAGACAAATCTAATCATAAACACTTTTCAGCTATGATATAATGTGTCAAGAGAAATGCCATGTGTGAAAACTGGTATTACACTGTTTTTTTTTTTTAATAAAAACTTACTATATCAACAGACTTGCTAATTTGAGGACCTCTAAAAAAGCAGTATCCCAAAACAATTACACAGTCTTTTTTTTTCTAAGAAGCATTAGGGTTGCATTTTTGTAGCATAAACAAATTCTAACAAAGTTTAAAATGGCCAGAACAAATTAAAAGTATACATTATGGATTTCTGTTTTTCTCTCATTTTGTAATAAATTTCGATGTTTTTCCCATTGTCATTACTTATGTTTATAAAAAAAGGATATAATTTACTTTGTGCTAACTGTATCATAATATATTTGTATTTAAAGTAATAATAATAATACATTTTAACACAAAAACAAACTCTTTCCAAAGTTCCCAAATGTGCACCAAATAGGGTAGACTGGGGAACATGTGAATAGTCCACATAAACATAGCTTTCTCTCATAGCTGGGTTAGTTTTTATAAACGAAAACTACTCAACCAAGCAAACTGATTTTTTTTCACGTATGGTATTTTTAAAATTACTTTTATAGCTCTTATTTTTTTAAATAGCTTTATAAATTAAAAAAAAAATATGTTCACCTGTGCCCCTACAGTGGGGCAGTTGTGAATACTTACGGGGAACGTATGAACACAAAGGAAAAATATCATTTGACATGTTTTTTATTATCTTATTCATACGATACCATAATCATTTGTCATACTATCTGTTAAATTCACCATAGAAAAAAACATATGTATATTTCTTTAGTTTTTGGATGATATGTTTAAGCAAAAGATTATAAAATGAAATAAGCAGATTGGAGGGGGGGGGGAGGAACTTATATTATTGATAAAATATTGTTGCAATAAAGTAAAAAGCAAAGAAGCAAACTTGAAAAAAAAATCAAAGCATTTAAATTTTGCTTTAGGGTTTTTGTTTGAGGGGGATTTTAGGGACGGGGCATTTAGATATTTTTTATCGGAAATTTGCCGAAATACGAAAGATTCTCACCCCTATATTTGCCTTATTTACCTCTAAATTAATGATAAAAAAAAAGGTTTCCGTTTATAAGCTCCCTTCAAATTAAATTTCTTTTGCTTTTGAAAGGTGAGAGGGGGGGGAGCTTAGAATCGAGTTTTTACGGCTGCTATCGGTTTAAAAATTTTACTTCCTTAAAATATTATATCTATATTCAAAGCATCAAATAACGTAGCTGTTTTAGAAATGGAAGTAAACTAATACTACAAGTTTCGAACAAATAAAATAGAAACATTTGCAAAGATTTTTAACGTAATACTTTTCGAATTAATGATGCATAAAAAATTGTGTTTAAAATTGCTTAGTAAAATAATACATAACACTTATTGACACATTACATTTATTTAAATTACATTTGAACGTAAACGAATTTGTTGCTCTTTACGTATTTGCTGGCAGATATGTTTGTAGAAGTTTCAATATAAAATCAACGTTATAAGACGAAAATGTCTTCTATTTCAAGAAAATTACAGATATTTGAACAGAAACTATGTCTCAAGTAGTTAACTGAAAGGAAAATAGAATCGCAATAATGATTATTGGCAAACTTATGAACTGTTCATATGGGCCACAACTAGACTGTTCACAAGTGCCCCACATTCACAGTAGAATTAAAATGACAAATTATTAACATTTCTCAATTTTAGAAGAAATGTTTTTATCAAAAATTTTTTATTAGTATCCATATTATATGTTAAAACATCAAAATAAAAAAAAAATTGAATACATAAATAATGTTATTTTTTAGCAAGTTGGAACTCATATTTTATTTTTGAAATTAATAAACAGCATTTTAGCTCCTAAGGACAAACAAAATGTCGAATAGCTTCAAAAGTTTTTTACCATATGTCTACAGGTGTTACCATCTTTGGTAATTTTTTTGAAATAAAAAAAACATATAATAACTAGTGAAAATGGCAACAATCATATCTGCTCCATGTTTACATGTGCTCCATTCTCACCCATTTCCAATAATATCTCAATAAATGGAATGCATCCAAATAAATATTTCTAAACTGACATGTATTTTTTCTGATCTTTTTCTTTTTTCTCGCTGGATTAATAAATAGATTTTCTAATTTTAACTCGTAAATGTGAAAAATTTAGCGTTGACATGAGGCATCTTCGAAATAAACATTTCCTCCAAAAGTTCTTGTCAATACCATTGTTGTTCCAGGTGTACTCCATCTTGCTGAAATAACATTTATGAAGAAAAACATTTAGAATTATTTTTCAAGTGCGGTCTCCACTAACAGTTGCTGTATTGCTGTCCTAAAAAGAACATCGTTTATTGTGTGAATCACGGTGATTTTTAGTCATAAAAATTGTAAACATTTTTAGCTAAAAATAATAAATAAATAAATAAATAAAAATTTATTCAATACAGTATATTATCATATATAAATGAAGGTGAAATTGTAACGGTATATTGAGCCAGTATTTTTTTTTTCTAAAGTACCTTTTTTAACTGGTATTGTTCAAGAAAATGTTTTTAAATCATTGAATTTTATTAATAATACAAATGGTTGTATAGGTCCTTCTTTGAGCCAATAATATAAAGCGGAGAGCACGATTTCGCAACCTGTGTTATTCATCGCCTGTTATCAAGACTGCATGGTGTCTATTGGGAATTGCAAAATCTTACTAAAAATTCATTTCATTATGTTTTGCTTGAAATCCTAGTGCCTGCCATAGATTTTAAACACTAATCTTGCGAAAAAAATCATAAGAAAGGGGAAAAAAGAAAGTACTAATGCATTCACACCGCGGCAACTTAAGATCTTTTACTTATCAAGTAAAATAAATTAATATATATCGCGTTATCTTGATAAAATCAGTTATAATAAGTTGGATGGGGCAACCCCAAATTTTTTTCTATCTCATTCATGTTAATATTTCAAAATGGTTTATCATAGTGCCAAAATTAAATTGCAATCTATGTACATCATTTGAATTCTATTGATATAAAATTGTGTGCATAAGTTTTTGAGTCATAATTATCTCTAAAATAACATAAATCATGCAAAATGCAGCATAGCAACCCCACCTTTTGGGTATTTTACACCAAAACCTAATTTGTAACAACTTATGTCAACATCTAACTGAATCTGAAGATTGATAAAAATCCGTATATTTGTTCTTGAGATAGGGCTACGCGGGAACTGTTAAAAATGCAGCATAGTAGTGCGACCTGTTGGAAGATTTACACCAAATTATAAGAAACACCAAGTTATAATAAGGAATAACTGAACCTAAAGTTTTATGAAAATCAGTGCATTATTTTTAAAGACAGAGCTATTACATGGATAGCAGAAAATGCAGCATGGCAGCGTCATCTGTTGACCTATTTACACCTAGCTAAAAATGGAAAAAAAGAATTGGAAAAATCCTTCTTGTGTACACAATCGATAAATGCAATCCAGCGTGCATGATTAGCAGTACTGTTTAAACGATGTAATGAGCATACTTTTAAGTCTTATGTAATTAAATCTTATTAAGTCGTTTGGAGGATAATTTGGTTATTATTTTTAAACTATTCTGGAATAAACTGTAGAACAGGTGATAAGAATTCAATATTATTTAATATTAAAGGTATCGCGTATTTAAGATCAAATTTAATTCAATATTTTTAACCATATATTTATTCTACTTATTAAAGTATCAGATATATATCAGGATCAAAGCACTTTATTTAACTATCTTACTGATTTGTAGATTTTAACCAATACATGGCTGCCAACTACTACGCTTATTTAAAGTCAAATAAACATATTAGAAACAGAAATTTTAATAAATTATTGACATATGTAATGTAATGCATTGCATTGAATATATTCGGCATACATTTTACTAAAATAAAATTGTGGTTCCACACATGTTTATATGATTTAAACAGACGTAGTAGTTGGCAGCTCTGCCAATATATTCTTTTATAATAGTTCGTAAAACTAGTGATCTAAAGATTTTTACATATACAATAGTATATTTAAAACAGAGAAAATTAAAAATTGCATTTATTAAAGATAACATTCACAGTATTGCAATAAAACTGAAATATTGTAAAGAAAAAATTGTAATTATTAAAGCATTAAACTTCAGCACTACATTTAAATGAGCATTTCAACATTTTATAATTATCAAAGTGAAGAACTTTATTACTGCTTCGATCAATACTTATTATAAGTTTAATCTAACTAAAATCCTCATTACTGAAGATAAAATTAGTCGCGGAAGCTTCATTAATCCCCAAATTTGATTTCGAATTTAAAATTGTATAGTTTCGTTAAGTTACTACAGCTAGATGAGGAAGTAGGTGGAATTAATAGTAGCACAGAGTTTAAAATATCCCGAAAACGTACAACTTAAAGAAAAAATCGACATTCGTCGTAACGGGGAAGAAAGGACTTCATAAATTTAGTGATCTAGAGATCTTTAAGGGTGTGTTTCGATTCAAACTGCTTACTTTCTGATTTATTTTTAAATTCATTTTTGCTCTCATATGCATCAAACCGGCAAGTTGTCCTATTTAGAAAGTACACAAGGTGCCATGACAGTCGATTCTTTGATAAATGCAGAAATTATTGCAAAAAAAAGCAATCAAAAACAGCATTTTGAACAGATTTTTCCGAAGCGGGAGATTTGGGAACGAAAAAAAGTGTCACACTGAGAAGATATTTGTTCATAAATCAAATTCTAATGAATGGAACGTAAAATGACATCATACGGCACCTTGTTCGTCTCTTCAAAAATCCCCCCAGCAAGGACAGCTTGTACTTTTAAAAATATGTCTGAAATTGTATCGGAAAATTTCGAATTGTTGAAGGTGGAAAAGCGTTTTTTCGAATGCACCCTTAAAGTTATTTTTAACCTATTTTACCTTTCATAACTTTTCTTTCCAAGTACTTTCGAAGCTCATTAAATAGATTAAAATTTTTCTTGACTAGAGCATATAATGACGATTTCATTATTTTATCAATTATTTGAGTGTTTCCTGGCAGAATTTGGCAAGAGAGATTATTGACCATCATTCATAATTTGTCATCAGAGAGAAATTCATTGCCTTAAAAGGTACAAATAGTACAGGTATAAGTTACAGCAATAATAATAATTTAAAAAAATCTAAACTTAGTTTAGAAGTTTGATGAGTAATGCGCTTTCCGGAATCATTTTTTGAATAAAATCTTCTACAAGTTACCTGAAAAAAAAACGGAATTTGTTTCATTTTCTTCAGAAAAATATGTCGCTTATAAAGGGAGTTCATCTGGGATGGTCTCTGAATGGAGATAAAATTAGTATTAAACCTAGAGAAATATTTTTTTCCATGGAAAATTGGCCGATATGGGATGTGGTCGCTTAATGGAGGTGGTCACACAGGGAGATTCACCTGTATTTCATTTTTTTTTAAATTTATTACAAGAAACCCAAGTTGAGATACAGTAGAACACGCTGCATTTTTTATTACCACGCTTTTATTAACTTCACCTGTATGTTTGTGAGTTTGTGAGTTTGTAACTCTCCTTATTTTATGTATGTTCACCGATTACTCCGAAACCATGCAACCGATTAACTTGGTTTTGGTGTTAAATGAAAGACGATGCTCTCGAATTGGTACCACTTCAGTTTCATCGAAATTGGTTCTGTACTTTTTTAGTAATTAGGCAAAAACTAATAAAATTAGTGATTTTTCGCTAATTAAAAGTGTTGAATACGTTCACTGAATGGAGTGTAGACAGCGTGGCCGAGCGGTCTAAAGCGCCGGATTGAATCTCTGTTTTTCGAAAGAGATTGTGGGTTCGAACCCCACTCCTGACATTATTTACATCTATGTAAAATTAAAAAAAAAATTCCGTATTACAATTTTTATTTTTAACCGGCTTCAGAAAAGGAAGAGGAAGTTATCAATTCGACGCGTATGTATTTTTTTTTTCTATGTATGTTCACCAATTACTCTGAAACTATCCAACCGATTAATTTGTTTTTTTTATTAAATATAAATATGGTTTAAAAAAACTAAAAACCACGCTTTTAAAGTAATCAAACTAAAAAGTGAAAAATAAATATAGTTAAAAAAAAAAACTAAAAAACACGCTTTTTAAGTATATCAAACTAAAAAGTGAAAAACAATTCGTACTATAAGCTGAAAACGAAAATAGATGAAAAAATAAAATTATCGTGTAGATGAAAAAATAAAATTATCGTGGAAAAAAAGCGTGGGGTGTTCCATCTACCATGCTCCATCTATCAGTTCTTAAGAAGCACCCCACGCTTTTTTTCCACAATAATTTCACTTATTGCTTATTAATTGATTTCTATAATAACAATGATTTTATAGTAATATAGTATTTTTCATCTATTTTCGTTTTCAGCTTATAGTACGAATTATTTTTCACTTTTTAGTTTGATATACTTAAAAAGCGTGTTTTTTAGTTTTTTTAAACTATATTTATTAAACATCTGGTTTGCAATCCTGTGTTCTAATGTAATTTTTCATTCCCTTTAATCTTACTATGACATTTTTTAATTTGTCGGTCAAATTAAGTAATGATTTGCATATAAACTGGAGGCAAAACTGAAAATAACACATAAAAAAACGAACATTACTTCTGTGATCTTGCGCCTGAATATCTTATATAATTCAAGAACAATATTGTTGACTTTTCCTTGCGATACAAGTATAAATGTAAAATAAGTTTCCGAAATCTAGGTAAATACCGTGGTATTTCTTAATGATATAACATTTAATTTATTGTTAATTAACGGGTACTTTATCCATTTCGTGTTGTCTTCATAATACCGATGTTAACAACTGTTCAGAAGCATTATTATAATGAAAACATTTGTTTACACACACACACACACACACACACACAGACACACACACACACATCTACATAATAAGAAAAGGGTCTTTTTTTAATAAATTGTTTAAGTGATTAATATTTCAGAAGGATTTTACTTTACTAAAATAAAAAATATGGCAGGTATTTACATTGTTAATATGGCAGACCAAATGTGTCTGAACAATTTATAGTTCTAAATGAATCTGATAGAAGATTAAAACTGCTATAAAAGACTCTTTAGAGTCAATAAACACCAGTTTGCATAACTTATTTGTAAACAATGTATGCTCATATGAATAGTTTCGAAAAAAAAAGAGTGCATGAAAATCTTATAATTACAATCCAAAGAACCTTATCCTCTGCATCTCCATTCCTATGTCTTATAAGATATTTATTTTGCAAAGCTTTCCGATTAGTATTAAATCTGTACAGCCAAGAATCGTCAAATTCGTTACTTGGATTATTAAGTTTTATGTGTTGGGTTATGCAGTACTTATTTGAAATTATTAGTACTATATTGAAACTATTAAAAAAAATTTCTAGGAATGACGTTAAAAATGTGGGAGCGTTTTATATTTCGTAACAGCATGATGCTATTGTTTTTATTATTCACAATAAAACAATCTCTAATTAAAACAATCTCTAATCTTTTTTTCAGCTTGAAATTCAGGTATATTTTATGAGATAAAGCAAGTTGTTATCCTTATTTTAGCCTTAAAACAAAACTATAGTTTTATCATTAAAGAAAAGTGTTTTTAAAGTAATAACAGATATTTGAATTACTTCTTTTTGTAGGATTAGCGAAACTTATTTCCACATTAACTACCGTAACATTAATTGCGTAAATATAGACTTATCTCCAATCGGATTTTTGGCGATTTTATTTGGTTGGACGTGAGTGGGAAACAGTTGCTATCCCGTACTGTTTTCACCCACGCACACAGTTTATTATACAATAGAATTAAAGCACTCATCATAAAAAAGAAACTATTTGATCGAAAAAAATTCACGTATTTAATACTGTTGTAAAAGAAAAAATTAGAAAATATGATTAATGAAGATTAATGTTTTATATTTAAACAACGAGTGTGAAAGTAAAATATTTTAAATTTTTTTATTTTAGCTTTCATTACCTTGAATTTGAAAAAAAAGTGTCACAATTGTTTAAAATATCATTGTTTAAATAGTAAGGTAATTTTGTGAGGTAAGTGTTCTGCTAGTTATTGAGCTACGGTTTTGATTTGAAACAACAAATTGTCATGAAAATATTTACTAATAGGAAATTAATAGATAAGATACACGTCGTGCCATTGTAGCAAGAATTGCAAGCAGTATGGTGAGAATATACTCAATTGATTTGTCAATCCTATCTGAAAAATGAGCAATTTTTACACAAATATTCAGCAGTCTAACAATCAAATTGTTTGCAAGCATACTTTTTGCACATTTTGATCCAATTTTGAATCCATTTTAGCACAAAATATAAAAATACTTTGTGTAATAAAGTCCATTTTAGCATAAAGTATTTTACGACAATGCATACAACAATGTTTACATTTTGAAAGACCATCACCAAAATTAAATATATATATGCAGACACAACATTACTAAAGTTTTGATTTAACATTGAAATATTGTCATCAAAAGTCAATATTTATCAAATAGTTACGTTGAACTGGAACTTTAGCAAATAAAATGTAAATGCAATATTGATTACATGTTGAAATTAATCCTAGTACGCGGCGATAACTAGCGATTCTGAAATGGAGGAATGTAATTAACCAAATTTACTGTAATTTCTCCATTTTTGAAAAAAAATTGCTTTTCCACAAACCAACACAACTAAACCAGCATAATGCATATAATCTGTCAATATTATCAAGTAGTAATATTGTCCAGTATTGTTCGTGTTTCTTGAAATAATACAGAGAAAAAAAATTAAAATAAAGGAATATTCATTTCACTAAAGTGTAATTTGTGAATTGAAATTTTTCTGAATTTTTCTCAATGTGTATTAAACAAGAGATGCAAGAAGGTAAAGAAAGAATTAATATTGAAAATCATTTTTCTTTCATTTTAACTCTTACATTATAGATACCAAGGATTTCTACCCAGCCATATTAGGATACAGAACACACTGTCCAGAGTTAGAATGTTGTATTAGCTTATTTTTAATATAATTATTCAACACATTTTGTATATTTAACATATTTTTTAGATTTTCCATGAAAATGACAAAAATCAATTTTACATTAAAAAATAACTACAGAATTGAATAAAGTCTAGAAATTTATTAAAATTTGGATATCCGTGTTTAGCTATATGTGATTGGTTAATAGAAAGGAAATGATAAAAATGATCAAAGTTTTGAAAATTTATAGCAACTTTTTTTAATTTACGAAGCCTCTTGTTTCTTTCATTTACGGACAAAAAATGGTAGTTTAACTTTTGTTTATCATAGTTTAATTTGAGTTTAGCTCCAATAACTGTCTTTAAAACTGTATAATGATTGTGGCAATGACCGGCGCTATGGCTTTCGCTTTTAGCGTTCATGCATCATTTTTAATCGCATCATTTGAACAATTTTTTACATCATCGTATAGCAACAAAAATGCTTTTTATTAACAAAACTGATATTTTATTTAGTGATATATTATGGTTTATAATAATTTTTTTACATGTTTTTTGAAACTACCTTATAAATATTTGTTTTCTAAACTAATGAAGAGTAGCCAAAGACAGATAAGTTATCACAACGGGCAGTAGATCGCTAAAAGCAAAATCGGAAACGATTACTTACTTTTTTTAACATAATCTTTCGTAATTAAGTCCACTTTCGAGTACTGATTACCATTATGTCTATATTGTAATCTTAAATGGTTGTTTATATCATTGAAGTTTTAAACAACACTTTTGAATCAAATAACATTGTTCAAATACGGCATTCTACTATAGGTATAATTAGGAAGATTAATCATACGATAAAATTAACTATAAAATACATCAGTTTGGTATTAAAGTGAGTTTCTTTTCCTTCCAATTATGTCCTACAATTGATTTATATCTGTTTTGAGAAGCATTAATTCTGGTAAGGAATCTCCGAAGAAGAAGAATTGGGATTTTATACAGTATTATTATTTTAGTGTTTAAGTGCGAATCTTTTACATGCCTATTAGATCCTTGCGTTTGCACTTTTATTTCTTTGGATGCAGTTCTAATTTCGCTTTAGAATATGACTTCAATAAAAAAGACAGATCTTTTTTTTAATTACTGACGGATTAGTTTTCGATAATCGGACTATATGCTAATTTGCTTTAATGAATATGTCTCACACTTGTTATGGTATGCAGTTTTATTGAAAAGAATACAGAGTCATTTATGGTTAAGCGATTATTTGACAGGCAACTCGATTACAAAGTATTAATCTACAATAATGCTAAAGGCAATTGTCGAGTTCCCTGCTCAATCCACAGAACTTTGTCACATTTTCTGATTCATTAAAAATAAAAGCTCGAAGCATTCGAACGCCTAATTATTGAAGCAATTTATGGTTGAAATGACTTTTCCGTTTTATGATAAATAACTTACTTATAGTGTTATCAGCAATTGTAGTCACATGGCGACCGATTTATTATGGATTCTCCTTTATTATGGTGTTGTATTTGGAAATTCAGACAAAAATGCCCACTTAACAATATTGCCTTAAAGATCTTATGCATTTATATAAAGATCTTATGCATTATTTTATAAGAAATAATAACAATTCTTCGATTACACATTTTCTGAATAACAATCTCTGCCAATATCATAAATTTTAGAACAAAAATAAAATAAAAAATCTCTAAAAAAGTAGCTCTTTTGGATTTAATGACAGCATTAATTTGACGTTTATGAAAAAAATCATATTTTTTAGTCATAATTCTGGGTTTCGCGAAATTTAAATTCAGAAAAAAGATGTTCTTTTGATACATATATGCTAAAATTTTCTACTTTTAAAATTAAAATACATGATTTCTTTGGCATGCAAAAAACTGCAGAAATATAGAATTTCTTTCACAATACGAAAAAAAAAAAAATATCTATATGAGGTAGCATTTTATTTGGCGTTCCTTAAAGCAAAAAAAGTTTTCACTTTAGGTATATCTACAGTATATGGCCAAAAATGACCAGTCACCGATTTTAGACGCTTTGTTAAATATCTTGAAAAATACATGATGAATATTATTCTGAAACTCCAAGTATGCAAACAAAATAGTACAGGTCATATACTTTGCGAGAATTTTTTTCCAAAATCTCATTAAAGACCGTCCACAAAAAAAAAAAAAAAAAAAAAAAAAAAAGGTTTTTGGATAGCCTTGTCAAAATTAATGTAGCAAAGGTGTTCAAATTGCAGATTATGATTAAGTATAGCTTATTGTAATAAGCTACGTTCATTTTTATGAGGATAGCATGTATACTCTTAAAAAAATATGGTTTTTATAAAAACAGTCCCAAGTCTTGCCAAGTTTTTTTGCTTATAATTTTCAGAGTTCTTAATATAAAAAAATGTTCTTTTCAGAAAATATAGCAAACAGCATTTGCATAAAACCCTGTAATTAAATTTTAAAAACATTAAAAACTATATAAAAATGAGTAAGTTTACTAAATAATGTTTCACTGCGCATTCGTGAACGCAATCAAAATGTAATTTGCCTGATGTCTTAGATAAGTGTATAGAGCAACTTTTGTGAAAGTCTCAAAAACATAGTTTGAAAATTGTGAAAACTATTGTCACTAGAATAAGCTCAAAATCTGTTCATCTTTTTTACTGATATTTCCTACTTTATGAATACATATAATTTGTAGAATTATTTCGGAAATTTTGTTTTATCGTTTTATGTTTCAGATTTTTTTTCTACGTATGTTTTTTTTAAAGTATATGCTTTTAAATGAAGAATGCATTGGATCGCATTTAGAAATATATTATTACTAAACGAGCTACTGTATTATTTTTTAACAATGTAGATAGCATTTAAATTAAAGAGAAATTTTATCTCACCTTCCACGTGCCGTCAAATTTTCACTCCTTTGAAAAATGTTGCTAGATTTTGGAATTTTTTATTCATAATATTTGTTATTATTTCTTGATAGTCAATTTCGACTTTTTTAATCGAAGATGTCTGTGAAGTGAAAATTAAAAGTTAAATAAATGAGGAGATACTTTGAATAAAAAAATGACAAATACGAACTTGGTAATCCTGACTAGGAGTATCAGGTGTGAATTATTTCGTTTGCTTTCAGGTATTTCAAAAACAAGAGTATCGTCAAGTAGTTATTCGCAGATTAGCCAAGCAGTTTGCGTCCGTGTTAGTGCCATGGATGTCGGCATGACATGAACCGACAATAGTGGCTCGAAAAATGCTGGAATGTAACTTTGCCATAATTGATAAAGATAGTATTTTGTTAACATATTTAGTAAAACTGCATCATAAAATATAATAAATGAGATTATATACGTTAACGATTTATCTACCGACGGTACTTATATGTATCATTAAAATTACTTATTATAAAATTATTTTAATACATCGATTAGTTGTAATACTGTTTAGAATGAGTTACAGATACATTACTTTAATTTGTTCCAAAAACAATATTGATTAGGCAAAACAAAAATATTTTTTAAAGGATGTGTCCTTTGCTTTTGCATTTTTTCAGCTTTCTTGGCACTGAGGGAGGGGGATGAGGATTTTTCATTTCGCAAATATTTCTGTATTTATATTGTAAGAACATCATATTTGTATATTTTATTATTCTACAAAATACTATCAAAACAATTTAAAATAAAAGATTTAAGTGGGGTTATAAATATTGCACTAGATCTCTGTAAATTCGAATTTAACTAATCCTTCTAAATACATCTAATTCCTTCTAAAATCCTTCAAAAATTTATTAAGTGATTATGTAAACCTTTTAATTTAGTTTAAACAATTTACATAAAATGCCTTAGAATGTAAAATTTTTATGAATTCATAATTCGGCTGATAAAGGGTTAAAACACATAAACTTGCTCAATGGTTCACATAAATAAGAACTTTTACATGAATTTGAACAAATACAATTAATGGTAAATGATTATATCGATGTTTCAAACTGCTTTTGTAGGCGTTTTGAGGGTAAAACTAATGCTGAAATGCATAAAAGCAAAGAGACAAAAACTTCCATTCGAGTCTTGATCAATTATCTTTATGAGTATGAATTGATCAAGACTCGAAAGGAAGTTTCCGTCTCTAGGCTTTTCAGCATTTCATAATCCTATTTATTCTAAAACTGACTACAGAGGCAGTTCGAAGCGTATATATTATGCTGTTTTGTTTTTAATTTGCACAAGCGCATATAAAAATTCCTGTTTGTGTGTGCCATTGAACAAGTTTATGCATTTTAGCGCATATATTTTATTTGTTATATTATTTTATTGAGTTGTGTTTTTCAGAATTTTCAGTAATAGTAAAAAATTGTTGCATAATGACTATTTAAACATACTGAAACCAGTGTATAATTTTACAACAAATAAATTTGCCGACACACACAACAAGAAAACTGTAAATTTTATTTTAAATTAATCTGTGATAAAGCTTAATCATAGTGGAAAAATATGTTTAACAAAATACCAGTTGTGGCTAATCTTTAATTCGGCAACAGCGTCGAATTAAACTTTTATTAAAATATCAATGTCAATGTAAGTCATATGACGACCTTAGAAGCTAATGGGCACACGTGATGAAAATTCGATTTGTAGTAAATCGAGTTCAAAGATAATTAACGCTAAATTTGAAAATCAATAATAATTGACGGAATTGAAATAGAAAATTGCCACTGGCTTAATTGTGGTCTTTGGACTCTTATTTCAGTAATTGTAAAAACAGCAGAGTACAATTTTCTTTAATTTATCATTAATCAATATTGATTATTACTCGGCACAAGTGATTTATCTCTAGAACACAACACATAATTAGAAAATCTCTAATATTTCTTCACATAAAAAGAAAAAAAAGTATATTTTTAAATCATCTGTGCCACTTAGTTCAATTTTTTCAGTTTTGTCACTTATACCTCTTGGCTTCTGGAGCCCTCATACTGAATTTGTATTAAAGAATATTAAAAAGTATTGCCTATTAGCATAACCCGATCGCACAAAACTCAAGTCATTGAGCACATGAAAAATTCTTTATTTTATGGAAGAGTAGTAATAGCAATAGTGGAATCTAATGATTCATGTCTGCCGTAAGCGAAGTGGTGCATAAGCTAAAAATTGACACCACTAGTGGTTGACTGATAGGTTTAGCATTGTGTTTGCCGTACAATCAAAAGTATGAAAAACATGGGAAGCAGGATGCAGGAAAACAAAACGCTAATCTTACGAGTTAGCCACTAGTGGTAAAAATTTTCGGCTTATGCTCCACTTCACTTCCGATAGACATGGATCATTAGATTCCTCTATTACTACTCTTCCAAAAAAGAAAGGATTTTTTCTTGTGCTCGATGACTTAGTGTTTTGTGCGGTCGGTTTTTGGACTAAATTAATTATTTTGGATTATTTGTTTCGATGTTTGATTTGTATGTATTCCTGAAAAAGACAATTTTTACTTTAAATCGAAATTCAACGCTAGTGTTAAAATTGTGTTTCTTGGTACCATTAAACATCTATATGCATTTAGAAATTTTAAAAAAAACTTGTATTTAATGTTAGATTAAATGCAATGTTTATTTTATACAGAATAAAGGCACTGAAAAATACATTTCAAGGCAGGTTTTCCGAAATAAATTCTGTAATCCTAAGTAAGCGGTGCTTAATCGAATAAAAAAACTAGAAATATAATTATGCAGGTTATGTAATATAATTAGTTCCAGGGAAAAAATGCAATAAGGAACGCTGAAGATAACGAGTTTGGTAATTTTGTCAAGATAATTCATCAAAATTCCGAAACAATGAGTCTGAGTTAAGAATAAAATAATATTCACTTTTTTAGATTCATGCGTAAAGTTAATTTTTTCCCTGCAATTTAATCGCCCGACCAGTGGCCAAGAGGTTCTGATCTCTCGACTGGAAGACGGCAGGTGCTGGGTTTGAACCGAATCGCGGCCGTCGGCCTAACTGTTCGAATTTTTCGTGGTTTTCTTCGAACCTTGTGTAAATATAGGTTAGGTTCCCTTAGAAAAACCCCCACGAAGGGCATTCCTCCCTTTGGGCCTATATCCCTAGCGTAGATAATCGGCCGACACAAATAAACCAACCCTGCAATTTAATATCCTTAATGAACTTTATATCTTATCATTTTAGCCTTCTATTTGTCATTTTTAACATTTTCCAACATTGTTGAAAAGTGTTTAAGAGTTTCGTTTGGGTCATAATAAATTTAATTTTGATTCTTTAATATTGCTTACAAATAAATGGTGGGTGATTTCAATTTCTATAAATAAATATGAATGGTTTGCTAACTCATTTTATATAAAAATATGCATTGGTATTATTTTATCTGCATTTTTCCCAAACGTATCAAAGTTCCACATGAGGTGTATCAATCTGCCCCGGGGATGGAGCTCATTGATACAAATGCCTTTTTTAGATTTTTGTTAAATAACATGCAAAAATAGTATATAAAACAATGATTGTTCATTTTAATAAAACACTACGCAAGTTTTGCTGACACAACATGGAAAAATATTTGAAATTTCTTTTTTCGGAACACCGAAAAGATTCTTAGAAAAAAAACCGAATCAATGTGCCCCAGTTTCCCTTATACATTTAGGAATTTTAAAGAAATTTGTCTTTAATCTTAGATTAAATTCAATGTTTATTTTATACAGAATAAAGGCACTGAAAAATACATTTAAAGGCAGGTTTTCCGAAATAAAATCTATAATCCTAAATAAGCGGTGCTTAATCGAATAAAAAACCAGAAATATAATTATGCAGGGCTCGTAATGTAATTAGTTCTAAGAAAAAAGAATGTAATAAAAACGCTGAAGATAACGAGTTTGGTAATTTTGGTAATTCATCAAAATTCCGAAACAATGAATCTGAGTTAAGAAGAAAGTAATGTTTACTTTTTTAGATTCATGCGTAAAATTAATTTTTTTCCCCTGCGATTTAATATCCTAAATGAACTTTATAATTTATCATTTTAGTCTTCTGTTTTTCATTTTTAACACTTTCCAATATTGTTGAAAAGTGTTTATGAATTTAGTTCGGTTGTCCGCGCTCTAACTTGTGTAAATACGGTCCGATTTCCAGTAAATATATATATTTTATTTAGGAATTAACATGTCATGTTCGGTATTGAAAATTTACGATTCATCTACAGGGATGCTCGAAAGAATGTTGTTACATTGCGGACTATTGGGAAAATTTGTTTTCGGTGTATATTAATGGTATCACACTATTTTAAACATATTGAAATTGATATGTATCACTGAAATGTACTTCAAGGTCTTTATTATAGAACATAATGTATATAGAATTTATTGTTCATTTACAGGGAGACATAAAAGAATTTGTTATGGAAGAAAATGAACAATAATTGAGTTATTAAAACCTTTGGAGAATATTTGTTAGAAATACGCTTATTGAGATATGCATTTATTAATTTAGCTATTATTTAGCTTTTTTTATGTTTATGAATTCTACAGATCATATATACAGTCAAACAAAATTTCTCAACAAGATTGATGGAAATTCCTGAATGGAAAGTTTCAACTGTACCATGTATTTTATTTGGTTTTTAAATATATTGCGTTTATGCGTCATAGGAACTGTTGTTATTTTGTATAATGTATGTCTTTTATAAATCAGCAAGGAAAAGCCAATTGGGATTTTCAAAGATTTCGTTTCAAATGTATTCGTTAGAAAATACGTAAAAGGAATATTTAAATTTATTTTAGACCGATACCTGTTTTTTTATATCAATTTCAGTTTTTAACTAGTTCATGTAATAAATAAAAAAAACTGACTAGAATTTTTTCAATAAAAAATTTGATTCTAAAAAAAAAAAAAAAAAAAAAAAAGTGAAATTAAACATTTATATACATTTATAAATTTTAAAGAAATTTATGTTTAATCTTAGATTAAATGCAATATTTAATTTATAAATAAAAGCACCGAAAAATATATTTCAAGCAGGTTTTCCGAAATAAACTCTTTAATCCTAAGTAAGCGGTGCTTAATCGTATAAAAAAACCAGAAATATAATTATGCAGGGCTCGTAATGTAATTAGCTCTAAGAAAAAAAAATGCTATAAGAAACGCTGAAGATAACGAGTTTGGTAATTTTGTCAAGATAATTCATCAACATTCCGAAACAATGAATCTGAGTTAAGAAGAAAGTAATGTTCACTTTTTTAGATTCATGCGTAAAATTAATTTTTTCCCTGCAATTTAATATCCTAAATGAACTTTATAATTTATCGTTTTAGTCTTCTCTTTGTCATTTGTAACACTTTTGAACATTTATGAAGAGTGTTTATGAATTTAGTTCGGCTGTCCGTACTATAACAGGCGTAAATATAGTCCGATTGCCATTAAATTGATATATGTTATTAGGGATTAACATGTCATGTTTGGAATTGAAAATGTAGCATTTACGATTCATCTACAGGGACGCTCGAAAGAATTCTGTTACATTGCAGTTTATTGGGAATTGGTGTATTTTAAACATATTAAAATTGATGAAATACTAAAAATCGCAATAAAACACTCATTAAAAGTTCCAAGTACCAAGTTGGTCCCACAAATTCCGAATAAAATTTATTGAAAAAAGAAAAAAAAATTACTACATTGAGTGAAAAGAATGAAACCGTATTCCTTTCACTATTATGGAAAAATCGCCTCAAAACATAAAAAGAGCGAAAATCGCCTAAAAAATTAAATTAAAAAATTCTAATCAAAAAATCAAAAATCGGGTTTCGAGGTGCAAAACTACATGTATAGATTTTTTTTGACAATGATAAAAACAAAATTGATTCAAACTTTCATTGAAAAATCATAGCAGACTAAATTTAGTTCATTAGGCTGAAAGTTTGAATCAATTATTTTTATCATTGTCAAAAAAAAAAAAAAAAAATCGCCGCAAAATGCGAAAAAAACTCTAAAAATCGCAATAAAAAATTCGCTAAAAATTCAAAAAATCACCGCACAAATTCCGAATAAACTTTATTGTAAAGACAAAAAAAAAAAAAAAAAAAAAAAAAAAACTATGTTAAGTGAAAAGAATGAAACCGTATTCCTTTCACTAATGTAAATACGGGTTAGGTTCCCTTAGAAAGACCCCCACGAAGGGCACTCCCCCCCTGGGCCTATATCCCTAGCGTAGATAGATAATCGGCCGACAAAAATACGCCATATGCCTTTCACTAATATGGAAAAATCGCTTTGAAACATAAAAAGAGCTCTAAAAATCGCCTAAAAAATTAAATTAAGCAATTCTAATAAAAAAATCAAAAATCGGGCTTCGAGGTGCAAAACTACTTGTATAGAGGTACCTTCCCTGCAAATTTTATAACTCTACATGCAGCGGTCTCTTCAAAACAGCGCTGACACACACACATGCTTGTCTCTTTATTATTATAGAAGATAACATTGCATTGTTTATTTCATTATAGGTTTCTTGTTTTGTCATAAGCAATGCTAAATATGCAATGTTTATATTTATTTGGCGCCAAACTTGATTAACTAGTGAGATATTTTCATATATTTAATCTTTATAAGGCGAAATAATGATTGGTATTGATTGTTTTTCTATTTTTTCTTTTTAGTTAAAATTTCTTAGGATTCAGAGTTCTCGGAATTTCTTTTATAGATTTTCACCACTTCTTGAGACAGGATCATTTTTCAATTACTTTTAAACATTGTGAAATCAGCTAAGTTTTGTTTCTATGGAGGCTTTCATTGAAATTCAATGAATTTCATTTCTATATTCTGTAAACTGAAAAGCTAGAAATCTTCCAAAATTTGTTTTTTATATCCAGACACGTTAGGAATAAATCAACTTCGACCTGCTTTTATACGTTTCGTGAAATCTCTGAAGCTCAAAGAGAATTGTTGATTGTTGTTTCTATAACTGAAGAAAGTTTATGAGTTATTTCAATTTTTGCAACAAAAATAAATAGAATCTCTTTTTCCAATCATTCTTGATTCAGTGAATATCTTTTCCAGTTATTTCTAAAGTCTCTCAAATTCAAGAAAGCCCTGTTAGGTAGATTTCGTATGAAATACTATATATTGCATTCTATCCCATGTTGGAATTTCTGAAAAATTTTTGCTGATCTACACGAATCATGACTCCTAGACCCCAAAACTACCATCAGTAAAAAAGTTTATACATATATATATATATATATATATATCTGTGTATATCACTTTCTTCTGGACACGATAACTTCTATAATTTTTCTCAGATCTTCTTCAAACTTTTACATAAAATCAAGGAGCTTAAAATCTTGGTCGAGTTCGTTAATGGGCAAAATCGGACCAAGGGTGTGGGAATCTGGAGGGTTTTTGTGAAAACCGAAAAAATGCAATAACTTCTTAGTTAAAATAGATATCGAATCAGTTTAAAGTTTATATTACTTCTAAGAAATGGGCAAAAAGTTTATGCATGACAGATTTTTGATAAAGTTAAAAATGGACTCATGGGGCGAAAAAAACATGGTTTTTGGGAAAAAAAATTCATAACTTCGTCAATTCTCAAGATATCAAATCCAACTAAATTTTATATAAATGTACTCAATATTATCTAAAACTTTTGCATTTACAAGTTTTTGATAAGACCAATTTTTACCGATGGAAAAAATTAAAAACGGAAAGAAAAAGAAAAAAAATCCATAACTTACTCAATTCTTAAGCAATCAAAACTAATTAAATTTATTTTACATCTTCACAATAATATCTACAACTTTTATATTAACAAGTTTTTCACAGAACCAATTCTTATAGCAAAAATAAATTAAACAAAAATAGGAGTTGCGTTTTTTCTGAATCATTTTTAAATTAATTTTTGTTCTCAAACCCTTCCAATATGCAGGTCTTCTTATTTAGGAACTATGTAATGTGACGGATTGGCCAGTTTTTTGATAAAGGCAGAATATATTTCAAAAAATGCTGCCAAATTGGGCACTTCGCACAAAATTTCCCAAAGCAATCATGATTAATGAACTGTGGGTATTCAAATAACAAATTGGTTTTTTTATGACTCATTTTTAAATCCAATTTTGCTCTGAAACGCATTCAATTGACAGTTTTTTGTTACTTAGGAACTATATAATGTGCGTATTTGTCGATTTTTTGATAAACTGTGAATATATATTTTTTTAAAAGCTGTCAAAGTAAGCACTTCACAAAAAAATTTCCCAAAGCGATCATGATAAAAGAATTGAGATTGTATTCAAATAACAAATTGTTTATTTTATGACTCATTTTTAAAATTCAATTTTGATCTCAAGCGCATTCAGTTGACATTTATTTGTTATTTAGGAACTGTGTAATGTGCGGCATTGGTCAGATTTTAAATAAAGGCTAAATATATATTTAAAAAAAAGCTGTCAAAGTGGGCACTTCGCACAAAATTTCCCAAAGCGATCTTGATTAAAGAATTGTGGATGTATTAAAATAATAAACTGGTTATTTTATGACTCATTTTAAAGTTCAATTTTGCTGTCAAACGTATTTAATTAACAGTTTTTTGTTATTTAGGAACTATACAATGAGCATATTATTCAATTTTTTAAATAAAGTAAGAATATAACTCAAAATACTTTGCCAAAATGGGCATTTGAATAGAATTTCGTTTAAGATGATTTTGATAAAACCAGTTCTTAAAGAAAAATGAAATTAAAACTTTTTTTTAAAGCGGCTGAATTCGAAATCTACCTCCGCCTATAGGCCAAGCCGACAGGGTTTTTTTATACACGGTGCATCTCTCGCCGACGACCTTAAATTTCTCAACCGTTGGTCGAAGTATCAATTCATTCAAAAAAGAAAAAAAAGAGAGAGAGAGAGAGAGAGATATTCATGTTGTGGTGCTATTTAAAGTAAAAAATCAATGTTATAAAAATTACAAAACCTAACTTTGTATACGGTCCTCAGTCTCTATTGTATTTTCTTCTATAATAATAAGGAAAGAAGTTTATGAGTGTGTAGCCCGTGTTCTGAAGAGACCGCTGCACGTAGAGCTACAAAATTAGGGAAGAACATACTTCTATACATGAAGGTTTAAACCTTGAAGACCGATTTTTAATTTTTTGCTTAGATTTTTTTATTTAATTTTGTAATTAACATTTGGCGCTTTTTTATGTTTCGAGACGATTTTTCCATATTAAAGAATATGTTTTTACTCTTTAACCCAATGTAGCACATTTTATCCTCTTTTAAATAAAGTTTATTCGGAATTCATATAGCGATTTTTGAATTTTTTGTGATTTTTTAAATGCGAGTTTTATTGTTTTTTCGCATTTTGCATCTATTATTTTCACTTTGATAAAAGGAATTATGTTTCAAACTTTTAAACAAATCTATTACATTTGCTACGATTTTATAAATTCTAATAATTTTGAAATTTTTATCGATTTTTTTCAGATTTTTTGCGTTTAGTGTCAATTTTTATTCATTGTTGAAATATTTCCGATTGAAATGTTTTACTCTATTGCAGTAAATTTTGACCCCTGTGAATTTAATATTTAATGATTTTTAATGCATTTTTCAATGTGATTTTTAGTGTTTTTTCGATTTTTACGGAAATTCCTTTGACATTGAAAAATGAAATTTATTTTTAAACTTTCAGCGTAATCTTTCTACACACACACACATACACATATCTATATATATATACATATAACGATTTGGAAATGGGCCTAACGATTTAGAAGTAGACCAATGAAAAGCTACATAGATAGATATCGATGTGCCAAGTAAAATATGCATAGGTACTTCAAAACAGCAAGGGTGGTGGTGGTGGGGGGGGGGGGGTTCACTTGCCAAACATTACTCCAGCTTGGCACTATTTCCGGTATTTAGTCAATTTTTCATAGATTCCCATTTTAATCCAAAAAAGTTCTTTTTTTTTTCTTTAGCATTAAGAGTTTATTGCTAAAAAAATTTAAACATTTGCTGCATTATCACTCCACCGCTTTTATAGAATGTCTCTATTTTGACCAATGAGAATGCTCCATAATACAGTGAAGTAATCTTTTTCTATAAAAGTGGTGGAGTAACAATGCAGCAAAAGTTTCAAAATTTCAACAGTGTTATCTTATCAAAAATGTGAACCGTCGAGATTTAATAAGTAGTATTTCTTACGAAATCTACCTAAAATGTCCAAAGTTTAATTACTATTTTTTTATATAGTAATTTCATCCAATGTCTTCAATTCTTGCATAAGACTGCTACCCCCTGCAGTAATAAATCTACTAATAAGTTATTTAATAGAAATTCATTCAGTTACAGTTTTGTTATGAATAGAGAGCGCTCTCTGGTGGTGAAACGTGGAACTAACAAAATGCGATTTTGTGAAATCTAACTAAGGCGATATGTTTTGAATTTTAAAGTAATTTATAACACACTACAAAAGAATTTAAAATAGTATAGTGTGTCACAGTTCGGGGGGGGGGGGGAGGGACGGTCGTTGAAATACGCGAACAAAATTAGGAAATGTTAGAAGATGGTCTGTTTCAAACTTTAAGAATGTTTATAATACATAATACAAATTTTTAAAAATGAGGACGCGTCGAAAATTGTGAGGAGGGAAGGAGCACGTTTTAACCAGGTGGGATCTAAAACCTGAATTTATAGAAAATAAGGGATCGGGAAGAGATCCAGAATAGAAACGCGAAGCAATTTTTCTGAAATCGGCTAGAAAATAGGGATTGCTTCGCGATACCAATAGGTACCGCGAAGCGATGACGCTGGGGAATGGTGAGCGTAGGGCTCCTATAACTCAGGCTGAATCGTCAAGCATCTTGTTTCCCAGTTACCGTTTGTTTCCCATTGATTCCTATGGGGCGAGAAACGTTTGAATGACTTTAAGGCTACAAAATCGTTAAAAATGGACGATTGTTTAGCAGAAAATTATTGTGACCTGTTCAGGAATGGGTTTAGAGTATTTAACTTCCATATAAATGAAAAAAAGGGGAGTAATTTGTGTATAAATACTTAAAAGAATAGATCTGGATTGGAGAACTTCGCCAAATATCGCGCCAACCTAATCGCTTGTATACAACAAACCGGTTCTTCGAAGCTCATGTCGTGTTTTATACCAGACGGGTGAGAAAAGAAAAGAAAAGACAAGAGTTCCCCGTTCCCTCATTTATGCAACTTTCGCCTTATTCATTTATTTATTTTTAGTTTTATTTATTTATTTATTTATTTTTAGAGTGTGAGGTATTGATTTAAATGGTTGGATTCATTTAATATTTAAGAAGTAAAGAATAGAGATATTATAAATCGAAATTGAAAAAGATATTATATTTTGCGGCGTAAGAAAGGGAGGGGGGGGGGGAGACATAGTTAAAGAAAAAGCCAAAAGTTCAGAGGGAGGTTGGATTTTATAATTATAAATTTATTGTTAAAAAAATAACAAAAATATTAGAAAAAATCACGAGTTTTAAAGATTTTAAATTTTGTAAGATAAAAATAAGGAATGTGGCATATTTTATTATTTATTTATTATTATTATTATTATTTATTATTATTTATTTATTATTTTTATTTATTTATTTATTTTTAGAGTGTGAGGTATTGATTTAAATGGTTGGATTCATTTAATATTTAAGAAGTAAAGAATAGAGATATTTTAAATCGAAATTGAAAAAGATATTGTATTTTGCGGCGTAAGAAAAGGAGGGGGGGGGGGAGACATAGTTAAAGAAAAGGCCAAAAGTTCAGAGGGAGGTTGGATTTTATAATTATAAATTTATTGTTTAAAAAAAACTAGTCATTGGGGGCCACCGTAATACTTACCCTTCATGGATATGTATATGAAAATAAAACATGTGAAAACTATTCATACATTGCATTGCAATTCAGAAACAAAATTTAAATATTGTTAATATACATAGTAATGCTATATTAAAGAACTGCTGATGTACCAATTTCGACAAAATATATAAAACGCCAAACTACTGAAGTAGTACCGAACTGCGTAAAAGAAATATCCTTATAACTCCAAAAATAATAATTCTATTAACTAACAATTAACTGCGTCGGATTAAGCGTCTCATTTCTAATTAAAGTATACCTCTGAATTGAAATTTGAATGAAATACAGGGTCATGAAAAATCGAAGAATGTGGAAAACAGGATTACAAATATCTCGGCAACTAATAATGCGATCGACTTCGTTCTATATGCAAAATGTGTGTTATTTTATTGCCTTTTACGTCTATTCCTTAAAATAAAAAAAAATCGAAAACTTTTATGTACCTTTCATCAGAACGAATTTTTCGAGAGCCCGAAAAAAATAGTTCCGTATAATAGAGGTCGCTGGTATTAAATAGGCTTCGTCCCATTCTTACATACTAATTACATACAAAATTTCAAGTCTCTATCTCAATTTGTTCGAGAGATAGAGCGTTTACAGACAGACAGACGGACGGATGGCAATTTTTTTTTTTTTTCTAAAAATATGTTTTTCGGAATCTCCACTATCTAAAACGTGTAAATCCGTCAAAAAAAATTTTTTTCGATTTTCAAAACGATTGCAAGACTTACCCTATACTACGTATGATGGGTAAGTAATAACAAAAGTATTAGAAAAAATCATGAGTTTTAAAGATTTTAAATTTTGTAAGATAAAAATGAGGGATGTGGCATATTTTATTATTTATTTATTATTATTATTATTATTTATTATTATTTATTTATTATTATTATTTATTATTATTTATTTATTATTATTATTTATTATTATTTATTTATTATTATTATTATTATTTATTATTATTTATTTATTATTTTTATTTATTTATTTATTCTTTTAGCGTGGGGTTGGGGTGTTTGACTTAACAATTTATTATTTATCAACAATTACAATATAATTCCAAATAGAATAGGAAAACTACTCGTTGGGGGCCACCGTAATACTTACCCATCATGGATATATATATGAAAATAAAACATGTGAAACTGTTTATACAATGCATTGCAATTCATAAACAAAATTTAAATATTGTTACTATACATAGTAATACTATATTAAAGAACTGCTGATGTACCAATTTCGACAAATTATATAAAACGCCAAACTACTCAAGTAGTACCGAACTGCGTAAAAGAAACATCCTTATAACTCCAAAAATAATAATTCTATTAACTAACAATTAACTGCGTCGGATTAAGCGTCTCATCTCCAATTAAAATATATCTCTGAATTGAAATTTGAATGAAATACAGGGTCATGAAAAATCGAAGAATGTGGAAAACAAGATTACAAATATCTCGGCAACTAATAATCGGATCGACTTCGTTCTATATGCAAAATGTGTGTTATTTCATTGCCTTTTACGTCCATTCCTTAGAACAAAAAAATTCGAAAATTTTTATATACCTTTCATCAGAACGAATTTTTCGAGAGTCCGAAAAAAATAGTTCCGGATAATCGAGGTTGCTGATATTAAATAGGGTTCGTCCCATTCTTACATATTAACTACATACAAAGTTTCAAGTCTCTATCTCAATTTTTTCGGGAGATAGAGCGTTTACAGACAGACAGACAAACAGACGGACGGCAAAATTTTTTTTCTAAAAATATGTTTTTCGGAATCTTCACTATCTAAAACGTGTAAATCCGTCAAAAATTTTTTTTCGATTTTCAAAACGATTGCAAGACTTACCCTATACTACGTATGATGGGTAAGTAATAAAAATGAAAAAGTATTGTTTAATTGTTTTATATTTTGAATTCTCAGTTTGGGGGAAGGGGTAATTAAGCGGTAATTTCAAAAGGTGGAGATTTAAATAATTAATTATTTATTATTGCAATAAAGTAATAAAGAATAGAGATATTTTTAATCGAAAGTGAAACAGATATTATATTTTTGCGGAGGAAAAGGAGGGTGGGGGGAAGAGTTAAAAAGGAAAAAGCCGAAAATTCTGAGTGGTGGGATTTTATGATTATAAATTTATTGTTTAGAAAAATATCAAAAGCATTAGAAAAAATTATAAATATAAAAGATTTATAATTTTTAAGCTAAAAATGGAGGAGGTGTCATGTTTTATTAATAGTATTATTTTATTTTATTTATTTATTTGGCGTAAGGGAAGGGCATTTGATTTAACAATATATTATTTATCTACAATTACTATAAAATTCCAAATAGAACAGAAAAAATGAAACAGTATTGTTTAATTATTTTACATTTTGAGTGCTTTGTTTCGGGGGGGGGGGGGGGATCGGTAATTTCGAAAGGTGGAGATTTAAATAATTGATTATTTGTTGTTGCAATAAAATAAAGTAATAAAAGGGCAAGATAGTAAATAAAAAAAGTTTTACAAATCTTAAGCATTTGATTGAATCTTTTAGGGATTAAGGGGGTAGGGGGGCGAGTTAAGATGAAATTAAAAGAAACCGGAAACACGGAAGGATTTCATTCTTCCTTTTTAAATTATTTCATTTTTTAAATTTTTAATTAGAAATTATTTTACGTACGGCTAATTCGTTAAAACTGTGTCCTTAATTTACTAACTTATAGCAAAGAATATTAGCATTTGAAGCTTTTTTATTAAAAAAATATTAATCATAATTTCACAGTGAAAATAAAAAAAGAATAAAATCAGTCTAATGTATGTGAATATATATTTATACTCACATTAAATCAAATTTAGAATTAGTTCCATTTATATTTTCTTTCTTAAATAAGCATGTAAAACATATCAATAAAAATAAATTGATGGAAATAATTTTTTAATTCTAATATAGCATTATACAAAAGCATACTTACACGTTATTATTTTACCCAATTTTAAATGCCATATATTTTCCCGTGAGAGAGATTGAGAACTAAAATTACTCGCCTCGCCATCTTCGCGATAAGACGCCAAATCTGGCAACCGTTTTGGAAACTTAATGGAGGCGTGATTCAGCCCGAGTATATAGGAGCCTTAGGTGAGCGTAGTGAGCAGGGGGGAGAATGGACTGCTACCTGAATTGTCAAATACAGTATTTAAGTGATCTGATATCTATTATATCGCCACATCTACTTTTGAACTCAATAATGCAAGGTTGCGTGAATTCGACAACAATTATGCATATTTGATTAGTTGTTAAGAAATTTTTTTTTTATTTTTGTTGGCTATATTTTTGTTTACTAAATATTCTTTTTGAGAAACCGACCAGCGAAGTGGGTGAAGGCTGCTAATATTTAATAAAATTTAGACATATCTTAACAGATATAACACAAAAAGTTTGAATTCTGTACGACAAAAGGTGACAGAATTGTTAAATTTCAGTGTTTGAAATTTTTGCACATGATTTTCTCTTTCATTCGGAGATCAGTTAAATTAGTTATTGGGTGAGTGTAAAAGTTCTACCTGTTTTTTAGTGAAAACAGAAAGGCAGAGAACACAAAAAGTTAAGCCCCTATGAATTCGTGAAAGAACCATCATTATGTATGAACTCTTGTTATTTGTCCAACACTAAGTGAATCCCACGCAAATAAAACTTTTTTGTTTTAGAATCAAAATAGTGTCGTAATACGTTATTATAGTAGTTGGCTCGGTACAGTAGGTTCATTGAAGTTTCGGTGAGAGAAAGCGGTGTGCATCGATCAAAAAAATGGTATGAATCTAAGCTTTGTGATTGGGCTATACGATAGACGTGGTAAAACTTTTCAACTAAGGTCCAGGAATTTTTGCTGAGTTCTTAATACAACATGAGGCCTGACTTTAAAGTGATGTAAGAGAACTCCTCTGCGATTGATGAGTGCTGGCCTCTTAGACGTGAGATATGCTCACAAGTCTGTCCGATTTTTGGCAAGAAATATCTGTATTGATCCTTTGGTTCACTGCGGGGACCTCTTAGTTGATTCTTTCCTTGGAAACTTTTACCTAAATATGCATATTTTTCGCTTTGTAAAAGGATTTTTTTACTTGTATGAAGACAATATAGGTTATCATCTGTATATACATTCGTTTTACGAATAATGTGTTTAGTATTTTGTTTTTTTACTTTGCATTTGCATTAAGTAAGATTTTTGGAATATCCTGTGTCTTAAAAAATTGACATGATCGGCCTGTTTTCGATTTAGATACTAATAATTAGCCGAAAACAAATACCAGATCTAAGTCAATAAAATGTGTTCCTCAGTGAATTTAATGCTACCATAGATGGCACTCTGATATAATGTTTTTATAAAAAAAAATATTGTATATTATGCTAATATTAATGATTAACTCCTTGAGGGGCGGTGGTATATGATATATACCACCTAATTTTAATTCAGAAATGCCACATTGGCACCAAAATTTTGATGTAAAATTTTCCATTTATGCTATGTGTGATGAAATGCTTTTACTTAGTTAAAAAAAAGGGTTTATAAATCCTGGTGTGAATCAGTCATTTCAACATCTTAACAATATAAGTACTTTGCCCCTCAAAGAATTGAACATTACATTCTTTCTATGAAATATCTTGCATATAAATATATAATAATGTGTGTATTAAATATAAAGGAAAAATCTAAAGTATTATTATTCGAAAAATTCTGGCATTACTAAAGACAAGCTGCAGAACGCTATTGCTATATTAATCAAGATTTTTTATTTGTATATTTAGATGTATATCAAAAATGTTCTATTTAAAAAGCTTGATCAACATTTTAAAAAACAGAATTTTATTTTACATGGCAGGAGGAATATATTGTTTAGAAAATAATTTGCGCTTTATGTATTGTTCTATGTACAAAAGAATTTCTTTCTTTCAAAGTCATCCCCGGCCATTGCTCTTTCTCTCTCTTTTTCCTTCGGAAAGAAACCACTTTATTCAACAATTCATATGATCGAACAATGTCTTGTGATGTCATAACATGATATAATGAATTTTAACTTAAAGGCGTTCTTTTCTTTTCTTTTTTTTTTTTTTTTCGGTATTCCCCAAGTAATTCACAATTTTTAAAATAATGAGATATCTTCCTTTGTGTTAAGTGACAAACTTTTTTCCGTAATAAACTCTTTGTGAATTTCCCTGGAGTCATAAATACTATGTAAAAAATAAGATTATTTCAGGTTTAGTTTTTTTATTTAATTTTATTTTCATTTGACGCTTCTAAGCGTTACTAATAACAGCAAAAAGCACTTCGAAAATGTCCTTTTTTTAACATACAAACAAAACTTTAAATGCAAGGAAATTAAACAATTGGTGTTATCTAAGTGAAAACGGTTTTTATAAAATAACTTACAAATAACCGAGTTAAATTAATAATAATAATAATAGTATAAGATGTAATATTTCATAACTGTGTGCAAAAATGCGTGCGCATGATTAGTTTTTCATCATATTTCTAATAAGAACACACTAAATATGAAAATTATAAGGTGAGGTACATCATTACTTCATCATCTGCATCTGCAGATTATAGGTAAATATTAAAAAAATACATTAATTATTAATGATTTATAAGTATTTAGATATAGTTAAAGCCACTAAGCCTGATGTCAATTCAGAAAATGGTAAAAAAGTAAATGGGCATTTTCTTAAAATTCATCACTCTCTTACAATAATTGCCTCATAACATTTATTTTGGCCCATTTGGAGAGAATCACCCTAATAATACTTAAAAAAAAGTTTCTATTTAAAAGTATTCAATAATAGTCTTTTGTTACATAATGTCTTAAACAGAATGGCTTTTTGAACTTGGTCTCTCACTGAGAAAGGGTTGAGCAGTACTTTACAACAACAAAATATATGCACAACATTCTTTCAGATATATGTATTTATACACAGAATAAATATTAATAAAAACAAAGTGTAATCATTTTACATTCATTTTTTGAATTAATGATTTGAAATAACTTTGTATTTGCATAAAAATAGATGGCGGATTAAAAGTATATAACAGAGTATTTTGTTGTAAACTACAAATTACAAATAAAAAAAGAAAATTTTGGTTAAATAAAAAATGATAACGATATTATCGATTTATTAACGATATTGACTTCCAGTTCCCAGACATCCAATCCCCTCTCAACTGATATCTTTATATATATTCACAGCTTCTAGAGATGAGACGGGCTCATTCCGAGCCCGAAAGGCCGAGCCCGATGCGGGCTCGGGCTCTTTTTTCATTTTAGTCTTCGGGCCCGGGCGGGCTCGACCTCATTCTTTCTGAAACTGGAAAATTATTTATTCGAGTGTAGAAAAGACTGAAAGAACTTTTCCCCGCCTTGAGAGTACTTTTTTTTCACATCATTTCAATGCTGTTATGTCAAAACGAAAGTTGAACAGAAATCGTGTTTTTATATTTTAATAGTTGATTGCTGTTTCAAAAGAAAATTTGTGATGATTGGAGATTTATGTCTGCTGCATTTCCTGCGATAATCTGTTATTGATATGGCGCCAATCAAAACAAACACAAACAATAAATTAGCTTCAGGTTGGATTTTCATTTGTAACACAGGATATTTTTTAACTATTATTTTTAATTATTTATTTATTTAGTTAGTTATATAAAACTTAGAGAATGATTTCTTCGTTTTTTTATGCAGACCAAAAGCTTGATATTTGCAAATTATTTAATTGTGCGAGTTATAATCGTTCAATTTATGAAAATAGCATAGTGATTAATCTTTCTTTTTTTAACCGTGAACTCTACCTATGCTGAGGATCTCCCTTCGTAAGTACCGTAATTTCCGGCGTATAATCGGCCGATCAAACAATCATTTTTCGACCTAGAAAATTTGAAAAATAAAATGTAACTTTTTAGATCGAGGTAAATATTTGGCTTCAATTACAAAATAAAATTTCTGGGTCGAAAAAGATTTGTTTGATCCGCGGATTATACCCGGAAATTACGGTAAACACATTTTCCGTATTATACTGATAGAAAAGAATCTATCAGTGTTTCTTCTTTTCCTGTAAAAGCACCAAGCCTTTAAGATAACTGTATCAACGTTTTAATTTGCATAAATTTTCAGATTCATGTCAATTACGATGAATTGTTATGAGAAATGAATTGATTATATTTAAAGATCTAATGTTTTATAGGAAATTGAAAACATATTTCAATTCTTCAGCATGCAAATAGTAATTTCTGCAAACTTCATACATTTATTCATTACACTTCTTTGATGTATCCATCAAATTTTCTCATTAAAGGACAAAAAATATGGGAATCCTTTTAAATATGAAGTATATTTTTATTTTATACTAAACAGCTCTTTTGATAAGATTGAATTTAAAATTTTATTTAACAGTAATTTTTATGTAAGACATTTTTTAAAGCGAGATATTACATTTGAAACAATTTTAAAATGTTGTGGGTTTTTTTTTTCTTTTTCGTTTTTCTTTCTTGTATCGGGCTCGAACGGGCTCGGGCTCTGATGACAAAAAATCTTTTGGGCTCGGACGGGCTCGGATTCGAAATCATGGGGCTCGGGGGAAAAGGGGCGGGCTCCGAAATACGAGCGCGAACTCATCAACCTCTAACTACTTTTAATGATAAACAGTGATCAGCAAAATTTTTGACAATGTTGGATTATCCATCTGATTTTAAATATTCTCAATTTCTTTGAAGACAACTATTGTCCCCAGCGATGCCGGGTGGATCTTCTACTAATAATATATGAAATTTAAAAATATGATTGGGAAACTTGACATTTTTATGTTCTATAAAATGTCCTAATATGAAAGCATTGTAAATTACAGAATACAAATTGAAAATACCATTGTCGTCTTCATAAAGTGATTATATTACGTCAGGTAGGCAAATGCCATTTTTTATTTTTTATTGTTCAGAATTTAATTTAAAAAAATAATATTTTAATTTTCATTACTTGATTTACGTTATATAAAATAACTGGACCGGTTTGATAATTTTTACACTTTAACAAAAGCAGAAGTATGTTTATTTTTTTATGTTACATCAGATGCAGAATATTGAAATGCAATTTTTGGGATTAAAGTATGGATTGAGATAATTAAGTATTTTAATAGCAAAACCTTGCAGGTATTTTAGTATTAAGTCCTTAATATAAAATATTTTGTATTATAAAAATTTGTTTTAGTTTTAATAGTAAAATTTCTACACAGTATAGAAAACAATGACCGATGATTAAATGTTACATCAGTTACAATGGAATCGACCTTTTATTGTTGACTTAAATTCAGCAATGTGCAGTTGAAAAATTTACCTATAAACCATTTTTTTACAGTTTAATAAATATTACCTTAAATATTATGAATTCAATAATTTTCAATAAAATTCCTTAATTAATTTTGTATAGAAAATTTTAACTAATATATTTTTTTCCTTTTTTGGTTTCTACAACATTTTACACTTTTAAATTAACCTAAAAATATGTAAGATAAGTTAAATCTAATTATAATCAAGATTAAGTTCTTATTATATTAGACTCAAAAACGTGTATTTAGAAAATGTACTTATAAACCTTCTCTTTATTTATAATTTATTAAATATTACGTTGAAAATTAAAATGTCGATAAACTTCAATAAAATTTCTTGATTCATTTTGTACTGAAAATTTTAAATGGGATTTTTTCATTTTCTATAATATTTTGAATCTTTAAATTAATCAAAAGAAAATAGATACATCAAATCTGATTATATTCATGATTACGTTCTTATTATACCAAACTACAAAACTTGCAATGAAGAAAATTGACTTACGAGACAACTTAATAAAGATACATAAATTGAATATTGGGATTTCGATTAATTTTCATTATGATTTCTTTATTCGATTCCTAATTAAATTTCCTTTATTATTTCCTTTATTATTATATGTACAAAAAACTTTATATATAAGATTTTTTTAATCTATGTTTTACATATTTAAGTAAGTTCCAAGAAAAAAGGAATTCGAGAAACACCAATAACAGAACAGCCATTTGCGTAAAAGGCGTTCTTATTACATTAACTTCCAGATATTTTTGCGTCTCGGTCTGAAAGAAGTCTAAATGAAAACTTGGAGAAAAATCTTAGCCTATTTGAAGCAGTTTAGATTGAATTAGAATTTAGAATATTATAGTTGTTACTGGGTGAAAAATGCAATCTCTAAAAAGGATAAAATTGTTTTCTCATCTCATAATAAACTTTCATTACTCATCGAAATAGTTTAAGTACTTGAAGATCTTGTCGTTGATATTTTAGGACACGTTTGCTGGAATAAAGAGAAGAAATACGCAGATGCTAATTAATAAGGGCATGCAGATATTCTTAATCCAAAACCAGTGAAGAATGAACTAAATAGTTTAATTATTTGAAGATTTTGTCGCTGACATTGGATTTTTTTCAATCAGTATTTTATTTACTTAAAAAAAATTCAAGAAAAAAAAGTATTTGAGGAACACGAAAAACAGAACAGACATCAGCGTTTGAAAATGTTATTATTGCACTAGCTTCCAGATATTTTTGCCTCTAGATTTAGTAGAAGTCTTAATGAAAGCTTAAAGATAAAACTTAACTTATTTGAAGCAGTTTCAAGGTTCATGCGCATCAGGGGATTCCTGGGATTTTAGGTGGTTTCGCACCTGAAAATTCATAATGTACTGATTGCTATTCCTAGAATTAGAATTTTTTCCATTAAATAAGCAAATATTACTTTACAAACTTTCTGGAAAAAGACCCTTGAAGCGTACGAACCCTGAGTTTACATTGAATTATTATTTAGAATATTGTAGCAGTTACTGGTGAAAACTGCAATCTCCAGAAAAGAGAAAACCGCTTTCTTATTTTCATAATAAAGTTTCATCATTAAAATAAATATATGTTTGTTTGAAGATCTTGTTGATATTTTTGTGCACCCTTGCTGAAATAAAGTGAAAAAAAATACACAGACACTAATAAATTAATAAGCGCATGGAGGTATTTTTTATCCAAAACTAGCGAAGGATGAACTAATAGTTTAACTTTCTGAAGATTTTGTCGTTGATATTTTAGGGTACCTTCGCTCAAATAATGTGTAGAAATACGCCGAAGGTAATAAATTAATAATGACATGCAAGTATTCGTTATCCAAAACTATTGAAGGATGAACTAAATAGTATTTGAAGATATTATCATTGATATTTTAGGGCATTTTTCCTGAAATAAAGTGTAGAAATACACTGACACTAACAACTTATTAAAGGCGGGAAGGGATTCGTTAACCAAAACTAGCGAAGGATGGACTAAATAATTAACTGTTTGAAGATTTTGTCGTTGGTATTTTAGGGCATTTTCGCTGAAATAAAATAAAGAAATTTGCAAACGCTAATAAATTAAAAAGGGCATGCAGATAGCAAAATAATTTATGTATTTGAAGATTTTATCGTTGATATTTTAATATAGCTTTGCTGTAAACAGGTGTAAGAATAGATGGATTCTAATAAATTTATGTGGTTTGTTGGGAAATAAGCTCCGGAATGTAATAAATCCGTAATTTAAAAATGGCGTTAACTTGCCTATGTGGTATTGCACAGTAGTGCAATCGTAAAAAAAATGAAGGGTATGCGCTCTAAGCAGAGGGCATACCCTAGAATGAATGTATATACTACAGCTTTTTTGAAAAACAGAGAGTATAAGGGGGTCCTTTAAAAAATTCAGAAGGCACACGGCATATACCTCCGTATACCCTCCTCTACTCTACATCTTTTGTATATCAGGATAATGACGGAAAAATGCATCATAAGAAAAAAGTTTTTTATGATGAAATGCTTAATATATAAATCTTGTAGTAAAGGTGTTTAAGATTGAAGCACCCGATTAAATCTTGAGACACACCAGTAGTATGTGTTCTGGTACTGGCGGGCAACAAAATGACACCATCTCTATACAAACGCTGTTTTTTGTTCTAAAAGGAAACGCGGACCTTTTTCAATGTGACACTGTAAGCAGCAGTATTGGCATTTTTTTTTCTGGTTGTGCCAGCTGAGATCTTTCTAGTTCCAGAAAACAATGAACATGCTCATGTAAAGGATTCATTTGAGTTTTCGTCGTGTCGACGAGCAATGCGTTTCCATACATTTAAAATCCGAATTAGAGAACAAATTATTATTGCATCCTTAAACTTGCTTTTCGAATAATTTTCGTATAATGATACAAAAGTTTTTTATATTTGAAATTAGTGCAGGGTCTACTCAGTGAATAACATGTATATATTCAATTTTCATTCAATTCATCGAAAATAACTTTTTTGGTTTGTAGAGTATTTTATATATTTAAATTAATCCCAAGAAAAAATATCCAAGGAACATAACTGAAAAAACAGAAAAAAACTACGTTCTTTCAATTTATATAACTCTCTTATTACTTTAACATTCAGGCATCTTTACGTCTCAATTTAAAAGAAGTCTGAATGAAAGCTGAGAAAAAAACTTAGCTTTTTTTTAAAGTACATAGGATTGAATTAGAATTTAGAATATTATAGTACTTAATGTGGAAATTCGATCTTCTAGAAAGAGAAAATGTTTTAGCTTCTCCATCAAAATTTTATCACTAAGCGAAATAGTTTACGTACTTGAAAATCTTGTAATTGACATTTTGGAGCACTTTGGCTAAAACAAAAAACAAAAAATGAATAAACATTGACAAATAATTATAAATTAAAATTAATAACCGCCTTCAAGTTTATGCTCTCGAAATAAGCTCTCATATAGTTTTTTCAAATAGAATTTCATCTTAAAGAGCTGTATGTAATAGTAAACATAAAATGGGACTCGGTATCTTTCATGTAGCCCAAAATGACGAAAATGTCGGTTTTGTAATTTTTGCTTAAATTATATTTTATTATCTCTAATACATTTTCATGAAATTCCTTGAAGATCCGAGTTTTATAAATGCAATTTAAAGCCATTGTCTCTTTAAATACAACAATCCAGTTTATGTAAAAGAAATTTTTCTCCGTGTTTTTAGACGAATAGGCATGTTGAAAGTGATAAAACTTTTATATATTTTTTTCAATTGACTCCACTTTTTTTCCGGGGGGGGGGGAGGGTAGGAGGTAGTTGTTTATTACTGTCTCTTTGATAAAATTAAGTATTACACTTACAATAAAGTAAAAAAAAATACACTTAAAAACGTAAAATAAATTCAGTTTTTATTCTAATATATGTATTTATACATTTTCTTTCTCCTAAATAATTTATAATGTGATAAATCCGTTACTTAAAATCATACAAAACACTTCTACGAATAGTAACAACAACAAAAAAAAAAAGCTCAAAATGGTCAAAATTGTACAAGAAGATGTATTTTAAAATTTAATTAAACATTTAAATTTTCAGAATTTTGTTGGAAAAATCGAACAATTTCCAGATAGAGTTGTTTTCTTTCATTAAGTTTTTTATTATCATGACAAAAAGGTTTGTTAAAAGCTTAAATTAAAAATAAAAAAAAGTTCAAAGGATACCCATTCCACTTTACCCTTTTGTCTACCGAATTATGAATTCATGAAAAATTTCATCCTAAAGCATTTTACATAATTTGTTTAAACTAAATTAAAATATTTACATAATCATTTAATATATTTTTGAAGGATTTTAGATGGATTAACTAAATTTGAATTTACAGGGATTTTGTGCAATATTTAGAACCTACTCAAATCTTTAGTTTAAATTGTTTTCTTAGTATTTTGTAGAAATATAAAATGTAGAAATATGATGTTCTTACAACATAAATATAGAAAAATTTCCGAACTAAGAAAATCCCCATATCCCTCCCTCAGCGCCAAGGAAGTTGAAAAGATGCAAAGACAAACGAAATCATCTTTTTAAAAATATTTTTGTTTTGTGTAACCAATAATGCTTTTGGAGCAAGATAAAGTAATATATCTGTAACTCCTTCGAAACAGTATTACAACTAACTGACGTATTAAAAGAATTTTATAGTAAGTTATTTTAATGGTACTTAAAAGTACCATCGGAACATAAAGGGTTAAGAAGAATTTTTTTAGATAGTAAAATTTTAATAATAAATGATTAAATAATTTAATTAAATATTTAATAAATAGACATATTTTTAAAACTAAATAATAAAAATAAGAAGACACTTTGACTTTTACAGCATTTGTATCTGTTTTTTTCAATAGCTGATAAAAAAAGTTAAATGTTTTTTTAAGAATAAAGACATTTGTTTTTCATACAATAAACTACCCATACAAAATGGATATATGCACTAGAATAATAAAGATCAATTAATAAAGAAAAGTTAAAGACAAATAAAGAAAAATTTCTTGAAATTACTTATACATTCAACAAAATGATTCGTTAATATTTAAACAGCAATTATTATTTATTTCCACGAATAAAATTAAAACATATTCCAAATACTCAGAAGCTATATTTTAAATGAAATTATTGGAAAACACCATTTAAGAAGCTATTCACTTATTATAGCTTTTATACAGTCTGGACCAAAGTTATATGCATATTCTAGACCAAAGTTTGGCCTTCATTCTAATTAAAACTTTGTTCTGAAATCGGTTACGAAAGTATGAAAATAAAAAACGTAGTTTCAATTATTCACGTATTCAATTAATTGACTGTCAACTAGTTAACGAAATCAAAGAATTACCTGTTAATTACAAAGAATACCTTACGATTGCATTTTTGTCAGATAAAAAACTATTAAAATTACTACTTTTTATGTACCGATCAAACATGGGCATGGGAAGTATAATAATAATAATAATAATAATAATAATAATAATAATAATAATAATAATAATAATAATAATAATAATAATAATAATAATAATAATAACAATAACAATAATAAATCATCATATGCTAGTTGTAGACAGATTGTTTCAGATGCTATGGTCTTTTTTGTAATGTTTGTTTATATGTTTAGACATATCCATCCCAACTCTGGCGTAGTTTGGATGGGTCACAGCCGGGGCGGATGTAAATGGAGTCACTTACAATGTTATTATAACAAATGCCCATACCATTCATTATTTACTTTTTGTCCTCCTGCATAAAAAAAGGGATCGACTCATCACTCAATCCACAGTCCGCATAAGTCAATGTGGTGACTATATATAGAAGAAAATTCTTTCTTTTAAAATTTTGTTTTACTACCCATTCATTAGATAGGTAGGTTTTTGTTTCCTGACACATGTCTTATTTAGATATATCAATCTGTATAAAATTTTACATTCTCAAAGGAAAGAAAACTAATTCTATTGTATCGTGCGCCAAAAATTCCATTTTATTGAAGAATTCCTTTCCAAAATCTTATAAGATTATACATATGTATTTGTAAATAAAGATTGGGTGTCACCCCTTAGAGGGTGACACCCTGGGCGGACTGCCCCTCCGTCCTCCGCTTGCTACGCAGCTGAATCCCAATGACTTTAAAGATTGGGTAGGAAAGTTGTTATTTTAACTTGTGCTGTGTTTGTTAATTCATCATTATGTCAGTAAAACCAGATGCTTGTTTATATTTTATTAAAAATCCTTCTCTTTTTTATCTACACTGCTCAAAACAATTAAAGGATATTGCAGTTTTAGGTGGATTTTGTATCTGGGAAACTTTTTAGCTGATTGATACATATGGTCGACAGACATAGTAGGTTATATGAGAATAAATTACACATGTTTGGCAGAAAAAAAAGCATTTTATTGCGCATTTGTGTACAAAAGGGAAAAAAACACAATTTGTACATATGACAAAACTAGTTGGATGTGTCAATCCCGAAACTTTCTCCTATCTCATAAGTACATTTCAATATTAAAAAAAAAAAAAAAAAAAAAAAAAAAAACGTGGTGACCCCAAAGTTACCCACTATCGAATTTCCTCGAACATTTGACCTAGCCTAATGAGATTCTGGTATCCGAAAAGCCTAAAACGCAAAATTTAATTATTATTCTGAGAAAATGAGTTTAGTAGTGCCTCATGTTGGGTAATTTATACTAAAACCTAATAAGCATCTATCTAATCAAGACCTAACAGAATCTGAAATTTGATGGAATTTCGTCCATTAGTTCTTGAGGTATAATTATAATAAAAAATTTGCAAAACGTAGCACAGCAACACCATATCTTGGACAATTTATGCCAAAACGTAAAAAAGCGTCTAATTATGTTATGGTGTAAAAGAATCTGAAGTTTGATGAAATTCTGTGCATTAGTTCTTGAGATATAGCTAGTTTAAAAAACCCGTGTAAAATATAGCACAGCAGCACCATCAGTTGAAGGATTTATAACAAAACGTAATCATCGTGTAATTATGTTATATGTCATTTTGTAACAAAATCTGAAGTTTGATGAAATTCTGTGCGTTGGTTGTTGAGATATAGTTATCGGAAAAATCGTGCAAAATGCAGCATAGCTGCACCACCTGTTGCAAAGTTAATACCAAAATGTAATCAGCGTCTAATTATATTATATATTCTAATGTAAAAGAAACTAAAATTTGATGAAGTTCTCTGCATTAGTTCTTGAGATATAGCTATCGCAAAAATCGTGCAAAATGTAGCATAGCAGCGCCACCTATAGGGCAGTTCACACCAAAACCTTATCAGCGGCTATGTATCTCAAGGTATCGCGGAATCTGAAGTTTGGTGAAATTCTGTGCATTAGTTCTTGAGATATAGCTCTCATGAAAATCATGAAAAACGTCGCATAGCAGCGCCACCTGCTGGCCAATTTACACCAAAACGTAATCAGCGTCTATGTATATCATGGGGTCACAGAATACGAAGTTTGGTGAAATTCTGTGCGTTAGTTCTTGAGATATAGCAATCTTGAAAATCATGAAAAACGTAGTATAGCAGCGCCACCTGCAGGCCAATTTTCACCAAAAACCAATAGGCACTAATTCATATCAAGGTCTAACTGAATATAAAATTTTATTAAATTTCGAGCATTAGTTTTTAAGATAGAGCGCCCACAATTTTTTTGTCACATACAGACAGACAGACTCACAGACAGACACACAGACTCACAGACAGACGGACAGACTCACAGACAGACATTTTCTAAAAATAGTCAAAACGTGTTCAGGACCTTCTAAAACGTGTAAATCCGTCGAAAACCGGAAGTCGAAAATTTTCATGAATCCAATACTTTCTTCTTGTAAAGATAGAAGAAAGTAAAAAGAATAAGAAAAGGTGTTTTCTTCAAAGAAAATCATTTTCAGTAGGGGGTATGGTTTCCACGGGCGGCCAGCAACTTGAACACCTTTGAGGTATGGACTCAATGAGGCTATTAATGACGAGTTGGGGTATTCTACGAGCTCTTTCCAGTTCTTGGAGAGTTTGTGGTGGTTGTTGGCGGCCAGAAACTCGTCTTCCTAGAGCGTCCCAAATGTGCTCGATTGGATTCATGTCTGGAGAACACCCTGGCCATTCCATTCGAACGATTCCATCCTCGAAAAGGAAATCCTCCACCAGGTTTGCACGATGTGGTCTGCAGTTATCGTCCATTAAAATGAAGTTATCTCCGATTGCTGCAGCGTAAGGGACTACAATAGGTCTGAGGATCTCATCCCTATATCGGCGACCAGTCAGAGCTCCATCTCGAATGATGTAGAGGTCAGTGCGCCCGTCAATGGAGATGCCACCATACACCAACCCTCCTCCACCACCAAATCTGACACTTTCATGCACAAACGCAGGATTATTCCTACTGCCACGGTTCCTCCAGATGAAAATACGCCTATTATCCGGATGCACAGAAAAACGGGACTCGTCAGAAAACAGAATATTGCTCCATTCATTTCTCCTCCCGTTGACATGCTCGGTTGCCCACTCCCTGCGGTCGCGACGATGCCTTGATGTTAATCTAACACATACCATCGTTCGGCGAGCATACAGACCTACAGCATGCAGCCGGTTTCGGACAGTCTGAGTTGAAATCGTGGTGCCTGTAGCCGAGCGAAGGTGTTGTTGGAGAAGAGTAGCGTGACACTCCAATGGCTTGAGCTACTTCGGCTTGAGATTGGTCCCCTTCTAACCTACCAACAATTCTCCAAGCTTCTGAATCTGTCAAATGACTTCGCTGAGACATCGTACTCATCGAAACAAAGCAATCACTGAATGCCGATCATCCTTGTCTTCATTCTCTTTTATCCATTTGAAAGTTAAATTACATTCGCTGCCGCTGAAGCGACGTTTTTGACGTCGAACTCAAAATTTGCATACTCCACAGTTTGAAAACCAGAAAAATTTGCATTTGTGATTCTCTTCTTCTATTTTCGGCAAAAAAATTTCGTTTATATCTTTATTTTATATAAAACTTCAAATATCCTTTAATTGTATTGAGCAGTGTATAAAAATAACAATATCGGTACTAGTTTCATCATATATTTACTTTGAAACGTACTTAAGGCTTCTGTTTTTGCAGGCGAAGACACTTGCGAGCTAATGCTAAACCTATGGGGAAATTATTTTCTAATATCATGGTTGCATCTTGACATTTAATTTTTTTCCTTTGCATTGTATCCTTGAGGTCCATCAAAACATCAATCCTATTTAACTTTATAAATTTTGGTTTTAATTTTTTAAATGATATTATTATTTTCATAACCGGTTTCCGAAAATAAATTTCCCTGTGATTTGAAAAAAATATTATTTAAAAGAAATTACAGTATTCAGTTTATATATCTTAATAACATAAATTCTCAGAAAATGCCGGGATATATCTTATACTATAATGCGAGCAAAAATTGTGTGTGTGTGTGTGGGTAAATTTTATCTCAAAAACGGGTCTAACGATTTTCGCAAAAATTTGGATTTTACCATTTTCGGGCACGAGAAGACCATTGGGCTAGGTCCCATGTTCGGGAAAATTCGATTACTGGGTCATTTTGGGTCACAATGGGTCAGGATCAAGCTATTTATATCTAGAGAACGGCTGGATGGATTTTAAGGCAATTTTGTATCCAATCGTTTTTTGGCACGAGAAAACTATTGGGCTGGGTCACATGTTCGAAAAATTTCGATTAGTGGGTCATTTTGGGGTCATTATGGGTCAAGCCATTTTTATCTAAAAAACGGCTCTAACGATTTTGACCAAATTTTATATTGTATCGCTTTGGATTACAAGAAGACCATTGGGTTAGGTAACATGTTCGAGAAAATTCGGTTAGTGGGTCATTTTTGGGGTCATTGTGGGTCATTCTATTTTTATCTAGAGATCTTCTAACGCAATTTTGACTAAAAATTGCATTCTATGGTTTTCGGGCACAAGAAAAACATTGGGCTAGGTTACATGTTCGAGAAAAAAATTTAATGGGTCATTAAGGGTCTGGGTCAAGCTATTTATATTTAAAGAACGACGTGATCGATTATAACGAAATTTTGTATGTAACAGTTTTTTGACATGAGAAAACTAATGGGCTAAATCACATGTTTGAGAGATTTCGACTATGAGGGTCATTTGTGAGTCATGATGGGTCATAATGGGTCATGGTCAAGCTATATCTAAAGAACAGGTGGATCGATTTTAATGAAATTTTGTATGCAACATTTTTTGGCACGATAAAATCATTGGACTAGGTTAAATGTTCGAAAAAATTCGATTAATGGGTCATTTTGGGTCATTAAGAGTCTGGGTCAAGCTATTTATATTTAAAGAACGGCATGATGGATTATAACGAAATTTTGTATGTAACAGTTTTTTCACATGAGAAAACTAATGGGCTAAATCACATGTTTGAGAGATTTCGACTATGAGGGTCATTTGTGGGTCATGATGGGTCATAATGGGTCATGGTCAAGCTATATCCAAAGAACAGGTGGATCGATTTTAATGAAATTTTGTATGCAACATTTTTTTGGCACGATAAAATCATTGGACTAGGTTACATGTTCGAAAAATTTCGATTAATGGGTCATTTCGGATCAGAAAGGGTCTGGGTCAAGCTATATATAATTAAACAACGGCAGGATCAAGTTTAACGAAATTCTGTATGTAACAATTTTTAGAAACGAGAAAACTAATGGACTAAGTCACATATTCGAGAGCTTTCGATTATAAGGGTAATTTGTGGGTCTTAATGGGTCAAGGTCAAGCTATATCTAAAGAATAGGTGGGTCAATTTTAACGAAATTTTGTATACAGCATATTTTTGGCATGAAAAAATCATTGTGGTAGTTCACATGATCGAGAAATTTCGATTAGTGGGCCACTTTTGGGTCATTCTAATTTTATCTAGACAACGTTTCGCGCAATTTTGACTAAATTTTGTATTTTATCGTTTTCGGACACAAGAAAATCATTGGGTTATGACAGATTTTTGAGGAAATTCGATCAATGGGTCATTTTGGATCATAAGGGGTCAGGGTCAAACTAACTATATCTAAAAAACGGCTCAATCGATTTTATCTAAATTTTGTATCTAATATTTTTCAGCATGCTAAAACTAATAAGCTAGGCCACACTTCAAGAGATTTCTATTATAAGGGTCATGATGGTCATGATGGGTCATGCTAATTTTATATAGAAAATGGTACTCACCATTTTGACTTATATCGTTTTTGAGCAAGAGAAAACCATTTGGATGGACACATGCTCGCGAAAATTCTATTAGTGGGTCATTTTGGGTCTTAATGAGCTAGGGTCATTCTAATTATACAGGGGTTGGACAAAAATATGGAAACACCTTAAAAAAAGCACGTTTCCTTGCCTAGTATTGTGTACGGTACCCGTTGTTAGTCAAAACAGCTCGCAGTCTTCTCGGAATGGATAAATACAGTTTCTGTATGTTTGCCAAGGGAATATTGTACCATTACTCCTGCAAAAAGGTGGCAAGTTCAGATAACGATGTTGCTTTGGATAGCGAGAACGCACTTTCCGCTCCAATGTAGACCACAGAGGTTCGATAATATTTAAGTCTGATGACTTTGGTGGCCTGGGGAGATGCTAAAATTCATCCTCGTGCTCAGAAAACCAGTCCTGGACAATGTGAGCTGAGTGAACGGGGACATTGTCGTCTTGGAAGATATCATCATCAATGGGGAACAAAGCTTGTACCATTGGATGGACTTGATCGGCCAAAATGTTCACATAAGTCTGAGAAGTAATACGCCCTTACAAAGTTATCATGGGGCCAGAAGAGAACCACGATATGGCTGCCCAAACCATCACCGAGCCCCCGTCATGTTTCCCTCTTGGCAACAAGCAGTCTGTATTATAGGCTTGAGATGGCGTTCTCCAGACGTAAACTCCGCCAGAAGTGGAGAACAATGTGAAAGAAGACTCATCAGATCTTATTACGCTCTTCCACAGCTCTATACTCCAGGCTTTATGACTTAAACACTACTTTTTCCTCTTACAGGCATTAGCATTACTGATGGATGGCTTTTCAATTGCAACACGGCCAGCAATTCCCTATTTATAAAGCTCCCTTCTAATTGTTTTGGTACTCACAGGATTTGGTAACACGACATTCATTTCAGCAGTAACTTTTGCAGCTGTGGACTGCTTATTTTTCGCGATAATCCTCCTTAATGATCGTCTGTCACGATCACTCAGCACACACTTTCGTTCGCGCTGTGATTCAGCGAATGATGTTTTTTCCTCATTTCAAATATGCGGAATAAATCTTCGATACAGTACCTCTTGAAACACTAAAAACCTCGGCTACCTTGCTTACGGAAGCACCCACCATACGCGCGCCAACAATTTGTCCACGTTCGAAGTCTGTTAACTCTGACATAATGCAATGATAATCTCACATAACAGTGCTCCAACAACGACTGAACGGTGCAGCGATTTTACGAAGTTGTATAAGTGGCGTCAGTAGGCGAAAACTCCTGTGTCATCAACATAGCTCATTATAATCAATCTTTCTTTTCAAACATGTATTTCAAAAGGTGTTTCCATATTTTTGTCCAACCCCTGTATATAACAACGACTCAATCAATTTTACCTAAATTTTGAAACAAAACGTTTTTTGTTACGAGAAGACTATTGGGCTGAGTCGCATGTTAAACAAAATTATATTAGTGGGTCATTTCGCTTCATTGCTGAATGCTGCCAAGGTAATTTTACCTAAAAAATGGCTTAAACGATTTTGATTCAATTTTATATTCTACTGTTTTTGATTACCTGAAGATGATTGAGCTATGTCACATGCTTGATCAAATTTGATTAGTGGCTCATTTTGGGTAATACGAGTCAGGGTTACGAGAATATGGCAAAAGCCAATAACTTGGTGATATTTGACAAAATACTGCGACATATGGTTAAAAAATCGATTGTAAAAATTACGAAAACCAAAACACGTATTTGGAGCCAAATGAAAGAATGCCTCCAAATTTGGCTATATCTAGCAGAAAATATTGTCTTTCAGAATGTAAAGAAATTTTTTATACATTCTTACGAGGATTCGAGATGCATGGTTAAAACAATCAGAGTCGAGCTAAAAAAGTGATTTAGATCGATGTCCTTTCGTTGTAAATTTTAAAATAAAGTAAAATTTATAAACATGCGCATAAAAACATAGTTTTCTTATTGATTGTTTTTCTAAATAAACATGTTTTACAGTAATAATACCAAGTGAATGACACAGTGAAAATACTATATCGAGTTGAACACAAAGTTAATTTTGACCGAGCTAAGCTCGGTCTCCCCTGCTAGTATATAAATTATTGCTGTTGTTGAAAAAATTAAAAAATGAATTAAATAAATTTATATTTTCAGTTTTTGCATCCTTAATTAAAGAATCGCTGATAATTTTATCTCAACAATGCAATCAAATTGTCTAAGTAAATAGCGTGTACTTTGAAAAGTATTATTATCATTATTATGTGTAAATATTTTTTCTTTGTTAGCATCCTAAAAAGAAACGTGACTAACTCAAACCTATCTAAATATTACGAATAAAATTCTTAAGTTTTTGTAATACCCTTATCTAATATTTTTCTCTAATGACAGTTAAATTTTAAGATTTATTATTTCAACGATAGTTAAAAACAATTCGGGAACTGCAAGTCAAACGCAGCAAATGAGATGTGTTCGTATTATAACGAAATTATAAAAATATTCCAATCTATGTGTAATAGTATTCAATAGTTCGGATACCGTATGTTAGCCCAAATATTTGGTATGTTCCTGTAAATACTATCTGCTTCTAATTATAAAGGAAGTAACTTATAATAAATCTCAGCAATGTATATCAATATCAAAAAATTCGAAATAGCTTAATATAATTAAAACGTGCCCCAAACAATACCCCCCCCCTATATCATTATGTAATAAAATACTTTTATGTAGATCTGTAAATAAATAACAAATATTCTTTTCACCGCAGATTGTACTGAATGTATATGTTAGCATATACTATATAGGTGCATATCAATTTTATTAAGTTCGAAAGAGTGTAACATCGTTATAATGCACTTGAAACTATTTTTCCCATTGGCCGTAATGTAACGGAATACATTTGACTGTCCCTACAATTAAACTATACATCCTATTTTCATAAAAATTGAAATAACTGAAAAAATTATGGAAAAATTATATATTTTAAATTTTAAATGATTCAATTAGGTAGTTTTTTCTCTCTTATATGAAGATAGACGGTCTTGACAGACGAACAGGACTGAACGACGGCTATAGATGCCACGTATTTACATAATTATGAACGTATGTAACTAGAAAAAACTGCATGTCAAATGCTGGAAATGAAGTGTGTTCATACACTGTAAATATTTATATATATATATATATATCTGCTAACTAAACTTATCCATGTATTAGTTCTCGAGATACATTTATTGCAAAATCTTGAAAAATGTAGCATAGGCGATTTACACCAGAAATAAACAACGATAATCTATATCAGGGACGGAACTGAATCTGAAATTTTAGAAAATTTCGTGCATTAGTTTTTGAGATAGAGCTATTGCAATAATCACGAATAATGCACCACGGCAGCGCCACCTGTTAAACGATTTGCACCAAAACGTAATCAGCACCATGTTGTATGAAGTACTAACTAAATACAAAGTTTTATGAAAATCGATACTCTAGTTCTTGAGACATGGCTATTGTAGAAATTGTAAATAATACAGCATAGAATGCCACCTATTGATCGATATACATTAAAAACTAATAAGATCTAGTGTATATCAATGTTTCGCAGATTCTAAAGTTTTCTAAAAGTCCGTGTATTAGTTCTTGAGATTACTATTGCGATAATCACGAATAATGGAGCATGGCAGCAACACCTGTTGAGTGATTTGCACCAAAACGTAACCAGCATCATTTTATATTAAGTACTATCTAAATCTAAAGTTTTATGAAAATCGATACAATGGATCTTGAAACATGGCTATTGTAGAAATTGTAAATAATGCAGCATAGCAACGCCACCTGTTGATCGATAGACACCAAAAACTAATTAGATCTAGTTTATATCAAGGTCTAAAGGAATATAAAGTTTTGTGAAATTACGTGCTTTGGTTCTTGAGATAGAGCACCCACAAAATTTTTGTCACATACAGACATATAGAGTAACAGTCTGATTGACAGACTCACAGACAGACATTTTGTAAAAGCATGTTTTTTGGATTCTCTGACCCTTAAAACGTATAAATCCGTCGAAAACTAGATTTCGAAAATTTTCATGAAACCAATACCTTTTTCTTGTAAAGATAGAATAAAGTAAAAAATCCACGATCCTGCGGCGAACTTACTTTTAACAACGCAAGCAGTTTAGCCATTTCGCAGCGTTAGAATTTACTAGCCACGGTTACATCACATTTATTAACATCATCATAAAATTTTATGATATTAAAACTTTATAGAAAAGAATAATTAAGAAATAATAAAAAGAAACAAAAAAATAAATACAAAAGGTAACTTTCATTTTCTTTCCTACATCATTCTATGATACTAACTCATATTTCAATCATGCACTATATTGTCATTGATTATGGGACACTTGCGATTTTAGACATTTTACTAAATATCTAGAAAAATACATGAGGAATCTTTTCGAAACTCTTAGTGTATAAATATAATAGTATACGTCATACATCTCCGCGAAGATTTTTTACCGAAACGCCATAGGACCGTCAACAAATTAAAATAGAGTGAATATCTTTTGAATAACCCTGTCAAAACTAATGTAGCAAAAGCGCTCAAACTCTAGATTATGATTGAATGCCTTATTGTAATACACTGTGTTCATTTTTATGCAAATAGCATGCACACTCGCAGAGTAATTAAGGTTTTTATAAAAATGGTCCCAAATTTTTCCAAGTTTTTTCATTATAATTTTCAGAGTTCTTAATATGAAATAATATTTTTTTCAGAAAATATGACAAACAACATTGCACACAGTACCCTGTAATCAGAATTAAAAAATAATAAAAATTGTATGAAAAATGAGTAGGTTTACTATATAATTTTTTACTGCGCATGCGTCAAAGATATCAAAATTTCATTTGCATATTATGTTAGCTAAATGTATAGAGCAACTTTTGTAAAAGTCTCAAAATCATAGCTTGAAAATTCTGAAAGTAATCGTCTATAGAAAAAGGACAAAATCCGTTGTTTCCAAAATGAAGCAAAAAAATGAGGGATTTTATCCAAATGCAGTAGTACATCCCATATTGTGTATTCTATATTGACACTAATTAATGAATATATGGATACAACCCCTCTTGTTTTTGCTTCATTTTGAGAATAACGGATTTTCGACTTATTCAATTGACGATTATTGTCAGAATTTTCAAGTTATGATTTTGTGACTTTCACAAAAGTTGCTCTATACATTTAGCTAACATAATATGTAAATGAAATTTTGATATCGTTGACGCATGCGCAGTAAAAAATTAATTAGTAAACCAACTCATTTTTTATACAATATTCATTATTTTTTAATTCTGATTACAGGGTACTGTGTGCAATGTTGTTTGTCATATTTTCTGAAAAAAATAATATTTTATATTAAGAACTCTGAAAATTATAAGGAAAAAACTTGGGAAAATTTCATCTTGGATCATTTTTATAAAAACCTTAATTACGCTGCAAGTATGCATGCTATTTGCATAAAAATGAACAAGGCTTATTAGAATAAGGCATTCAATCACAATCTAGAGTTTGAGCGCTTTTGCTACATTAATTTTGACAGGGTTATTCAAAAGATATTCATTCTTTTTTAATTTGTTGATGGTCCCCTTTGGAGTTTCGGAAAAAAATCTTCACGGAGATGTATGACTTATACTATTATATTTATACACTAAGAGTTTCGAGATGATTCCTCATGTATTTTTCTGGATATTTAGTAAAATGTCTAAAATCGCAAGTGTCCCATAATCAATGGCAATATAGTGTATAAACACCTATAATTTTATGAATAAACTATTATTTAAAAATATCTTCATATTTAAATAACTCAATTTAAAAATCTTTTTTCGATCGTTTGTCACGCATGCTTAAATAGAAATATGAATAACGATTGAGATATGCATTTTTTTAGAGAATAAATATAATTCAAGAAAAGTATTTCATTTAAAAAGTGTTATTTTTTTTAAGTAATAATTTTTTTAGCTTTAACAATTTTTACAAGTTAAAATGGTTAACAGCTAACTTATTTTAATATTTAATCACTTTAAGCTGTATAACTCATAAGAATACCATAGCAAAAATATATCTTATCCATTTTAAGAAATTTTAAAACATAACTCGTTCAAATTAAAATCCATTTTTCCGACCGCTAGTCACGCAAGTTCAGTTTAAAACAGGAATAAACCTTTTAAAGATTATCTTGGTTCTCTAAAAAAAGCTCATAAATCAAATATCTGAAAAAAGTGTTTTATTTCAGATTGATATAAATATTTTTATTTAAAAAGTTTTTTTAGAGGAAAGAAGCGTATTACATTGATCAAAATACAAATATTTTTCTTTCCTTTAAAGAAAACTTAAATATTTAATACTTTTTATTTTATTTTTATTTATTTTTATTTTTTATTTTATTTCATTTCATTTTATTTTTTTACGAGAGGTGCTGGGTTTAAACCGAATTGTGCCCGTCGGCTTCCTAACCGTTCGGAGTTTTCCGTGGTTTTCTTCGAACCTTGGGTAACCTTGCGTAAATACGGATTAGGTTCCCTTACAAAGACTCCCCACGGAGGGCACTCCTCTAAGGCCTATATCTCTCGGGGAGATAATCGGCCGTCATAAATAACACTAATTGTTAAACCTTAAGGCTGAGAGCGAACAGCACTAGTTTTTATTACACTAAAAGAGCAATCAATCAATCTTTGTTTTCGAATGGAACAAGGGTGAAATCTCTTTAAATGATTTTTCAGGGACTGACCCTACCAAAATTGACAAAGGAAGGGGAACTTTTATCTATCTTATCTTCAGTCGTAAAGCTGTCAACTGATTTCGCATTAGATTTCTCTCTTGAAGTTCAGATTCAGTGCACTAGAAGTGCAATTTATACATCAAAGCGCCTATACGAAAGATCAAAGACAGCGCAAGAAGTTAGTGCTATGTGCGTGGACCTTAAGGCTCCGTTCAGATTGCAATATTTTTCCCTTAAACTGAATTCTTAGAAAAAGTGGGGAAGTCTTTTTGTATAGGATTCATTTGCAGTTTCTTCATAACATAAACGAGGGAAATTAACAAAATAATCGGGAGATAAGCAATCCATCCTACTTGACGGAAAATTTTTTCGTTTGCCGGACAACCGCCCCGTTCCTGCAAAACTCATTAACATCAAAAACACCACAACAAACAAGCCGACACCGAACTTCAAGAAGTAATCAAAAGTATTTGGGCCTTAATGTTGTTTTTACACTCATTTATTTTACTCAACTTAGTTCATGAATGAAACAAGAATGAAGAATCATGTGTCCAGCATAGATTATGTAACACTTTCCAACATATTCAAAATATTGTAACAAAACTTCACAGCTTATTAAAGAGAAATATAATGCATAAATAAACAATTTGAAAAACACATAATGCATTTGGAAACCCAATTTCTACTATTACAATCAATAACCTGGAAAATATCTTTTTTTTTTCTTTATGCAGATCTGTGTATGATTTATGGAATTGTATGCATACTACATAATATGTAAGAAATCATTTCAAATAAATGTATAGCATTGTCGAAAATGTTCATTTAGTTATTTCTGTGAATAAATAAAAATGCATTTGATAAATTTTGTGCATTCTGTACATGACCTTTATAATTTATACACACTGAGTAATATAAAAAAAAGCTCAATGTTAAAACACGTACCAAAACCGAATGAACTCTCTTCCAACAGTTATTGTTGATGGGCTTCAACAGTCCAGTTTCTTCTGTCGCCTAATCATTTTGTGGGTTCCTTTAAATGAACGACATATTTTATGCGCGCTCTATTCTATAGCAATCACAAGGCAGTTCACCTCAGCGATACCTGTAAATTTGAGCATATTTAAAATAGTGTAATATCATTAAAATACACTGCAAACAATTTTCTTCATATACCGTAATGTAACGGAATTCTTTTCGGAATTCGAAATATTCATTATTCTTTTACGAAGATTTTAAAGGGATTCTGCCGAAATTTTTTTTATAAACATATGTGTCCACACGAGAGGTAATTTTTTCAGAATATTCTGAGTCTGCCCTAATGAGAATTTCCTTGTTAGAAGCATCCATTACAGGCTTGCATGGGCTGTAAGAACTTTTTTGAATTCCTTTTCAATTTATTTTGTGTAGAATTAATAAATAATTCGTATTTAACTGATATATGTAAAAGAATTTAATACTCTAAATTCTGTTTGAGATTTTAAAAAATATATCCACATAGTTATTAATATATCCTTTTTTAGGTTTATTTTTTTAAAAATAAGCGATTAAGGTAAAAATGCAAAAAGAAAAAAAATAATTTATCTTCTTTACCATTTCTGTTTTTATCGTTTCCTAATTTGAAAGCCTTCTCATTATTTTCGTTAAGAAGTCTAGAGTCAGCTAATCGATTATTTCGAAATCATTAGTTTTTATTAATAATTTAAACGTCTGTAACAAAAGGGCATTGTACTTTCAAAAACTAATAGTAAAATGGATACTTTGCCAGAATGATATTTAGTGGCGGCGGAAAACATTTGTTTCAATTTGTCATTTAATTAAGTATTTGATAAAGGATCTTTAAAACTGTCATTTATAATACTTATTGGGAAAATAAATAAGATTTGTCCTTTTATTTAAAAAAAATGATAGAATGCTGTGATTGTTCAATGTTATTTTGTGCATATTTATTACATTTTTTTATTCCGCTTAACTGTGTACCTAATGCAAAGATGGCATATTGTAATGGATTTTTTAATAATTTCTTAATATTTTCAAATTATAAAACTTACCTTAACACGCGTGTTTCCAATGACACCACGATAAGTTAATATTTTAAATAAAGTGTTCTGGTGTAATAACGTCAGGAGGGGTATTAACGCCAAGTGCTGATATCTAATATTACGTATAATTATGAAATAATCCAGAAAATGGCACCTGTGGGCCCTGCGGAAAAGGGCTCTGAGTCATATAAAACACAAACAACAGCTTAAAGTTCATTTGTTCAATTTGTAGGTTTTATTGCTTTTAGAAGCAGTTAAAATTAATGCATGATCTAAAATTTGCGAGGTAAGTTTTGTGATGATAAAACATTATATTTACCAGGAAATATTTTGTTTACTATTTAAATTTGTGGTGCATTTCGTGTACTTTCAAAATGTTGTAGAAGATTTTGGATATGTTCGCGAGATAGTTTGTAGTTTAATATGAACTGCGCAAAAAGTATATCGGGGTAATAACACCATTCCTTGGCGTTAATACCTCGGTTGATTCCTTACAGTGGTGGAACTACATCCAAAAGGGGTTTATTTTTAACTTTACGTATGAGACAGCATTATTGTGATTGTTAAAATGTTTAGATTAAAGGGAAGGGGGGGGGGTCCGATACTCACAACTGATCTTTCTTTTTTTAATACTAATGTAAAAACTATTTTAAACTCTTATAAATAAAACGATATCAAATTGTTTTCGATATTTCAATTCATACATTTTCAAAATCAGGTTTCTTTTAAATTCCCACTTGGTTGTACAGTTGAATCCTAAATTTTAACTATCCGCTTTCTCCGCGTTCTCTTTTTCAAATTTTTCAAAATTTAACCTTCAACTGATGTGATATAAATTGTAACGTAACTAATGTGAAGGGGTCTGTGAGACCGTAAGATCAAAAGATGAATAAAAGGCATGATTAACTCACAGGATAGTATTTTGTACTAAATGTTTTGTATAAGACGATTATAATTAATATGCATCTATTTAAAATTGTCTGGTAATAATACTAAAGTTCCAAATGAAACAAAATTTCGTTAGTGTTTATAGTTAAACAAAAATTACAAGTAAAACTATAAAAAATTGCAAAAAGAAATGGTCTGTGAGACCGGTAACATTAGTTAAAGGTTAAAAGGTGATCAATGATTAAAATTCATAAAGTACTATTTATGCAATAACTTTTTGTACAGAATTAAGTTTAATTAAGTTTAATCTATTTAAATATTTCTAACAATAGTACAAGGACTTCAAACGCAAGAGAATTTCAGTTGTACCTATAATTAAATTGGAAACTACAAGTTAAAATCTGAAATTTGAATTAAAAAAAAATCAGCGTTTAGTGAGATCGCTTACAGCAGTTAAAGGTTAATTTTGTTGGTAATATAGAGATAACGAAACATAACCACATGAACCATGTGTAAAATTTAATAAGGGATCTCACAGGGACATTGATAATAGGGAAATCTTATTTACTTAATTAAAAATACAAATTTATTAAAGAATGTTTAATATAACGCCGACATTTTAAGTTTGAGTTAATCCGCATTAGTGTTGGGTTTAAGGGTTAAAAAGTATTTAAAAAACTTCTATAACACTGTTAACAAAAAAAAATTATCACACATAACTCTAGTTATTATAAATTTCTCATGATAAAAATATTACATTATGATTAAAAATAAGGTTAAAACCGTGCAATGTTTTATATAATTACATTTAAGCGGGACTTTTTAAGTAAATAGAAGCACGGGATGTTATACACTGTAGATGCTCACCTAATCTCTTTTTCCTTTCATTTTCACAAAAAAAAAAAAAAAAAAAAAAAAAAAAAAAAATGAATATTTTCTATTGCATAGAATGCATAAATGAGAACATAAATATACTGATTTAGATAAACACAGTTAAAACCATGCAATGTTTCTAATAATTTTATCTAAGCGGTCCTTTTTAAGCAAAAAGAAGCTTAGAGTCTGATATTCTTTTGCCTCTCCCCCCCCCCCCCTTCTTTTTCTTGGACTTTCTCAAAAAATTAAACATTTTCTATCACTTAGAAAATTTTTAGTCAACAAGTTGTCAATTTCTAGGGCTGTAGAGTTTGTATTTTTAGAAATGAGTAATCTTATTCTTACGATTATTCCATCATGTGCGTAATAACGCCAAATAGCATTGTTCCAGAAATCACGCCATTACATGTGGTGAATGCATATCTGTTAAATTGTTTTTTTTCTATAGATAGACAATGAGTTGCTGTATCAAATCCTATATTTGTTTGAAAAATACAATCCAAATTTAAGCCGTGAAAATTGGTAGAGCCTTAACATGGCGTTATTACCCCAGGATACCTTATTTTATTATGAATTAATAAATTGATTTTAAGTCACTTTTGCGCTTACACACCACAGTTGATAAATCGTCAATTATTCTCTGTAATGCGTACATTTGTTCAGACGTTGAAGCAAACAATGGATGTAATGATGCGCCAATACATGCTTATCAAAATATGTCAAATATCTGTGAAATTGAAATTATGACACATTTTAAATGCTAGAATGTGAGAAATAAATTATAAATCAAAAAGGCTACAGTTTAAAAAAATATGCTTTTATCGACCTGTAATTTAATATTAATTATTTTACTATTTATGCATTGCAAAATAATTTCATTTCCTAAAAATATAGATAGATTTATTTTCTTTTAAATTGCAATACTTGAAAAAAAAATAATAACATATTTTTTTAACAAGTTCCTTGTTTGTGCTTTTTATCAAGCGTAAAAAAGAGTGAATTTTTCATAATGAGATTGGAAAAAATGTTTCGAGCTTGAATGTAGGTAAGAATTGAAGTAAAAACATTAGGCGTAGCCTTAATATTATACACCTTGTATCCGAATATTTTCTTTTTTAAACATTAAGTTGAATATCTAGAGACATCCTTGACGAATAGTAATGGGACTTCAAGAATATAAAGAACATGTTTAACTTTATTTTTTTTTCACCGAAAATTTAATAACGAGGTAACCAAGGGCACATTAAATCAAAACTAATGTTTGCAATCACTCTGTACAACAGAATGTTTGAAAGGTTTCATAGCTGTAACGATGTGATCATTGTTAAAAATATTCGGAGTCATTTGTGTAACAGTGTCACTCATATCTACACTATGAAAGTTGCATAAATTCCGTTTTGAAAACGATAACTAGTTGTCTTTTCTGAAAAGAGCAGTCTCATTTTGAAAATGAAACATTTTAATTTAATAACGATAACTGCTAAAAATACGGATAGTAGCAGAAACATTAACATGCCTTACGATATTAAAATGCCCTACAAACGACTTTTTGGGGGTCCCTGTAAATGAACAATTTATCCCACATACTTCATATACAATATCAAACATGCCTAGGGAACCCTAAATAAGGTTTACCAATTGCATGAAAATTGAAGCATATTTAGTTAGAGCGTGAACAGATGGACAGACAGACTGAATGCATAAACACTTTTTAACTTTGATGGAAAGTGCTAAAAATCTGACTAACACAGCAATAAATACAACTGTTTATCTTTATACTGAACTTGGTGCACCTCATTGACAATATTATATTATAATTAAAGAGAATTTTGAAAAATTTGCTTGAAAAAACTACAAAAATTCAGAATAAATTTTTATTCTTTCGTATTACACCAACAACAGAAAACCAAATAGAATTGAGGACAGAGCTTAATGAGAGAATTAGGACGTCATATGGCAGATTTTCGCTTGGCTTCAATACCATATGCACCATACTTTAAAGTATTCGTTGTTGTTCGGCCATTCCAAAACACTTGAACTTCCTGTCCATAAAAAATGATTTTCATTTCAGAAATTGTAAATGAATTACAAAACAATTCATATTTATTTATAGCAAAGCATTTTCCCCCTTTAGACTAACTATAAATAGCCATCAACAATTACATTTTTTTTAAGAGTTTTATTATCGTTTCATTTTATTTTTAACAGCATTGACGTATTTTTTTTTATTATTATTTATTTACAATGTGCTTTTTATTTTATTTTAGAAAGTCGTAGAATTTATTTTGGAATCAATTATGTTTCAAGTGCAGAATTAAAATAGCGTGAATTCTAGAAATGAAAATATTCACGCAACAGGATTTCTATAAATAACATTTTGGAATATTTTGCTGCGAATATCTAATCTATTCAATTACTTTAAGTGCTTCAAAGTTGAGCAGGATTTTAAGTTAATAGAATGGACAAGAAGAAATTGAAATTAAAACACTGAAGTTTAATAAAGTTGAAGAAAAAGTTTAAAAGTTTGCTAAATCATGCCCTGTTTTTTTTTTTTTTTTTTTTTTTTTTTTTTTTTTTTTTTTTTAAATATTTTGTAGAAATTAAGTGTTTTTAAAAAGCTTTTTTTTATGAGCTTTTTTAAAATATATATAGATCTAGTTTTGATACATATATTTTCTAAGAAATATCTATATATTACGCTAACGTACGTGGCACGGAAATCGCGATTATTTGTTAATTGTTTATGGCAACGGCCGAATGAAATGCATCTTATTTTTTATTGTGTAAAATTCCTTTGGAAGTATTTAGGTCGACGTAAATGGGGTTGTGTTTCGCTTTTCTGCTACAATCTCTTTTACTGCAATTATGGAGCTTCAAAATATCATTATTTATAAACTTTTTTTTTTTACTTAAAAAACTAAAATAAAATTACGAATTTTGTACGTGTCAGTTTAAAATTAAAATTATGTATTATAAATGAAATGAGTAAAAGTATTACATTATTATATTTTAAATTAAATTAATGAAATATGGAAAAAGGCCACGGGAACAATGATTGGCGATTTATCACCTGCGGGCGGGCTAGCATAATACCGAGTTCTTGATTTCTGTAGCAGAATCTTCTGATTTGGCTAAAAATTATAAAATTAATGAAATACGAAAAAATGTCAAGGGAGCAATGTTTGGCGATTTATCACCTGCGGACAGCTTAGAATAAAATACCAAGTTTTTTATTTCTCTAGCAGAATCTTCTGATTTAGCAAAGAAAGCTAGTAAACTAAATTATGAATAAAGGGTGATTACAAATTATGATACAATGATTAGCATACATTTAAGGGTGGCTTGTTAAAACTAGAGTCTATACTTTTATTATCATTTGAAATTGTATTAATAAACACCGAATGCCTTTAAATCAACTGTGTTAAAGTTCCGTTATATATGAGTAATTCTTGGGAAAAACATTATTTTTAAGCGTAAAAAATTCAGTTGAAGAAAAAAAAAATCATCCGAAAACATTTTTCACTATTGTTACATACATTACCTGGCCATTGATTATCGTTCACTTGCGATTTTAGACATTTTGTTAAATATCTAGAAAAATACATGAGGGATGATCTCGAAACACTTAGTGTATAAATATAATAGTATAAGTCATACATCTCCGTGAAGATTTTTTCCCGAAACTCCATAGGGAACGTCAACTAACTAAAAAAGAATGAATATATTTTGAAAAACCCTGTCAAAACTAATGTAGCAAAAGCACTCAAACTCTAGATTATAATAGAGTGCCTTATTCTAATACACTGTGTCCATTTTTATTCAAATAGCAAGCATACTTGCAGAGTAATTAAGGTTTTTATAAAAATGGTCCCACTTTTTTTTCAAGTTTTTTCCTTATAATTTTCAGAGTTCTTAATATAAAATAATATTATTTTCTGAAAATATGACAAACAACATTGCACACAATACCCTGTAATCAAAATTAAAAAATAATAAAAATTGTATGAAAAATGAGTAGGTTTACTAAATAATTTTTCACCGCGCATTTTAATAGCGTCAACGATATTAAAATTTCATTTGCATATTATGTTAGCTAAATGTATAGAGCAAATTTGTGAAAGTCGCAAAATCATAACTTGAAAATTATCAAAATAATCGTCAATTAAATAAGTTGAAAATCCGTTATTCTAAAAATGAAGCAAAAATAAGAGGGGCTGTATCCATATATTCATTGATTAGTGTCAATATAGAATAAACAATTTGCATTTTTCGCATTTTTCGCATTTTTGCAATAGTTATATTTGTGGAACTGATCTTCGGAATTTAATAAAAAGCTTTTATTCAGGTTGTCCTTGATATAGATTGGTGCTGATTAGTTTTTGATGTAAATCTCTCAAGAAATGACGTTGCTATGCTCAATTTTTTACGATTTACGCAATATTTTATCTTAATAAATAATGCAGGAGTTTCCAACGAATTTCAGATTCAGTTAGCCCTTGACATGAACTGATATTTTTTACATTTTGGTGTAAATCGTTATGCAAAGGGAACTGCTATGCTGTTTTTTTCCGCAATAGATCTGTCTCAAAAATTAATGCATGAATTGTCATCAAACTTCAGATTCAGTAAATCCGTGATATAAACTATTTCTGTTTACATTTTGGTGTCAAACGTCCAACAAATGACACTGTTCTGCTGAATTTTCCCCGATTCTTCCAATAGCTTTATCTCAAGAACTAATTTACGAATTTTAATCAAATATCAGACTTAGGTACAGCTAGTAAAGTATTCAAATTGCAATAGTGCCAAAACTAAATGGCAATCTATGACCATCATAGGAATTTTAATGATATGAAATTCCGTGCATTAGTTCTTAAGATGTGATTATCGATAAAATAATGCAAATCATGCAAAATGCAACATTTATTAGGTGATTTAAACGGAAACATGATATGCAACAACTTATGTCAACATCTAATTGAGTTTGATGAAAATGGGCAGATTAATTCTTGAGATAAGCTACAGAGAAAATCGTGAAAAATGCAGCATAGCAATACGATCTTTTGGGTGATTTACATCAAAATGTAAACAACACTAAGTCATATTAAGGAATAACTGAAACTTAAATGTAACTGAACTGAAATCTGTCCAGTAGTTACTGAGATGGAGCTTATGCGTGAATCGCAAAAAATGCAGCATAATAGCGCCATCTGTTAACCTATTTACACCAAAATGTATAAAACGTCAATTCCTGTCAAGGACAAATTGCATCTGAACATTAATGAAAAACCATATATTAGTTCTTGAGATAGAGCTCTTGAGATCGTTTTCACAAATACTGGATAGCAGGACCACCTGTTGACTGATTTACATCAAAATAAAGAAAATGTCAACTCATATGATGAACTAACTGAATCTTAAGTTTGGTGTAAATCCGTGCATTATTTTTTGAGATACGGCTGCTGTGGATATCGTGAAAAATACTACGTAACAGTGCCACCTCTTGAGCAATTTTCACCAAAAACTAATCAGAACCCTTCTATATCAAGGATCAACTGAATACATACATAAATTTTTGGTTCCGTGCATTAATTCGTGGGCAGTAGAGTGCCCACAATATTTGTTTCACATACATACAGACGCTTTGTAAAAGACAGACAGACACTTTGCTTTTTGGGATCTTTGACACGTAAAACATGTAAATACGTCAAAAACCGGAAGTCGAAAATTTTCATGAATCCAATACTTTCTTCTTGTAAAGATAGAAGGAAATAAAAATAACCATATGGAATGAATCGATCGATTGATTTTGAAATCTTCAACATAACTAATTAGAGGGACTTTGAAGCAGGAAATGATAAATACGGTGCACGAAAATGAAAAAAATTTCATTTATTGTATTGCGTTTCAGTCGTATTCAATTAATGCATTGAAAAAAAAAAGATGAAGAAGAACTCGGAATAAATGTGTGTTAACTTTACGCCAGCGTTTTTTAATAGATTTGTGAGAATTTTTTTTTATTTTATCTTATTTTATTTTCCTTTTTCTTGCGGTTTAAACTATTTAAATGATGAGTTAAGCAGAATTCAAAAGAATTGACAAGTTTAACCATTGATTTTTCAATCGAAATAATCCGAAAGATTTCGAATCAGGAAATGTTGATAACAGTGAGGGAAAAGCAAAGGAATTTTATTTATTATATTATACTTTTGCGATATGCATATTAAAAATTAAGAAGAATGCTAAAAATACTTAACAGTAACAGGGAAAATTCATCCTGTTTATTGTTTTCATAGATTCATGATTCTTCCGTTTGATTCTATTTTTTTAATGTTAGGGTAAAATAAATAAAAACCGAAATTTAATTTTAGAAAATTTACTTTTTTAAAAAAATCATTAAAAATTTTACATGATTTATTGCACAGATGCTAACATAGCTTAATATTCCGGAGTTTGATAAAAAATTTGCATGTTTAAGCCGGAAAAAATACATAAGAATATGTGTTTGAAAACACCCTATGTAGATGCTTGATTTCATTTTGAAATTTTTGCGCAAGTAAAATTTACGGTTGAAAACATGTTCATCTTGGATCAGACTTTGGAATAAGTTAAGTGATGTTGGCATTTATATTTATTGTTTCAGACATCTTGACAGAAAACCCTGAAAACAATTATGTAATGTTATTCCATAAAATTACTTGTAACTTTGCTGTCTCCATTTTACTGAATACTTTAACCAATATAACATGCATTACATTACATTAATGTCTACTATTACACTAGTTATAACTGCATAAACTACACCATTACATAAGTTGAATTATGGAGTAATGTTGCATATTTTTTTTCAGTGAATACATTAATAAAACAATTCGAGATAAAGCACGACAAAAAAAAAAAAATTAAAAGGGAAAATTTATTTTCTACTATTCATTGCAATGATGGATACCTAAGCATTTTTTCCCTCAAAGCATTAATTTTCTGCTAAAACATTTGTTTTAAATAACAAATAAACATCAAAACTTAAGTATTCTCAATTTACCAATGTTTTCTCAAAGGTCATTGCACTTTTGTTCTGAATGTTTAAATTGTCATTAAAAACTAATGATTTTAAGAATATCGATTGACTGACCCAGGACTTTTCAAGTGAAATAATTAGACAGATTTTGAGTCAGGAAGCGATAAAAACAGAGAGAAGGAAAGGAAGATATTTTCAATTATTGTATTGTAGAATTATCGCATTTTTTTAAAGCAAATGAAGAGAATAAGGAAAAAAAAAGATATCTGATTTCTTTTATTTCGATCCAAACTTCTAAAAATGGAATGTTAAAATGTTTGTTATACTGTGGAATAGTTGTGTGTAATTTATTAATTTTTTATGAAACACCAGAAAAAAAATGGATATAAAGAAGAATTTTTTGTAGTTTACTCATGTCAATTATTTTCAGCAATGTTTATGTTACTAGAATATTGACAGATTTGTATATGTGTTTGTCAACTTTATAAATGTCGAATAAAAAAGGAATATAAAGAAAGTGCCAGTTTAACTTCTTAATTTTAAGCTGATTTGAAATTTCATAAGTATCTTGATTATTTACCAACTTGACCACAGCCAAATAAATTTCCTTTAACCCGGTACTTTTATTGGATATTTGCATTAAGTGAAATAAGACACAATTTATATAGGTATAGTGATCATGTAGATATGCTGGTAGCTATATTTTCTCCGATAATGAACTTGTAGTTTCAATTTTAGCTTAGTTATTAAGTTATTTAGTTAAAAAGTTATTAAGCAAAGACTATGGAGAAAGAAGATATAATTTATAGAAAATGTTTACTGGTTTGAAACGTGTTTACTTGCCATAGAATTTGTTCTTGCAATGCTCATGGATGCTATATTGTAAGTGATAAGGAACTTGCGTACATAAATTTGCAGAAAATCAGTTAATTAGGTATTTTAATCGGAAAAGAAAACAAAGTGTATTTTTTCCTGCTCTCTCAGAAATAAAATTCTCACTTTCGTCGATTCAACAATCCTTGAGCTATGTTTCGTCGCTTTTTTTACAATCATTAAGTATCAAAATCACGTGACATTTAACGAAACAGAAACTCACGAATATTTGACGAAATTGCTTACTTACTTATGGACAGACTCTATACATTTTAAGAAACAGTTGTAGTACAAATTTGAAGAAAGGCGCACTTAATTCCACAAATCTAGATTCTCGCGATAAGCTTTTTACTACAAAAATATTAATCTATTAGATACGGGATTCTTTTGCCTTAAGCCACTCCCCTCTCGCGTCATTTGCGTATCTACCCATCTCCACGAGTGCACTTTCCACGAATTAATTCGTTTCTATGTTATGTCTGTTTAAGTTTTCTTCAAGAGGGATGTACTGAATTCGGAGTTCAGATTTATCTTTTGTTTCAAGTGCCCCCAAAAATGTTATCTGTCTATTATTGTCGGAATTTTCTTAACTGCTTCTTAAGATCATGCCAAAACCTGGAGGCTTTACGGATTTGTCATTAAAATGTTGGAGTTGTTTAAGTTTTTATGCCTGATGAATAAATGCTTTTGAACGACAAATTGATTTCGTTTTCTTATGGAGGATTACCAGGTTAATAAATTCGTTCACACTTACCCCATGATTGTTTGAATTAATAATAAGACTATAAAACAAACATTAAATTAACTACCTTGTGTTTTCACGTGAAGTTATACTTTAATGCATCGAAATATTCTTCGATTGATGCGAAATATTATTCTCATCGATCAAACAAATTAGCTTTTTAAACCACGATATCACAATTCCGATATTCGATCTAATAATCGGTTATTACCAACAACTTCAAACAACTTCAAAGAAGTCTCACTGGATTTATGGACTGCAATAACAAACTTCACACACATACACACACAAAAAAACCCCACACACATTTACATATATATTTAATTTCAAGCTATGAGTTTTATTATAATATCAGTTAAATCATAAAAAATGCATGTAATATATTAGAAATTGGCTTGCCCCTCATTATTATGATCAGTAGATCTGACTACCAGCATTACGTGGTTTCTTCATCTGTTATTAACTTATCGTCTTAACTCATCTAACCCATTAATACCTCCTCTACACTACGGATTTTTATTCATCATAAACGCATGTATACATATATTCTTAAAATAGTCCAAAATGTTTTCAAAAAATAAATAAATTGTACTTTTTTTAGCTTAAAAACAATGTTATATTCAACGTTTTTTTAAATAAAAAGGTCATTCAAAACGTATTATCCTACTTCGTTAATGAATAAAAATATCATTGAGTAAAAACTAATGGCTTTAATAAGAAAATCACATTCGAAATCAATAGAGCATTTAAATTATGTAACTTGAAAAGTCTTTTTTCGTATTAATATTTTCACAATCATATGTAGAAGCTTGTTTTTTATTCCTTTTTAAGATATTGCTTTGAAGAATCTGCTACTTTAGTATTCAGTTCATTTTTCATTCTAATAAAAATGTAAATAAGATATCCTTCATATAATGGAAGTGAGAAGATAATACTATCAAAAAAGAGGAAAAAAATCCCATTAGTAATCTCTTTATTCTTATATATTCCAATTTAGAAAATTCATTTATTTTACTACAGATTCATCAACGCTCTCCATTATCCATTTTATGAAAATTTTAAACTATAAATTCTTTGATTTTAAATTTTATCTATTTGATATTTATTTTTACACCATATTTATAAAGGATAATTCTAATAAGTACGTCGTTTTGAAATGTGTTACAAAGCAAATAAATTTAATCTGAAAGGAATGTTTAATGTAAAATACAATGTGTTGTAAGAAGTGTTGAAATAAGACAAAAAAAAAAGACCTAATACGATTGACTTTTTTGTTTAAAATTTTCCATTTAAAACAAAAAGTGTAAAAAATGGATTCAATTACGAAAAAAACATTTTTTTAAGAGAGATCTTTTATATTTTATTCTGCACCTATTCATTTTTTATAGTTGAAAAATAAATACAATATTCTGATTTTTCGTCAGTTTTATGTAATAGTTGATATTATACGATAAAATTATCTGTTTCTTATTTTAATGATATTACACATTTATTCATAAGATACAAAATTAGAAAGAGTACAAATAAATATGTTTTAAGAAAATTAATGGATACTTTGTAGTAAATTATTTATTTCTACACAACATATTTAATAATAATAAAATCCAATAAGTATGTTACTCAGAAATAAATTTCAAACAGAAAAAAAAGTTTGGGTAAAATATAGAATATATGACATAAAACTTAACCAAAAGCAATCAAATAGATTTAGATTGAAACAAAATATAAAATGATTTCTTTCTTTTTTTCTTTCTTTAAAACATTTCTTTTAAAATTCGAATAATGCGTTGTGATCAGAAAAAAAGAGATCGAATCAATTACGAACAAATGTTTGAAAAAAAAGAGTTCTTCAATTTCTTCCAAGCCAGTTCATATTTTATATACGGTACAAAGATGTATTTTCCCTTTGTTTTTTTATCGTCACCTTATGTAACAGATAATGTTCAAAACCAAAAGAATATTGTGCTTAAGGGGATCTGGAACACATTTTAAAATAATTTTTATTTATTGAGTTAAAATTTTGAAATTCTTTTGTAATGGTTAACCATTTCATTTGTAAACAAAATCCCATGACAAAACTTGTCATATTTTTTTTTTAAATTAAATTTTAAAATTTATTTAGAAAATGTGTAATTTAGAATAGTTATATCTCAAAATATTATTTATAGAATTTTTTTTCATTTAAACAAACAAAAATATAAAAATTTTAATTTTGATTCAGCATTTTTAAAAATATTTATTTATACACGAAATTAAAAAGATTTTAAATCAAGCATGTATTTTAGAAATATTTTGAGAACTCAGACAAAATAAGTTTTTTAAAGATGAGTTCACAGAAAAAAAGGAGTAACGAATATTTATTTTCTGGAGAGATATATTAAATTTCTACACATATACATGTAACATTTGTGAGGGGAATTCCAAAGTTGGCTGACTAACAGCCTTAATGAATTTCTACGAGATAGAAATTTTAAAAATTGAGCAGATATGTTACGATAATGGTGGATGATGCCTTTGGCATGGCATTATCAACTAATCAAAGGGTAATGAGTAGTAACTTGTTATGGAAGAACACGACAGATTCCAATAATATGCTTGAATCTTCCTTAATCCAGTTGCAGTTTATTTCCCTTTGACGTGAGAATATTGTGCACCTGCGATTGTACCCACCACTGTAACGACAGCTCACGACTGTTTTCATGAATGATTAAGTAAGATTAATTACACATTTATGGACCAACTCGTATAAAATCGTTAAGTAATAGATGTCTCTGATTCCCAAACTAATAATGATTCTATTAACTTTCGTAAAATGAACATCCATACTACTGATTCCAATTGAATATTTTTTATTCATTTCCAAATTTAAACATGCATTTTAGATAGCTTTCATTACAAAAATTAAAAAGCTACCTATTGCAGCCGTCCGGAGGAAAGCTCTTCCAAAAAATTTTGGCACATTTTCACCGATCATGACCCCCAAAACCCCAAAACACCCTCTGTTCAAATGATGATATATATATATATATATATATATATATATATATATATATATATATACATATATATATATATCTGATTTTTGTCATGCTGTAACAACGTATTTATGAACCGACTTGAATGAAACTTGGTATGTACATAGTACGTACAAATGTCTCGACTGAGTTCGTTAGCCAGTATCATCCGCCATCTTGTTTCAAAATGGCGGCCATTTAATTTTTTTTAATTTTAAAATTTAAAATTAAATTCGAAAAAATTAAAAGTTGAAAAATATTTTTCTTTTATGTGTTAGAACTTAAAACAACGATTCCAGAACACTTTTTATTTGCCTATATCTTAAAAAATGATTGAATTATAGCACTTTGAATTTTTCTTACGGCTGACATTTTGAAACGATCTGATTTTTGTCATGTGATAACACGCGTATTTATGAATTGATAGTTTCGAGAATTATAGCATTTCGAGAAAGATTCTTTTATAATATTGCTTTCAAAATCGAATTAATAATAAGTCTTAAAAAAAGATTAATTTTCAATTTCATTTTCAAAAGTTTGCTTTATAAAAAAAATTCTATTCAGATAATTCCAATTCACTTTTCATGCTAATAAAAATGCAAATAAGTAATTTTTCATCCTAATGGAAAAGACAAAAATATTTTATATAAAAAAGTCCCGATAATATGCTTTTAGTTTATATCAACTTTCAATTAAGAAAACTGAATTAATTTACAACTTTACAACAAAAAATAATATTTATTACTTGATAGATTAAAATTATAATTTTTTTAATTTGAAATAATTCCTTTCAAACATCACATTTACGATGAACAAATTCTAATAAATGTAACTTTTATAAATAAATTGCAAATAGAAAAAAAATTGATTTACAGATATTTGAAATGTTATTCACAGACATTAATCAAAATAGTTTAAATGGGTATAAAATGTAAAGATTTAAAAGCCTTTTTCTTTGAAATTTGTCTTATAAAATGATGGAATAGGTGTTATGATTGGAAATAAAATAAAATATAGTTGGAATCAATTACGGAGAAAGTCTTGAGAAACTGTTCTTTATTTTCTTTTACACATCTTCTTCTTTTCTCTATAAATGGAACAGGAAAGCTGTTATCAGATTCACGAACCTTACGAACAAACTTTTCAGCCGATTTTAACCCCAACTTTTTCCCGTTCAAAAAGAGAAAAAGGTTACAATTGTCTTGGAAAAAGTCGGAGATAAAGGTGGAAAAAAGTATTACTAGTACCAGGCGTTAATATTTATCGCCCATTCGTATCAATTGCTTAAATCTGATTCGTTAAACTGTTCGATGTTGGATGAAATGTCTCGTCTAGCGCAGACTTTTCTGGAACTGCAGAAAAAAGTTGGATGACACTGCTGTTTGTTATCACACTGGATGTTGTGCGGATATTTCACGAAAAGTTGGAGGTAATCAAGTGTTGACTCAAAAGTGTTTTGAAATGTTGCTGAATATGATAACTGCTTAAGATCCAAAATTGCATTTTTACTTTCTTACATACTGCCAGCCTTTTCTGAAATTTAATGTACTAATTTACTCTTCGCGTACTTTAAGGATGTTCACGAATCCAAGAAAACTACTTTCTGGAACATTTTGGAATTCTTTTTTTATTTCTTTTTAGAAAATGCGTGAAATTGCGAGATGTTCTTATTTAGAAGCTAGGTAAAAATGCTGGCTACCCTTTTTTCGGTAAAGGATATTTGAGTAAGCGCTGTCAAAAGTAAACGTATTAAACCGTATTTACAAATACGACAGTGCAAAAAAGAAGGAAACGTGTCCTCACGTGACAAAAATCTCCTATAACTTGATAAGAAATGTACTTATAAAAATAAGGGAAATCTCCAGTCGATTTTCGATAGTCGGGTATGACAAATTATTTTTTACGTTTAAAAGTAAGTCATATAGAGTATCAGAACGTTTCTCTTTGGTTGATTAAGGAATTTAAAAATTGCCTTGATGGTATTATCTATGTAAATCAGTAATAGCATTTAGAAGAAAAAAGTTATGGGAAGTTGTTTATAGAAAATTATATAAATTCTAAATTTTTAGCTAATTATTGTCAAACATCATATTTATTAAGAATAAACTAATATATACGCATTACAAATACATTTCAAACAGAAAATAAAAATTTGTCATTAATATCGAGTGCATGACACAGAATATGATAATAATAATAATAATAATAATAATAATAATAATAATAATAATAATAATAATAATAATAATAATAATAAATTCATTCATTTATTGAAATTCAAAAAGTAAGATGCAAAACTAAGTATATTTATCAAAAATATGCTACAGCCATACTGTACTCTTAACATTCGCGATTTTGATTATTTTCAAAATAAAAAATGGAAGACATTTTAACCTTCGCGAATATTTAACTTGTTTATTCGCGAATTTCATTTTATTAAGTTATCCGAAAAATCTGCGGTTTTTTTTATAACGTTAATAATCGTATAACGTTTATAATCTACAAAAGCCATATTTTCTTCGGGATTTTTGGCATAAAAGTTTGTTTTTATAATGTAAATGTAGAAAACACTTCTTACTAACTTTTTAATAAATTTGTTCATAATTTCCGATGTCATTCAATTATTTTAATATTACCTGAACAGAAGAATACGGCAGAATTTTCTGGATGACCCAATGTAAAGAATATTTTTCTACAAACTAAACTCAGTTTGCTAAATGAGTTTATACAAGTCTTTAGATTATTTGGCAGTGTACACCTACATTGTACAGTATAGCCTACGTCAGAGAACATCGATTCTTATATTGACACAAAAGATACATCAGTAATTAACGCAAAACAAAACTTGATGCTAAACTTAAAAAAAAAATTCTAAATTTTCTGAAGTTTTAAATTTTTATTGCATGTAAAATATTTTCTGCATAAATTCTATTGGAAATATTAAAACTTCAGCAACAATTTTTGGGAAAGCAATAGAATGAGATCCTCCCTTCATTGGTGAGGAGTTTTAAATTGAGGAATCGAAACCGCAACATTTTCCTACAAGTAAATTCATAAACAAAAGATCTGTTCCTTTAAACAATCGTAGATTAATAATTTTTTAGTCATAATTTCGTAACTAAACATTGTACAATAAGTTAATAATTATTCATATTTATTTACAGCATGTATTTTTTAATGCTTTTTTTGTTTCAATAGTTTTTTTTTTAATAAAAAAAAATCTTAAAATTTAATCTTTTTTATGCCCGGTAAGATAGTCTCAGCATTCTTGATTTTGAAATTTGTGGAGATTTCAGCAAACCTAATACTCACGAAAGTTAAGGTATAATTGTATTGCAAACAAATTACAAAAAAATTCCGAACAGAAATATACATGTATATACACTAAAAGAAATCAAGTATTCAAAAATGTGCAAACGATGTACTCATATTGAATAGAGCATATTTGGATAAAAAATGTACACATTGCTTTTTTTAATTTTGAAACACCCCATGTTATAAAATCCAAACAAACGATAATTTTGCAGACTGTATTGATTTATTTCATTCATGACAGCGTAAAGAGATGCTCATTAATGTAATTATTAAATTATGCACAGTGTTTTAAAATAATTTAATACTGCTTGCAATAATACTCTTGTCATAAAAATATCCGATTTCGGTATTCTGCTAATTTGCGATTTTTCTTAATAAATAATCAATGAAACGTTTATTGTTAATAATTTTGAAAGGAAAAGGTGTGCCACTACATTTTAACTTTAATATGTAAGTTAAAAGGGCAATTCATAGCTATTTATATTTGAACACAACCATGGAATCAAAAATGAGTACACGTGTTTCTCAGTTTTGAGTACATTTGGATCAGAGCTACTTTGAGTATGTGACGTAGTTAATACTGAGTATTTTTTACTCAATTTTGAGAACCCATTTTCGGTGTATGTCAATGTGTTTTAGCATGTGTGATGCATGACCGAAAGGAATTAAATGGGTTTACAATATAATACAATTGAAAATAATATATTTTAATTTTTATTTCAATTTTTCTTAAAGTTGTTATTTTGATTGGAAACAAATAAGTAAGAAATATAATAATAATAATAAAGTAACATATAGAATAAATTGCAAGTAAATTGTTAGAAATGATTTCTTTTATATTTTCTTCCAATATCATTCATTTTTTGAAGCTTGAAAAGCAAGATAAGAAACCATATTTTTACTTTGAGATTTGACTGTCAGTGTTATGGAACATTTGATTTTCTAAGATGGAAGTTTCTGAGCCTGTTACTAGAGTTGTATATTTAAATGAAATACAAAATACAAAAAAAAAAAAAAAAAAAAAAAAAAAAAAAATTCGTATCCTGTTTTTTTTTCCTAAAAAGTCATTTTTTTTTTCATTTCTTCTGCGCCCATTCATTTATTGATATTTGGAAAATACAATACAAAACTGTATTTTTATTTTTTATATTTGATCGCCAGTCTTATGTAACAAATGATTTTCTAACATGGAAGTTATTTTTGACTAAGTTAAATAGAGTTGTATGTTTAAGTGAAGCACAAAATGAAAAAAAAAAAAAATAATAAAAAAAAAAATAAAAATACAAGGTCCGTTATATAAATGCAAATGACATAGTAGTCTGTCAAATGTTATTTTTACTAAAAAGAGTTCTTTTAATTTTTTTCATTATATATATATGTATAGATACACACACATATATATATAACGTAAAATGTTAATTCTGATAAAAAATATTTCTAAATTAAAAAGAAATAAGTGAAGCCAAACAATATATATGTTTAGTTTAGAACTAACATTCTAAACTTTAAAAAAAATCAGTTTTTTTAATAAAAAGACAAATAAATTTTGTTTTACCAAATTATTTTTTATTTGTCTTTATATAAGTTCTCTTATATAAAGACAAATTAAAAAAAGAAATCCGCGTAAAATGATTTTTCAGTTAAACAGATTTCTTTTGCATTTTCTTCCGAGGCCATTCATTTATTGAAGATTGCAAAGTAACATCCAAAACTATATGTTTACTTTCATATTTAATCGTATATTTAATCATATTTGTCTTACGTAACAATTAATTTTCTAGGATTCCCCTAAAGTTATTTTTTGACTAAGTTAATAATGTTGCATATTTAAATAGAACACAATATAAAAAAATTACAAAGGCCATTATATAAAGACAAATGAAAGAGAAATCCGAGAAATGTTATTTTAACTAAAAGTAGTTTTTTTATATATTCTTCCATTGTACAAATAAAAGTAAAATCCGTAAAATGTTAATTTTATTAAAAATATTTCTAAAAAAAGATAAAACTAAAAAAAAATTCTTTTTAATACGTGGAAATTTTATCAGAGAGAGTAAAAGCATGGAATCTTTTTTTCTAGGTTACATTTACGCCTATAAGCAATTAAAAAATTTGAAATTGGATTTTCTTTTGAAATTCTTTTTAGTTTAGAACTAACATTCTAGATTAAAAAGAAATACATGTTTTTTAATATAAAGACAAATAAAAAAAAATCCGAATAAAATGATTTTTCAACTAAAAAATTTCTTTTGCATTTTTTTCCCGCGGCCATTCAGTTATTGAAATTGAAAAAATAAGATATAAAACTGCATTTTTACTTTCATATTTGAACAGCAGTCTCATATAATAATTGTTTTTCTAAGGTGGAAATTATTATTTTGATTATGTTAATAGCGTTTTATAGTTAAATCAGAAACAAAATACCCAAAATACAGTAAAAATTCCGTTATATAAAGGAAAATAAAAGAAAAATCGATAAATTCTTATGTACACTAAAAATATTTTTTTTCTTTTTTCTTTTTTTTTTTTTTTTTACGTTTTCTTCCATTTCATAAAAAAAAAAAAAAAAAGAAATCCGTAAAATGTTAATTTTACAAAAAAGGTAAAAAAAAAGAGTAAAAATGACCCCCCCCCCCTCCCTAAAATTAAAGAAGAATTCCTTTTTAGTTCACAGCATTTTATATTAAAAAGAAATGTAAGTTCAAGCATAAATTACAAATAAAAAAAAAATCCATAAAAATATTTTTCAATAAAATAATTTCTTTTGAATTTCTTACACACCATTTATTGAAATTCGAGAAGTAAAATGCAACACTATTTCTATTTTCATATTTCATTTTCAGTCTTATATAACAATTGGATTTCTAAAGTGGAAGTTATTTATTGGCAGTTTTAATGCTATTATTGTATATTTAAATGAAACTATAAATACAATAAATACAAGTTCCGTTATATAAAGACAGATAAAAGAGAAATCCATAAAGTTTTGTTTTCACTAAACAAAAGATACAGCAAATAAATAAATAAATAAAAATTTTTTTTGAAGGATCATATACATAAAAATGCAAAGCGTAGATTATAATAAATGTGACATTTAAAAATAAACACAAATTAAAGAGAAATATTACTGTAAAAAACTTAAATAATTGATAGGGAAATTTATCACACAAGGTAAAGTGTTTCTAAAATGTAAGGATCTAAAAGGGATTTTTAAAAGGATTCTGTACAGGATTTTTTTAAAGGAATTTTTTCCTAAAAAATGTTACTTTTGAAATAGCGAATTAGGTAGTGTGATGAAAGATAAAAGAAGAAAAGTCGGGAATCACTTATGAGCAAATACTTGAAAAATATTTCTTTTTCTCTATTTTCTCCCACGACTTCTTATTTATTTGTAGTTGAAAAACTACTAGCTGAATGTACTAATCCCGCAAAAGTATTACATCTTATACTATAATGCGAGCAAAAATTGTGTGTGTGTGTGTGTGTGGGTAAATTTTATCTCAAAAACGGCTCTAACGATTTTCGCAAAAATTTTTATTTTACCATTTTCGGGCACGAGAAGACCATTGGGCTAGGTCACATGTTCGGGAAAATTCGATTATTGGGTCATTTTGGGTCACAATGGGTCAGGATCAAGCTATTTATATCTAGAGAACGGCTGGATGGATTTTAAGGCAATTTTGTATCCAATCGTTTTTTGGCACGAGAAAACTATTGGGCTGGGTCACATGTTCGAAAAATTTCGATTAGTGGGTCATTTTGGGGTCATTATGGGTCAAGCCATTTTTATCTAAAAAACGGCTCTAACGATTTTGACCAAATTTTATATTGTATCGTTTTGGATTACAAGAAGACCATTGGGTTAGGTAACATGTTCGAGAAAATTCGGTAAGTGGGTCATTCTTGGGGTCATTGTGGGTCATGCTATTTTTATCTAGCGCTTTTCTCACGCAATTTTGACTAAAAATTGCATTCTATGGTTTTCGGGCACGAAAAAAACATTGGGCTAGGTTACATGTTCGAGAAAAAATTTCAATGGGTCATATTGGGTCATTAAGAGTCTGGGTCAAGCTATTTATATTTAAAGAACGGCATGATGGATTATAACGAAATTTTGTATGTAACAGTTTTTTGACATGAGAAAACTAATGGGCTAAATCACATGTTTGAGAGATTTCGACTATGAGGGTCATTTGTGGGTCATGATGGGTCATAATGGGTCATGGTCAACCTATATCTAAAGAACAGGTGGATCGATTTTAACGAAATTTTGTATGCAACATTTCTTTGGCACAATAAAATCATTGGACTAGGTTACATGTTCGAAAAATTTCGATTAATGGGTCATTTTGGGTCATTAAGAGTCCGGGTCAAGCTATTTATATTTAAAGAATGGCGTGATGGATTATAACGAAATTTTGTATGTGACAGTTTTTTGACATGAGAAAACTAATGGGCTAAATCACATGTTTGAGAGATTTCGACTATGAGGGTCATTTGTGGGTCATGATGGGTCATAATGGGTCATGGTCAACCTATATCTAAAGAACAGGTGGATCGATTTTAACGAAATTTTGTATACAAAATTTTTTTGGCAAGATAAAATCATTTGACTAGGTTACATGTTCGAAAAATTTCGATTAATGGGTCATTTTGGGTCATTAAGAGTCTGGGTCAAGCTATTTATATTTAAAGAACGGCGAGATGGATTATAACGAAATTTTGTATGTGACAGTTTTTTGACATGAGAAAACTAATGGGCTAAATCACATGTTTGAGAGATTTCGACTATGAGGGTCATTTGTGGGTCATGGTGGGTCATAATGGGTCATGGTCAAACTATATCTAAAGAACAGGTGGATCGATTTTAATGAAATTTTGTATGCAACATTTTTTTGGCACGATAAAATCATTGGACTAGGTTACATGTTCGAAAAATTTCGATTAATGGGTCATTTTGGATCATAAAGGGTCTGGGTCAAGCTATGTATAATTAAACAACGGCAGGATCAATTTTAACGAAATTCTGTATGTAACAATTTTTAGAAACGAGAAAACTAATGGACTAAGTCACATATTCGAGAGCTTTCGATTATAAGGGTCATTTGTGGGTCTTAATGGGTCAAGGTCAAGCTATATCTAAAGAATGGGTGGGTCGTTTTTAACGAAATTTTGTATACAACATATTTTTGGCATGAGAAAATCATTGGGGTAGGTCACATGTTCGAGAAATTTCGATTGGTGGGCCACTTTTGGGTCATTCTAATTTTATCTTGACAACGTTTCGCGCAATTTTGATTAAATTTTGTATTTTATCGTTTTCGGTCACAAGAAAATCATTGGGTTAGGACAGATTTTTGTGAAAATTCGATCAATGGGTCATTTTGGATTATAAGGGGTCAGGGTCAAACCAACTATATCTAAAAAACAGCTCAATCGATTTTATCTAAATTTTGTATCTAATGTTCTTCGGCATGCTAAAACTAAAGAGCTAGGCCACACGTTTAAGAGATTTCGATTATAAGGGTCATTTGTTGGTCATGATGGGTCATGCTAATTTTATATAGAAAATGGTACTCACCATTTTGACTATACTTTGTATTATATCGTTTTTGAGCAAGAGAAAACCATTTGGCTTGGACACATGCTCGCGAAAATTCTATTAGTGGGTCATTTTGGGTCTTAATGAGCTAGGGTCATTCTAATTATATACAATAACGACTCAATCAATTTTACCTAAATTTTGAAACAAAACGTTTTTTGTCACGTGAAGACTATTGGGCTGAGTCATATGTTAAACAAAATTATATTAGTGGGTCATTTCGCTTCATTGCTGAATGCTGCCAAGCTAATTTTACCTAAAAAATGGCTTGAACGATTTTGATTCAATTTTATATTCTACTGTTTTTGATTACCTGAAGACGATTGAGCTATGTCACATGCTTGATCAAATTTGATTAGTGGCTCATTTTGGGTAATACGGGTCAAGGTCACGAGAATATGGCAAAAGCCAATAACTTGGTGATATTTGACAAAATATTGGCGACATATGGCCAAAAAATCGACTATAAAAATTACGAAAACCAAAACACGTATTTGGAGCCAAATGAAAGAATGCCTCCAAATTTGGCTATATCTAGCAAAATATATTGTCTTTCAGAATGTAAAGAATTTTTTTATACATTCTTAAGAGGATTCGAGATGCATGGTTAAACCAATCAGAGTCGAGCTAAAAAAGTGATTTAGATCGATGTCCTTTCGTTGTAAAATTTAAAATAAAATAAAATTTATAAATATGCGCATAAAAACATAGTTTTCTTATTGATTGTTTTTCTAAATAATACTACTATAAACATGTTTTACAGTAATAATACAGAGTTAATGATACAGTGAAAATACTATATCGAGTTGAACACAAAGTTAATTTTGACCGAGCTAAGCTCGGTCTCCCCTGCTAGTACATGTTATGCTTCAAAAAGAGCAGTTTTTCAATTTTAATTTCAGAAACAATGACTAGATAGCATATTTGTTATTTATTTTTTGATTACACAAATATTTTATCAATTTTGTTTTCTAAAGGGTGGGGGTTAATAAAAAAGTTTTTATGAAGTCTAATCCACTAGTAACGTATAAAAAAATTGCGAAAAGTTTTGCTTATTACAAACATTTAAGTTAAATCTTAATTGGACAATCATGTGATTCAATATATTTTTTGTTCAACAGCTATCATGCCTGTCTCGAAAATTGAACAAAGTTAGCTCTATCGCAGTGTCACCTTCTGGACGATTTTCTCCAAACTTTTTTATTTTTCTTCATCCTTTAACCCAACCTTCTCCAACCTTTAAATATTGCATTACACCCAAATTTAAAATCTTCTCAAAAATATTCATAAATTTGTAACTTACACAAAGTGCAGACACACGAACATCGAGATATTTTGTAATAAAGTATTTTTGGGATTTCTGAACCCTAAAGCGTGTAAATCCGTAAAAAACAAAAATTAAATAAATAAATGAAATATATAAATAAGTAAATAAAACATAAATAAATAAATAAATAAATAGATTGCTGTACTTTCTTCTATTACAGGTAGAAGAAAGTAAAAAAGGACAAAATTATATTTTCGTTTATTTTCTTTCTTTTTTTATTGTAAGCCTTATGTAATACACGACTTTATGATCTAAAGCGGAAGTATCTTTTCTATATTTCAATGAAATTATAGAAAATATATCTAAATGAGACAAAGAATAAAATAAATTTAAGTTGGAGTGATTCAAAAAGTTACGTAAATTTAATGAAACATTATTTTCATTTTAATAAAAATTTTAATTTTACATAAGAAAGGTGTTATAATAAAAATAAAAGACATTGACATGTTTCGGAACCGTCAAATAAGTTCCATAATCATAATCTATTGGATTTAATTAACTTTTTATCATAACATTATTTTCAACAAAACAAAATGATACGGAGTATAAAATAAATAAAATAGTTAATTTTTTTTTTCAAATTTCAGTTAATTTAATTTACAAAAGTAATAAGGGATATATTTTTTAAAAAAAGATTTCATTCTAAAATAAACTACATGGATTTTTCTTTTCTTCACACAAATATTAATTGACAAAGGAATTGAATCAAAAACAATTAAATTTAATTACTTCTTCATTAAATTTAATAAGTTCTTTTTAAAATATAATTTTTAAAAGAACTTATTCTGTTTCTAATATTATTGCGGCTATAACAACATTTTTTGATAGGAAATAACAAATCCTTTTCTTTGAAAGTAATTCCTTTCTCATAATATATTTATGAAGAATAAAAATAAATATATTAATATACATAAATGTAATCCAATAAATGTTTTATTTACATCTAGATACTAAAACGAAAATAAACTTTGACAGAAATTTTCAACATATGATATAGAACTCAATCGAAAAAGATTAAATATTTGCTAAAGTGTAATGTAACACAAAAGAACTGATTACTTTTCTGAAAACTTTCCTTTTAAAATAACGAACTAGGTATTTTGATCTAAAACCAAAGAAGAAAGAAATAGAATCAATCGCGAACAAACACTCGGAAAAGAGTTTCTGTTCAGAAATTTCTTCCAGATCCATTATTTTTTTCTTCCTTTTTAAATTCTTCATTCAAAAGGAAAGGTATTGTAATCAAAATTTCTTTCGACATACGGTTTTAGACGGATTTAAATGTTTTAAAAGTCAGAGATTCCGAAAAATATGTTTATATAAAATATATAGGGTAACATCCCCAGTAATTGGCATGCACAAATGATTGGCACATCCTACAAACATGTCCTAAAATAAGATTTATATCCAGTCTTTTAAAAATGCAAGACCATAAAGCAGTTATATGCTCATTTACTTTAAAGATTATATCTTTGATTTATGCTACTAGATGACAATAGTGCTTAGGAAAGAGAAACAATTATGGTTTGTATCAAATTAACCATTTTTGTTGCAAATGCTTCTTGTCTGGTTTAAGAAATGCATGCTTTTCAATTCATTATTATCTAATTTATAATATATTTAGATTTTGATTAAAAACAGTTTTGTTTAGTTGAAAAGGGTTACTTTAATTGTGTAAAAGTATTTTTGCCACAAATATTTGGATTTTTGAATTAATGATAGATGCCATTTAATGGGGCTTCAATTTTGCTAGTTCCAAGTAATTGGCACTTATTCCAATTACAAGGGAATCGCAAGATTTGAGATTAAACCACTTATTTTGGCAGTACTTTTAAAGTTATAGACTAATTTTGTTTATCAGTTGTTTTTATTTGAAAATATGAAATATTATCAGTAATTAGAATCCATTTAAGCTACATATTACAATTACTGGGGACAGCATGACAATTACTGGGTATTAATGTAAATATCTTGTATTGGTTTAAAGTGCTCACATTTCAGACTAATATGCTGATTTCTTACTCTCAAAAACTTGAAATATGACATCTTCATGTATAGTAAATATATTTAAAGCGATTAAATCCAATGTAAAATATAAAGTTTTTTTTAATATATAAAGTTTTTTTTTTAGTTTATTTTTTATATTTGTATTTTTTTTTTTTTAATTATAAAGTTTAAAAAAAAATGGCCAATTTGCTTTAATTCTCAAACCAGTCACCAGATGTCGCTATAAGTCTAGAAACATTTTAGAAAACTTGTTTCGCTACCCTTCCACGAGTTTCAGTTCTCTTAACAAAAGCAAACAAAGAACAATGTTGATTTTTCACTTTCCTCGATCTCGAAATAAATTTTCGTTAGTGTGCAGAGAGTTTTAATGCTATCAAGAGATACTTATATAAACATGTGCCAATTACTGCATAACAAGGTGTCATACATTGGTGCTCTAGGTGCCAGTTACTGGTGATTACAGCAACTTTTTATAAATATATTTTTATAAAAATACTTTTTCAAAAATTTTTGCTTTTAGTGGGCAAAATAGATGCACAGATATGCATTCTTTGATTTAAAAATATTTGCAAGTACAAGTAAATATTTTATTTCTTGGTAATGAAAATTGAAGTATGTTTAAAGACAAATTCTTAATGTGCCAAATAATGGGGATGTTACCATATCTGTCTTTATGCCCATGCATCCTCCTTGTACTCATCGAAAAGTGTATGAAGCTAATGCATAGATTTCAACCAAATTTTTTGTGTATGTTTTTGAATGTGTTTTGGCTTAATATTTATAGCCTTCAGGTCCTCTTTGAATTTAGGAATATTTCGCCGTGTGGGGTAGCTGTAATAGCGAATTTTGTGCCATTTTAATTATTCTACTAACGAAAAGTGTATGAAGTGAAACATAGAAATGAATCAAAATTTTTGTGTATGCTTTTGTCTACGGCCAGTAGATCCCACGTAAATTGAATAAAATCCGCCGTAAGGAGTTGCTGTAATAGCGATTTTTCTTTTTATTTCTCTTTTTTAATATAATTTTGTCCTACATCGGCTGTTCTTTCTTTCTTTCTAACCGATGACTACATCCCTATCTGCCAGATAAACCCAATACCTGTTTGATACCTTATATCGGGGCGGACAACCGCTTAAACAACGCATAGCGGCAATAAACATGAAGAGTGCTTAGATCGTTATCCTATTGGTCGTGCGTACTTAGTTGTGAATTTATTTGCCGTTTAGGGGAGACCGGGGCATGTTGGCCATAGGGATAGGTTGGCCAATTTGCTTTAATTCTCAAACCAGTCACCAGATGTCGCCATAAGTCTAGAAACATTTTAGAAAACCTGTTTCGCTACCCTTCCACGAGTTTCAGTTCTCTTAACAAAAGCAAACAAAGAACAATGTTGATTTTTCACTTTCCTCGATCTCGAAATAAATTTTCGTTAGTGTGCAGAGAGTTTTAATGCTCTCAAGAGATACTTCACAAGAACAAAGGTGCGTAATATTTTGAAAGTTCAACTTATAACGATTCTTTTGATGTAAGAATAAATATTAAATGTTGTTACAATATGTGTAGAATAGCAAAAGTATTTCAAACATGGCGAGGGGGCAAGTTGGCCCACTTACGTTGGGGCACGTTGTCAAGATGGGTCAACGTGCATACGGTCGTAACATACTCGGCACGTTATCGGTGGATAAAAAATAATGGAAGAAAGCTACGCGCGGGATTAAAAAAGTAGCCGGAATACGAGGCTCTAAGGTGATCAGTCGAGCGGACAAAAAGTCCATACTGCTGACACCAAAAAAAGAGATTGGCTGGACGAAAAGTAGTCGAATGAAGTGCTTTTGGCAGATGTTTGGTCGGGGATTATTTGCTGATTGGGCTAGGTATTGTAAAAAAATACTACATTTGAAAATAAACGAAATTTAGGTATTGAAAAAAAATAGCATTAAAAAAACTGGGCCAACGTGCCTCGGTCTCTCCTACTTAATATTTATGCTTTGTTATTTGGCACCTGTATATTACTATTGAAGTTGATCCCGTAATTTAGAACCTTGGTAAGGTGAAAAGACTTTCATGCGCAAAGAATGGACAACCAGAGGCATAATTTATAGGTAATTTGGAGAATTTTGCATCCACAACGGATTTTACATGCATCAGGTGCCATTAGCGTAGATGGTGGATTTTAGCCGGAAGTAAACCTTTATTCTGGGGCTTTTCAACTACAAGTTTGATGCTCTGTCAACTGGGTTAACGCTCTCCGATCTAATTGGAATTATGAATGGAGTTTTCGAAGTCTAAATGATGGTGAAAACTTGCCATATGAAAATAGTATTTTAGGAAGAGAGAAAAGCAAAGAATGGGGTGTTACAAATAGACAAGTAGCACCATGAGTTAATTTTCGACCAAAATACTTGGAAAATTCAAAGTTGCAGGGCAGACGGTACTCCGCCTTTCTGTTGTTTTCTACTACGTAAAAAGTTCCTAATTGAGGAGTTCTATACTTCGTACAGACTACAACCTATATGTATCTAATAAAGAGGTGGTAGACCAAAAAAAGAAAAAAAAAACTTGAAAGGAAAATATGTTAGTTTGTACATGTTATTCACAGTTTAAAAAACTTGCATTTTGCTGTTTATTTAATTATCTATATATTAAAACGAAAGGCAGAAAAAGTAATCGTGGTTTAATTGCGTCTCTACGCATCGATACTTGCGCTGGTCTCTGAGAGTCTCCTCCTATTGGTTAATCGGAGGAGAGTAGTTACTGTCTGTAAGAGCATTTGCAAAGCGCGTTTGTAAATATGGGATAAGAACACTGACACTGTTTAATGCAATGCTATAATAATTAATTTTTTAACTTTACTCTTCTTATAATGATTGGAATACATTGTTTTTTTCACTTTACGTAAGTTAATTAATTTATTTCCATCTGTATTCTTTTTTTGCAATGTTATTGCCGGCAATCTTAGGCTTAATTGTAGAGATGTTTCATATGAAATTGAAACATTCAATAAGTTAATGATTAAAGTGTTTATTTACGTTCTTGGCCGATAAATCATTTTCTATATTGTAATTTTCAAATTTATTTATTAGTATGTGTAAAAAAAAAAAAGGCTGGAAATCACATTGTTTTTTGTTTCGTGTTTTGATGGTGCGATTTTCAACGGATAGTTTGACTTCATGGATGTAAACAGATTCGCAAATAACTATTTATTTTTTGCTTCAGTTTCTTATTATACTCATGTCAAAAAACGGTGATTTTTTTCCCACTTATAATTTCATTTTTGAGCAAATTCATAACGTTTAGGAAGTATTTACATTACATCTCATAGTCTCGCCGAATAATAGAAAATTGCATATGAAATGAAAATAATCCCAGTTATAAACAGCTTTGTAAATCATTAATATTTCTTTAATGTTTCACTTTTTTTTGAGTACACTTTTTTTAAAAAGTGTTCCCGTGACAAAATTTGCTGAGTTTTTTTGGGGAGAAGGAGGAGGGAATATTTTGATAAAATTTGCTTTTTTTTTTTTTTTTTTTTTTTTTTTTTTAATCGCTTGATCTTGATTTCAACAATGTTTTTTCAGAAATATGAAGATCATTATAATCAACAAAGAAAAATAAAATTATCAGAAGAGATCCCTCTTTTTGCATAGCTTTCAATCATGATAAAGCAGTCTTTATATACCATATTCATTGCTTGCTGGTTTTTTTTTATGATTATTTGGCAAAATTTGCATTTTTTGTGGTACCTAGATGATTTGAAAATTACAATATAGAAAATGCTTTATCGGCCAAGAACGTAAATAAACACTTGGAAATAAAATAACTTATGTAAAGTGAAAAAACCAATGTATTTCAATCATTATAAGATAAGTAAAGAAAAAAAATATAATTAGCATAGCATTGCATTAAACAGTGATAGCAAAAATGCAGTCTCTCTGTGTTGTTTTCTCACAATCTGTTTATTAATATTTGCGTTTTTGAAGTACCTAGACAAATTTAAAGTATTTTTTCAAGATCTTTTGACGAAATTCACATCTTTTATGGTACCAGGACAAATTTATTTGTTTTCTCAGGGATTTTCGGTGAAATTTGTCGTTTTTTTCTCGCTATCTTTCGATGTAATTTGCCGTTTTATCGAATTTATGCTTTTTTTGTTAAATTTGTCGGGTTTTTTCGTTATTTTCAGAAATTTATCATATTTTCGCTTTTTCGTGATTTTTGTTTGTGAAATTGTTCTTTGTTATTTTTTTTTTAGAAAATTGTCGTTTTTTTCCACTATTTTTAGCTAAATTTACCATTTTTTGCGATTACCTGGATAAATTTTATGTGCTTTTTGAGATCTTTGGGCGAAATTCACATCTTTTATGATAACTGGATGAAATTCGTCATCTTGAGGTCTTTCGGCAAAGTTTATCGTTTTTCTCGATTTCTTTCGATGACAGTTGTCGTGTTGTCATGATTTTTCGATGTAATTTGCCGTTTATTGAAGATCTTTTTGCAAAGTTTATCTTTTTTGTGATTATTTGATAAAATTTGCTTTTTTTTCAATCCTTTGACGAGAATTGTTGTTTACTCACAATCATTTGTCGAAATTTGTTGATTTCTCACAATATTTTGAATTTTTTTTCATATGTTTACAAATTTGTCATTTTTTAAGGATTTTTTTGTCAAAATTTACTTTTTTTTTCTTTTTGTTTAGGAAGTATTTACATTACATCTCATAGTCTCGCCGAATAATAGAAAATTGCATATGAAATGAAAATAATCCCAGTTATAAACAGCTTTGTAAATCATTAATATTTCTTTAATGTTTCACTTTTTTTTGAGTACACTTTTTTTTTAAAAAGTGTTCCCGTGACAAAATTTGCTGAGTTTTTTGGGGGAGAAGGAGGAGGGAATATTTTGATAAAATTTGCTTTTTTTTTTTTTTTTTTTAATCGCTTGATCTTGATCTCTCAACAATGTTTTTTCAGAAATATGAAGATCATTATAATCAACAAAGAAAAATAAAATTATCAGAAGAGATCCCTCTTTTTGCATAGCTTTCAATCATGAAAAAGCAGTCTTTATATACCATATTCATTGCTTGCTGGTTTTTTTTATGATTATTTGGCAAAATTTGCATTTTTTGTGGTACCTAGACGATTTGAAAATTACAATATAGAAAATGCTTTATCGGCCAAGAACGTAAATAAACACTTGGAAATAAAATAACTTATGTAAAGTGAAAAAACCAATGTATTTCAATCATTATAAGATAAGTAAAGAAAAAAAAATATAATTATCATAGCATTGCATTAAACAGTGATAGCAAAAATGCAGTCTCTCTGTGTTGTTTTCTCACAATCTGTTTACCAATATTTGCGTTTTTTGAAGTACCTAGACAAATTTAAAGTATTTTTTCAAGATCTTTTGACGAAATTCACATCTTTTCTGGTACCAGGAAAAAATTATTTGTTTTCTTAGGCATTTTCGGTGAAATTTGTCATTTTTTTCTCGCTATCTTTCGATGTAATTTGCCGTTTTATCAAATTTATGCTTTTTTCATGATTTTTTTTTTTTAATTTGTCGTTTTTTTCGTTATTTTCAGAAATTTGTCATATTTTCGCTTTTTTTTCTTTGCAAAAATTACCTGTTTTGCGATCTTTTGATGAAATGTGCCTCTTTTTTTCATCTTTTGACAAAATGTGTTGTTTTCTCACAATCTGTTTACCAATATTTGCGTTTTTTGAAGTACCTAGACAAATTTAAAGTATTTTCAAGATCTTTTGACGAAATTCACATCTTTTATGGTACCAGGACAAATTTATTTGTTTTCTCAGGGATTTTCGGTGAAATTTGTCGTTTTTTTTTCGCTATCTTTCGATGTAATTTGCCGTTTTATCGAATTTATGCTTTTTTTGTTAAATTTGTCGTTTTTTTTTTGTTATTTTCAGAAATTTATCATATTTTCGCTTTTTTTTCTTTGAAAAAAATTACCTGTTTTGCAATTTTTTCTTGAAATGTGCCTCTTTTTCATCTTTTGACAAAATGTGTTGTTTTCTCACAATCTGTTTACCAATATTTGTGTTTTTTGAAATACCTAGACAAATTTAAAGTATTTTCAAGATCTTTTGACGAAATTCCCATCTTTTATTGTACCAGGACAAAATTATTTGTTTTCTCGGGGATTTTCGATGAAATTTGTCATTTTTTTCTCGCAATCTTTCGATGTAATTTGCTGTTTTATCGAATTTATCCTTTTTTCGTGATTTTTGTTTGCGAAATTGTTGTTCTTTGTTATTTTTTTTTAGAAATTTGTCATTTTTTCCCACTATTTTTAGCTAAATTTACCTTTTTGCGATTACCTCGATAAATTGTATGTGCTTTTTGAGATCTTTGGGCGAAATTCACGTCTTTTATGATAACTGGACGAAATTCGTCATCTTGAGGTCTTTCGGTAAAGTTTATCGTTTTTCTCGAGTTCTTTCGATGAAAGTTGTCGTATTGACATGATTTTTCAATGTAAATTGCCGTTTATTGAAGATCTTTTTGCAAAATTTATCTTTTTTGTGATTATTTGATAAAATTTGCTTTTTTTTCAATCCTTTGACGAAAATTGTTGTTTACTCACAATCATTTGTCGAAATTTGTTGTTTTCTCACAATATTTTGAATTTTTTTCATAATATGTTTATAAATTTGCCATTTTTTAGGGATTTTTTTTTGTCAAAATTTGCCTTTTTAAAAAAAAAATTTCATGAAAATTGCCATTTTTTTAGACGTTTTGGCAAAATTTTTATTTTTGTGCAATACTTTTGCGAAATTTGTTTTATTTGGAATATCTAGACAATTTCTTTCTTTTTTTTTTTTTTTTCAGTTTTTTGACAAATTTTTTAGAGATCTTTTGAAGAAATTTGTTGTTTTTTGCAATCTGTTGACGAAATTTGCTGTTTTATTTTCCCACATCTATTTATAAAATTTCCGGGCAATGTTTTTTTTTTGCGGGGGGGAGTATTTTGATGAAATTTTCTAATTTTTGTGATTATTTGCCAGAATTTGTGTTTTTTATGGTACCTAGACAAACTTTGGTACATAGCAAATGATTTCTAGCATTTTTTTTAAAAAACTTAAACAGTTGAAAAATAATCTGCAAACATTTTCAAGTCTGTGACGTGTGTCGCAGCGTTGCACCAATTCTGCACCCGGGATCATGTCATGTTGGTGTTACGTTGGTAAATGGAAAAGCATATTGAAATTTTTAATAAATATTAATCTTTAAAAAAAAATTTCTTTGAAAAAATTTTTATAGTGGCAAAATACTTTTTTTTCTTTGATTCTTTCATATTGTTGCTGTCAAGTTTTGACGGGCTTCACCTAGCCAGAATAAATATTATCATTAATTTTTTTAATATGTGAAATTTACATGTATTTTTGATTTATGAAAAGGTAATAGAAAAGTAGTTGAAAATGCAAATGTTTATTTGTTGAATGGGGTGGGTAATGTAACAACAAATTAACCACGGAGAGGATCATTGTTATAGTTGTTGCTAAATGGCAAACTATAAATTCAGTCTTATTTTGCTGCGAAGTAAGTGAAGTATGTATATTTTGTATGAAATGAGTGATGACAGTAATTTATGATTTATTCATGTTATGTACAATTTATTGGTGTTGTATTTGTAAATGAAAAATTATCAAATGAGAGAGATTCTAATTCTATGACAGCATGTTTGAATGTAACTCGGCCAATTGCGGGTCATTTGCCTGGATGTAAAATGCAGGTTGTTCTTTTATTTATTGAAATTTTTGCTGAAGATTAGTCGTTAAAAAATCCTTTAATAGCTGGAAAATACCTTTTTCTTTCTTCGGTGCCGTCAAGTTTTGACGGTTTCCATCTTGTCAGTCATTTAATTTAATACCATCCTAAGCAATAGGTCAAATAAGGCTAATCAGAATAAGTCCCTTTAGATAACTTGAATAAATCCTAGCTGTATTAAAATGTATTTATATTTTTAACTATTTCTAGTGAAAGAATACTAATTAAAAATATTTCTAGCTTATGGGAAGTTAAAAGTAGTTGGCATACTATTAATTAGTTTGAAGGAACTGGGAGGGATTAATGAGCTGACCTAGTGAGATTAACCGTAATATACTAACTTTTACTTTTAGTTTTATGATTGACTATATTTTGCTAATATAATGTGCTTATCTCATTCAGTGGTCTCCAATTTCTGAGGAGGTTTCCTTGTCTTAGTGTTGATCACTGTCGTAGTAGTTGCCTTTTAGGTAGATTTCGTATACTACCTATTGCATTCGCACCAGTTTATCTATCTATCTATCTATCTATATATATATATATATATATATATATATCACTTTTTTATGGACACGATAACGTCTATAATTCTTCACCAATCTCCACCAAACTGGTACATAAAATCAAAGGGGATAAAATCTCGGCTAAGTTCGTTAATGGGCAAAATCGGACCAAGGGGGTCGAAATAGGGGGCGTTTTTGTGAAAACAGAAAAAACCCCATAACTTCTTAATGAAAATAGATATCGAATCAGTTTAAAGTTTATATTACTTCTAAATAATAGGCCAAAAATGTATGCATGCCAGATTTTTGATAAAATTAAAAATGGGCTCAAGGGGCGAAAAAAATAGGGTTTTTAAGAGAAAAAAATCATAACTTTGTCAATTCTCCAGATATCAAATCCATCTAAATTTTTTATAAATATTCTCAAAATTTTCTAAAACGTTTGTATTTGCAAGTTTTTGATAGGACTAACTCTTACCGGTAAAAAAATTTAAAAACGAAAATAAAAAGGGGTTTAGAAAAAGAAAACAATCCATAACTTTGTCAATTCTTAAACTATCAAATCCAATTAAATTTATTTTACATCTTCTCGATAATATCTACAACTTTTATATTGGCAAGTTTTTCACAGGACCAATTCGTATAGCAAAAATAAATTAAACAAAAATTGGAGTTGGAGAAAAAACCTCTAATCCAAACTGTTTACATTCTGAATCGTTTTTTAAATTCATTTTTTATTTTAAACGCATCCAAATGGCAGATCCTCTTATTTAGGAAATATATAATGTGAAACATTGGCCAGTTTTTTGATAAAGACAGACTATATTTCAAAAAAAGCTGCCAAAATGCGTTCTGTTCAAAATACTCTTTTGGGTATTTTGAACAAAATTTCCCGAAGTGAGCGTGATAGGAAATTTGAGGAAGTATTCAAATAACAAATTGCGTTTTTTCTGACTCATTTTTAAATCTATTTTTACTCTCAAACGCATCCAATTTACAAGTCCTCTTATTTTGGAACTGTATAATGTGATGCATTGGTAAATTTTTTTATAAAGACAGAATATATTTCAAAAAATCCCTGTCGGCTGGGCCTATAGGCGGAGGTAGATTTCAAAAATTGCTCATTTCGAAAAAATATATATATATATATATATATATATGATTAGAGATAAACCCAGTTTAATAACTTCATTTGGCCGTTTATGACAAATTTTTAATTTCATTTTTCTGCAAAGACTGGTTTTATCAGAATCATCTTAAGAAAAATTCAGATCAAATGCCCATTTTGACAACATATTTTGAAATAGATTCTGAATTTATTTAAAAATCGACCAAAACAGTACATTATACAGTTCCTAAATAACAAAAAACTGTCAGTTGAATGCATTTGAGAAAAAAATTGAATTTAAAAATGAGTCATAAAATAACCGATTTGTTGTTTGAATACATCCTTAATTCTTTAATCATGATTGTTTCGGAAAATTTTGTGCGAAATACTCACTTTGACAGCATTTTTAAAAATATATTCTATCTTTATCAAAAAACTGGCCAATGCGTCACAGTATATAGTTCCAAAATAAAAGGATCTGTAAATTGGATGCGTTTGAGAGCGAAAATGGATTTTAAAACGAGTCATAAAAAACGCAATTTGCTATGTGAAAACTTCCTTAAATTTTCAAATAACGAAGACTTCGGGAATTTCTGTTCAAAATACCCTTTTTGGTAGCCTTTTTCAAAATATATTCTGTCTTTATCAAAAAAAAAAACCGATCAATGCATCACATTATATAATTCCTAAATAAGAAGATCTGTATTGGATGCATTTGAGAGCAAACATGGATTTAAAAATGAGTCAGAAAAAAACGTAGTTTCTTATTTGAACACTTCCTTAAATTTTCAGTCACGATGATTTCGGAAAATTCTGTTCAAAATACCCTTTTTGGTAGCCTTTTTTGAAATATATCCCGTCTTTATCAAAAAACTGACCAATGCATCACATTATATAGTTCCTAAATAAGAGGATCTGTAAATTTTATGCGTTTGAGAACAAAAATGGATTTAAAAACGAGTCAGAAAAAAACGCAATTCCTTATTTGAATACTTCCTGCAATTTTCAGTCCCGATGACTTCCGGAAATTCTGTTCAAAATACCCTTTTTGATAGCCTTTATTAAAATATATTCTATCTTTATTAGAAAATTGACCAATGCGTCACTTTATACAATTTCTAAATAAGAGGATCTACCATTTGGATGCGTTTAAAATCAAAAATGAATTTAAAAATGAGTCAGAATATAAGCAGTTTGGATTTGAGGGTTTTTTTCTCCAACTCCTATTTTTGTTTAATTTATTTTTGCTATACGAATTGGTCCTATGAAAAACTTGTCAATATAAAAGTTGTAGATATTTTTGAGAAGATGTAAAATAAATTTAATCAGATTTGATATCTTAAAAATTGACGGAGTTATGGATTTTTCTCTTTTTTCAACGCCCTTTTTCTTTTCGTTTTTAATTTTTTTCCTCGGTAAAAGTTGGTCCTATCAAAAACTTGTAAATACAAAAGTTTTAGATAATTTTAAGAACATTTACAAAAAATTTAGTTGGACTTGATATCTTGAAAATTGACGAAGTTATGAATTTTTTTCTCTCAAAACCCTGTTTTTTTCTCCCTTTGAGCCCACTTCTAAATTTATCAAAAATCTGTCATGCATATACTTTTGGCCCATTTTTAAGAAGTAATATAAACTTTAAACCGATTCGATATCTACTTTAATTAAGAAGTTATGACGTTTTTTTCGGTTTTCACAAAAACGTCCCCTATTTCGACCCCCTTGGTCCGATTTTGCCCATTAACGAACTTAGCCAAGATTTTAACCCCTTTGATTTTATGTACCAGTTTAATCGAGATTGGTGAAGAATTATAAAAGTTATCGTGTCCATAAAAAAGTGAGATATATATATATATATAGATAGATAGATAAACTGGTGCGATTGCAATAGGTAGTATTTCTTACGAAATCTACCTAAAAAGGCTGATAAAAGGCTATTTTGAACAGAATTTCGAGAAGTTATTGTGATAGAAAATTTGAAGAAGCATTGAAATATCAAACCGCGTTTTTTCTGACTCATTTTTAAATTCAGTTTTGCTCTCAATCGCATCCAATTGACAGGTTTTCTTATATAGGAGCTGTATAATGTCCCGTATTGGTCAGTTTTTTGATAAAGGCTGAATATATTTTTAAAAATGCTGCCAAAGTGGGCAATTCCAACACCCCCTATAGTCAAGGCCTGCGCAGCGAATTCCAGAAGTTTCAATATGGCTGCCCCTACAGTCCGAAGGTCCGACTCCCCTTTTACCGGCGACCTTCATTCGCAAATACCCAGTCAGTGTGCGTCAGTCCAGTGCTAGTACGGCATGTTTCAATCTGGCGTTTCGCCATTTTCTATTTTGTTTTGCGTTGTACAAAATTTGGGTATTAAAAGACTAAAAGTAAGTGTTATCTCTTTTTCCTTATATCATTGTTTTAACCCATTAACGCCCAAATTATCGATTTTTGAAAATTTTCTTTGAAATTAACACATATGGGTAAAAATGCATAAATTAAGGATATTTCGAAAGCATTTTGAAAAAAAAAATAATTGCAACCCTATTTTTCAAGCCGTCCTCATTTGATGACGCTGGGCGTTTGTATGAAAAAAATCTAAAATTTTAAAAAATGATTTTTTTTTATAAAAAGACATTTTTTTAATATATAAGCAAACTAATGGAGAAAATATTGTTTCAAATCAAAATTTATTCTTAGATATGCAAGAAAACTCTTTTTTTTTACATTTTTAAGATTGACTCTTAGTGTGAAAAAGTGGAAAACATTCCATACATAGTGTTACATTGCATTTCATACAATAAGTTCTTGGCTTTGAAGAACATTTATCGTATTAGCAACGTCTTTGTTTCTCCCTTTTGCCAATAACATGCTGTATTTTGACAAATTTTACGTCCGGAAGCACACTGGATCTGGATGTTATTTGCCTTTGTATTGGCCTTCCGGGAATTGCTCTTGAATCAGCACCTTTTTTTAAATAGGTTACTGCAATATATCTCCTAAAATCTTTGATTGTCATCGATTTCGACCCATGAATCTTCTTATAAATGGCATAGCCATTAACTACAGCCATGTCTATCATCCTAGTGACAAGGCAAAAATACCATTTCTTTCCACGTATAGCTATAGAATGTTTCTCAAGTAGCCAGTCATGCAGGTCAACGCCCCCCATGAATGAAGTATAGGAACTTATAGCATGAGGCTGATTCACCTTCACCTTTTCTTTTTTTTCTACATTCCATCTTTGTACCGATGTCAGTGGTAATATTGTATCAAAATTAGTGGCTAAAGAAACACACTTATTGTCCTTCCACTTAACAACAAGAATTTCATTTGTTTTATCAAATTTACTATCGAAAAACCCTCTCTCTTTTTTACTCATTTTCTTGTCATCCATTATTGGACATTTCTCAGTACGATTTTCTCGTATTGTTCCACTAGCTCTGAATTGCATTTCTTTCAGTTTTTTTAGTAACATATGGCTGGTAAAGAAGTTATCAAAATAAAGACAATGGCTGTTTGGATCTTGAACAGTAGATAATAAATTTAACACCACTTTTGTACCTAAAGGTAGTTTGTCGGATTCAGAAGAATTTGATTCTTTTCCACAATACAGTGTAAAGTTATAACAATAACCATCGCTGCCGCACAAAGCCCAGAGTTTATATCCAAATCTAATAGGTTTAGATTTTATAAACTGTTTTAGTGTATGATGACCATAATATCGAACGATCATTTCATCGATAGACAAATTTTCATGGAAAATGCCCCATTTCTGAAAATTTTTGGAAAGCATTTCTATCAAGGGACGTATTTTGAACGATTTATAATGTTTGTTGCATTCATGTAATTTATTATCTTGGAAGTGTAATAATCTCTTGAGCTATAAGTAAAAATTTCTAGTCATAGCATTCTTCACTATTGTAACTCCTAAATCTTCTCCTTCTGCCCAATAATCCCGTTCACTTGGTAAAGTATGATATCCTGAAAATATCAAAAATCCAATAAATGTTTTTATTTCGTCTTTAGTAACATTATAGTTCAATTTATTTTTCACTTCATGAGCATATCGATTTGTTTCTTCGACGATCATATCATAGACACTTCCAGTAAAAAATTCTTCAAACAATTCAACTGGACTCAGATTACTAGTTTCCGTAGTTAGTATATCCATATTTCTCTTTGAAGAATTCTCCAAAGTCCCAAATTTGTAAGCGGGGTTTTCATTTGTCCATACAACTGGTACTTCTCTTTTACGCTTGTGAGATTTTTTTTCCTTTTTTTCATCCAAAATAATCGAGTTTTCCTTGTCATCTGGTATAGTAATTTCCAATGTACCTGCAACATCTGATACAACCGGTGTATCCAAATTATCATCATCAAATTGTTCTTCATCAGTTAGATCATCCACATCCGGAGGCATTAATATAATATCTGCTTCTATTTCTTCAGAAAAAAGATAAGCAGTTGCCTCTTCCAAGCTTTTAAAAACTTTTTTTCGACTCATGTTTCAATTTTCTTTTATAGCTTATCTGCAATAAAAAAATTAAAACTTTTGAGAAAGAAATCTGAATATGAAAAAAAAGTATACCCAAACGCCCAGCGTCCTCAATTGATGACGGATAACTTTTCCTGTTTATTGCGGATATATTAACAACAATAAAAATTAAAAAACATGCTAATGGCATAATATGGACTATCTAGGTTATATTTATACTAAATTAAAAGAATTTACCTCATTAATCCAGTTCCATACAGTAGTATCAAAAATACATAACGTGATCACAAAAAAACCCGGGAAATTATACCATATCTTTCCCGCGTATTTTCACTTAATTAAAAATAATCGCATGTGTGATATTGTGTAGTGCTGCCATCTATAAGACCAATTTGTAAATAAAATAATATTTTTAATTTTAAGGCGGGGAATAAATTTTTTTTTAAAGCGTCCTCAAACGAGGACGCTGGGCGTTAATGGGTTAACAAAGCTTTAAAGATAATTTCTGTTAAACACACTTGTAAGATTAGTGATTACCGATTTAGTTTTCAAGCTATATGTATTGCAACAGTGGTTTTCAAATCATTTACATCTATGGTGAATTAGTATTTTGTTTAAAATAATTATAAAAAATATATAATTTTACTTCTCATCTGAATTTTTATCCTGTTGATTTTAACTTTCAGTATTTCCTCACGGGATTTTGTTAATATTTATGTGTAATATATCTTTATAAGAAAATTACTGCCCTTTAGCAATTGTTTATTTCTTTGTTTATTAAGTATTTTTCTAAATCCCAGTTTATTAGTTTGAATCCGAATTTACTTATTAAATTATATAATTTTTCTCGCTATCAGTTTAAAAATAATTTACTATAAGTAATCTGAGTGCGCTGTTTAAATTAATTCATAAAATGTTCAAAGAGTTTGTTTATTGCTATTACAGCATTCATTAGCATATTAATTAGTTTCAGCTGTTAAATTACTTTTGATATTTTGACAATTATCTTTTCCTTCTTTCTACTATACTTTTCTATACTCTTAATTTGAAAGTTATTTTTATGGAAACAGATTTTTTTTTCTTTAATATTAGTAGATATTTTTTAGTAATAATAATAATAGTAATTTAAAACTAATTTATAAATTGATAAAGAACAGGTACTTTCTTTAATAATAATAATAATAGTAAAGTATAATAATAATAGCAATTTAAAGATAATTTATAGATTGATAAGGAATAGATTTTTTTTCTTTAATAATAATTTATAATAATAATAATTTAAAAATAATTTATAGATTGATACTGAACACATTTTTTTCCCTTAATAATAATAATACTTTAAAATGTATACTTTAATAATTTATAGATTGGCAATTGACAGATTTTTTTCAATAATAATTTATAATAATAATTGTAATTTAAAAATAATTTATAAATTAATAAGGAACAGATGCTTTCTTTAATAATAATAATAATAGTAATGTATAATAATAGCAATTTAAAGATAATTTATAGATTGATAAGGAATAGATTTTTTTCTTTGATAATAATTTATAATAATAATCTTAAAATAATTTATAGATTTATTCTGAACACATTTTTTTCCTTGATAATAATAATACTTTAAAATTTATACTTTAATAATTTATAGATTGGCAATTGACAGATTTTTTTCAATAATAATTTATAATAATAATTGTAATTTAAAAATAATTTATAAATTAATAAGGAACAGATGCTTTCTTTAATAATAATAATAATAATAATAATAATAATAATGTATAATGATAATACCAATTTAAAGATAATTTATAGCTTGATAAGGAATATATTTATTTCTTTAATAATAATTTATAATAATTGTAATTTTAAAATAATTTATAGATTGATACTGAACACATTTTTTCCCTTAATAATAATAATACTTTAAATTTATACTTTAATAATTTATAGATTGGCAATTGACAGATTTTTTTCAATAATAATTTATAATAATAATAGTAATTTAAAAATAATTTATAAATTAATAAGGAACAGATGCTTTCTTTAATAATAACAATAATTTAGAATAGTAATATTAATTTAAAAATAATTTATAAATTGATAAGTTGTTGCATTTTTTTTTCTTTGTTCCAATGCCACTTGATATTATATTTAATATTAATTTATACGATTAAACAATCTTATAAGGAAATACTGAATGATAAAAAAGTTAAAGCTAGAAAGCAAATAAAATATACCTTATTTATTTATTATTATTTGTTTTGATTTAATAAAAAACATTTTATATCTTACATATGTATAATAGAAATTGTTACATAATAATGATATTAAGACAATGACATAAGTAAATGAGATAACACTTAGCATTCTGTCTTTAAAATTCTCATCAAACAAGAAAAAAGTAAACAAATAAAATACATGGGAGTGAGTGTGAAAAGTGTGTGTGTGTGTGTGTGGGGGGGGGGGGTATATTTGAAATGAAAACTCTTCTCACACAACATATTATTTAGTATATTTTTTTCCCAATTCTTTTTTTTTAATCAAGTCATCAAATTCCAGTCATGTAAACGAATTTAGCTTCAGGATTATGAAGCTAATTTAAAATATAAATTTTAATTCATTAAAAAAAAAAAAAAAAAAAAAAAAAAAATGATGTACTGTTATAATTTTAACCTTAAGTTTTTTTTGCTGTTTTTTTTTTTCTCTCTTTTCTTTCTTTTATTTTCATTCCTTCTTTTCTTCAATGTATAAGTTCATTTGATGCTTTAATATAATTTTTTTTTTTAAATCCTACTTATTTAAAATAGTGTGATATTGATAATGTAAAAGAAATATTCTATTTCTGAATTAAATCACATCTATTTAAAAATCCAAAGCTCAAATCTAATGCAGTTTTGCCTCATATAAAAATTTGTATTTTAAGTCCTTTTTAGTATATTTTTTAAACAATAAGTAACCCTCTTAAATTACAACTTATATTTATAGGAAATGACAATTATTTACTTGATTGCATTAAATTAACTGAAAAGTAAACACTATTGCTAAAAATTTTGAAAATTACAAGAAATGTAACTTTGTGTGAGCTTGAGTAAATTCATATTATGGACGTGGGAAGTCGAACATCGCGATCGGCCATTTTGAAACGGTGTGAAGGCCTTGACTATAGGGGGTGTTGGCACTTCGCGCAAAATTTCCCGAAGCTATCATGATTAAGAATTGAGGTTATATTCAAAATTGGTTATTTTATAACTCATTTTTAAATTCAATTTTTCTCTCAAACGCATTCAATTGACAGTCTTTTGTTATTTAGGAACTATATAATGTACCGTATTAGTCAATTTTTATTAATAAAGTCGGAATTATTTCAAAATATATTGTCAAAATGGGCAATTGATCCGCTTAAGATTAGCTTAAGATTTAGCTTAAGATGATTTTGATAAAACCAGTCCTTACAGAAAAATGAAATTAAAAATTTTTCAAAAGAGGACAAATAAAGTTTTTAAACTGGGTTTATCTGTAATCAAATTTATTTTTTGTTGTTGAAATGAGCACTCTTCGAAATCTACCTACGCATATAGGCCAAGCCGACACGGATTTTTTATTATTTGGATATTTTTGTGGGTTTCTTCTTTTTTTCAATATATGCTTTCCACATTCCATGAGATGCTTGTCTCTATCTTAGAATGTTTTTCTTTATGGCTCTATAATGGTGATTGTCTAAATTTGAGGCTTTGTTACTTTGCGAAAATATCGCTCGTAGGTTAAGTTGTTGTAGTCTTTGATTTGTGATCCTTTTAATTGGCTTTGATCGCTTAGCAAGTATATTTTTCTAATATTATTCTACATATTTTTCTTTAATTAAATTGTACATGTGTTCACCAATGCTGAGTTTGTTTGTATCTCACGTTACGCCTCAGGATTGTGTGCTCATGAAGACGTCTTGTGCTGTAGTGCAGACTTATAAACAAGTAAGTAAAAAATGCCAAGTTGGACATCGTCCTCCTAGCTTAAATGTAGAGCACTTGGAGTGCTTATTCCAAGAGTTCCGGTTTCGATCACCGGCTGAGATATTTTTCGCCCTCTTGGTTTCTACGCTTAGTTAGCAAGTGATAAATCACGTATGAAATATTTGTTTCTATTTCCAATTAGAAATATTTACTTTAGTTGATCTGTGATTAAATAAGGAAAATGTTTGTCGAAAACATGTAAATAAAGAAATGCTTTTAAAATGGCAATACTTGAGATGAAAGGAGAAATTTTCAACTGTATCTATAAATTCTCGTACTAAACAATATTTTTTGCCTCAAGCGACGAAATTTTATTGCATAACAACCATTTTCTTATTAAACATGATATTTTTATGTTAATATTATAAACTATTTTCAAGCAACCGGAAAAATCGTTGTATTACGTTGGATTTTGTATTAAACGTTATCGTCTAAAACGATTTCTACTGTACTTTGATTTAAAACTAATGTATGGGTGATTCTTTCGAAATAGGCCAAAATAAAAGTTATGAGAGAGCAATTCTGAAGGAGCGATGAATTTTTTAAAAATGCCCATTTACTTTTTTACTGTTACTTGAATTGAGATTTGGCTTAGTTTGCTCTATATCTAAATACTTATAAATCAGTAATAAATAATATTTTTAAATATTTATCTCTATTCAGTAAAGGCAGATGAAGGACTGATGAGGAAGAATTAAGATTTCGTCACTCCCTCAACAGCCTCTACTGAATACAGGTAAATCGTAATTTCAATTATTACTGATTTATACATATTTAGATACAGTTAAAGCAAACTAAGCGAAATTTCGATTCAGATAATAGCAAAAAACTAAATGGACATTTTTTTAAAATTCATCACACCCTCAAAGTCACTCTCTGATAACTCTTATTTTGGCCTATTTGGGGGAAATCGCGCATGCATAGATCATCAAATAAATCATCTGAAAAAAAAATTCTCTGAATACATGTATCCCTAACAAATGTATTCCGAAGAAACGATATTTTTAACATTGAAAAATCTAGATTTGTCGATTTTGAAAGTAATAAAAATAGATTAAATGTTTTAATAAAGCACTGATCTAAAAGATTTTACTACATTCTTTTGAAATAACGAAGAAAGTGCCTTGACCAGAATTGAAAGAAAGATAGATGGAATCAATTACGAACTGATACTTGAAGAGAGTTCCTGTTCTCTAACTTCTTTCATGTATATCCCCTTTTAGTTTAGAAAGTAATTTTGTGTTTTGAAAGTAGATTTGTATTTTTATTTTTCTTTTATTTTTTCCTTCTATCTCTTATCCTAAGGTAACATTTGATGTTCTGTACTAAAAATATTCCTATTCTTATTTAATTACAATGTACAATATGAAATTAAAAAAATCAAGCATGAAGTTTAAAGTAAATTGATTAATTTTATAAAATGATATTTTGGAAATACATATACACACACATATATATATTTTACCGATATACTGCATAAATACAGATTATATTACATTAATGTAATGTAAAATTTTCAACTATACGATAAAACAGTTAGTCTTTATTTAATTTCATTATGAAATTATATTTTTCTCAGTTATAATCAGTATATATATACATTTTCTGTTTGTTTATTTGCTTTTTTGTAAATATATATTTGATTCACATACAGTACTCAGACTAAAATATTATTTAATATTCATTTCAATAATTATTTTTACATCATGTGATGCAATTTTGAAAAAAAATATTTTATTTTTGCATTTTTATAAACAATACATTCTTAAAAAATGCACATTTATCACAAGTATTTCGTGTTATTATCATTCTTTAATATTATCTTCTGATATGCAATTTAATCATTAGTGATAAAATGTCTGGCAAATCCGATGATTAAAGAAAATCGATATTTCAGACTTTTCTTTTTGGTATAAAGTTAGGTCACCTGTGAAGAAATAAAATAATAGTATCTTCTCTGTCACCCAATCTTTCAATATAATTAATAAAAATTCTCGAAGAAAAAGAAGCTCTTGACCATTAAATGCCATTTTTGTCTCTTTATTTTTCGATGACACTAGCTAAGAGATTATAAGGATTATTTATATTTTAGATAAGACAATAGAAAGTACTCGGAAAATGCAGTAAACAAAAAATAAAATCCAGAGTTTGGGAGATAAATTTAAGATTAAAAGAAATACGCATAATAGTATGGCATTTTTAAATGTTTGATTAATGAATACTTCATGTATGAAATTTTTAATTTCGTTTCATGAAGCTTATTGCAATTTTGATTAAAGATTTTTTTAGAAAAATTCCCCGAAAAAAATATGTATCACTTTTTTTCATTATTTTCTTTTAGGAAACTTGTCGTTAAAAGCTTTTGATCTAAGTTATCAAGTCAGGTGTTAAATGATTTATGATTTTCATAAAAATTATATATTTATAAAAATTATATAAATTTACATCCGTTAGTATACTTAAAGATTTTCATGTGACATGAGATTTAATCTCTAGTGATTAAGTGACAGACAAATCCAATAATTAAAGAAAATCAATACTTCAAAATTTTCTTTTTGTTATAGTGAAAAGGGTTATTTGTCTATAAATAAAATAGTAGTGCTAGTGTTCAGAGCAACTTCCAAAGTGGAACGAGCCGCCTCTGTCATGTAATATCTCAATATAATTAATAAAAAATCTTGGAGAGAGAATAAAAAAAGAAAACTTTTGACCATTAAAAGTTATTTCTGGCCTTTTTATTTTTCGATGACACGAGCTAAGATATTATAAAATTTGTTTATATTTTAGACAATACAATAGAATGATCGAAAAGGAAACTAGAAGAAGAAATCTCGAGTCTCAGAGATAAATTTAAGATTAAAAAAATGCGTTTTAAAAGCCTGACATTTTAAAATGTTTACAAAAGAGTATTTCAAATGTTGAAAATTTTAATTTCTCTTGATAAAGTATATTATAATTTTAATTAAGAATTTTTTCTGATAAAATGTCCCCAAAGTATTTATATATCACCTTTTTTAGAAAGTTGTCGTGAAAAACTTTTTATTTTAATTATCAAGACAGATGTTAAATCATTTATGCTTTTCAAATAAAACATGTGTTACATAAAAATGTTCATTCTTCTAATATATTTTAATATTTTTATCTACTACGAGATTTAATCATTAGCGATTAAATTACTATCAAATCTGATGATCAAAGAACATCGATACTTCCGAATTCCCTTTTAGATATGACGAAAAACGTTAGTTGTCCAGAAATAAAATAGTAGTGCTAGTGTTGAGAGCAGCTTCCAAAGTGGAAAGAGCCTTCTCTGCCATCCAATCTCTCAATTTAATTAACCCATTAACGCCCGAATTATTTTCTTCGCTAAAATTTAAATTTTGTATTTCCCACCACTTTTGAAAGCAAATTAACTTTTATCTAAAGTCATCAAGGATTCTGTGTCGTGAAATGAGGTATACATTTTTCTTCCTCTTTACTGGTGGCAAAACAGCTTTCTTGCTGTTTTTGTAACCGTCCTCAAACGAGGACGCTGGGCGTTAATGGGTTAATAAAAACTCTTCGAGACAGAAAAAAAGCTCTTGACCATTAAAAGATATTTCTGTGTCTTAATTTTTCGATGACACAAGCTAAGAGTTTATAAAGATTATTTATATTTTATATAAGATAATAACAAGGAGACGAAAAATGTACTAAACCTGGAATTAGAGATAAATTTAAGATTAAAAGGAAATACGCATAATAGCGTTGCATTATTAAGTGTTTACCCCACTAAAAAAATCTGTAGAAAATCTATAGGTATTTGGCCCAAAAATCTGTGGAAAATTCGTAGGTATTTGGCCCATTTTGCAGATATTTTTAAGAATATCTTTAAAAATTGTGCAGATATTTTCAATTTAAAACTAAATCTGCAAACTGTCTTCACATTTTTGTAGAATTTCTGAAAAAAGTAGCGATTTCTTCAGATAATCTTAAGATTATTTTTAGTGGGGTATCTACGGAAAATTTCATAAATGGGAAATTTTAATTTCCTTTGATGAAGTTTGCTTTCATTATGATTACAAGTTTTTTTAGAAAAAATCTCCAAAATATATATATCTCACAATGTTTTCTTTCTTTCTATCTTTTTTTTTCCGTTTAAGAAACTTGTCGTTAAAGGTTGTTTTTTTTTTCTAAATTATCACGACAGGTATCAAACCATTTATGCTTTTCATAAAAATCATGTATTACAATAAAAAAAATTATGCTGCGAGCATACTTTAATTTTATCACGTGATATGATTTTTAATCATTAGCGATTAAATGACAGCCAAATCCGATAATTAAAGAAAATCCATACTTCAGACTTATATTTCTGACCAACAGCCTGCGCTCGTTACGCTACACAGTGGGGCTTTTTGCTGTATTTTGTAATTTAACAGAACCAGGGATACTGATAGCTGAATGTCCATTTTGTCAAGATCTGTATGAATTTTGTTTTAAAAGATGTCTATTAACTACGACCATTAAGAAGGTATTTGAGTAGCTATTTTGAAGGAAATTCAGTGGTTTCTCCAGTTTTCCATAAGATCAAAAGCACGTTGCATCGGGATTATCCTGTTTAACTTAAAAACACACGTTTACTGTATATAATGTCATATGATTGTTATGGAGATATTTAACCTGCTGTTTTAAAATAAGCGCTATTAAATTCGCTTAATCTTTTTTTTTTTTTTTTTTTTTTTTTTTATGAGAATTCTGTTCGAATTATGTTGTTATTTCCAAACTTTATCTATACTTTTAAGAAAGTATTCAGCACTATTCAGCAATAAGCATCTTTTAAAATCTAAGTACAATTTCTGTAATATTGGAAACTAATAAAATCTTCTGCAAATGTATGCATGGTATTTTTGTGCTATTCAAGGGCCTAGAAACATGAAATTTGTCACGGTAGGTACTTATTTGATTTAATGATCTCTAAGAACATTTCTTTAAAAATTCGAAATTCAAAGGGCACAAAAATCAACGAAAAGCATTCTAAAAACTTTCTAAATACTGATTTGTGAGCAATCTAACGAAGTATCAAACCGATTTCAAAAATAGTGTTCGGAAATTGATGCAGAAAGCCAATGCTCTAACATATGCTCTATTTCACTAGTACTTGGGGGTTGTGGGAACAAAAACGCACTCAATTGCAATTTTTGTGATACTTTAAAGATGCAAATGCTTTCTAAAATCCGTAAATTGAAAATTACAAATTTAAGAGGATGAAGTGATTACCCAACGAAAACCTTTCTAAATTATGGATTTATATGCAACTTTATGAAATTCTCAACCTATTTTTAAAATAATGGTTTCAAACTGGTAGAGATACAACCTGCCCATACTTAAGCTATGTTTTATACTACCGCCCATACCACAAGAGGGTTTCAGGAACAAAAAAAAAAAAGGTTCTAAATTGATATTTCTGTGATACTGATGTGAAGGCTAAAAATTTTAAATATGGCGTGCTAGTTACTTATAAAATATTCATGTCCTCTAAGAACAGTTAAAACAAATGTGGAATTTAACAAGTACGAAAAATTATGCGTTAAGCGTAGATTATGAAACACTTTCCAACACTTCCTGAAATCTTACACAAAACTTTGTTATTTAGGGAAATAAGGTGATACTGCCCATAGCCACACTGGTGTCCAAAATTTAAGCATAATTGGTAATTAAGTAATTATTTTTAAGTAATGAAAGAAATATGAATCGGAATGTGCTGAAACTCCAGGTGTGTAAACAAAATAGTACGCGTCACATATTTTCGCAAAGAGTTTTCCCCGAAATCGAACAGGGGACCGTCAACAAATTGAAAAAGAACGAAGATCTTTTGGATAACCCTGTCAAAACTAATGTAGCAAAAGCGTTCAAACTGCACATTATGATTAATTGGATTATTGTAATGTACTGTGTTAATTTTTACAAGGATAGCATGTATACTCGTAGAGAAATTAAGGTTTTTATAAAAACAGTCCTAAGTTTTTTGCTTATAATTTGCAGAGTTCTTAATATAAAATAGTGTTCTTTTTTGAAAAAATGACAAACATCATTGTACACAATACCCTGTCATCAGAATTAAAAAATAATAAAAATTGTATGACAAATGAGCAGGTTTACTAAATAATTTTTTACTGCTCATGCGTGAACGTTATTAAAATTTCATTTGCATATTATGTTAGTTAAATGTATAGAGCAAGTTTTGAAAAAGTCTCAAAAACATAGCCTAAAAATTCTGAAAATTATCGATGATAGAATGAGATCAAAATCCTTTATTCCCTAAATGAAGGAAAAAGATGAGGGGCTGTATCCATATTCTATTGTTTAGTGCCTACACAATATTGCACGTACAACTATATTTAGGTAAAACCCCTGATTTTTTTGCTTCCTTTAGGAATAACGGATTTTGAGTTGATTCTATAGGCTCCCATTTTCAGAATTTTCAAGCTATGTTTTTGAAACTTTTACAGAAGTTGCTCTATACATTTAGCTAACAAAATATGCAAATGACATTTTGATATCGTTGACGCATGCGCAATGAAAAATTATTTACTAAACATACTCATTTTTCATACAATTTTTATTATTTTTAAATTCTGATGACAGGGTATTGTGTACAATGATGTTTGTCATATTTTCAGAAAAGAACATTTATTTATAATAAGAACTCTGCAAATTATAAGCAAAAAACTTGGAAAAATTTAGGACTGTTTTTATAAAAACCTTAATTTCTCTACGAGTATACATGCTATCCTTGTAAAAATTAACACAGTACATTACAATAATCCAATTAATCATAATGTGCAGTTTGAACGCTTTTGCTACATTAGTTTTGACAGGGTTATCCAAAAGATCTTCGTTCTTTTTCAATTTGTTGACGGTCCCCTGTTCGATTTCGGGGAAAACTCTTCACGAAAATATGTGACGCGTACTATTTTGTTTACACACCTGGAGTTTCAGCACATTCCGATTCATATTTCTTTCATTACTTAAAAATAATTACTTAATTACCAATTATGCTTAAATTTTGGACACCAGTGTATGTATTCCAATACTTTTGAACAACCCTATATTTGATCTGTCAGTTGATATATGTAGTATATAATGGGGAAATTTAGTTTTGTAAGAAATTTGTCTTTCAGAAATTTATATTAATAGATGGAAATATATTTGAGTACTTTTGTTCAGCCCTGTAGTTCATCTAATACCTTTATCATACGCCAGTTTTTTACTAAAATTTAGTTCAAACAAAAATACTCTTAAAACTACTGAAATCACATTTCCAGAAATGTTTATCCATAGGTGAACATGTATCCAATTCTTTGTGTAACCCTGTATATCACTTTATCTATATTCTACAAACATTTCTTATTAAACCAAAAGCAGTTCAACATAAAATTGCATAACTTATTCATAACCACCATAAAGTAAATTACACTTATATTCAGTAGTCATTACGATCTTTTTTGTGTAACCCTGTATATCAAATATAGCATTTATAAACATCATATAATATGCATAAATTTGGTGAAACTTAGAAGCGCATATTATAATTAGAAATGTATTTCATCAATCCATCAGCCATCATGGGTAATATATAGTATTTCGGATAGAATATGCTACTCAGGTCCCGATTATGACTAATTGGGACCCTAGGCAAAAAAAATTAGGGGCCTGCTTTTAAATCATTGTAACGTTGTTCAAATTAAACTGATGGTCATGTGTTTGATATTTTCGTAATAAGTCATAAATCATAATTCATGTTTCCTAATATCGTGATATTTTATAAACATATTTTCGCACCTTGGATATAAACAGAAGAAAATTCTTAGCTCCATCAGCTCTAAATTAAATACCTTAACAAAAGTACTCTTTTTTTTCTTAGTACAGAATAAAACTTTTATTATAAATTTAGCAATTTTTCAATTACTTTAAGATGAATTTAATAACTTCAACATATGGAAGAGTTAGAATTGGAAAAATAATGTTAATATTTAATAATTTAATGTATGGATTTGAGGGCCCCTTAAGGTCTGGGGCCCATGGGCAAAGTCCTGATTTGCCTATGCGGTAATAAGGGCCTGATGCTACTTGAAATCTCTTGTGTGTCCCTGTAAATGCTATGCACTTCATATCATGCGTGAAATATTGAGCCTCAGTGGCGTATATCAATTTTATTATACATAAATCGTTTAACATAGTTAAAATATGTCGCAAGCAATTCCCCTCTTTAATATTGTGTAAAGGAATTCTTTTGTGTGGCCCTGTAAATGAATAATAATAAATTATTTTCACTACATATTCTACAGAATGAATATTTTAGTGTACTTCGCAAATGCATATAAATTTGAATGTGTTTGAAAGGGTGCAACAATTTCAAAATTTATATGAAAAGATTGTTTTCCATAGGTCGTAATGTAACGAAAAACTTTTATGAAATTGAAGTTGAGAAGTGTAGGGAAAGAGTGAAAACTATTCTAGAAGTTACGACTTTTATGGAATCTCATAAAAAAATGAGCCGATTCCAATTTAATAACTTCAACATATGGAAGAGTTAGAATTGGAAATGGCTGTAAATCAATCTCTGTATTGTAGTCTCTTGTCCTACAGATTCTATACTACAGAGGTCACTAGCCACAATTGTCAAGAATAACAAACGTTCAATAAAAATCTTTAAAAACATTCTGAATTACGTTTCTATGGAACATTAGAAACTACCAAACCGATTTCAAAACTATAGTTGACAAGTTAATGATGATAGTTCCTGTTTCAACACAGGCATTTTATGCTGGTTCCACTATGACTCGAGAGACCGTTTGAAATTAATGTTGGAATATGACATGATGGCTGATTTTAAGATTTAAATGCAAACTAACAAGATTGTTTGTAAAAAATTACAAATTTTAAGCAAATTATGAGATGAGCTTATGAATGAAGCATCAAAATTTTATAATACTTTCTAAAATATCATTTATTTAATATTAGCTTTAGTTCTCATTTATTTATTCTCAATTTGTCCCTAATTCAGTGTAATAATGAAGTTTAGTCAATAATGAAGTTTAGTTAAGAATAGTGACTTAAATGGAAACTTTTTAATTAAACCGAAAAACATAATTTCTACTAAAAAAATAGGTATACAAATAACATTGGGAAATTTTAACTATTACTCGAGCAAAGCTTATGAGTTTGCTAGTATTTTATTTTTTAGATTATACAACAAGTCTCGAAAAAGGTACTAAACAGAAGACAAAGTCTAGTGTTTTACAGATAAATTTAAGATTAAAAGATATGGGCATAATAGTCTGACACATTTTAAAATGCTTAATTAAAAAATATTTCATAAATGAAAAATTTTAATTTATTTCCATAAAGTTTATTATCATCTTTACTTTTTTTTTTTTTTTTTTTTTTTTTTTTTTAGAAAAAGGTTTTCGAAAACAAATATCTTACTTATTTTAAAAATAAACAATTTGTTAAAAATTGCATTTGCTAAGAAATTATAAAAAAATATTTATGTTTCAGATAAGACAATAGAGCAGACTTTCGAAAACGGTATAAAATGAAAGACATAATCTAGAGTTTTAAAGATAATTATAAAATTATAAAAAGAAGCACATGTCAGCTTGACATTTTTATATCTTTTACTAAAGAACATTTCACTTTTGATAAACTTTAACTTCTTTCGATAAAATTTATCATATTTAGATTTAGGGTTTTTCTTTTAAAAAGTTCCCGAAAGATTTATATATTACTTTTTAAAAATAAACAAGTCGTTAAAAAGATTTTATTTAAATCATACATAAAACTTTTCTTGCTATTAGTATGCTTTAATCTTTTCATTTGATATGTAATCGAATTATTTACGATTAAATGACTGACAAATCTGGTGATGGAAGATAATCATGCATCAAATTTTTACTTTTGATATAACAAGAACGATTACTTGCCCGGAAAAAATATCAAGAGTGCTAGTGTTCAGAACAACTTCTAAAGTGGAAAGAGCTACTTATTCTCTGTCATTCGACCTCTCAATATAATGAATAAAAAATATGAAGGGAAAAAAAAAGGTCTCGACCATTAAAATTTGCTTGTGACTCTTTATTTTTCGATGACACTTGCTAACAGCTTGTAAAAAGTGTTTATAATTTAGATAAGACGATAGCTGGTACTCGAAAAGGGTACTGAACGGAATGCTTAACCTAGAATTTTAAAATTATAAAATGATTAAAAAGGCGCCCAAGACTTTTCCGTTTTATATGTTTTACTAAAGATTATTTGACGCCTGAAAAACTTTAACTACTTTTCATAAGAGCTATTGTCATTTTGGTTATATACATATATATATATATATATATATATATATATATATAGAGAGAGAGAGAGAGAGAGAGAGAGATAAATTTTCTGGAATATTTATATATTATTATTTATTTAACTAAAAATGTCGTCAAAACTCTTTGTTTAAATTATCTGGACGAAAGTTAAATGATTCACACTACGAATTCATATACGAAAAGCTCCGATGATATAGCTGGGAAGTAACTTAATTATTATTTTAGAAAAAATGAGCTGTAAATTTCCAAACTATTTTTTATTTTCATTGTCAAATGCTTCTTTTATCATTTAAAATTTGTGTGAGTGTTAGATTTTATCAAATAGAAATTTCATAGATAAAAATGGGCCATTATTTATCTTCAATCATTTGAACTTTTAATTTGATTTATGCCATTTTTTTTATCTAAACTGTTCCTATATTTATTATTTAAAAATTTCCACGCTGTGTGTATGTTTTAATATGTATATATATAAATATACATACAGGGTGTTTCACAAAGGACCCCTAACTTTAAAAATCTATAACTCGGAAACGGTGATAGATAAAAACATCAAACCAGTGGTATGTTTATTAAAAAAACCGTAAGAATCTTATACATAAATCAGAAAATTTAGTTAAAAATAGCGCTCATAGATGGCGCTGTGAACGTTAAGACGTTCTGAAGAGAGTTAAGAAGCATTGAACGACCAGTCGTCAAGTCCCACTTCGTATGCCTCGGTCTCCTTCAAGCCTCGGCGATGTGGAGAAAGGCTATCGTCCTAGAACAGGCCTTATATCTCTGCGTCTTCTTTATTTTAAAGAAAATAGGTTTAAAGGATAAGGGGGCCTCCGTGGCCGAGTGGTCAAAGCACCATGCCGTTAATCGCCTTCGAGTTAGGAGATTGGGGGTTCGAATCCCGCTCGTTCCATTGCACGCATTCTTTGTGTGCAGCTCCCGGTTGTCTATCTGTTGTGTTGTAAAATTTCCTTGTGCTATCTCGTCCCTGTAATACTGAAATATGTATCTTTAAAATGAAGAAGACGCAGAGATATATAGCCTGTTCTGGGACGATGATCGCGTGGCCGAGGCTTGAAGGAGACTGAGGCATATAGAGTGAAACTTCGACGGCTGGTCTTTCAATGCTTCTTAACTTCTCTTTAGAAGATCTTAACGCTCTCAGCGCCATCTATGAGCGCTATTTTTAACTAAAACTTCTGATTTATGTATAAGATTCTTACGATTTTTTAATAAACACACCACTGGTTTCATGTTTCTATCTATCACTGTTTCCGAGTTACAGATTTTTAAAGTTAGGGTTCCTTTGTGAAACGCCCTGTATATATGCCTACGGAATTTTAAAGCATTAAACTTTTCCTACCTTGTTCTCTTACTCAAGTTTAATACAGTCTTTTTTCTCATTCTGTTTTTGGATTTTGTTTTCTAGTTTTAATTATATGTTCTGATTTTTAGTCGGCTTTGGAGAGCTTAATTATTTTATGCTTTAGGATTGTGTGATTTAATTGTACATATATATATATACATATATATATATATATATATATATATATATATATACATACATATATATATATATATGTGTGTGTGTATAATTATTACATAATACTGCAATCCAACAACAACAATGAATATAGAATATCTCAATATAACATACATACACACATACAAATACATATATATATATATATATATATATAACCATTAATTGTAAAACAATATAAAAACCATTGAATTTAATATAAAATTGCCACATTGAAATATGATAAAAAATAATAAAATGAATATAATAGAAATTTTTTGAATCAAAGTAGTATCACAGGCCTTCAAATACTTTGGAACTACACATGAAGTGTGTGGTTTCATCTTTGCATTAACCATGAAAAAACAAACTAATACGAATTTGGTACTACCAACACACATAAAATCAAAATAAAATGAAGAAAAAAATCCCATAAAAATAAATCTTAATAACATTATTAAAATGGACAGAAAAGGAAAAAACATACCAGACACTGTAATTATCCCTAAAATGATGTAGTAAAAAATCATTTAATTTGATACTAAACCTAAATGTAATATCTTAATATACAATAAAAAATGAATAAAATAGATAATTAATATAAACATTTTATTAACTTCGAAATAATAGTTTAGGTATTGTCCAAATTGTTAAAAGTTAGGTTTAAATTAATCTTTAACATTAATTGGATTCAAAATTAATGACTGTGTATTAGCATTCAAATTTTTATGCTGCGTTGCGCGAGTAATTATGAATGTAAGTCCATTTTTATATTTGATATTTTGGTGCTTTTCACTATATATATACATACACATGATTTAAACGCCAGCAACTAAATGAATTGGATGAACGAAAATCTATGCATCAAACTTTTTCGTTTGATTTAACAAGAAGTGTTGTTTGCTCGGAAATAAATTAGAAGTACTGATCTTCAGAAAAACTTCCAAGATGGAAAGAGCTACCTTTTCTCTGTAATCCCATTTCTAAATATGGTGAAAAAAAAGACTGAGAGAGAGAGAGAGAGAGAAAGACTCATTATCATTAAAAACTGTTTTTGTCTCTTTAATTTTCGAAAATACTTGTTAACAAGATATAAAAATTATTTATATCTTTGTTATAAAGGCCAAACGTTTCTGTGCCTAACTCATACGTCATTTTGCGAATGGCAAAACACTTTCCTATGCAATTTCGATTTTACAATTTTCACTACTACAAGTTTTATTCTTTTAAACATCGTACATTTTTAATTTTTACACCGCCGTATAGAGAAAAAAACGTACTTTTAAATACAATTTATTTGATGCCTGTATCTCAATTTATTTTTGAGATATTAATTTTTTTTTATAGTTTTTAGCACCAATTTTGTAATTTTGCCAACAGAAATACCGAATTTTCTCTTAAAATTGAAAATATTGAAATTAAAATCCGCATTCTGTCAAAAATATGGTCTTTTATAAAGTCCTGTGAATTTCGGTTTTATTTCAAGTTTTGAATTTAAATGATTTTAAAATGATCAAATTTAAATACCAATTTTTTAAAGGTGAATACGGATTTGAAAGGTGCATATGTAAATTTTGAGATGATGAAAATAAAATCGGGTTTAGATATCACGGGGAAAGTCTTATGATTTTGTCAAAGTGGAATAAATTGTGCTGTTTTTTGATTTTTTGATAAGAACATTTATTGCTAACTTGTTTAATAACAGATCTTTATCATATTTAACTGCTTAGATTATCATTAAAGTTTCATTTTAATAATTTCTAAAACTGTGTTTTATTGAAATAGTATTTTGTTAACTTAAGTTTAAATATCATTTGTTTAAGGGCTAGACTTACCAATATAAAGTACATTTTTTATAGTAACTAATTTTGTAGGTTTTTTTTATAAATCAATTAAATAGTTTCTTCTTAAATATTTTCTTTTGTCGAAATTCGACGGGTTTTACCTTGTTTTATATATGGAGAAGCAGGTACTCGAAATATTTTATAACCATTTTTATGAAGAGGGTTTTTTTCTCACTAAAAGTTTCTATAAAATTTTTATTTCACATGAACTTGCAGTTAAAAGCACTTTGTTTAAATTATCTAAACAGATGTCAAATTAATCATACTTCTCAAAAATTTACTTATTATGAAAATTTCAGTGCTGAGTGTTTTAATATTTTTATTTTGATATATACGATTTAATCACCAGCGATTAAATGACTCACAAATCCGATTATGAAAGAAAATCGATGCATCAAACATTTCCCTTTGATATGGCAAGAAGGGTTACTTGCTCGGAAATAAATTAGGAGCTCTAGTGTTCAAAGTAACTTTCAAAGTGGAAAGAGCTTCCTTTTCTGTGTCATATAACCTCTCAATATAATGAATAAAAAGTATGAGAGATAAAAAGGCTCTTGACCATTATTTTTCGATGACGCTTGCTAATAGGTTCTAAAAATCATTTATATTTTAGTTTCGGTGAAAACAGGTACTCGGAAATAGTTTGTTATCATTTTAGTTTAGGGATTTATTTATTTATTTATTTAGAAAAAATCTCTGAAAGATTTTTATCTCACATGTTTCATTAAACAAACTTGTAGCTAAAAGTACTTTGGGTTATTTCCATGCGTACTTGTCATGTCTGTCACACAGCTAAAAGTCACTATGCTTTTTTTCAACTGTTATTTTCGAAAAGTTTGCTTCGCCCAATTCAGCTAATGAGATATCTCTGATTAAATAAGTAAAATTTTTCCGTTCTAAAATACTGGTAGCAAAAAATCGTTGTATGTGACAGAGATGACAAGCTTTCATGCCTTTGTTTAAATTATGTAAATAGATGTCAAATTATTCATACTTCTCAAAAATATATTTATTACATAAAAATTTACGTGCTATTGATGTGTTTTAATATTTTATTTTGATATATACGATTTAATCACCAGCGATTACGTGACTCACAAATACGATGATAAAAGGAAATCGGTGTATCAAATGTTTTCCTTCGCTGTAACAAGAAGGGCTACTTGCTGGGAAATAAATTAGGAACTCTAGTGATCAAAGTAACTTCCAAAGAGAAAAGAGCTTCCTTTTCTCTGTCATCCAACCTCTCAATATAATGAATAAAATGTCTGAGAGATAAAAAGGCTCTTGACCATTAAAAACTGATTTTTTCTTTTTATTTTTCGATGAGACTTTCTAATAGGTTCTAAAATTTATTTATATTTTAGATCGGGAAAAACAGATACTCGAAAGTAGTTTGTTATCATTTTAATTTAGAGATGTATTTATTTAGAAAAAACCTCTGAAATTTTTTATTTCACATGTTTAGTTAAACAAACTTGTAGTTAAAAGCACTTTGGGTTATTTCCATGAGAACTTGTCATGTCTGTCACACAGCTAAAAATCGCTGATACATCAAACATTTTCCTTTGATATGACAAGAAGGGTTACTTGCTCGGAAGTAAATCAGAAGCTCTAGTGTTCAAAGTAACTTCCAAAGTGAAAAGAACTTCCTTTTCTCTGTCATCCAACACCTCTCAATAATCAATATAAGGTATGAGAAATAAAAAGGCTCTTGACCATCATTTTTCGATGACACTTGCTAATAAGTTCTAAAAATTATTTATTATTCCGATCGATTCGCAAAGTAGATACTCGAAAATAGTTTATTATCTTTTTAATTTAAGAATATTTTTATTTATTTATTTATTTACTTTTTATAGAAAGTCTCTGAAAGATTTTTTTCACATATGTTTAGTTAAACAAACTTCTTTTAGTAAGTAGTAATTTTTTGTTTAAACTATCTAAACAGCTATTGGTGTGTTTTAATCTTTTCTTTTGATATGCAGAAATTAATCACCAGTCATTCACACATGATTCATACACCCGATGATGAAAGGAAATCGATGTATAAAACTTTTCATTTTGATATAACGAGAACTAGTTATTTGCTCGGAAATAAATTAGGAGAACTAGAGTTCAGAACGACTTCCAAAGTGAACAGGTCTATCTTTTCTCTGTCATCCAATTTTTAAACATAGTGAATGAAAAGTCTGAGGAAAAAACAGCTCTTGACCATTAAAAGCTGATTTTGTTTCTTTATTTTTTGATGACACTTGCTGGTAGATTATAAAAATTATTTATATTTTAGATAAGACGATAATAACAGGTACTCGAAAGATGAAAGACATAATCTAGAGTTTTAGAGATAATTTAATAGCAATAAGAAAGGTGCTTAAGAGATTGGAAATTTTATATTTTTGATGAAGGGATATATAAGAACTGAAAACTTTAACTTTTTTTTGTTAGAACTTAATATGATTTTAGTTTATTTCTTGTTTATTTATTTTTTTATATAAAAATAGCTTTGAAAGATTGATATCTCAAATGATTGTTTAAATAAACTTGTCGTCAAAAACACTTTGTTTAAATTTTATTGACAAGTTTTAACTTTTTAATGCTTTTCATAAAACTGTAGTATGAGGTTGTACAAACTATGCATGTAACATTATCAATGTTTTGACCATTTTAAATTTCCTCCCTTACGATATCATTTATTTTACCCTACCCTCCCTTAAATAATATCGTTATCTGTGTTTTAATTTACAACTGTTTTCTTTATTTTTTGTCAATAGTTTATAATGATATACAGATTATACTTTTATTATTAGTCTGCTTTACTGTTTTAAATGAAGATAAAAATTTAATAAAATATTACTATTATATATGACATAATTTTATATTAAATAAAACTAAGAAATATTTAATACTTAAAAGCATTTAATAATAGCTTTTTGTAGCATAATGTATTCAACAGTAATATTACCTATAACAAGTATCATTTTGAACCTGGTTTCTCTAACAATGAACTGCATAACTAAACATTGTTTAACATTTGATACATAAAATTTAAAAATTAAAAAATGTGCTATAATTCATCAGATATACAAGGAAAAAATTACAGAAAAACAATTAAAATGCAAACGTTTCAGGCTAACAAGGAAGGTCTCCAAACAGGCATGCTCAGAAAATTCTGAAAAAATTACAGAATGTTCTTCTCATGTCGGTAGATATATACATGTAAAAAAAAAAAAAAAAAAAGTCAGACGAGACCGCGATAGAAGGTCCGTAAAATAATAACGAACATTTCATTTATTTGGTGATTTATCTCGGTTGGCAACGCAACGAAATAAAATTTCAAAGTATGCTTTTTTATGTCAAATATTTTTTATGGTAAAAATATTTCATGTTTAAAAAGTTTTTATTATGTAACTTTGTTTTGCCAGTTTTAGTTTTTTTACTATAGTTTTGTCATATATGTATTTATAATGAAAGTTAGATATGAAATTCCATGAATTAAATCAAAATATAAATTAATAAAAGTTATTTCAGTCCCAAAATTAAGTCCAGTTGAGCACTGTTAATTCAATTTAGTTGCTATGGAAACAATCATTTCTCGGATGTTGAAATGTATTTACTGAAGCATTCTTCATTTGGTCTTTATTTTGGAATACTGTTAAATATATGAAAATATATTTTTCAATATAAAAATATTTTTTAGAGATGAATTTTTTTTAAGTGATAAAATTAAATACTAAGTGCAGCAACAAGCAACTCAAATATGTAATACAAAAAATATATGCATTAAACTCTCTTATTGTTTAAATTCATAAATACCATTTACACTCATTCTGAAAATCTATAAAGAAACAGTTAACTACATACTAACATACATACTACATACTATTTAGCTACATAAAAATCGTTCGTTTTTGGCGAGAAAAAATGTTGCTCGACAAGTCGCGTGAAGTTTTCGTCTTTTTGCGCCAAATACTCGAAAATAATCTTTTTTTTTATTATTATTATTATTATTTTTACGAACATTCTATTGTAAATCTGCCGCTGAATTTGACTGATCTTTTATAACATGCATAAGTAGTTTAATTATTATTATTATTATTTTAAATATTCTGAGTATGCCCAGTATGCTGTTCCTTCCTTGTATGTTTTAGCCTCTCATAAGTGAAATAATATTCAAATGACCAGAAAATTACTTATCATGTTTACTGTCAATAATTACTAACAGGTACAACGAAAGAAAGTAAAAAGAAACACGTCAAAACAAGATTGCGTATTCAGGTGGAACTGTACAGGAGTAAATCGTAATTACTGACTGTAAACATGAAAGCAAATTTCGTCGATTTCCTGTGCAGTTCCACATACATAGTCTTACTTTGATAGTCTTACATAGTCTTACTTTATAATTTCTTTAACTGTTAGTACTTATTGACTGTAAACATGATGTGTTTTTTCCGGTGTTTTGAATATTGAATCACTGATGAGGCACTAAAACTTAAACCGAAGCGTTTGAATTTTGATTGGCTATCTATTTATGTAAATTTTCACTTCTATGTCTAATGAATTATAAGATTGTTTTTAAATTTTTACATGTCTGGCAGAAGAATAAGATTAGTGAACGTTGGACTATTCCATATTTTGAAATGAAATGTTATTATAATAATATAATGGTTTTATAATCATATTATGGTTTTAGTACTAACTCTGTATTTTCACAAAAATAGCTAACTGAATAAATCGATCTAACCAAAATAAATAAATAACTAAATAGATATATAAAAATCTTATCGATAGAAAATGGTAACGGTACCAAAAGACAACCCCTCTCCTTTGAGAGATATCTTTCGATATAGTGGCAGAAGCTTCTCTTCAACCGAAACGTGATAACGTTATACATGTGCAGCCCCTAGCTGCTCCACCGTAATACTTATCCTTTATGGATATGCATAATGTAAAATATGAAAATAAAACATGTGTAAACTATTTACATAATTTTTATTAAACCGGGCGATAACCGGTTATCGTCCGGTTATCGCCCGGTTAACTTAACAGGTAAAGCATTGGCCTTGTAAGCCAAGTATCCGGGTTCGATTCCCGGCCTGGGCAATTTTTCGCTCAGTTGGAAAAATTCAATTCGTATGATAACTTTACCGATCAGTTAGATTGTGTTAAAATAATAGTATATTTATAAAATGCATTGCAATTCCAAAACGAAATTTAAACGCACGTTTAAATATTTTTAATATACATAGTGATGATATTAATATATCATCTGAATTTCTGATGAACCAATTTCTCAAATTATATAAAACGCCAATCTACTCAAGTAGTACCAAATTGCATAAAAGAAACATCTTTATAGCTCCGAAAATAATAATCATATTAAATAACAATTTACTGCGTCGTATTAAGCGTCTCATTTCCAATTAAAATATAGCTTTGAATTGAAATTTGAATGAAATACAAGGTCATGAAAAATCGAAGAATGTGGAATACAGGATTACAAATATCTCAGCAACTACTAATCCGATCGACTTCGTTCTTTATGCAAAATTTGTGTTATTTTATTACCTTTTTACGTCCGCTCCTTAAAATAAAAAAAAATCGAAAACTTTTATGCACGTTTCATCAGAAAGATTTTTTTTTAGAGTCCAAAAAAATAGTTCCGGATGATAGAGGTTACTATTAAATAGGCTTCGTGCCATTCTTACACACTAAGTACACAAAGATTTTAAATCTCTATCTCAATTTCTTCGTGAAATAGAACGTTTACAAATACACAGACAGACCGACATAGACACAGACAGACTAACATATAGACGGACGGACGGCATTTTTTTTTCTAAAAATATGTTTTTCGTAATCTCCAGTATATGAAACGTGTAAATCCATCATTTTTTTTTTCGATTTTTAAAACGATTGAAAGATTTACCGTATACTCCGTATGATGAGTAAGTAAAGAGGGAAACAGAATTAACATTTTAAATGGTTGTAGATTAAATGCATTTTTATATTTTATCCGATAAAGACTTACGGACATTTCAAATTCATTGAATACGTACTTATAAATAACTCTTTTGGTATAGTTTATTTTTACGTTTAATTTCTTGCCTACAAATGTGTAACGTTTTAGAAATGTAATTTTTTAAATAAAACTTTTTGTGAAATAATATGGAAAAAAAATAATACCTTTTCAGTTCATAACCATCAGATAATGTTTTTACCTCTCTTGGTTGAGGAATTGTTGTAACTTTATCTTTTTACAGGTTTGAAATCAGAGGAAAATGTTACCTATGCATTATTTCTGCTTATCGAAATATTATTTTAATAAACTGGATAGCTTAACTTGCTAAACTAACTTGCTAACTATGTAAATTCAAAAAGCGCAACAAAACTGCAAAAATATATAATAATACTAAATAAATAACAAATAAATTGCCAATTAAGTAGTTTATTAATATTTTTTAATAAAATCATATGTAAAAAAATCTTCTTCCTTTTTTTTAGTTATTTAGCCTTTATATATAATTAGAAAAAATAACTCAGAGGTAAAGAAGTTTCTGAAAGTTAAAAATTGTTTTTGTCCCTTTATTTTCTATATACTTCTAGAACAACCGCAGCTGTCATTTTGACCGCTTTGCTAATATTAATTTAATAAACTGGGTATGGTACTTTTACTTGCTAAATTTTCGCCATTTAAATTCAAAAAGGGCCACAAACTGCAAAAGTATCCAATAATACTAAATAAATAACAATTGAATAAATAGCCAATTGAAGTTTTTTTTTTAAATAAAAGCATATCACGTAATTTCTTTTTTTCATCTAGCCCATAAATATAATGAGAAAAAATAAGGTAAACAAGTTTCTGATAGTTAAAAGTTGTTTGTGTCTCTTTATTTTCTATAATATCAGAAAAACCAGAACGGTCATTTTGACCACGTAGCTAATATTTTAATAAACTGGGTATCTTAACTTGCTAAATTTTCGACATGGAAATTCAAAAAGCGTAACAAACTGCATAAATATATAAAAATACTAAATAAATAACAATTAAATAAATAGCCAAATGTATAGTTTATTATTTTTTTTTATATAAAATCGTATCATGTAATGTTTTTTTCCATTATCAAGCCCTTAAATATAACGAGAAAAAATGTATTAAAGGTAAACAAGTTTCTGACAGTTAAAAGTTGCTTTTGTCTCTTTATTTCCTATAAAACTGAATCAACCGGAATGGTCATTTTGACGGCGTAGCTAATTATTCTTTAAAAAATTTCGACACCTTATTCACCTTTCGCGACTTATATTATTCTTTTGAGATTTTTAAATATAAAACATTGATTTTTGGCTGTATTTTATAGACAGCGTTTAAATTAATGTTTTGCCTAAAACGACCAGGAGTGTTGACAATGACCGCTATATAAATTTCAGTGATCTGATGTGAAAGAGTTCTGAAATATTGTGAATTTTAATAAATAATTTAAAATAAATAATGTGTAATATATAAATAATGTGTAATATTTTAATGAAAAAACAGTATTAAAAATAATAATAGTATTGCACAGTATAATATATAACATAAAATATAATAATTGTAATAATAAAAGTAATGTATAGTAATGCTAATAATAATAGTAATAGTAATAGTATAATAAAATAATAAAATTGTAATTTAACAAACTACAACTACTATTTTGAAAATGATATTTTCAAAAACTCAAATTTTGAAGACTTGTAAATAAATTCTATGTTTAAATCAATAATAATGATAAACATCATTTTTAGGATGATTATAACGAGTCATATATTACGAAGGCGGTGCATTAAACATTAACATTCCTAGACCAACGATTAAAAAACAGTAGATTAAAGATAGGCAACTTTAACAGTTTAAAATTTGCATTTTTATTTGATGGAGTTAATCAGATTGACTTCTGAAAGCCTCATATTACGTACGACATGGATTAAACAATAATATTCCAGGACCCATCACAAACAAATTTTAAATGAAATTTCAGTTTTACAATTTTCGAAACTCGAAATTTTTAAATTTCAAAATATCGTACATTTGAAATTTGTACACCGTTGCGTAAAGAAAAAAATGCACTTGTTAATGAAATTTGTTCGAAATCTCTATCACCATTTATTATTAAATAATTATTTTTTTTTAAGTTTTAAGTACGCTTTTTTGTAATCGTGGCAACAGAAGTGCTCCATTTTTGGGCATTAAACTTGGACCACTCAAGAAACAAATAAAATTAAATAAATTGCGGCATTCAACAAGTAAAAAGATTCAGATATGCTTTAGATTTCCCAATTCTCTACCGAGAACAACAACTATTTTTTTCCAAATAGTTAATAATAATGTAACAATAAAATTATATAATAATAAAATTATCAAACAGTTAATATTGTGATAGATCACTATTGAAAATAGCAATGATGCGTAACAGTTTTCTGATAATTGGTTCCTGATCCTTTTTCGTTACCTGAAAATAAAGAAATCTTTTGTTAGATAATAAAAAAACACTATTTGAAGTATCGTATGCATTTTAAAATTGTTCAAAATAGCATATTTTAAATTTTTTTATAATGATATTTGCATTAAAAATCAAATATTTATTCTCGATTCCTTATTGAGATGAAAATGACCGCAATAGCCGTTCTAGGTAGATAAAATGTCGATCGTTCTTCTGTCAATACTTGTTAACAGACTATAAAAATTATTTATGTTTTATATAAAACTAGAACAGTTTCTAAATAAAAGTGTTAAAAGGAAGACAGAAACGCAAATTTTAGTAATAATGATAAAATGATAAAGAATATGATTTATTGTTCGACATTTTTAAGTGATTTTATGTCAGATTTAATTTGACTAAAGAAAATTTTATATTACACAATTTTAACTTATTTTGATAAATTTTGTTATCCTTTTGATTTATGATATATATATATATATATATATTGAAAAACAATCGTTCAAAGGTTTGTATCTCTCATGTAACGTTACTCACTTTTTATTTAAAGTACCTAAATGTCTGTTAAATTCTTCTTCTTTTTATAAAGCTATAGTAGATGTGCAAAAAATGGAAGCAAAATATAAAAAGCGTAGAAAGTTTTGCTGATTATTAGATTATAAGAAACTCATTTTAAAGTTGTACGCTTTTTTTACATCAAGGACAAATGAACATCTTAAATATAAACAATATATAATACACTGTTAAAAATTTCTGTAAAAATACTGGAAAAAGAGAGACTTTGTACATTTACACTAGTTCTCGGTTAAATGCATTCTAACGAGTTTTTCGGCCATTTACCTACATTTGCTGCATATTATTTCTAATTCCCTGTAGAGATTTCGTCATTTTTTTTTAAAGATATTTTTATGTTTGCTAAAACTTATAGATTAAAAATCAAACTTATAAAACTATTTTGCAATTTTATTAGAAATATTAAAAAAAAAAAAATCATATCTATTCTTTTTCTTTTTTAGTTAGACTAATTTAGAAAGAGAATAACCTCTCTTCGGTTTAAGTGGGCCTTTTGTCGATTATTTCCCGTTTAATCATAAAAGACACATTTTAAACAGTTTAAGAACAGCTCCTATAGCCCAAGATGTGTGTTTTTCCATTGTCTGAAGGTCGCATGTTCAAGTTCAAACCTTAGGACGGCTAGAGACATATTGTGTAAAAAAATAAGTGATACAACAGCTCAAAATTACTTGAAGAGTTCAAATTATTTCAGGTTCACTGAAGATTGAGAGATGTACTAATTTTGCAATCTAAATTAAACTATTATCATTAAAAATAAATTAAAAATCTTGTGTATTTTTAACGATGTTAATTTACAGAGTCTAAGGGGCCATCCATAAATGATGTTACGCTTGAAGGGGGAAGAGGGGTTCATAAGATTGTGACACTTTGTGACAAGGGGGTGGAAGGGGCGTAAGAAGAAATGTGACATTACATTTTGGTTAAAATAAATGCTTAAATTCAGTAGATTAAATTATGAAGTCTGAATTATTTCAAAATTAAAATATTTCGTGTTCATAAAGATAAGATTTAAAGCCAAATACGTAAAACTCTATTTCAAAATACTACTGTTTTCAATTGCTCTTTCATATTAATATTTTATTACTATTGTATATTAATTATGTTTTTTGTTGTAAAACTATAGAAATATACTTTCATAGAAAATATGAATAATTTTTATTGTTCAGCTCACAAATATCATTAAAACACAGAGTTAAAGTTTAAAAATAAGTTTGAAATATGATTTATAACATAATGCTTGGTTTCTGAACTGCAAGTACATGTTTACGTAATATGCCGTGACATGTGATAAGAGGGGAGGGAGGGGGTAAAATAAATGCTTCTTTCTTCATTTGAACTATTGCAAGTAATCGTATTTAAATTTTAAATATATTAATTCATTAAATCAAATAAAGTAAATTAAAATTGTCTGTTTATTCGAATTAATTTAAATTTATCATTATATTAACATTTATCATTATATAGAGAACTTAAAAAAGTGTGACACTTTTTGACAAAGGGGAGGAAGGGAGCCAAAAATATGGAAAAAACGCGAGACATAATTTATGGACGGCGCCTAATGTACGTTTATCCGAATAAATTGTCTGTTTTTCTAATCTCTATAATTTTACATAAGACTTAAGATAATGACCTTCCTTAACAGGCCCAAATTTTCCCTAACATATTAAAAATATAGTACCACAATGGCTTTTGTATCGTTTTGAATGACTTGGAAGGAACATTTTTCATAAAGTTTACATTGATTTAAAATTTAAGCTCAAATTGATTTAAGGTGTGTTTCTACAAATCGACTAGCGTCAACAAGGAAAAATTTTCTAGTAATAAAATAATTCATTTCTTGGCAAACATAAAGTCTCTATATGATAACAAATTTAAATGAATTCGAATAAACAGACAATTTTAATTTACTTTACTTGATTTAATGAATTAATATATTTGGAATTTAATTAAGATTACTCCAATGACTTTCATATCATTTTGAATGACTTGGAAAGAACATTTTACATAAAGTTTACGTTGTTTTAAAATTTAAGCTCAAATTGATTTAAGGTGCGCTTATATAAACACCGACTAGCGATAGCAAGGCAAAGCCTTCTAGTAATAAAATACTCCATTTCTTGCAAAAATAAAGTCTCTATATAATAATAAATTTAAATGAATTCGAATAAACAGACAATTTTAATTTACTTTACTTGATTTAATGAATTAATATATTTGGAATTTAAATAAGATTACTTGCCAGTTCAAATGAAGAAAGAAAACACTTCTTCCTTACTAATGTATCGGACAACCAATTAAAATTTCTAAAATATGAAACTAGAAGACTTGAAATTTGATGACAGGCAAGAAATAGCATCGTATCTTTGTCTTGAATAGTTAAAAGGATAATATTCTTTCGAGATGATGATTTTAATCTAATTCTCTCCTATCCCCCTCTTCTTCTGTCTTTGAAATATAATAATGCATTTCATTGATTCCGTTTAAAGGTCACCAAAGTAAAGAAAAGGAAAAATAATAATACTAATGTCATAATGACACATAAAAGTTAATGATTCAGCACTGTCAATTAATGTTTAAACTATTTTAAGGACTCAATAAAAAGTTTATAGCAAAATATTATTAAAGTAGTAAGTTTATGTAAGATTTAACTCCAGATTTGTAAATGAAAATATTTTTTAAATTTACAAATATTTAAAATTTAACAGTGTGCCAAGTTTTAAGATTTTACTTTAAATTACAGAAAATTAAATAAAATTGTACAGTATCCATGATTTATGACGCTTTTTTAAACATTTTCAGCATATGCTTTAAGTAATACAACTTTCAATATATTTCAAAGGCTGGAGGTCATTAGCAACATTTGACAACATTTATAAGTTTTTCAAAATTTGTCACTTAAATAATGATAATTTCTAAAAGAGATGATGTTGTCAATTTTATAATACACTAAGTTTCTTATCCGGTGTTGTCCGAACCCGTTATAATACTTTAAAATGAACCTGAAATTTGTATCGCAGATCCATACGAAGAGCTCGGGGGGGGGGGGGGCAAAGACTGCAAATTATCAGGGTTCGGCTCAGTTGGGAATTCGTGTAAAGTCACGGGTAAAGGGTTTTAAATTTTTAATTGTCTCACACTTTAAAATCTTTTATTCAAAATTAAAATATACATTCAATTAAACTTTAATTATGTTTTCAATATTTTAATTTTTTATTTATTTAGAGGAAAAATTCATTACAAATACATCATAAACTGAAATAGTAAAAAACAAATAATAAAAGTGCAAGCAAATACTATTATATAGATTTTTTAAAAAGATATTACACAGCAAATTTATTTTTAATCGAGTAAAGGCTGATAGCGGAATCGTGCAAGAAATTGAAATAATAATAATAAATAAACAATTAAAACAATTAAATGAATAATAATAATAATAAATAAACAGGTTTCAGCTCCCCCCTCACCTTCCGCCTTCTCAGAAAATGCAATTATGCTTTGTTCAATTTAAAGGTCCTGTATAAAAAAGAATTTATCACTGGTCACTTGTGTTTCCGGTTTTAATGTATCTTACTTTGCTGGGGATTTCTGCATTGGAATTACGTATTACCGTGCGGCTTTTTGTATGGCCAAGTTTGTATCGTTTTATATCTTTAGGTTTTCTTTTTATGTCATCTAGCGAGGGTTTTTTATAATTGAAAAAAATGTTTTAATTGGTAATGATTTAAAAAAAGAAAATACCAACATTTTTAAAATTAACTCGACTGGACAATGTAAAATGTACTTAATATATATATATATATATATATATATATATATATATATTTGATTCATTTATGTGTAATTTTTTTCCTTAAGTTTTCAATTGTTTTAGGGTTTAAAATCATTATTAAAAAAATTCCACTTTTTTTAAAAAAACTTTTAAAACAGAGATTTGTAAAATGTGGTATTTTTTTTCTTATAATTTGATTTATTTATGTGTTTTCTATTTATTTATGTGTGTTTATTTACGATTTATTCGATTTATTTTTCTGTTTTCTTTTAACAATCCAATCGCGTCATCGGCCTAATCGTTCAGAGTTTTCCGTGGTCTTCTTCTAGCCTTGGATATTCTTGCGTAAATACGGGTTGCTCTTTTGAAATCTCACCCACAAAATAACTCAAGTTGAGCCGAAATCCACTCATCTCGCGATTTGAAAGTCAGCTTCTCTTAAAGAGTTAAAACAACTCCAGTGAACGATCTAATTTTAAGCAAATTAAATCAAGATGAGTGGTTTAAATAAGCAGTTTTAATCAAAATGAATAAAACGTTAAAATAACAACTCATTCACGATTCAAGAAAATACAACTCTCTTCAAATAAGCCAAATCTACTCTTTTGTTTTAAGAATATGCAGGCTTCTTTAAAAAAATTTGCACTGAGTGCACTCCCACTAGGACCTATATCACTCATTCAGATAATCGGCCATCATAAAAACAACACAACACTCCTCTTTTAATATTCCATTTTTTTTTTTAAACAATATGTACTGTCGAAGTGAAAAAAATTCTTTAAAACACCATAAAATATATTAAAATGCGCAAGGCCTTTCGAAAGAACTGAGCTTGCTCCCTTTCCCGTCTTTCCATTTCGGTCGTGCATCTAAATTCATAATAAAGACACGTCGTCTTTGCACCTGGCAAACTAAGCTCTTTCGAAAGGCCTTGCACATTTTAATATATTTTATGGTGTTCTAAAGAAGTCTTTCACTTCAATTGATTAACACCAGTTTCAACTTATTATTTTAATATGTACTGTGTATACTTATATATTTACTTCCATATTAATTTACAAACGCGGAACTGTTTATCCGATTTGGTGATTTGATCTTCTATTTCAGGTTTGATGAAACACCCAGTATTTGTAACTGAATAAAGGGCTTGAGACGCCCTGTCTTAAGTTAATTTTTTTATCCTCTTGAGGCCTATTATCATTTTTCTGAATTTGTCGGTCAAATTCGGCAATACCCTGTATAATAGATAACTAAATTATTTTACTATATAGAAATCAAAATATTTTTCGAAGCCTCACCCATTTAATGAATCAGTTCCTTCACACCTTTTGATTCCTTCCAAATGAAACATTCGAAACTTGTCGGAAAGCGCAATAATGATTTCTGTTAATCGATCTTTCCTCTTTTTAAAGCTTTGTCAGCACAGATAGAAGAGATACAGTCAATCCCATTATTTCAAGTGGAACGAAAAATGCCTGTGAGAAACGGAAAAGAGTATAAATATGATTTTGCTGCAAGGGATATCGAAAAATGTGCAGTTGGAACGTTTTCTATTTTTAAGAAGGAGTCTTCAGAACTTTTTCCTTCATGGATATTATTAAATTATTCTGCTCGAAAAGAAATAAATTTATTTTTTATGCATATTTCTTTTAAGATTTAGTTTTACATAACTCGCTTGTTTGTATTTGAACAGAAGTACTGTAAAATAACAAAATGCGCAAAGATTTTTATTGGTTATGTCTTTTAGAAATTATGGATTTTTTCATTTTTTTTCAAGATTTTTCCATTTTTTTATTGCTGTCTTATATTTTACACGATGAATATATAAGGATACGTTCTCCAGATTTTTAAATCGAATATTATTAAGAAGCGAAATATTTCTTTTTCAATATTACGAAAAAAATCAGTTTTAATACACAATATACATATTATTAAGCTAATATTGGAAATTCACATTTTGGAAATATATTTATCCCGTTTTAGTAAAATTGGGAAATAGTTTTAAAAATATTTCAGAAGTGAAAGTTTAATATCCATGTAAACATACTTGACTAGAAGTTTTATAGGGGATATGACAAATACTTATTAAACAGACACGCATACGCCGAAATATATGTATATATATAATACATGTAATGTGATATTTTGGTTAATAATGCAAATATGATTAGCGATGAGTAATTGTAACAAAAAAGTCAATTTGATTAACTAAACATTCTTTGATTACCGACTGTTGGATAAAAGTAAAAAATAAACGTTTAAATATGCACAAATAATGTATACAAAAGTAGCAAAAAGCCGTTTCGAATTTATTACCGAGATTCTTCATTAGTGCGAGACACAGTGTGCTAGAAAAGCAAGGCTGGGAAAGGACACAGCTTGTCTTGCTGTGTCTTGCACTGATGAAAAATCTCAATAGTAGATTCGAAACGGCTGTTTGCTAGTTTTGCATACATTATTCGTGCATGTCTGAACGTTCATTTTCTACCTTTATATATTCTTGCAGAAAGGCTTTATTTTCTATTTTAAACGACTCTTGTTTATCTGGAATCACAACTTTAACAAAATGAGCCACAGATTTGTAGTTATAAACGGCAAGGAAGCAGCATGAAAAGTTATCATAATCTTGCAAGAATTATAGAAAAAGGATAATGCTTACATTAACAAGTCTACCATCGGTATAATAAGTTATTTTGCTGGAAAATGCTCAATTAAATATTCATAAGTACAGGAAAAAATATTTCATGTGTATAAACCAATGAATGGTAAATTAAAATGGCTTTTACCTTTAAGCCGAAGTTGAGTCTACATGGCAAAACGAAAATTAATTTAACTCTCATAGAACTTCTCCAGCATGCAAAATGTTCAATAGCTCCAAATCAATTGGAAGTCAATAGCAAAGTCTAGTCAAAAGAAAAAAAAATCTGTAATTGGATTCGAGAAGTATTTGGGCAAACTACTAAAACGTCAATTATGATTAAAACAGTATGCTTCTAAAAGACAATTTAGCATTAGACGATGTACTTGGCCTTCCAATGTGCATAGAAAAAATATACTGGAGAAATTAGACTTTATCAAGATGATTTTTCGTACTCCAAAATCTCTAGTTCTGATTCAACCTAAGAATTATCTGATAATTGAATATTTTACTAATCTCTACTCAAGGGCACTTTTTAGTTAGTACTTTTGAATGTAAGATGACACAAATAAATAGACTCAACAGAAGACTGTTAGAAATAACTCATCTACTAAAGAAATTAGGCTAATTGCTATGACTGTCTTAGAGAGAAATATAAGTTCTTTGCCTTAAAACAACACAGATGAAACTCTTTCACAGCTATTTTAATGAAGAAACGTGAACCCCTGAAGGGGCGAAATTGGAAAATTTTGTTTTAGAATAAGAAAAGGCAATTTGTCAACATTTTGCCGCCTAAGTTAAAAATATAAAATTTAGTTCAAAGTTTCTGGTGAGTATCTCGTTTAAATAAGGTGAGATAAAATATATCCTACTTACGAATTGATTATTTCCAGCTGAGCGAAAAATTGCCCAGGCCGGGAATCGAACCCGGATACTTGGCTTACAAGGCCAAGGCTTTACCTGTTGAGCTATCTGGGAGATAGCTGGCTGCGATTTTTCGCTCAGATAACCTAATTGGTCGTAACATCCGGTCTGTCATTTGAAACAGCTCGCAGAATAAACCGCAGGTAATGGAACTCCATATAACGATGGATACGTAGATATACTATTATTTTTAACACAATCAAACTGATTGGTGGAGTTATCATAATGAAGTTATGATAAATCACCAATCAGTTTGATTGTGTTAAAAATAATAGTATATCCTACTTAGCACAGTTTAATGCTTAATTCTGATACAACAGCCAACATAAGATGATGCTTTTTTAAGTATCGCAATATAGAGATAATTTTGAATTCAATAGTAAATAGTTAAAGTAAGGTATAAATGTTTATTGCATAGTGATATATTGATATAAATTTTACCATAAAAATATAACTTTTCAAAGGCATTCACAAATCTCATTACATTGAAAGTATTTCAAACAAAAGGAAAACATTTATCCTGCACATGTTTCAGTTATTGTTTTTCTTTCAGGAGACATACATTTTATCTTTTCAACATTTTTTCTTTATTTAACAAATATTTATAAATTGTTTAAGTGGGTAACTCAATGAATTTCAATATTCAACTAAATGTAAGGTACCCTGGGGTAATAACGCCACGTTAAGGTTCTAGCAATTTTCACGGCTCAGTTTTAGATTGTATTATTCAAACAAATATATGATTTGATACAGCAAATCATTGACTATCTATATAAAAAAAATAATTTAACAGATATGTATTCATAAAAAGGAATGGCGTTTATTCTTGACCAATGGTATTTGGCGTTATTATCCACCTATATGGGTAATAACGCCATGCAAACAAAACTATGAAATAAGATGGAATAATTGCATGTAGATTGCCCAATTCAAAAAATACAAACTCTACAAACTTAGAAATTGACAAATTGCATTCTAAGCTATTGAAAATGTTTAATGTTTTGTGAAAGTGTAAGAAAAATAAAGGCATGGTGTGGGGGGAGAGGATGAGGCAAAAGAATATCAGACCGTGAGCTTCTTTTTGCTTAAAAAGAACCGCTTAAATAGACTTATTCGAAACATTGCACAGTTTTAACTGTGTTTATTTGAATCAGCATTTAGGATGTAGCTCGGCCACAGTAGGGAATCAACCGGGGTATTAATGCCAAGGATTGGCGTTATTACCCCGTTATAGTTATTGCACTGTACATTTTAAATTACAAATTATCTCGAAAAGATATCCAAAATCTTCAACAACATTTTGAAAGTCCATCAAATGTACTACAAATTTATGTAATTAACAAAGTATTTCCGGATAAAAAAAGTAGTCTTCACATCACAAAACGTATCTCGCAAATTTTAGATCAAGCGTTAATTTTAGCTGCTTGTAAAAACAATAAGACCTAAAAATGAAACAAATTAACTTAAAGCTGTTTTTTGCGATTTATATGACTCAAAACCCATCTGCGCAGAGCACATGGGTGTCATTTACCAGATTATTTCATAATTATGCAAAATATTAGCACTTGGCGTTATTACCCCGCCTGACGTTATTACCCCAGACCACCTTACATAAAAAAAAATCAATGCATATTCATTTAATAATTTTAAAAAGTTTAAATTAATAATTAATATTAATAATTTAAAATTTAATATCCCTAATACTTTTTTAAATATTGATATTTTTGCCCATTAAAAAAAAAAAAAAAAAAAAAAAAAAAAAAAAAAAAAAAAAAAAAAATCCAAATGTGCTTTACACAAGACCGCATGGATTTCAAGATACATCTAATATTACATTTAATATAATTTTTTTACTGATACAGGTTGTGTAAAATGATGAAATCTAACATATTTTCAGATACTTTAAAATAATAATAATAATAATAACAAAAATCCTGAAGTCTAATTCCATGCATGTATTATAGAAAACAGGAACAAAAAAGTTTAAATCTCCATCCCAAATACAGCAAAATCCTTAGCCTTTTTAAAGCATGAAAGTGGCGAAAATATAAACACGGTCAAAAAGCGATTTAAATCTTTAATTTGTATGGGTGATTGCGGAGGATTAACAAAAACAATATTAACAAAATTTACTATATATCGTGACATAATTGACCATGGGTAAAAGTGAAAAATGTTAAAATATGCATAATTGCGTAGACTTTAAATTAATATTTAAAAAGAAAAATGGATTTTTTGATCAGTTTTGGAGTAAACAACCCAATTGAAGAGTGAATTTTTAATTCCAGATTTAAATATATATATATATATATATATATATATATATATATGAATTTATTGTTTTATTAAAATTAAAAGAGTAATGTACTTTTTTTATTTTTCAGGTAAGTTCAATTCTCTTATGTTTCTATGAATAATCTGAAATGTGTCAAATGAGTTCACAGTAAGTACAAGCAATCAATCTGCTTTTATTTTAAGAAAAGAAAGCTATATATACATTTCTTTACCTACTTTCAGTATTATGTCTTTATTATCAGTGAAAAATAGTTTAGTCTGTATAGAATGTCCCAACAGCACACCAGAGTTTTCAAATTCAATATTTCATTAAATTTAGTAAATATAAGGATGAATATAAAAAAAACACGGAAATTACAGTCCTCAAAATAAAACTTCTATTAAATGTTGTGTAGTGCAATTTGATAATTCTAATAAAAATATCCTTAGAAGTATTTTCACGAGACATTGCATTTCTAATTACATAAATAAAGCATTTTAAAAATTAGAATTTTGGAATATCATTTTCCTGTCATGCCACATTATGATGCGTGCAATGTAAAGGACCTTCTGTTGTACTATACAAACACCTTTTTCTAGTTTTTTTTTGTCTAATTAATATTTATACTTTATAAAACAAATATATGGGGAAAGTAACAAATTTAGTATTTTGCAAATAATTTTTCACAATTAAAATATGATTGTCACTGAAAATGTATGTAATTTTCTTGGTTCTTAATCAATTTTTCTTATTTTTGACATAGTACAAGTTAGATGTAGTAAAATCATAGCTACCAGCAAGATCATATATATATTTCTTTGAAAATAATTTGATTAAGTCTTTGTAAAAATTGAGTAAACTTTTATTATGTCATTTTCCAAGCTTCCATAAACTTACAAATGAAACTGAACATTATGTATAATCAGAGCTATTATATTGAAAATATGTTCCTTTAAGCATAAAATGTTATTTCTTGGAATGTAAAAAATGTTTTAGAATGAAATTGTCATTACCCTTGTATACGTATACCAAGAAATAACTTGTGATTAAATAAAAATTATATATTATTTAAGATCTTCAAAATTTAGCGATTAGAAAATGCTTTATTTAGGAAATCCAATCTGGAAAATCTTTTATTCTCTAATAGAAAATAAATTGAACTCTTGAAATTTTGACTTGTTTTCAATGGATACTTTCAATATCTCAGATAATCAAAATCCGGCATTTTTTTATATTCACCCATAAAGGTCACATTTTTGTCCGAACAATGTGCAATTAGACGTACTATTGTTTTATTAGGTTGGTATCACTTTTTAGATTAAGTTAAATTACATAGAATGGAAGGCTGTTATTGTCAGTCTTAAGTGGTGGTGATTTAAGTATTCATGTTTTATTATTATTCTGTCAACTGCGTTGCCTGCATTGTTGCACCAATTCATTATTAAAATAATATGAAAAAAAACTGTCATTCCGCTTCATCCTACAAAATGTTATTTCCTTCCTTTAGTTTTTATGTGCTTCATAATTATATAAATACGTAGCACCTATAGAACGGACGTCTACTGAATATAAAAGCGCAATATCTACCCAACCGAATATTTTTAAATTTCATATCTATAATAGAAATATAATAAAAAAAATTATCAGGCTAAAATTTTATGAAAATCGAATCAAAACTGAAAAAGATATTAGAAAAAGATTTCTTCATTTTATTAAATCTTATCATACGCAATTTATTCAATGATGTGTTATGATAGATATTGATTCTAGGTTGTCATGATGATTATTCTTTTAATTCCTGCTGTAAGTAATTAGTTTAATGATGTCCTATGATATGTAATGATTCCAAGTTGCCATGATAATTATGCCCTTTTTAAGATGGATTTCTTTATGACCCATTTTCAAATGTATAAACGTGAATTATGTATTCATGAATTTTTGCCCTAGTATGCAACAGATATTGCACCAAGATCGGAATATTTAAAAAACTACTTATACTATGAATGCTCCTCATTTGCTCCGTTTTGTTGTACAATTTTCGATTTATTTAAATATACAAGTAACAAAAACTTTTATTTTCTATAAAATGACTTTTTTATGTAACTCCTTGTTTATTTTGCTACACATAACCTAAAATTGCAATAGATGTAGTTTGAAGTTTCATTTTTAATGAATATCTCTTCAAATATATATTCCATCATATCGGTATCCAATATATATATAACCTTAAACTAATATTTTTTTGTCCGTCGATATGTTCTTTTCAACTACATCAGCACAGATAAAAACAGATAGCCAATACCGTTATTTAAAATGCTTGAAAGAGAAAATATATCCGATGAAAGAAATGGAATAAGGAAATACCGTTTTACAATAAGAAAATGAGAGGCGAAAAATCATTTCATGTATTCGACCAAGTATGAGTTTGAAAACTTTTACTTGAAATTATATTTGAATCTAAAATTTTTGTTTAACCTTTAAAAAATATACTCTATTAATAAAACGCATCCATTTTTTTCAGTTAGAATGTGGATCATTAAGAAAAACTTTTTTTTTTTTTTTTTTCATTATACTTTTCATGTAACCATTATTCATAGAAGGGAGGGTTAACAATGCATGTAAAAACAATAACGGCACCAAAAAATATTAATTTTTTTGATAAATTTCAAAACAAATGAAACTTTTTTCTTTATAATATATTAACATCAATATGAAAAGCTAAAAAAAGAGTCAACAAAATTCAACTATCAGTATTTTATTATAAAAATAAATAAATTGTGAAAAAAAAATTTTTTTTTGCCTGTGTATTAATTTTAAGGATAGTAAGATAAATTTAATATAGTAACCAAAGAAACAAATATTTAATGTATCATGCTCCGATACATCGATGTATATCGATAGGATTCAAATCAGGATTTTTAAGCGGCTAATACAAAACTTAGATCTTTTCTTATAGAACTAACGTTTTTTTCACGACGTGTACATAGGTGGATTATTTCGCTGTTATATTCGATTTTCTCCCTGTGTTTGTTTCCTGTTGCAACAAATGGAAGATGGTCAGAAAGAGTTTGTATATGTATATTTGAATTAAATTTTCCTGAAAGATATAGAAGTGACACCACGTCGTTGAACGAAAAGCAGCTCCATGTTACAATGAATCGGCTACCTAACTGATGTTGTTTGATAAAATGCTATTTAATTTTCTACTGGCTTTGTCACCTAGCAACCAAGATATACCTAATTATTTCAAAATGTAAAAAGTTTTCTGTGCAAACGATAATTTGTGATAAATACATTATCTGTTTTATTTCTTCAGCTTTTACCTAAGCTGTGTGAAACAATATTCTTTTTGTTTTTTTGAATTTGATTAGAATGTTTTTTTTATGAGAATATGTGTAAAAATGTTACGGTTTTTATTGGAGTTGTGTATTTTGTTAAATTATTAATGTTCGAAAGAACCTGAGTTGAGTTTACTCATCAGAATAAACTGTTTAAAATGAGAGATGCGTATTCAATTTTGAGTTGAGTAAAATATTAATAAAATAAACTTTCGAACAATTGAAATATTCAGATGTTTTAATAAAATCTCATTTTCTTTTCTTAAATTCTTCAAGGAAAAATTCGTTATCAGCAATGAATTAAGATCAACATCCTTAAAAGGACTGCCGAATACCTGAAACTGACTGATCTCTGAGATTCGATCGAACGCAGATTAAAAACCACTGGTCTAAACTAAGAAAATCTAACTAAAAAATGCAGAATAATGATAGCACTTACTAAAGACTTTAAAGTTATTATTACATATATAAATAAAAAATAAAATATATTTGATCTTGTAGTAAACCTGAAAAGATCGGTCAGTTGAGGTCAAATTCAATTTCACTGGTCTTTCACTGATTTAATATTAAACAGAATTTTCATATTTGAAATAAGATATTGCAATTATTTATTTATTTTTTCATTGCAGTAGTAAATTAAATCCGAACTGCGGGAATGCGGGAAGAGTATTACACTAACAAGTATATACCTAATCTTCACGATTTGACAATTTGTGGCTTATTGTAAAGTCTACTAATTTTGGACTTACATGCAATGCATTTTTTATGTTTAAGTAGAAATTTGAGATGTATTTATTTACTTTCTTTATTAATATCAATTTGTTTGGTAGTTAATTTGGGGGTAGCCTGAATATCATGCCATAGCTCTATTTTTCATTTTGAATTTTTTTTTTTTCTAGTCGATGTTACTCACCTTACTAAAACGGACGATATCTTAAGGGAGGATCGTTTGAACAGTTTAAGAATTGTCACTCTTCATCAATTTTGACTAACACTTAAAAGTAAAACTTTAAAACTTCTGAAAGCTTTTACAGGATTTGTTTCTTGCAAAGAATTTTTTGTGAAAAAAGGCATTTAAAAGTTATGATTTAAGAGATGCAATTTAGATTTCAGCAGCATATTCGGCCTTCAACTGACACGGTTTTGTATTTTCACAAAATTTTCTAGCCTGCCACTCAAAATCTTAAAGACTAATGAAATGATTCTGTTTTCATATTATAAGTTTGGGTAACTAAAGTTGGTCAATAGAGAGAGCATTGATAATTAAGCCACATTTTCGGGGCTCAACTCCCGATCTGAACATTTTATCACTCAACTTGAAAAATGTCTTTTCTTAATACATCTTTAGCAATTAATATCAATAATAACAATAGAGTTTATATAGGCATCTATTATTTAACAAAGTTGAGTTGTTTTACTGAGCTGTTCAGATAGCAGATCAGTCGCTACTGCCAAAAGATAATCTGAGGGGCCGGTTATCAGTCCAGGTAGTTACACAATTAGGAAATATAAGCTACAGGGAGCTTCTGGGTTAGACTCTCTGATCAGAGATTATTCATTTAGTTGGTCATTAAATGTCGACTAAAGATTGTTTGGTAATTTAAGTTATACCATACAAAAGTCCAATTTCTACAAATATTAACATTCCAGATATCATAACACTATTTTTGATTTTTCGCAGTAGTAATAGATTATTATATTATATTATATTTATTATATTAATTTAAAAGATATGAAAATAAGCTTGATTACCGAAACTTTTCCGACTGCAACGTTTTTTTTATTTATTTATTTTTTTTTTTTTTGCATCACCTGTATTAATGCTCTAGTTCAAAATACAGTTACTCTAGTTCCTTTTGACTCACGGCACTTCAAAGTTGCCTAAGTTTTGTGTCTAGCATAATTTTCAAAATTTAAATACTGATATTTTTTCACTATTGTCGTAGTTAGTTATTATGATTCTAAAAGTCTTTTGAATCGTAATGTTCAAGAAATTATTACTTCAGACCCGTGCATAGTGCATCTGCGCAATACGATAGCAACAATAACGATGCACAACAGACATTTGTCGAATCTAAGGGTTTAATATATGAAAGTTAATCTTGTAGATCATAAATTGGAATGGAAAATGTTAAGCATAAGATTGTCTGATATCTTTAATTTTTTGAGTAAGTTATTTTTGTGCATAGATTTAGATTTAGATACTAATATAATCACCTTTTCAAAAATATCAAAAATAACAGAATCTGAAGTTTTCAGAAACATATATTAAAATGTATTATTCTCAAGTAAACGAATTTTAATGGATTTTTTGACGGCTGTTATAAAGTTTGTACTACAAAGTAGCTGAAGTTCGGGTAACCCCGGACACCTGGCTAAATTGCAAATAAAAAACAAATGAATAAAATTTCTGTCTTTTCAAATTTTATATTTGAAATAAAATTACGAATTTCTTTAATGATTTTAATTTAACATTGCTAATAATATCGAACTATTTAACGAAATATAATGAAAAAGGTTTGGCTTTATTTTTTTGGTATCCCAAGAAACGGCGGGGACGTGTTAATCAATGGTATCTGAACCCAAATTGTAGAACCCCAAACTGTACAACAATTGTTACAATCACTTTGAATAATTAAAACTTTAAATAATATAAGAACCTTTAAATAAATAAAATTTCCTAAAATACTGAACAATGGCCAAGAATGCACACTTACGTATTGTATACTTCATAACATGCAATAAAGTTTGACAGGAGCAACGAGAATTTATTGATGAAAACAAAACACTCACTCACGACTTATTTACTCGGCGCCCACGTCGCAATTAAACTATATTTGTTTCAACGCTACAAGCCGTTCTTTCATAATAACTCTTTATTTATACAATTCTTTGAATTCTTTAGAAATTGAAATACCCGGGGTTATCCACCGTTCCCGAGGCTACCCGATTTTTCCGTATGTAAATATTAAATAATTTGTATAATTTATGAATAACTAAAAAAAAATATCAAAATAACTGTTTTTGCTTTTGTTTCGAAATAATTTGATGTATGTAATTTTTTAAATGACCGATACAATTAAAAAATCCAAAGTAACTCTACCTATCTTTCTGGGCATTTTGTAGAATGTCTTGGATTTTGATACAGTTCTGGCACAACGAAATCAGTCAAATTAGAAAGCTGAACCTTCCATTTAGAAACGGAGTCATTGCCTCTAAGCGGCAAATAGTTAACCTATTTATCACTTCTTCTCTGATAGAGTCATTGGAATGAAATCGATCGCAAAGTAATTAGAAAGGTGTTTAATGATAAATTATGTAATTCTTAGGCCGATTTGCACAAAAAATTATACAATTTTAGACATATTTGCCGAATGGAAGCTTAATGGGAAGTCCGTTTGGGAGTTCCTATGTTATTACTTTTAAACTTATAAGCGTATGTTTTTACAGTGTATCATACCCCCCCCCCCCTCCTCCTATACACTTATAAACCATGATTGCAAAACTTTTTTTTTAACTATGCTTGCAGAAGATAAAAAATGTCTATAAAATTTTGTACCTGATGTAGAAAACATTTTAAATTATTCTTTTCGCATGTTTTGGGTACATTTGCATAAATAATTTAAATAGATTTTCTTTAAAATAACGATTGAATCAATTTTTAATTCAGTTGAAATAATTTCTTTTTGAAACCAGCAGAGGGGAAAAAACAAAGTTTTCTGTAATCAATATTTCTTTCTAAGTTTAACAAGTTAGAATGTAAAAAAGGCCGTTAATCCAATTATTTCAAATAAACGCCGAACAAAAAAAAGTGTTTTTGATAAATAAATAATATAAAAAGTGATACAGATAATATGATTTGCCCCAATTCAATAAATGAAAGTGTAGGCTGCTTTATTTCAGCTTTTTTTAATTCATCAGACAGAAAAAAAAAATTGCTAATTATGTATTTCTTTTAACCAGATTAAGCAAAAAAGATGTTTTGTAAATTGTTGTATCTGATATTTATTAATTTTGTAGCACAGTTGTTAAATGATATAAAACAATCCTAATTGATTAAAAGTTCATAGTTCTAAAAAGCTTTAAAAATGATTATTTTGTAGGAGCATAATATAGAAATGTAGTTTGTCATTGAGCTGATTTGGTAATGATACTCATTTTATGAGTAAATATACGTAATATACTTGACTTTATGCTTTTATTTTGTTTCTGTATGTGTGTCCATGTATTAAATCATGAAACTTCAACAAAACTCGTATTTAGAGGCGAAGTTATTTGCTGTTGTTAAAAAAGTCATGAGGATATTTTTAAAAAGGAAATTTTCTGTATCAGAATATATACATTTGTCTTGAACAAATGGCAATTCAGTTATATAAGGAATTTATATTGTGGCACCGCAGCACAATTACCATTGCAGATATAAAGAATTTATAGAAATTCAGATTATCAAAGTGTGGGACATATATACGAACATACACATGTACATTATGTCCGTATTATAATTCTGAATAATTATGTATGTACACTATATGGCCAAAGGTGACCGGCCACTTTCTATTTTAGACATTTTGTTAAATATCTCAGAAAAATATATGAGGAATTATCCTGAAATGCTTAGTGTGTAAACATAGTGATACAGCTCATACATTTCCGTGAAGATTTTTTCCCGAACCCTTATAGGGGACCGTCAACAAATTGAAAAAGAACGAAAATATTTTGGATAACCCTGTGAAAACTAATGTAGCAAAAGCGTTTAAATTGTAGATTGTCATTAAGTAGCTTATTTTAATAAACTATGCTCATTTTTATGCAGATAGCATATACAGTCGTAAAAAAAAATAAGGTTTTTATAAAAACAGTCCCGAATTTTTTCAAGCTTTTTGATTGTAATTTGCAGAGTTCTTAATACAAAATAATGTTCTTTTTCGAAAATATGACAAACAACAATTTACATAATGCCCTGTAATTAAAATTATAAAAATAATAAAAATTGTACGAAAATTGAGCAGGCTTATTTAATGATTTTTGACTGCGGATGCGTGAGCGCTATAATTTCATAATGCCCGCCAGTCAAAAAAGGCGGATACGAATAATTTTCTTCCTCGAATTATTATTATTTTAAGCAATTTGTTATTTAAAGTTTCTTTAATCTTCTGTAATTAGGCTAATGAAAATTGCAATTTGAGTGAATGTCGGTCTACATGTGAGAAGTCCAGAAGCCAAGGAGTATAAGTGACAAAATTATATATAAAGAGCAATATGCGAAAAACTAATTAAATTTAAAAGCGCATACCGAATTTTAAAACATATTCACTAGCAATCATTAAGCAAAGGCAGTACTGTATCCGATTTCTTTTGTGTGATCCTGTAAATAAATAAAAAAATGTTATGAATGCTCTGTTTTAACGTGATTGTAGTGAAATTTATTTATTTATATCAGTTTTAATACATTAAAAATAGAGTAATGTCATTAAAATACTCTCCAAACGATTTTTTCCCATATGCCATAATGTAATCGAATTTTTCTGAGTGTCCCTGTAAGTAAACCATTAATCGTACACATTTCATCCGGAATACCAAACATGCTTTGGTGCCCCAAAATGAGCTATATTTATTGCATGAAAATCTAAGTACATTTACGTTAGTTAGAGCGTGGATAGATGGAGAGACAAGCTGAATGCATAAGCACTTTTCAACTTTGATGGAAAATGCTAAAAAATTGAAAGTGAAACAAAAAATAAAACAAAATTTAAAAATTAAACTCTTTAAATTCTTCTAAAATATGTCTACTACGACTCTCTTTAAATTTTTACAAGTTTTTCTGAAAATCCCTTTTTTTTTGCTCATGAGATAGATAGTTTAAGTAGTGTGATATGACATTACTATTCATAATTTACTATTAAAAATATATTCACCTGATATTTTATTTAAACTTATTCAAACATTCGTCTCACAAATCATAGCTATATATTTGGTAATCCTGTGGGATTCTTCAATGGCAGAATATGTACCAGTTACAAGATGAATGTGAAATAAAGTTTTAAACTATATATTTAGAATGCTATTTATATTCTTTTAATTCTTATATATTATGTATAATCTCTTTAAATTTTCACCACAAATTAATTAGGCAATTACCATCTGCGGCTTTCGTAAACGAAATTCAATGCAATGCAATGTTCATTCAATGCAAAAACAAAGTTCTTATCTATTTGCATATATCTTGAATTATTTATCTTCTAAGAAATGTTTGTTTCTGATATTTAATTAAAGCATTGAAAGATTATTGGAGTAAATATAAACTTGTTCAGAACTATAAATTTAGAACTTGTTTATGCTTTTTGTTCATCTTACATGCAGGTTGTACGTTTTTCAGATCCATACTTTTTATGTTTAAACTTTTCCCTTATGAAGATTTCTTCTTTTAGATATTTTTCATTACAAAAAGTAAAAAGCTACCTACTGCGGCCGTCTGGTGGAAAGCACTACGGAAAAATTTTGGTATATTTTCAACGAACATGAACCCCAGACCCCCCCCCCCCCCCAAAAAAAAAAAAAAAACATTCGTTCAAATGTTGATGCATATATATATATATATATATATATATATCCATATACATTTCCATATATATATCTGATCTTTGTCATGCTGTAACCATCGTATTTATGAACCGATTTGAATGAAACTCTGTGTGTGTATAGTACATACTAATGTCTCGACCGAATTCTTTGGCCAGCATCATCCGTCATCTTGTTTCAAAATGGCAGCCATTTAATTTTTTTTAATTAAAATTTAATATTAAGAAAAAAAATCAGAAATTGAAAAAAAATTTCTTCTATGTGTCTAACCTTGATACAAAGATTCCAGAGCATTTTTTGTTTTGTCTATATCTCTAAAAATGGCTGAGTTATAGCACTTTGTATTTCTAATGGGAAACAGTCATTTTGAAACAGTCTGATTTTTGTCACGTGTTATACGCATATTTATGTACCGAATTGGATGTAATTTGTATAATAATGTTGTTAATACACTGTATACACCAATGTCTGAACCAAGTTCGTTGCCAATATCATCCGCCATCTTGTTTCGAAATGGCGGTCACTTAATTTTTTTTTAATTTAAAATTTAAAATTCGGAGTACAAAAATTAGAAGCTAAAAAATATTTTTTTTCACGTGTTTTATCTTAATGCAAAAACTCCAGAGCTATTTTGTTTCGTCTGTATCTTAAAAAATGGTTGAATTACAGGACGTTGAACTTCTAGTATGGCCGACATTTTGAATGATCTGATTGTTGGCACATGATAAGACGGGTATTAATGAATTGATTTGGATGTAATTTGGTGTGTATATAATACATATAAATGTCTTGACTAAGTTTGATGACCAGCATCATCTGACATTTTCTTTCAAAATAGCAACTAATTAAATTAAAAAAAAAATTTAAATTCAAAATTAAGTAAAAAAAAAAAAAAAAAAAAAAAAAAATTGAAATTGAAAATTTTTTTTTATGTTTGACCTTGATACGGAGATTCCAAAACGTTTTTTGTTTTGTCTATATTTTTAAAAATGGCTGAGTTATAACATTTTGAATTTCCAAAGTGGGTGACTTTTTGAAAAATTTATTTGCCTGCGAAAACACTCAGATTTATCAACCGATTTCGATATGGTTTGGTTTATTTTTGTCGTCCGATTATCTACACTAGCGATATAGGACCAGGGGGGGGTGCCCTTCGTGGGGGTCTTTCCAAGGGAACCTAACCCGTATTTACGCAAGGTTCGAAGAAAAACCACGAAAACTCCGAACGGTTAGGCCGACAGCCGCGATTGGATTCGAACCCAGCACCTGCCGTCTACCAGTTGAGAGGTCAGAACCTCTCGGCCAATGGTGAGACCCGATTTCGATATGAGTGAGCATGTGCTCAGGACTTACAAAAATCTCGATCAAGCTCATTGGTTATTTTTACCGATCAGGCTGTTTTAAAATAGCAGGCACTTCATTATATCGCTGAATATGGCAACGGAATAAAAATCGCTTTCAATAATACAGATTGTATGAATTTTTTTAATTTTTCGGAATTCCCATTCATATTCAGTATTGATAAAAACAGGTATTAAACTTTCTATTACTGTGTTCTACCAATTTGAGCTTTATATGGTTGAATAATATAACTTATTTTTTAGCTCACAGGCTATCAAAGCCTGAGGCACTTATGTGCCCGCCCGTTCTGTATGTATGTACGTGCGTACGTACGTAAAGTGATAAATCATGATAAAAATATCCGATTTACATGAAATTTTGTATATAGGCTTATTATGATAAGACGCTTCCCTGATTAGTTTTGAGAGTTCATTCGATAAGTATGAGAAGGAGAACGGGGGCTATTGTCCCTCCCCTTAATTTATATAAATGGGTTTTTCATGCAGAATTAGTAGATTTCGTTCAAATTTTAGCTGTAGGATCATTCTATTGAGGTGCCTCCGTGATTAGTATTGGATGTACATTGGATAAGTTTTGAGAGGGGGACTGGGGAAGGGGTAATTCCCCCGTCTTAATTTAGGTTTTTCGCGCAAAATTTACCGCTTTGCTTCAAATTTTGTATATAAGTTTTTTCTGAAAAGGCGTTTCCCTGATTTGTTTCTGAAATTCATTGGATAAGTATAAAGGGAGGATAGGGGGAAACTACCCCTCATAATTTCTGTAAATGTTTTGTTATGCAGAATTAATCGATTTGTTTCAATTCTTAGATACAGGTTCATAGTAATAAGAAGCTTCACTCATTTGATGTGGTGTTCTTTTGTTAATTAGTAAGGGGAGTATGGGTGATTACCTCCCCCTTAAGTTAGCTAAATAGAGTTTTATGCAGAGTTATCCGATTTACTTCAAATTTTGGATATGGGTTCTTTCTGATACTTTGAATTTCTGAGCAGTTTTGGAGGTTTAATGGTTAATTATAAATACAGGGAACGGGGGGACAACGTTTCTTAAGTTACATAAATGAGTTTTTATGCAGAATTGTTCGACTTGCTTCGAATTTTGGATACAGGTTTATTATGTGATAAGGCGTACCTCTGATTAGTTTTGAGGCTTTAATGTTTAAGTATAAAGAAAGGAAATGGGGGGAGTATTTCCTTCCTTATTTTTTTTTCGAAAGGCGTTAGTATATAAAGCTGTAGTATAGTTTTTATATGCTCTATGCCACCAGTTTAACTGGGCATCATTCTTTTTATTTATATATATATATATATGTATATCTATATATCTATATCTATATCTATATCTATCTATCTATCTATCTATATATATATATATATATATATATATATATATATATATTAAGTAAAGAACATGAAAATTACCTCTTCCTCCAGGTTACTGTCTGGAAGGATTTTTTACTTTACTTTATTTTGTTTTATTTTATTTTTTAAAATCTAATAATTTCATTTTTTTATAATTTCAATATTTTGTATCAGTTTACCTTTTCATATCGCATTAAAATAACTTAATTTTTTGATGCATCTTTTACTCACAAAAAATGAAAAAAAAATAATTTAACACCGCTGTTCTTCTTGGATCTGTATGACTTAAAACGAAATGTGATTGTTCATAACTTTTTTACGGAATATTGTTTTTTGCTCTAAATTTATGGCTCAAAATGTTAAGTATATAATGACAAACTCGTTAAATTTTGAACAAAAACAATTTTTAGCAAAAAAGATACGATCGTTTTAATTTCATTTCAGGTCATAAAGGATAAATTCAGGATTAAACAATGTTATTGTAATAATGTAATTCTAACAATTGATTCATAACTTTTTTATTAGAAAAAATCTTTTAAGAAGACGTTATTGGCACATTTAGCATAGTCCATATGCATGTGAAAAATGACGATAGTTTGAAGAACAAAAACTGTGAAGGAAAATCTATGGTTTCTTTTAAAGAGAAATAAGTTGTATGTTCTCTAGTCTTATTTGCATTGAATAAAACTGAAATTAGAAACTAAGAAAAATGCATAGAGAAGACTAATTTATAAACAGTAAAGAAACTGAGTCAAGCACAACAGTGACTCTAAACGATGATTGATCGCCATCGATCACTTGTTCCCTTCTGTTGATTCTCCATATGTAAAATAAACATAACGGAGTTCTAACAGAATAAAGCTTTCGTATTACCAACGGGAAAATAAATTTTGTTTAAGAATGAAGACATATGAAACATTAGAGAAAATAAAAAATAAGAAATCTGTTTCTGATAATCATGTCAATTTTTAATTTCATTTTTAAAATATGAGAAATATTCTGTTAAATTATGCATTACAAAATTGTGAACGTAAATATTTTATGTCTATTTCTTCCGAATATACCTAATTGCGTGATTTAATCAAAATATTATTCTTATGATCAAATTATATTATAATAGCTTTCTAATTTTTCTAAATGTAATTTATTTTAATTTGTGTGATGTCAATTTAATTTTCATTATGAATTCCATTTCTGCGATATATTCAAACTTAGTTGGGTAGAACATATAAGAAGCAATTGACATTCAAAATTATAGAATAAATAGAGGAATAAATAATTTTTGACTTGTTATTTTTACACTCTTGTTTGTGAGAATTGCAACATAATGAAAGAAACATCAGAATTAAATGAAATTTAATACAGAAACAACTAGTATTGATACAAACAAGTGATCACATTTTCGTGTAATCGAACATATTTTCGGCATGTATTCAAACAGAATTTGAATATTTACACATGGAAGAGTTCTCCTTATTTTTATATGCGTACCCAACGTTCACCTATAGAAACTGTAGGACGTAGATCAGCGATACACCTATCAACAAAATCCCACACATTTTAAATAGACGACATATCAGGCGACCGTGCATTCCACATAAAAAAGCTGCGTGTTTTTTGTTAATTAGAAGTCCTGAATACTCCTTGGAGTATGTGGACGTGCATTATCCTGTTGAAAGATAGCTCCAAGATTGTCTTGAAGAAATGAAGGACTTTGAGCTCCAGTACTTCACAGATGCACGTGTCGTTGTTTAGAATATCTAAAAGTCGTAGCAGCTGGGATCGTCTATTAATAGCAGATAATCATAGACATATTTCAACATCCCTCTGGAACCCCTATTTATATGATTTCAAACAGTCCTGGTAGTGCTGTTCATCCTAGCGTACGTAGTGATTCTGAAACTGTAATCATTAGCATAACATACTATACTTTGCATTCTCTGAAATTTTTCGTTCAGTTGCGTCATTCCTACAGGGTGCTGCAATTTATGTAAAAACGAGAGCATTTGCACTGAATAAAACTGAAATTAAAAACTAAAAAAAAAAAAAGCATACAATCGATAAAATTTATTAACAGAAAAGACACAAAACAAACACAGCAATAACTCTGAATAAGGATTGAGCGCCATCGATCACTAGCCTATTTTATTAATATTATTATTATTATTATTATTTTTGGATTTTCCAAATGTAAAATAAACATAATAGAGCTAAACAGAATAAATTCTGTTATCTATGGGCAAAAAACAACACCAACAACAACAAAAAAAAAATCGTGTGAGAATGAAGATATATGGTACACTTGGAAGAATGAAAGTCGTTTCTGACATTTATAGCATTTTTTTCCTTCTAAAATAAAATATAATTAACTTATATACAATTAAAATATCAATATATGTATTTCACATATACATATTCCAGAACATAACAATTTGTGTATTGTAATGAGCATCAATTATTCCTATGTACCCAATAATATTCTAATAGTTCCCAAAATTTCCATATTCAACTCAATTTAATTTTCGTAATGTTGAATTATTTTTAATTACTCATGCAAATTGTGCAATAAATTCAAACGGCAGGTAGTAATGTGTATATTACCGTATTTATTCGTGTATAACGCGCAAATTAAAAAGAATAGGGCAAAACTCCTAGGTGTGCGTTATAAATGGAATAATTTTTTACTGCTGGATGCAATCGCACAATATACTTATGAATTAAGGAATCTATTCAAAGAAGACATAATCACTCGGAAAGGCTTTTTTTAATTGAAATATTATTGCATCTTTATTTCACTACGTGCTCTTTTTTTATGCGACAGAACTAGTAACATTATTTAAACGCTAATTAGCAATTCTCACTGTCATCACTCATTCTTAACTCCCCGTCCTTCACTCCCTACCCGAAGTCTAAAAATGTATTTTCACCTTGTTTTCTGGATTAATGTAATATTTGTTTCGACTTTCTTTTCTGAAATTCATTTGATCATTCATTCATTTGCATATCAAATTTACGGTGTGTGTTATATGCGAGATTTTAAAAAAATCACCATTTTTTCCTGTAAAGTACGGGGTGCGCGTTATACACGCGTGTGCGGAATACACGAGTAAATATGGTATATTCTCTAAAAATCAGGGAATTAGAAGCAATCGGCATTAAAATTAAGAAATAAATAAAATGGCAAATATTTTTTTTCAGGGAATAAAATTTAAATTGGAAATTAAGGAAAATGTACATCAGCGAGACATTAACAGTAAAGAAATGAAGTCAAACACAGCGGTGACACTGAACAATGATTAATCGGCATCGATCGCTTGTTCCCCTTTGTTGATTCTCCAGATGTAGAGTGAACACAATGGAGCTGCAGAATAAAAGTTTTTCATTATCTATGGGCAAATAAGTTTCATGCAAAAATAAAGATATACCATACGCTTGGGAGAATAAAAATCAGATTATTTGTTTCTGACATTTATATCTTTTCTTTTTCTTTTCTAAAATACAAGATGTATTAAATTACATATTATTAAAAAGTGACTTTATGAGTATATGTCACATCTACTTCCCCAATATTACAATGAATTGTGCATTTAAATTAACGTTGTAGTTAAGTTAAAAGTCCCCCTCCCTTTCTGAAAAAAAAAAAAAATTATTAAAACTTTATTTGAAAAAAGAAATCACATATTCGTAAAGCATCCGATAGCCTTATGTATGGTGAATTTTCTAATTGTAATTTTCTTTAGTTTTTGAGATATTATTATTATTGTTATTTTATTTATAGAAGAAATTATTAATGAATAACAAAATGTATAAAAGAAATATATATATAATCGAAGTGTCTCTGAAGACGATCAAGTTATGACATCAAGTATCAAGTATCAAGTTATGATCGAAAGTATTCGGGGTATAATATTAAGTTTTAATTAAAAATAATATTAATAAAGATAATAACATTTTTCAAATATTGCGACACCTTTGGAGAATTGATTGCATCTTTTTAGCATAAGTTATTTGATTTGTTTTGATTTTCGTTTGGAAAATAGTGACGTGTGCTGGGCAGTACTCGTGCCAAGGCCGGGATCTTCTTTAAGAGTGGCCTTCGGGTAATCTGGGTCAGAGGCGAAAGGGCCTGAGAGGGCGGAGGTCCGGGTTTTGGGGTTCTGGCATTATGAGTTATTAATGAGTTTTTAATGAAGTTTCTCTAATAAATTAAATCGATAAACGACGATTGGGTAAATGATTTTTTTTTTTTTTCAAAAATGGGAAAAAAGGGAAATATAAAAATTAAAAAGTGCGAAATAATCGGCAGTATAAATAAACTTTTACTGATATATTTTAGTTTGCATTGAATAATCTGAATAACGATAGAATTAGAAACTGGTGAAAATGTATATCGCACAATGGCTAGCAAAGAAGTGAAGGTAAAGTCGACAGTAACACACAATGATTGATTGCACAGCGATCAATTTTTTCTTTTTGTTCATATTCTAGATGTAGAATAAGTATAATGGGGTTCAATAGAATAAAAATTTCCTATTATCTATGGACAAGTAAATTTCATTTAAGAAGAAAGATGAAGAGAATAAATATCATACATCTGTTACTGACATTTATATCAATTTTCTATTCAGGTTTAAAATATGGAAGACATTATGTTAGCTTATATATTATTAAAATCTGTCAGAATTATTAAAATCTGTCTTTATGCGCATCAAATTTAAACAAATAATTTCTGTACTCATAGAAATCATGCTTTTTTCTTATTTATTGTTTTTGGAAGTCCGAAAAAGGGGGGAAATTTCAGTTTATTTCTTGCACGCATGTATAATGACTTCATTAATACCAAAATTCATATTTATTTTTAAATTGAAAAAAAAAAAAACAATTTCATAAATTAAAATAATTTAAATTTATTTGCAATTTTTCTAAAGGATTAAAAAAATATTTTCTAAACAAACACATAAAAAATTCATTCCATCAAATAATAAAAAAAAAGACTTCATTTAGAATAGCAAATATCTCTGTTTGAATAGAATTAAAAACATAATATTCATATTTTAAATCTAATAACCAAATTATGCCTTATTATGAATATGTTTAGTGTAATAATCTTAATCCTGTATTATTCTGTAACGATTAAAACACCAATCATAATTTCACAACGACGAAATGTTACTGCAGTCAGTGGCGTAGCTACGTTTTTTGTTCCCTGGGTAAGAAGAAATTTTGCTTCCCTCCCTTTAATCTCTAAAAAAATAAAATTATCACATTGTTTTTCTCAAAATGATAAAAAAGATCTTTGGGCTTCCACTGGGAGGAAAAGGCAGCTTCATTGTACCTTGTTTTTAGCGATTCAGATAATTTTACTCAAACACACGATACTAAAATGCGTGGAACTCGATTATAGAGTCCTCGAATTTCGTCTACGCATCTAATTTTAATTTGTTCTATCTTTACAAGAAGATAGCATTGGATTCGTTAAAAATTTGGATAGATTTATAGGTTTTAGGTTCTGTATGCGACTTAATGAACGCTTTAGAAAACACCTGTCTGTCAATCTGTTTCTCACTTACTCTGTGATTCTGTATGCGACAAAAATTTTGTGAGCACTCTATTTCAAGAACTATTGCACGGAATTTCACAAAATTTTAGATTCAGTTGTACCTTGATATAAATTGGAGCAGATTAGTTTTTGATGTGTATCCTCTAACAGGTGGCACTGCTATCCTTCATCTTTCACGATTTCACCAATACCTCTATCTCAAAAACTAATACACGGATTTTCATAGAACTTTAGATTCGGTTAGTCCTTGATATAATTTGCTATAGATTACTTTTAGTATAAATCGATCAGCAGATGGCGCTTCTATGCTGCATTATTGATGATTATCGCAACAGCTCTATCTCAAGAACTAATGCACGTATTTTCATCAAATTTCAGATACAATTAGTCCATGATATAGATTAGTGATGCTTAGTTTTTGGTGTAATTCACCCTAAAAGTAGCGCTTCCAATCTGCTTTGTTCCCGATTTCGCAATAGCTATATCTCATAATTAATGCATGGATTTTCATCAAAATTCAGATGCAGTAAGTCCCTGATAAAAATTGGTCCTTATTGATATTTGGTGTACATCGCCTAACAGATGGCATTGTAATGCAGAATTTCTTTAAATTTCCGCAATAGCTCTATCTCAGAAACTAATGTACGGATTTTCATCAAACTTCGGATTCAGCTAGAAATTGACATAAGTTGTTGCTGAATAGATTTCGGTGTAAATCACCTAAACATTGCTGAATTTTCAGGAAGTTTTAACACATATGAGATAAAAAAAGTGTTTTGATTTCTAAATCTGGCTATTTAAGATAGAGGAGAAACTAAAAAATGTTCTTGAATCTTTTTGTAAAGACCTAACGATTTTGCAAGAAGTATTTTCTTTTGTAGTTATAATTTCTTCGTATAATTTATTGTATTGGTATTTATAATATATTATGCGTATTTTTTTGTTTGAAATATTTAAGGGGCCGCCATTTTAAAGCAGGAAGGCTTTTTAATATGTCCAAATAATTTGATCGAGATTTTAATAAACCCTTAACAAACATTCAATCACATCCAACTTGGTTTATAAATTAGCGTAGTCGCATAACAGTGATCAGATATCTATAGATAGAGATGTAAACTTCCATTGTTAAAAGGATAAAATTTAAAATTCTTTCAAAATTCAAAATTAAAATTAAATTAAAAAATTAATTAAAAGCCTAAAATTCTTTTTCAACTTTAAAAGTTCAGTTCTAAAATCCGTTTTACCCCTTGTAATTTTTTTTTCCCAGCATAATGTTTCTGTCGTTCAACATTAAAATCAGAGAATAACTGAAGATAGATAATGCTGCTGTTTGAACAAATTTTCTTTGTCTGTGGTTAAAGCCTTGCACATCGTAGATTTCGGAAATTCAGAAGGTCTTGACCACAGGTCAATCAACAATGTTAAAATTTTGAAACTTTTATGACATCGCCACTCCACCGCTTTTATAAAATATCTCTACTTTAACCAATGACAATGCTCCATAATACAGCGAAGTAAACATATTTCATAAAAACGGTGGAGTGACGATACAACAAAAGTTTTACATTTTTAACGGTGAAGGGTCGATGAATCAATTAAACTAAAAGTTCCTCTAATTTTAACCTTTGACTCTGATAGAAAATGTTACAATCCCTAACAAATTAGCAAAAACACGAACAAAAAAGATTAGATTTTGCCCATTCGAGGTACCTTGACAAAGTAGCAGGTCGCAAAATTGAGGTCAAATGGCTCGAGGGACATCCGATCGAGCTTTCGAAGATGATTGTCAGATGCAGAGACGAAAGATATGTATTCGGTTCACAAAGAGGCTTTCGAGTTAAATTCTTTTCTCCCATTAATCTCGCAGTTATTCCTTCATCGATATACTTTACTAAGTTCACAGAATGTCAATCCAAAATTCTGTTTTCGAATGGTAGCGCAGTGACACCCTTTTCTTTTATATAAAAAATTCTTGATTATTTGTAAAAGGAAAACTTTTTACACTATTTTATTGTTAAATGTGTTTGCGATATGTTAAGGTTGATAAATATACGGTTCTGGATATAAAATATTATTGTCTGTGAGTTCTGAAAGGCGCCAAATTGTGATACTTTGACACCGTCTACTCATAAAATGTTTTTATCATCTGGAAGATTTCTTAGAGTCTAAGAAAAGATTTTCTCATACATAGGACGGTGCGCTAGGTTCTTAGATATTGTCACGCCACAGTAAGATGTTCCTGTCGAGGTCCAGTAAAACAATACCAGAAGTTTTCTACTATTCTCTTCCAGTGGAAGTCATACTGTTCTGCGGCATCCAATATATGTTGCTCTCCACAGAGACGTCTCTTCTCTCCACAAGAGAAGATCCTCTCTGCCCGGAGACTTTCTCCAACATAAAAGGCGAGAAGATTTTGTCCCGACCACTCAAATAGTAGAATCCCGAGATCATGAATAATCAACCTCATTTTTGTCTCTCAAAGAGGGAGCCATGATATCATACTGCATAATTCATCAAGATGGTGTACTGACCGCAGAGGTCGTTTTTAACTGAAACCCTTTTCTCAGCAATATCGGGACCCTTTTGTTGAATGTTCCACTTAGTACAATAAAATAACAGTTGTATTTCAATCGTTTAATAAGTCACTGCCGTAAGAAAGTGCAGCCGTGAAGGGTTGTGCAAGGTTGTTTCTACGCACAAGGGAAGTTTCCCGTTTAAAGGGAAATCGTTGCAATAGATATAATTTTTTAATGCATATGAGCTGAATTGAAATATATATGAAATATATTTAATTTCTAAAATGACGAAAACAGATATTTATATTAGGGGAGAGTGGGGACACTTGAGCATAGGGGATACTTGAGCTACCCCTATTATCGCTACAGTTAATTAATTTTCTAAAGCTGGCGATATGGTAACATATTGATAGTTCTGAACATGTAAAAAAGGAATCACATATCCTGGTACTATTTTGAAAGTATGGTGATTAATAGTTGTTTTTTCCCTATCTGAAGTAAATATTTAGGTGCATGTTTTTTTAATTTTTTTGTTATCAAATTTTTGTTTAAAGTTGCAACAATTTAGATAAATTTAAAAAGTATAATTTCAATTTTATTTTGAATCTAAAATAGTTCAAATAGCTGCATGCTTTACTTAGTAAAACTCTGATAAACAAAAATGGTGGTAATGGAGATACTTGAGCCATGGCTCAACCATCTCCACTAGAAAATTAGACATGGGCGAAACAAAAAAAAATATGTCCTTATATTCACTAATAAATTTTTTTTCTGGATAAAATGGAGAATGATTTTTTATTCTATTTTTCTTAAAAAAATAATGATTTAGAAAAAAATGTTTAAAAATGTATATAGTAAACATAGTTTACAATTTAACTTTTATTACATTAAAATATTTTTTAACTGTTTTACAGATTATAATCTCTAATGCTTGAATTAGTTTGCTGACATATTAAAATATTTATTTTTAATATAATTTATTAAGATTAATATTTTATATTGAAATTGTAATCTTTGTTACTGTAACTTTTTTTGTAAATGTAAGAAATTACTTTTATTGTCCCCAACGGAGGGTACTAGTGAGTTACCATGTAGGTAAAAGTAAAAAGATGTGTGGTGCTAGAACCATTCTGAATTTGTTCTTCATACACGTTGCAGAAGAGCTGAAACTGTGAAATCAAAAAGTGTTTGAAAGAGTGGAATGATACATCTGGCTCAGATTCCGACAGCTACTCAATTAAAAGCATGAGTTGGACAATATCATTAGATGAAAATTCTGTCGGTGGTGATGATATGAACAGAAAGCCTTCTATTGATGATTGGTTGCTACTAAAATATACCGGAAAGAAAACTGCAAAAATATTTGTCGGACAAGTGCTTAACATTTCAGAAGATGAATTGAAAATTAAATTTTCTCGAAGAATTGCAGATTCCAAATTTAAATGGCCTCCAACTGAGGATGTTGCTACCATCAATATAACTCAAGTTGAAATGATCCTTCGACCACCATTTATAACGACAAAAAATGATCATATTACTAGCTTTGTTTTTTCAATTGGTTTTGAAGGAGTTTATGTATCATAATTTATCATTCTGTAAAATATTTGCGCAAAAATAAAGCGAAAAAAATTACTTTTGTAGGTGTTTTTCCGTACTGGGTCAAGTATCCCTTCACCATGGCTCAAGTATCCCTCTCCTGAATAGATAAGGCTACGCGTTGTTATTGTGTTTAAATTATATTCTTTCATTTGTTATCTTATATATTTTTGACGGCGGCCTGGGGACGATTCAGTAATGCCTCTGATCTCTCATGGTTCCATATCATCAACGGAGATTTTCCTTTCCCTTTGGCAGTCCTGTCTTGGTCCATGGTTGGGCTTTTAGCATAGTTGTTACACCCTGCTAGGTGAGGCTTGTTGTGCTTAAGCCATTTGGTAGGCCTCCCCCACTTAGCTTAAACTAAAACTGAAATAAAACAAAATTAAAAAAAATCAACAAATTTATTTTTTGTAAAAATATATAAAATAAATTCCTTTTAAACGTCTCTCTATTTGGCACTCTTAGAAAGCGATGCTCGGAGCAGCCGCCCTCCCCCCTTGCCCCTCCCCTTGGTTACACCACTGACTACAATTCAGTTTAAATTTTCGAGCTTTCTAAGCATTTTTTTTTATAAATTATAAGAATCTTTCCTAAAATCTCCTCAGAATATGGCTTTTAAAAATAAGTTTCAGGTTACGATTATTAACTTCTCGCACATGATGGCATATTTGTAACTGTCAAGTACTAAGAATTTGCTTAAAATGATCAATTTCTTGAATGATTATTTGCATTTATAAGAAAGTTGGTAATTTTTAAGTTCCTTGGTATTTAAATAAAATATGAATGTCAATGAAAAATCTGTAAATATAAAATCTGAATATTGTATTTTTTTAAATATCAATGCAATGGTTTTGTTCGAATGAAAATGACTTTAGAAAATCAGAAAAATAGCCATTTTGGGTTTAAGAATAGCCTTCAATATAAAAGTAATTTATTAAAAAAAATGTTTCCCCTACCTTCAAGGGAAAAAAAAATATGCAGGCATAAATCCAGAGAGCTAGATTCGCTCTTGGGTTGGCCCGTTTCGAAATGCGCGGACCCAGGTTCAAATCCAAGAGGATCCACGGAATAACATAAGATATATATACAAAAAAAGATACTACTCTGTTATCCCGTCAACCAATTTCGCCAAATTATATAAATCGCCAAACTAATGGCCAAGTTATACATATTTATATAATTTTTATTTTTAATAACGAAAAAACAAATAATTAGTAGAATATTAATAAAAATATTAATAAAAATTCGAAATAAAAATCACTTAATTGCATTTTAGCCACGTGAATCGCATTTAATGTCATTGAATATTAGAGTCCTCTGGCGGGAGACTTCATACATTAATCTCAAATAAATGGGCCTATAGATCTAGTGGGCCATGGTTACGCACAGATATGTTTGGCCTTTATAATATAGATGCAAAATCGAGATTGTATTGAGAAGCTGTTGCCATTCGCAAAATGACGTATGCGTTACGCACAGATACGTTTGTCCTTTATAATATAGATAGTTTGGCGATAATTTTTTGGTCGACGGGATAACCTAGTAGTACCATTGTTCACAATTTTGCTTCAGTTAATAGTAAATAAAAATGTATTTATTTAGAAATCTTCCATATTCCTTCCTGTGACATCTAATAACAATGTTTCTTAAAACAGCAACCGCATAAAGCATAATCTGTGGCTAATAATTCGAAATAAATAAATCCCATTCATAATTCGCGGTATCCTTCTGAAAGATAAACTAGAATAGAGCCGAAATTTAAATAACTATAATACTTTAGAAATACTCAATTTAATTCAATGTAAATTTCCCAAGGCAATTAAAATAAACTATGAAAAAAAAGGAAAATGGTTCATTAAACCGTCTTATTCTTCTTCTTCAACGAACAGAATTTTAAAGATACCATTGAAATTTATTTGGATAAGAATCGAAAACTAATTAATTTTGCTTTAAAGAGCCAAAGTTTTATGAGATGCATATCGTTATTAAATATTATTACGAAAAGTCTTTTTAATTCCTGATTAATGAATATGTTGCAGACAGTTGTAGCAAACTAGTACAATGTCAAATAAACTCTTAATTAAAGAGCTATTAAATATATAGATTTCAATTTATTGTATCTGAGTCTTATGAAAAATGTGCAAAATTCAAACTTAAGTATTGCACTTTATACGCTTACAATTTATATGTATGTGTGTATTTACTTTTCTGTGATAATAAAATAACTGGAAACATACAATGCAGTTTAAGTAGTGCAAATTTTTAAATAGTAAATAATTAATTAGTAAATAAAAATTAATAAATAGTAAATAATTAATAATTTGTAAAAAATATGGAACTTAAAACATTTAACATTAAATTAGCACTATAAAAATGATTTTTCAAAATTATAATCTACGAATACACATCATAATTGATCATCATTTCAATATTTATCAGGTATTTTTCAAGGAAAATGAAAGTGCATGATTACTTTTTAAAACAGCCATGTGTACTATAGTAAGCAATATACAGAGAAAATTTAGGGTATTATGAAATGTTGTTTTATTTTTATTTTTAAATCAACATAAAAGATTTGAGATACATTAAAAGTTACTAAAAAACAAACTGACAATTTCTGCTATTTTTTTTTTTTTTTAAGTGAAAGAGAAAAAAATGTGTATCAATATTTAGCTTTTTAAAGAAAATTAAGCTTTTCAGGTAATAGTAACCAGTCTGATAATATAGAATAGTGTTATTGCAAGAAAAACCACAATCTAAAAGAATATTCAAAATTATGTAATTAGTAAACTATAGTACATTCACTATAAATCATCAGATTCTTTAGAAAATTGATTTAATTTTCAAACTTTCAAGCGATCTTGACGCACGCCATCTTGAAAAACAACAGGCTTTATATCGTTCTCACGCCTGTTCTAGGAAACTCAAAAATCATGATACATCCGCTAGAATAGAACACCATAACATGCTTTCTGAGTAGTCCTGAATAAAGATATAAAAAAAAAAATCAGAAAATTACCAGAAGGCGATAAAAAATATAATTTCGAAAATAAACAAAAACTTCTTCCAAAATTTCTTTTATTATAACAGTTTTGTTTATCATATCCAATCAAAATTAGAAAATATTTACATTCACTCCTAGTATTAAGCACGTCTTCCTTTAGAACCCAAATTTTCGCAAAATATTTACTATTTTTCATACTTTGTCTAGTTAATCGATATCAAACGAACAAAAATACCAATTTAATTTTGACATATGTTTATTTTGAGGATATAAGGTTTTATAAAATAAAACATTAGAATAAATTTCGTAGTTATATTCATTCAAGCGAGAAAATAAATGCGTTCATTTAACATTTTGTAAGGCCAAACCGTGTAGAGTGACATAGATTTGAGAATTCTAATTTTTTCAATATTTTTTTTCTTTTAATAATTTATGTTATTTTATTTTTAAAAAATGGAATATGTAAAGGAATCTGGGTTTTAAGAAGGAAATATAAAACAAATAAATACCAATCTTCTTAATTTTCTAAAGTATATAGGTATTGCGCTGTGAAACATAATTTTTTTTTTTTTTTTTTTTTTTTTTTTTTGTTTGTTTCCAGAATTGATAGTATAATTAGCTGTTGTTGTTGTCGAAACAAATTATAAAGATCCGTGTTGACAAAGTTATAGTTCTAATAAATTTTATCATTTATTCTCTGGCTTTTCTTTTCTAAAGATTCCGTGATTGTTTTATTGCTTTTTAAAAGTTTGGAAGCATACTCGACAAAAAGAACAACAAAATAAATTCTGCTAAGGATCGATGATAAACATGTCAGAAATTCTTCTTAGTTATACCATAGTTCTTGCAGTGGGACAATGGTTCCCCGTTTCAAAAAGCTGACAAAAAAACCGAAAGTTGTCACATAAATTATAAAATGACAGACATTCGTACAGACCAAATACTAAGCCAAAAGCAACAAATTATAAATTTGAACATTTAAAAAAAACTGTGATACCTTTATTCCTCTGGAAATATTTCGAACACACTCAACAAAAGTAATTCTTCTCAGGGGAGGTGATAAACATAAAAGACACTTTTTGTACTACGGTAGCATTTTATCGTGTAACAAAAGACTAATAACAATAAGTTAAAAGTGATATCCCAATCTGTTGCGCTTCTGCATATGAACATGAAGCTGCGCACAGACCTCCATACTTTCAGTTGATTTAAAAAAGCAATAAATCTATTAACCAAATATATAGCAACCTCTTTAAATGATTTTTGAGGAACGAAGCCTATCGAATTGACAAAAGAAGGGGAAGTTCTTAGTGCAATTATCTCCCCCATCTTCAGTCGTAAAGCTGTCAACTGATTTCTCGTTCGATTTCCTTCTTGAAGTTCAAATTCAGTGCACTGAAAAAGCAATTATACATCAAACGCCCCGCCTCGAAAGATCAGAGACAGAGACGCCTGACCACAAGAAGTAGTCAAATGTGTTTGGTGCTTAAGGCTGCGCACAGACCTCTATACCTTCAGTTGAACTAAAAAAGCAATAAATCTAATCTTTGAAGAAGCAGTGTTTCCGACTACTGGTGGGACGAGAACAAAAGGTTGCTAGTTTTGGAACCTCTTTAAATAATTTTTGAAGAAAGAAGCCAATCGAATTGACAAAAGAAGGGAAAGTTTATCTTCCCCATAGTCAGTTGTAAAGCTATCAACTGTTTTCGCGTTCGATTTCTCTCTTGCAGTTCAAGTTCAGTGCACTGAAAAAGCAATTATACATCAAACACGCCAACTCGAAAGATCAAAGACAGCGACGACTGATCACAAGAAATAGTCAAATGTGTTTGGACCTTAAAAAATATGCGATTCTTCTGTTTTTTTCTGTTCTATGCACATACTTTCAACATAAAAGCTTTCGTACACTGTAAAAATAATTCATGAGGTTAGTAAAATTTTTTTAGTAAATTTCTATTCCACAGAATTTTTTAGTAACCATTACTCACAGTACAAATAGCAACCATTCCAATTTTTTTTTTGCAAGTGAAACAAACATTTCTTTTGTAAACTGAACAAAAGAATTTTTTGTTTAACTAACTTAAAACTTTTTAGTTTGAGAACCATGCAAATTTTAGTAACAGCTCCAAAATTATTTTTAGTAACCATTACTCACAGATTCTTAGTAACTATTCGAAACGGACTTTTAGAAAGAGAAACAAACATTTATTTTGTAAATTGTATAAATGAATTTTTCGTATAACTAACTTAAAGCTTTTTAGCGCGAACCACCAAATGAGTTTTGTTGTTGTCGTGTACCCGAAGTTCAGGAGCTTTCTTTGATCTGTATCCAGCAGGTAAGAAGACGGATTTCTGCAGCGGAAGATTTTCGGAAAAGCCTCAATAGATGGCAGCACCAAACATTGCCTTCTGCTCATTTTTGATATACTTCTGAAGGGGAGGGAAAGTCCAGAGATCATTACTCATGGTAACTGATATGACAAGATTTTCATAACCCCTTCATTTAACGAGTACTTACACTGCATACACTGGGTGCTTCTGTGGTGGTTTCGAGCATCGAACCCAGGACCTTTCAGCCTGGAGTTCGGTGCTATGACCACTAGGCTATCACGGCCGCATATTTCAGATGTGTATATTGCTGGGACGATTACTGTTTCTAAACCAATAGGAGACCGTCATTATCACGGTCAAGTACACGCCCACACAGTTTGATTGACAGGAACTCGTGGACAATTGATCGTGTGTGTTTATTATTTATTTGTACTCGGATTGTTTGAATTTGTACTCGGTAATTAAAAATTAAAGGTACGAAAGAATTTTTTTTTTTTTTTTTTTTTTTTCAAAATGACTGAATTTTATTTACTTCAATTAGAAATTATACTTCCTCTGATCCTGAAATAAATAAATAAATAAATGAAAATTAAAGTAAGAATTTTGCTTATACGGATATTTTCGCAGAATACTTTTTTTCCCATTTGTTTAATATATATATAAATCATTTTGGAACGATATTTAGAATATTAAAAGGGTTTGAAATATTTTTTTTAAATGTCTTATTTATTAATAAAAGACAGCCTCCAATAATAATAATAATAAAAAAATCACCAACGGACTCTCGGCCCGCGATGGACTCGAACCCATATCCTCCGGTTTCAAGCTCGACGCTCTAACCATTCAGCCAGTCAGCTCACTTTCATCCGCAACAGATTATCGTTATAATTAGCACCGTCAATTGTCCACGAGTTCCTGTCATTCAAACTGTGTGGGCGTGTACTTGACCGTGATAATGACGGTCTCCTATTGGTTTAGAAACAGCAATCGTCCCAGCAATATACACATCTGAAATATGCATCACGGCCACAGCGAGTGAGTTTTAGTAATAGCTATTAAAAATATAAAACTATTAACTCTATTCGTTCCTAGCTTTTTACGAGTAATTCTTACAGATTTTCTCGTAACTGAGTAAGATTACAAAAAAAAAATTTGTAATTGCAAAGATCACTGAGAGAAATTAAATTTTTTTAGTACATCGACCCTTTTTTTACAGTGTACTTTAAGCAATAATTTAATCCCATTTATTTTCAATAAATTCTTAATATTTCCTGACACTACTAAGAATATTGTAATCATATTTTCGAAATGTTTTTGTAAAATCATAGATTTATCATCTGCAAGCTCTATTTATTATAAACCATAGTCTTTCTATCGCAATATTGATAAATTAATCATCTAACTGTGAAAATGCTGCAGTCGATTAGAACACAGAATCAGCTCCTGAAATATTTATTTAAATTTTAAAATATGTCAAACCAATATGCAACATAAAACAATATCACATATTTAAAGCATTTTTTGCGTTATAATAAAAACTTCATAATACTTCCTGTATAAGGCTGTATTTCTTGATTATGATCAAGAAATACAGCCTAGCTTGAAAATCATATAAAAACACTCTTATGTTAATACCCCTTTATAAATTCATTCAAATCTATGACCAATGTATCCTAACTAACTTTAGTCAAGAAATTATGTTGAAGAATTTATGTCTTAATATTAAATATGCTACTTTTATAATGAAAATGACTACAATATAATATCAGTATTATTGAGCTATAGATATTTTATGAGAAATAGCTAAAAAAAAATGTTGGAAATAGTCAGTTTGATAAGAAATTATTCTACTAATATTGACATTTCATTATAAAATTTGCAATAATATGCAGACATTTCTTCACTTTTGTTTAAAACAAGATTAAAATTGTTTGTTGTAAATTTTAAGACTATAAGCATATTAATATTAGCGAAACATTATTCAAAACTTAATCAGTAATTTACCAGTATGTATTGCGTTTGATTGTATTAAATTTTCTCAGTGCCTTAAAAGCTAATTTTAATATCCCATTCATTCTAAGAGAGTTAATAATCTTAACTTAATTCATGGAATGGTTTAACCTGCATTAGGCTTGTTCCCTCTATGTGTTTAAGAGCGTTTTCAAAATGTTATTAAGTCAGATCTTAGGTCAAACTGTTTACACTTGACCACCTTGCTTTAAAGGTAAGTTACTTAAATTTAATACGGGGTATTATGCACATTAAAATGAATGCCCATATTGCTAAAGGTATTTTAGTACTAATAAATAATAATATTAGATAATTAATAGTACATAGAACTGTCTAAGTTGTAATATTGTATGTGTCATAATGATATGAAATTTGGATGACACAGATCTTTAAAGACAGATTTATCGAAAATTCGTTTTAACTTTCGGCAAAAATCTTGTGTGAAAATGTGACCGAATCGAAATTATCTGTATTCTAAAAATCTCATTTCTTTCTTTGGAAAAATGTCAAAATTACTCATTGATTTGAGCTCTATCGTCTCAAATGAGACATTATTTATGTATCGCTGTGAATATACTCTTTACAATTATGAAATACGACTGACTCAAGATGTGCACGAAAACTATAAAGCAAGTAATAAATATACGAATAAACTTTCAAGATGTTTTTCGCGTGGTTATTAAAAGCTGCAGATCTAAAAGTAATAGAAAATTTATGCATATAAAAGGCGATTTTTCAACTATTTTATGAAAAATTTACAGTATAACAATTAATGACTAAAAAAATTATTATCAAATTAAATCGTGGTATGTATGCCTGAAAACCTGTTTTATTGGATGACATTCATATTAAGAAAATCATTTTGTACTGTTAATGAATTAATTACATTTTATTTTATATGAAAATAAAAAGTTTTGGTCAGAGGCACAGAGAGTCAACTTTGGCTACACGTATAATTACATGCATAATTAATTCATAATTTTATATTTATTTATAAATATATTAATTGCTTTAATTTTTTTAATATTTTCGCTTTTATTTTCGGCTTAAAACAGGAAGAATATTGAAATTTGATTTCGTTCTTAAAAAAACTCATTCACTCGATCTTTACCTTTAAGTACTACTCTAAAGTTTCTTAGAAAAAATAGCACAAAAACTGTTTAGTGTAAATTCTTCCTGCAGGCTTAACCGCTGTAACGGTAGTGTGGTAATTACTTAGAAAACATTTATTAATAAGTAATTGGTTAAACCGGCATTATGTATTAATGAATTTGAATATCCCGTTATTTAAAAAAATAACAGTAATAAATAAGGCACTTTGTTGTATAAACCATCCATTTATGTAAGATAAAGCTTAAAATGGTAGTATGATATATGAAAGAATACTAAAACACTCATATGTACGACCCATATTTGATAATCCCATCGAATCCCATGTGAAAATTAACTGTTCTTCTTTTCTCCTCGGCAATGGGTACAGTGGAAAGTTCTTTCTCCTATTATTTTTAATTTTTTCAAATACACATAAAAAAGTCCTATGAAATCGGGTTTAAATCGAAATACTTTGATTTTGACATGTAATGCATTTCAATACTTTTTATCAGTGCCAAAAATTCTAACGCAGAACAGATAACGGAAACATTAATGTTTGCTAACAAGGATCGTCTCCTAAAATCTCACACTCAAAATATTTTGAAAATTTTTTTCTAGTGGAACTACTCATGCACGTTATAAAAAATCAGCGAAATTTATCTGCATAATCTTATTACAAAATATGTAAAAAGAAAGAAAGACAAAAAAAGATACTTTCGAGCATTTGATGCTATTTATTAAGAAATACTTTTTTCTCAGCCAAATGCAACCTATTTGTATGAATTTGGAAATTACTTGTTATATGAGTGTTTAAATGTATTTTAATCAAATAATTTACACTTAAACGATGAATATTTTACAATCATTTTTATAACTTTGTATTATGCTAATAAACAAGTAAATCAAGTGACTTTGCACGCATAATAGTTGAAATATGTCAAGTGGTATTTGTATGTCTAATTTTTAATTAAAATGATTTACACTTTAAACAATAATTTAAAAAAATAATAATTAAGCCACAGTTTCACTAAACTTCCTTATTATACTGCATTAGGCAGAAATGTAACTTCTTAAATCTGAAAATATGACTAAGAATACGCACAATCGTTAAATAATTATTACTAAGATTAATCAAGTTATTTACAAAACAATTCTCAGTAATATTACAGTTTACAACATTAAATTCATTAACGATTTTAACATTAAATTTGAGCTCTTTACTGAACTCATCACTTGTTTGTAGTATGGTTATTGAACGTTGAGGATAATCATTGTTCTGAAGAAATAAAGGTCCCTTCATTCCCACCTTCGAAGCCACCACAATTCACAGTTTGCAAGTTTGTCAGGATCCATACCTCTGGAAAGTTTGTCAGCAGGATTTTCTTCTGGGCAAACATGATGCCATTGTTCAGCACTAGAGTTTTCTTGAATGTTAGCCACTCGGTTTTGAACAAATTGCTTAAGGTCAATAAGTTATTTTTGAATTCATTCTTACACAATCATTGAATCTGTCCAAAGGAAAACGTTAGTCACTATTACTTTCATCGATGATAATACTCTGTTTACCAGTTTGGTTAGCAACACTGCTGCACATAACTCCAGTCTTGGAATAGTTAGACTCTTTATCGGTGTAACGCCCGACTTGCTAGCGATGAAGTTCACCATCACATTTCCTAAAGAATCACTGGATTTGCAATAAACTGCTGCCCCATAGCAACGTTCTGAGGCGTCTGCAAACTCGTGTATTTCTATAATTTCTGGGTTTTCAATTATAATACGCCTATTTATTTTTATACATTGTATTATTTTTATTAATTTATTATAAAGTTACACATTTACAAAGTATTATTTACACATTTAAACGACATAAGAAATTGATGCCACTCGTGAAACTCTGATTCAGGAAGCTCATCATTCCAGTCAATATTGATTCTCCACAATTTCTGCATTAGTATTTTGGCTTTAGCTATAACTGGACCAAGAAGTCCTAGTGGGTCAAACAGTCTCGCGATTGTTGACAATACTTCTCGCTTGGTGTAGGAATTGCTCAATTCCACCTTAACTCGAAATGTGAAACAATCGTCTCTTGGGTTTCACGAAACCCCTAACGTTTTAGTTTCAATTTCATTTTCAAGATTGTAACCTTCTTCATATGTCAGCGAAAGATTTTTATCACTTGTACACCACTTATGGAGTCTCATACCTGTTTTATGCACAATCGCTATGAGCTGCCGCTGCAATTCTTTGCCTTCCTCAAGCGTAGGAGCACCGCACAAAATATTATCCATGTAAATATTTTCACGAAGAACTGATGCTGCCATAGGATAATTATCTCCTTCATCAATTAATAGTTGGTTGAGAGTTTTCATTGCTAAATAAGGCGCACTAACCGTACCGTATGTAACGGTCTGTAGTTCAAAAAATTTAGGCTCTTCCTCGAAATTATCGTTCCACAAATTTTCTGCAATGGGTGCTGACTAGGATCAATGTTTATCATTCGATACATCATTTGGACATCCGCAGTCAGTGCATAAATATGATCTCGAAAACTAATCATAATGGTAAATAAGTCATTCTGAATGACACCGCCATTATATTGCAATGAGTTAAGTGATGTGCCATTTGTTTTTGTGGCAGAACAGTTGAATACAACACTCAGTTTTGTGGTGGACTTTTCTGGTCTAAATATACAATGATGTGGAGCATAATACACAACGTCAGGTTCTTTTACTTCTTTAACCTGTTTCATATGCCTCAACGTTTCATATTCATTTAAAAAATCTTTATATAATTTTAAGTATTCCTTATCTTTTGATAAGCGAATCCACAGCGATTAGAGTTTTTTAAGAGCAAGCTCCCTAGATTGGCCTAAACACGAAGGATTTTCCTTTGAAGGCATTCTCTCCACGTATCTCCCTTCCTCATTTCTCCAATGCGTACGCGCAAAATGCTGCTCACATATCTCAAATTCTTTACTTTTTACAACTCTACTTCGACGTTTTCAATTTCCCAAAACTTTTTTAATGTTTGGTTTAAATCTTCCTTCCGAATTAGCCCACAATGAACTCGTACATCACTTTCCTGCTCTATGCACCCACTAGCCACATACCCAAATACGGTATTTTGCAAAAGTAAATTTGATCTCTGAGAATATATTTGTCCCGGTCTTAATAGCTCATAAAATATTTCTGCTCCCAACGACATATCAATTCTATCAGGGAAATTAAATCTATAATCTGCTAACATAGTTAAAACTGGTATTTCAACATTTATGTTAACCACTTGTTGCGGAATTAAATCTGTAATTTTCCTTACTACTAGCATAATCAATTCTCTTTCAAAACTTTTATCTCTATTAGCGATTTTTGTTTTTACGCAGCCTTTTATTCTCATAGAAGTGTCATCCAAACACGAAATTAAAGTATTTGTTTTATTAATTCTAAGCTGCAATCGATTAGCACATTGTGAAGAAATCAAACAGGCTTGTGAACCGGCATCTAGTAAGCATCTAACTTCCTGTCATTCCGAAAATTTATCTTTAATGAGGATACGTGCCGTACTTAATAAAACGGATTTTGTTTTATTTTTTCACAAAACTAGAGGCAACAGTCTGATTCAGAAGGTTGGAAAAGATTTCCTCGGGTTGTGATTTTTTTATTCCTGCAGCCGATTGAAACACATGACCAACATTTGTATTTTGATTATTTAATTCCCTTTCGTCTCTAGGAAAATGCATTAGGTCAGAATGCGGTAGTTTACATCTAGGACAGTTTTTAGATTTACATTTCGGTACGCAACAATTATAATTTAAACATTTGAAATATGCTTTATTTAATTTCACAACTGGACAGTTTTTTGAATAGCGGACAAGAATGTAAACCATGATACTCATTAGATTTACACAAGACACATTTCACATTTTTTGTTTCCGAAAAAAATATATTTGAAACGCTCCTTTGAGGCCGATTTTGAAATTCATTTGTCGCTGTACATTTATTTTCATTTATCTTTTATTATATACGTTTATTTTCTCGAATGCACATTTGATTCACCTTTAGATTTTTTTTAATCGACAAAAAAATATCGCATTCTCTTCCTAGTTGCTGTGGTTTAAAATATGACTCTGCTTGTTTAATTGCGATATGATTTATTAATTCGCGATCTAAAGAACTGAAAATTTTATCTGAAACAATCAGATCGCATAATGATTTAAAATAATTTACTTCACGTAGATTACAGTAATACTGAAAATTTGAACTCAGCCTAGCTGCAAATTGAACGTAACTTTCCAATGGTAATTGTTGCGCGCTCTTGAAATTGTTTAAATATTCTTGTGCAGTAGGTTTAAGACTATATTTTTCAATTTATCATAACTAATCAACTCTTCCTCTGATAAATAGATCATTAAATTGCTCGCTTTTTCCCCGAGAATATTTAACAGAATTTCTGCCATAAACTCTTCAGGTACATTTTTAGTTCGAAACGTTTTCTCAAGAGATTGGAAAAAAAAGATTAAATGACTCAGCTCTCAATTGTAAAGGAATAGTTAAAGTTTTAATACTTTTAATAAAACTTTCCAAGTTATTTTCCCTATTTCCATTTCCGATTTTTCCGTTACGGACGGCAAATTTTCCCGAGATTCTTTACGCAATTTGGCTATTTCTAATTCTTTCTCTAACTGAGCTAATTTAATTTTTTCAAATTCAGAATTTTTGGTTGGTTCTTTACGAATATTTGCTAATTCTAACTCCGTTTCTAATTGCGCTAATTTAATTTTTTCTAATTCTAATTTTGTTTTCTCAGTTTCCTTTCGCGATTTATACTCCTCAACAACCGAATTAACGATGCTTTTTAATAACTTCTCATTTGAGTAATATTCACTATTCTCTATAATATTTCTTAAATCAATAATTTTTTTTTCTTTCAGAAGCAGTTAATCCCAATTCCTCAATCACGAGCTTAAGCTCGTCTTTATTTAAATTGTCAATAACAAACATAACTTAGTCAAAATCAAATTAGAAAATTGCTCTTACCTTACTCAAATCGCTGCGAAAATCCCGAAGTAGACTCATTCTAACTCTTAAATTTATCTTCTTAGACACAACACTTCACTTATTTCAGCACGATATTACTATTCGAAGACTCTCATGTTGAACGTTGCACAGATCTTTAATAGAACTCTTAATATAGCATCAGCACATAGTTCAAATTCGATGATTATTCCCTCACATAAATAATTATTTTCACCTCCCGGCTCTTCGGTCCATGTAAATTAAATGCATACACTACACAATTAATCCATAGGCACTGGTTATATTTAAATCACTTTATTAAAAAAGAATAACTCACTAGCAGCTCACTGCCAAATTATCGTCTGCACATTTATCAAACACAACTTTGAAATAAAAACAGAAAAAATACTTCACTTCACTTCAGTTTCTGGGCACTGAGATTTAAATTATAGGTGGCCCGGTATCGTCTGCCTACATAGAACAAGTAGAATTCGGAATTTTGAACGCTTTTAGAACACTTTTCGAGAATTTTTACCACTCTTAAACTTCGAATTCTTTTTTAAATGTTTTTTGGGATAAATTATATCTTATTTGTAACTACAATTTTATGTTTTTAGTCCTTTCAGTAATACAAAAATCGGATTTTTAGAACTTTTTTTGCTTCTGCATCCCCTTTGGTTTAGTGGCATCGTGATAAGACATAACCCATGTTGGAATTGGGACTAACACTCTTATTTTGATACCTTTATTTCAGCATACCATTAGTTCGACAGTTCAAGATATTACCGCCTACAAACAAACTTTATTTCTTTATAATATTAGTATAAATATATGCAAGTTGCATATCTCAGCAACTATTTAGTTTCACATGTTTCCACTTACTGAGTAAGTTTTATGTGTATTTTAAAAATAAATAATTAGTAAATCACGCAATATTCAGTGATCTTAAAAAAATGTAATTTTTCGAGTAATACAATTTCTGTATTATTAAATTTTTACACAACTTTTTCCTAGTTCAGACAATAAGGCAGACAATAATACCTTATTATCTGCCTTATTAGCAAAGTGATGATTGAATTGCAAAGTAATTTGTCGATAAAAATATCCAAAAAGAAAGGTCTAACTCCAAAAAGACGATTTTTCCCTTTCTAAATTATTCTAAGTTAAAAAAATAATTTTAAAATAAATTTTCTTCTTTAATATATCTAATAAGATTTTTAAAGAATTCTAAAAGAATGTCTTTTGACTTACAAATTTTAACAAAGATAAAAATATTTCTAAGTAACGACATGAAAATTCCTCTGGGGAATTAGATATAAGATAAGGGAAATGTCTGTAAAATGATGACTACACAACTTAATCAAATGCATTCATCAGAGAACTAGTTTAACACGTTCGCTTCCGCTTACTTGAATATGTGATGATAGTTAATGCCGCACTGGAGAAGTGGGTTTTTCCCAGAAGCCGATTTACTTTTTATAACAAAGAATCAGTGAAAGATTTTCCCGCGCCAGCGCGTGACTGGCTATTGAGACATCACCCAACATCACGCGCTGGCATGTGAGTTGCCGCTTAACGATGGCGCCATACCACGCGCTGGCACGTGATCCGCAGCGAATGTGTTAAATTTACACAATCTCTCTTTTTTATGTATTTTTGCGGAGGATTTTTAACAGCGTGTCATTAAATATTTTGATTCCTTAGTAAATAAATCGTTTTTCCACGTTGTCTCTCGGTATTAAATGACTACATTCTTAATTTCAAACAGTTTTAATCAATTTAAATTTTACTCAAAAACCATATAATGCGATCATTAAATTTCATTATGTATACATAATATGTATAAGTACATATGAGAAAAGTGTAGCTATATAATTCTATTTATTTGCGATAAATTCACTTAAACTAGTTCAGTATGAAGAAAAGAAATTATTTTTTCATAAGCTAAAATTGCTGTCTTTTATCACCAGTTTAAAATGTTCTTTTTTTTTTATATATAATAAAAAACCTCAATTTTATCAACATGAAATTTCTGACAATTTTATGTGAGCTTTTTGAAATTTCTGAATATTCAACATATTTAATATCGAAAGTATTAAATATCTTTACTCTGTAGATATTTCCTGTAATCCATCCAAATACCATTTCACAATTTATGTATACCATATAATTCGTTACATTTATCGACATGCATAATTTCGCAATAGTTTAACATTAAGTTCGAAAATTTCCATCAGATTATAATTGGGATATGTCAAAGGATTTCTATCATTGTTTGATTTTAATAATTTAATTCATTGCTCGAGAATAATTCGAAATGCACTATTAATTTAAAAAATGCAGTATATAAAAAACATATGCAGTATATTAATTTAAAAATGCAGTATATAAAAAACATAAAAAGTAGAAAAAGGTAAAAAATTGAAATTAAAAAAATGTCAAGATCGTTACTTTTAGATGAAACCTTATTTTTCTATTTGTTCCAATTGTAAAATAGCCACAGTTTCAAAAGAAAGTTAAAAATATTTTTAATTAGTTTGAAATTATTTTCTGACGAAGAGATCAGAAAGTGAATATAGTAATATTCTATCATACATTTATTTCCGTTATATACTAAGTTTTGGAATAATCAAATATTAATAAAAGCAAATTCTGTTCTGTAATCATTATTCATAAAACATACAATATATAGATTAGAAAAAATTGCAGATATTTATTTATTGTTTGTTTTTATTAACCGGTAAATAAATTATTTCATACTAGCTGACCTGCCCGGTGTTGCCCGGGCCCGTGATGTTATTCAGTTTTCAAATGTGTTATTTGTTTTCTAAATGTCCCTAATGTTTTCTAATGTGTTCTTAAATTAAACTCAAATTTCTATGATTTTATATCTTTAAGTAAATTTTGTCAAAATTTATATTTTTAAATGGAAAAATCGCGAAAAGATATTGAATTGAAAGCACATGCTGTTTGTATTTTATTTTCTATGTAATTTGATTTTTTGGAAACTATGCGTACCGAAAGCGAACGAAACCGCGACCAAACACTTAGGTTTTTAATGAATTCGTAAACTTTTTCGCACATTTTATTTTGTAAAAAAATAATTCTATCCATACCAAAATTTTTGTAAGTAATGTAAATCTGGTTTATTCAAAGGCTCTAAAAAGATTGTTCTAAAATACGGACTTTTAGTTACTTTAAGCGTAGCAAAAATGTATTCTCCATGACCCGGGATGTGATTTGTGTTTGTCGGTGTATTTGAAAGGTGAATTTGAAAGTAACACCATACATTATAAGAATGTTTTAGCTTTAAGAAAATATTTTTGGTTTGTCAGGACGTATAGAATTGCGCCATGCAAAGACAAAACCGCAATGAAACGATCTGGTTTTTATTGATTTCGTCAAATTTTCGCACTTTTTATTTTGTAAAAAAAATATTTCAACTCGTACGAACGTTTCAAAAATTTTTAAGAGGGTGTAAATTTGGTCTATTGAGATGCTCTTAAAAGATTGTTCTGAAATATCTACGCTTTGACACTTTTAGCGTAGAAGAAATATTCTATCCGTGAGTCGCAAAGTGACCTTCTTTTGCCGGTGTATTTGAAAGGGTTAAATCTCATATTTTTAAAAACTGATTGCATCATAGATTATAAGAATGTTTTTAAGCTTTAAGAATATGTTTTTGTTTGCCGGTACCTATAGGATTGCGCTTTGCTAAGTCAAAACCACAATGAAAATATTCTGTTTTTTATTGATTTCATAAAATTTTTCGCACGTTTTATTTTGTAAAAAATATTTCTATCCATCCGAACGTTTCGAATTTTTTGTAGGGAGTATAAATTTAGTCTATTGAGAAGATTTTAAAAGATTGAGTTGAAATATGTACATTAAGATAATTTTAGCATAGAAAAAATATCCTCTCTCCGAGTCGGAAAATGACCTTCTTTTGCTAGTGTATTTGAAAGGGTTAAAATCCAAATTTTTAAAAACCAATTACACCATTAGTTAGAAGAAAGTTTCATCTTTAAGATCTTTTATTTGGTTTGTTTATATCTTAAAAATTACGCCTTGGAAGAACACTGACAAAAGGGTGAAAAATAGTTTTGGGAGAAACGACTCTTTTCAAATATTTCTTTTTAAAGGGTTAGCAGCAACATTATTTCGGATTGATTATAGCATTTGAGACCTAAAAGTACGATCTTTCGAAATATGTCTTTTAAGTTAAACATCCTCGACTAGTTTGGTTGACTTGGAATTAAACAAAGTGATCCAAAAACAGAAATAAACGCCGAAAAATGCTTCTTCTTTCGTTTAGGTGCGTAAATGAGTTTGTGCGCATCTGCAAAAGATTTTTTCCTTTGAACATTAAACAATTACTTTTTGATGAAAGTGAGCTCCACTTCGTAATTAATATATCTGAAATTAACCAAAAAATTAAAATTCTAAGCTTCAGTTACATCAGAAGAGATATTAGGCTACTCTCATAAAAATTTTGAGCCTCGTACGTGCCATAGATTTTTCTAGCCATCACAGACACACACACACAGACAGACAGAGCGATTTGTTATTTTATTAGTATAGATTTCATATTTATTTACTTATAACTCATAGCAAATGCATTCCCACTGTCAATTAAAAAAAAAAAAGAAAAATAAATCTTCAAACATAAGTCCAATGTATGAAAAAAAGTATAATAATAAAAAACCTTCACTCACCAACATTACTCATACCATATAGACTGTAAAAAAAGGGAGGTGTTATAAATACATTGAAAAAATACATACTAACAGTAAATAGATTTCAATTCAAAATAAAAATAATGTATTAAGATATATTATATAAATACAAATGTCTGTCAAAATACCGTTATTTATCAGTTTTCAATCTCCTTTCGAAAAAAAAGAAAGAGATGAGGACGACTTAAGTAAAGCCTCTTTATAAGATTAAACTTTGAACAATGGAAAAAAAAGGAGCAAAGAAGGGAGTCTTTATACTTTTCTTTCTATAAATCCGAGCTTCGAACAATATTAACTAACTTGTTCATGTCTCGCATTAAACTATTAAAATTAAAGGGACATGATAAAAACAATAGCTCGAAAATTGATGCGAACATTGTTGTGTTCTAAAATATGTATAAAATATACAGAATACAACAATCTATCTTAGATTGTTGTGTTAGCCGATTTTTTTGTGCTAAAAGGAGAAATGATCAGTTGCAATATTGTAGATCATTCATGTCGTTACGCATAATTTTTTATCTAGAGGCTTTGACTTTACTACTGTAATTTTGTCTTTGATAAAGTTCCATCTAAAGAGCCTGATACTCACAAAGATAAGCTATGTTAAACTTAAGATATTCAGCCTAATTTTGTCATTGAGATAATTAGGTGAATTAATAATTAATTTAGTTATGTGTGTGTTCGAATATTTTTTTTCAGGGATATTATGTGTAATAGTTAATATGGAGACTTTCGTTCACTTATTTCTCATACTAAACGACTTTGATGTATGTATACAGGGTGTTTCGCTACCAGACCGACAAACTCTGAGGGGTGATAAGTAGACATGAAGACAAACATTATTAAATAGGAAACTACGGGGCGCAAGCGTCATCTGTAGGAGCTAGGGGCCATTAAAGTTTAAGGTCCAAAACTTCAAACGATGGTAAAAAATGGAAAAAAGGATCGATTCGTTTGCGGGTTTCGCTAAAATCATTCTTCATATCTCTTATTTTTTTTAAATTTCTTTTAAAGGTTACGTTCAAAAAATGTCGATAGAGGGCGCTTTAGACTTTAGAGTAACGAACAAATACTTTTTACTGTTATTTTGTGCAGGGGGTTGAAATTATTCTACAGTTTAGATTTTAACTTAAATTTTAGGCCCAAAATCGGACACATGGGGATCGGGTAACTAGCGAAAACTAAACTGTGAATCGAGGGAGAGATTTTAAACGCTCATAAATATTGGACAAACTTATTGATTTTGTTGCGGTTTGTGTGTAGGTCATTCCCTTGAGAATTATTTTATTCAAAATGACGTATAGCTTTGGTGTCCTCATTTTTGATAGAGGGCGCTTCCGACATATCTCCGATATTTCAATGCCATTACTCCTGGGTGTTTTACTACCAGACCACCATACTTCCAGGAAGTGTCAGGGATACAAAAACGACTCGAATCACACAGGAATGTAATGTTGAAAATACCTTTTTTGCGGCAACAGAAACAGGCAGAGAAACAGCAACACGTTAATGTGACAGAAAATAGTTTATTTAAAGGCTTTACTATAAAAGGTGTCGAAATTACGACCAGAAAAGTCGGGAATGCTTGACAGCGGCGTCGCACAGAATTCCTCACGCTTTGAAAGATTCCCGGCATCTTTGACAGATTTTTGACAGCTACAGAAATACGAGCTGCGAGGTCTTTCACTGATGGTACGGGCGTAGCTTGCCGGACTACTTCTGGTCGTAATTTCGAACATTTTTTGCAGTGAAACCTTTAAATAAACTTTGTTCTGTCACTTTAACATGTTGCTGTTTCTATGCTTGTTTCTGTTGCTTTTTTTTCTCTGTTTCTTTTAACTATAACTCGCAAAAAAGGCATTTTCAACGTTACATTCCTATGGGATTCCGAGTCGCAATTGCATACCTCACAGTTCCTGGAAACATCGTGGTCTGGTAGTAAAACACCCATGAGTAATGCTATTGAAATGTCGGAGATGTATCAGAAGCGCCCTCTATCAAAAAATGAGCACACCAAAGCTGTACGTTATTTTGAATAAAATAATTCCCAAGGGAATAACCTACACGCAAACCGCAACAAAAGCAATAAGTTTGTCTAATGTTTATGAGAGTTTAAAATTTCCCCCTCGGTTCACAGTTTAATTTTTGCTAGTTACCCGATCCCCAAGTTTCCGATTTTGGGCCTAAAATTTAAGTTAAAATATAAATTGTAGAATAATTTCAACCCCCTGCACAAAATAACAGTAAAAAGTATTTGTTCGTTACTCTAAAGTCTAAAGCGACCTCTATCGACAATGTTTGAACGTAACCTTTAAAAGAAATTTAAAAAAAATTCGGGATATAAGGAATGATTTAGCGAAAATCGCAAACGAATCGACCATTTTTTCCATTTTTTATCATTGTTTGAATTTTTGGACCTTAAACTTTAATATCCCCTAGCTCCTATAGAAGACGTTTGCGCCCCATGATTTCCTATTTAATAATGTTTGTCTACATGTCTACTATCACCCCTCAAAATTTGTCGGTCTGGTAGTGAAACACCCTGTATATATATAGAGAAAGAAAAGGTGTCTCGTAAATACATGGATAGAAACCGATAGGTGGTGCTATATGCAAGCTCTAAACGTCAGCAGGTGTGGATTCCTTATTGCAGATGCTGACTGCATGCGATCAACAAACTTCATTTCATAAATGCCGAGTTGATGATGCCCACTTGTCAATGGCCTGTTTAACGAAGATAGGTGAGCTGCTGTTTGGTTGTATCCGAAAAGATATCTTATCTGGCGTCATTCAAAATAAATGTTCACTTGGGTAAATCATAGTAACATGGATCCTTCATAGTAAATATTGAAGATACCGGGTTGCAACAAACAGCACAAACACCTAGACTGGAAGAGAGTTTGTATACGAAATCCCAGAACCTATGTACTGCGGCTTACACTGTCACCAGAATATTTCGATCACCTGTTCATCGCGTTCTGCAGGACTAAGCTTTACATCACTTTCATCTTCAGAAAGTTAAATTACTGCAGCACCACGTCGTGTCACATTTCCACAACAGAGTTTAGCAGCCCTGATATTTACCAGTTCTGTCATTTTCAGTGACGAAACAACCTTTTCATATGAAGGGGAATTCAAAACGCTCAAAGAACGGATATCGACCACGATTGGCATAACAATGCTTCACTGTTAATGCTTTCGTGTTTATTGTCATAAACAGTTTAGTCGGGTCATACATCTAATGGTCTCGACTGGACACTCGCAAGTATCTCATTTTTATTCAGGAAGTTCTCCCGAAAACACTTATCGATGTCCTCGCACATATTCAACGAAAAACCTGGTTTTAATATGGTCGGTCACCATCTCATTATACAAGGTGCTTAAGTACCATTTGGATCGGACATTTGAAATATTTGGATTGGTCTTGTCTGTCCCTTCGCATGCTCTTCACCCGGATCCCCATATTTATCTTCTAAAGATTGTTTTATTTGGGGTTTCTTGAACAGCATTATGTACGACAAGGCAATAAATTTTTAAATGGACATGGTGAATATACATTCCTGCTGCTTCGATCCTTAAAAACACCAAGTATCTTCAAAAGAGTTCGGAAATCTATGTCGTGCAGTTCTTATGCATCCATGCATGCTTAATAGGTGCAATTTCGGATATCTTCTGTCATACTCTTAAATCATACATTTACCTTTTTGTTGCATAATAAAGCGTTTTACGCTGCTTTCTGTAATGTCGCTTTAGTATGTCTTTACGTCATTTTAACACTTGAGAGTGACGTTTCCGTCCATGTTTTATATAATTACATTTCCTAACGATGTTCTGTTTGTATTAAAACAGTCTGCACACACACACACACACACACACACACACACACACACACACACACACACACACACACACATATATATATATATACATATATAAACTGTTCCTATACCATCATAGACATATATTTCTAATTGCAAATATATTTTTAATGAAGTATAAAGGTATTTTAAAAGTCGTTTGGATCATTAAAAACTTTTCTTAAAAAGTTACGAAACTTATATTTTTAAGCTGTTTCCTGTTGCTAAAGGGATAATTAATAAAAATTTCCTGTTACACTAAAAATTACAACAAAAAAAAAATTCGTATTAACTTGACACTAAAATTGAACGAGTTATGAAACTTTGAATCGCATAACTTTCACCTTTTTTTTTTGCATCTGAACATAGATGAGTTGGTCTTTACTTTGCGGAATTGTCAAAAAGGGCTTAAAGTATCCGAAGAATTTTTTTTCGGATGTAAATTTCTGCACTGGAATAGAAGTGAGGCCCATGGAGCAAGATAACTTTAATTTTTATTGATAAATTTTGGATTAAATAATCTAATAGCATTTTGAAATATGTATCATTTTATAAAGAATTGCGACCGTTGTTTTTTTTAAATTTTATTTTAAGAAAGAATATATATTTTTTAAACTTGTATTTTTAGTACGAGCTTTTTATTTTTCTTTTATATGTCAGAATGAAAATAGATTTCAAATTTATATTGTAATGTTAATTTTAATCTCAACTATTACTTTTTATAGCTGACGATAACTTATATTTGTAGTGCATTTAAGAATAACTCCTGTTTCTTAGCTAAAAGTATGCTTCTGCTGTAAACACTTATTACTCGATGAGTTTTAATCGTAGAATGTAGAAAAATGAGACTTTTTTGGTATTACTTCTTCGTGTAACAGGATATTTTTATAAAGCATACAATTACACTGGGCGACCCTATACAAATTTTAATTTCGAAATTTTTTAAGAAATATTTTTATTCACCCAAATCACTTTTGAAATAATTCTTCATCTCATTTAAAACTCTTTTTTTAATTAAAACTGTTTGTTTATGACTAACGGTTTAAAAATTAGCCTATGGACATTTTGACAATGAATGACCTGTATAACTTCCTTTGCTGAAAGTTCATGAAAGTATAAAAAATATCAATCAATATAATTATTATTCAGATAATATAAGAAAAGATATGGCGTCATAATGTTTGATTCTAGTAGTTTCTTATTATTCGAGCATTTATTGCTTCTTCTGATCCTATTCCGAAACTTAGTTATTTCAATTTGTACTCTGCAAATTGATATCTGAGCAAGGATTGAATCATTAATCTTTGTGTTCGTGTAATCCATCTCGTCTTTACTGCATTAATTCCCTCTTAATGAGCTGCATTAGGAAAGTTCAATCTATTTATCGCCATTCTCGGTCTTCAGTGAAACACTTGTTCATTATTCATCACAAATTTGAATAATCTAAATCAAATAATCAATGTCTTGAATATTTGCACCAATATTTTACTACATTTATACAAATTGACACGTGTAAGGAATTCGCACTTCATTCTTTGAGAATATTTGTTGATATGCAAGTTCATTCATTTTTAATTACTCTATAAAATGCAATTTTTTCTTTAAAAAAATATTAGAACTTAAAGGTGCGTGTTATATGCTGCGTATAAATTTGAAAGCTCAAAAACGAAGCTAAATAGTTGGTATAGTTATATTAATGATGAACAGATAACACCTTATGGGGGCTCAAGCTTGGCAGCAGCGTTATGTCCTCATTTTGCACTTGTTTATTTTCTTCACGTCTGTGGTAGCTATTATAATGATTATAAGTTTTTATTGTATCTCCATGTTACTTATACCATGACAACTTTTTTTTTGCAAAGAAGAACGCGCAATACGGCAAATATACCTAAAATTTAAAAAAATACAGTATGATATCGTAAATGCGCATTATGTAGCGGAGGACGCTATGCGCCAAATCGCGTTATACCAACACCGGTTATTCCGTAATGAACGATAAGCGGCATTATTTATTTATTTATTTATTTATTTATTTATTTATTATCTACGCAATTTTTTACGGGATGTGAATGTACTCTGTCAGGAGTACTTGGCACTTCATTTATGGTCGTGCATTTTGTATGCATATAATAATATAGAGAGACTATTGAAATCAGAAATTATTGATAATTATAGATAATTTTGGTAAAATACAATTAAGCTTTGCTAAATTAGGGTCTAGAAAATAAATTCTATTACGTGGAAATGTGTAAGAATTTCAAAAAGAATTATAATTCTGATACATAGAAAAAAAGTTGTTTGGTTACAGACATTATCCAAACAACTTTTGATGTCCTACTGTTGAATTAATGTGCTAGAATGATTATAGATTACAAATTTATGTTGCAATGTTGATTTTACTTTCAAATAGTTTTTTTTTAATTTATCAAAAAAGATATAAAAAGATATTTAAAGATATTATTATAATTCAAACAGATAAATCTAATAAATTAGCTATTTTGAATACAGATGATTATAAAAACAAAATGATGCAACACATCAATAAGATGGGTTGTGAAGAAGTAAAAAAGAATCCACTTAATAAAATCAATGATGAAGTTAAAGAATTAGTGAATAAAGGACATTGGCCCGATAACATGAAAGTCCTACTTAGAATTAATAAATTAGCAATAATCCCTACAATTGTGGGCAGACTCAAAGACCATAAAATAGACATGCCATTGAGACCAATAGTAACTAAATGCTCAAGTCCCACATACTATGTAGAAAAAGCTTTCGTAGTTTTATTGAAAAGTATCTTACCCAGCTCTGATCATACCATTAACTCAACTGATGATTTTATTCAATCTTTGAATATCAATTTACCTAAAAATTATTTAATGGCCACACTAGATGTTATCTCACTATACCCATCTATTGACAGCCAAAAAGCTGTTAGAAATATAACTAGTTGTATTGACCAAATGAAGAATATAAATAAAAATATGAAAACTACATTAAAAAGTGCTCTTAATCTAATAGTTAATAATAATTATTTCACCTTTGATAATAGAATCTACAAACAGAATGATGGAGCACCATTGGGTTCTCCTATATCAGGTCTTCTTGCTGAATTTATATTGCGGCCTCTGGAAAGTGAAATATATAATAAACTGGATTATACCCCCCCCATACATGGGTCAGATATGTAGATGACATTTTTATCATATGGCAACATGCAGATACCTTAATCAATAGCTTCTTAACACAGATTAATAGCATTGACTCTAAAATTAAGTTTACATTGGAAATAGAAAAGAATGGTACAATACCTTATTTAGATGTATTACTAATCAAGACGCCACAAGGAATCGAACGTACAGTTTACAGAAAACCGATTGCCAACCAAATCATTATACCTCATTACGCTCAAGCACCGTTTTTCGTACAAAATATCTGCATTTAGACATGCCCTCAAAAGGGCCTTCACAATCTGTACTCCAGGACAATTAGACAAAGAATTAAATATAATATTTGACATCGCAAAGAGAAATGGTTATAGTAAAAGTACAATAGACAAGTTAATTAAAAGCATGGATGGTAAAAAGAGTAGTAACTTCAAACTACAAAATTCGAATATATTCTCTCTACAATATTTTCCTGGATTTTTCGAACGTTTAAAATATAAACTCAATAAATACAATATATCCATAGTTGCAAAACCGTCTGCTAAATTAAAAAACTCAATATATAGGAAAATTGACCCAATAGAACCACATCAAATATCTGGCGTATATGAAATACCATTCACAAAACAAGATGGAACAAAACAATATTACATTGGTGAAACAAGTAGAAAACTCAAAAATAGAATTAAAGAACATATAGCAGACATCAAATACAATAGGAAAACTACAGCTCTCTCAAGATTATACAGCAAAGAACCATTACAAATAGATTTTAAAAATAGCAGAATAAAATACCCTTCTAGATCAGATTTTCGGTCAATCATAAGAGAATCAATAGAAATCTTCATACGTAAAGACAATATTTGCAATGAATTTACCTCCATGGAACTACCAAAAATATGGAAAGAAATGCTTCAAAGGTTTTTAAGACAATAATTTGTAATATGTCACGCTCACAATTATTTTTATTCATTTTATTTCCAGTTTATTTTTATATGCTCATGTTCACATGATTTGTGCTTTTTCTGTTTATTTCGGGAAATTCCTTTTTATCATTTTATTTGCTTTTGAAAATGTTGCCCTAAGAGCAATGAAACATGTCAAGCTATAATCTTTTCATGTTATTTTAATTTATCACTTAAAGCATTTAAATTAAATTGATATTTTAAAGTGATGTTTATATTATATATATTATATGATTATTTTTATTTCAATTAAATTTGTAAATGACTCCTATTTCGAAACAATAAATATACTCATACTTTGTTACTCGGTCAGTTTTAATCGTAGACTAATGGGAGTTTTTCTGTCAATTTACTCAATATAATTAATGAAACCGGGGACCCTATAAAAATATTAAATTCTGTAATTTTTAAAGAAATGTTTTATTGACACAAATCATTTTTTAACTCACTTAAAACATTAAATTGATCAAAACCTGCAACAGATTGTAATACTGAAATAATTAAAAAAACATTAAAATCTTATTTTATTTTATTTTATTGAAGAAAAACAGGGAACATGATACTAAATTAAATTACTAATAATTTTCCGCAGCTAAATTACTACTACTATCTTGCAATAGTAAATTTGTACATTTTAAAAGTATTTTTCTTCTTTCTAATTTTGTGAAATTAACTGAAAGCATCAATGGTTACTTTGATTTATTTGTAGAGTTTGGCAATCTTTATTTGTAAAATATTGGAGAAAGTGTATAATTCCTATAAATTAACTAACCCAAAATGTTAAAAATATAAATGTCAATTAAGATCATTTAACGCAAAGCTTCCAAAGAAATATTTTCGAATTAAATATTTTAAAATATATCCAATTCCAGACAATCTTTTTCATTCAAACTCTTACTCAAAAGTCAAGTTAAAAATATTTTCAAAAGCTTAATTGGATTTTAATTTGGCAAAGTCGGAAACTGTATTTAAGAGATTATATTGTTTTTGAATAAGTTTTAAGACAAAACTCCATTTTATGGTTATTTTTAATGCAGTCGTATGCTTCTATATTCGTTAACTTAAATATGATTAATGTTGTTCACTTCTGTTGTTTTTTAATTTGTCATTTAAATATTTAGAAATACTGATGTATTTCAGCTATTTAAAAGTTTATTTACAAAAAGTGTTAAATATGAATAGATTATTTAAAAAAATTTAGGTACAAAATTAAATTTTAACATAATATAAATTTTATATTAAATATGAAATTCAGAATAAGGTACCCTGGGGTAATAACGCCACGTTAAGGTTCTACCAATTTTCACGGCTTAGTTTTAGATTGTATTTTTCAAACAAATATAGGATCTGATACAGCAACTCATTGACTATCTATATAAAATAAAATAATTTAACAGATATGTATTCCTAAAATGTAATGGCGTTTTTTCTTGACCAATGCTATTTGGCGTTATTACCCACCTATATGGATAATAACGCCATGCAAACAAAACTATGAAATAAGATGGAATAATTGAATGTAGATAGCCCAATTCTAAAAATACAAACTCTACAAACTTAGAAATTGACAAATTGCATTCTAAGCTATTGAAGATGTTCAATTTTTTGTGAAAGTGTAAGAAAAATAAAGGTGGGCTGTGGGAGGGGGGGATGAGTCAAAAGAATATCAGACCGTGAGCTTCTTTTTGCTTAAAAAAGACCGCTTAAATAGAAATATGAGAAACATTGCACAGTTTTAACTGTGTTTATTTGAATCAGTATTTAGGATGTAGCTCGGCCACTGTAGGTAATCAACCGGGGTATTAACGTAATGGATTGGCGTTATTACCCCGTTATAGTTATTGCGCAGTGCATTTTAAATTACTAATTATCTCGAGAAGATATCCAAAATCTTCAACAACATTTTAAAAGTACATGAAATGCACTACAAATTTATGTAATTAACAAAGTATTTCCCGATAAAAATATAGTCTTCACGTCACAAAACGTATCTCGCAAATTTTAGATCAAGCGTTAGTTTTAGATGTTTGTAAAAACAATAAGACCTAAAAATGAAACAAATTAACTTGAAGCTGTTTTTTGCGATTTATATGACTTAAAACCCTTCTGCGCAGAGCACATGGGTGTCATTTACCTGATTATTTCATAATTATGCAAAATATAAGCACTTGGCGTTATTACCCCGCCTGGCGTTATTACCCCAGGGTACCTTATGTAAAAATTTTCTCACACATATTTTTGATTTAAACAACCATGGTCTTTTATAATGTCCTTTGTTTTTTTTATTTTTATAAATGTATAGTTTAATGTTCACTTCTTTATTTATTGTCGATTAATTTGATTTAATCATCATTTTTTTAACATAAATATTAAAAGTAATTTAAATTAATAGTTGAAAAAAAAAGGCGAAAATTTTTGTCTTATTACATACTATTTGAACATATAATCATTTTTTTCTGATCAGAGGTTTAAAAGAATTTCCCTTTTTTCACTCTTTCTGATTTTATAAACTGATAAAAATTCTCACAATAATACAAGTCATGCAACGAAACAATATTTTAAGAAAAATTATTGAGGTGAACCTTTTTAAGGACGAATGTGATTAGTTCATGATTAATTCGAAAATATATGCGCGTCAAATTTCCATAAACTATAAAAAAAGATTTTTTTTTTTTATTCCAGAAAATGTAATATAATCATGGAAGAATATTCTATATTTTTTTCCGAATAACCCACGATTCTAAAAAAAAAAAAAAAAAAAATCAGAAACCCCACAAAACTATATATTTTTACAATTCCAAAAATTACTACTACTAATAATAGAAATTGTTTATTTTGCTATCATTGATTTATAGAGTTTTCACAAATCCAACAGTCAGTTTTTCCATTAAAAATTTACACATGCTTAATTTAATTTATATACATATAAGAACAACAAATTAATAATAATACTTTATGACGTTTGTCTATAAACCTTTAATTTATCATGTTTCTCTGTAAAAAATGTTTGTTGAACATGAAATGTTTATTTGATAACTTATAGCAACCAAAAAAATGTGCGATCAGATTTTAGAGAATTATTAATGAACCATTAAAATGCTAAATACTGAAATGCTTCCGAAAATGTATAGCAGCAAAAGAAACATCGTTTTTATAAAAATTTCTACAAATCTTGAAATTGTTTTGTTTACCAATTTTTTTAACTAATAGCAAAGAACACGTTTTGGAATAATTGTAATTCGATAGAGCTTATTGTATATTTTCCTTTTTTGTCCCACTATATTTTCCTAAAGTAAGAAACTTCTTCTGCTAAAAATATAAAATTGAATGCATATTTTGAATCTTAGAAGATGTCTAAGTAGACAGTACTTTATCAGCTTCAGCAAAGAAGATTAAGAGTTCTGCTGCTTTTTTCAATTTGTTTTCATCATTTCTGGTGTAGTTTCTTCTTTTTCCTTTCTCAATTCTAACTGCAATCATTGATTCTAAGCAATCCTTCATAATATCTGAGTTTTTAATCAGCTTATCGTCTTTTTTCTGGTAGTTCAATCAGGCATTCCTGAAATAGAATCATGAGAGCAATTCTTCTAGTTTTATTTAGGGTTAACATGTTTATCTTCTAGAATTCTATGCTTAGCAATATGATTATAGTTTTCACACTTACATACGTAACTCACAATCTATTACAATTCACTTCTTGATATTGGTAATTCTTAATAATTTATATTTCTTATTTATTTCATATTTAACAGTTTGATTACACTGTTACCGCAACTATTATAACAATTTTACTTGATCGATTATCTGCTATATCCCGGCTGAGTCTCCAAACTACCGTGCGGTGATGTATGAGCTTTAATTTATCGAAATATCTAAATAATTATAGAATGCTAAAATAATACGAACTTGAATTCAATAAGTTAAAGACACTTAATTTTAGAATGCACTGTAATTAACTCTTTAAATAGACAAGGGTTAACACTTGAAAACAGTAGTTTATACAATTAGTTTAGAGCATTCCACTTAGATAGAGACGAGTCAATTGATTTATTAGCCATTTCGGGCCAATGCTTTATGGGTGACAACAACTTTCATTAACTTTAAAATTCAAAGTCGTTGTGCCCATAATTCGTGACTTTTTCCTTTTATATATTATGCGTTTAAATTATAGAAAATAATAAAAACCAGAGAGTTAGTTGGTAGGAATGATTTTATTTAAAAACTAACACTTCAAACTCTACAGCTATATAAAAACTTACATGAAAATAAATTATTTAGTTTTGTTTATTTTTTAAAACCACAAAAATATATACAAAAAAATGTTCATCAAAGTCAATTTCTAACTTCTTTGAACAGTTTTTTTACAATGAAGAAGCAGAATAATGCCATAATCCTAATTACACTGATAAACAAGGTTTCTGTTTCTAATTAAGTATGTGGTGACTTTTATATATTAGGTGGTGCTATGAAAGAATATGTCATTAAAAAGTTTCCATCACCCACAGATTTTTAAAAAATTCAAAATCTTGAAAATCTGAATTTAGTAGTATTTATTTAACACATATACTTTATGAAATATATCATTTGGTATTTTAGTAATGACAAACTTTTAAATAAACACTTATAAAGCTTAAAATTAATATTTAAAACACTGAAAGTATGCATTGTTTATGAAGTTTTAAAAAAATTAGAAGAATTTTTGTAAAAAGAAATTATATTAATAAGGAATTTCATACTTTATGTAGCGGTAAATGTCTTATCTGTGGCTGCTCTCTTATATGCCATTGTTCCGAGTTATATTGACAGTTTAAAGCAGACATTAAGCCACTTATATCATTACAATAGCATAAATCATCTTTTCTTCAAAAAAAAAATGTCGAATATTTCTTACGTCAATCTCGATAAACAGTTTTTCAAGGGATTCCAACCTTGCAATCTTGATCCAAGTAATTTTGAGTTTTTCTTTCATAAATTTAAGTCTCTCACGAAATAATTTAATTCTTTCTGGGTAATTAGGTGTGGTTCTTCATTTATGCCAAGGTAATAGTTCATTTAAGATGTAGAGGAAGTTTCAGTTTTATCAGAACTACTTGGAAAACTCAGAATTACTTGGATCAAGATTGCAAGGTTGGAATCTCCTGAAAAACAATACAAAGATATCTATTTATCGAGATTTAATAAGAAATATTCGACATTTTTTTCAAGAAAATATGATTTAAGCTATTGTAATGATATAAGTGGCTTAATGTCTGCTTTAAATTTCCATTTCTATTGCTGCATCGTCTTATGTGAAATTCTCTGGAGGTTTCGGTATTTGTAAATCATCATTATGTAATGCTGGTCACCTTGCTGAATCTAAGTTCGGGTACTTAATTTTATATTTACTTCTTGCAAAGAATTCTTTAATTTTGTAATACATTAGTAGCAGTCAGTTATATGTTCCTTCGGCATGCGCCATATCATGGGTATAGCAAAGGACATACACTTTTTTTGTGCCTTTCATCCACGCCCAGAGGTTTGTAGCACATCGTGTACAACAAGAATGAGGTGCCCATTTCTTATCTTGTTCACCTACTTTATGTCCAAATTACATACGACAGATAGTCTTTATTAACGGCGTGAAAGCGCATCGATGCTTTTTTAAAGTTAGCTCCCCGCACACATAGCGAAAAGAATCGGGTTCATTAACGCATCCTCTTGACATGTTTTACATATTGTAGGGGGAAACAGGATAATTATAATCAAAATTTAATTAAAAAGTCTTACAGAACAAAAAAATAGTAGTACACTCGCCCCGAAAATTACTGTCATGGATTTGCGTTAAAGTCAAATACTGTGGGGGTGGCTAGAGCTCTCTGTTCAAGGTTGCTAACATAAAATTTATTAGAGAGACATCTGTATCTACTCTCTTGCTGTATCTTCTATCCTTGTAATAAGAAAAAGGAATGTTCGTGTGAATCAAATGCATGAAAAATAATGATGTAGTATAATTATAATGCCTATACGATGCCTACGTACTCCAAAACGTATAAATGAAATTTCTCAAAATTGGAGGGTGATAGAAAATTTTTACAAACATATTCTTTTTCAGCAGCTTGAAATCTATAAGAAACACCCAACGTATATAGAGAAATCGAAAATTCGTTAAAATTTGTTTATCAGTGTTATCTGATGAGACAGCATAACAAAAATGCACAAATTATCATGGATTACCTAGCTTTCTTACTTGTTTTTTGAGCATGCAAACGAGCATTGCGGACAGAGTGTGCTTTTAAAAATCAAATTCAAAATTTTACTGTTGTACACGAATAAAAAAAAATCATCAAAAAAGGAAAAAATACATTAAGTTGTCAAAAAATTTTAGTGCTACAGGGAGATTTTCTTACCATTTGGAAGGAAATTCAGAAATGACAAATTTCAAGACATTTAAAACTTAAAAGGCAAACTTTTTTGAGTTATAAGGGATAAATAAGAAAAAAACGAAATCGAATTTATTACGAAAAAGCAATAACAATTCAGTCGCGAAAACATTCGGTTGCAAATGTAATGCTGGTTTCTTTGTTTTTTTTTTTTTTTTTTTTTTTTTTTAAAACATTGTTTTGTAATTAAATTTTATAGTACTTTAACGCATTTGAACATCAATTTTTTGATTTTCATCAAATCCTGACACTCTAGATTTATCTTCTTGTGAATAACAGCTCGCTTCTTAGTTTTTAAAACTTGTAATCGATACAGAAATTTTAATTGATAATGATGTTATTAAATTATAAATGCAAATATATGTATCAATCAAAAACAAGAATACAACTGTAGCACGTCCAGTATCAAACCCAAGGTACCAGAATAAAGAGTCAACGTTGTTGTGTCCTAATCAACGTAGTAGTTTTGTGACAATGTAAGTATTTAAGTTGTGTTATAATAATACAGGGTGTTTCAAAATAACGTGGACAAATTAATATGACAAATCAAGCATACGACAAGGATAAAAAATCACATAGGAACATAGGGTCGCAAACCACTTATTGAGCCACAAATACAGGGTGTTTCATCCTAACTCAATTTGGGTTGACGGAATTAAGTTAAGAAAACTGAAGTATATTATGATAAAACATTTAACAGACATTCTCACCTTTGTTTTAAGTGTGATAACACCAAACAAAAGTGGTAGATGTTTGCATTATGCACACCAGCAATATGCACTTGACACCTCACATTTTGGACTGTCATAATCAATTTATGCGGTATCATTGATTACTTGAGCAATATACACAAATACATTTATATATAGCAAATGCGTTTTTCGGGATCTTTTCATAATGTTATCACATTTCACACAAAATAAGGTACATATAGTTGCATTTTCATTACAATATTTTTTTTTTTTTTTTGAAATTATTACTTTCAAACCGGTTGTAGCTGGAATGAAACACCCTGTATTTCTGACTCAAGAAATAGTTTGCGACCCTATGTTCCTATGTGATTTTTGATCCTTGTTGTATGCTTGATTTGTCATATCATTTTGCCCACGTTATTTTGAAACACTGTGTAGATCCCTACTCCCACCGTTTCTGCATAACTAAGGAGCTTTATATAAAATCCGTTAAATCTGAGCCTAAAAAGACTCTACCCTGTAACATACATAAAAATAATAAAAATATGTGATTACCAGCGTTGTCCACCTTCTTGTTAAACAAATATCGATAATTTATATTAACTATATAATACATATACTATATATTAATATATATTAATTATATAACAAATTATTTTATTTTATTTTTTATTCAGTTCAAGAACTTTATGTATCCTACTATAGCTTTGGGATATACATACATACATATACATACATATATATATATATGTATGTATAATTTTTAACACTTTCCAACAAAATTGAAACGTGTTTATGAGTTTGGTTTGTCTGTTAGTTTGTTCGTCTGTCTATTCGCTTGTCCTTCTGTTCATTCGTGCTCTAACTCGTTTAAATATATTACGATTGCCATAAAATTGGTAGATGTTATTGGATATCAATATGGTATGTTTAATTTGCAGTTAATTTACAAAGAAACTCAAAAGAATTCTGTTACATTTCGGTGTATGGGAAAAAATACCGTTTGCCATGTACACTATATTGCCATTGATTATGGGACACTTGCGATTTTAGACATTTTACTAAATATCTAGAAAAATACATGAGGAATCATCTCGAAACTCTTAGTGTATAAATATAATAGTATACGTCATACATCTCCGTGAAGATTTGTTACCGAAACGCCATAGGGGACCGTCAACAAATTAAAAAAGAATGAATATCTTTTGAATAACCCTGTCAAAACTAATGAAGCAAAAGCGCTCAAACTCTAGATTATGATTGAATGCCTTATTGTAATACACTGTGTTCATTTTTATGCAAATAGCATGCACACTCGCAGAGTAATTAAGGTTTTTATAAAAATGGTCCCAAATTTTTCCAAGTTTTTCCATTATAATTTTCAGAGTTCTTAATATAAAATAATATTTTTTTCAGAAAATATGACAAACAACATTGCACACAGTACCCTGTAATCAGAATTAAAAAATAATAATAATTGTATGAAAAATGAGTAGGTTTACTATATAATTTTTTACTGTGCATGCGTCAAAGATATCAAAATTTCATTTGCATATTATGTTAGCTAAATGTATAGAGCAACTTTTGTTAAAGTCTCAAAATCATAGCTTGAAAATTCTGAAAGTAATCGTCTATAGAAAAAGGACAAAATCCGTTGTTTCCAAAATGAAGCAAAAAAATGAGGGATTTTATCCAAATGCAGTAGTACATCGCATATTGTGTATTCTATATTGACACTAATCAATGAATATATGGATACAATCCCTCTTGTTTTTGCTTCATTTTGAGAATAACGGATTTTCGACTTATTCAATTGATGATTATTGTCAGAATTTTCAAGTTATGATTTTGTGACTTTCACAAATGTTGCTCTATACATTTAGCTAACATAATATGAAAGTGAAATTTTGATATCGTTGACGCATGCGCAGTAAAAAATTATTTGGTAAACCAACTCATTTTTTATACAATTTTCATTATTTTTTAATTCTGATTACAGGGTACTGTGTGCAATGTTGTTTGTCATATTTTCTGAAAAAAATAATATTTTATATTAAGAACTCTGAAAATTATAAGGAAAAAACTTGGAAAAATTTGGGATCATTTTTATAAAAACCTTAATTACTCTGCGAGTATGCATGCTATTTACATAAAAATGAACAAGGCTTATTACAATAAGGCATTCAATCACAATCTAGAGTTTGAGCGCTTTTCCTACATTAGTTTTGACAGGGTTATTCAAAAGATATTCATTCTTTTTTAATTTGTTGACGGTCCCCTTTGGAGTTTCGGGAAAAAATCTTCACGGAGATGTATGATTTATACTATTATATTTATACACTAAGAGTTTCGAGATGATTTCTCATGTATTTTTCTAGATATTTAGTAAAATGTCTAAAATCGCAAGTGTCCCATAATCAATGGCAATATAGTGTATTTTAATGATATTACAATATTTTTAACGCACGAAATTTATATATATCACTGAGGTAAATTACATGACGCCGATTATAGAAATGGGTGTGCACAGAATACATCGTTCATTTACAAACGCACACAAAAGAATTTGCTTACAGAAGAAATTGAACTATGGAAGTCTATGAACAATAATGGCCTGAAGTGCGTTTTCAGATGTGTTTCGATAAATTTATTTCAAATGATAGATTTCAACTGAAGAAACCGAAATTAAAGTACTGGAACCAATAACTGACATCCCTTATCAAGCTAATTAAGTAACTATAAACTAGAAATTATTTACGTAATGTATCATAGACATTTTTCAACTGATTTCTACACTTAGGACTTTAAGAAAAATTTTAGGATAGTCGCATTACAAACAGATTAATAAAAGAACTATCTTAATTTTTGAAATTAGACGGATGGCTCAAATTGGTATGTTATGTGTTCTCAATAATATTCTTCCTCATTAAATATATTTTTACGCTTTTAGTGACAAATAAATTGACTTCAAAATTAAAATAACTGTAAGTTACTACTAGGTACATTTTCTATGCAAAATTTTAAAAGAAAATGCTCATTTGAGTTATGCAATTAAGAATGAAAATTACTTCGTGAATGTGTCAGAAACTAGTCCATGTGGATCAGAGAAAAAATTGCAAAAAATACAAATCATATTCTGAATTTATTTGGCAAGATGTCTTGCAACATTCGACGATATATTTCGAAGCATTCAGCTAACAAACCTTGGATATTCGAAAAACCGATTGTTCGAAAAATTGCTCGAATAGACCGAATACTGAATATTGGCAGTATATTCGTCCTATCACAAATAATATCGAAAAACCTCTTTTTTATCACTATATCACTTTTGAGTTTTAATCCGTCTACGGATAGTCTTGCATTTTACTCTAATTAATAAACCTGAAAATAACAAAAATAGAAAAACTCAACAGTAATGAAGCAATATGAAATCTAATTTAACCTCTCACTAAAATTTAATATTCTGAAATAATTTCCTAAGTAAATTTATTAGTATACAAGCAGAATTAAATCTCCATTTAATCTCTCTCTCTTAATTAAGTCTTTGTTTTTGTTCTTGGTAAAAGCTTTGGAGTAAGTGTTCATATTTCCATACATAACATCTCTTCTGTCCTTTTTGACAGATTAAACTCTCAGACTATATATGACGTCTGCATGACGTTACTTTCATCCACTATTCTCCAGAATTGGCGCGAACGATAATGCTGAAAATTAATTAATGTCGTAATTTAAATTCTCCAGAACCAGCATTATCCTTGGGAAATTGAAATTCCAGAAAATATATCATTTTTAAAACTTTCGCAAGCAAGATTTGATTTCAAACAACTGAATCTCATGTACATAGTAATGAATTCTCAGAAAACTTACTTATGAAATTTTAATTCAGACATGCATTCCAAGCGTCGAATTTCCTCGTAAATTTTAAATAAATAGGACAAAATAACTTCTATTTTTAGAATATTTGTTAGACTAGATTTCACAATCAGAAAACCCATTATTTGTTTTTTATAATACTAGTAATAAAGAATGGAATAATTCGCCCTTTGAATTTTTGCTGAGTACTTGCTTGAGATACTGGATTTGCAGTTTTCTGTAAGAACCATTCTGGAAAAGTATGTGTTGATTTTAGGTAAAGTGCAAAACATGCATTTTTTTCCCATGAAAAAAACTTTAAAATCTCTATTTTACTGACAAAGGTGTTTGTAAACAAAATGTTCTTAATAAAAATGAACGCCAACTAGGCTTCCAACACGGGTAGATTTCGAAATTAAATTTTAATTTCACCAAAAAGGAAAAAAGAACTAAGTGTGAGGAAAAAATATGCAGTTTCAAAAATTTTATCGCTTGACGAGTTTTTAATTAAATTTTTCTGTAAGAGTTGTTTATCAGAATCATTGTCATGTGAATATTTTTCTTCTACAATCTATTATTTTATTTATTTATTTATTTATTTGTTATTACTATTAATATTTTGGTTTCTTTGTTATTATTATTATTATTATTATTATTATACTTTATCCTATCAAAAACTTGTCAATATAATAGTTGTAGATAATATTCAGGAGATTTGTAGTACATTAAGTGGATTCGATACCTTGTAAATTGATGAAATTATAAATATTTTTTTCTTAAAATCTTAATTTTTCGCTCTTTTAGGACATTTTTATTTATATGAAAACTGTGTCATGCGTAAATGTTTTGTCTGTTTTTTGGAAGTAATAATAACTTCAAACTAATTCGATATACATCACAATTAAGGAGATATGGGTTTTTTACTGATTTTATTAACTCCTCCCCATTTACACCCCCTTCGTCTGATTTTGAAAATTAACCACCTGGCGACGAAAGCCTATCACAATTTTTTTATGTTTTGTCTCCGGTTTTAAAAAACAGAATTTTTTATCATATTAAATCGAGAAAATGCACGGAATAATTAAAACAAAATTTACAGTATAATTTTATTGGTGGGGATAAACAAGGATTCTTAAGTCTATTTGCGTCATGTATGCGTGTCGCTCGTCCCCAAGGGGTTAACGAACTTGACTTGTGACGAGAAAGACTTTTTGTAACTTAACTTCATGTATCTGTTTGGAAGACGTTTGTGAAGAATTATGCAAGTTACTGCGTCCATTTAAAAAAAAAGTCATATATAGATAGATAGGGAAGACTAGGGAGTGTGGATCTATTTTTTGCAAATTATTATTTTTTATTTTTTAAATAGTTAATCTAGAATAAAGTTTCACATATCATTTAAATCGTTATGTAATTAGTTATAAAAAAAATTGCTACATAACTATAATATGCAAGAAACTTGAAAATTGATTGATTTTAATCATGAAAAATAATGGATCAAAGCTCTTCTCATATAGGAGGCTTGAAACACTTTATTTTTATATTGGAATATTTGAAAAAGGAAATAAAATTAGTTTATAAAAAGGCAGAACACATTTATGATACATGGTTTAATGATTATATAAAATTATTTGGGGAAATGTTATGTATAAATAAACCTACTTAGATTGAAATCAAGGCACATAAAAAAGCCCGTTTTAAACACCCACTTTTTATGAAACTCGATTTGGCAACACTAGTTTTTACATAGTTTGAATTCATCTCATTGTGTTCATCTTTAAAATTTTTCTTATATGTCATGTTTAGCCTAATTTACTGTACAATCTTTATGCCTGGAATGAAAACTCAGTATTTTTGCATTACTTATAACCTACTCACTTAAAATTGTACCATATATTTAACCTTAGAACGTTTTACAAAGCATTTTTAAAAATGCACTTTTTAAGCTAAAAACACCCTACAACTAATTTTGCCACACCTGTTTCAATAATCTTTTTAAAATAAAGACTATTTTCTGAGCATTTTAGTAGGTTTAGTTACCACCTATTAACAAAACTCTGAAATTTTTCTAAATATGAATATTGAAGGATGGGTCAAGCCTCACATATGGTCAACCTTCCTAAACTCTCTTATATAAAGCTTTTACGGTTGGGAATTCTAGGAGTCATAACTGACGTAGATCTGAAGAAAAAAACCCCCATAAGAATTACAACATACGTGTGAATGTAATAGGTAGTATTTCTTACGAAATCTAACTAAAAAAAAAAAAAAAAAAAAAAAAATCCATTAAAAAACAGCTTTTTCTGACTTTTTCGCTGGTAGTCCACAGATTTTGCTTAATGATCCCTTCAGCATAGTGATTAATACATTTGGGGGAAAAAGGAAAAATCCGAATCGAAGTTCATAAACTTGATAATTGTGTAATTTGTGTAGATTAATTGTCTCTAAATTGTTTTCTTATAAAAAACTTTAAAATGTCAGTCATTTTCTTTTTAAAAAATGTCTTTGAAAGCGTATCATAATAAGGCTATTGACTTGACTAATAAACGATTAACAAAATCCTGTGTTCTTTCTAGTGAACTTAAGAAAACTCTAAAAAACTTTTATTTTCATTAACAATAGGAAAGTTATTGCACGTACATTTTGAGTAGTTTGGTTTGGAAGAATTAGTTCGCTATTTTTAACATCTTACAGACATCGAACTAAAACTTAAAGCGAAATCTGAATAGCATTAAACTCTAAATACAAAACAAGATTCTAATTCCATTATTCTGGTCTAAGCTCAACACTTTTCCATGCATTCTAAAAATTTTTCTCTTTTTCCTACAGAATGTCCTACATAAAAGCTAAGCATTCTATAGCATACAAAAACCAATCATCCAAACCAAAACCATCATTAAAACCAACAGGTTTCTCAGGTTAAAAAATTACAACTTAATAACAAAACATCGAACAATCTAAATTTTAACGTCGTCGAAAGGAAACAAAATGTACTTTAACAAGTGATTTGTTTGAAAAATGTATTTCAACTTACTGTGTTTTTGTGGTTTTTGATATAGTTTTCATGCATTATTATTTTTTTAACTGTCTCTATAAAGTGAAGTCTGATTGCAAAAGTTTCATTCAATGGTTGTGCTTAGAACAATGAATATATTTTACAATTAATCTTAGAATAATATTCCATAAGGAAGTTAAATCATAATTAATAAATGAAAAACTAAATAATATACATGCTTAACAGACATGTAACCAAACCACGCTCTTAATCGCTGAACAGTTGTTGTAAAGACGATTTGTGCTATAAATGGGTGATATTCTATGATAAGAGGTAATTTGTACGGCAATCCGTTTAAAACAGATTTTTTATTCTATATGTTGCTATTTTTTGCAATGAATCGCATCATCTTAATATACTTTATTAAATAACATCACGATTGAATGCCTAATTAAAACACATTTTTCTGAAATTTCTTAAAAAGTCTAAAAAAGTCTCCCCTGGCATGTCCCCTTGCTGGTTTCAATTTAACTTTCAAACAATACATATATTTTTTCCATCAGATGCTTAACTAAAGTATGTTTAATTGTAATTTAAGTAATTATACTTACGTATTATAAAATAAAAAATAAAATAATTTTGTCAATTTCAAAAAAAAATTTTGAATTAACTTTTGTCCCGCTTTTTTGTGTATCTACCCTGTCAAATTTCGTTCCTCTGAAACAAGTATAAATTCAACGATGGCTATATTGGAAGTAGCGCTTAAGGACATCTATCGGCTTGAAGTTAGCAATACTAAACGCGCAAGCCATTTAAGCGTCGCTATTTTTAGTTGTTGCGACGCGACCGTGCGGTGTAGTGGTTTTGCAATGTGATCGTGTATCTACCCTGGTAAGTCATAAAACTTATAACATTCATTTATTTCAATTGCATTTACTGCCTTAATTAAACAATACCGTTATAATTAAAGTGAAATATACAATTAAGCCAAAAACTAATTCAGTCAGTTAAAAAATTTGAATTCATCATGAAAATGTCTCTCCCCTGCCGTATTTTTCCTGTCAAGATAACTGCCAGGGGAGAAAGTCACTGACCAGAAAAAGTTATAAAATGTGTATAAAGTGACTTGCCCTTATATGAAAAGGTAAATAAACGGTACAAAAATCATAATTTAAAGGTTTTTGATCAAACTCAAATTTTTCTTTTTGGCCGTATCCTCTATGTACTTGAAACCTCTTACCGTAGAATCACCCAAATAAGCATTTTTTGGTTGTATCAAGTCAAATAAGTATCAAGTTGTACCTGTTAGATAAGTATGAAAACTTTTTTTGAAAACATTCCTGATATTATTAATACAACAAGAAGAGAAAAATCATGTTTCAAGCATAAATTATGAAACCCTTTCCAATACATTCAGATTATTGTAAAAAATTTAAGGAGACAATTTACCTTAAAACTTGCCTAAAATCAATTACCTTTTGTTAATGTTAAAAGAAAACTTGTTTAATTGTGCACATTTAGACAAATCAATTTTACTGTCACGGTAATTAATTCGCGAGATATTATAAATTTTGTTGATTCACCCTGCGCAATTACACATACAAATTAAAACTTTAAATGACATTTTCTTCACATGCAAATTTTCTTCGTTATTCTGTTTCACAAATGTTTAGGCTCTTTTTTTTTCTTTCGCGTTTGAAAAAAGAGATTTAAACATTTTTCTACAAGTTATTTAATATACATGTGATAAATCTGCGCATGGAATTAGCTTTCGGTATTTTCGTTATTTCAAATAAATAAATAAATAAAAATAAACAAAGAGCAAATTATATTAAATATAATATTAGATGTAACTAATAATCCATACGCAGTCTTGTGCAATACACATTTGAAAATCTCTAAAGCAAAAAATTTAATATTACAAATGTTGTAGGGATTTTTAAAAAATGTATTTTTAACTTTTCTAATATTTTAATTAAACTTGCACTTATTTGTTATTTTCAAACTATACTTTTAGTCGAATATTTAAATGCAGTCAATTCACCATTTGAGCCATATTTTTGAAAATAAACAAAATTGTTGAAAAAGTAAATTTTCTTTTTAAAAGTTTAATAAAGGGAAAGATGATGGTAACAGATTGAATATACAGGTCTCTATTGAGCAGGGCAGCCCAGATAATATGGCATAAGCTAAACAAAACTTGTTCATATCTAAATTAACAGTATTGAAAATGGTTAATCACATCTTCGAACATCTTAAAATACATAAAAACCTAATTTTAGCAATTAACATCAATTGCCGTGAAAATGTCCTAAATATTTTGTGCTTTTCCATATATCCTTTATAGATTTTTATATACTACATTGTATTCTAAAATTTACTACAATTAGGAACTGCATAACACATTTGGACATTCCCCTTAAGCAATTTCCATCTATAAATGGAACTGTACTTACGATCTTTTGAACAGTCCTCTGTACAATTTATACACGCCAAATAATTGGCAAAATAGTACTTAATTTCAAAATCGCGTATCAGAACTTAAAACATACTTCCTTGTAGGCATCTTGTACCTCAGTGATGTACATCAATTTCAATATATATAAATAGCGCTATAACATTAAAATGTACAGTAGACGATTGTCCCCTTATACAGTAATGTAATGGAATACTTTTGAGTGTCCCTATAAAAGGAATATAAAAGCACAATGTTAGACTTTCAGTATCGATCACGACATTGTAAACTTCAATGATATATATCAATTACTTGGCGATGAGTAAATTTGTGTGAGTTAGATCATGGTTGGGCAGTAGATAGACAAGCTGAATTCTTAAACACTATTGAATGACGTTGGTAAGTATAAAGAATATTGTTTAGTAAATTTAGTATCCAATTAATATGTAATTTTCAAAGGTGTATTAGAGCTTTCGCTTAAATATGGTTTTCACTAGGTTCTGTATACCAATTTTCTGTCACCCGGCTTTTCCGGATTGGATCTGCTGGTATTATTCAGAGTTCGTATGTTTCAATTACTGTCAAGGAACTTTCACCAGAATTTTTTACATAATATTTATTTTATTTACTGAAAAAAGATCAACCTTCAGATATATCGACCAGCGCTGTAAGAAAATTCTGATATTAAAACAGCTGAAATTTAATGAATCCCTTATGTTCCGGCTAATTAGCGAGTATCGTATTTAGCCAGCTTGGACGTTCTTTAAAGTATAGACTATTTTATAAACTGAAATGAAATAATCTTTTTTGTTGATATTAGATTCTTAGATGTAATAGAATGTCGAATATTTCTCAAACTTTTATGTTATGTTTTTATTTATTTATTTATTTATTTATTTATTTATTTATTTATTTATTTTTTTTTTTTTGTAATTAAATGTTTTGTTTCGTACAAAGATTTGTGATTGATCTAGATTTAAATTACACTGAACCACAATATTAGAACTGTTGATCGAGAATAATTAATAGAATAGAACAATTTCGTAACATTGGTGCATCGGCCTGGAAGAATTCGGGATTTCAAGCTATTGCGTAGTTAGAAAAATGTTTTCGTTTCGATGACAGATTGGTGAGTTGACTTTTTGTTGTGTTTTATTTTATACAACGAATGAAAATAAGGAAAGAAAGATGCGTGACACGCATCGAAATCTTTTAAATAAGTTAATTAAAGATATTGATGATTATTGTTCGAAATCAGAACATTCTGTGACATATTTTGAGGAATTACTTGATAAATTAAATACGAGATTTAATGCTATTAAACAGCTAGATAATAACATTTTAAGTTTATTAAATGCTAAAAATGTTGAAAATGAAATTTTAAATATTGATGAATACGATCAGAAAGTGATATCGTATGTAAATTAAACTTCAAGATTAAAAGTTTGAGTACAAATGCAAATGTCGTTAATGCTAATAATATTGATTCAGTACGGGCATGTCCTGTTTATACCGAATTCAAGAAAATAAAGCTGCCTAAACTACAAATAAGTCGATTTTTTGGAGAACCAGATAAATTCCTGGAATTTTGGAATGAATTTGAAACAGCTATAGACAAAAATCCAAGTCTTACCGATGTTGAGAAGTTCAGCTATTTGAAAAGTTTGGTTGCAGGATCAGCTGCAAACACAATCAATGGATTTAGTTTGACAGAAAATAATTATGCGGCGGCTGTATTGCTCTTGAAAGAAAGGTTTGGTAGACATGATATGCTCGTACACGCTCATCTAAATAATTTATTAAATATGAAATGTTTGAAAAGTTCTTCTGACACTTATGGTGTAAGATGTTTGTATGATAAATGTCTAGTAAAAATTCAAAATTTAGAGTCGTTGGGTGTAAAATCTGATACAGAGAGTGGGTTGCTTTGCCCAATATTATTGAAGTTAATACCTCCAGATTTAAAATTAGAATTTAATAGACATCTAAAGAATGGTGAAATGTGGAATAGTGATAATCTTATGAGTTTTCTTAAAAATGAAGTTGAGAGTAGAGAAAGGGTATTAACTATCCATGATTTAGATTCTAAAAAATCATTTTCTAATGATAATAAGAATGAATACAAACCCAAATAGTCAGATAAACAATCAAAATTTAAGTCGAAATATCAATATACTACGAAAGGTTATAAACAAAATAATGTTTCAGCTTAATTAATGGCTTCTGTAAACAAAAATTCATGTATATTTTGTAGTAGTGTTGAACATAATAGCGAATTCTGTGATTCATTAACCTTGGATGAGAAAAAAGAATTACTAAAAAAGCAAGGAAGATGCTTTTTGTGTTTAAAATCTAAACATAGAATCAAAGACTGTGAAGAAACCAAAATGTGTGATATTTGCGGTAAAAAACATAGTAGGGCTATTTGTTTCCAATTAGAAAATCATTCAAAAGTAAATGTTGATAAAAGTGTCGTATCCATTTCTCATTGTGATAACACTTCCACTAGTAAGGTACCAGACGAAAACACCCATTGCAATATATTTTTACAAACTTGTTCAGCAATAATAAAAGATTTGAAAACTGATAAAAATGAACCAGTTCGTATTTTATTAGATAACGGCAGTATGAGAACATTTATAATTCGTGATATTTCACAAAAGCTAAAATTGCCAGTTATTAGAAAGGAAACCTTATCAGTTTATGCTTTTGAAGCCGAAAAGGCGACTGAGAAAACATATAATGTTGTAAAACTAGAAAATAGGGATCAACCCTCTTTGAACATTGAAATCGAAGCTCTTGAAACAGATTAGATTTCAGCTGCTTGCTTACCCACTCCTGATAAATACATTCGAAAATCATATAATAAATTGAAAGGTCTACAACTAGATGACAGTCATGAATATAGTAATCAACAAATTGCAATTTTAATAGGTACCGATATTTATTATAATATTGTAACTGGTAGAATTAAACGACTAAAGGATAATCTCGTAGCTACTGAAACTCTTTTTGGCTGGTGTTTGCAGGGTTATATGGGGTTAGCCAATGAATTATTTAGCATGAAAATTATAATAGAAGAAAAGGATTTATCTGAACAAATTAGAGAGTTTCGGCAACTAGAAAGCTTAGGAATTGAATCCGAAACTCAAGCTATTTCTAATGTAGATAATGATGTCATATCTGACTTCGAGTCTAGTATTGTTTTTAAAGATAATCGGTACAAGGTAAAATTTCCATGGAAGAAAAATTTAAAAATGTCTCTTAATAACAATCGCGAAGTGGCGCATCGACGATTTTTGAAGTTGAGAACAAACTTTAGAAACGATCCTTCGTTATTCTCAGAATATAAATATATTCTAGACAGTTATTTAGCAGAGAATATCATCGAACCTGTTGAAAACTCATCTGATGTAAATACATTTTACTTGCCCCATAGAGCAGTGATTCGAGAAGATAAGTCCACAACTAAACTTAGAATTGTGTTCGATGCAAGCGCCCATCCTAAAGGTGAATTATCACTAAATGCAGTAGCGGCTCGTCAGGGAGTGCTGCATCAGATTTTTCACACCACTAAAATTTAACAGAATCTTTCATAATATATATTCGAAAAATTTTGCTGATTAAATAAAACTGATATTTCCATACAATTTTAGTGGTGTGAATAAATTGATGCAGCACCCCCTAACGAGCCGCTACTGACTAAATGACTGTTTATATACTGGTTTAAATCTTATCCCCGTCTGTTCAGTCTTTTAATCAAATTTAGGAACTTTCCAATAGCGGTTACCGCAGACATTCAGAAAGCTTTTTTGCAGATCGAAATTGATGAAGCAGACAGAGATTTCACAAAATTTTTGGGGGATGATGAGCCATGGGTTGAAGATCCATGTAAGGATTTTAAAATATTTAGACTCAAGAGAGTACTTTTTGGTGTGAAGTCAAGCCCTTTCCTTCTTGCAGCTACTATCAAGCATCACCTACGAAAGTATGTAGAAACATTTCCTGAATCTTTTGATATTTTAAATTCATCCTTATATATTGATGACTTTATCAGCAGTCAACCAAATGTTGAATCAGCTTTTAAAATTAGTAAGGAAGCTTATGAAATCTTCCAAGAAGCTTCAATGATATTTAAAAAATGGAAAACTAATTTGTATGAATTAAGTCAAAAATGGGAACAATATAATTTGCATACTGATGACGCAACTGATAATTTTAATCTTAGTTATCAGCACTTGGTATATTAAAAAATTTTAGGGGTTTCTTGGGACCCAGATAATGATACATTGTCATATAAAATTCATAATATGGAAAATTTTCTCTCGAAGAGACTTAATACTAAACGCTATTTATTGCAAACTGTTGGTCGTATTTTCGACCCAATTGGCTTTCTTAGCCCCTATACCATTAGAATCAAATGCTTAATTTAAGAAGTTTGGTGTTTAGGCCTCGACTGGGATGAGAATTTACCAAAGCATTTGGACAAGTTATGAAATGCATGGTTTGAAGAAATAAAGGAACTGAATAGTATTAGCATCCCCAGATATTATTTGTCTGATATAGCTCCTGATGAAGTTGATTGTTTTGAATTACATAGTTTTTCAGATGTCTCAAAAAAGGCATATGGTACAGTAGTATATCTTAGAGCAGTTTTAAAGAACAAGAGCATAGTTACCAGTTTTGTAGCAGCAAAAAGTAGAGTCGCCCCTTTAAAAACTGTTTCTATACCTCGTCTTGAACTTTTAGGAGCCCTTTTGTTACAGTGTATTGGATTAAGGGAAAGTCAGAAAGATTCAAAATGTTTGTTAGAAACAGAATAAAAGAAATCAGAAATCTTAGTGATCCATCAAATTGGTTTCACTGTCCTGGACAAGATAATCCTGCCGATTTTGTTACTAGAGGCTTGATAGTTCCAGAATTGAAAAATAGCCATCTTTGGTGGGAAGGTCCCCAATGGTTAAAGCAAGACAGATCTCTTTGGCCAAAATTGGCTAGTTTATTTGATACATTAGACATTTCTGAAACTAAAGATGAGTTAGAACTAAAGAAAAATGCTACAGTAAAATCAACAGTTGTTGATAAAAATCAAGCAAACATTGATTTAATTAATCGATACTCGTCTTTTATGAAATTAATAAGCGTTACTGCATATTGTTTAAGATTTTTGAATAATTGTAAATTAGAAACAGGAATCAGAAAATATAATTATTTAGATACTTCTGAGTTACAAAATGCAACCAAGAGACTGATAAAGATTGTGCAAAATTCTGCATTTCAAACTGAAATCCAGTGTTTAAAGGGAAAACGTCCTCTCCCAAACAACAGTAAACTCTTAAGTTTAAATGTATTTCTAGATGCAGATGAGCTGTTGAGGTCGGCGGAAGATTGAAATTTTCGAATTTAGCGGAATCACAGAAACATCAGTTAATTTTACCAAAATCTCATTATTTCACTGAACTTTTGATTCAGCATTATCATAGAAAATTCCTGCATTCGGGTATTCAGACAACCCTATCATTATTACGACAGTTTTATTGGATACCATCTGGTCAAAGCCAAGTAAAGAAAACTATAAGTAGGTGTATAACATGTTTCGATCCAAGCATCCAACTATTCAACAAATTATGGGTAATTTACCGCGTGATAGAATTGTACCATCTAGACCATTTGAGAAGACAGGTGCAGATCTAGTTGGTCCTATTGTAACAAAACCTAACTTGAAGCGATTAAAGATTAAAATAAAATCATATATTGCTATATTCATATGTTTTTCTACTAAAGCAGTACACCTGGAAATTGTTTCAGACTTGACCACAGAAGCATTTTTAGCCTGTTTAAGAAGATTTGTTTCTCGATGATCGAAACCCTCTGTTATATGGAGTGATAATGCCACCAATTTTAAGGGTACTTATGTTCTTTTAAAATCCTTCTACCAAATTTGTGCTTCGGATGAAATTCAGAGATTTAGTGCAGATGAGAGAATAAAATGGAACTTCATACCTCCTGCATCTCCACATTTCGGTGGACTATGGGAATCGAATATTAAAGCTATGAAAAGAATACTCTTGAAAATAACTAAATCCTCTATCTTAAATTTCGAAGAGTTGACAACACTTGTAACCCAAATTGAAGCCGTCATGAACTCATGATCATTAACCCCATTATCTACAGATATTAACGATTTACAGCCATTGACACCTGGTCATTTCCTTAGAGGTTCTCTTCTAAATATTCCTGATAATAATGAATTTTTAGATTCTTTGCATTTTTCTTCTAGATGGACCTTAGTTCAAAAAATAAAAGAGAAGTTCTGGAGACGCTGGAACCGAGAATACTTAAATGAGTTGCAAGTTCGAAGTAAATGGAAAAAGACCTCGCAAAATCTTCAAGATGGTCAACTCGTGTTACTGAAAGATAGAAACGAAGAGTTCAACAACTGGAGGTTAGCAAGAGTTTTGAAGATTTGCAAAGGAGACGATAGACATGTCCGCATCGTCGATCTCAAGACCTCCACAGGTATACTACGTAGGAACAACACAGGAGTTGTTCCATTGCCTATTTATGATGATGTTGGACAGTCGTCCAACGCCGGGCGGGATGTTCCGGCTAATTAGCGAGCATCGTATTTAGCCAGCTTGGACGTTCTTTAAAGTATAGACTCTTTTATAAACTGAAATGAAATAATCTTTTTTGTTGATATTAGATTCTTAGATGTAATATAATGTCGAATATTTCTCAAACTTTTATTTTATGTTTTTTTTTTTTTTTTTTTTTTTTTTTTTGTAATTAAATGTTTTGTTTCGCCCAAAGATTTGTGATTGATCTAGATTTAAATTACACTGAACCACAATATTAGAACTGTTGATCGAGAATAATTAATAGAATAGAACAATTTCGTAACACTTTATGCGTACGAACTCTGTAATAAAAAAAAAGAAATCTAAAAAGGTTATTTACTTATTATTTATATAAAGAATGCATTTATTAATTAGAGGTGTAAAAAATTAAAACAAAATCCATAGAAACTCTTGTTTAACAATTTACGTAAAATATTGCCAATGCATTGCTTTCACAATACAATAAATATTAAGTAAATTTAATTGTGTAAAAAAATCAAGCATATTCGTTTTTTATTTTAACAATAAGAAACTGAGTAAACTGAGACTTAAATAGAACAAGAAAGAAAAAAGTGTTTTAAAAGAATAAATGTTTTTATTTCTAAACGATTTGAGCTATTTCAAAACAACAGAAAAAGTGTTTTGCTTTTTTTCCTCTACAGCATTTAAACTAATTTTTGAAGAACGAAAATTAAGTATGGTAATTTTTTATTTCACTTTCTCTTATTAGATTTCGAAATAGAAAACAAGTGGTATAAACAAGGTAAATTCTATTACGGAAAATAAAGAAACTGCAGTGAATAAAAATGTTAAAAAAAGTTTTGAAATTTTAAAAGATTGTTAAGTAAACTTTGTTTTTTTATATACTTTTTTAATAATTACGATTTGCAATAAAATTTTATTTTTACCAAATTAATAAAAATGGGCAATAGCACACATATTTTTTTTTCTTTTTTTACTTTTAAATAATTTCTATTTAATCACGTATTTAAAATTTATCATTAATTCGAAACTAAATCATGCATGGAAAGAAATTTCTTCAAATTGTGCTTTTAGGTTTTCAAAAAATAAATAAAAAATATAATTTTATCCTTAAATTAAAAAAAAAATGTGTACTTTGATTTTTTACCAACAGTTACTAGAAAAATATTTTTTATACATTTTTTGTCTATATTTATCTATATTAACTGCCTGTTTGATAGATTTTTGTATTAAGAATGCATTAATGTAGCTAGATCTTAACTTTGGATAATAATAATGTAAAAAATTAAGCAAATATTAATTTAAAAAATCATGCACGGGTATGAAAACTTAATGAATTATTTTAAAAATTAGCTTAGATGAAATGTAAATTTTTCTATATATCTTACAAGATGAAAAATAATTTACAATACAATAAACAAATCGGAAATTGCACATCAAACGTGTCAAATGAGGTACGTTAGTACTATAACAGGTTTTAAAAGTATTCAAATGTTTGTGTAATAATGCATGCACCCTTACGAAAAAGGGCTCGAATACAACATTTATTACGATTATATATGTTAAATTCATTAATACAGAAATGATATGACTCCATCTTAAATAGAACTCAATCACTAAGACAATATACAATAAATACTTAACATGAGATATCGTTAAATTAATTAAGCATTAATTAAGCATGGAAATCTAAAATCACTACCTATTATGGGATTCATTGAATGAATTATGTATGATAAGATTTAACCGAACGGAAGAAACGTTTATTAGTACTTTTTTAAGTTTTGATTAAATTTTCATGCAATATGAAATGACTCGACAAAATTCTACAACAATTATGCATATCAAACTTCAAACCATTCCGTTGGATAGTTTTTGCACTGTTACGTGAAGACTGTGTTTAATCTCATTACTGAATTTTATAGGAATGTAGGATAAAGTTTGAGAATCGATAAAAGCTATTTTCTAAATTCAAATTATATCCGTTCTATATTGTATACCGTATTCGTATTATATCGTATTATATATTTTGTATATATTTAAATTAATGAAATTTTTAATCGATAATTTTACTATGATAGTTAATTATGTCGTCAAATATGGTAAACGTGAATCCAAACTATAGTTCACAAATAACAAAGGACTATGGCACTCGATCAAAGTTTCGGGAAAAATATCCTCTGAAATGAATAAATAGCCTATTTCGCTCAGCTAAAAGTGCAATTTATTTTTTTAAAGAAATTCACAAGGTTTTAAATAAATTTTTTATTTTTTTTAAAGTTTCATAATTATTTTTAAATAATCTGTATTTTAAATTGTCTTTTTTGAAAAAAACTTCTATGTTAACCCTCTAATGCAAATGACCGCCTTAAGGCGGACTTTACTAAAATCCTGTTCCTGTTCACAGCTGAAAAAAAATAAATTTCAACCCTTACAGAATGTAACTCCTTTTAGGAAGTATTTACTCCAACGGACGATAGAGATGTCGATGTTCTCACAATTTTGGCTTCCTAGCAACTGTCAGTTAAAAGAAGAATTTCTATTGCAATGGACGAAAAATTGATGCATTACAGGGTTAATAATCTTATTAGTGGTAATTCCTGTAAAATCAATAAATGCAAGTCTTAACAGGTAAAATTTTAACTGTCCTATTACTTTGGTTTATATGGCTATAAAATGCAATATCTCTCAATGCTAAGTTACAAGGTAGCTTCATCAAAAGTGAGTGTTATTACTGAATTTATGCTAAAAGCTAATGCAAAAGGTTACTGTTATTACATAAATTATAAAATTATTAATATTTATTTAACAATTTTAATGTTTTATACAATATTGCAACATATGTCATTAATTTTTTTTTCAACAAATATTTTAAATGCTACATACTAATAAATTATTTAATAATTAAAATTTTATTTGTTTGTATGTGCATGATCAATCTACTGTTGACAAATTCTAGGTTTTCACTTTTTGTACTCCTCTGCCTATAAAAATATTTAAAAGATAAAAAAATATTATTCTCAAACGCCATTGTTAAAAAAATTCATTAGTTAATTACAAATTTATATTTTCAAAGTGTCTTCTTGCCCAATATTTCGAATGTCGTTCCAGTTTTGCCTTCAGAGTAAAATGAGTGTTGTTCTAATTTGTAAAGGTAAAGAAAGACTGACTGTTCATTTTACATTTAGCAAGAATTAAAAAACGCCAACTATAATTAAGAAAAGGTAGTAAAAGAAGAGATAAAGGGGAACGAATTTCAAACTAAGAGATAAGTTAAAATTTGTTCTCCTTTATTTAATGTTTTTTTTTTTTTTTTTTTTTTTTTTTTTTTTTTTTTTTCAAAATGCTTTCTATTCAAAATGCTAAATGATTTCCGATTTTTTTTAAGGAGTTAAAAAAAAACAATCAGTTTGTAATAAAATAAAATTAAGTATGCTAATTTTGCTCTACGTCCCTTTCTTATATTGCAGAATAAGAATCATGTAGAAGCTAAATTTTATTAATGAAAATAGAGAAATTGCTTTCAATGAATATCGAAAATAATTAAACGTAGTGTACATTTAAAAAGATAATTAAAAGTCATTCTGTCCTTTGCATAAAATACAGCGCGTGTAAAAAATACTTTAAAGGCAGGAAATAATGTTTTTTTTTTTTTTTTTTTTTTTTTGATAAATTTAAAAAAAATAATAATTTTTTTCTTTTATAATGTGTATCATCAAGCTGAAAAGCTAATAAAAAACATCAACAAAATTCAACTGTGAGTGTTTTATTACGAAAATAAAGCAATTGTACAAATAATCGCTATTTTTTGCCTGTGTAAAAACTTTAAGGACAGCAAATTCAATATACTAACCAAAAAAATGCATTATGCACCCACCTCTGACTTAAATGATCGCAAATATTTCATCATTCCTCAACATCATCAATTTTTGGCACAGTTCAGGATTGTTTTTGTTCTATTCATCTTCAATTGTAGATCTAAGATCCTATGCTGAAGAAAAATGTCTTCCTTTTTTATAAACTTGTCTTGCTACACCTCCCCATAAGCTATCAATAGGATTTAAATCAGAATTTCAGAATGACCATTGCAAAGTTTCAATATTTTTCTCATACAACTAAAGTTTTTTCTTATAATTTATGTAGATAGGTGCATTATCCCATTGTTTATTTTCCTGTCAGAAATTTTGAAACAAATGAAAGATGGTCAGAAAGAGTTTGTATATGTGCCTCTGAATTGAATTTTCCTGAAACATATACAAGCGACACCACTTCGTTGAATGAAAAGCAGCCCCATGTTGCAATGAATCTGTCACCTAACTGATGTTTTAATAAAATCTTTTCTACATTTCTCAAATCATCCCAATAATATATCTACAATGAAAAGAAGTGAAACTTAAATGGTGCTGATGGCTGGAAATATTATTGGGATGATTTGAAAAAAGGAAAAGAGATTTCAGTAAAACATCAATTAGATGGCAGATTCATTACAACATGGGGTTGCATTTCTTTCAATGACGTAGTGTCACTTGTATTTCCTCCAGGAAAATTCAATTCAAAGACACATGTACAAACTCATTTTGAGCATATTTCATTTGTTACAACACTTTTGTCAGAAAAAAGATATAACAGCGAGATATTGCCCTTATCCACATAAGTCTTCAGAAAAAATATAAGTTCTATAAGAAAACTATTTGTATCGATAGCTTATGGGAAGATCTGACGAGTTTATAAAAATGGAAGGCATTTTTTTCAGCACAGGAACTCAGTCTACAATTGAAGATTGGGTTCTTCGTTAATATTAAGAAAACTGTTGCATAAAAAATACGAAAATTGGTGGTATTATAGAGAAATATTTGATAAACAGGCTCATTCAGACAATTTTTCATTCGAATTAATATTTTAAGGAATATTTAAAGTTAAAGTTTGTCAAAATCGTTCCATTTAAAAAGCTTTTAGCATCAAAAACAGGGATAGGAATAATATAATATTTAATAGGAATTTAAACATTTTTAGATGATTTTATGCATTAGACGTTCCTGGTTTGCAGACTGCATTTATTTGTTTAATTTGACACATTTTTTGAAGATTTATTTCCATTTTAAATTAAAATTTTCAGCATTTTGAGGGGTATTTTTTACATATTTTATGAAAGGTTATTATTTTAAATTGTTGCCAAATGATCAAAGAATAATATTTCTTTCCATTTAGAAATTATCTGCACACGACTTTCACAAAGAGAAAAAAATTCATCCAATGAGAATTAAATAATTAAGAGTTAAATTCGGGAAATATTGGAAATTACGTCATAAAACTAAATTAACATGTGAATATTAAAAAAAAGGAAAATACTAAAATAATGAATTCATTAAAGTGCATTAACAGCCCTTAATGGAAAAAAAATACATCGTATAAAATAGTGAAATTATATATTGCAAACAATTTAAAATTAAAAATATATGCACGTGAGACATTTCACATTTCTAATAGATTTATTTCAACCGATATCACACTCTAGCAACAAATTTGACAAACACGTTAATGTTTTTGGTCTGTCCACCAATTTCCAAGAGTTCTTCCGCTTTCATTGGTTGAGCGCTAAAAGATCGGATATTTTGATTATTTGGTGGAAAACCGTCGGCACGTTACTCCTGGTTGAAAGTGGTCCGAGGTAGTGGAAATAGAAAATATTTCCTTTTTAGAAAAAAAAAATAACTTGAATATCAGAAAGAAATTTTTTAAATAATAAATGAATTCATTAAGGTGCATTAAAAGCAGTAAGTAAAATAAATTACGTCCTATTTAAAATGACCAGCAATATTGGAAAATAGCTAAGATTAAAGAAAATATTTAGACGTGACATTTACTTCATATTTTGTAATATTTTAACTGTTATTGTTCAAAGATGCCATACCGAAAATTTCCTTTCAAATAACAAAAGTATTTCCACGGCAATATTAAAAAAAGACAGAAATATTTAGTGAAAATTATATAAGATCTAAACCATATGTTTAAAATGCCTTACTTTAAAGTTTTTTTTTACCGGTTATCAAAAAATACCTGGATGAAAATACTTGTTTTGTGAAATGTATATTTCATTGGTTAGCTTATCTTGTTTAATCAAGCATGTAAATAATCAGAAGATTTTAACAGCAGCTGATTAGGCCTTAAAATTTGCCAATCAAAGTGAAATGAACAGAAACCCATTTACACGGAAATCGCCATTTAAAATGTGCATATATATGTAGTTCAATGTTTCGCAATCTTTTAAAAGCCGATCAAATTAGCGTGCTTGACATTTTCTGGTGTCTGAACGGTAGGTGAACGGGCGTAGCTCGTAGGTGGCAGAGCCACCTAGTTCGATAAAAAAAGTCTTTCACTTTCGAAATCGTTTCTGAATTTGAAAATATTCTAACATAAAATAAAATTATAACTAAACTCGGAAAGTAATAATTATCCTAGTTGGAGATAACCCTCAGCTACTCTTTGTAAAAATCATTTTAAAATATTTAAATTCAAGAGAGACATTTAAAATTAACATTCCGTATACTTAACATTACCATTCATATTTTCTTCTCTTGAATCGTATACGCTCTTAGCATGGTTATCTTATTTCTTTTATATTTTATTGAGTGTCGAATTTATTAAAATGATTCTCATTCCAGCCTGCATAAAATATATTCTTAATGTACAGTTTACTGCTAATATATATATTAACTAGTTTGTTGAAACATTTGAAACAAATGTAGGTTGAACACTCATCTCAGCAAATGAGAAAGTGATTTGTCAAATTCTGTGAGCTGAAAATATAGCAGAACTGAAAATATTTCCTACCGCCTTACTGTTGCTAAAATTAGCAGAGAAATGGAAACGCAGCTAATTGCATGGGAACGTGTTTGTGAATTACTTCCATAGATACTGATTATGTTTTCGAATGTTATTTAAAAATACCTAGCGGTATTAAATAGGCTTTGTTATGTTATCCACATTAAGGTTTCTATATATTTTGTGATCCACATAATATGTGAGATTTTTTTAATATTTCTGACGAAAACTAACGGAATTTTGTATAAAATATGTGCACGAAGACAACAATAGATAATCTCTAATTTTAATTTCCGTTGTAAATAATGCTGAATCGCTTGATGTCGAAAATATTAACTAAATTGTAGCCTTTAAAAACTTTATAAATATAATTTTTTTTTTTTTTGAAGCGTTGGCCTGGATTCTATAAATATCCTATATGTCGTTATTGAGAGAGAAATAACTCAAATCAGTATGAAGAATTTTTAATTGGCCTTTATAGATTTTAAATTAGCTTTTTATTTATGTAAATGTATGAATTTATATTATAAACATTTAGTTTTTATTAAAAAGATCAAAAAATAAAATTATCGATTAATTGTAAGTGAAATCATGTACGTACTCCATTTCAGAGTACATGTTTCATCTTTTATTCAAATGCAGATAAAAAATTTAAAATATGTGAGATAACTGTTACTTTATTTTTAACCCAAAATATTTAGAAAGCTTCCGATTATTTTCTATGTCCTCCATATACGCAACCGTCAATCAGAAAATATGTTTTTTACGAACCATAATGAGAAACAAAGCATTTATTTATTTATTTTACTTATTTATATATTTATTTATTTATTTTGCAAAAGTTTAGCTACTTTAAGGCATAAGAACCACAGGAATTCTAACATTTGTCATATCATGTAATAAGTTTTTGTAATCTAGTCCCAAAGAAGTCTACCACTTGAGAATGGAGCCAGCTTGTGACAGTTGTGTAGCCATGATTAAGTAACTCGTAGCAATCCGGTTTAGGTACTCGTGGCTGTCACCATGGTTCCACTATGTCAAGGTGCAGAAAATATCGGCGATGCATTAAATCACCAAGAAACACCCGTTATTCTTGAAATTTTATGCCAGAAGGATACCGAACAACCTTACACCCGCACAAAAAACCAAACGCGTGGAAGTAGCATTGAATTTTCTGAAGCGATACCACGATGAGGGTAACAAATACATCGACGAGATAGTTACGGATGATGAGTCTCGTGTTGAAAAAAAAAAAAAAAAAAAAAAAAAAAAAAAAAACTGGCTACATTTCACTGTCGGCAAACTTCGGTAGCTCTTACATTTCGCAGAAGCTAAAACCTTGTAGCATCTTTTAAAATAAATCATTTTTGGTAATTATGTTCTGTTTCCTTTTAAGAATCGTGGAAAAGTTATTTTCTCGATATCCCTGATACTATACTTATTTGAAGCAGCCCTTTTGCAAATTTTTTTCTGCAGCCATTTTCAAGCTGCGAATGGTCAATATGTAGATTTTTGAATGTCATTGTATTGAAGTTCAACTCATTATGATTTCTTTAAATTTTGTTTCCTTCAACGTCTGTTCTCGTTTCCCATACTTTTTTTTTTCTCCGAACAAACTCTGAAACTTTTCATATCACTTATTTATATAATATGACTTTTCATGGATTAGGAAAAAACAACACTTTGTTTTTATTATAACTGTCAAGTTACGAAAAAGTTAATAGTCTATACCTTAGATTTATTTATGAAATTATTGGTATGATCGAAACTCCGAAAAATATATTTCTTTTTTTAAACTTGTAATCATAATATTTTTTACTCTAAAAAACCGCATAAATTATACTAGAATTTATAAAAATCACAATATTTCGATATACATATTATAACCTATTCTTTTCAATTTTAGTGTGAGAAAATATCCTACGTTACTTGTAGCTGCTTAGATTTTTTACATAATACCAGGTGTCTGAAAATGTCCTAAATATCAGAGATTGACGGCTTTTCTACTTCTAACTTTTGATTTGAATATGCCTTTTTTGTCATTATGCATTTGAAAGTTTAAACTTTATTACCCATATTCTGAAAGGCCGGGCGTTTCTTTATTTTTGTCATGGAATTTTCGACTGGAATTCATAGCTGCATTTCAGAAGATTTTTTTCTATTTCCTTTGAAAATTCTCTTTTGACGTAACTTTAGAAGAGTTTTCTCAACAGTAATATCTGATAAGACGACATCACAAGGGAGCTGCAAGAAAGTTGCATTTTAAGCAGATGACCATTTCAGAAGGTACATGATATATAGAATAAATTTTTTATTTAACATAGAATTGAATTCTATACACGCTATACATTCTATACATTTTTTGTCATTATGCATTTGAAAGTTTAAACTTTATTACCCATATTCTGAAAGGCCGGGCGTTTCTTTATTTTTGTCATGGAATTTTCGACTGGAATTCATAGCTGCATTTCAGAAGATTTTTTTCTATTTCCTTTGAAAATTCTCTTTTGACGTAACTTTAGAAGAGTTTTCTCAACAGTAATATCTGATAAGACGACATCACAAGGGAGCTGCAAGAAAGTTGCATTTTAAGCAGATGACCATTTCAGAAGGTACATGATATATAGAATAAATTTTTTATTTAACATAGAATTGAATTCTATACACGCTCTATTTTGAAAGGTTTTAACTTTATAATAATTCATAGGAATAATTAAATACAATCATCTTTGTTTAAAAGTTAAAAGGAAAAAAAAAAGACACTTATGAATGAGTGCATTATAAAAAGCACTGCGATTTATGATTTTACATTGTACCAACATATACTTTTGTGTAACAGCTTAAAATACCCATACGAATGATTTAAAATTTATTAGATATAATCGTTGCAGAATTTCGTGGAATCATATCAAATTTTATGAAAATTGAATCAAAACTAACAAATGTATCAATAAAAGTTTTCTTCAATCTATTAAACCCTGTCATACATAAATAATTCAATATCACACGAGTTTCGATAATGCCAATAATTTACTTGATAGGTAATGATTCTGGTTGCCATGGAAATTTTTATATTAAATCCTATTATTCTTAATAATTTCAATAACTTATAGTATTAAAAAACCCTAGGTTGTCATGGTGATTGCGGCATATTTAAGATGGAATCAAATTATTTCCGTACTACTGTAATTAATATGTATAATTGTATTAAAATTTGCATTTCTGCATTCATGCATTTCCGCATAAGAATGCAACAACCATTGAACCAAGATCTGAATATTTATAAAAATATTTATAATGCGAACATTTTAGTTATAACTTGAAAACTGGTTACAACGCACCGTATTTGCCAATCTTGACGTACAATTTGCGATTTGTTTCCTTTTTCAATTTATACCCTTCAAATATTAGTAATATGAAAAAATGATATAGCTCTATATTTCAGTAAGTTTTTAAAACTTAAGAAATTAGAAATTTATATTTATTTTTGAGAATTTTTAATTTTATTTATTTATTTATTTTGCAGAAAACATTTTTACACTTACATTTATTATTAAAAAAATAATGAATAACCGTTTTCAGTATGAAAAAAATTATGTAATACACATTTTTAAAGCTATCATCAGGAATTTTTCTTAAGAAATATTTTTTCTGATATTCCTCTTGTTAAATCGCTATACTTCAATCATTTTAAAATTATTCATATTATCTTGTCTTTATCAATCACTGTTTAACTTTAAAATATTACGTGATAAAAAATATTTTTTAAAGATAAACTGAAAAAGATACAAGAATAAAAAAAAAAAAAAAAAATGTAAAAACAAAAATCTCAAGTATCCCTTAATCTGGCAAACAAGCCTGCAGCGGCAACAGTTTTTGAGGCTGTATTTTTTAAAGAAAATCCTTATTTATATGCACATGAGTTAATATAATGAGCCACAGTTATTAAAATAACAGCTCTGATATTAAAACAACGATCTTGAATAATTAATATTTTTAAGAAAACAACAAACTGTCAAACTTTTAATGTGTAAACCAATGTTGAAAGTATATAACCTTATTTTTAAAATAGTTTTTTGAAGTAAAAAGTAAATTTTGAAATTAAAAAAGTAGTGATACACTCTTTTTAAGCCCGAACGTAAACAACTATCTTCTAAATGATTTTTTTTAAGAGAGGGGAATCTTTTATAAAATCAGCTTGCTTTGCAACCAGATAAAAAATAGACAGCTTATTTTATGAATTACAATATCATTTTTTTAAACCATGATTCTTAATATCTTCCTTAAAGTTAAATAAAGATGTATTTTCATTTATGTAAAATCAAAATATGTTTTCAGATAATGACAAAAACATTAAAGAGGAAAAATTAAGGCATATATATAGAAAATAATAAAAATTTTAAAAGCTATTCATTATCGTTTAAACTGAAAAATATACGAACTTATTTTAATATCCTTTTGGAGTATCTATATAAAATCTGGAATTAGAAATGTTACAATTATTGGCATTATTGATGGGTTTAAATTAGCGTTTTCTAACCTTTTTTAAGTTTCTGTACTTAAAAAGTGAAAACGGAACCATTATAAGATCACTCCTGTGTCTTTTTGTCATCTGTCACGGTATTTTTCTCGTAAACTATGGAACGTGGAAAATTTAAATCGGGGGAAGTAATAAAGATTATTAATCCACATATTTGCAGATTTTAAAACATTCACAAAGATATTTAGTGAAAATGTAAGGGCGCTAATAATTTTACTTGAAAAAAAAAAACATTTCTTTGTACATCGTGTGGGATATCGTGTGAATGCTTTTGTAATGCTGAATAGCAAAACAAATTTCTTTTAATTTTAGATATTTTATTTTTAGAAATAGGGTCAAAAATATAGTGCAAAAATATGCCCCCGCCCATCTATTTCTGAATCTATTGAGACAAAAATTATGAAAACATTTGAGTTAGTAGACAATAATTTAAACCTTGCAGAAAAACTGTAACGATTATGCTAAGTCATTGTTTTTGAGAACAGGACGTTATCCTTTACAAACAAATTTCGATTTACGGCAATCAGCAAAAGTGTTGAGAGTGCTGAAGGTACCTACTGTAATGCAATTTTAAAAGCGATGTTGATAATGATTTTCGAAAAAAGGCGTCGGAAATTAGGCGAGATATTAACCCTTAAAGATACGGACGGTTTGAACATACATAACGACAGGGGCGGCATACTCTATGTACCATCAGCTTTTAAAGCCTAGATAACAAATTTTAATGGTATATTTGTGTAATGCAATTCCCAGTAGCAATACAAAAGCAATAAACATCAAATTGTTAAAAACAGACTAATTTGATAGAGCTAACCCATTAATGCCCAAATTATTTTCTTCGCTAAAATTTCAATTTTATATTTCACACGACTTTTTAAAAAAAAGAGTATTATTTATGTTATTTTATCAAGGAATTTGTATTGTGAAAAAGAGTACATATTAATCTTCATATTTACTGGTATGAGAGATGCTTTCTTCCCACTAAGTCTAGGGATATAAAAATATGCCATTAGGTGTTAAAAGATTAATCAAATAAATACTGTGATATTCACAAGTAGTTTGCATTGAATGGATTTCTCATTACATCTCTCGTGTCTTTAAAAGTTAATTAACACTAGAATGGCCGTAATCAATCATTCTAACTGATACCATATGACTCTATTTCAATTTAAATCAGAATCTTTATAATAAAACTTTTTAAAAAGGTACAAAGAAGAAAAACGTTAAATAAATAAATAAATATTAATAATAAAAGTATTTTAAATAATAAGATTTCAATAAGAAATCCAAATTCTGGTGTGAAATATTTTTATAAAACTTGACTAAAATTTCTGGCCTTTCTAGTTCTTAAATCTGTTTGGAGAAGGACCATGAGAATGCTGCAATTTTGCGCCATACTTTCGAAGAACATTTAGCACAGTACCAATTTTAAACTTAAAACAAGAGTTTTGTTTTAGTTACATTCTAGAAACAAAAGAGTATTGTTACGTTGTGTTTAATTTTATAAAATGTTGTATGACGTTTAAATATGCACTATTTTTATGATAATACCAAATTAAGTCAATAAAAAAATAAAAATCGGTTGAAAACAGATTAAAATATGATTAAAAATGTTATATAGAACAGCAATATCATACTATGTATTTATATGATATTATTTAAAGAATTTTGAAATTTTGTTACACATACAATTATATTTTTCTAGTATATACCTAATCCTATGTTGTATACTTTTTTACAAAATCTTATTATTCTTTTATCATAGATTTTTAAATGATATAATATAGTTATTAATTCATATATTTATTGTACAGAACCCTCTAAGCGCGAGTAATGCTTGCATTTGACCATATATTCTTTCAAGTACCACTTTCTTGAACTTATCTTTTCGGAGTACCCCCATTTCTGATAAACATGCCCCCTTGCCCCCTTTCCTTTCCTCCTCGCACCTAGATAATGCAAACATGCACTTTTTCATTAGTAATTTTTTTATCATAACAATATATTAAATCGATACCAAGTACACTGACATATTAAAATTCTTGTGATTTTTCTAACCATTTTGTGATTTTTCTACTTTTGTGACTTTTCTAACCATTTTAGTGACATTTCTAACCATTTTAGTGATATTTCTAACCATTTTAGTGACATTTCTAACCATTTTTGCCTCTTTTCTAACTTTTTTTTATGATTTTTCCATTACCGACATCACTTTCAGGTACCCCTTACAGGTACCCCATAGGAGCCGCTGGTTTAAATTATTACATCTATATATCTGTAGTATCATGAATAACGTGAGTCAAATTAATACAGATTTGTCTAAATATTGAAATGTATTGCGCTTTCTTCTACGCATGACTTTAAATGTATTAACAACATAAAAATTCTTATGTATACAGTACATATACGTTTCAAAGCATTAATAATTTTCCTTTTAAAATAAAATTTATTTGTTTTTTTAATATCAACTGAAAAATTTTAAGACACACACACACACACATATATGTATATATATAACAGATATATATTAATATAAATATATATATATTTAAAAAAAACCTTTATTCTTTATGTAAAGTAAAAAGAACAATTTTGATAAGAAACCCAAATTAAACTTATTGTTATTATTTACGTACTGAAAGTTTCATGAAAGACCAGAAATTTATAAGTACTACTTTCATTAAATTTCAGCTTATATAAAATCTAGCTACTGAAATAATTTTAAAGTTATAATCTTATTATTTATCTTGTCTTTAGAAATGAAGGATAAACTAGAATTTATATTGTGGTAAAATATTTTATTTTTTAAAGTTAAACAGAAAATAATAGTAAACTTCCTAATTTTGCAAACAAGCCTCGAGCGACAGCTAGTTTTCAGGCTGTATTTTCTTTTCTTTTCTTTCTTTTTTTTTTTTAAATTCATTTTAAAGCATAGTAGTTAGTATAATGAGCTTTAGTTATTAAAACGAAAACTTTTTTATTAAAACTATATTCTTGAATAATTAATGTTTTCTGCTGGACACAATAGAATGTCACACTCTTTAATCTATAAAGTAATGAAATGTTGTTATAAAAGAAAAAAAAACTTGTTCAAAAAATGAAAGAAAACAGAGCGTTTTAAAAATAAGAATTTACTGTTGTAAAATCTTGACATAAACAACTCTCTTCAAAATGTTTTTGGAGGAAACTTTTTAAAACAAGAGTATGTTTTGCAAGCAGTAAAAAAAGATTACATAAAGCTAATTAATTATATTAAACATATATTAAATAAAAAAACACAATAAAATCGTTTGATTTTTTAAAAGTATGTAAAAACATAATATGAAATGCAATGCGTTAATTTGATTCATTCATAAAATGCACAATATGAATTCTTAAAAGCTCACTGCTTCACTTAAAAGGCAACTAAAATAATAAAATTGATGTATCAAGTTAAAAACATATGTTAAAAAAAATCTTAGTACTTTCGGCCTGCATTTCCCGAGGCAACCATCAAAGAATATTTTAATAACTAATTGCTGTTCATTTATACAAAGACCTCACTTCGTTTTGAAATGGAAGAGCCAATAATTATTAGAGTTGAAAGTAGAAGTAGCAATAATATGTATATATATATATACACTATATTGCCATTGATTATGGGACACTTGCGATTTTAGACATTTTACTAAATATCTAGAAAAATACATGAGGAATCATCTCGAAACTCTTAGTGTATAAATATAATAGTATAAGTCATACATCTCCGTGAAGAGTTTTTCCCGAAACTCCAAAGGGGACCGTCAACAAATTAAAAAAGAATAAATATCTTTTGAATAACCCTGTCAAAACTAATGTAGCAAAAGCGCTCAAACTCTAGATTGTGATTGAATGCCTTATTGTAATAAGCCTTGTTCATTTTTATGCAAATAGCATGCGTACTCGCAGAGTAATTAAGGATTTTATAAAAATGATCCCAAATTTTTCCAAGTTTTTTCCTTATAATTTTCAGAGTTCTTAATATAAAATATTATTTTTTTCAGAAAATATGACAAACAACATTGCACACAGTACCCTGTAATCACAATTAAAAAATAATGAAAATTGTATAAAAAATGAGCTGGTTTACTGAATAATTTTTTACTGCGCATGCGTCAACGATATCAAAATTTCATTTGCATGTTATGTTAGCTAAATGTATAGAGCAACTTTTGTGAAAGTCACAAAATCATAACTTGAAAATTCTGACAATAATCGTCAGTTGAATAAGTCGAAAATCCGTTATTCTCAAAATGAAGCAAAAACAAGAGGGGTTGTATCCATATATTCATTGATTAGTGTCAATATAGAATACACAATATGGGATGTACTACTGCATTTGGATAAAATCCCTCATTTTTTTGCTTCATTTTGGAAACAACGGATTTTGTCCTTTTTCTATAGACGATTACTTTCAGAATTTTCAAGCTATGATTTTGAGACTTTTACAAAAGTTGCTCTATACATTTAGCTAACATAATATGCAAATGAAATTTTGATATCTTTGACGCATGCGCAGTAAAAAATTGTATAGTAAACCTACTCATTTTTCATACAATTTTTGTTATTTATTAATTCTGATTACAGGGTACTGTGTGCAATGTTGTTTGTCATATTTTCTGAAAAAAATATTATTTTATATTAAGAACTCTGAAAATTATAATGGAAAAACTTGGAAAAATTTGGGACCATTTTTATAAAAACCTTAATTACTCTGCGAGTGTGCATGCTATTTGCATAAAAATGAACACAGTGTATTACAATAAGGCATTCAATCATAATCTAGAGTTTGAGCGCTTTTGCTACATTAGTTTTGACAGGGTTATTCAAAAGATATTCATTCTTTTTTAATTTGTTGACGGTCCCCTATGGCGTTTCGGTAAAAAATCTTCACGGAGATGAACGACGTATACTATTATATTTATACACTAAGAGTTTCGAGATGATTCCTCATGTATTTTTCTAGATATTTAGTAAAATGTCTAAAATCGCAAGTGTCCCATAATCAATGGCAATATAGTGTATATATATGTAATAAAATAAAAAAAATTGCGCCATTTTGTTCTCTCTTAGCTTCAATTCTAAATTTGTGGAACATATTTCAATCTTAGTTTCGTAATGTATTAACTTGTAAAAATTCTTTTTCTTATTTTATTAATTAATAATTTATTGCTTGCTTCTCAAAAAAGCGGGAAGTTTATTTCGTAATATTTCCTTTTTAGAATATTCTAGGGATTTTAATTTTATTTTTTATTAACATCACGTGATCATATTAGTGCGCGGATAGGTAAACAGGCTATTCTATTTGCGAGGCAAAATATAGTCCCTACCCGAGGCCACGCCTGCTAAGACCAATCAGAGGTGATCATTTTTTGACGTGTAGACTCGAGTTAATCCTAATTGGATTTTTAAATTGATTGACGCGGAGTAGGAGGAGCTAGTTTGCCGTGAAAATCTAGGTTTCTCAATTGGTTTCTTAGGAGCGGCAGAATGCGATTGACTTTTCAAATATTCGGATACTGTTTCTGTTCCTCCCAAAAATTCTAATACCTTGGGATGCAACTTAATCACGACGTTTTGGAATATTTTATGACAGTGTCTAGGTGATTGCGGGGAATAGCTTACTGATTTTATGAGTTCATAAATAAAGAATTTGAAGACTGATGGTGTTTTTTTTTATAATGGGGAAATACCCCAATGAAACTCTTCCATTGCTCGCCAACTGCTCTGCTCGTGCTGCTGCGGATTCCTAGAGTTTATAGAACATAGCATTTCGTCGAAATATTATTACATATATATATATACATACATATATATGTAATAAAATAAAAAAAATTTGCGCCATTTTGCTTTCTCTGAGTTTTTAATTCTAAAATTGTGGAACATATTTTTAATCTTAGTTTCGTAATATATTAATCTTTTAACAGCTAAAGTCCCTTTTCTTTTTTTATTTAACTTATTAATAATCTATTGCTTGTTTCTCAAAAAGGCTGGAAATTATTTCGTAATCTTTCCTTTTTAGAATATTCTAGGGATTTTATTATTATTACTGTATTATTACTATTATTACTATTATTAATAATTAGGGATCTAATTATTATTACTTATATCAACAACTTCATGATCTAAGTCTGCATCATCTCCCTTTCTGTGAACTTTCAGGTCTCAGACCTACATTTTCACCCGTCTTTTTGAAAGGGGGGATTTGTAACAAAATAAAAAAAAATTGCGCCATTTTGCTCTCTCTGAGTTTTAATTCTAAAATTGTGGAACATATTTTTAATCTTTGTTTCGTAATATATTAATCTTTTAACAGCTAAAATCCCTTTTGTTTTTTTATTTAACTTATTAATAATCTATTGCTTGTTTCTCAAAAAGGCTGGAAATTATTTCGTAATCTTTCCTTTTTAGAATATTCTAGGGATTTTATTATTATTACTGTATTATTACTATTATTACTATTATTAATAATTAGGGATCTAATTATTATTACTTATATCAACAACTTCATGATCTAAGTCTGCATCATATCCCTTTCTGTGAACTTGCAGGTCTCAGACCTACATTTTCACCCGTCTTTTAGAGAGGGGGGGATTTGTAATAAAAAAAAAAAATTGCGCCATTTTGCTCTCTCTGAGTTTTTAATTCTAAAATTGTGGAACATATTTTTAATCTTAGTTTCGTAATATATTAATCTTTTAATAGCTAAAGTCCTTTTTCTTTTTTTTTAATTTAACTTATTAATAATCTATTGCTTTTTTCTCAAAAAGGCGGGAAATTATTTCGTAATCTTTCCTTTTTAGAATATTCTAGGGATTTTAATTTTATTTTTTATTTAACATCACGTGATCTGTGTTAATGCGCGGATGTTAAAAGGCTTGCGAGGACTGCGAGATGGGACTGCGAGAAGATCTATTTGCGAGACAAGATATAATCCTTACCCGAGGTCCACGCCTCCTAGGCCAATCAGAGGTGATCATTTTTATTGCGTAGACTCAGATTAATCCTGGTTGAATTTTTAAAATGATTGATGCGGACTGAGGAGGGGCTAGTTTGTCGTGCAAATGTGGCTTTCTCATTTAGGTTTTTAGAAACTCAGAATGCATCTTTCCTTTCAACTGCCTAGACGCCTGCCCAATAATTTTTTCCCGATAAATTATAAGATGGGATAACGTAACTTAGTCACGAAGTTAGTGAAGTGGAAGTTATTCGATGAGAGTGCCAAGGTGATTGCGGGAAAGAACTTATTTATGAGTTCTAATAAAATTAATTTAAAGACTGCTCGATTGAACTATCTTATGGGGAAATACCCCAATAAACTCATCCACTGCTGGTCAAACTGCCGGAGCGGCTGCTCAGCTCATTTCACTGTTGACCTTTAGTGAGTAGAAGAATGTTAGCCATCGTCGTATCATGACATATATATATATATATATATATATGCATATATGTCAGGTTCTGGTAAATGTACTATTTATAATTACTGTTATATCTATATATATATTTACTTAATTTTTGTATTCATGTCACCTTCTGTATAAATTGGCATTAAAAGGGAACATTTTTTTTTTCTTATATGGAAATTAATTCTAGCTACTGTTAGTGAAATGGTACGGTATGGAAAAAAATTGTAGTAGCAATAGACTGAGGTTCCTCGTGCCATTCAGAATGCATACCTGAGATAAGACAGACAAAGAATCCCACCAGCGATCTGGCGAGATAATAGAAATCAAGGTGACATATTGAAGGGACAGGGCCCTGTTGATAGATGGGTATCTCCGTAGACTCTTTCGGAGAAGATTTGGATAGCTAACAGAATGCAGTTTTCGGATATAGACGAAAGCGTGTGGACAATTTTTCCCTGAGTAGAGCTCTTGGGCAGAGCGTGTTTCATGTTGTGTGTGGCTCTAGGAGGCTAGAGCCGATGTACTGAGAGATTGAGAGTAATCTCCGATAAATCTAATTTAACTAGCCTAGTGTAAGAGGGATATAGATATTTTAATAGGTAATTTTCGCAAAAGGTATTTGCTGTATTTAACTTAATGTCGAACTGGATCATCTATTCCTGAATTCTTAATAGTAAATATTGTTTTTTTATATGTAAATAATATGCAAAAAAGTGTTAATTAATTTTAATTGAATGAGTTAGTATTCTTGTTGACAATCCTTTTCACTAAGTGCCTGATATCACTTAATTACATCGGGGGTAGTAGCATACATAAACAAAAAAATTTTCTTCAAAGTTGTGTTGACTAAAGAAGGAAGAGTGTAACAATATATATATGTTACTGTGAAATACCGAAATTGGAGGATGTCGACTTCCACCGGTGATTGTCATCACATATCGAATAGGTCTCTGAAAGACCGAATATTTGCATATATTTTTGAACATTCGAACCGTCACAGGTGAATATTGACAAGCACGGGTATGCTCTGGTGGAGGTAAAAAGAGAAGAGGGATTCGACAGAGGCAACAATCTGTCGCCAAATTGTCCGAATCGGTCAATTTTATGCAAGATTTGATAATGTGCTCAAACATTTTCTTATATTTCATTTTTTAATGCATTTTTTCCCTCTGCTCTTCATAGGTCAGTCGGCGCTAAAGGGTCATTAATTCCTTTTGCTAAGTAATTTTTACCTTCACGGGATAGAGAAATTAACCTGACATCAGAAAGGACACACCCCTGACCGTGAAACATGTTACGCCTTAACCAAGGTGTTTTAATGTTTAAATCTGAAACCATTGATCTCAAATATCATGTATGTGCCCGGTAAAGTTTTCGTGAAATAAATGTTTGTGATGTCCAGAATTCTCCAGTTTTTTGAAAGTGTTCCACAATTTGAATTTAATGAAATAATGTAATAAATCGTGATTTTTTTTTTTTTTTTTTTTTTTTTTTAATAACCGGTAAAAGCCGACCGACTCCAGATTTCGGTCTTTCGCGGTAACATTTACATACATTTCTCTACTTAACTTCAATCGAAATGACTGCAACTTCTACTTTCAAAGGTAATGTTTATTGATTCCTTCATTACAAAACGAAATGACGTATTTGGATTAATGGATAGTATTTAATTATTAAAATAGCCTCTGGTGATGGCCTTGGAAAATATAAGCCGAAATCCTAAGGTGTATTAAATAAAATGCTTACTTTAACCCATTTTCGGCCAAAGGTTCGTATACGAAACATTTCGATAAATATTTTTTTTTAACACTCTGACACATTTTTTTCAAGAATTTTATTTTTCTTCTATTTTTTAAGGCTTTTGAAGACATCCATAAAATATTAGTAATTCAATTGGAGTAAACACTTTCTCTTAAAAAATTTTCAAAATACGCTAGAGTTTTAATTTGAAACGCCTTTGACAAATTCGACTTTTTAAAAATATATTATTATTCCAATTGAAATGAATTATATGTTTTTAAAATAGATTAAAGTTGCAAATTCTGTATATGAAATAAGAATAAAACAAAAGTCATAAAAATATTATTCATATTCATATTATTCATTATAAGAAATAATATTTTATATTATTATATAAAATATTATTTCTTATATAAAATATTATTTTTCATGCACGAATCTTTTTTTGTGTCTTAATGTATGTAATTTAAGCATATTTCAATAAAAATAATGCTACATTTTATAAAATTTCTGTGCTTGGCCTAAAATGGGTTAAACATCTATACGATCTATTTTACAATTTTAATCGCTTTTTAAGTATAAAAGTGATTTATTTAACGTTACTTTTGTGTATTTTAATTTTTTGTTCTTGTTACAATTGAAATCTTTTGTATTAAAAAAAAGCATTAATATAGAAATGTTAAAAATTAACAACACTAAATGAAAAGAAATGTAATTAAAAAAAACAATATTCATTAAAATAGCAAATATTTATTATCACTCAGTCAGATGTCTGATTGTGCTTTGTTAATTCATGCAGATAAAAAGAATCATATCAATCAAGAATCACACAAATATTAAATACACATAATGCGTTTATGGAGATATTGGTTAATGATGGTAACGTACAATGTTGCCAAGGAAATTTTACTTTTCAATTTTGCATCCTACTATTTTATTATATGATATTTATCCTATTTAATTACACAAATTAAGTAGGCCAAATAATACTGTAATTTACGGAATAATAGCCACAATCTCCATAAACACCATACCCACCATAATCAGCCACAAAAAAATAAATATTATGAATTTCACTCCTGTACAACCACAGCATTAGCGAGAATGTGCTGAATAAAGAGTAAAAAATACTAACCGTATACATTAAATACAATAAAATTATAGGGAAATGATATTTATTAAATTTCAATACAGTTTTAAACTGAACTGGAAATTTTATGTCAAATTTGTTTATTGATGGGAAATCATTTGATATTATTACATCTAAAGCGCGAAGAAATCACCCTGCGTAAGCACCGGGCTTTTATATATTTTTTACTTTTAATCTTGTAACCGCTACAGTGTTATACCCTTAAATTATGAAGAAATTATGTTCCCGTAAATTATGTACAAAACTTAGCTGTCGTAATATTTTTTTAACTTAAAGAAAAAAATTGTAAGCTATAATATATATATATATATATATATATTTCTATAATTTATATCTGGAAAGAATAATTAAAAGACTATAAAAGTGGAGGAAATCATTATTCATTCTAAGGCAACTTAAAGCTGTTAGCCATATAATAATTCCCATGTTTCCTAAAGCATTTCAAACTAAGAAAAAAATACATTTTTTTTATAACAGCATACTTTTACTTATCAATCAGATTTTTATGATTCTTTTCAAAATAGCCCACATTAATTACATCACTGTTGTGTATGTGCGTTCCTAATTATATAAATACGTAGCACCTATAGTCGTCGTCTGGTTCATCTGTCTATCCGTCCGCCCAAATATATCATTACAGCGCAAGTGATAACTGCGCAAAAACTACACATTGAATAGCTTGATATTTTAAATGCATAATTACAGTAGAATTTTGCCGAGACATTTCTAATTTTATGAAAATTGGTTGCGTTGTTGAATCAAATGTACTACGTTGCATTACGGTCAATGGGGAAAAATAGTTTGAAGTGTATTATAATGTTAACCTTTTTAGAACATAATGAAATTTATATGCATTTTTGAATTCTCCTAAAATATACATTCTGTAGAATATGCTGCACGAAGAATTTATATTATTCATTTACAGGAGCACATAAAAAAATCTATTGCATAATGATATTGTTTGTGGTGTATTTTAATTATGTTTATTATTTTAAAAAATATTTCACTTATAATGAAATTGATATTTTGCTGAAGTTTACTACAAGTTACTCTCTGTATAATAGAAAGTGCTTAATATTTACAGAGACACATAAAAGACTTCGGATACTATACTATAGTTGAAAAACAGTATGTTGGCGATAAGTACTGGAAGTGAAATTTTAATTGTGGTATGAGTTTCTAACTAAAATCCTGCATATTATATTGTATGTATATAGGTTGTAGGTAATATACAAGGTTACACAAAATAATTCGTAAGGGTTAATATGTGGAACGAAAACAACTCAAAGGTCGTTTATGCTACATAAGTTATGCATTTTGCACTGAAATGATTTACCATGCTAAGATATATTTCTAGAATATAGGTAAAATAATACATAGGGTTGTGCAAACAATTACACAATATGGATGACAACTAGGTACATACGAACGCACCTTATTTACTACGTTTCATGTGCAATTTCCGACTTGTTTTAATTCTTAACCTGATGGAAAACATGATTAATACATGCTGGAAATCATTTTTCGATTAAAACCCTCGAAATTCTGATGCCGCCATTTTCACCAATGCTTTTGATATTGGTTTTCTTTGTACTAGAGTATCTAGCTAACATTCCCGTAATTTCACTTTTAACAGTGAAAAAACTTGATGAGTAACATTTTGTTAACAACGAATGAAGAGTCTCCGAACGTACGATCTCAAAACACGCCTCATGTTCAGTTCATTTGTTATTAAAGTTAATGTGCACCTATACTAATATATGCAGTTTCTGATAATGCTTATGATACATATTGGTCTTCTCCGACAAAAGAAGCGTTGTGTTGTTGTTGACTTCTGTAAGTGCGGTGGTTGAAGCTGCGGATCCGGGGCCTCCGTGGCCGAGTGGTTAAAACAACACGTCGCTAATCTCTTGAGCGTAGGAGATTGTGGGTTCGAACCCCACTGGATCCGTTGCACGCACTCTTTGTGTGGAGCTCCCGGTTGTACTTCTCTTGTGCTGCAAAATTTCCTTGTGCTACCTTGTCCCTGTATATTGACGATGACTTATAAGTAGACTTCATGTCGAGCACACAAGTCAGATGTTTGTTGTTCAATAAATAATAAATCAATAAGCTGTGAATCTGTCTTTTTTTAATTAATTGCAATCCTCCCTAATATCTTAAAACACTGATTAAATGTTCTATAGTGAATAACAAACCCTCATAAGATTTCTATAGCATGTGATATGTGTTAACTTAAAGTTTCTTTAGGAAAACATGAACGAATTTTTCAACATACCAATCATGTACTACTGAAAATAAATATATAAACAAATTATCACACATAGAATACTCATAAAACAAGTAATTCAAAATAAAATTGAGTTTCTCTATAATTGATTTCCAAATGAAAAATTATAATTGGTTATTGAACAACCCTCGTACAACGGTACAATATTAAATTTTAAAAAATGCATTTGATTATATTGTTTTAAAAAGTATGCATTTAAATAAAATATACTAACGACATTTAATTTTTAAAAATCTCTTTTCAGGTGTGTTTTCGCTGTTTACATGCAGGTAAGGTTCTTTGTTTTTTAAATCAGATGTCTTGTATTTTGATGCTATTCCAGTTTATTTCATTTGTGGCTGTTAAAAGATGTATAATGAATTATGTGTTTATTTGAAATCAAAATTATTTATTTCTAGTATTGAATTCCGGGACAGGGATTTCCAAAGAGTTGTATTATTCTTGAATTGTACCTCCCAGCCACTGCACGAATCATTCATTGATTCGCTTCCTGTTTTGAAATTTTATTTAGCGTACCTTACTTGAATGTTTTATAGAAGTAAAAAGGAAAAAAGCTTAATTCTTTATAGTTCCTTAAGCAAGTGTATTAAACCCAAAATTTGACATAAATTAATATCGCAAGTTTTCAATGAAAAAAGTTTTCGATAATTTCAGCTGTTTTTCATGCAATTTTTAATGTAGAATTTTAAACAAAAATCGGAAAAATCTTTGTTCAAAATTAGGTTTATATTACATATAATTTATGTTATAATCTTCTGTAGCAATCACAATGCATAATTTAAATTAAATAGAAAAACAATTTTTAAAACATAAAATTTTGTTGAACCGTAAAATTAAATATGTGTAGCTTTACACTTTTAGCAAGCTTTAGACATTTTAGCAAGATTTATTTAATTTATTTTGGAGATAAATTTGAAAATCAGAAAAAGCTGTGGGGCTTACCTAAAATATGATATAGGTCTGTATGTATAATTCAATAAATTTGTACAAAGGTAAAAACCAGCATTAAGCTTTCGCAATATATTGGTACCAATGGAATCTAAATATCACACTGAAGGTTTCCTTTTTTTTTATTTATGCGAAGTTAGTTGTTAAAAGTCTAAAAATAAGAAATATTTTTCATACATTAAGATCTTTCTCAATTTTACCATTTGTGCCAGTTGCAGTGTATTCCTGTATATACTACACAAACATACAATACTCACAATCTTCTACAAGACACATATTTTAAGAACTAATCTGATTTTGAATAATATAATGTTCTTCATGATAATTTTCTGTGTAATATGTAAACTGACGCCCCTCAACTATTTAACGAATCTGAACAGTCTGATTTAATCAAACATTTGAGCTTGTATAAAAGGATCTGTTGAAATTGTAATCTCTAGACAAAAAAAACTTGTAAGCTTCCTTAAACTCTACTACTGTATTACTGTGTACACAACCCGAGTTTATGTCTTACTTATTAGAAAACAACAAATATGTAGCTAGAGTAGAGGGAACTGGGGCACATTAATACAGTTTTTTTCTAAGTTTTTTTTTTTTTTTTTTTTTTGGTGAAGAAAGTAGAAAATTCAAGTTTTTTTTTTCCATGAGGTGACAGCAAAACTTGTGTAGTATGTTATAAAAATGTACAATCATTGTTTTATAATATAGTATTTTTGCATGTAATTTTAAAAAATCAAAAAAAGTCATTTGTACCAATGTGCCCCATCCCCGGGGCAGATTGATACGTTTGAGAAAAATGACGACAAAATAATACCAATGCATATTTTTCATAGAAAATGAGTTAGATAACAATTTTATATTTATTTATAGAAATTCAAATCGCTCACAATTTATTTTTAAGCAATATTAAAGCAATCAAAATTAAATATATTTTGACCTAATGTCCTTGTCTGATTGTTGGCTGTGGTAACTTTGTCATATCTGGCACTTCAACCCCAGCATTATCTTCTTTCTTAGGAAAGATGAAAAAATTACCAGGTTTTCTGTTTATAAATAGGTTTATAAACAGAAAATAAAGGATAATTATATTAAAAATTCTGTTTTTAATATAATTACCTTTTTCTGTTCTGCAGTTTGTTTCGCTTACTTAACATTACTCATGTCAAAAATTCCTTTTTCTCTGGAGAATCGATATAAATTCGAGATTTGCCAGGATGCCGTCCTTTTCTTTTATTAGTTTTACTAGTACTAGTTTTCGGTAAGCTCATACTTTTTCTGTTAGTAAAAATACTATAAAATGTTCTAATATAAAAAATTAGAGCTATTTCACTTCAACAGAAATTAAGATTAGAAATTTTTGGTGAAAAATGGTTGGATTAAAGAGTGTATGGTAAAAGAAATGATAAAAAGTAATGAAAAAATGAACTAAAAAAGGATTTAGGTTGTATCAATGTGCCCCGACATAGAGTGTATAAATGTGCCCCATACAGCCATTTTGAATAAAATGAGTCTCAAATCCAACTCTCCATAATTTACCTAACAATAAAGAATGAGAAACTGATAAAGAGTAGTTTTACTCTCCAGGGAGAGTATTATTTTCGGTTGAAAATACTGGAACAGTTGTATAATAACTTTGCAATTGTATAGCTCAAATTTACTTTTGACCTGCAAAAACAATAAATCACCCGACCCATTTCATCAAACTACTGAATCATGCCAAGACGTTCTGTATGCAGTTGTGTACACTAGTATCACTGTTTGGAGCTGTTTTGAAACTACCTGTAATGATCCTGCGAGCTGTAGAGGGGGTGTATCAATGTGCCCCATTTCCCCCTACTTGAAATAAAAAATAATCTGACTTCGCTGTTTATTTAAATGTTTAAAGTTCAATTTGAAAAACAGTTTACCTGTTATTTTTTGCAAAGTTTTTAATTTTATAATGATCTCTTGAGCGCAATGTGTCAACCTCAGAGTTGGCGGATCTTGATCATGTATTTTAATTATCGGATTCCAGAATACCAGCATACGAAGGCGCTAATACCACCAGCTATCGAGCTTTAGCTTCAACACAGGTTGCATGCATAAATTTTAACCGAAATTTTCCGAAATTTGTGAATGCTCTCGGATGCAGAACAATATTTTGTGTTTATATTAAGTATCTTCTGCTACAACAGTGAATTTTACACATTATTTGTAACAAAGAAATATTCATAAAGCATGTTCCATAGCTGTGATATTCAAAAGAAAATATCATCAGCAGACAAATTTTAGTCTGATCTCCTTTTGGAACATCTTTATGTGCTATACATATATAAGAGTATATCCACATTTTGTTAATTTTGGACTCCATCAGCTCTACCATATCATACGTTAATATTCGTTGAACTCCCCCTACTCCACATTCTCGATGATATCATTATCAATGTCTAAAAAATCTTTTTTTCTTTTTATACACTTGCAGTGATACACACTTCCGATTATTGATTATACACTTATTAGTTGCATAGTTCACGAATTCAAGAAGCAATAAAATATAAATATGTGAAATATATTTATATCAAATAACATCTATAAGAATTAATTACTATTTAAAAGCATTTATATTAACTTATTGTTAAGTAAAAAATTCAACAATAAGAATGCTTTGTTATACTTGTTCCCGGCCTGGTAAGGATAAAAGCAAAACTTGTCAACAAAACAGTGGATAATATTATTTCTCTTTCTTCACTGGTAAATGCAAGTATAATTTCTAAAATGTTATACTGCTGGTTTTCCTAACAGCGAATTATATGCTTATATTGCAGGTGAACAGAAATAACAAACATTTTAGTAGTACGAATTTTTAATTAAAGGGTTTTGTAAACATTGTTTTTTTAATATCTTTAATAGTACCTTAGCATTTTTATAAAAACATACAATAATAATAATAATTAATAAATAAAAGATATTTCGATACAAATAAAAAGTCACACAAAAGAGAAAATTTAATTGGACAAAACAATGATAACAATATCATAAAGCATACTACCCTTCCTTAACGATATCAAGTGCAGGACCACTTCTCCCCCCCCCCCTAAAGTGACTACGATATACATGAACAGACCCTTAGGGATATTTAAGGGTCTTTTGTATCACTTTATCCCTTATTTATTGTAAGATATTGATTAAATTCACAGTGAGGATATTTCAAATTAAGAACAAAAGAAAAAAAGCTTTAGTTTTTTTTATAGGAATGTTTAAGGCTTAACTAAGAGAAAAGTTTCTCTATTATTTGACACAGGCAATTTAATTATACAATTATTTGAAGTTATATGTTCCAAATAATTTTTGACCAAATGAAAAATTTAAAAAAAGTTAGATGCTTTTCACATTCAGTTTCATTTAGATTCAAATGACATTCTCGCTTTTAAAAATTTTCTCGCAAAACTACTAATGTTGTTAATATTGATTATGGACGAAATAAACGCTGGCAGATATCGTTTATATATAGTAGTATATAAGAAAATATTAACGTTATTTTCAAAATGCATTCGAAAAAAAATGTTCCATTTGAATTTTTAATATCAGCCTCTTGAATTCAAATTCAGTAAAACTGCTCCTTGAAAATACAATAAAAGCATTCTTCGTAGCTAAAAAACCCATTTTGAATTTGAAGCCGAACAATTCAGCTTTATTTTTTCAACTTATGACAAAAATAAACTGAATGTGCGTTTTATGAATTATATAACTTTTTTCAAAAGCTAGAAAGTGGAAGAACATTAAATTACATAGTTTCATTCAAAGGAATGAAAATTGAATGAATATGATTCTTTTTAAGTATTTCTATTATGAATTGTAATCTAATTTCCAGTTTAAAATTAGTTTATGTAATTATTTAATATTGTTTAAGCAGATTATTACAGATAACAAAAAATATGATTTAATTGGAATCAGAAAGGAACCAATCTGAGATATGAATGTATATGCTTGTTAAAAAAAATTATTCCAAGTTTTTGCGAGATATTTTTAAAAACTTCGTTAAGATTCTAATATATATTTAGCCAATAATATAAAATCACAGTTTTTAATGTTTTTCTTGAATTTTTAAAATTCTATTTATTTAGAACTTTTGAAATATTACAGTGAAATATTTTTTTTATATTTTTACGTCCATAAATCGCTTTTTAGATAAATTTTTAAAAAATAACACCTAATGCTTATGCTTTTATATTCAAATTCTTAAATAATTTTTCAGATCTACGCCGATTATGATGCCTACAACCAAAAACCAACCTGAATTAAAAAATTTCTCACTTTCTTTCTCTAATTCTAATTTCTCTCTCTCTCGCTATATACATATATAAATGTATATCACTTTTTTGTTCTTCCATATTCCTTAATTCTTCTATAATTCTGTACAACTTTCTTTTAAAATGATACATAATGTCACAAAGTATAAAATAACGGTCAAGTTTGTTATTGAGCAAAATCGGACATTTGAGGGAGAAATATCGTGGGGTTTTGTGAAAATCGAAAAACCAAACCTATAACCTCTTATTTATAATACATATCAATCAACTTAAAGTTATTAATACTTCTAGAAAAAGAGCCAAAAAATTATGTATAAGTGATTTTTGATAAAATTGAAAATGGGCTCAAAGGGAAAAAAATAATTTTTAGAAAGAAAAAAATTCATACCTTCATGAATGCTCAATATGTAAAATCTACTTAAATTTATTATAAATCTTCTTAAACTTATCTACATCTTTCCTACCCACAAGTTTTTACCGCCCCTTCCATTGAAAAAAGAAGAGTATAATAATACATTAAAATAAATAGCAAATAAAGGGGGTGATGAAGAAAAATATTAATAACTTCGTCATCTTCGTCATCGCTAGTCATAGCATATTTATCTCTATCTATCTACCTATATGTCTATCTATCTATATCACTTTTTTATGGACACAATAACTTCCATAATTCTGCACAAATCCCTACCAAGCTGATACATAAAATCTAGGAGAAAATCCCGGTCAAATACATTAATGGGCAAAATCGGAAAAAAGTGATGGTTATAGGGAGGGATTTTGTGAAAACAGGAAAAACCCGATAAGTTCTTAATTATAATACATATCAAATCAGTTTAAAGCTATTATTATTTCCAGGAAAAGGATCACAAATTTATGCATAATAAAGTTTTGATAAAATTCAACATAGGTTTAAGGGGAAAAAAAAAGGATCTTAAGGAGGAAAAAAATTTATAACTTCGTCAATTCTCAAGGTACCAAAATCTAATTAAGTTTATTATAAATCTTCTTAATGTTATTTAAAACTTTTATATTGACATGTTTTTGATAGGACCAACTGTTAGAGGAAAACGATTAAAAAAGTAGCAATTGAAGAAAAAAATTATTGCATTAACATCATTCTGATAAAACAAGGTCTTAAAGAAAAATGAAATTAAATACTTGTTAAAAGCAACCAGATAAAATTGTTAAATTGGTTTTATCTTTAACCTTGATTTAGTTTTTGTTGGGGGAAAATAGTAATTAACTTCAAAATTTATTTGCTCCTGTAGGCCGCTCTCGCAGGGATTTTTTACTAATGCGGTAATATTTATTTCAAAATAAATTTATTTGAATTGAAAGTGAAGGTGTGAATACTGTACGAATATTTTGTCAATTAGTAATGCATAAAAGGACCTGGTAGTCGACTGATTACATTCAGTATCACTAACAATTAAGCATTTTTATCTAGTCAGTATATTTTTTACTCATTATATTTTATTGCTTAAATTCTTGTCTGAATGTGTAATTGGTTATTAGCTGGAGCTCATAAAACAAGTCTTACTCTTGTTCTCTCTAATACGAAGTATGATTTGCTTTAAACTGAGAATTTTCTTTTAAGATAGCTAATGGTTGGCCATGTTTAACTTACCTCAGTACTCGAATGGAGATGGGAGAATGTTTTATTTGGTATTCAAAAAATATTCTAGTCGATAAGTTATTTCAAATACAATTCTAAATTAATATGACACAAACTTATCAAGACAACAATATCCACTTCCTAAACAATTCAAATAAGACATTTTTCTTTATGTCTGCAATTTTCGTAATTGGAGACATTTGAAGAAATTCATTTTCAGTTCTAGTTTCTTTGCTGAAAGTTCGAAAAGTATTTCACAATTTCTGTTAAACTGTGTTTAAAGGATTCCATTTACTTTCAAGATAGTTAGTTAGGAATTCTTATTCTCGTTGATGTGTTGTATTTTAAACGTAGGCCTCTATTGTTTTAAGTTAATAACTTGTAACTAAACAGTAGTCTTAAGCAGTTAGATAAGTGTGAAATCTACACAAAAACTGAAGTTTTGTATTCAGACAAAAAAAGTAGTTAATTTCAAATAATTTAAATTCAACATTCTGCATTAGAACGAAAGTTATAGCAAAAATGATTTCATCTATCGCTTAGGTTGATAAGGAATGTTCATTTTTAAAGAGATTATATTTAGAATGGTTATCTTACAGCTTGTGCTTCCGATTTTTCAAAAATGGCTTAGATTATTGGGATTTTTAACGTACGGCGCGGCGTTAAAAGTAAATATGTGAAATTGAATTTAAAATTTTGCTCTTTCTCTTAACATCCTTAAATTGCGTTTGATGTTTGCATGAGATATTCAAAAGTTTCAGAATTTTCAACATTATTAAATATTTATTTTTTATTATTGAAATAATATAAATTTTGTAGCTGTAGTAGATTGTTTGGATGATTAATGGATGATAAGTAAAAATCTCGGTTTATTTACATCTTTAGCGTAATTAATATAATAATGTATTGAAATTGCTTATCAATCTTCAATATGCTGATTTCAATTGTTTTTATGCTGAAATATTTCCATAAAGACTGTAAGAAGGTATTACTTAATAAATGTGTTGACTTTTAAACTATCGACTTTGTCCAAAACTGTAGAAAAATTTATTTTGATAAAAGATTTAATTACATAACTCGCATCAAGACTTTTTTTTTGCTAGTTGTTGGGAGATATTTCCTAATTCTTCTTACGAATTCAGTTTTAAATAGAAATACGAAATACAAATCTTCAAATGATTCGACTGCAGTATAGTGTGGATCCGAAGCGACTGGGTGAGTACTTAATCTGCTTCATTCAAGTAATTCGCCCAACTTTAAAAAGCAAGGTAACATGTTACAAAATAGAACTTTGCAAACTTTCAAACACACAAATGGAGAGATATCCTCCTATTCAAACATAGCCATATTACTACCAGTAAATTCTAGAAATTTTATCTAATAAGTTTCGTAGGAAATGCTTACGAAGACTTTTCAGATAAATTAACGAAAATGAGCATGCACAGAATGAATAGCTACATTTGCTACTGGATGTTATACATGCATGTATATATATCATACGAGGGTTGTACTGAAGAAGTTGTGGCGTAGCTCAGAAAGTCCGGCATGTGCAAACAAGATAGCGCTTTTGTCGTATATTATATATTATATATGAGGTTACGCTGTTATTCATGTGAAGAGTGCATGAAATAGTCTACCCAATTAGAAGGGGTAATTGCTGTGTTTCGTTAAAGCGGGAAATATTCTTTATACAATTCAAAAGCATGTTTACAAAAGTATTCAGTGGTAGTGGAGAAAAATCCTGTTTGGCTGAGACAAAAATGTATCTGAATGCTACTGTGAAGCCTGTGGCAGGAATGCATTACCGTACAGGACGGCTGCACGATGGATTAAACCGTTTGGTGCAGGTGGAAATGAGACAAGGAATTGCACCGAGCTTATCGATTGCGTTTCCTAAATATCAGATTGACGGTGTGAGTGGTTTCTACTCCATAAATTATCGATGGGTTGTTCAGAAATTACTATAAAAGTTGGTTTCGCCAAGGAATCATCAAAAATTGTGCTTACCGATTTTGACGAATTTAAGATATTGGTAAACAACTGGAGTTCTTATTCCTAATTATTAAGCTGGAAATGTTTCTTAAAATGAGCTTTAGATTTTGAGTAATTGGGAAAGAAAGAAGGATTAAAGTTCATCATTCATTTTAAATACCCATTAGTTTGCTATCATTAGTATGTACATCTGGGGGTAAATGCAGAGTGCTTCACACTGGGATCCCAGAGATCCCTAGTTCGATGCTGCTTCTTGAACTTTTATTATGTTTTTTAGATAAATATTATATTTTTGTTATTTTATAATTTTTATGGAAATTTATGAATTGTTGCAGCTTTTAGTTTAAAATTTTGACAATATATATTTTCCTGAAAAAAACCCATAAACGTAATTGTGTATTTGTTGGAAAATATAAAACAAAAGCTTTAATAATTTCAAGGTTGTAGTAATTCAAATCCATGCAAAAAGTTTTAAAGTGTCAAAATACAAAACAAATATTAAAAGTAAAGTAAAAAGACAAGACGTTGGATCGAACTCGGGACTTCAAATTGGCGGGCACGTTAAGAAATAGAAGTGGGTAAAAGCAAAATAATAGATATTTAAATGTACATTGAACTCTGACGCCCAATTTCTTGAAATCTAAGGCCCATTTGAAGAAATCCTATCACAAAAGAAATTATGGCTAATAGCTGTACAATTGTAGCTTCAACAAACTCGGTGAGCATCATGTTCCGAGCATCATTTCAAGGTTCATATGGGTGCTGAAATTTTAAGAACAAGAAATTCTTCGGTACCAGTATTTTCTTATAAAAATTTTCTCTTTAAATAAGGACAAAATTTTGAGAGTTTGAACTGGATTTATTTTCTAATAAAAAAAAATTCTAGTAATTGACCTAGAAAACCTGAAAAACTAACAGTACCCGTACAAACACTGACGTTTGGTGGTCCCTTGTCTAGCTAGCAAGTAGTCGCTCTCTTTCTGTCATTAACAGCAACGTTTTGCAAAAAGTATCATACGGCTTCCGGACGTTTGGCAAAATGTATTAAACATTATTAGTGATCATATTCAAGGAATGTAAAGCAAATCTACATTTAAGTTTATAGTTTTTTTTTTACTATCTACGTTGCCACTAAGTTATTTACAACTCTTGTATATATATATATATATATATATATATATATATATATATATATATATATATATATATATATATATATATATATTGCACCCACTTTTCATTAAAGTTTTTATTTTTTGCCTTAAACGGTATTTATATAAACATATGTATGTGTGTGGGGGGGAGGGGGGGGTCATTTATATTAGAAAAAACAAATTACTAAAATTAAAAAATAATTAATTAACATATGTATTTTTTTAACTAAAAATTATAGAAAGTAGCCATCTTCAGGTGTAATTTTAAAAATTCGTTTAGTAATTTTTAAAATAGGAAGCTTCAAAATTTTCAACATTTGAAATGTATCCGGTTAATTCGTTTATGAAATAACATTTAATTCATAAACTCTACTATTATAGCGATAAAATCGCCAGACGATTTGAGAAACACATTTCTCACTCTTTCTGCAATCTAAGTAATTTGAAGAAATTACTTTTCAGGTCCAGTTTTTTTTCTGAAAGTTTGAAAAATACTTTACATTTACTGCTAAAATGTCTTTAAAACTTTTGAGTTAATTTCAGAATAATTAGTTGAAAATTCTTATTTGCGCTGATGTGTTATAATTTGCACGTAGGCGTAATTGTCTGAAACAATAAATTGTTTTTCTTCGAGGAAACCTAGAAATTTATATTAACCTTAATTTATATAAACCTAGCATTATTACCTTTTTTTTTTGATAAAATATAGCTTTTATGTTTTAAAGAAATTTTATAAGTCAGTTATATTAAACTTTTATAATAGAAGCTAGTCTTTAAAATTAACATTTTCTTTTAAACTTTATTTGAATGTTTTGTTATACTTTCAAAATAATTAGTCAAGAATCCTTTTTTTCACTAATCTGTTGCACGTAAATTTGCGCATCGGCCTTAAAATCTCAAATGATAAATTAATTTATAATCGGAATAAAACTTTAAGGTTTTTGAAAACAGCAAGATCAATTAGACCTAGTTTAAAATGGTTGTTTTAGAGAAATTTTCCAAAAATGTTTTAACCCTTTCCGACACGGGCAAAATCTATTAGTGAAATGAGAAATTATCGACTGACACCGGAATTCCAAAATGATTTTTTTACATACTTTGAATTCCTTAATTTAAGCTCTTATTGTAAAAGCAAAATTTTATTAAAATATTATTGGTGCCATTTGCAAGTTTGGAATTAAAATTAGGTATCCCAGACCGGGCACAGTGTGCCGGAAAGGGTTAATGCTTTGATTGAAAGAGCAATCTTTTATGTAGAATTCGTCGAAAAATTCGGTTTCATTTTGGTTTTCTGCCAAAAATCTGAGTTTTGCCGAAAATTTGTTGTTGAAAATGCTGCTCAAAATTCAGCCAATCTGAAACTATATATATTTAGAAAATCTCGTTTCTTTCTTCGGAATTTTTCAACATGGCTAATTCATTTGAGCTATATTGGCTCAAATGAGACATCCTGTGTATTGTATTTTAATCTGTCCTTTTACTTAATACTTTTTTCCCCTTCTACCATTTTTCTTTTACCTTCCCCTCCTTCATTGTATCTCTCGTATGTTTTGATTACGCTTTTCCGTGATTGGCCGTTTCTTTCTACTTTCCTATTGACTGTTCCTTCAGCTTGCTCCCTTTCTCATCTTTTCAATTCAGCTGTGCCCCTAAATTCACAGTAGACGCAAGTCTTTTTGCGCCTTACGAAGGAAGACTAAGTTCTTTCGAAAGGCGTTGCAGAATTTATTTATTTTATGGTGCTTCAAAGAAGTTTTTTCACTTCAATTCGCTGTATTGTTATGAAATTCACCGATTTATCAGTAGTGACTGAATCAAGATTTGAATGCAAATTATAAAGCAATTAATACATGTATGCGTAAACTTTATTGGCGCTTTACATGTGCTCATTAAAGGCTTCAGACTTAGCAAGCAGATTTAGTAATAGAATTATTATAATTATAATAGAATTCTTTTTAGCTTGAACCTGCAGGAGTGTTATGCGTACTGCTGGACAGGGTATTGCAGAACAGAGTGATACAACAGTAAATTCTTTTATAAGAGACTAGTTTTAACCCATGGTTTCGCTCACGCAAAACGTAAGCTTTTCCGGTACCTTTTAATTCATCTGTCGACCAATTTCGCCAAATTATACAAATTGCCAAAGTATTCGCCAAGTTTTGCAAACTTACGATTAAATAATATTTTTTTTTAAATAAAAGAATAGATTAGTTTTTAATAAAACAAGAATCATTATGTTTGGCATGATTTACATTGCTAAATTATTGCAATTTGTACATACGCATATTATTTACTGAACTAATAAGTTAATTTATGCTTAAAAAAAGAAACCTGGACCTCGCATTTTATTATTAACCCATTTTAACATATCTTTTTATAAAATGCGGTATCTACTTTTTAAAGAAATTTTATTCTCCAACTTTTGAATATGTTCTATTTACGTTCTGTTAAATATTTAACTACTGGAAGTTTTTCTTTCAATTGATTGTACATATTTTCATTCAATTTATTTCAAATTTATTTTTCATAAAAACCGTAACCGTTGTTATTTTTTATAAGTACATATTGATTTCGCGATAAATTCACAGGAAATTGAGATTTCAATAAACTTGAATATTGAATAAGTTTTATTCTTACACATAAAAAAGGAAAATGTTTTTCAAAATATTAGAATGTGATAATTTATATTGTTGGGGAAGCTTGTTATAACTTAGCAAATAAAATAAAATAACCTTCGTTTGAGCATGCATTAAATCGAGATTAAAATGTGTTTAGAGCTAAAAGAAGATGTCCCTTGTTAAAATTTTCAACAAGAATGGAAAAGCATGCATCACGCATAGGTTAAGATTAATAAAATGTTATTAAAAATTCATTTTTAACCGAATTAAATGAGGTACCCTAGAAGTCTGCATGGGCCAAAATTACAAGGCCCGAGCCCGGTTCGATCAATAGAAAATAAATTCTGCCCGACACGTAGAAAATTTAGCGCCCTGACCCCGCCCGATATTATAGCTAAAAACAAGGCCCGAGCTCGGCCCGGTCCATAAAAAAGTTAAAATTTCGGCCCGAAGCCGTGCCGGCCCGAGTGAATTTCTACAGAACATTGATCTTTACTTTTACAGAAGAGTTCAAGACAAAAAAACTTATCTTAGTCTTTTTTTTTTTTCGTGCTTATAGTCTCCATTTATGCAAAAGTGCCGTAAGCTGCGATATTTATGCTTTTAATGAACCTTTGTCTGTTGTATGTAAATGTTTGAGTTATCATTAGTATTCATAATCCATATTCCATGTAATGGAGTCATAAAAATCTAAAAAATGGTATGTGGTAAAAGTAAAATCTTCTAAGACGGAATCGCTTTGGAAAGAAAGAAATACGTTTCTATTTTAGCTGGTGTAAATGTTTAATATATTTTTTCTCTAATTTTACTGTATTCATTTTGCATGGATGAACAGTTTAAAAGAAGTTTAAAAGAATTTCCAGTTTTCAGTTTAAAAGAAAATTCCGTCATAGTCAGGTTTTTTCCCTCGTGTTTAACACTATTTAAATATGCCTAGAAATATACGATTCTTCAAGCAGAATAAATTCTAATGATTAATTGTAGAATAATGACAACCTACACGTACATGCCTTTTGCACCTAACCAAATTTTACTGATTTTTGAAGGCCACGTCGAGAAAAGTATTTTCATACGGAATGATTCAACCGGAATTGATTATTTTGGTCCGTGAAGACTAGGAACAATGCAATCAGTCCCGGCTTCGTACGGAAAAAATAAGTTAGTTCCGGCCCGATACTTCATAGAAGTAAGGCCCGAGCCCTGCCCAGTCCGAAAAGATTAGTGACTAAGCCCGGCCCGAGTCTTCAAAAATAAGGCTCGAGCCTGGTCTGGCTCGACTGCCGTTAATAGAAATCGGAACGAACCCGGCCCGCGGGCCGGACAGGGCTCGAGCTTCGGTTCGAGGCCCGTCCCGTGCAGCTAGATCTCTACCGATACCGTAAATTGGGCTACTTTGTTTCGTTTTTCAGACATATTTTTGTACGTAACATTTTTTATTTCTTCGAATGCAGTTCTCAAAAAATACAGTCGGATCGATATAGCTGATTCTTCAACATCAAAGAGGATTCAAATATATACGAGGAGCAATGTAAAAAAATAAAATAAATAAATAAAAATTGGGGCTACAAAATTACCACGGATTCGGGGTAACTTTGTCAAATAAATAGAAATAGGCTTTAAATGCCTGCAATAATTAATTTATACAATAGTTTCTTCAGGAATCGATATAAAGTAAAATTGCACTCTAATAAAGCTAAAACGATATTTAAGAAGGAAAAAAGAATGAATATCATTCTGGTCAACAGAGGATCGAGATCGTTGCTATTCTTACTGTTAAAGTATTCTCTTTATGAAAACATTGATCATATCAGCATCTGTTGTGTTGTTAGACAATATAAGGGTATTAATCAATGAAAACCCTGTGTGGAATACTACAATCATTAAAATCCAACGTTTGAACACACAATAATTAAAAACACTTGACCAAAAAAAAAAAAAAAAAAACTTTTAGAGAGTCAGAAACCCAAATGACTGCAAACACAGAACAAAAATACCATCAAGCTTCAGTAACCAATAGTAACCAAAACCGGAAATGAAGTTTCGTGACATAACAAATCTAACCAAAAAGTTGAGATGTACGGTACACTAGATAAATCATTAACCAAGGAGTTTTTTTTTACTTTATTGATATGGAGTACTTCAAAAAAGTCTAAATCAAGTGGAGTAATGCATTTTTGGGTAATCGTGATTTTACCTTAGTCACGATTATCCAAAAATGCACTTGACTTGGACTATTATAATAACGATCAAATAATGGCGATAGAGCATTATTTGACGACTTATAGCTGCGCCTGGCTAACATTAAAGTACTAAAATGGTCGCCTGTCATGTGTAAGTGAAGCGGTCAGCCCGGAATTGTTGATTGGTAGTCACATGACTTAGACTTTATTATATAGATTCCTAGTATACTATCTTGTAAACAGTGGTATACACATACAGTAGAAATATTTCCGTTTATTCAAACTGGCAATCCTTAATCACCAATAATTTCCAGTAATTTTTTCGAATAAATTTTCTAGCAAGGTTTTACTATTAAAAAAGAGATGAAAATTTATCGCAAAAACTGGCGGTACTAAGCATGCCCAAAATGGTAACAGGATCTGCTACTGGTATACAGCATATCTGTAGAAATTTTTGGAATTCCCTCTATGTGAAATACAGTCAGTATTTTTCATGTTTCTTTGATATACATTTACCTTCAGTAGTTCTTGAGACTGCAATTAAGCTGATAAATTTCGCTTAATACATAAATGTTTGACAGATTCTATATCTTTTTTCTAATGCGTTCAAACAATGAATATCGTATTTTTACGATCGATAAGAGATATTTGATCTTCCAAAATCATGCTTTTAGCTATGAATTATTTTTACATTTTATAACAAAAACACACACTTGAAATGCATAATAAAATATAATAAAAACCGTATGGATTTTTTTCTAGGCATGTGAATTTTAATTAAAAAACCACAAAGTATATTTTATTTAAAATTTTCCTACATAGTTGAAAAATGGTTATGAAATCTTTTATCTGACTGCCGCTTAATCTTGTTGTAACTCACCTAAATATCCTTGGATAACTATGAAGTTGATATATATTATTGAGGCATATTCTATGGCATTTTCGGCCTGATGCTTGGCTTTTATAGTTTGTTTATAGGGCAACCAAAAAATTCCGTAATATTATGGTTTAGGAGAATTCTGTAAGTTTTAATGTTGTTACACAATTTCCAATGCATCGCAGTTGATATATATATATATATATATATATATATATCATTGAAGTATACTACAAGATGCTTACCATAGAATAGCATTCGTTGTTTATTTACAGAGACTCACAAAAAATTCGGTTACAGTATTGACTATAGACAGAATTGCTGGAAGTGCACTTTCAATTACGGTAACGTCCGCCCTGTTTAAAATTTGACTATTTATTTTCATAATTACTTTGTATGTCTAAATTCTATAGGTCATACACAGGGCTGTGCCAAATATGTCGAGTACATTTATGTTTATCATGGAAATTAATAAAAAAGAACTTTCAGCTGTACATCGTTTCCTAGCTTAACAAAATTTTAATAAAATATGTAGTACATCGACAGTACATCTTTATAGATGATATGCAGGTTTGCCAAAAGAGAATTTTGAAATTTTTCCGACAGTTGAAAATAATTGTTGAAATTAAATTTTAAATGTATTTATATGCTTTTAAAATTGTGTAATCCGAAATCATCTTTCATCTTCTTAAACGCTGTAGTTTTGTTTATAGTATTCTGTACGTGTTGGAAAGTGCTTCATAATCTATGCTTGACGCATGGTGTTTTATCCCTGTTTATTAACTATTTGTTAACTCTAGTAATTTCGCTAGAAGGCTGAATATTTTTCCTCTTATTTTCTTTATTAGGGAAATATGAATAATCTACCTCGTTCATATTGATGAGGTAATTACATGATACGTTATCAAATATTATGTCACCACCGTCAACAGTATGACGTCATTTGTCTGGGACTAAATATATTATGCCATAACAATTTCTTAATTTCATGCTAGCGATTTTATTCCATATAATATCCGGGTTATTAGAATTTTTCCAAAATGAAAATTAGTCTGATATTGGAGTTTTTCTTTTTATTGCTTCTACTTGTAAAGTAATATAAATTTCCGAAGTTGTTGATTTAGAAAATTAGTTGGAGAATATGTTTTATATATATCTGAAATATTAATGAATTTGCGAAATAGGTAAATTTGTTATTATTTCTTCGAGGATGATCTAATTTAATCAAAAATTGATTAATTTTAATCTTTAAGAATGAAAACAGAATATTTTAATGTTAAATGTAGTCCTCTAATAAAATAATTTTATTAAGAATTATTTGTTTAATATATCTGCATTATGAACTTAAAATTTGACTGTTACTCGTGCTTAGTTTAAAAGATACATTTTTCATGTGCTGTCAATTTCACATTATGATCATATATATTTCTCTTGATAATATTGTACAAATTTAGGCCTTATTTCATCGAATGTAACAAACAGTATACTTTCAATTAAAATTTGACTAGAAACTGTAATTTATGTAGTGATTTGTCATGCCGTTATTATAACACTATTTTAAATATTCAATTTTCTTGTCTATTAACACATTACATAACTAAAACAAGAAAGAAAAATCATACGTTAAGCATAGATTATGAAACATTTTCCAACACTTCCTGAAATCTTTAACAAAACTTCGTTATTTAAGGAATTAAGGTTACCGTCTATAGCCAAATACGTATTTTAATACTTCTGAACAGTCCGGTATTTGATCTATCAGTTGATATATATATTCTACAATGGGGAAATTTAATTTAGCCAGAAAATGCCTAGCAGGTTGAAATTTCTCTTTCAGCAATTATACTAGCAATTGGGAACATACTTGAATGCTTTTGTTCAGTTCTGTAGTTTACCTAGTACAATTATTACACGTCAGTATTGAGCTAAAATATACCTTAAATTAAAAATTGAAGTGAACTGAATGAAGTTCAGCGTAAAAACGCATAATTTATTTAAAAACAACCTTTAAGTAATTTACACTTATATTCAGAAACGTTTACAAGCTTTTTTGTGTAACCGTGTGTATCAACTATAGCATTTAGACACATTATATAATAATAGATTAATTTATAACACGATCGTGTTATAAATTAATCTAATGTAATTTCGTATGCAGCGATTTTTTGCAGCTTCCATATATTGATCTTCGATTTATTCTGTTGAGCTGATCCATTGTATCAGAACAGATAATGTGATCGTTGAGGTTATTTGAATGGAATAGTCCTCCAGTGTTCGTATCCGGGAGGGCTCAGTTGGAAGAGCATTGGCCGCTTCAGCCAATACATTCCTGGTTCGAATCCTGGCCCGGACTTTTTGCACCCACTTGGAAAATTTACATTTGTAACATTATATAATATTCATAGATTTAGCGAAACTTAAAAGCGTATATCATAATTAAAATAACATTAATAATTAAAATTAATTTAAAATTATCATAATAAAAATGAGCCATCATCGGATACATAAACAGTACTTAGAAAAGAATGTATTATTTGAAATCTTTTGTTTATCTCTGTAAATGCTGTGCACTTCATATTATGTATGACATATGATATCATATGATTTATGTTGAGCCTCAGCGACTTGCATCAATTTTATTATTCATAAAATAGTTCAATATAATTAAAATATATCACACACAATTTCCCCCTTTACCATTATGTAATGGAATTCTTTTGTAATCTTCTTTGGCCCTGTAAATGAATAATAGCTATTTTTTTCATCGCATATTTTACGAATTCATATTTTAGTGCACTTCGTAAATGCCTATAGATTTTAATATGTTTGACAAGGTTTAGTATCTTTAAAATTCCTTTGAAACGAATTTTTTCCATTAGCCGTATTGTAACGGTAAACTTTTGACTGTTCCTGTGAATAAACTAATCATGCAAGAAATGCTAAAAGCTATTCTTTTGAAATATGTTTCGTGCTAGGGTAAATGTAAATAACGTTCAACAATTTCAGGGCAATCCAAATATATTTACGGGAGGTAGAGCGCGGACACACGGACAGATGAACAGACAAACCAAAATCATAAACACTTTTCACCTTTGTTGGAAAGGGTTAAAAAACTGGAGAATAGTAAAGGCATCGTTTGCCTTTTTTTCCAAAGTATTTTTTACTTATTTCTTCTCTTTAAAATTTGATTTTTTTCTAGAATTTTAAATCCATAAATTTATGTCTGTAACATGATATGGTTTTATGAAAAAATAAATAATTTTATGCCATAATTTTTTCGAGCCTTTCTATCTGTATAATAAACAAATTCGAATTGGCAAGTCAAGCGTTATAATTGAGGTGTGTTTCTACTATAACGAAGTTTAAAAAGAATTCAGATATTGATTCAATGGTATACAGTACTTCAAATACAGTATAGTAGCCGAAATGTTTTGTGTATCCCTGCAAATATCCTGTGCTTTCCATTATACAAGAAATAATTTGTAGTAATCCTCCGTAACGTATATCAATTTCATAAAATGTTTAATAGTTGAATACAATTAAAACGCTCCCCAAGCAATTATTACTCCCTATAGCATTATGTAATAAAATACTTTTTGGTCCTTTAAATGAATAACAAATATTCTTTGCACCACAGATTGTACAGAATGTATATTATAATATATACTTCATAGATACATATCATTTTTATATAGTCGAAAGAGTGTAACACCATTAAAATGGACTTGAACATTTTTCCCATTGACCGTAATGTAACGGAATACTTTTGAATGTCCCTGTAAGTGAACTATACATTTGATTTTCATAAAATTTGAAACGGATCCACAAATTATGTAATAATTATATATTTTATATTTCAAACGATTCGGTTAGGTAGTTTTGGCATTGTTATACACGGACGGACGGATTGAAAGACAACTATAGGTGCTACGTATTTACATAATTACGAATGCATCTAAAAAGGTTACATTGAAATCCAGAATCAAATTGTTAAATTTTGTATTGAATCACTGAAAAGTTTTTTAAGTGCCATGATTGATAGATTTTCGGATAAAAAGAACAATGGGAATGAAAAACTTATTCCGTCAAAACGAAATTACAAAAATCAATTGACCAGACACTTACTTTTGATTTCTCACCATTCAAAAAATTTCTTTATAAATCAAGCAGATAAAAGTACGATCTTAAAAAAATAAACTGTACATATGTAATAAAACTCCATCTATCCGAATCCATATGGTAACGTGTTTATAATTGAAGGGCTAATATGAAATAACAAGATTTTCCCATTATCTTGAATTTACCAATTCCTTTTTTCAGCCTGTTTTCCTGCATTGTCAAATAAAATCAAACAAAACATAGTTTTCAGAAAGTAAGTTTGGTAATTTAAGAGGTATCGTTAAATACATTACATTTAATCACACATCATACGAAAATTTTTCGGGGTTTTTAGGTAGATTTTGTAAGAAATACTACCTTTTTCAGACGTTACCATGGTAAGACTTTTAAAAAATTTCTTCATAACTTTTCATTATGTAATCCCAGGAATCCAAAACCACCCCCTTTTGTCTGAAAATATGATAAATAGGAAAATTATGTAAATAGGGTGGAATAACAATAAAAAAACGAACTCGACCAACTAGAACAACACACACACACACACACACACACACACACACAAAAAAAAAAAAAACTTCTTGTTTCTTGGAAGGTGGGGGGGGGAAGAAACAGGTATCAATTTTTTTTTTATGTAACCTCAGAAGTTTCCCAATTCATGACAAACCTGCATACTCCATTAGTGTAAAAAATTTAAAATAAAATTAATGTTCTCTAACGTTAAACAGTATTACAACCAAACAAACAATTAAAAAAAATGGAAACTCAAATTAAAAGTAAAAATGTATAACTTCAAACAAAAAAACTTAAAGCAAATTTATAAAAAATGAACATGCAGGAAGGCCATGGCCTCACCTTGACCTAAGAAGAAAAAGAGAAAAAAACAACCTGTTAAAGTTGTTTCTAAATTTCAACTTCAAAAAACTATAGATACATTTTAAAAACTCCTGCAGTTTAACATTAAAACCCTTATCAATACCCCTTAAACTATACCAAATAATTCTAAATTTAACTGGTATTTTATGAAATTTAGGTGTTAAAAACAAGAAAGGAAAACTATGACAATTATTAATAGAAAAATTATATGCATGCATCTTTTTAAACTTCTTAATATAAGTATTGAGTTTATTGACAACAGCAGTATGATTCAATTCATATTTCTTAAAAACATTTTCATTGTTTAATTCCTTTTTAACTTTATCAATGTAAAATAATTTTCAAATAATAACATAGTTAGAAGAAGCTTTATTTATTTTTTGTGTTAAAATTGAATATAATTTAAATAATTTTTTATAAGGTAATGATAAATAGAATCATTATTATTTAGTTTATTGTCAACAAAAAATGCAAATTTACTTAAGATATGCCAGTCCCAGTCAGAAAAAGTTTCAAAAGGAGCATTACATTTGTAGCATAATTACATTATGAATTTGTTTAAGCCTTTTTAAAAAATTAGAATATCATTATTCTTATTTATTTTTCTATTTGAACTAAACTTAGTGTCTAAACTCATCAAAAAATGCAAATTTATATTCTGTATTATATCCAAGTTACCAGTAAATACGTGTCCACGAAAATCATCAACAAGATCAACAAAATCGAACTTACAATCTCAAGAATCAGCATCAACATCATAAAAAGCAATAAATCTGTAATTAAATAGTTTCTTACAGAGAGGAATAGCACATCTATAAGCAGCGGCAATATCATTACTTCTTATGGGAAAAAGAATATTAAATTGTCTAATGAAATTCTTAATTTTAAAATCATCGAAGAACTTCTGCTGGAAATTTATAGTGTAGAAAACCCTTTCAGATCTAGAATCTGAAAAAAATCTCAATCTAAAATTTATAATGTCATGAAGCAAATATCTATAGTGTATATATATATATATACATACATATATATATATATATATATATATATATATATATATATACATATATATATATATATATATATATATATATATATATATATATATATATATATACATACAGGGTTGTTATAATTAAAGTTCGCCTATTCAGAAGGCTCTAAAGCCGGTTCTATGGCTCCAAACGAAGCAAAATTTCACGAATACGAAGTTGAAGAGATGCGCTCTGCGAAAATCGAAAAAAAATTAGTTAAAATTTTTGTCAATAGCTGGCCTTGCGCAAATATTTAAGCCAATATTTGCAGATTCCTTTATTTTGTAAAAAACAAAATACAGGAAATTTTACTATTTCACAGTTGGTAAAAGTAAACTTTTTAAGATTCGTTATATCAATTCCGGTCCATCCAAATGAAATACACAAAATTACAAAATTTCACTCAACGTTTGAAAAAGATCACATTTTATTAAGATTTTCGACGAAAGACGTCAAAGTGACGTCGCAACTTTGAAAACTTGAAATATACTTCTAACCAACTGACGATTTAAAACTTGCTGATAAAGTGTGTCTGTGATTTATTTCACACTGGAATGGTTGCTTGTTTCTGAAAAGCATTTGAATCTAACGCTTTGTGGAGAATGGTAACTTTGAAAGAAAAGACACTTCTTGTACAATTATTTTATCAAAATAACAGCAACGCAGCTGCATTTCTTGGAGAATACCGGAAATTAAAAGATATTACACGTGGACCACTGTCGGATCATGGAGTTCACAAAATGATTAAAAATTTCGAGGAAACAGGTAAACTCGACATTCTTCCTGGGAGAGGACGAAAAAAGGTAGACATTTCTAGCATTGATGATATTGCTACTGCTGCCGTAGATTTAGCAAGCCAGTTATCATTTGGTAAAGTAAGTGTGCCAGCAATTGCGAATGAAGTCGATATGCCTATTTCCACTGTGAGAAAAGTGATGCGTCAAATATTGCCCTACTACCCGTACAAGATTCAGAGGATGCGACAACTAATACAGGGTGATACCGAAAGTCGGATGTCATTTTCACTACAGTTTCTCGAACGAATGAATATAGACAATTCTTGGCCATGGAATATTCTATGGAGTGATGAAGCGCATTTTTATTTAAACGGACAAGTGAACACTCACAACTGTCGAATTTGGGCGAAAGAGAATTTTAATGTTGTCCAAGAAGTTCCATTGCATGCAGTTAAAGTAACAGTGTGGTGCGGCTTTACTCCTACTTTTATGATAGGATCATATTTTTTTGAGGAACTAACATCCACAAGACCCATTACATGTCCCGTAAATGGGAGAAAGTATCTTAATATGTTGTCAAATTGTCTTATTCCCGAGCTTCAATAGCGGGGCTGCCTTCAAAATATCGTGTTTATGCAAGACGGTGCACTACCGCACATTACTAGAGCATTTTGGACTTTCTTAATAAGCTATTTTACAGAAGATCACATCTTAAATCGTTATTTTCAAACAATCTGGCCACTAAGATCGCCTGATCTAACACCATGCAATTTTTCGTTGTGGAGATTTTTGAAAGATTCTGTATTTAAAGACAGATATGGGACAATCTCTGATCTGAAAGACAGTATTAGACTTCATCAATCTCACAAGACAGTTTACCCAATACTGTAGAAAGCACAATTCTAAGAATAGAATGCGTTATTGAAAATGGTGGAAGATTCATTGAGCATGCGTGATGTTATTTTTCGTTATTTCTTCGCTGCCGAGAGACATGTTTTATTTTTTCTATGCAGATTACAACATCACATGAGATGATATTAATTTTTCTGTATTGTTTGGAGTCATAGGTCAGGCTCTAGAGCTGTCTGATTAGGTGAACTTTAATTATAACAATTCGCGTTCGTCGTAGTTTGTTGAAACATTTAAATTTGTGTGCTCCTTCTGGATTGACTGAAATTGAGATAATGAATCTGCAAATATCGGCTTAAATTTTGGTTCAGCGCCACTTGTTGACCAAAATTTTAACTATTTTTTTTTTCGATTTTCGCAGAGCGCATTTCATCAACTACGTGCTAGTGAAATTTTGCTTCGTTTAGAACCATAAAGCCGACTGTATCGCCTTCTGAATAGGCGAACTTTAATTATAACAACCCTGTATGTATATATTATATATGCATTAATGTACTAAATTTTGTCCGCACAATAAAAGTCGCAAATATGCACGAATCTTCTTCAAACTTGCTCAAGGCTTAGGAGGGTTAATTTCTCGGTGGAGATTGCAAATGGGCAAATTCAGATCAAGGAGTGGAAATTTTAATAACACTTTATCATGGCTCTGACAAAACCAGCTTGTAACGTTACATGCATGCTGAGTGTCATTTGTAACGTTTGGTTGGTCGTGGTGGAGGTTAAATGTAGACATACTCAGTAATTAAGATAAAACAACAAAGTTTATTAAAATGATGAGGGCTGAAGGGAAGTGGAGCAAGTCTTAATTTTACACAACTGAGAATACTATGAAAAAGCTAAACGCATACTCACAGGCTTCGGCCTAGCTCAATCGTGGCACCTTCTAATACTTCCCACTATCTCTTGGCTGAGCTGCTAGAGAAAGCTTAATTAGACAGCCCGTGGCTGTGTGTAATTCTTTATTCACAAATAATCAAAATGAAACTACTATGAAGTTTCTTACCCCGGCCAACTCTCAATCAACTATCGAAACTCCTTTACACTTCACTGGAGGCCCGCTGCTACTTTCAATCGGCTCGCACTTCGCTGAACAATAATCCACTTCGCTATCTACTCGCTGGCTAACGCCACAGATGCTCACTCACTGGCTAATGCCAGAGACACTCGCTGGCTAAATGCCAGAGACACTCGCTAGCTAATGCCAGAGACACTCGCTGGCTAAATGCCAGAGACACCCTCCATTCACTCAAACCCAAGCTTTTATATGCTGCAAACTGAGATACATCACATTAACATATTTCTAATAACCGCGAGCTAACTGCAGAATCCGAAAGAGCACACACACTCTAGAAAGTTAAAGTAAAAGAGAGGATAGATGTCGCTTTTACGCTTACACATGTTAAATTATTGACGTCACGATCTCAGAAAAACTAGAGTGCCTTTATGCAAAGGTCACTCCCTCACAAGCTTTTTTCAGGAATGACAGGAATGACCGAAAAAAATAAACATTTTTCGTTATAGCAGTTGCCAACAAAAAAGAAAAAACACTACTAAAACAATTACTTTAATATTATAAGATTTGCGCATGAAAAATGGAAAGAAATATAACGAATTTAAGAAAAAATGAATATTACCTCATAACTTTTTTACAGCAAGGTTTCCCACATGAAAACGGAAAATGAAATAAATAACTTAAAGGATTTTTTTAAAGCGATTATTACTTCATATTTAAAATATAATGGACGAAAAGCAAATTGATGTATAATGGCATGCGAGTTTGTAAAAACATATTAAAATATGATAAAAACCAGACTATGGAAATTTTAATATTTTGAAGTTCTCTGATTTTGTTTTTGCCCATTTTCAAATCCATATTATATATATGTGCGTGTGTGTATGCGCGTACATTAAAATTTTTACAAAAGGTTTAGTCATATTGAGTTCATACTTAGTGATGAAACTTGGTTTATTTCCAATCTTGAGTTAGTTTTTGTTGGTAAAATTTGTACCTAACTTCAAAATATACCTCCACCTATAGGGCAAGACGGCAGGGTTCTTTTTATTTCCAATTTTTTTAATCTTAAGATTTTTCCAATATTATATTAAAAAAGTAAAACTTCATTTCTGAAAATAGTTTCATAGTAGGCAATATAATACGAAATGTACACTTTTTTGCTACTATTTTGGAATTTTTCAAAGTTTTTAGATTCTTTGTTATTCACGTTGCTAAAACATCAGAAAGTACCTCATTTATGAAAAGTGGTTTAAATTGTCTAGAGATATGGTGGAACATATGGAAATTAAGGAACATATTATAATTATTTTTTCCTAATTTTGTATATCCTATGCGCGTAGTTGTAACGATAGTTTATTATTGAAACTAGATTTTTAAAAAATGAATTTCACAGTTTAATACATGAGTGAAACATACCGTATTCTCTAATAAACATTGAACACTACCGCTTACAATGTACACAGGATAACTCCATCGGAATATTTTTGTTTCACTCTACTCCACAAAAAATTAAAACTGTAGAGTGGACAAAAAAAAATAGTATTTTAAATTTTAATATTCAAATTCTGCTCTTCGTAATCTCCATATTTTGTTGAAATGAATATGAATATACGGCACTAAGATGGTTGAAAGATGCATGATAATTTTTATGGAAAATACTTTAAAAAACTTCGATATTTCAGATTTCAGGATTCAGAACAATGCTGCTGAATTATTATGCATTCGTCTCAAACTTACAGCGATGTTATATAATACTCTTATCATTCCAGTTCTAGTTTATGTGATAGAAAGCAGAAAATCTTCATATGCTCAAATATGATCCTCCGTCTTGGGCACTTTCTCTATTATGTAGGATATTTCATATAGGATTACAGAGTTTAAGTACAACTATGCCTTTGTTTACGTCATAATCCTTAAGTAAAACAAGATGATTTATTTCTTTTGGCGACATAACTCAAGCATAATGTAATTTCTGCATACATTTTAAATATTTGAGGTGTATAACTTAAATATGTATATTGAGGTGTGTAACTTTAATAAATATTTAAAATATATACAGCAATATATGTCAAACAGCGAGCAGTTTAAAATATTTTACAAGTTTTCCATCATTTAAAGTTCATCGATAATAATATATCACGTTCTAAATCTTTAATTGTTAATTAAAACTTAGGTTATACTTCGAGCTTCATTATAAATATAAGTTATTGATTTGTTTATAATAATAATATCTTAGAAAACAGCATATCATTGTTGTATCGTATCCTTAAAAGTAAAGTAGAATTTCAATTAATTCGGGTTCAAGACATTTTTCTCAGCCATGTGTCTGTGAAAATGATATTCCATACTTCAACGAGATGCAGAAATTTCAGTACAATCAGGGTGTTTTATTTTTTATTTTATATTTATTTATTTTTGTTTATTTTTTAGAAATAGAAAAAGCACCTTCTATCATAAAGATTTCTATTTGATCTAAGAGATATATTAAAGATCATTATTTCATTTTTAATGGTATACATCCATAGAAATTAAGCTTCGAGGTTATATTTTAAAGCCTTTTACTTTCCTAATATGTTACAATAGTGTAAAACATAAACCATCTAGAGCTCATCACGAATCAGTATAATATTAAAAAAGTAAGGACAAAAGGAACTGTGAGAGATTTAGCGTAACTCAGGGTGAACAACTGAGTGTTAAGTGTCACGTTACATCCTGAAATTGCCATTGTTACTATTAAATCTATCTATATTACAAAGAACAATCTGGTCGTCATTAACCCTTTGAGCTCTGGTGGGTAAATTTCTCCAAATGTCACATTGGCACCAGTATTTTGCAAATGAAAAATTCGTTTTACGATATACATGAAAAAATGTATTAAACCTTTTTCAAATAAATCTGGTCGAATATTCCGGTGCCAGTGTGACATTTCGGAATTAAAACTAAGTGGTATAAAATTCTACTATCAGTATTAGGAATTGATAAATTAATGTTTCATTTTATTCACAGCTTTTTGCAAGTTTGCTACTGTGACATTTAATTTATTTATGAGACGCGATCTGTTGCTATGGCAGCAAAGCTGTGTTTCTTTTCTTTTCTTTTACCCTTTTTTTATCTTACGAGATGAGGTAAAAGATTAGGTAAATAAAGTTGGCATCAGTTTTTTGATGGAAAGAAAATATAATTTTTTGAGAGAATGTTTATATTTTTTGTTTGTCGTGCGCGTCTTAAGTTTTATCGAAGAATTATGTTATTTTTATGAAAAGGCACGCATAAATGTATATAGGATCATCTTTCTAGTTTTTAGTACGATGATCAGAAAGTTCCAAGATAAAATTAATTTATATTTTGTACATATGTAAATACTTTAAATTCAATAATTCTTCATATTTTTCAGTCATACTATAGTTCTATGTATATAATAAAATTTATTAAAAAAGAAAATTCAAGTATTTTTGAACCCGATAATGAAGTTTTGATTGTTTAGAAAACAATCAGAGCTCAAAGGATTAAGAGAAAATTTACCCACAGAAGGCCAAAAAAGCCTTTCCTCTCCTTCAAAAGACGCTTTTTTAGTGGTATTTTTTAGCATTTTTCTTCTGGGAAAGGAATGGAGGTTTTAGCTCTGGATATTTTGCATATTATTTATTATCATTTGAAGAGTATTTTTTTTAACTTAAAATTGATGCTGTGGCTCGAGTTGGGAAAGTAAATGTCCAAGCGTGCATGCTATGCACTTTCAGTTAGGTGTCATCAGATTTGTCACCAGAGTCGTCAGCAATCAATTTTCGTTGAAGGTTACGAAAATAGATAAAATTGTCTTCAGTTTCAAGCATTAAGAATATAAAAAATGGTAGAGATTTGAAAAAAGGTGTATTTTTGACACCAATTTTCGCATGTTTGTGTGCTTCTAAAAATGTGTATTTTTTAAAGAAAGGGCTGATAGTCGTCCAAAATAAAACAAATTATGGCCCCTTTAAATAAAAAATATGAAAATCATTTTAATAGTTTTTCGTTTTGATTCCATCCAGTTAGAAAAAGATCATTTCGTATAAAATGCATTTTATTTTCACGTAATCTGGATAATGATTTTGAAACAAAACGCATTGCATGGTACCCGTAGCCTTCATATATAACACCAGGATAAAATTTAATGCTTGAGTTGCAGAAGATATTTAAAATCTTTCGAGCGTGTAGATTATTCCAAAACGGGATGGTTTAAATCAGTGGACGCATTCTCCAGCGTTAAATAATTCTCGAAAGTGCTTCAATTTTGGCGAAATCGTTCTGCAGGGTTAATTTACAAATTATAGGGAATAGAAAAAAAACTACTTTTTTTCAAGCGAAAAAAATTAAATGTCGACTTAACACTGACGTCATAATATTAAGTAATGAGACAAATTTCAAACAAAAACAAGTCACATGTGCTAATACCAAAACTTTCTTCTATTTCATGCATCTTAATGCTTCAAAATTCGCTATCACAGTGCCAAAATTAAATGGTAATGTATGTCTAACATGAGGACTCTAAAGATGTGAAATTCCATGCACTAGTTCTTGAGATATGACAATCGTTAAAATCATGTAAATCCTACAAAATGCAGTTTAGCAGCATCAACGATTGGGCGTTTAACATCAAAACTAATCAGCAACAACTTATGTCAATTCCTAATTGAATCCTAAATAAAATGAAAATTCGTGCATTAGTTCTTGAAATAGAACTATTGCAAAAATCGTGAAATATGCAGCGTAGTAGCACAAACTATTGGGTTTTTTACACCAAATCATATCAGGGATCAACTGAATCAAAAGTTTGATGAAATTTTGCGAATTAATTCTTGAGATAGAGTTATTGTGAAAAATGTGAAAAATACAGGATGGTAGCTCCACTCGTTTAGCGATTTATACCAGCACGTAAGCAACATCAATTTATATCAAGCTATAACGGAATATGAAGTGTGATAAAACCAGTGTTTTAGTTTTTGGGATAGAGAGATTGCGTGAAAAATAAAGCATAGGAGTGCCACCTGCTGAGCGATTTAAAAAACCGACAAACAGACACACCGACGAAGAGACATACAGACAGATGTTTTGTAAAAATATATTTTTCGTGATGTCAAATCCCTAAAACGCGTAAATCCATCCAAAAGTCGAAATTTCAAAATTTTCACGAATCCAATACTTTCTTCTTGTAAAGATAGAAGAAAGTAAAAATTGGAGAACTATAAAAGACCATATACAATTATAGGAATATTTGGTGCATATAATATACATGCAAGGAACAATATTTTCAAATACACTCTTATGAAACTGTCGTCAAATTTGGAAGCAAAAATAAATCAGTTTTTCGCTAACTGTACATTTTTTCGAAATTAAAATCGTTATAAAAAGTAAATTTTTGTGCGGTTTATCGCATATGATTTTCTAGGGCATTTTCTTTGGTCAAAATAATAATAGCAGGGCTCCAAAATGGTCCGCAAACTGAACATCGGTATTTTTTAACAGAAAATTTCATGATAGATTTCTACAGAATTTGCGCTAGAAGTAACATCCAAAGTTTGTTCTCGGCAATTTGAAAAAAAAAATCTAAAATAATCTCTAAGAAAATTCTGATGTTCAGTTGGCGGACCATTTGGAAGCCCTGTAATAGTAATCTTCTATTTTTTTTTTTTTTTCGAAAAATAGTTTTATAGATTGATTACAGAATTATTTCGCTCACTTTGTTTTATTGACATGGACGAGAAACATCTATAATGACACAGTTACATCAAGTATAAAATATATATCAAGTGCAAAGCAGCAGTACTGTAACGTGTTTAAAATTCCAAATAAAGTTTTCAGGTTATAGAATCTTTTGCAGAAGGAAAAATTACAGATTAATTAGATTTTTAATGGTAATTTGAATAAACGTTAATCCAGGAGTAAATGAAAATTTCTTGATTTTTGGATAAATCTCTTAAAACAGTATTTATTTAATTACTATATAAAAAAACATTTATCGTCTAGCTGTCAAAAGAAACCAGATAAAAAGGAAAAATAAAAAGCGCTCCTAAATGATTAGGCAGTGTAATATTTATAATATGAAGTGCAGGAAATAGTTTACATACCGTCACTGATTTTAGATCAAATATCAAAGTTACAATTGATCATCGATTAGAGATTTTTTTAATCATTCTTCAAAATTAAAAAACAATCAGGACAACATTCAGCTATATATATTGATTTAAAAAAAATCAATAATTAAGAAGCTACTTCAGTCACACGAAAATATCCGCCTCTCTAAAAAACATCTCAGTTGTATTTCAATATTTTTAAATAATATCTTTTATGCTGGATAGCTGAGATAAATCTGTACGGAGGCCGTTGTTTTAGTTTTTCGATTTTAATGGCAGATTTTTTTTATGAAGATGCTTTCATCTTTGAAACCTATTCCGAAAAGGAAAGTGTACTTATTAAAAATACCTGTAAACAAAATCGAAAAACTGAAAAACTGTTATTATGCAGATCAATCTCAGCTATCCAACGCAAAAAGAAAAAAATCCTTTAAACGTATTAAAATGCAACTGAGACATCTTTTTAAGTCTCTTCCATAGGATTAGCTTTATTGAACGGCTCTTTTCGTTTGACAGACATAGACTTTTTACGTGAAACGTATAGAAAACTTGTATATAACCACTTTTTTCACAAAATTTCTCATTGTAAATTATTTTGGTTTTAATTCTACAAATGCAAAATCGATGTGTCTGAAAGTTGATTGTTATTCTTTTGAAATTTAACTGTACCCTTCAAACACAATATTTTTTATTCTTAAAATCGATTCTGAATACATTTCAGGGGACTGACAATATGCTCTCTTTGTAACTGACGTTATTCTTCTTACTACGTGAACGGCAGATAAATTCACCCGTTCCCACAGCTTTTACTTTGTATTCATGTCAAATGGCAAAGGAAAACAAATTTTGTATCTGTGGAAACGGCCGTCGATGTTAAGCAACGCTGGATGCGAAAAAGAGATTTTATTTCGCCCGTTTTTCTTCAAACAAAACAAAGGAAATATTTGGATAAATGTAAAAATTTTTATTTATTTAAAAAAAAATCCTTTTTGCTTTCAGTCTCTTGAAAAATTCATGCATTTATTTTATGATAAAAACACTCAGAAACAATTTTCGAACTTCAGTTATATTAAGCAGCAGAATGTATCTCTAGTTAATTTATTATGCCTTAGTCAATTAAAAAATAACAAGAAAGAAAAATCAGGCGTCAAGCTCAAATTATGAAAAGTTTTCCAACATATCTAGATTACTGTAACAAACATTCCTTGTTTTAACTCAGCAGAAGGCGCGCACGCAGCAGTGACGTTTCAGATTATGCAGGGTGATTGGATCATTCCAATATGCTTTATACAAAAAATGGACTATAAAGTACTAAAAATCAATTGATTATAAATAACAAGAGCATCAATACAATAAGAATATATTTAAAATAATGTATTTCTTTAATTGAGAATTTTTTTAATGTGTGAAGGCTTGCATCCAACTGTGATGTTCAATAAAGCGCGATATTTAACGATATATATATATTTAAAAATATTAAATATATATATATATATATATAACAAAACCAAATTCCTGGGGTTGTATTCCTGGGGGTTAGTATTTTACAATTTTATTTTTATATTTAGTTTTGTAGGTAATTTTCCTTTTTTGTTTGTGTAATTTTTGGTCTTGTCCTTTGGTATTTTTAAAAAATTTTTGTATATATTTATAATATTTTTGAAGGTTTGAGTTTGATTTCTGAAATCTGAGAAGTTGGGGGCTAAGGATGTAATTTAGCTTATGAGCCTACATCCTTTCAGAAACTTCTCTTTATTTACCCCTACATGGAGGGGCCTCCCTGATGAAGACTTCCATGTATTTTGGGGATATGGAATTTCTTTTGGTTTTGTTATATACATTTTTTACATTTCTTTTTGTAGCATTTTGCGCATTGGTCTGTAAAAAACTGTTTATTTGTTTCTTCATTTTTTAAAAATTAATTGAATGGTTTTTATAAAATTGTGTATATATATATATATATATATATATATATATATATATATATATATACATTCTTCTAAGCTATTCCTTTAATATTAATTGGAATATGGTGTATTTAATTTAAATGTAAAGATTTGCTCATTTTCATAGCAAATGTGAGCTGATTTCTTTGTTTTATATCATTCCTATTGTTTTATATCCCGCTGTACTTCAAGTTAAGGGGATTCTTGACTCATTGAATGAAACCCTCTGGGTAATGTTAATCCTAGGACAGATTGTTCGCAAATTTCTTGTTTAAATTTGAATATTTTTAAAGGATTTGTTTTTTCTTTCACAGGATAGTTGATCTTTATCTCGAATATAGATATTTTTTACTTTTTGATTTTTCCTTATGTATATATATACAACTAATTTTACTGTCGGAATACGTTTGTAAAGTGAAGGTACCATTATTTAAGAAATCTGAAGTCAAAATATACAAGTAACTTAGAGATAGAACTCAGCTGTCGAAGAAAATCATTTAAAAATGTTCAAAAAAAAGTTGTTTTATTTGAAGAATTGCAGTTAATTAAAAATTTGATGAAAAACGTATATTGCAAATAAACTCAAAGATTGCAGTGAGAAAGCTTTGCAAGTGTCTCATGTTTCTTTAATACACTTGTATTTTAAATGCATTTTCTTCCTTTTTTTCACTCCTTTTTCAGTTTTCCATTCCTTTTTTTTCGTAACTTTGTCTTAGAGATTACAGCGAAAAACTCAGTAGTATTTCTTTTAAAATATTCACAAATAAAAAGCTAATGCACTGGAAAACATTCAGAAATAAAAAGCTTAGAGACTGTAAAAATTTAATCAAAATCGATTCATCTCTTTTAAGAGTATTTCGTAAAGCAAAACCTTCTACTTAGATGCTCAATAGTTTTCCCATTTTTCGAAATATGAAGCGGTTTTAAAAATTCTTTCAAAATCGGATAGAAAATAGATCGCAATGGGATTTTCTTGAAATAGAACATATTTCATTATTGAAAGCATCGATGACACTAAAAATACTCAGAAATATCGATTTTATTTTCATAATTTCAATCGACTGAATTGTTTCATTATATATTCGCAGAAGTTTTCAGATGCTCTTGAAATATTCTAAAAGAGTTTCTCTTTAACTCCCACACGCATTTTTTTCTTAGAAAATATTTTATTTTGAATCCTAAAGACGAATCTCGTGTAATGGAATTCGTAAATCCTTTTGGTGTGTATCTTTTCCCTTTATTAATATTCAATACAGCAGAACCTAATCATTTTCTAGGGAATAAAAAAAAATATTTTTCAAATTATTTTCATTTTACAGGGTGTCTAATGTCTAATTCCTAAACGGTTAATCATAGACATATAGTTCCATGTACAAATATTTTAAAAATAAGTTAAACAAGTGAAGCCTCGGATGATCAAAGATTATATTTTTCCGGCCGCAAAGCAAATTCAATCCTAATGTCGAAGAATTATCACTGTTATTATTTTTTTTATCTTTTGTTCTCATAAATTTTATTTTCTATTTCTTTTTCTGGCTACAACTATTATATATATATTATCAAATTAATTTTAAAAGCAAAGTTTATTTATTTATTTATTTATTTATTTATATGGTAAATAATTGTACATTTTTAAACTATGGTGTCATTGACTAATCCCACATGGGTTTTTATTATTGAAATTTCCATTTAGTCATCCGACATTAAAAATCACATGGATCAATTAAAAAAAATCTCAAGAAGTTATGAAATCTTATTTTTGACACGGTTGTCCCTTCCTATAAATATTATTTAGTAAATAATTCTTTATTTGTTTGGTAAAAAAATTTCTATAACAATTTTTTACATTTTCGTTTTTATCACCCCTTTTTAACGTAGCTTTACAGAATAAACTTTCATCAGTTTACAAATACAAGCATGATCTCTTTATTATGTATAATTTATAATAGAAATATTTCCAAAAACATTTAATTAAGCAGCTATGGCAACCTGGCCATTACCTCCCTCACATTGATTGGATCAAGATTCCTTATAAAGCCAAAAAAGTTCCTTATAAAGTTCTTCTGCCTCATCTACAATTGAATAATATAGATTGGGGCTTGACCCCATCAAAGAATAAAGGAAAATGCCCTTGTAGTTTAAATTTTTGAAAATGATTAATCCGTATATCAAAGGTACGTGCTATTATAATTCCTTTTGATGTCATTTCACATGCAATACCAATAGGCAAATTATCCACACAGTCTAATTTCATTCTTTTACCTACATACAAAAATTATCGGGGGAATAATGGCCCTAGTTGCTGAGCCCTATTCCACAATTATTACATTTTCACTATGCTCTTTGGCAACAGATGCACTTTTTTTTTAGCACTTTTCATTATAAACAGTTAGATCTTTATGCAAACTGAGACAACACTCTTTTTCAATCATAATAAATATTTGTTCTTGAGATGTCATGAGAATCACCAACAATATATTTAATGAGCTTTGCTGCTTTTACAGGATTCTTTGATTGACTTTTCCTACCGGAAAAGTTAAGATTTTTTGCTAAAAATGCTTTCAACCAGTACTACCGACTAACTATGCCTTTTCTAAATGATAAATTGCGTGTTACTTCATTAACACTGCAAAATTTAAAAATGCAGTGTTTAATTATTTTTGAGTAAGGAGGATGATTGACATCAGTAAGCCTAAATATTCTTGTAAGGAGATTTTCTTTCTTTTGGACAGGTACGAAAACTGGTTTTCTTCCCAAAAGTAAATTTATAAGTCTTATTGGTAACAACTAGTATTCAAAGTAATAGAATATTTAGTTTTTTCAAAGATAACATTAGTTCCCTTTTTATTATGACGTCATTTTCAGTCACAAAAGCATTTCATCTCTCACTGAGATTAGCGCCTCATCGAACTGAATATTAGTGGAATGAATAAATGATCAAATGTAGCAGCTTTATGAACTAAAATGCGTATTTTTTCTTTTTTGTAATGCAATGTTATTTCACATTAAAACAAATCTATACATTTTAAATTAAAATGAGGAAATGGTATTTGTAAAAAATGCACTTTTTTTCTGTATCAATGGAAGTGACACAATTGCTATCACAATGAAGAAATATCATTAAAAAACTTTTGAATTTAAATCTGAAATATCTAACTTAAAATAAACAAAAAAAAAAAAAAAAAAAAAAAAAAAAAACAGCTTGTGCGAGCACATCTATAAATTAACATCTTTCATTTAAGAAAATGATTAGCAAAATGTTTAGCTTGGTTCTGTATAAAGGTCAGGGTAGATGACTCGAAAAAAAGCCTTGTCTTTTAAATATATAGATATAATGACGAACAGTACGTCCAGTTCATCTTGGAATTGATAACTTTTTAAAGCAGCATTTTGCAATAATTTACATTGTTTTATTACTCTCAAACACCCAATTAGGCTTTGGTAGCTCCAAAGCCATCTTTATTTTTCGGGATTCACTGTCTAAAATAGAAACGACAGAGAATTTGCGAGAACGAAGTTCAGCTAAATTTTATTCACTTTTTAGTAACCTAATTAATTTTAACATTATCATAATTGATTTCTATTTTGTGTACTAGGTATGTAATACATATATTTAAAAGCAGGGCCGTAACTATAAACTTGGAGGCCTCGGCGCAAACTAATGGGGCCCCTCGCGCCCGGGGAAAAATTGAAACTTTGCCTCGGTTTGCAGTTTTTTTTTTTTTTTTTTTTTTTTTTTTTTTTTTTTTTTTTCGCACGCCGCTGTTTAAACGTACACCGTATGATAACCAAACAAATGACTAAAAAACGTAGAATTGGGCAACTCTACCCGCCAGGCACCTGGCGGCAATGCAATTTTTGCCGATCCCACTGAAGAAGTGGAGAAAATACAGACTTCTGATTGGTTGAATACTTTTAAAGACTGTTTTGTTTAGGTTCATTTTTGAGTTTATGTAACTTAATCATGCGTTTCTGTTTAAAAACCTCTTGAAAGATGGATTTTGATTTTTTTTATGTATTTATTAATAGAAAAGAATAAATATTTTCTGGAATTTTTTAGATGCTTTTTATATTATTCAACCGATCAGAAGTCCATATTTTTTTCCTTATACTAGCTTCGGTGGGATCGGCAAACATGCTGGCGCGACGCGACATGACACATTCGACTCGACATTCAGCTTTCTGCTCTAGAGCTGCTTTTGCATACGAAGCGTATGGAGTATATCGACGGACACGCAAAAACATTTACTGTAGCACTTTGATTTTTTTATTACTAAATTTTAGCAAGCTGCTGGGCATTTTATAGGAAGTTAGACTAGAAACTAAAATCAATAACTTTTTAACGATCAGTTTGGGGCCCCTCAGGCTTGGAGGCCCTGGGAAAGTGCCCGGCTTCCCCGGCGGTAGTTACGGCCCTGTTTAAAAGTTTACTGATTTGTTATTTGATGTAAGTAGTGCAATTAATTTTTTAAGCTAATTATGTATATAAATAAATAAATCTAACAAATTATAAAAATTTATTTACATGAATCTAATATGGCCATGTGTCTAAGTAGTACGGTTATATGTGCATATTGCCAACAATGATGAGTTTTGAAAAAGTGTTCATAATTCTGTTTGAACACGCAGATACTGAAGTTCATTGTTACAGATAATAATATCATTAAATCAACTAAAATATTATGTATTAGAATAAATATAAATATTTTGTTTAAATAAGAAAAAAAAATTTAGCAGAGAAAAATTTATATAACAATACAACTAACAACAAATCAACAATGACTGCCTCCCCCTTTTTATTCACGTGACCAAGGATTGTGAACAACCCATCCCTAAACTAAGGCATTTGGATATCTAGGTAATAAATTCAAGCATCTTCAAGCATCATCTTTTGTATTTCGTTGAAATTAATAGCAATAGTTTGTGTTAGCCATATTACCTGCATTTGCCATATTTGCATCACTTACCTTATTTCAATCACTCCCTTCATTATATTATTGTTCAAAAAGATGCATGTTAAATATTTCAGCTGGATGAATCTAATGCTAGTGAAATTTTATAAAACAGACAACTGCGCTCCTCAGACTAAATTGCAATTCCTTTATGACCGGATTTGCTTATAAAAAAAATTCTTCTAACATTTATTTAGCGATCAAATTCGGAGGATATAATTAAAATATTATTATTAGCAACTATTAATTGTGATTCATGAAATGCAACGTAGAATATTTGTAGATTTTTCAAAATATTAACCGAAAATGACTGACATTTAAAGAATTTTCACGCAGTAGAGTTACCAAAGGATTATTTATTGAAAGTCTAAGCAAATATATCTATGATTACCATTCCGTAATTTTAGATGCGATGCAGCATATATATGGCGATTTAATTTCTGCTAAGTGTTTACCTTTTGGAAATGGAAAAGCACTACAGGCTAATAATAGAATATTACGAACTAAATGGTTAAAACGGAAATCATGTATGACACATTATTTTTAGATTAATAAATTATTTATGGATTATCACCAGACTATCAATGATAGGATAGCTATTCATTCCGTTTTGGACAAAACATTATATTATAAAAATTTACAAAGTCATGGGCAAGTCCTTAATTTAAATATATATGTATTCATAAAGTTTTAGTTGACTCCACATGTTACAGAAGGCGGTCACACATTTTTGTAATGATTTTGATTTTCTCTGTGATTTAAATTTAAAGGAAATAACCTATATGGCAAAGATTCGAAATAGACGAACTATCGATTGTATCATTAAAATAATAGTTGCTTTCAAATGTCGCTAGTAAATAAATAATGGCTGGAGGGTTTTTCAAAAAAGGTATTAAAAGCGTGGCTTTAATATTTATATGCGTAAAATAAGTGACAAAATTAATGAACAAGAACAGAAAACCTTGTATCAAGCATAGAATATGAAATATATATTTAGAATGTTATAATAAAACTTTGCAGTTTAATAAATGAAAACTTATGTCTAAAGAAACAATTTGTGAAACGCATATTTTAAAAACACCATTTCATAATTAACATCCATAGTCGGAAAAATATTAGTATTTTTCTTGCAACCCTGTATATGATATACAGATTTAGCTTGTACATATGTTATGCTAAAATTTAGTCCAGTTAAAAAGCACAGTTAAAATTTTTCAGTTACCAAATTCTAACAAGAAACGAAATTGTAGTCGAAATATTTTGTGCCGCCCTGTACCACCTGTACCCTGTACCCTGTTTATGCACACCAAATAAAAGAGAAAAAACTGAAAACGTACTTCAGCAAATTAGTTTCATAGACAGTAATGTAACTGAATTATTTGTGTATCTCTATATAAGCTGTGCAAATCATATTCTATAGTAAAAACTTGCAGTGCAGCTTACAGATATACCAGTGCCAATTACAGATATCCAAGCCCGTCCTACGACGATGGGTAGAAATGTGGTTTTTCCTTAAAATTTACAAACTTGATAAAAATATTCATGTATAGGCTCGAGTACATTATCGAGTCATTTGGTTTAAAAGTCACAAAAATTCAGTAAATTGAAATGCAGTTTTCAGTTACATTTGAAAGTACAATCTTCCAGTTTCACGTTGCAAAATTTTGGATTATGCGATGCTAATGTAGCGATCTTATCTCACTTGATCAGTATAAAGCGAGGTACTAGCGTAGAGTAACTGGCTTGGCCTTTTTGTTCGACACTAACGTTCTTGCCTCCTGATCATGAGATCATTGGTTCGAATACAACTGGCGTCAATTCACCCATTCTCCTCATTGAAATTTCGGTTTGCAAAACAGGAAAAAAAAGAAAAGAAATAAAAATGGATTAATGAATTATCAAATCAGTTTTTCCAAAATAATTTATAATACAAACCTGAAACAAACAAACTAAAGACTACATTTATTACATTAATACTAAAGAAAATAGAGTAGGTACATTTATATTAGCTTGACGAAGTGATAAATCGTCAAATATTGTTCTTATAACCATCATTCATATTACTTTAAATTCACTTAAAATATTTTAATCCATTTAATTTATAAAGCATAGCTTTTATTTTTAACATCTACATGGGGGATCTACAATTAGATGAGGATTCAATAAAAAGTCATGCAGTCGTGAAATCATAATTCACTTTTAAATTTTATCAGATTAATACTGCCACAGTAATTTGTGACTAGTGCTATAATCAGTATATGCGTCATGAGACATTGCCATTATCATTATCTTTTTACGTGTGAAGGTTTCGCTTTGGTATTTCAATGTGAAATTTGGTAAATTTTGAAATTCAATATTTCAAAAACGGCTTAATCATTATATTTGAAATTCATATTTAAAAAAAATACTTTTTTAATTTTCTAAAGCAGTTTGTCTAACAATTTTCTGAGAAATACATCTCGAGCAATTAATTTTTTCAATAACTTTAAATTCTTCTTTTTTCCGAGATAACTCTGTGGCAACGATTGGTAAAAAAGACAGCCATTAGCAACAGGTATATTTTTATTAAAGATAATATCAATTTCAATATACATAAAATAATGTAACATAAATAACCTAATAACAGTTACATAACGGAATTATTTTTAATGCCTGCGTAAATGAACGACTAATGCTTTGCACATATATTCTATAAATAGCATGTCGTGCACTTTATATATATATATATATATATATTAGCAAAAATCGCGGCTTTTTGCAGCATGTCTTCAACAAATTGTGCTATACCTAACAGACTGCTGAATAATGAGTTGCATTTTTTTTTATGTTCGTGTCATAGGTTATTACATACATACGTACTTGCCTAATATTTATTTATAATCAATTTTACACCTTATAAATGGACCAATAAAATTTTCACATAAAAATATTCTACAGTTTTTTTCACTTAATTCAGATGACAAATATCAAAAATGTCTTTAAGAAAACATATTGTCACGCATCAAACTTCACGTATATAATATACCAGCTGTTACCCGTGACGTCGTTCACGTAGCATTAAAGAAAAGATAAACGCTTTAATTAAACAAAACATTTCATTAACAATAATTTTAAAAATGTATAACACATATCTTATACCAGGCTGTGCAGTAGTTTTTTTTATAGGGGACTTAAAGAACTCATTCAAATAAATGGAAAATGTGTTAGATAATATAAACAATCGCGAAAATGAAATTGCAACCACTTATACTGTAGAACAACTGTAACGCACCCCCATTGTACAGAAATCATGTTGTAGTGCATTTCAGAATTCCATATCAAAGAAAGAAAAATCATGTGTTAAACTAGGTAATAAAAAAAATATCCAACATTTCCATAATACATAACTTCGCCGGCCCATTCTTTTCTGCAGCTGTGTATATGATCTATGTGTTTGTAAATATTCTAAATACAATGTTAAAATTTTGCTTAGTTAGAAAAAGTATAATGAAGATTAAAATTCACCTTTATCAATTTCTAATAATAGACAGAAACGTACTTGAATTATTTTGTACAGTCCTGTATATTACGTGCAAATATTTATACGACCGCATATTTAGCTTAATTTATTCAAGCAAAAATCTCGATTCAAATTATTGAATTCATATTTCCGGGAATAGCTATTGCACAGGTGACCATATATCCAGTTTATTGTATAGTCCGATACATGATTTATTTAAATTCTACAAACATCTTTTATTATATCAAATGTAGCTGAACTTCAGGATGCGTTAGTTTTCCTTAAAATACATACGATAATTGAAAAAGCTCTTCAGCAATCTTTTCTAATAGACCATACTTTGGATACAATATCTGAGATCTGGACACGGGTCCAAAATCTTTTATGCGTCTCTGTAAATGAACAACAAATGTGATGCAAATCATACTTAACTGCAAGCATATTGTAGTAAATTTCAGTATTTATCATTGTATTGATTATCTCAGTATATTAATTTCATCATGTTTGAAATAGTATAACGCAATTAAAATATGCTGGGAATATTTTTTCCCCGTATACTATTATATTACCGAACATTTTTCTGTGATCTTGTAAATGAATGTTAAACCTTTTCACCCCATTTTTTACAGAAATCCTGTTTTAGTGCACTTCAGAAATTGATATCAATTTCAATATTATTAAAATAACCTTAATAAAATAACATTATTAAGTACGCTGCAAATGGTTTTTCTTCACAGAACATGATATATTGAAATACTTTTGAGCTTCCCTGTACGCACACTATAAGTACTATACTTAACATATTCGATAGTAACCATGTTCTTGTGAACCTTAAAAATACATGTAAATTACATTACATTTAAAATTATGTAACATTATAAAAATACACCACAAATGATTTTTTCGCCGTAGACCATAATGTAAAGTCACATTTTGAGTACTCCTGTGATTCAGCTATAATTGCTACCTGGTTCATTTTCAAATGCCGCTCATGCTAAGGCAAATCTCAATAACGTATGTTATTTTCGTATGAATCCCACTATATTTACTCAAGTTGAAACACGGACAAACAGACGGCGTACCTCAGGCATTCGACATCCCGTACACAGACAGGTTGAAGTCGTAAACACTTTTAGACCATGTTATAAAGTGTCAAAAAGGGAATAGTTTCCGTAAAACGGAAAAAATAACAGAATATTTGAAAATTTGAAAACCTATACTTTGTTTCAGATATGACGTTACATTGATATTTTTAAAATTCTTAATGGAAAGTATTCCTATGACGTCACAATTGGTAAAAAGTTGAATTTTATAGCCTCGAACCGAAAGAAAGAAAAAGGTTCATTTTTATTACGGATTAATATCTGGAAAAACTACTAAAATATTTATATTTTTGTAAAGTGTGAAGTTATATTCCTGTGAAGTCTTCTAAGTGTAAAGGAGATTTTATATAATCGTCTGCGTGATATAAGAAGATAAACAGTATTCCTCTGACGTCACAATTGGTAAAATCGCGGTTTTTAACCTCGAACCGAAAAACAGAATAGGGTCCATTTATTTATTTCATTTTGTTTTATCACGTGAAAATCTTTCAGTTGAAAATTAATTACAAAAGAGAATTAATTATTCCGGTTTTTTTATTTTTTGGCAACGAAAAAAGAAAGATGATTAAATATTATGGAAATTTTTTCAATTTATTCTGTACTAGCGGCCCGCCCTCGCTTTGCTTCGGGTAGAGCCCAGTCCGTGCCACTACTGACACCGCAAATTGTTACTACCACTTCATCCCATTAAAAATTCAACTACTAAAAACATTACCCTCCTTTAAGGGAAGGTTGGATAAAAAGTAGCCTATATTTTAATCTAAGGTGTCAGATACCTCCATATAAAATTTCATAAAAATCGATCCATCCTTTCTTGAGTTATAAATGGTGTAACTAACACGACTTTGTTTTATGTATATAGATTATAGTAGTACGCCCAGGTTTCTCACGGGTATTAAAGAAAATTTTCAAGTTATAAATTTTTACACACACACTCATAACCTAATAATTAAAATGCCGTCCGTCTCTGACATTGACTCCTCTCCCGTGCCCCATTGGCGCCTACTTCACATATTATGTTGCAGGCTAACCGAGCAGGACTGAACGGCTACCACACGACTTTTTTCTAATAGTACTTAGATTTTTAAATTCGTGATATCTTTCGAACGGAATATCCGAATCGAATAAATCAAAAAATTATTTAAAGGTATTAAAACAGTCTTGATTATAAAGTAATTTATTTTGATAAGGATTAATACCATGGTAAAATAAAGAGCTTTTACAGAGACGGCATTTTAATTATTTTTTTAAAATAAAAAAACACTTATTGTGACGTAACTATAACAGTTAGACATATGCTGTCGCGACATTTTTTGTAGATAATTATGTGTTCTGCAAAGTCATAGTACATTATTTTGTTCTATAATCAACAGTATTCGCAGCGCACGCGATGTAAGGATTTTATAAGGTCATTTTTCTACACCTTGGGTTACATTATTGCCATTTTAGCAAGGATCCTTATTTTTAAAAAAATATATATAATATAGTCTATGCTCACCAGAAATACTGTAGCTTTCCAACGATGAAAGAATTTTTCAAATCCGTCAAGTAGTTTCGGAGCCTATTCAATTCAAACAAACAATCAAATCTTTCCTCGTTATAATTTTATATTAATTAAATAAGTAATATTTATCACTGGGCTTAGTGAAAAGTCCGCATTTGAAATGGTAGAAACGTTACAATTTTATATATTTGGCCGCTACCCCTGAAAAAAAAATCCTTCTGCCTCATATTTGATGCTCACTACTCTTTAAAATATTTACTATCTGTTATAACTTTTTTAAAAACTGCAAAACAATCGTTTTGCGATTTTTTTAAATTTTAATTAATTCGCGTTTCAGCATTTCTTTTCCTTTTTTAATAATTGCTAAATATAGTTTTAAAAATTATAACACACTCTTTTATATCAGGTCGAACTAAAAAGTAATTTTTTATTTTTATTTTTATTTATTTTTTTTTGGGGGGGGGGGTAGCATAGTTACGATTTTCATACGTGTTTCAGTGATTGTCATGTGTCTAGGGTGTCAGGTAACTTTTAATTTCTCAAATTGCTTTTGATCCGTCTATCCGGCGTTTTATTTTTATCCTTTTAAGCGGTGACTATAGCCTATATTCACCGGAAATAGTGTAGCTTTCCAACGGTGAAAGAATTTTTTGAATCCGCCAAGTAGTTTCGGAACCTATTCAATTCAAACAAACAATCAAATCTTTCCTCTTTAAAATATTAGTATAGATAGTATTCGCAGTGCACGCGATGTAAGGATTTTTGGTACTTCTAGGTTACCCCGTCGTCCAATTTCGCCAAATTATGCGAATCGCCAAACTAAAAGCCAAATTATACATGTTGACATAATTTTTATTTTAAATAACGAAAAAACAAATAATTAGTAGAATATTAATAAAAAGTCGAAACAAAAATTACTTAATGACATTTTAAACACGTGAATCGCATTTAATGTTATTGAATGTGACATTCACGATCATCCATTATTGGCATTTAATCTTATAGTTTGGCGATAATGTTTTGGTCGACGGGGTAACCTATAAGTACCGGATTTTTTAAGGTTATTTTTCTACACCTTGGGTTACATTATTGGCATTTTAATAAAGATCCTTCGGTACTTCTAGGTTATCCCGTCGACCAATTTCGCCAAATTATACAAATCGCCAAACTCATTGCCAAACTATACATATTGACATAATTTTAATTTTAAATAACAAAAGAAACAAATAATTAGTGGAATATTAATAAAAATACGAATAAAAAGGTGAAAATAAAAATCACTTTATTGCATTTTAAAAACGTGTGTCGTATTTAATTTCACTGAATGTGACATTCACGATTATCCATTATTGGCATTTAAACTTCTAGTTTGGCGATAGATTTTCTGTCGACGGGGTAACCTAGTAGTACCGATCCTTTTTTTTAAATATAAAAGAGTCTATGTTCACCGGAAATAGTGTAGCTTTCCAACGGGGAAAGAATTTTTCAAATCCGTCAAGTACTTTCGGAGCCTATTCAATTCAAACAAACAATCAACTATTTCCTCTTTATAATATTGATAGATGTGACGTCATTATTTACCGATTTTTATTAGTTACATATATCCATGCCTCTTGTTCTTTTAACAAATACTTCAAAATTCCTATTTTATTTAAAGTGTGACGTCATATTTTTCCAAATCAAATATTTTATTAATAATTTAATTCTTTCTCGTTCACTTTACTTCTAATTATGTCGCCATTTTTCTCAGAGAATCTCTTATTAACTTAGCCGATATTCGTGTGTCTTAACACTTGGAAATAAAACACTTTTTTTTCCAAGTATGACGTCATCTTTATTTTCCTTTGAATTCTTTTTACTTTAATTTTTCACGTGGATACTGTTCAACTGAAAATTAATTGCCGGGGAGAAATTATTCCTCCAAATTTTGATTTTCTTGGCAACGGGAAAGAAAAATGGTTATTTTTTATCGGAAAAATTTTAATTGATTCTGTATGAAAAATAAGGAAATTTTGAATTATTAAGAAAAATATTTGAATAAATCAATTAAAAATTGGCCTATGTTCACCGGAAATAGCGTAGCTTTCCAACGGTGAAAGAATTTTTCAAATCCGTCAAATAGTTTCGGAGCCTATTCAATTCAAACAAACAAACAAACAAACAAACAATCAAATCTTTCCTCTTTATAATATTAGTATAGATGAAAAATAGTGAAATGTTGAATTATTAAGAAAAATATTTGAATAAAATAAATAAAAATTAGCCAATGTTCATTTCAGACCAATAATCTATCTATATACAAAAATTCAAAGACATTAATCCATCCGTTTTGATGCCAAGTTCATTCCAATTTTTCGGACACACTTTCACATTTATTATATAAGGACTAGCAGGCTAAGCCCGCTGCGCTGGTCTATTTTTCAAAACAAAACATGAATCAAACAAAATATTGAATATGATTGTGTTTTTTAAAGCAACTTCACCTCGAATGCTCTTTCACATTTCTGAAAATCATACAAAACGCCAATGTATTTAAAGATAGAAAACCAATGATTATAAATGCACCAAAAATGCATTAAAAGTTAGCAAACAGCTGTTTCGAATCTACTGTCGAGATTCTTCATGAGTGCAAAACTCAGTAAGCTAGAAAAAACAAAACTGAGCCAAAAATAAAAACAACAACAATGGAATCAAGGCCCGTTGACGCCAAAATATATTAAAATAATAATAAAATATTATTTTGTTGTATCAGCTTATGCATTCGATAAAATTCGGGCTTTTAAGAAAAAAATACCTCAGTTGACCATTTATTGTAGAGTTTGATTGATAAATGAGGCAAGTATGAAAAGAGCAATTTAAATATTGTCTATTCACCATACTTCTAAAATAGCGAGCATTATGATCGCAGAGATTGACCATTGAATTAAAACAATTTTCAAGTGATTCATTTTCATTTGATAGTTTTTGAACTGTAAACCTCTCAACTTGAGGATATGGGTATCTGTGGAAACCTTAATACATCCTCTATCAATATTATAGTATATTTCGCAACGTACATCTGCTCTTGATAAATCTATTACAGTGTTCCGTTTTTGGAATGCAGCAGAATAAATAAAGTTAAATAAAGTTTTTCTTAGAAAAATAAAGTGAATGTTTTTTTAAAGTGGGAAATTCATTTTTTGATACAGATGTCATATACGCATCACGTTGGCGTGATTGAAACAAAATGAACAGTATATGCCTCTTATGGTAATCCAGCTTTGTTTTTAATTTATTAATGGAGTATTTATTTACTTTCATTTGCATTTTAAAATGATACAAAATGTTATGCTCTATACATAGAAAAGTAAAATAGAAAATAGAAATGTGTCTGTCATTTGAAAACGAAGTTTCCATTAAAGTGGCGCCAGAAATGTATCACCCCAACGTGGTGCATATATGACATTTGTGCCTCTTTCTTACAACATGGGTGTGTGCATTTGCACTTAAATTTAGTTATTTAGCTCTACTTTTGTAATAACTGGAGTTTGTACAATGTACGGTACTACTTGATTATTCTGTCGAGAAAAAAATTAATAGCAGATTATAGGAATAAATGTCAATAATCGATGATCGTAAGTATGATAGCAATTGATATTACACGTGATGTACGTATTTTTTACGTCATAAGTGCTTTTTAATTCGACTTTTAATTTGTATTTTTTATTTATGTTTATTGTTCTTTCGTTATTTAAAATGAATTTATGTAAATTTGAATAGTTTGGCGAAACTGGCCGACGTGTTAATCAAGTAGCACTCAATTTACATTTGAAAATACCATATTTCACAAAAAACTCCATCACAAACCTGGATTTGCAAGATTTCCTTCCAATACCAATGCGGCAAAATCATCGTTTTAGAATAGCGAAGAAATGTCCATTTTTAAAAATTATTTTCGTTATTTTAAAACGAAAATATTAATAAATAAAAAAAAAAGTTACTATAGCACAAAACAATTTATAGAATTTCTAAAAAGAAATTGAAAGTAAATAAACAGTTTATTAATACAGAAACAACTATTGCTGGGTTACCATATCAGGCAAAATAACACCGTTTTGGCGATAGTCAGATACCCCAGTGTGTATATAATATATGTGCCAAACTTGTTTGGAAAAAACAATAATCGTTATTTATACAGCATGTTTAAATACTGTAGTATAGTGAAAAAAATGTATACATGACATATACGCACCACATTGGCGCGTTTTTTTTTCTTCTGATGCCGATTCGGAGAAAATTTTGTTTCCAAATACCAGTTACATACATAGTTTACAATTATTTTCTGCTATTTTAAATAGAAAATAACAATAAATTTTAAAAAGTTTAGTTACTAATTATAAAACAAAACTATTTATATCCTTTAAAAAATAAAATAAAATAAAATAAAAATTTATTAATAAATAAACAACAGCCAGGTTACCAAGTGAGGCATAAAATCGCCATTTTATTGCAGTCGCGCAAATGTGGCGCATGTATGACAATTGTGCCTAGATTAAAATAGTTTATATAACTGGAAAAAAAGAAAAAAATTGTAAATAGACAATTTATTAATAAATAGACAATAACATCCGGGTTGCCATATCAAGCAAAATAATGACACTTTGGCGTCAGTTAATTACCCAGATATATATATGGTATTGGCGTAAGAGACAAATCGCACCAATGTAGTGCGTATGAAATATCTGTGCCAAAAATTTTTTTTAAAGTTGCAGTTAAATTATTTTACAATATCTATTTATATGAAAAAACATTTACCCTAAAATTTAAATATTATTCATTTTTGTGGTATTAACTGCTATATATGTATTTGTTAAATGTAAAATTTTTTCCTAAAAATGCTCTCACTCATTAAAAGAGAGAGAGAGAGAGAAAATAGTTCTTGCAAACAACGCTTTTTTTTTTTCTTTTTTAGTTTAGAATCGCATTGATTGGCGACAAAAGTAGATTGAAACACCCAAATGAACAAACAACATACAAATAACAATTGGAGCCTTTTAAAAAATATTAATTCTGCGAGTTTCTTCTGTAAAACACATAACGGGGAAATTAGATTTAAAAATATTTTTAAAAAAAGAAAGAAAAAAAATACTTATGTTTTACCTAATGAAATTTTTGAGATGTTTTCTTTTAATCTGGCTCGAAAGCAATAAATAGCCAAATATTGTGTCACTTCAAAACTTTCTTTCACATTGAGTTACTTTTTAAATATTATAAATATTCTTTTTTTTTTTTTTTTTTTTTTTTTTCGTTAAAGATAAATATTTTCCTTTCATAATATTATTTTGCATTAAACGGATTTTTTCTTTTTATAATTATTTATTTTAAATCAATGAATTAACAGGTTTTTTATCGAAATGTTTAAATTATTTTCCATTAGAGAAAGCATTTCATTTCTTTTTTGAAATATAATTATCGCCAAAAAATTAGTTGTTGCAACCCTTCCGTCAAAAATAACCGAAAAATACGAAATTTAGTACGAAAAATCAGAGTTATCCCTGTATATTTGTATCATAAACCTCCGCAAAAATATTTCCTATCGAATGATATAATCTGCAAAAAAATCCATCGGGTAGTTTTTGAAAACACTCGTTTGGAAGTTTCAGAATTTCTGCTTTATAATATACTAGCAGGCTATGCCCGCTACGCTGGTCAATATTTCAAAATCAACCGTGGATGAAACGAACTGGTGAATTTAAATTTGTATTTTAAATAATTTGGACCTCTAGCAGCACCTTGTTCATTGCTGAAAACGATTTAGACAACATTGTGATATTAAATTATCTTAAACGTTGGACAAAAATCAGCTATTTAGAAGTAACTATTTTAGTTTATTACTAACAGTGCACATTTGGAAGCGAAATGAGACCATTATGGCAACAGGATTTTCCCTTATCTGAAGAAATATTAATTATTACAGTCGTTACCATGGTACAACTTCTGAAAAATTTCTTCACAACTTTTCATTATGTGAAGCCAGGAACCCAAAGCTACTCCCACCTAAAAACTTTATATTAAATTTTGTCCGCGCGATAAAAGGCACAATTATGCAAGAATCATCGTCAAATTCGTCAAGTACATTGAGATAGTTAATATTTCAGTGGGAATTGCAAATGAGCAAAATCGAACCAAAGGGTGGTAATTGGGAAGGGTTCAAAATTTTGAATACCGCCTTAACATGGCTTTGACAAAACCAGCTCTTACAAAACAATGACAGGAAAAAAAATTTCGTTACAGCAAGTTGCCAACGATAAAAAAAAACACATTAAAATTCTCACTACAACATTTACTTTATTATTGCAAAATTGCCTCCTGAAAAAAGAAAACAAAATTATTTGCTCTTTCGTATTTAAGCATTTTCTCTTTAGTTATTTAAGATAAAGTTATGTAAATTTGTATAATTTGGCGAACGATTTGGCGAAATTGGTTGACGTGATAATCAAGTAATAGCCAATTTACACTTTTCATATTTCACAAAAGATTCCTACATAGACATCATTACGCAATAGGTTTAGCACGATTATCTTGCGACTGCAATGTGCCAAAATCCTCGTTTTAGAATACCAAAGAAATTTATACATATATTTTATTTTTTTCTATCATTTTAAACAGCAATTAACAATAAAAAGTAACTGTAGAATAAAACAACAAATATCATTTCAAAAGAGAAAATGAAAGTAAATAAAGAACTTATCAGCAGATAAACAACTATAGCTGGGTTACCATATAAAGCAAATAATGCCATTTTGGGGCCAGTGAGATACCTCGATGAGTATATGACAAATCTGTGACAAAATTTCCATATTTGGAAAAAACTTTAATCGGTATTTATACTGCATTTTTCTTTCTTCTGTATAGTGAAAAAACTTTGACACAGATGTCATGTATGCTCCACATTGGCGCAATTTTTTTCTGACGCCAATTTGCAGAAAACTTGGTTTTTAATTACCAATTTCATAAATATTTTTTAATTACTTTCTATTATTTGAAAAAAAATTAATAAATAAAAAAGTTTAATTAATAGCTATAGAACAAAAGGATTTATAATATTTTAAAAAACAAAATGAAAGTTAATAAATAGTTTATTAATAAATAAACAACCATAGTCGGTTTACCATGTGAGGCATAAAATCGCCATTTTTTTGCAATCGTGCGAATGTAATGCGTATATGACATATGCGCCAAAACTTTAAAAAGTTGCAATTAAATTATTTTACAGTTTGGATGAGGAATACATTTATACTAAAATTTAAAAATTATACGCTTTTTTTTTTTTTTTTTTTTTTTTTTTTTGCTATAACTGCTATTTATATATTTACAATTAAACATAAAAAAATATCCTAAAAATTCTCTCACACATTGAAAAGAGAATGAGAGAATTAAGTAATTGCGAACATAGCTCCGGCTTATGCCTTCTTGGTAATAAAATCGCATTGTTTGATGACAAAAGTTAATTTAAACACCCGAATAAACAAATAGCATACAATTAACAGGTAAAACCATTTTTAAAAGTAATTCTGCTATTTTTTTCTGTAAGACACATAATGGTAGAATTAGATTTTAAAAATATAAAAAAAGTAAATAAATAAAAAATGTTATTTACTTTTTATCTAATAAAATATTTAAAATACATTTTTTTTAGCCTGCGCGAAAGAGAATAGCGAAATATTGATTGAAGAAATATTGAAGAGGAAATGGCCAATTAAAAAAGACTTGTAAATTTTATTCAGCGGGAATTTTTTATTTCAAAAAGTTGAATTTATCTATAGTAATAACGCATAATTGGATAAATTTCCTTCGAATTGCAAAATTTTTCCTTCAGTACTACTTGGTTATACCGTCGATTAATTTCGCCAAATTATACAAATCGCCAAACTATAAGCCAGATTATATAGATTAGCATAAATTTTCATTTAAATAATGAAAAGCAAATTAGCAAAGCATATATAAAAGTAGAAATAAAATGTCGAATTAAAAATCACTTGATGACGTAATTAATAATTATATTATGCTTAATGTCAAGTGAATGTGACATTTATGATCATCCATTATTGACATTTAATCTTGGAATTTGGGGGTAGATTTTTAATCGATAGGGTAATCTTTCCTTCTTCAGTTTTTAAATTTTAAAACTGAAATTTTTCCTGTAAGTGAAATCGACGAAATGGCGCAAGAAAAATTAAATTAACAATGAAAACATTTGCAAAAAGAAATAAAAGAGTTATACTCATATCTATATAATTTACGATTGAATATTAAAATGTACTCTAAAAATTATCTTCACTTGAAAAAAAAACATTATTGCGACCATTAAGAACCTAAGTCAGGCATTAAGTCAGTAGTGCATTTTCGGCTTAAAAACACATTCTTTGGCGACAAAAGCAAGATGAAAATGGTGTAGAAACGAATAGTCACTCACAACTTACAGTGTCTTTTACAATCAGATCTACTTTTTTCTGCTGTAAGTTATATTATACGGAAATTCGATAAAAAAGAGAAAGAAAATAATAAAAAGGGAAATAACTATCATTCAAAATTCATTTAATCAATTTTTGAAATTCATGTTTTTATTCTAACGCCAGGGATAAGTTGCCAAAAGTTAAACCAATTGTTATATTTTGCGTTAATTTATTTTTTTAAGCATTATTTTTTTCATTATCGCATATTTTTTTCATTTTCAAGATAAATATATTTTTATAATATTACGCCTCATTTAAGCTGTTTTTCTTTATTATTATTATTATTATCAGTAGTTATTTTCTGCTATTATTTGCAAGATATTTGTAATATTTCTAATAGATATAGCCATTTTAATTCTTTTAGCAATTGTAATTTTCGCCAAAAACAGCTACTGGCAACCCTTTTGTCAAAAATAACCGAAAAATACGAAATTTAGTACGAAAAATCAGAGTTATCCCTGTATATTTGTATCATAAACCTCCGCAAAAATATTTCCTATCGAATGATATAATCGGCAAAAAGATCCATCGGGTAGTTTTTGAAAACACCCGTTTGGAAGTTTCAGAACTTCTGCTTTATAATATATATGATATGATATGATATGATATGATATGGCAAAGTGTGCATATCCTAGTGAGTCCCAGACACCCCATTCATTATAGTCCGAGAACTGTCAAACCTTTTAGAATATGTATTTGAGGCACCCTGAAAATTTTTGTAACACTTTTTCTTTTTCTTTTTTTTCTTTTTGGCGTGTTTGAATACAAAATCACTGAAGAATCGCAGCACTTTCTTAACCGTGAATTTTTTAATTTCCAGAATTTTCGTTGCAAAAAAAGTTTCTGAGGCATTGTGAAATTTTGATAGTTTTAAATTTAATATTTCATGAAATAAAAAATATAAAAGCCAAACACTTCAGTCGTCCCAAAAACTGTGCCAGAAATTTTTAAGAAATATTTTTTATTTATTGAAAAAAGGGAATTTGACGCATGATAAAATTCAGTCAGAATGATGTTTATGCTTAGAAAAAAAAAAATATTTTGAAAATGACAGACAATTTTGGTGGAAATTTTTTTCTGCTTGCCAGAAAATAGGAAACGTGAAATGCGATGTTGTTAATTTTATTAATATTTTTTATTAGTTGAGCTTTTCTTACTTTCTAAGAATGATAAAAAGTATTTTTCATTAATCATTACGTCATTTACGATACGGATAAATTTGCGTTATAAATTATTAACGTTTTGTAGTCATTTGATATCGTAATTCAATCTCATTTCATTGCAACATCAGAGTATATTTATCTTATTTTTAATATGTGACGTCACAGTCGTCTCTTTTTAGCACTTACTCAAAATTACATTGTGTTATAAAAAATGAAAACTTGAAAATTATACTTTGTTTCAAATATGATGTTACATTGATATTTTTAAAATTCTTAATAGAAAGTATTCCTGTGTCGTGACAATTGGTAAAAAGTTGAATTTTATAATGGATAATGGTAAAGGGGGAATAGTGTGCGACATTTTTAAAATATGTATAACAAAATTGATATATGACACTGAGGCTTAATATAAATTATACGATACTGTCTTGCATAATATGAAGTACATTGCATTTACAGGGACACACAAAATATTTCAAATAGTATATTTTTTCCGACGGACTGCATATGTTTCCGATGATGGCAGATGGATGGATATAATACATTTTAATTATGATATACGCATTTAAATTTCACTAAATTTTTGTACATTATAAGGGTGTGTATAAATGTTATAGTTGATATACAGGGCTATCCAAAAGAGCTCGTCAACGTTACTGAGTATGAGCGTAAATTAGTTAAAGAAGGTTCTTAAATAAGGTACACATTTTTACGCTGAACTCCATTCAATTTACGAAGAAATGTTTGCAGAATATAGATAAAATGATATATAGGGCCACGCAAAGAATTGTGTATATGGACACCTATGAATTATAATTTATAACAATGTGATTTCATTTGTTTTAAGAGTTTCAGTTAAAAATGAATTTTAGCTTCTTACTGACGTGTAATAAAGGTACAAGGTAAACTACATGGTAAACTGAACAAAAGTTTTCAAGTATGTTTCCCATTTATTAGTACAAATTGCTCAAAAAGAAATTTTAAGCTTTTTTCTTGCTAAACTAAATTTTTCCATTTTATAATATGTATATCAACAGACAGATCAAATACAGGGCTGTTGAAAAGTATTGGAATACATATTTTGCTATATACCCTTATTTCCCTTTTTTTTATATACCCTTATTTTTTATTCTTATACCCTTATTTTTTTTTTAAAGATTTCATGAAGTGTTGGGAAGTGTTTCATAATCTATGCTTAATGCATGATTTTCTTACTTATAAAATTAGCTATGCATTTTTATGCTGAATTATATTTAGCATAAGTTAGCGTTAGAATTAGCATATATTAGCTAAAAGATGTTTACTGAATACAGATAAAACGATTTACAGGACCACGCAAAAAATTAGATATATGACCGTCAAAGGATGATAATTTTTGGAAGTGTGATTTTTTTAAATTTTAAGAGTATTTTAGTCTGAATTAAATTTAAGCTAAATAGTAGTATGAGTATAAAGATAGCAGATAAAATGCAGGGCTGTAGAAATGTATTCAAGTAAGTGTCCGTGTACAGGCACAAATTGCTGAAAGAAAAATTTCAATTTATTACTCGTTTGCTTGCTAAACTAGATTTTCGTATCATATCGTACTAAAATTGCAACTATAGATCTATATTTTATTTCGATTCTATCAGTTTTTTACAAAATTTTCATACTTATAAATGATAAATTACTCTAAGAAATAAATGATATATAAATAAAATGTACACATATATGTGTTACTTCCTGCTTACAGAGGTTCTACGAGAACTCATTCCAATTTAAGTGAGCAGATTATTTAAATTTTATATAATCTCTTTAAAAAAAACGTGATATCTACAAAAAAAAACTTTTCAAAAGTAAAAAAAAAGGCCAAGCAAGAAAAAAAAAAAAAATATTGGAAATTGCACGTGAAGCGTAGCAAAGGAGGTGCGTTCGTACGATAACGAAGTTTTAAAAATATTCAGATCTTGCTGATATAGTAGAGCTTACTTCAGATACAGTATAGTAGTCGAAATCTTTGTGTTTCTGTAAATATGCAGGAAGTAATTTTTATTACACCTCAGCAATGTACATCTTATTCATAAAATGTGAAATAGTTGAATATAATTAAAACACGCCCCAAACAATGTTTCCCCGTATAGCATTATGTAGTGGAATACTTTTGTGTGGCCCTGTAATTTAATAATAAAAAGTATTTGCATCACAGATTGTACAGAATGCATATTTTAGTATGTACTTCATAGATTCATGCCAATTCTATTATGTTCGAATGGGTGTAACATCATTAAAATGCATTTGAAACTTTTTTTCCATTGACCGTAATGGAATGGAATACTTTTGATTGTCCCTGTAAATGATCTATGCATCTGACTTTCATAACATTTGAAATGACTCGACAAAATTACGTAATAGTTATATGTTTTAAATTCCAAACGATTAAAATGCATTTGAAACTTTTTTCGCCATTGACCGTAATGTAACGGAATCCTTTTGATTGTCCCTGTAATTGATTTATGCATTCGATTTTCATAAAATTTGAAATGACTCGACAAAATTACGCAATAATTATATGTTTTAAATTTCAAACGATTAAAATGCATTTGAAATTTTTTTCCCCATTGACCGTAATGTAACGGAATCCTTTTGATTGTCTCTGTAGTCGATCTATCCATCCGAGTTTCATAAAATTTGAAATGGCTCGACAAAATTATGTTATAATTATGTATTTTAAATTTCAAATGATTCGGTTGGGTAGTTTTTGAGTTGTTGCATGCGGACAGACAGACGGACGGACGGACAGACAGACAGACGGACAGACGGACGGTCTGAGCGACAACAATAGGTCCTACGTATTTGCATAATTACGAACGCACCTAAAAAAGGATGAAAGTTGTGTCTAAAAATGGTCTAATATCAAATTTCCAAGCTTATATTATGGTAATTATTTAACATTTTCCATTAATAAAATTACTATTTCTAAGTCAATCGTTTGCATATGTTGATAGAAATCCTTTCTCTTGTACTAAGTACATCGTAAACGTGTTTTGAAAATTCAAATGTTTTAAAATTATGCATGATGGGCTTGGCGGCCATCTTTTCATATTTTGCATAAATTTCCACGCACCAAGCTTGTAAAGGAAAGCGTAGTAAGTTTACATTAAATACAATTTAGAACTTCTGATTTTAACTATGGACAAATATATTTAACACGTTACCACCCAGCGATCTATTTATAGATTCCCTTCAATTAAACAAAACTTTAAAATTTCAATACCAGAATTTTAGTATGGAAATGTTTGCTTAAGTAACAATTTTGAGTTTTAAATTTTGACTATGGATTTGGGTACATATTAGTATACAATGTGGAAAGATGACCGCCAAGCCCATCACGCATAATTTTAAAACTTTTGAATTTTCAAAACACGTTTACGATGTATTTAGTACAAGAGAAAGGATTCCTATCAACATATGCAAAGGATTGACTTAGAAATAGTAATTTTTTTAATGGAAAATGTTAAATAATTACCTTAATATAAGCTTGGAAATTTGATATCAGACCATTTTTAGACACAACTTTCATCCTTTTTTTTCTTGCTTGGCTTTTTTTTTTTTACTTTTGAAAGGTGTTTTTCAGTAGATAAGATATACATTTAAAAAATATGTCTTTTTTAAATTTCCCTTAAAATACAAAATAGATAAAGAAATAAATAAGGAGTACTACCATAAACCAAAAGATTTTCTTTCAAAATTAAGGCATTGTTTTTATTTTAATGATAAATGATTTATTCTGATTAGTTTAAGGTGTAAATACAGACACAAAAAATAAAAACGATTTGCACCAAATCATTATCAGCTCCATATTATATCAAGTACTAACTAAATCTGAAGCTTTATAAAAATCTATGCTCTGGTTCTTGAGATATGGCTATTGTGAAAATTGTGAATAATGTAGCACAGCAGCACCACCTGTTGAGGGATATACGACAAAAATTAATCAGATCTAGTTTATATCAAGGTCTAACAAAATCTAAAGTTTTATCAAATTCTGTGCATAAGCTCTTGAGATAGAGCGCCCACAAATTTTTTGTCCTCCGACATACAGACAGACTGACTGACTGACTGACAGACTCACAGACTCACAAATAGACATCTTGTGAAAGCATGTTTTTTGAGTTCTCTGACTGAAAACGTGTAAATCGGACTTCGAAAATTTTCATAAATCCAGTATTTTCTTCTTGTAAAGATAAACAAAAGTAAAATCTTTGGGTACTACTTGATCAACCCGTCGAGCAATTTCGCAAAATTATATAAATTGCCAAACTACTCGTCAAATTATATAAATTGCGATAATTTTTTATCTTAAATTACAAAAAAACAAATAAATTTTTATAATATTAATACAAAATACAAATGAAGCATCGAAATAAAAATCATTTGATGACGTAACAAACACGCGTAACGTGTTTTGTCAAATGAATGTAACATTTACGATCAACCATTATTGGCATTTAATCTCATACTTTGGCGATAGTTATTTGGTCGACGGGATAACCAATTAGTACCAAATTTTGAGTGGGAAACATTAAAAATTGCGTCATAAGACTATTTTTACATGTGAATATTAAAAGAGAAAGAAAATATTAAAAAATGAATTTCCTTTTTAGCAATAAAAATATCTTCAAGTGATCAAAGAAAAGAAGGAAAACTTTAAAATTATAAGTAAATTGATTAATTTGATCATATTTAAAACGATCAAGAAATATTGAAAAAAAAAAGAAAAGAAAAAAAAAAGAAAAAATAGTCTTATGTGGCTATCCCAAAACTTTTTCCTATCGTATACATGTAAATACTTCGTGAAAAATACACCATATAAGCGCCACCGGTTAGGTGGTTTAAACCAAAATCTATTCAACAACAACTTATGTTAACTCATTACGAAAACAGAAGTTTCATGAAAATCCGTGCATTAGTTTTTGAGATAGAGCTATTGCAAAACCTTAAAAGAAAAAAATCTGCATAATAGCTCCATATGTTGGGTTATCTACACCTTAAACTAATCAGAATAAATCATTTATTAGATACTGACTGAATCTGACGTTTGAAGAATATCCATGCATTAATTCTTGAGATACGTTTATTGCAAAACTGCGGAAAATGCAGCATAGCTGTGCCCTGTGTAGGGCGAATTATACCAAAAAACTAAACTACAGATTCAGTTGTTACCTGATGTAATTCAGTGATGTTTTAGAAAATTTCATGAATTAGCTGTTGAGATAGAGCTATTGCGATAATCACGAATAATGTACCATGGCAGTGCCACCCGTTGAGCAGTTTGCACGAAAACGTAATCAGTACCATGTTATATCAAGTAATAACTGAATATAAAGTTTTATGAAAATACATGCACTAGTTGTTGAGATATGGTAATTGTGGAAATTGTGAATAATGCAGCATAACAGCGCCACCTGCTGGGCGACATACACCAAAAACTAATCAGATATAGTTTATATCAAGATCTAACAGAATCTAAAGTTTTGTGAAATTCCGTGCAGTGGTTCTTGAGATAGAAGGCCCACAAAAGTTTTGTCACATACATACAGACAGACAGACTCACAGACAGATATCTTGTAAAAACATGTTTTTTGAGTTCTCTGGCACTTAAAACGTGTAAATCCGACAATAACCAGATTTCGAAAATTTTTATGATTCCAATACTTTCTTCCTATAAAGATCAAAGAAAAAGAAAAGCATGTAAAAATATTAAAATTTGAGAGAGATATTTGAAAATAAGGCCCCCATATACTTAACATTATCATCCGGTCTTTTTGAAAGACTAGTGTGGCGTCTTTATGTCAATTGAATGTGACATTTACGATCAGCCATTATTAACATTTATTCTTATAGTTTGGTGATAGTTTTTTGGTCGACAGAATAATCAAGTATTACCAAATAAAAATTAAATAAAAATAAAACAATTTTGAGTAGCACATTTTAATTATGTGTAAAAATTCCAATCTGTAAAATGCCTCTAAAAAGTACTCTTGATTTACGCAATATAAATGATCATAGCTATGTTTATTTATTTAAGCATTTAATAATGTATGTAATAAGCAATATTTTAGTCATAACAATATCACAATGACAGATATAATTACACACAAACTCAAACATACAGATCTTATCAAGATAGCTCTTATAAATTTTCAGATGTGTCTGAATATGGCGTCTGAGTTCTAGACATGCTCCCTTCCAAACTTAATCTTTCTGGTGAACTGGGAACTGTGGAGGCTTCATTTTCTTCGCCATTTACAATGAATTTTAACTTTTTATCAAGAAACTCTACTTTCATTTCTGCGCTATCTCGTATTTTTCCAAGTGCCGTGGTGAATTGCCTTTTTAAATTTTTAGTTTTTTCTGTGATATCTTTGATCTGTTTTTCTAAATTTTGATTATCAAGAGCCAGTTTTTCAATCTTGTTGTGAATCTTTAAAGCCTCCAATATTCTAAATGGACCAGCATCGAATTTTACAGTGATATCACCGTTATAGTTGTTTATTTTAAATTTCGCTTTTCGTTTCAATTCTTTTTCTTCTTCTTTAGCTTCTTCTAGATGGCTTTTTGATATTTTTATACTTTCTTCGATCTTTACTATCTTATTCTTAAGTTTTTTTATTGTTTCTAAATCTTGTTTAGTAATTTCTTTATAATAGTTATGGAGTTTTTGTTTAAATGACATGCAAATCTCATCGAATTTTCGTTCAGAACTAATTTTTCCTTCCCGTGCTTCAAAGTTTATCATTTCTAAGGCTTGCTGAAACTCCACTTCAGCGTCTTTTTTTGCATGCCCATACCGTTTTATGGTTTGCTCCAGTATGTTCTCCTGGGATGAACCCATATCTTTCAAGCAATCTTCATTCCTTTCTTTAGCTTCGCGGCGACCCATCTCAATTTTAACTTTCAGTGCTTCCAGCTGCCTATTTTTTTCCAGAAGAATAGATTTCAGCTTTTTCGTTTCTGAAATATGACGATTACCTTCTTCTTCTAACAGATCCGATATCTCGGTTAGGAGTTTTTCTTTTTTCTCAGAACCTGTGTGTTCCATGTACATGGGAAACTGCCTTTTTTCACGGAGATGGTTAAGGAAATTCAGTTTTAGCTTCTCCAGTTCAACGTCCTTCAGTAATAAAACTTCTTCATCATATTTTAAGTCCTCTTCGGCAATCCTAAGCAGTTCAACTAATTCATCTTCTGTTTTTTGATAGAAATTACAGTGCTTTCGCATGTCTTCAATCTCGCCTTCAAGGAGCCGAGCATACTGCTTCAATTGATCTAGTGTCATAACATTAATATTATAGCCAGCAAGTTCTTCTCCCTTCCCTTTTCTTTTATCGGGCTGTTTTTTGGGAGGCATTCTGAAAGTATTTATTTTAAGAAATTACGCTAATTTTAAATCTGATTATAAGCGCTTCTTTGAAATTATAAATTTAGTAAACTAAAATAAGCATGAAAGTACATTGGAGCATTCAAGTTCCAATCAGAAATCAAAACAAAAAAGTTAAAATCAGTTATGGTTATGAAATAATAAATAAACGAAATAATTTTTTTTTTCAAAATGATTTCACTATCTCCCTATAACATAAAAATCGATTCGTTTAATCAACTAACCATTAAAAAGAAGCATACTTTTGATTGTTAAATATAGTAAATGACACCTTATTTAAAAGGGAAAAAATATATTTGTATTTATAAAATTCAAACATTTTATAACTATTGTGTTAAATGATGTCAAATCTCGGAATGGTGGAATGGTTCTAGTGGTAAATGACGTAATCTTCAAAAGCAAAAATTCAACTAGATTATTTCCTATTTTTTGGTAGAAATTTCAATGCCTGTGGCAAAACTATTTGCGAAAATTAGAATTTATAACGTAGCAATCAGAAAAGAAGGGAAGTTAAATAAGAAAATTAATAGAAACTCGATGCAGTAAAAATAAAAGAATCCTACATGTAGTAAGTAAAAATATTAACGACAAGCACCGATCTTAAAAAAATTGACAAACAATAAAATTTAAAATTATGAAATAAACGTGCACGTGAATACGTAATGAGCTTTATTTGAAATCTGGTTTGGAAATTTCAGGAAATCACGTGTTGGTGGTATTTTACCATCGGGATTTCCACTCGAATGTATGGATGAGATTTTTATTTTTTATGTTTTAAAAAATATTAATAAAGGTGCCGAAATTGTGTGCAGCGTACGGGTGCACAAACAAATCGAGAAATAAATTCTGCAACAAAAATATTTCTTTTTATCGCTTTTTTATTTAAAAAAGGTAGCACAGATGTCATATACGCACCACATTAGCGCAATTTTTTTTCTGACGCCAGTTTGGCAAAAATTTCGTTACCAAATATCAGTTACACATATTTAATTATTTTCTATTATTTTAAAAAGGAAATTACAATAAACTATAAAAGTTTAATTAATAACTATTAAACAAAACAATTTATATCGATTTATAAAAGGAAATGTAAAGTAAATAAACAGTTTATTTATAAATAAACAACAGTGACCGGGTTACCATATGAAGCATAAAATCGCCATTTTGTTTCACTCGCGCAAATGTGATACGTATATATGAAACTTTGCCAAATGATGATATTTTAAAATTGTGGTTAGCGAAGTTAAAACGAAGCTAGCGATGAAAACTTTAGCCCAATTAAATATGCAACATACATTTATATCAAATATATCCATGTTAATTTACAACAGATATAGAGGTTCATATTTAAAAGAAAGAAAAATATATTTAATAATGACAGCTGAAATTTGATGTAGAATATTTTCTTACCTGATTATTGGAACGCATTGACACATGCACGTCGTACATTATTATCTTGAACTCAGCTGTTACGGATACCGCAATAAATAAAATATTCAGTTGGTCCATATTAAATTAAAAATCATTAATAAAGTTTGCTTTGAATATTTTCCCCCTTTAATTATTTTTTTAAAGGGAAGCTCGTTTTCTATGGTGTTCGATTGATTCATTTATTATATTTCATTCACTATGTCACTTTGGTCAAAGTTTCTTAATGGTAATTGTTCATATTAAATAGATAATAGATGACATTTTACATGTGCAGTAATAAATAATTTTTTATATACAGGGTATTCATAAAAAAACTTTGCCGATATATGAGCTCTAGCGGCCATTCGTTCAACCGATCGAGGTGAAATTTCAAATTATTCAGAAGTATGAGATCGAGTTTCTGCGAACGGCAACAAAATGGCGCTAACGGTTACAGTTATAGTTACAGAAATTCGAAATTTTCCAATGGCAACACCCATTTTTTTTCATCGCAAAATTCTCAGAGCATGCGAAAACCTTAAAGAACGTTGGAACCGTACGTGTATAGCAAAAAACGGACATGTTATGCACGGACAAAAAACTGCTATGGGAATATCCCCCCCCCTTTGTAACACGAAATAAAATAACACGATTGGGGCGCAAGGAGTAAATTTGCATATGACTCAGAGTGAGTACACTAATCTCTGATTACAACACGGATCGAAGAAAAGAAAAATTTTATTTTTATTACACATTTTCCACATGGGTGCCATTACAAGCAATTACGAATTGCATAGTGGCGACTGTGGACAATACAGCCGAACGTTACTTCGCATGAGGGATGTTTGCAATTTTACGTTTGATAGAATCTTTCAAATCCGGCAAAGTTTGCGAATTGCGCATGTACAATCTAGTTTTTAGATATATCCAGAAACTGAAATCCATAAGAATGAGGTCGGGGGTTTGCGGAGGCCATTGTGTTACCAGTTAAAGTGAAATGTGCCTCGTCCGTTCATAATATGCGAAGAGGCCGATCGTTATCTCCATCATATTGGATAAGAAATTCATTAACAAAGTCTATATGTTGTTGATGGTCTCTCACTTCACACATCTGGTCGCGCTGGTACCGGTAAGGAAACATGCGGATTACAGAGCGCAGTAACTTAAAGACCATTGATTTTGGTATATCAAATACACGAGATGCACCTTTTGTAGTTTGCGTGCTTCCTCTGGTCACTATGTGATGCACTTCCATAACAGTATCCTCAGGAACAGTTGGTCGTCCGGATCGCGGACTATCACATGTGCAGACAGTTTCTTCGAATTTCATTAGTAAATCCCGAACAGCTTGTGAAATGCATAGGCCACGTATTTGGCGATGGTTTCGACGGTAAACGCACCAGGTTTTCGCAGCATTCATCTCATTTTGATAATAGTTTTACTAACTCACCACGAAGTCATTTTATGGCACCTGCGAGCTCCGACTGAAGAACTAACATTCCCATCTTTCTTTTTATCCGTTTTCTACTCTGACTAACTGGCAAACGACGTTCCGTGATTGGTATATTGTCTCTGTCATATTCGAATATTCTTTGTGTGCCTTGGTCATGTTTTTTTTGGCGCCGTTCGTACAGCTGATTCTGTACGAGCATAACGCGTCCGTTTTTTGCAATAACGATACCGTTCCAACGCTTTTTAGGGATTTTGCATGCGTTGAGCATTTTGCGATTAAAAAAATGGCCATTGAAACATTTCGAGTTTCTGTAACTATAACCGTAACTGTGATTGCCATTTTGTCGCCGTTCATAGAATCTCGAGCTCATACCTCTGAATAGCTATATCTGAAATTCCACCTTGATCAGTTGAACGGACTGGCCGCTAGAGCTCAATATATCGGCAATGTTTTTTATGACCACTCTGTATTTAAACTAGAAGTAAATAGCATACGTGTAACTAGAAAAAATCAGATGATATGCGAAAAAAGTACATAGACATGTATAAACACCGCAGAGAGGTCACATAATGGTGGTATATGAAGTCACGCCAATAAAGCCCATTAAACAACATACCCGTCCAATGTGATGCAATAAAAATGGCTCTATCACACATGTCCACGGAAGTAAGACAAGATGGACATGAAGTGTATTTGATTTAATGGGATGTTGCGAATACAACCGGTCAAAATTAAATACAAATACCTGTGGCTCCGCAGTATCTGCGTGCGGCTCGGCTGAAAGAAAGGCATTTAAATTTAAGCGATAAAAACCTTCATATTTCAACCAGTTTTTATGGTTACTCTATCTCTATAAATTAGTTTCTGTGATACATGTTCCTAAACTTAATTTTTTCTAATGTCTTTGTAAACATATCTTACCAATACACACACTTGACGTCAATCATGGCGATTTGGAAAATAGAGTTCTATCAAACTACTACTATGTTGTATTTTCTATTATGTTTGTATATTATCGCTATATTGTGTAGATATATCTCACAGGTAAGTCCTTAATACTCTATATTTAGTGGTAATGTTTTACTATGATTTATATTTAATAAAAAGTGAACCAGAGCAACCATTTTTCCTTAACCCTTTATGCACCGACGGTACTTTAAAGTATCACAGAAGAAAATTTAATGTGAAATTTATTTGCTCAGTTCATTAAAAAAAATTAGTTTTCTTTCAACACAAAATACGCAGCTTGATCAAATTTAGAAAGGACAGAGAAACTATCGAAGTTGAATATTTACAAAAAGCAGGTATTTTCATAATCATTTGCATAAATATAGCTTTACTTTAAAAAAAGTCTATGAAACATTTTTAACTTCAAAATATTTTCCTTTTACACAGAGACTCATAATACATTTAAATACACTGCTTTTCTAATAATTGTGATATTTCCACAAAAGCATCTTTCGTTAATTAATCTTATTATTTTCGTAAATACTTTACTAGAAAAAGGTTATTAATAGCTATATATTTAATTGTTTTAATGAAACAATGTCTAAATTTTTTATTATATTTATTTAGAAACTCCAGTATATCTTCAGATATTGCGATTTTTTTTCCCAAGCACCTTCGTCCTTCCAAGCCCAAGCTCTCACTCTGATTGGTTGTTGCTCTCGGCACTGTTTTCACGTAACTTGGCGATAACCATACTTGGCGAAAAATACTTCGCCCGTAAGTGAACGAGTAAACCTAAAACCTAACCTACTCATTCTTATTCTTCTTTCATTCTTATCCTCGTGGTCTTGTGCTCTTGTGTGTAAAAACTTTTAAAGAGTACAGCTTTTAGAAAGACACGTTCCACCCAATCCAATGCTGCAAGAGAAAAGTTACTTTGTACTCGGTTCGGAAGGAAATCAAACTCGACGGATGGAAACATCTATCGCTACGCTAAGTATGATTATCCCAAGTTATATGAAAATAGCGCCGAGAGCAACAACCAATCAGAGTGCGAGCTTGGGCTTGGAACGACGAAGGTGCTTGGGAAAAAAATTACGCTCAGATATTACGTAAGATAATAATTGAGGTGAAGCAATTTCTTGATAAATAATTCGGTAGATAAAGGATTAAGTTTGTATCCAACCAAGCTGTCATACTAAAAGCGCCTATCATGAGATTCTCTCTACTTTATATGGAACTCATATTTTTTTCTATAATTCACATATAAAACAGTACTGTACTGGACCTCAATGTGTTTAGATATTTGACGAAACTTTTATTCTTAAATATAGCCACGTTCAATCTTGATTGTCTTTGTAAATCAAAAATCATCTTTCCTTAATGCGTTCAGTTTCATACAAAAACTGTAATGACCTCACATGCTTTTTTACTTGCTTCATTCATGGCGATAAACACAGCTTCAGTAAAGGACAATGAAGCGATTGTTGTTTTCTACGAAATCATATTACAGGTGAATTACTGAATAATTACCTGCATAATTATGAATCTGGTTTTGAATTTCGATTCGAAACATAAATTTCAAAAGATGACAGTTTTTTTCTCAAAATTTTAATTTAAACTCATATATTTATTTAAGGTAACTTATATAATTGAATTATAATCGCCTTCAGTTGGATTACTAACAAATCCATAAAATATTTTATCTGTTGTAAATAGTTTTCCTAGAGGTATTAGAAATATATGGAAGAGTTTTAATTACTATACTTACTGCTTGTTACATCATAATTTTTCATAAATGTCTAATTTTCTAAGATCTTGACTGACTGGAATGTTTGCCTTTTTAGCTCACTTTAATCTATATATCTTGATTAGGTAGTTAATTTTTTCTATTGTTGATTAATTACAAAGTATCTATTTCTAACGACTCAATTCTAACTCCGAAATAAAAGACACGTGTCCTAAATCAGATGTATCTAACAATTCTATTTGGGCTATTCTCAAATCTAAAAGGTTTTGTTTTCCAAACATATGAAATTTGCAGTTGCTCTTCTCTAAAATCTATATGTAATCGAGCAGTTGTTTTTTGGTAAAGGGTTAGTCTTTCAAAAATCTTATCAAATTCACCATTTTAAATCAAGTATCAAAATGCAACACAGGGAAAAACTTCCATCATCGACACCAATCACGTATAACTCGAAAAACTTCACTCCATTTAACAAAAGATGACAGTATCTTTCGATTATATATAACTTCAATAATTATGTTTTAGAATGTCATGCTTTTAAATTTAAAAATCTGCCCGTAAATGTGTCAGAAAAATTTTGCGTTGTTAAGCGGAGAATTTTTTTTTTTTTTTTTTTAGATCAATAACAATTAAATATCTATATTATGTTAATCTCAGCTTATTCATCTAACAGGTGAATTTAAGTTCAAGTTCTGATCAGGCAGGGTAGGATGCCAAATGGATTAAGCGCAACAAATCCATGCCTAGGAATGGGTCACTAATCTCGCTAATTCCCGCTAATTTTTGCATCTGACTCTTTTTGTTTCTCTTTTTTTCTTGTTATTTTTCAATTATTACTTTCTCATCGATAACTCAAAATTACCCTCGGTCTTGGATCAAAGACAGGAAAAAAATCGCAGGCAAAAATCGCAAAAATTGGCAGTCGTAAAACGGGCGGAAGAATCGTACATCATGTCCACGACATCATGAAATCACGAAATTCTTTGGAAATTACTGTGCAACTTACAAATAAAATCTGAAAAAATTTTCCTTCGGTCAGGGGGAAAAATATCATAAATTTCGCCATTCGTTCCTAGGAAAATTGTTCCGAAAATCATCAATCGTTTGCTGGCATCAATCGCAAAATGTTTCTGATGTACATTGGGGAAAAAACGTGAATTAGATACTGTGTCACAATATAAAAACGTAAAATTTACCAATTGGTCATGAAAATATCGCAAAATTTGATAAATATGCACGGGAAAAAAAAATCATAAATTTCGCCATTCGATCGGTGGAAAAATATCTCGATATCGCCATTTTTTCCCGGAAAATAATGCATAATTTTTAAATCAGAGAAATAAACATACCGCGAAATTTGTCCGTCGATTTTGTAAAAAAAAGTTGTGAAATTCATCAGTGGGTTGCGGGAAAAAATTATAAAATTCTTCTGTCGATCGTTATATACAGTAATTCCAAATGGCGTATTTCCACTTTCATCAAATGATCACGGAAGAAACCTCGATTTTTATCATTGATCAGGGATTATAAATGTTTAATGCATGGCGTGCGTAATATATGAATAGTTATGATCATTATAAAAATGATGTTTTTTATTATTATTAATTTAAATATACAATTTACTTACAAGTCTTTAAAATTTAGTCTTTGAAAATATCATTTTCCAAATAATCGTTGTAATTTGTTAAATTAAAATTATTATTTATTTATTTATTTAATTTTTTTTTGGGGGGGGGGTGTTATACCATTAAATATAATATGTTACTTTGATGAACATTATACACGAGGCATGTTTTCTTTTCTTTCCCTATCAAGCAATATACAGTCATGGAAAAAAAAGTAAACACTCCATGCTAATTCTTTAAATAAATATTTTAGAAGAAATTTACTTATACCAAAAGATTGGGAAAAAAGTCTACTTTTAAATGAAATATTTAAATTTTGCTTAGGGAGTCATTTGCATTTTTAAAAGTACTCTAACTTTGTTTTTATTAATAGCACTACTTAATTATGACAACATAAATTACACCCTTAAATTCATTTCTATAGTAGGTGGCATCTAAAACCATAAATTTGCCATGATTTAAGCATAATTTCAAAACTACTTGGGAAAAGTATTTGAAATTTTGAATTTCCATAGAATAAGATTTAATAAGTCTAAATCCATCAAAAAATTTGTAGTTTGCAATTCATAATTTTTTCAAATATTAATTTCGTAATTCACAAAACTGGTACAAATTGAACAAAATTATTTAATGAGATATAGCTCACAATGTAATATAGTCTGTAAAAAGTTAATATAATGAACAGAAAGACAATTAAATTTACTAAATAATGGTGTTATTATGATTTAATATGCTTAGTTCAACTTTTCTCTAAATGTGGCCAAAACCGGGGCATCCACCCTATATACATTTAGTGTGTGTGTGTGTGCGCCGTGTGTAAGACATGTGCTTGTCAGTGTTATGCTTTGGTATTACATGCTTGAATTATTCGTTAACAACCAGAAAATTTCAAAATATTTTCATTCTAATAAAGATTTTGCATGCTTATGTTGATCTAATCATATAAACTCCAATTAAGATCCTAAACATCTTTTGTAGAAAAAGAAAGATAAATTTGCGCAATAAACAAAATACATCCAGCTTTTAGAAATTGATAATGTAATTATAAATTGATAACACAGGGATCCTACAATTTCAAAAAGTATATCAGTATTTTGTTTTAGAAAAGTTTAATTTATATGATAGCGGAATTGCATAAGGCAAGTTTTTCTGGTATTTTTCTGACATATAGTTTAAAAAATCTTCTAACCTGTAGAACCATGTTATAGCATCCATATCATCCATAATATTATGTTCTATATCATCACTTCTTTATTTACTTTTTATTAAAAAGTCTATTGAATATTATATTAAATTTTCTTGGTTGAAAATATTTCGTTGTAAAGATGTTCTAAGTGGTATAAACAAAATGTTTTCCGCACTCGCAGATATTTTGAGAGAAAATTATCTTTCAAGTATTTCGAAAGTAAATAAACTTTTGCTGATATATTCAGCGGTAAAAATTGGCAGAAAGAAAAATCTTATATACTGCCTCATTAGTTCAAATTTATTGAGAAAAATGAATAGAGCACTCAGAAATGATTCAGTATACGTAAATGAAAAAGTCGAATTTATGAATAGCATGCGGTGTACTTCAAAACGTATTAAAGGCTGCTGTTTATTTGAAAGTTATTTCTGTAATCACTTTAATATGTGCTACGAAAACATTTCTGTTTTCATGATTAGAAATTGATAAATTCCTTTCGCTAAATGTCATACGTAAAGATTTTTATATGCTCACAAAGATGTAAAATATCAGACATTTTTCTGGCAATATTTATATCACATATACATTTCATACATGCTATTTTCTTGATATATACATTACAAAATTTAATGTTTTCGTCAAAATTAATCTTATACTACATTAATTTCCTTTTAACACTATTCCCTATTTATTTCGGCTTATTAAATTTGAATCCTATTATTAGATCTAATATTTTAAGCTTTATAGAAACAATATAAATTGTTAATTCACTTTAAAAATGTTTATTCCGATACGCATAAATCTAAAAAATGGATCTAAATCAAATATATTCTTAAATAAACTTTATTTCTTAAAATTTCATTTAAAACTCACCTTTTCCCTGTTTTTAATAACTCTTTTTAAAAGTCTTATTAAATTTATATTCGAAAAAGCATACTTATTCAAGACATCATTCTTCTTAATTTTTTTTCTTAACATTTTATATTTATTAAGTATCATTTAATTAGTTTATTTACTTTTTAAATAAAATTATAGTCTGTATTCGAATTTTAACTTATTTTTATGATTAGCTAAGCTAAATAACAAGCTTTTTAATAAAAATTATCATTTGCGGGAACATTTAATTCTGTCCCTTGTATCTCGACCTCATATGCTGTTTACACAAAGGGATCGTGTTTGAGATTATCGAATATTCTAGAAACTATTTTTTACTTTTAGCCAGGAGGTATGAAGATGAAGGTGGTAGTCGTCGGTATGCTGTGACGGATGGTTGCTGTTGATAATGGAACGTTTATTATTTTTAATTGAAGTCATTTAGCCGGTAGATTGGAGAGTTTCTCTGGTGATATGGCTTCATAAATAAACTAGTTTGAGTCTGCTAAGGTGTTTTTTGTTTGATTGCGCTCGACTCCAGTGTGGTAGGACGAAGACATCATATTCTTAAGGCAAAACATAATTATGCTGTGATGCTCCACTGGCTCCCTATCTCAATACGTTATATATATATGTATGCATGTGTGTATGTGTTTGTGTGTGTTAATAAAATTAACAACATTAATTTCATTCTATAATTTTTTTAAATATCTGTGAATGTATTAATTACTCATATACATACATCTATGAGTCATTAATTGCAAATCATTTCATATCTTATACTATAATGCGAGCAAAAATTGTGTGTGTGTGTGGGTAAATTTTATCTCAAAAACGGCTCTAACGATTTTCGCAAAAATTTGGATTTTACCATTTTCGGGCACGAGAAGACCATTGGGCTAGGTCCCATGTTCGGGAAAATTCGATTACTGGGTCATTTTGGGTCACAATGGGTCAGGATCAAGCTATTTATATCTAGAGAACGGCTGGATGGATTTTAAGGCAATTTTGTATCCAATCGTTTTTTGGCACGAGAAAACTATTGGGCGGGGTCACATGTTCGAAAAAGTTCGATTAGTGGGTCATTTTGGGGTCATTATGGGTCAAGCCATTTTTATCTAAAAAACGGCTCTAACGATTTTGACCAAATTTTATATTTTATCGTTTTGGATTACAAGAAGACCATTGGGTTACGTAACATGTTCGATAAAATTCGGTAAGTGGGTCATTTTTGGGGTCATTGTGGGTCATACTATTTTTATCTAGCGATTTTCTCACGCAATTTTGACTAAAAATTGCATTCTATGGTTTTCGGGCACGAGAAAAAAATTGGGCTAGGTTACATGTTCGAGAAAAAATTTCCCTTGGTCATATTGGGTCATTAAGAGTCTGGGTCAAGCTATTTATATTTAAAGAACGGCGTGATGGATTATAACGAAATTTTGTATGTAACAGTTTTTTGACATGAGAAAACTAATGGGCTAAATCACATGTTTGAGAGATTTCGACTATGAGGGTCATTTGTGGGTCATGATGGGTCATAATGGTTCATGGTCAACCTATATCTAAAGAACAGGTGGATCGATTTTAACGAAATTTTGTATGCAACATTTTTTTGGCACGATAAATTCATTGGACTAGGTTACATGTTCGAAAAATTTCGATTAATGGGTCATTTTGGATCATAAAGGGTCTGGGTCAAGCTATGTATAATTAAAGAACGGCAGGATCAATTTTAACGAAATTCTGTATGTAACAATTTTTAGAAACGAGAAAACTAATGGACTAAGTCACATATTCGAGAGCTTTCGATTATAAGGGTCATTTGTGGGTCTTAATGGGTCAAGGTCAAGCTATATCTAAAGAATGGGTGGGTCGATTTTAACGAAATTTTATATACAACATATTTTTGGCATGAGAAAATCATTGGAGTAGGTCACATGTTCGAGAAATTTCAATTAGTGGGCCACTTTTGGGTCATTCTAATTTTATCTAGACAATGTTTCGCGCAATTTTGATTAAATTTTGCATTTTATCGTTTTCGGTCACAAGAAAATCATTGGGTTAGGACAGATTTTTGAGAAAATTTGATCAATGGGTCATTTTGGATCATTAGGGGTCTGGGTCAAACTAACTATATCTAAAAAACGGTTCAATCGATTTTATCTAAATTTTGTATCTAATGTTTTTCGGCAGGCTAAAACTAAAGAGCTAGGCCACACGTTCGAGAGATTTCGATTATAAGGGTCATTTGTTGGTCATAATGGGACATGCTAATTTTATATAGAAAATGGTACTCACCATTTTGACTATGCTTTGTATTATATCGTTTTTGAGCAAGCGAAAACCATTTGGCTTGGACACATGCTCGCGAAAATTCTATTAGTGGGTCATTTTGGGTCTTAATGAGCTAGGGTCATTCTAATTATATATAACAACGACTCAATCAATTTTACCCTAAATTTTTAAACAAAACGTTTTTTGTCACGAGAAGACTATTGGGCTGAGTCGCATGTTAAACAAATTTATATTAGTGGGTCATTTCGCTTCATTGCTGAATGCTGCCAAGCTAATTTTACCTAAAAAATGGCTTAAACGATTTTGATTCAATTTTATATTCTACTGTTTTTGATTACCTGAAGACGATTGAGCTATGTCACATGCTTGATCAAATTTGATTAGTGGCTCATTTTGGGTAATACGGGTCAGGGTCACGAAAATATGGCAAAAGCCAATAACTTGGTGATATTTGACAAAATATTGGCGACATATGGCCAAAAAATCGACTATAAAAATTACGAAAACCAAAACACGTATTTGGAGCCAAATGAAAAGAATGCCTCCAAATTTGGCTATATCTAGCAAAAAATATTGTCTTTCAGAATGTAAAGAATTTTTTTATACATTCTTAAGAGGATTCGAGATCCATGGTTAAACCAATCAGAGTCGAGCTAAAAAAGTGATTTAGATCGATGTCCTTTATTTGTAAAATTTAAAATAAAATAAAATTTATAAATATGCGCATAAAAGCATAGTTTTCTTATTGATTGTTTTTCTAAATAATACTATTATAAACATGTTTTACAGTAATAATACAGAGTTAATGATACAGTGAAAATACTATATCGAGTTGAACACAAAGTTAATTTTGACCGAGCTAAGCTCGGTCTCCCCTGCTAGTAAAAAATTATAGTACATAAATTTAGCATCCTTAACTGGAAATAATTGCAATCTATAAATCTTATGTATGGTAAAAGATCATGAACAAATAGAAGAAATTGGCTATTATAAATTTTTAATGGCAAATTTTGACATTTAGATTCATTATCAAAATAACGGAAGATAACGAAAAATATTTTACAAAGAATTTGAGAGCAAGGCATTTCAGATTCGTTTATCAACAAGTGGCAAATTAAGTGCTGTTTGTATATCCAGGACCACTTTTAAAAAAGAATATGTAAATTTATCTTTGCTCAATTTTCTTATCTTTTTTAAATTGAGAAACAATGAATAAGCATGCGTTCAGAATTACGACAAAAAAGAAGAAGAAGAAGAAAAAGAATATAAATAAAAAAATCAGAAACAATATTGTGGACTTAGGAATAAGTGATGTCATATGTCATCATTTACACGTAAGAGTTTTTGATGCATTTTCAGAAGCTTTACAGATGTAACTTCATCTATAGACTCTTATTAAAGTTAATTCTTTGCTTGTCTAAAACAGAGCTTTGAACATAAGCAGCAGTTTTTTCAAGCCTCACTCAAACTATACTTGATTTGTCATTCGATCGCGAAATAAATGAAAAACTTTTATACTATTATTTTAACGCAATTAAACTGATTGGTAAATTTATCATACGAATTAAATATTTCCAACTGAGCGAAAAATTGACCAAGCCGGGAATCAAACCCAGATCCTTGGCTTTCAAGGCCAATGAATTACCGTTTTTAAGTTAAATGGGCCATAACCAGCGGGCATTTTCTGCTCAGACAACCTTATTGGTCATAACATGTGGTTTGTCATTTATACAGCTCGAGAGAATAAACCGCAGGTGAATTCACTCAGTTTGATTGTGTTAAAAAATAGTATATCTACGTACACATCGTTATATGGAGTTAAATTTACTTGCGTTTTATTCTGTCGAGCTGTCTAAATGACAGACAGATGTCATGACCAATAAATTATCTGAGCGAAAAATGCCCACTTGTTATCGCCCAGTTAATTTAAAAACGGTAAAGGATTGGCCTTGTAACCCATGGATCTGGGTTCGATTCCTGGCCTGGGCATAGTTTTTCACTCAGTTGGAACTATTCAATTCGTATGAAGAACTTTTAGCTCATTCTGTTATACTCTAAAAGACACAATTAACTATATATTTTGAATATTATACCGAATGTTTCCCTGCCTACCAAATATAATTCCAGATTAGTGTTGCCAGATATCCTGCCTAAATCGAGGCTCCAAATACTAAGGATATCAGTATTTTAAAGTAATACCCTTCGCTTTATCTAATGACAGGATTAAAGATGGATCTACTATTAAAGATGGTGATATAAATTGTAAGAAATTAGTGATATTCAGAGCATTTAGATCCCTGATTTACGCGGGAGACTTGGCAGCATTACTCGAGACCTAGCAATTTTGGAATGGTTACATGTAACTAGTGAAGAATAAAAACAACAAGTATTTATTATTATTATTATTATTATTATTATTATTATTATTTACATCTACTACCTGCTATTTGTATTTTTAGGCCAGTAAAAATGTTTCTAGTTAACTGGGATTCTATATAAAGGCTTTATTAACATTAGGGGTTTATAGAATATAGATAAAAATATATTATCTCTATATGATATGGGCTATTTTCAAATTTCGGTTACACATGCTATCCCAGAGTAAAAAGAAGAAAATTCAAACATAAATTAATGTTTAAAGTTTGATTTGAGCTATGCATTAGCTAAATAGGATTATATTGAATATTTCTAACATGAAAAATTTAAAAAAATTCAATACAAAATTTTGAGATATAAATCTTTAAAATTTTGAAATTTTGATTGTAAGCAAAAATGCCTGACCAATTCCAAGTTTTATGTTTTTAACTGTGTTTTTTTTATTTGAACTATTTTTTTTAAATTAAAAGGTTTGATTATTTTAAATATGAGCTGTTGGTGTTCTATATTATTGAAAAAAATTATTACAAAAGATATTTTCTTTAAGAAATTACCAGAAATCTTTTGTTTCTCACTTTTTTTCAAGTCCGTTACCGTGTGATTATTTTAGTCAAAATAAATTTCGAATGCTGCCTAAAGTTAGCAGCAAATATTCGGCGATATAGTTAAACTATTCATGCAACTACTACTTGCCATTATTTACTCTTTAATCGAGAAGCAATGCAATAGTGGCAAGAATAATCTTTTATCAAGGTTGATATTTTTTTCACTGTCGAGTCTGTTACCGTAAATTTTAATATTAAAATAATGATTTTTGCACTTTTCTAATTAAATATTGTTTACTAAATAGTTTCAGAAGGTATGTGTATTATTATCTAAGTTAGAAATTATACAAGCTATTCATTTCTAATAGTTTTATTTGAAATGTCAAGTCCGTTACTTGTCAAGTTCGTTACCATGAAATGTAAGAGCTGGAATGTAAGCTACTAAGTAAGTTTACTAAATAGTTTTAGAAGGTATATAAATTATTATCTAAGTTAGAAAATATACAAGCTAGTTCATTTTAATAGTTTTTTTTTTTTTAATTTGAAATGTCAAATCCGTTACTTGTCAAGTCCGTTACCATGCATTATAAGCGAATGGTGAAAATGGCCCATATACATTACATATGAGGTTCATATTTTACTTTCTCTGCTCACTATATCTTCAGCGATGAATAAAGTATTTTTCGAAAGGTTCTGCAAGTGATTTTTGATGTAGTTTGCTTATATATTGTTAAAAAAAGTTGCTTGATTTAAACAAAACCTTGTAGTTTATGAAAAACTATATCAACAAATTATCTCAAAGGTTGAAAGTGAAAAAACCTCGCGCTGATCTAATAATATTTTTATTTTTTAAATGATTACTCTAATATATTATTTGCATTTAATATATATAATTTTAAATGCCCAACAACACTTCTGAAATTCTGAAATGTATTGAAAGCAATACCATTAATTTGGTATTGCGTTATAATTTAACAGCCAAAGAAATCATCAAACATCGCTATTTACAATTAGTCTTTTGGATTCTATTCATTTCAGAGGTTTAAGCGTGAAATTAGCTTAGTTGTCTTAAATTTATGTTTTTTTTACTATGTTATTTCTCACTTATTTTTTAATGGATGACTTAATTTCGTTATAGAAGATGAAAATAACTGAACATATTATACTGATTTAAGAAGCACAAACGTATTTATCTTTCGTAATCATCAATACGCAATAGAGATGTGAAAAACATCTTGATTAAAAGTTATTTTTAAAATAACAGTAAATTGCGATACAGATTTCAAACAAATTGCACTATAGATATCTTTCTAACTAATTGTAGTTGAAAGTAATTTTTGCCTTTATTCTACGGTGTAAAAATTAAAAATATGCAATGTTTAGAAGTTTAAAATCTTTTTTAAGTATAAATTAATAAATTGCAGCGACGATTTGGAATATTATATTTTCATAGACCACAATTTCAGACGAATAGATAAATTCTGTACTTAAAAAATATTAATAAACATCTTTTTTATAATGATCAAAACGTGGCTACCTAATAACAGAACATAGCTGCCAACCTCCCGATTTTTCTAACAATAATATTTTTATGCAGAAATACTTGCTTTATAAAATCTTAAAATTTGCGCAGTTAAATAAAGCAAATATTTTTGCAAGATTTTACTGGTCTAAGAAAAATCGGGTGGTTGGAAAGTATGTAACAGAGTCTTATATTTCGTACGTCATGAATTAAACATTAATATTATTCGTACCCATCATACACAAATTTTAAATAAATTTCAGTTTTACGATTTTCGGTACTGCAAATTTCTAAACATCACACACTTTCAATTTTTACGCCGTCGTATAAAGAAAAAAGTCACTTTTAAGTGAAATTTTTTTGAAAGCTGTATCTCAATTTATTTCTGAGTTATTATTAATATTATTTTGCAGTTTTTATAATACCTTTTTTGTCATCGTGGCAACAGTATTTCATTTTTGGATATTAAACCTTGACCAATCAGAAAACGGACATCACAATGATTCAGATATGATTCAGATATTTCAAGACCGAAAGAAATAACCATATTCTAAGTGATTAAAAAATTACGGTAAAAGCGAAATCTGATCGTCTGCTATTGTCATTCACAAAACGATGTCAGCGTTACACACAGATGCGTTAGTGTTTTATAATATAGATGGATATAATGTAATATAAAATATTCAACCTCTCTTAAGCGAGTGCATTATGTAATATCAGACAAACAATTTTTCTTTATTGCTGCAATTTCCCTCGAAACAGATCCTATTTTCCAGTAACTTATCATTTTCAGACTCGAAAGCTTGAGAACGTAGCTATTTTTCTTGTAGTTTATCATTTTCTCTCTTGCTTTCTTTGACATACTGACACGATCGTTATAAAGTAGAATTTCAATGAAACTGGATCTGTTTTTCTCTTAGGGAAGCCTCCTATGAAATAATTTCATTATTAGACATCCACATACAATAAAAATATATGTATATAAAATAAAGGTTTTAAAGTTAATAATTGTCGGTACTGAGGTTTTAACAAATTTAAATCCCATGATATCTGGTATACTTTATTATTCATAATCTATTGTATTTTAATTTCTAAAATATTTCACTTAAAAAAAACATAACATTCGAATGATTTAACGAGTAACAAATGAAAAAATTTATTAAGATGATAATAATAATAATAATAATAATAATAATAATAATAATAATAATAATAATAATAATAATAATAATAATAATAATAATAATAATAATAATAATAATGAATAACAAAATTGTAATTTAATAAATTACAACGACTATTTGGAAAATTATATTTTCAAAGACTAAATTTTTAAAGACTTATAAACAAAATTCTATATTTAAATTAATAATAATAATAATAAACATCATTTTTATGTTTATTATAACGAGTCATATATTACGTGCGCTATGCATTAAACATTAATATTCCTAGACCAATGATAAAAAAAAAACAGTAATTTATAGATATATGAAATTTTAACTAATTAAAATATGCATGTCTGATTAATTCTAATTAATAATGTCTGATTAATTCCATCAGATAAAAATTTGATGGAATTAATCAGACTGACTTCTGAACGTCTCATATTACGTACGAAATGGATTAACTATTAATATTCCTGGACCCATCTTAAACAAATTATAAATGAAATTTCAGTTTTACAGTTTTTTGAACTGAAAATTTTTGAACTTCTAAGCATCGCACATTTTTAATTTTTACACCGTTGCGCAGAGAAAAAAACGCAATTTTAAATTAAATTTGTTTGAATTTTTTATCAGAATTTGTTTTCAAATTATTATTATTATTATTATTATTATTTTAGATTTTTATTATTTTTTTGTCATTGTGGCAACAGAAGTATTCCATTTTTGGACATTTAACATGGACCAATCACAAAATGAATAAAATAAAAAACAGAAGTATTCTATTTTTGAACATTGAGCATGGACCAATCAGAAAACGAATAAAATAAAAAAGTTGCAGGATTCAAACAATAAAAAGATTCAGATATATTTGAGATTTTCCAGTTCTCTACTGAGGACCACAACTATTTTCCAAATAGTTAATAATAAAAATAATAATAATAATAATTAGAAGTAAAAAAATATACAAATAAGTGTACAACGTTGTAATTTCGATTATCCACTTTACTTTTTTTTATGTACAATAAATTGAAAATTTGAGTTAACAGCACTTTTTTTAAGCTAGCATATTCTTAATGTTTAGTCTAAACTTTTCTGCAATTAAATAGTATAAAGTTGAATTTAAAATTATTTGCGGTGTCAAAAAGATTTAAGTGATGAATCAAGCACATTTTTCTTGCCCGTACGACGTACGGGCAAAACAGGGAAGCAGTTAAATATGAAATAATGAACTGTTTTTAACTTTGAATTTAATAACCATTTCAGAACTCATCTACACAATTGTGTTGGTGAACCTGAGAAAAAAGAGATACAATACCCTCTTTTTCTGTTATTTAAAGCCGAGCTTGCACCAAACAATTGTTTAGATCCTTTCTTGACATAATCTGACGTCGAAAAGTTTTTGAAATAGTTTTTTCGATCAAATATAACTGATTGATTAGGGTTAAAAACCAAGACTTTTAATTTCTACCAAAACTCTTCAAGAATCTTAACCCTCTCGTCTCACAACACCCGATTTCCACGGTTTCAACGGAAATATAGTATAATTTGTGCAGCCCGTATTTTGTGCGGGGATGCATATTTTTTGTCTCATTAACTCTCCTTGATAATTCCCATCAGTTATTTTTATTGTAATCTTTAGCTTCTTTAATCAGGGCATTTTCCAGATTAAATTAGACAAAAATTTCTGTTTTGTAGAACCGGTGGTTCAAGATTTTTGTAAAAGAAGTTCTTCACAAATTGGTTAAATGCACATTTTTGAGCATATTTTGGTAAAACAATTACATAGCAAAAAGATTAACCCCTTGGGGAAGAGCGACACGGTATATGTGTCTCAAAAAGGCTTAAAAATCCTTGTTTATCCTCACCAGTACAATTTTACTGTAAAATTTGCCTTATTTAATCGGAGCATTTTCTCGATTTAATAAAGCACAAACTTCCGTTTTTAAAAACCGGTGACAAAACATTAAAAATTTCGTAAAAGACTCCCGTCCCGAAGGGGTTAAAGGAATATGTCACCCGCAAATTAATTATGTACATTGAGAATATTCTATTTCTATCGAAAAATTCCTTACATAAATAGTGACTTCATTTTATTTTATTCTATTTTATTTTATTTTTTTATATAAATTAATGCTTTTACTTATGTTCACGTAATTAAGAATATTGTGAAGTCAAACAAAAAATAAAAATCTTATTTTCTTTATGGTTATTTTATAAAAGAAACAGTTTTGTATAGAAAGTTCCATTAAACTGAATTCTCCTTTACACTTCAAACGACAAAATGTATATCTACTGCTCTTTTGTATTTCTTTAAGAATAAAAGAAAACTTTTAATTTAAAATCGTTTTGAAAAACAAATACCATTCAGAAAGGATTCTGTTAAAACCGGGAATAGGTTGCGAATAAGAAAATTCTTCTCTAGGCTCTCACCATATCTACTATACCTTCGCCTCCCAGCACCAGGATTTATTGATTTGTTCTCAGATGCGGCTGGAGCAAACTTTTCTGCAAGGGAAAAATGCAAACGGGAAAGGCGAGGCTGTAAATCGGACATCTGGGGTTAAAGAATAGAGCAGTTAACGGATCTGAGAACATTTGTACGTGAAATAAAAGAGAAAAAAAAATATCACCCCGTTAAATATTTAACAAATCTTAATATGTATGCCGTGTAAAAGAAAGAGAACGGAAAGCATATATTTAGTCTACACTTTAACACAGTGGTGCTCACGAAACTTTTTATAAAACACGAAATCTGACAGAGAAGTAAAGTTCATAAACCGGAAGACGGCAGAACAGACAATCGCCTCATCAAGTTAACGGGTGAAAATTTATGATTAGTTAAATGTGGATTCGCATATTACAACGCATTTGTTCAGTCAACTAATATCTTGGTGGAAAACACCCCAAAAAAATTTTTAGCGGTTGAGTGATATGTTTGCCATTATGTTTTCCTGCTCCCAATACTCCATGTTTTCATACTTTTGGGTGCAGAAAAGCACAATGGAAAACTTATGAGTCGACTGTTAAAATCAGATTTTTAAGTATTTTTCACCAAGATATGACGTGACAGACCGATTGCGTTTTAATATACGAATCGAGAGAGAGTTAATCTTAGATTTCCATCTGTGAACTCGATGACGTAATTGTATGGACTGCCGCCTCCTAGTTTATCCGTACCAAACTAAATATTATGCAGATGTACAGTGGAATTACAATAGAAGATGTACAGTGTATACAGTGGAATTCAAAAACATCGAAACAACAGGCTAATTCCCTAAATATTACCCCTAAATTCATACTTCTAAATCCAGAGATTTTTAAAAAAGTGTTCAAAATATGATAGGATAAGTTGGAATTCCATGGAGGGTCCATCGAAAAAAAGAATATGCATGGAAATAAAACTTTTATACGCCCCCCCCCCCCCCCCCCGCAGAGAAAAATTCCCTAATATTTTTTTTTCACCAATTCCTTGGTGAAACACAAAAAATTCCATCTCGATATCTACAAATCTCACAAAGATATTAAAGTCCGAAAATCGTGACTTATCCCACTTAACCATGCTTCTGAACGACGAGTTATTGACGTATTTTGAATGCAATATAGGGATCCTCCACAAATTGTACTTTATTAAAAGTCAATTTAAGATAGTGTGCTTCTTCTTTGGACATAAAATAGCAGCGTACAGAATCCGTATGCTATCTGTAGATAATATAAAAAGTAGTATTTACTTTTAGTTCATAGGGGTGCACAAAAATTGCATTACATCATAATCTATGGGAGATAATTACTCGCATTGCATCTTAACGCTATTGTAATACTTCAAACACAATAAAATTGATATATATTAGAGTCGACTTCATCGTTTTACTAATTCTATCCTCAAGTCTAGACTCGTTAATTTCTCCATTCTCCATTACATTTGGAAGTTAAAATTTCATCGACGGAGACTTATTTGTTCCTCATCAATGAACGTTTAGATATTGATAAATGATTAATTGTTTGAGATATTTGGCAGGACCTTAAATATATGTAGCTAAAAAATAACAACTGTATTTTAGGATATTATGTTAAGCTATGTAACATAAAAAATTTTGTTGCGACTCTGCCATTCTAGTCACTGATCTGGGTTTTACTAGTTTTAAACTACAATAATTTTTGTAATGAGTTTTCATTTAAATTCATTTTACTAAGCAATTTGTTAATCCTACTGCAGAGTGGAAAATGTTGAATTTTTTCACCAGCGATTATATAGTTTTTTGTTTTGTCCATATTTTGTCCATTAGAGTTTCAAAGTAATAATAATTTATCTCAAAGATTAGTAGGAATTGTAGAAAAAGTTTGCAAGATAGCCTCTAGTTGCAATTTTAATTTTACATAAAAGTGTTGAAATATGCTTTTAGGAGGATTTCACTTGTAAAATAGTGTTGACTAAAAAATAACGGCTCTCTTTTCTGATCGAACTCGGGTTGAATTCGTTTAGGCTTGATTTCATCAGTTTTTGGCAGCACGCTCGGTGCAACCCTGAAAATGTCAGTTCATGCAGACCTTTAATTTGCTTCACAGATATATCTAATTGTTTTTGTGTTTTTCAATTTAGTTATCTCATCTGTATTTCATTTTTAACAATCTGTAATTTCGCTTTAAACTCCACACACACACACACACACAAAAAAAAAAAAAAAAAAAAAAAAAAAAAAAAAAAAAAAAAAAAAATTCCAACGCACTACATTATTATAAAAAATTTATACCCCTTTATGCATGAATAAACTGGCATAAATTACATTAAAAGGCTTCCAGAAAGGACTTAAAGGACACAATTTCCAATATAAAACTACGTGATGATTGTACGCGCAATGTTTTCGTAAAATGCGCAGACTGTTTGTTTATTCATTATTTTACTAAAGTTGATACTCTAAATAACTTAGATATTCTGACTAGATGATCACTTTAAAATAAAAGAACGAAAAGCTTTTTAAAATTTAAACATGCATTTTGTACTTAATAATGTAAATTAGGAATGAAAGTCTGATACTTTTTCTGATATGAACATCTACTATACAGGAAAATCAAGCCCGATAATAATGCTGACGTTAAATTGTGTCGGGGAGCTGACTTTTTGATTCATACAATGCAGAAAGGGAGATAGAATGCAGACCCACTCATAAAGGGGTTCCAACCCTTAAATAATAATAATAAAAAGTAATAAATAGCCGGGATTTCAAGTAGCTGAATTAGAAGAATCTCAGGTGTGCATCTCAGGTGTTCGTGCACCTGATCAGTAAAAGTTAGATAGCTAAAGTAAAAATGCAATGCTATGCAGAGAAAAAAAAGCGAATGTTATAAAACATTTTTAACGAAAAGAAATGTCGAATTATATAATAAAAGCAAAGCCCCCCCCCTTGGTAAGTATGAGAGGGATGGTATTCAAAAAGAAAGAAAAAGAAGGGGCTTGAGATGGTTTCAGGTGAACATGAATAGTAGGAATTTTGAGGTGCGACGAAGGGCTTGCGCCTGGAATTCGAGCGGGAAGCCTCGGCTAGAGCCAGCTGTTATACCCTTTCTTTTGGGGCTCTGAAGAAAAAAAAAAGGGTGGTCAAGGAAACAGAAATCGAGCGACTGGAGGATAACATATTATATTAATGTACCCAATAATGTTGCTATTCGCAGAGGATTGAAGCATTTCAAGGGGGTGCATAATGAAAATGAGCAAAGGGGGGAGAGAGTTAGAAAAAAGGGATGAGGAGAAGGAGTTAGGGAGTTTTGAGTTGGGATTTTGAGTGTGAGCAGTTCCCTTTCCTGGAAATTCAGATCCTAGTGAAGGAGATTAAAGGCTTCCCAGCAATGCGGCTAATGATTATGGGTAAGTGGGCTTTAAATTATTAGGTTTTCCGAGGCATCCCCTAATTTCCTTTCTATTTTGTTATCGAATGCAATGTGCGGTAATGTTATGTTTTGAAATGAACTAGACTTAGATTATAATCCTTCTTCTTAACTTAGAATACTTCTGTATCTTAGATCACTCTATGTTAATTGCGCTTAGTGAAATAAATATTTACTTGATTTCCTAATAATGTGGTCTCTGCAATCAATTCAATGTTTGTATTTCCTTTTCTTTACGTACCGACTACCCCTGGGTAATACGACTTATGTCAATTTTTAAACGATCAACGGCAATTAAAAGAGTAGTCGGACAAGGTTTAACGGAGACTAAAATTAGATTAAATTCCCTATTATTCCATATTATTTGCATTAGTTCTTTAAATAAAGAGCTCACAAAATTTGTGTCACTTACAGACTAACGGACAAACATTTTCTAAAAACAGTCAAATCGCGTCCAGGAACTTCTAAACATATACACCCATAGAAAAATAGATGTCAATAATTTTCATGAATTCAACATTTTTTATAGGCAAAGATAAAAGTAAAATAACTAAAAAAAATATAGAAACATATATTTTTTAAGCAAATTCCTCTACATTCTGGAGAAAAATTAAACGCCCACCGAACGTGCAAAGATACACGCTTCGAGAATCCGATCTTGCATTCTGTATTTATAGGTAACAGGATGAATATCTTCCCTTGTATCCCGAGCCGCAAATACTACTTTTCTATTGTTATGCAACAAATAAAGAAAGGCATCCCCTATTTCGTCAAAAATCGATGTATTGTAAATACGTTTTCTTCTGTACACATAGCAACATTGAAGAATAAGAGAAACGCTTTCGTCGGGCGATACAATACAGCTTTTGTATCAATAAACCATTGTAAATATTTAAACTCTGTTATGCTGAATCCTGAAAATGTTCTGTTATAGAAAGACATGCATTGAAAATTCCAAATGCGAAGGAATATGAAAGAACCGGGATTATTAAATTCATTAATGGCGATAATATACAAAAGGTCACTCCAGAAAATGAAAGGAAATGTACTTAAAATATATATTTTTAATTGCTTATCCTATACATCACACTTTATTTAACGAGTACAAGTGATCTAATTGGAAAAAATCCGTTATAGTCATTATCTTGGAGTGGGACCGATTAATGAAAATTCCTTGATTTGATATAAGGTTATTATGAAATGCTAACGGAAAATTTCCGGATTATTATTAGTGCGACTTTCTCTGTGAAAGTGCAGGTAAAAGTAGTTCAAGTTCAAATTCACCAAACCTTCCTCAGTCACCTCATTGTTTGACTTCAATGTGTGTTCATGACTTCAACAAAGCACACAATTTGTTACCAAGAATTTTTCTTAGACTTCGCGTTGCGATTTAACATTGATGTATGAATCAAATTTTGTTTGAAGGCCAGTAAAAACACTTTAAAATCTTCATACGGCTATTCGTGATGAAGCTTTAAGAGCCCACAATAGTCACAGAAAAATTACTCAAAAAGACCCGGATGACCATGTAAAGTCTATGGGAGCGTTCTTTTCTAATATCTCGCTCAAATTTTAATATTTTTGCATGATTTTTTTGCACAAGATAGCTGAGGGCAATCCACAACCGGGCTAGTTTTTACTTTTTCAATTTTTGTTTCAGATTTTCTTTAAAACGTTACTTTAACTTTCGAAACCGGTTTAAACCGGTTCTGAAACTGAAACTATTGTAATATAAAACATATATAACCAAAATCGAAAAAGTAAAAACTAGCCCGGTTGTGGATCGCCCTCAGCTATCTTGTGCAAAAAAATCATGCAAAAATATTAAAATTTGAGCGAGATATTAGAAAAGAACGCTCCCATAGACTTTACATGGTCATCCGGGTATTTTTGAGTATTTTTTTGTGACTATTGTGGGCTCTTAAATCGGACAATGGTTTTTCAATGGCACTCGCGTTTCAATGTGGGTCGTCATTCATTTGATGATAAGAAGCGTTAAGGGCAACCAAGTACCAGAAAGCTGATGAAAATCTGGAAGAGATTTGAAAACTCATACCAGAAGAACGTCGCTTCAAGAACTTTCTCATGAAGTTGGAATCGATCATATAATTTTAAAGAAGAAGTTTTGAACATGCAGACCTCGCTGCAAAGTTTGTTCCAAGGCTACTGAAAATGATACCTATAGACATTTCAATTTTTAGCTCATATCATCATTGTCCCGCATCCATACTATTTATCAGACCTAGCTCACTGTAATTTTATATTATTCCTAAAGTGAAATTAAAGCTGAAAGACGACGTTTTCCAACTATGTCCGCCATTCAATGAGAATCGTAGACGGTCCATGCATGACAACTTTTAGGAGAATGATTTCAGGAGTGCTTTCGAGAAATTGGAAAACGAGATGGGATCGAGATTACGTTCTTAAGGTGATTATTTTGAAGTAAATGGCAGTTAAAAACAGATAAGTTCAAACAACACTTCTTTTCCACCAAATTCGGGATTTCACAGATGGAAGCCTTTTGCCACGTAAAAGGCACGATTTAGTAAGGATACTATTATATTATTTAATAATTGAACCTATCAATATTCTATCACTTGAGCGATCCCAAAGAATCTCAAGGACCTAAATCACTCTTAAATTAGCTGGTGAAATAAGTCCTCCAGATTCGTCTGGGATAACTTACTTGGCAGAGCATTGTAAACTTCTACAGCCTACATTCCGGGTACGAAACCTGATCTAGAAATTTTCGCCGATTTGGAAAATTATAACTTTATTACGATGATTTATTACTACTAATATTTATAATTTATTTACTTATTTTAATTGTAACGCAATATCTTGAGCAAGGGCGTAAAATAGCGTTTCAGCTCGAAATTTACCAAAGATCAAATCATTTCAAATCATTTTTCTAAACATCTTTATAAGTATGACCTTAATTATATAAATACGTAGCACCTATAATCGTCATCTAGTTTTTCCGTCCGCCTGTCTGTCTGTAACAGCGATAAAACTACTCAAATGAATGGTTTTTAATTTAATATACATATTCATTGGAAATTTATGAAAATATAATTAAAACTTATTAATAAAATTTTTCTTCATTATACATGATCCTAACATGGTGTCGTTAGGTACTGATTCTGGGCTGTCATGATGATTTTACTATATTTAAAACGGAATCTTATTATTTTTGTTTTACTGAATTTAATACCTATAATCGTATTAATTTTCATTCACGCAATTTTGCTAAAGCGCACTAAAGATACTGCACCAAGATTTGTATATTTATAAAACTAGTTATAGAACGAACGTAGCTCCTTTACCATGTTTGACGTACAATTTTGGACATGTTTCTCTTATAAAAGATTTAAAACTAAGAGGAATATTTTCCAAGGAGAAACTTTATTTATCCTATGTAACTTCAAGAGCTAACATTATTATGCTCTTTCTATAGAATCGATCTTAAAAAGTAGAATTCTTTCAAATTCCACAAACTCCCTTTAGGATAAATATTTTCTTATTGTTAAAGCAACGGTAAAATAGAATGTAAAGGATTTTTTTTATTTATAAAGATACTGAACGTTATAAACAAGTTATACAAAATCCTTTAGTTAAAATGGGGAAAAAAGTTCTATTTTCTATTTTTTGAACGACTTATCTTCCATTACGAAATTAAATTCTGAGTTAGTTCTGTTCTTATCTTCTTCGTTTGATTTTATCATCAGGGACTTTAATTTACAAAGAACTAATTCAAACTGTCGCTAGTCGTCCGCACTTAATTGCATATATTTTGTTTTACTGAGCTGCAAAATTATTTCAACTCGAAATCTACTCAAAACCAAGTCAATTAAAAGCATTTTTCTAATTTGTTTTTTCCTTTTATAAAATATTTAAGATAAAGAGTCGTATTTTTCAAGGCGAATATTTATTTGTCTTATGTAATTTCCAGGATTTCATTATTGTTCTTTGTAGACATCGATCTTATAAAGCGGAATTCTTTCAAGTCCACCAAACGTGCTTAGAGTAAATATTTCCTTTTTGTTATGCCGACGGTCAAGTAAAATGTAGAAGAATTTGTTTTTACAAAAATACTGAGCGTTATAAACAAGTTATAGAAAATACTTTAGTTAAAAAAAAAAAGAAAAAAAAGCTTTATTTTCTATTTTTTGAACGTCTTACCATCCATTATGAAATTAAATTCTGATCGTCTTCGTTTGGTTTTTGCATCAAGATTTTTCCTTTATAAAGAACTAATGAGTCTACTCAAATACAAATTAATCAAAATATTTTTTAAAATCATTTTATTTTTTTTCTTTTATAAAAGATTTTAGCTTAAAGAGATACTTTTCAAGGAGAATGTTTATTTGTCCTATTTAACTTACGGAATTAGTGTATTGTACTTTGTTTGTAATCATCGATCTTATAAAGCTGAATTTTTTCAAGTCCGACAAAATTCTTTAGAATAAGTATTTTCTTATTGTTATAGGTACGGTCAAGTAAAATGTGAAATAATTTGTTTTTTGAAAGATACGGAACGTTACAAACGAGCAATCGAAAATCTTTTAGTAAAAGATTTAGCTTTAGTTAGCTTTTCTCTCTATTTTTTATACATATTACCTTTCATTACGAAATTAAATTGTGAATTCATTTTATTCCTACCTTTTTCGTTTAGTTTTTACATCATAGACTTTCCTTGACGTTCTAATAACTAATTCAGTACTGTTACTAGTTGACCTCGCTTAAGTGTATACAATTAGTTCCACTGAACTGTAAAAATGTGTCAGCTCGAAATCTATTCAAGGCCATATCATTTAAAATTATTTTTCTAAACATTTTTTTCGCTCATAAAAGATTTAAGATAAAGAGTCGTATTTTTCAGGGAGAATATTTATTTATTCTATGTAACTTCTGGAGTTACATTATTGTGTTTTCTGTGTTGACATCGATCTTATAAAGCAGAATTATTTCAAGTTCGACAAACTTCTTTTGAGTAAATATTTTCTTATTGATATGGCAATGATCAAATGAATTTGACAAAGTTTGTTTTTGCAAAAACTGGGCATTAGAAACAAGTTATAGAAATTCCTTTAGTTAAAAAAGTAAAAAAAAAAAAAAAAAAAAAAAAAAAAAAAAACTTTTTTTCCATTTTTTTTTTTTTTTTTTTTTTTTTTTTTTTTTTTTTTATTTTTACCATCCATTACGGAATTAAATTCTGAATTAGTTCTATTCTTACATCTTAGCTTGGTTTTTTCATCAAGATTTTCTTTGACAAAGAACTAATTCGAATGCTGTTACTAGTCACTCCCAGTTAATATAGTTAACCAATTGCATATAACTCGTTCCATCGGATTGTAAAAGAATTTCAATTCGAAATCTATCCAAAACGAAATCATTTAAAATATTTTTTTAAAACATTTTCTTTTTCTTTTATAAAAGATTTAAGATAAAGTGTCGTATTTTTCAGGCAGAATATTTATTTGTTTTATGTAACTTACGGATTCAGAGTATTGTGCTTTGTTTGTAAGCATCGATCTTATAAAGCGGAATTCTTTCAAGTCCGACGAGCTTCTTTACAGAGATATTTCCTTATTGTTACAGCAACTGTCAAGGAAAAATGTGAAAGAATTTGTTTTTGCAAAGATAGTGAACGTTAGAAACAACTTATAGAAAATCCTTTATTAAAAAAAAAAGAAAAAAATTTTATTTTCAAAAAAAAAAAAAAAAAAAAAATCATAAAAAAAAGTTTTATTTCCTATTTTTTAACGTCTTGTCTTCCATTACGAAATGTTTTTGCAAAGATACTGAACATTGGAGACTCTTGAAAATCCTGTGGTAAAAAAAGAATAAAAAAGCTTCATTTTCAAATTTTTAACGTCTTACCTTCCATTACGAAATTAAATTGTGAATTTGTTCTATTTTCACCTACTTCATTTGGTTTTTACATCAGATTTTCCTTGACTTTCTAGTAACTAATTCGAATATTCTTACTAGTCGGCACCGCTTAATTGCATACAATTTGTTCCACTGAATTGTAAAAATGTTTCATCTCGAAATATGTTCAAGACTAAATCATTTAAGATTAATTTTCTAAACATTTTTTTCCTTATAAAAGATTTAAGATAAAGAAAGGGTCGTATTTTTCAGTTAGAATAATTAATTATTTTATGTATCTTTCAGAGTTACATTATCATGTTTTGTTCGTAGACATCGATCTTATAAAGCAAAACTCTTTCAAATTCAACAATCGTCTTTTGAGTAAACACATTCTTATTGGTATGGCAAAGGTGAAGTAAAATATGAAATAATTTGTATTTGCGAACACAAAAAAGCTTTATTTTTTGTTTTTAAAAGTCTGACTTTCCATTATGAAATTAAACTGTGAATTAGTTATAATCATATCTTTTTTTTTTTTTTTCATCAGAGACCTTCTTTGAAAACAAATTAATTCGGAATCGGTTACTAGTCGTACACGCTTGATTGCATACGATTGATTCATCTGAATTGTATACAGTTAAAGTAGAATAGCTATTAAAATTAACAGTATACGTTATCATTTCATTATAAAGGATGTCCACTTTGAACGATGTCGAATGGCTAATTCTAAAACAGTTAGGCACAGACATGCAGTTCCAATTACAAAAATGTTTTAAATGAGCTAAAAACTGAAATTTAACAGGATTTCGTTTGATAAAAATCTTCCTTAAAAAATTAAGAAATTGAAATTTTTATACGGTCCCCCCGAATCTATAAGTTAAATTAAGAAAAATCAAGTGCATGTGTGTGGTCTCGGATCGCACAGAATGTTTCGTTTAACATTTTTTTTCAAAACAGTTTATTCTTTAATTAAAAAATACAAATTGTGAATTTATAAATATTAAATGCTTACATAGATTGTACCACCAATAAATTTATAAAAGGAAATTTATTTATTTTAATGAAATGAAAAATGCACAAAACAAATTATTTAAAACCAAAATTTCAAATAAAAAAAAATCGGAATTAAAAAAATAGCAGAGAGAAATAAAATTTTAGATTTCTAAAAAAAAAAAAAAAAAATGTTTTAAAAGAGATTAAAAATGCTGAATCATTAACAAATCGTAACAGTTTTTAAAATAGAAAGAAAATTGAATTGCAAAAATATTATAACTGTCGGTAATTATTTATCACTGCATAATACACACTTAAATTAGCAAAAAATAATAAAATTCTTTTAATTAAATCCATCGTAATATGAAAATTGCTATTTCCAAAACCGGGGTTTGAACTAAGAACCTTTTTTCAATAAATTCAATATTTCCAACTGAGCGAAAAATTGCCCAGGCCGGGAATCGAACCCAGAACCTTTGCTTTCGAAACCAATGCCTTATCGTTTATGCTAACTCGACCAACAAACGCCGAGTATTTTTCGCTGAGATAACGTTATTGGTAATAACATCTGGTCTATCATTTAGACATCTTAACAGAATAAACCACAAGTAAAGGAATTCCATAAAAACTATGGATACCCACGAATGATGTTATTTTAACACAATCAGTTTGATTGGTATAGTTTGATTGGTAAATAGATAAAGTCGATTCTCGGTCTGAGCAATTTTTTGCTCCGTTGGAATTATTCAATTTATATGATAACTTTACCAATCAGTTTGACTGGCGTATATAGAAATTTGCTGCTAATGTTCACTCCCATTAATTGGTAGAAATTGGTGTAGATGAATTTTCAACTGCATTCGTACTATACTAAATTTTATCATACTATGATTTTTTTATTCCTAGGTATGCACCTTGCATGATGAACAAGAATATTTACACTTGCATCATAGTCATGTTCATTATTATATCTCAAATACGGTTCATTTCTAAATATTTCAAAAGCATATTTTTCATTTAAGTAACATACTTGCTTGATTTTTGTCAGAACTCTTTCTGTTGTTGTTTTAGTTCTGGATGAAACTGCCATTGATACGCAACCTTTTAATGGATCCTGATGAACTACATTAATCTTTTTACCGTTACTGATGCGCATTTCACTATCGATAGTCATTTACATACCACGTGACTATCTCCAAAATTAAAAGAAAAAAAAATTAAATTAAATGCTATTGCTTTGTATCAGAGTGATAAAGTCAATTCACTATGTGATATAATTGAAGCAATTAGTTAAAGTAAAATATCACTATCTTAATATGCATAAAAGAAAAAAAAACATAAATTTATTAATGCTTTCAAAGTAAATTTTGGAAAAGTTTGGTTTTCGTTGTTCCAAACTAAACTTTGAAATTAAAGCAAACTACTTTAGTTTGTTTCCAAAATGTAACCATATTCTTTACATTTAAAGTTTTGCTTAAATGGTTTTATTCAAATTGGAATTCATGTAAAATAACACTTCACACTAACAGAAAACAAGTGGATATGCGTAATCGCTGATCGCATAGATGGTTTCGTTTAATATTTCTTTGAAAACAACCTATCCTTTAATCAATAAGTATAAATTGTTAATATATAATTATTAAATTTTTACATAGATGGTAGCATCAACAGATTTAATTTAAGAATAAATATGAAAAGAAGTTATTTATTTTAATAAATTAAAAATATTGAAATCAGAATCTTTAAATAAAATCCAAAATCCCAATTTTTTTTTGAAAATCCGATATTAAAAAAAAATAACGGTGATATAAGTAAAATTTGAAATTTCTAAACTCAAAAAAAATTATTTAAATTTAAAATACTGAATTATTAATAAATCGTAAAAAAATTTTAAATAAAAATGTAACTAAATTCCAAAAAATATTATGAATATCAGATAAACGAAACTCCAATAATATAAACCTTTAAATTGACCAAACATACGACATTTCTTCCAATTAAATCCATCTTAATATGAAAATTTTAGGTTCCAACATCGGGGTTCGAACTATAAACCGACTGTTTACTAGCAATACGCTTTACCTCCAAACTATGATGTTTACACAAAAAGCGTTGTCATTAAAGTTATCTTAATACTTAAATCGCAATAATAAACAGATGACGTTGAAAAAAATTAATTTAATTAAAATAATAGAATTTTTCAAAATTTTAATGTTTGTCATATGACTCGAGGTATTCAATTGTAAATACAAGGAAAAAAATGAAATTTTTCAGTTGTACAGTTTTTGTGTACGGACTCTGTGACGGACAGACAGGTAAAAAACTGAAACAAATAGGGTTTCATCATATAAACAACCCCCCCCCCCCCAAAAAAAAAAAAAAATGTTAGATGCAGCAAGGCTGCTGTGTCAGCATTGTATTATACTAAAATCTTCCAATGAATTTAACTTTCCTGTGAAACACGCTATATGTCACAGATGTTCGCAAATTTGGCTTTATGAACAGTATATTTGGTTAGCACTGGTATAATTTCACTGGTTCAATGATACTGGTACAATATAGTGTTATTATATCTATAATAATTTAGTATAAATTGGCCTATAAACACATTTCAATTCTTAAAGAAGTTGAAGGCTTAAAATCCATAACGTTAAAGCGGTGTTACATCTTAAATTTTAGAAATATAATAATATATTTCTGTTATATTGGTTCGTTGGTCTCTGTTGGTTTGAGGCGCAGTACATCTGAATATCCCCTAAAATTGTTCAAAAAATTTATTATTATTGTTCAAATAAAATTGTCTAATTTTAAAAATAGTACATTTACAGTATGAAATGTTCCTAAAAAAATTTTGTATATAAAAGATGGATTAATGCAATATTAGTATATCTATTCATAATGTTCTAACTGCACTGAATAATTATTTAAAACACTTTCAAAAGAAAAAGAAAATTAAAATATATTTTCGTTTCTGTATTTCCGCCTTTTTATTGCTTTGGGGAATACATATTTCCTAACACTTTTATCTAATAACTACACTCAAAGTTAGTTTTAAAACGGTGTATTTGCGGCCTGTGAAAACAATTCCTTTAAGTGTGACAATAAAAATAATTTTCGACTTGAAAGCGGCCCAACGAAGCTAACAGATTCAACCCCAGCATTTATATAAAGTATTATTTCACTTTTACTACACTTTTATTTATCAAATGTATGATAATGACAACATTAACTTTATATCCTGCCTCATCTGTATGCTAGATTTGCAAGAGCTAAAAAGTAATGCAATCTATTGAATTCTTACATTTTAATTCCAGTTGAAACAAGTCGGAAATTGCTTGTCAAAACGTAACAAGTGTGGTGTGTTCGTACCATACTGAAGTTATAAAAATATTTATATATTGGTGGTTATAGTATACAGTATTTTGGATACAGTGTAATAGCCGAAATCTTTTGTGTGTCCCTCTAAATATTATGTGTTTTCTATTATACAGGAAATAACTTATAGTAAACCTCGGCAATGAACATCAATTTCATAAAAAGTGAAATAGTTTTAATAGTATTAAAATGTGCTCCAATCAAAGTTTTCCCCTATTACATTATGTAATGGATTACTTTTGTATAACCCTGTAAATTAATAACAGATATTCTTTGCACCACAGATTCTATAAAATGTATATTATAGAATATACTTTATAGATGTTTGATAAAATGCTGTTTAATTTTCTACTGGTTGTGTTGCCTAGCAACCAAGATATACTTAATTATTTCAAAATGTAAAAAGTTTTCTGTGCAAACGATAATTTGTGATAAATACATTATCTGTTTATTTTTTCAGTTTTTATCTAAGCTGTGTGAAACAATGTTCTTTTTTTTTAGTTTAATTAGAATGTTTTTATGAGAATATGTGTAAAAATGTTACGGTTTTTATTGGAGTTGTGTTTTGTTAAATTATCTACGTTCGAAAGAATCTAAGATGAGTTTTCTCATGAGAATAAACTGTTTAAAACAAGAGATGAGTATTTAATTTTGAGTTGAGTAAAAATTAATAATAAACATTCGAACAATTGAAGTCTTCAATAGATACATATCAATTTTTCGAAAGCGTGTTAAAATGCACATGAAACTATTTTTTCCTATTGGCCGCAATATAACAGAATACCTTTGATTGTTCCTGTAATTAAACTACACATCCGATTTTCATTAAATTTGAAATGACCCAACAAAATCATGCAAAAATTTCATATTTTCAATTTTAGACGATCGGTTGGGTAGGTCTTGCTCTGTTATAAGCGGACAGACAGACGGATGGACAGACAGATAGGTGGACGGGCGGACTGAATAAGGATTATAGATGCTCCATATTTACATAATCACGAAAGCATCTAAAAAGAAATTATTGCCGTGAAATCTAAATCATTCGGCGAAATTTTTGTTTGCGAGAATAACAACACTTTGCAGCAACATTTAAAAATTAATTTTTTTTAGTAAGAATATGGTGTAAAATCTACTTTTAAAAAAATGACGTTATGCTCTGTATGGATGAATAAATAGTTTATCAAAGTATCATCAGAAGCAATTTATCCTTCCAAAAAGTATTGTGCAAAATGTTTCACCGGGACATGAGATATCATCGATCATTCTTTATGCGTCAGACAGGTGTCAAATAATATTTATAATCACAATATATATGTGTTATATCCAGAAAAAAATATCGATGCTCTTATGTTGCAAAATTGTAGTTATCTTATAATGTTGCAGTCAAAACCAAAAAAATTCACATGACAAGATTGATTCATTTGACCTTTGACATTATATATGCGGGAAAAAAAATTACAAATTACCATTGTAATTCAAGAAAAGTACACGACGCAATAAGAATCAAGAGAATAAAAAAAAATACGCTGAAAAAAAAAAAAAAAGATAAATACTTTTTTAGAATACGAAATATACAATATTCTAATTTTAGTACAGTATCAAAGAAATTAATAAAAGTAAAAGTAAATTGCCTTAATAAGAATTTAATTCACTAACCTTATGATAAATGAAGACTTTTACAGCAAATGGTTTTCTCTTTAGCGTTTTTTCGCCATCTAGATCTTTATAAGCCATATTATTACTTTATTTAGTATCAATTTCTTTTTTTTTTATTTGTGAGAATCGATGATTTGTGTAAAAATATATCGTTCTTTAAAAGACTTTTAATCAGAAAAATGCAACTTTTCTAGGTTCAAATATAAACTTATTTTGCATAATCTATACTAATAAAAGATGTTTGTATGCGTGTGTGTCTATCAGTGTATCCTAAAAAAAGAGATTTGAAAATTTGGTCGATGATAGTCCAAAGCAGGTCCTAATGCACCTGAAGTTCAGGTGTTTCGTTTTTTGATAATTAGCAGCGATGATAATAAAAGACCACAACAAATACTTATTGAAAAAAACATTATGTTTTATAAAATGTCTCACACTAAGTAGTTCTAAAAAAATTGTGGCGGTAAAAATTTTAGAAAAATAAAAATACATTCTTAAGTTTCGTACTTTTTATTTCCAAACGGTACGATTCGTTTAATAATATACAAATTTTAACACCTTTAAAAAGGTTCGACATCGCGTTTTTTCTTTTTACGTATTGTTGCTCAATTTTAATAAATTGAGGGAAAAATACGGGATCCATTTTTTTTCTACGACGGCATGAGAAATACGAATATTAAACTTCTCTCTTCCCGGAGATACTTTTTTCCCATTATAAACGTAACTTAATGTAGATACAAAGCATAGACAGTCTTTTTATTTTATTTATTTATTTATTTATTTATTTATTTATTTATTTATTTTTTTGAGCACACTCGATTAGCAACACACACTTAAAAATCTCGGCGCATTCGGACGACAAGAAGTATTTAGAAAATAATGATACAAATAAACTTTTTCCCTGAATGCAGATGACTTCAGTTCATGTTGTTGCGACTAAATATTCATCTTTTGGAAAAAATTTAGATGCAGGCTTTAGAATCATTTCATTTATAACTAATGAACATTTTAGAGAGTTCAGATGGTAAGAACTATTTTCTTAATGCTAAACAATCCAATGAGGGAAAAAAGAAATGCAGTTCTTTTACAACTAAATATCAGTATTTGTTTCACGAATTTTTTGTACCAGTTTCAAATTTGTTCCATTCATTACTGATAAAATTTTAATTAGTTTAGCGAATAAGAATTATTTATTTATTTATTTATTTGCTTTTAAAACGACTCAATTAAAAAAAATCTTAAAATCATTTTTACTATTAAATATGAATGCACTTTACATATTTATAAATGCATTATTATTAATGCAAATTACATATTCATTTTCCGAATTCGGAAACAATTTATCGTAAAGAAACTAATAACTAATAAAACATCAAAATTGTGATATCGCAAAAGTTTATGTACAAAAAGTGAATAGTTACATTTAACAGAACACAAAAGTATTTTAGTAATTTATGATGTCTTTATTACACTTGACGAGATTTTTTTTTTGACGATTTTTATTTGATAACGCGAGAGTATGAAAGGTTTGGGAGCAAGTTTGTTCTACCCTTCTTCGATCACTGATTTGAATTTTTGAACTGGGTGAAGCTACCTATTATGGTAAGCCTATTCTTATAGATTTCACGTAAGAGGATTCCCTAGATGTTCTATATTGAATTGGGATCTAGGTTGAATGCTGATCTGCTCATCAGATTTATTTTCTGAGATCTAAGCCATTTTTTTTCCACGGAAATGAGTATCGAGGCGTTTTCTTGCGGAAAGTTCCAGTTTGGACCACTTAGGAGTTCACCAAATGCTCACTCGGAGTTTTCTGATACTTTTGTGCTTTTTGTCTGCCATTTAAGAAGCAAAGAGATGTTTGTACATTACAGCTAAAAGCGGAAAATATTATGAGCAAACCAACATGTTGTTGCCCGCTAAATATTCTCATAGGATCTTTCCTCAAGGCACGCCAATGGAATAAGAAGCCATCTGGACCATCTTTTTTTTTTTTTTTTTTTTTTTTTTTTTTCCCCATTAGAAAAAAAAAAACACTAATTCATTCGTCATGATAATACTATTATGACCATTGAAATAATGCTTTTTTGTAATATTGTTTTCGAAAAGTCGTACAAGCTAATTTTGGTTTTCTGATAAATCCTGATTCGGTTATGGTGCATATGGTGTCACATGATGTTTTTTATCCAAGTTAATTTTTTATCTGATTAAGAGACAACTGCTAGTTAAAGCCAAACTTTTGATTTTTCTATGCGCATGAACTATCGTTTTACTCCCTTTTCTGAGCAATAAGTATTTTTGTATTGTTTTTGACATTGTATAACACTATTACTATCCCATTTTGACTGAGTTAAAATAAACGAAAATTTCAAAACGGATTTACTTTAGCTTTCAATTTCCTAACTTCTACATTTTCTTCAGGTGAGAACTGGAGAGATTTCGGTATTTTGATATAATTCCTACAGTGAATATATTATATATAATTCTTACAGTGATCACTATACTTTATACTGTAAGAAAAAGGTCTCGCTGATTCCCAGCCTAACGTATTTAAAGAGATACTTGAGTAAAATATCCTTTGTGCATAAACTTTGCGACATCACAAAAAATACAAAAAATGTATATTATAATTTCTGTGTTTCACAACGATGAATTTTTTCCAAACTTGAAATACCTAATTAATATCATAGCATTCACCTACAGTGGATATATAAAAGCATTTTGTTCTACAATTTTATTTTTATTAAAATATTTGCGTTGTGCTTAAATTTTGGTGCCTCACTGTATAATTAATTTAGTTAATCATTTCATTCTATTCCAAGAAAAAATACGAATAAAACTATAGCTGCTTTAATGAAAATTTAATTCTCTCACGTTTGATGTGAAAACTCTCACAGCTCATTTGTTTCCTTTAGTATTTTTATTACCTCTAGGCGTTTTCTTCCCTTTTATTATTGTTTTTCTCTTTTATTGAGCAACATAAATTTTTCCTTGAAGTTTGAGCTTTTTAGGTGAAAAACATACTACTGTAGTTTAAGTGTACTTTTAATTGGAAAATTTAAACTTTAATTATTTTTAAGTTTTTCTACATTTTTTTTTTTTTTTTTGTCTTTATTACTATTAGATAGCATGCTTAAAATGACCATGAAATTTCACCAATTTGTTAAAAAAAATATAGATACATGCACATTTTTTTAAAATGTTTAAATTTGAATTTATGAATTACGACCATTATTTCAGTCTCAGCATGAAGGGAAAACGCTAATATACAATCTATGAGGGCGTAATTTTCAAATATCTCGTTTTAATTTTAATATTTTTGGATGATATTATTTGCATAAATTAACTGCGGATAATCTACAGTTGAGCTAGTTTTTATTTTTTAGATTTCGGTAATAGTTTTTTTGTATATATAAGGGTTGTTTCAATTTCAGAGCCAGTTCCAACCGGTTCCAAAAATTACTTTTTTACACAGTCATTGAAATACCTCTCTTGCTTTTATGTAGAATCTAATTTTAAGTAGCATTTTTCTTACATTCACAAAGAAGTTTTGTATTAGTGTTATAAAGTGGATATCTAATTGAAGATATAAATTGTATGCGTAAACTTTTTATACGAAATAAGTGGACTGATAAGTACCCATTGATAAAGAACTTATGTGTAGGAATCATGAACATAGAGAATGGTTCACCTTTTTCAGTTAATTGTACAGTCTCCCTTTTTCTACGCTGTTAAAAATCGACAGTTAACTTTCCAATCATTCAGAACTTTTTGTAAACAAAAGTTACTTGATTATATTATGAAACATTCTCGTTGGTCAGAATACAGATAAATTATAATTATGTAACCTTTTTTTATTAAAGTTTTAAATGATTGCATAATTTGCTGTACTTTTTAGCACTCTCCAACTTGAAAAGTGCTTGTGCATTCGGTTTGTCTGTCCGACTGTGCGCGCTCTAACTCCCGTAAATAAATTCGGATCTGTATGCAATTGATAAGGCTTATTTAGGATACAAAAAAATTTTTAGTATTGCAAATGCATATATGCGATTAATGGTTCATTTACAGGGACACTCAAAAGAATTCAATCACGTGATGGTATGTGGAGAAAAATCATTTGGAGATTATTTTAACGACATTACGATTTTTCAAAATATTCAAACTTACATAAATCACTGAATTTCACTGTGATTATGTTTCATTCATAGCATTCAAAGCATTCATAGCATTTAATAAATTAATTAATAGGGCACACAAAAGAAATCTGTTACAATATTGTTTTTCAGAAATAATTGCTATAGAGTATGTTTTAAAATTCAGTATGCGCTTTTAAATTTGATTATTTCTCTGCATATTAATCTTTACGCATAAAATATGTACCTTATATTCAAGGCTTCACAAAAGTATTTGCATACCATTATTCTTCTTAGAGGAAATTGCTGTAGGGGAATTTTTAACTGAAATATGTGTATCGCTTAAATGAACAAAATTTTTGAATGCATATTGTTAATAGTCACAAAGTTCAATATCGTATACAAAGCTGTAAAAAAATTCAGATAATTCTCCGATTGTTGATGGGAATAGCTGAAATTCGGTTTTGAAATGCGTTATGCATTTCCATATACCTGGAAAAACTGGTTTAACAGGTTTGAAACAACTTCCTTCTTTGTTTCGATCTGTTTTTAGGTGCGTTCGTAATTATGTAAATACGTAGCACCTATAGTGGTCGTTCAGTCCGTCCGTCTGTCCATCCGTCTCTCTGTCCGTCCGTCTGTCCGCATATAACAACGCAAAAACTTCCCAACCGAATCGTTTGAAATTTAAAATACATAATTATTACATAATTTTGTCGAGTCATTTCAAATTTTATGAAAATCGGATGCATAGATCAATTACAGGGGCAATCAAAAGTATTTCCTTACATTATGGTCAATGGGGAAAAAATTTTCAAAAGCAATTTAATCAATTGAAATTTAAAATACATAATTATTACATAATTTTGTCGATTTATTTCAAATTTTTTGATAATCGGGTGCATAGACCAATTACAGGGGCAATCAAAAGTATTCAATTACATTATGGTCAATGGGGAAAAAGTTTCAAATGTATTTTATACATTTGAAATTTAAAATACATAATTATTACATAATTTTGTCGAGTTATTTCAAATTTTTTGATAATCGGATGCTTAGATCAATTACAGGGACAATCAAAAGTATTCTGTTACATTACGATCAATAGGGAAAAATGTTTCAAATGCATTTTAAAGGTGTTACACTCATTCGAACTTAATAAAATTTATATGCAGCTATAAAGTACATATTATAATATACATTTTACATAATCTGTGGTGCAAAGAACATTTGTTATTGATTTACAAGGCCACACAAAAGTATTCCATTAGATAATGGTATAGGGGGAACATTGTTTGATGAGCGTTTTAATTGTAATTCACTATTTACAATTTTATGAGATTAATATATTAGAGTAATATTTTTAAAACTTCGTTATCGTACGAACGCACCTCATTTGCTACGCTACACGTGCAATTTCCAACTTGTTTCTCTTATGTTGTTCGTCATGTTTTTCCTGCCGTCTCAGTGTGGGATGTGACTTACATTACGAAACCAGTACGACAACATTCTCCAATTTTCCGAGTAACCCGTTTTTAGGTGCGTTCGTAATTATGTAAATACGTATCACCTATTGTTGTCGCTCAGTCCGTCCATCTCTCCGTCTGTCTGTCTGTCCGTCTGTCCGCATATAACAACGCAAAAACTACCCAACCGAATCGTTTGAAATTTAAAATACATAATTATAACATAATTTTGTCGAGTCATTTCAAATTTTATGAAAATCGGATGGATAGATCAATTACAGGGACAATCAAGAGGATTCCGTTACATTACGGTCAATAGGGAAAAAGTTTCAAATGCTTTTTAATTGTTTGAAATTTAAAACATATAATGTAATTTTGTCGAGTCCTTTCAAATGTTATGAAAATCGGATGCATAGATCAGAGGGAAAAAGTTTCAAATGCATTTTAATGATATTACACTCATTCGAACATAATATAATTGACATGAATCTATGAAATATATACTAAAATATGCACTCTGTACAATCTGTGATGCAAAGAATTTTTATTATTAAATTACAGGGCCACACAAAAGTATTCCACTACATAATGCTATACGGGGAAACATTGTTTGGGAGGTGTTTTAATTATATTCAACTATTTCACATTTTATGAATAAGATATACGTTGCTGAGGTGTAATAATAAACTTACGTCATGCTTAAAGTTACGTTTTTAAAAGTTAGAATTAAAATGACCACTAACATAAACGATGCTCGTAAAAACTTATTGGCAGCTTTATACGCAAATCACTATATGCCAGCTTAAAAATGAAGAAAAAATAGTTCGATATCTTATATTTAAGTCTTATATTTAATTTCGATATCTTATATTAAAAAAATAATACTGCCCAGTTAAACTGAAGGCATTGAGCTCACAGGCTAAAAAAACTAATTGCACATTAAAGCTTTATATTTTCAAGGGTTAATTCCGTTCGAAAAAAAAATTAAGAAGGGGAAACAGCTCTCCCCTTTTCTCTTTTTTTATACTTAATCATTGAACCTCCTATACTATCAAAGACATGCTTTATCATATAAAAAATCTATATCCAAAATTCAGAGCAAATTAGATAATTCTTAATAAAAACCCATTTAGCATTTATATAATTTAAAAAGAGTTATTCCCCTCTTTTATACTTAACCATTAAACTTCCAAAACTATTCAGAGATTTGAACGAAATCTGAAAATTCTGCTTGAAAAACCCATTTATATAAATTAAGGGGGGGGGGCATTAGAACCCCTGTTCCCCTTATTTATACTTATTCAATGAACACCTAATAACAGTCACGGAATCGCCTCATCAGAATGATCCTAATCTAAATTTTGAACGAAAATTAATTCTGCATGAAAATCCCATTTATATCAACTAACGGGGGGGGGGGGCATTAGAGCCCCTGTTCCCCCTATTTATACTTATTCAATGAACACCTAATAACAGTCACGGAATCGCCTCATCAGAATGATCCTAATCTAAATTTTGAACGAAAACTTAATTCTGCATGAAAATCCCATTTATATCAACTAACGGGGGGGGGCATTAGAACCCCTGTTCCCCCTATTTATACTTATTCAATGAACACCTAATAACAGTCACGAATTGCCTCATCAGAATGATCCTAATCTAAATTTTGAAAACTTAATTCTGCATTAAAATCCCATTTATATCAACTAACGGGGGGGGGGGCATTAGAACCCCTGTTCCCCCTATTTATACTTATTCAATGAACAACTAATAACAGTCACTGAATCGCCTCATCAGAATGATCCTAATCTAAATTTTGAACGAAAACTTAATTCTGCATGAAAATCCCATTTATATCAACTAACGGGGGGGGGGCATTAGAACCCCTGTTCCCCCTATTTATACTTATTCAATGAACACCTAATAACAGTCACGGAATCGCCTCATCAGAATGATCCTAATCTAAATTTTGAAAACTTAATTCTGCATGAAAATCCCATTTATATCAACTAACGGGGGGGGGGGCATTAGAACCCCTGTTCCCCCTATTTATACTTAATCAATGAACACCTAATAACAGTCACGGAATCGCCTCATCAGAATGATCCTAATCTAAATTTTGAAAACTTAATTCTGCATGAAAATCCCATCTATATCAACTAACGGGGGGCATGAGCCCCCCGTTCCCCCTCTTATACATATCGAATGAACTCCAAAAACTAATCAGGGAAGCGCCTTGTCAGGATATACCTACATACAAAATTTCAAGTGGATCGGATATTTTTATCATGAGTTATCGCGTTACGTACATACATACAGAACGGACGGGCACATAAGCTCTCAGGCTATGATAGCCTGTGAGCTAAAAATTACTTCCTGCATATTTACAGATACGTAAATATTTCGACTACTATACTGTATCCGGAGTACGCTCCACTATATCAGCAAGATCTGAATATTTTTAAAACTTCGTTATCGTACGAATGTACCTCATTTGCTACGTTCACGTGCAATTTCCAACTTGTTCGGTCTCTGAACATTCTGTTACTGTCATCTGCATGAAACAACTTGTCAATTCATGAAACAACTAGCTTATTGCTGTTTCATGCCAGTGATGGCCATTTTGAGCCCTACTTATTTTGTGTCGCACTTCACACGCACTAAAGATAGCTGAAAATGTTACTATACTATCCTAATTATTGTTAAATTTGTTAACGAAAATCAGAGTTCAGCTTAGAGTGAAACACGTTGTATTTTGGAATGAATAAGTGGGTTTTGACAGTTTCTGCACATATTTTTTCAGCTTAAAAAGTTTTAATATTCTATGTATATCATGCTTTTATTGCCACTGTGTGTGGTCGTCTGTGTTTTTAGACCAAATTGTTAACTTATTTTTATATTGCTAGTTTTAAAAAAAGATGCGACTAAATTGTATTTCAAAAGAATTCTTCGTATATTCCTTTCAGATCTGTTCCCATTCTTTAATAAGAAAAAGATAAAAGCTCGCGGGAGATCATTAAAAGGAAATAAAAAGAAAGAATAGTATATAGTTAATAACAAAACAAAAACGCGAAGGGATGTTTTACAGAAATGAAAAGAGTAAGTTTTAGCAGAATCACATTTTATTATGAATACATCTTTATTTTTATTGGAATGAAATTCAATTAAAATAATGTAAGCTATATGTAAAAATAATTTTCTTTTTTCTTTCTTTTTAGATATATACCGCTAATGAGAACAAGTGAATAATGTAATGGAAAACATAGTATTTTAAAAGAAAATAGTTACAGTTTCTTGGAATTTTCTTATATCATTATCCGGCTTTCAATGGATTTCTCATCTTGAATTCAAAGTAAGAGGAAAGTTTTGAAATTTTACTATGTGAATTTTAGATCCATGATAAATTCTATAATATTTCGTGTATTTAGAGCAACGCTTTATAAACTAATTTATATTTGCTCAGCTTGAATATATATTTTTGCGATACACATCAGCTTAAAGAGCTATGCATACACATGATGTCATACTCCTTTTCAATATTTTACATTCCTCTCCCCTCTCGTTTCATTTCACGCTATATTACATTTGTGCCTGCCCATTAGTAACTGAATATTTGTTTACTTAAATTTGTAGGGAAAATCGCGTTAAAGTGTTGGAAAAATAATGACGTACGCTATTATTTATTTATTTATTTATTTCATAAAATGTAAGCGTACTAAATATGGGAATATACATAACATGTGTAATAGTATAATATTCATACTTTATATATTTGTTATACACGTCTAAATTTAGATAAAATAAACTTTTAAATATCATATAATGTGTTATAAGTAATATTTATATGAACTACTAAAATATATATTTATTTACTCACAGAGATTAATAACATTATAAATTTTGTTAATAAAAAACTAAGAATATTCATATTTGAGTCTTAAAAACAATTTTATTCAGAACCTTCTTGAAGAAATTTGCATAAATAACTTTCCTTTAAATGTCGAATAAAAATGTGTGCCTATTCATGTCCAGAGTCCCATATATTGTACGTTGTAAAAATGCATAAAAAATAGGCTTGAGCATATAATTTTTCTGTCACTAACCCTTTTGGGTCTGGTGTACTATTATTCTTTCATGTCTTTTAACGGAGAATTATTTTTTCAAAGAAATCCTTTGGCTGCTATTTCCATGTATATGTCTATGAATTTATTTTAAGACTTCATTTATGTTTAGGCTTTAGTAATAATATTAATAATTACTATTTGCTTAATTCGTTTAGCGCCATTTGTGATTCTTTTATTTTTAGCATATATTTAAATTTTTAAAATTTAAAATAAAATTTACCTTACTGAAAGAGTGATGTGTAATAAGGCGCGAAAAATATTAGAAAGTTCTAATATGAGTTAAATCTTACTTTAATACAATATTTTCTTAGCATTTCCAACAATTATTCCTTAGCCTACTGTCATATGAATATGAATTCAATAGTAAGCAAACAATAATATTTTTTATCTTTCATACAATGAAATATTCGTTAAACACTAATTAATCTATTTAGATAGCTAGTGTTAATGTTATTAATGTAAAAATAATTTTATCTAAAAAAATGAAAAAAAAAATCGGAATAGAAAGGCTTAAAAGAGAATTTTTTCTTTTAATTCAATGTGACGCTAACGAATAATGGACTAAAGATATGCTTTGTATTTAATAATATTATTGGTAATCTTCGATGAAAATTAACTAGAAGGATTAAATTAGCTCAATTGTGCTGTTTTCTCCCCCCCCCCCCAGAACGGACAAATACACTTATAAATGGAATAGAAAATAGTTTTTAGGTAATGAATTGTTTCATTTAGTAAATGAAATGCTTTATTACTTAAAAGCATGCTAATAAACCTAGACATAAGCTAATAAAAAAGTACAAGGCAAACGTAACTAAACTAAACTTGTACTTAACATCCTAATAATCACATTTAACTTTTTCCAATATAGTTAAAAAGTGCTTATGAATTCGGTTTGTCTGTCCTTGTTCTAACAAAATTGGGTTTTAATATGGCATATTTGATATTGAAAATTATTAAATGTGTAGCATTTACGGCTCATTTTCAGGAGAACTCAAAAGAATGTCATTACATTACGTTCTCTGAGTAAAAACCGTTTGTGGTGTATTTTAAGCATATTACACCATTTTAAACTTGCTCAAATCGATATGTATCATTGAAGTGTACTGCAAGATTCTTACTATTGAACGTAGTGAGCATACAATTTATTGTTCACTTACAGGGCCACACAAAAGTATTTGAATATGGAAAAAAATGAAAATTTAGTTAATTTTTAAGTATTTTTTTGTGTGTATCAATTCTACAGATCATATACAGCACTGCACAAGAGTATTGAACAACAACAATTTATCACTGAAATTTCCAATTATGCTATGTGTTTAACTGAACTAACTTTTAGCACAGTATGCAGTATAAGCATACATATCTATGAATCATAAATGGGGCTGTGCAAAAAAGTTCGTGCATTCTCCCTACTATTCCTGATAATAGTAGGAACTGGGTTTTTAAAGGCAGTATATCTTTTCCAAACTCATCTTTCACCTTAGTAAAATGCAAAGTTCTGTTTTAGTGTTTCGAATTCGTAGCGTAATCTACAGTGCTAATATAAAAGAAAAAATCTTAAAACATCAGCCACAACCTCAATGTTTGAATATTTCAATTTATTGTTTCGAGTTTAAAATAGAAGAGGCGGATGGGACTTTATATCACGATTTAGTTACACAGAATAGTGAACCTTGCAGCTTAACATAATTTTGAGTTCTCCCTTTACTTTTTAAATTCTTATAGCCGTTTGAAAAAAAAATTTAAAAATAATTTTCTCTATAAAAAGAAACCATTCTGGTGCACATAATCGACGTAAAAGGCTTACAACCACGTGCTTTGAAATTTTTAGAACAAAATGTTTCTGTAAGTCGTAAAGTCTTAGATTTACAAGAACAGTGCAAACTACCTATGTCCTAAAAAAGTCAAGGTAGGTTTACCATATAGCAATTCGTCCAAACGGAAAATGGGTTAAAAAGGACGAAGACTTTAGCCATGTCTGATACTTTTTTAAAACGTGACGTACTGTTAATAACAACGATAACAACTGCAGAAATAAAACTAGTTAGATGTGCCATTCCCAAAATTTTCTTCCATTTCATACGTATATTTTAACATTTAAAAAAATAGTTACTCATGTTAATTATTTAATAATTTTAATTCAATACTATACAAACTTTTATTTTCATCTTAAATTTCTGCTTCGGTCAGTTAATCGGAGTAAAAACGAGTTTCCGTCTCTGCACGGACCGATGGACAAAAGAATGATAGGCAGATTTTTTTTTTTTTTTTTTTAATTCAGGGAGGACCTACTTGCCATACCAAAATATAATCATACACAAAAATTTAATTTCAGTTTTAGGCATAACTTCATACACATTTAGGTGCTGCAATATTGAAAATGGCACAAAAATCGCTATTGCAGCGCCCCCTTCCGGCGGATTTTTTTCAAATTCAGGGAGAACCAACTAACAATAACCAAACATTTACACAAAAAATTTGGTTCAATTCGATGCCTAACTTCATACACTTTTGGTCAGTACACTATAGAAAATGGAACAAAAATCGCGATTGCAGCGCCCCCTTCCGATGGATTTTTTCAAATTCAGGGAAGACCAACTAGACATAGCCATACACTTACAAAAAAAATTGGTTCAATTCGATGCAAATCTCCATACACTTTTGATCGGTACAATATTGAAAATGGAACAAAAATCGCGATAGCAGCGCCCCCTTTCGGCGGAATGTTTCAAAATTTAAAGAGGACCTGCTTGCCACAGCCAAAAACATTCAAAAAAATTTGGTTCAATTCTATGCACATCTTCATACACTTTTTGATGGTAGAATGGCGACATACGGACACACACACAGACATACAGAGAGACATACAGAAATACACACACGGACAGACAGACATTTTGTAAAAACATGTTTTTTGGAATCTTTGACCTCTAAAATGCGTAAATCCGTCGAAAATCGGAAGTCGAAAAAAGCTTCGATTACAATATTTTTTTCTATTGAAGATAAAAGAAAGTAAAAATTTGGTTCAATGCTATGCATATCTTCATACACTTTTTGATGGTAGAATGGCGACATACGGACAAACACACAGATATACACACAGACATACAGATACACACACAGATAGACACACGGACAGACATACTTTTTGTAAAAACATGTTTTTTGGAATCTCTGACCTTTAAAACGTGTAAATCCGTTGAAAACCGGAAGTCGAAAAAAATTTCAATTACAATACTTCCTTCTATTGAAGATAGAAGAAAGTAAAAAAGAATCATTACTAATGAATGTATCACTAAGGAGCATGTCACACTCAAGATAAGGAGCATGTCACACTCAGAGATCACATCTCAAGATTTTTTTTTTCTTTTTTCTGGCACTGTATACTGAACGTACGATTTATCATTCTTACTCATACGGAAGAGAACTTACAAGTACACTGTAAAAAAAATCTGCAAAGGTACTAAACTTTTTCTTGGAAACTGGGATTCCAAGAACTTTTCCTGTAACGGTAACAGCAAAAATTCAAGTTTCAGAATCGATTACATGAATTTTTCCTGTATCGTTACATGAAAAGTTCTTGGAATCCCAGTTTCCTAGAAAATGTTTAGTACCTTCACAGATTTTTTTACAGTGTATAATATTAAGTAGAGAAGCAGAAAATAATTTCATGTTTTAAGAAAAATTTTTTTTTTTTGAAGTTTTGTTGCGTTTTAAATAAATATAACATATTCACAAATAATTGCACCCTCATACCCACCAAAAAATATTATATATATATATATATATATATATATATATATATATATATATATATATATATATATATATATATATATATATTTCTAATATTGCTTCTTGTACTTTAAAATATTTCTTTTTTATCCTTTAAATGCCTCAATGCAATTAATCAAGAACCCTCTAAACCCGATTGTTTTTTCTATAGAAACAAATATATATATATAATTCTTGCACCTGGGACCTCCTTACATCGGCATTGTCTTGAATCGATCTAACAACATGCGCAGAATAAAGAGATTTGTATAAGCTGCAGCATGAGAAAATTCTACATTTCTTCAATTAAGGAGAGACATTTCTGACTTACTGACCTTGTTCTAAGTTTTCATTTAATTTTTCTAAGATTTCATTTATTTTCATTTATTTTTCTTTTATTAACACGCAAATTTTCTTTATTTAAAAAGCAAAATATTCATACGAAACTTAAATAAAGAAAAAATATTTTCATTAAATGACTAAATTTTTATTTTTATAAATGAACATTTCAAGAATATTTTAACGTGCATTGTACAAACTAATTAACGATTATTTTTCGAGAATAAGATGAAAAATGTAATAAAATAAATATTTATAATAATTAGTGAATATCAATGAATATTTTGCATGTAAAGACAATATTATTATTTTTTTCTTTCTGTCATAATTTCTTAATAAATTTTACTAAAAATACAAAATTGAAGCAAAATAAGTATGTATTTATGTATATATAATAGAAAATGTATATTTACGTATTTTATAAAAACAAAATAACAGCAGTAATTTACTTGTTGACAAACAATACGAAGAATGATTAAAAAAATTAAGGTTAGTTATAATTATTTTTGTTTATATTGTTTATTATGGTGTTTCTCAATGATATCGGCATTTGAAAAAAATAAAAAATTAGAATAAAAAATTAATATCGCAAAAAATTTCCATTATCATTTGTTTGTACTTTAATTGCTTTTCAAGAATAGTTTGCATTGAGTTTAATTTTCTTTTTTTTTTTAAGTTGATACGTAAATTAGGCAATTTATTGCTCAAAAGTCCTGGTAGCAAATCGCTGATAAGCTGCATTACGAGACAATTAGGTTTAAAATTTTTGCTCTTTGCAGATATTGCCGGTTTGCTTTTAAGATTTAAGTCTCGTACTATAATAAATTTAGGAATTTTCTTATGATACAAATTGTGCTACATTTTAAAAAGTTTGTACATTCTAAAATAATAAAACAAAAAAGATGTATTTTCCATTTCAAACATTTGAATTTTCCTTTATCACTTTATGTGTTAAATTAGGAATCAACAAATTGATCAACTCTATCTCTATAACTGTCTGCCTTAATGTCTGAAGATATATAATAAAGATTATGCAGTGGGTGATCACTTAATGAACTTAATCCGTTCCAAAACAGTGTTCACTAACCATATTATTAGTTGATCGATCATAGATTAGTATAGATTTGTTTAGGAATTTAATAATATTCGTTCTAATAAACTTAATAATGTATAAAAAATAACATAAATCTCCCCTTTATAATAGAGTTAATATATGTCCCCATTTAATATTGGCATATCATAATTTGATGCCTTTGTCTGTGCTATAGTGTATTAAATATCTATATATATATAACCATTGTAAAAAAAAGGATTACATTCATTAAGTACGGAATTAAACCATAATAATTTGTCACTTTTACCTTTCAAAAACTCCTTCGTTTTCTAAAAGATCGTCTTTACTGCACTTTTGAATAAAGCTGAAATAAAGCCTTTTAGCCTATTGATAATTTATGAATTGAATTTCAATTTAAATAATTGATTTGCTATTAAAGCTATTTCCTTAAAACGGGACACAAAATATAAAAATTATTGTTTCTAATCTGTTCATTCTAATTTGAGAGACCTAAAATATAAGGGTAGAACTCCCGGTAGTGCATGAATTAATTGTGCCACACATATACAACCAATGTCTTCTAAGCCGACACTACATGCAACTAAATACAACACTAAATTTGATACACAGCATTGCTTCGTCTAGGCATTGTTTTGTGAGGTGTTCGTCAACCGAACATGAAAATCTCTCGCGAAAGTGTCCATTAATCAATCTGTTCGAAAAACCATTCGTCAAAACTGGGCAATTTTCTCCTTTATTGTAAAATACTTGTAAGAATAATTAGATTAATTAGCAAAAAATACTATTAAATAAACTAGGGAATCCAAGCGGCACTACAGAGTTAGAGAATATAGGTGACACCCATTTTTTATTATTAAATTAATTATAAATATTTTTTAAATTTATTTATTCTTATGTATTTATTTACATACTTATTTATTTGCCAAATAACAACAAACAAAAAGTATTCCCTTATGAAAAGTATCATGAATGAAATAATCATTTAAATATCATAATTTGTGTCAGTTTTTTTCATAACAAAATTGTGTGACAACAAACGTTAAGCAATAAAATAAAAAGTTTCATTTACTGATTAAACAGTATTATCCATTATCAAAGTCCATTAAAATTATAATACAAAAAATAAATAAATATAATAAGCAAACATACAATCAACAAAAACACTTACAAAATGATTGTTGCTTCATATAAAAAAATCGTTTTAGCAAATATTAAAAAGATATGTGCGAAATTTTGAAATTTTCTTTTTAAAAGTTCCTTAAATCATTAATAAATAACAATGAAAACAATAAACAATAAACGAAAACAATAAACAAACAAACAAAATACGAAAGCACTTCATTTATGCCAATATTATGTGAAAGCATATCTTACTGTGTTATCTTATGTGAAAGCATATTTACTATCTAAATTTAGAATTTCTCTTTATCAAAGTCTTTTAAAAGTACTCTGTACAATAAATGCATCCAACCAAGGAAGATATAAAATCTTATGAACAGTTCGTGCTTGAATGTAATTTACCTGCATCTGCATGATCGAATAAATTTGAAATCATCTTATAGAATTAATAATTAAGATGATTTACGTAAAACTATTTGCGTAACGATTTTACTTGGAGGCACGTGCACAGATTAAATGTAAGATTCAAAGGCGCAAAATGCTTATTCTTGGATCTTTTGTCAATAATTTTAAATATACCACAGAATATTTTAATGTTTACTCGCAAAATGGTGCATAATAAGGAAGAATAATACTTTTCTGAGAAAGTAAAATAATCATGAAGCTGCAATTTCGTTATCAACATGATACGGTATTATGCTGCCTGAAATTATGCTTATAATTTTAAAACGACACAATGATAAAATATTTTATTAATGAATAAATCTTACTGATTTCATCAAATTGCTTCCGTGGAATATTCAATGGTGTTTTTTTATAGCTGCTACACTGTAAAAAAAAAAAAAAAAAAAAAAAAAAAAAAATATATATATATATATATATATATATGTTGACTGTGAAGTTAACAGTGAAGTTACTAAGATTTTTCTAGTAGATTTGTATTCCAAGAACTTTTCATATAACGGTAACAGCAAAAACTCATGTAACCTTCCTCGGTTACATGAGATTTTTCTGTTATCGTTATATGAAAAGTTCTTGGAATACAAGTTTACTAAAAAAAAAAAAAAAAAAAAAAATTAGTAACTTCACAGTTTTTTTTTTTTATTTTTTTATTTTTTTTACAGTGTAGGTCTATGGTATTACTTAGAATTTATAACTATTTCAAAAATTTTGTATATTGTAGATTTTCTTTGCCGTTTAATATTAGAATTAGGCACTTACGATTTTTTTTCCCTGGATCTTTGGGGTATCGCTAAGGAAGAACATAGTGAGTGAACGAGAGGCTTTTCAGTGTTGACAATTTTTTTAAAACTTGTCAAAAACGGAACATTTCTTTTTATAAAAAAAAATAAAACAGTAAAATTTATAAAAACGGATTCGGGATCGGAAAAAACCCATTTTAGACCTGTTTCAGTTATAAACATATCGACGACGGCTTATAAGGGATACTTAAAGGTTTTTAAAGGCTAAGCTGTGGACTTTCCATAATATCAAGGTGATTTGTTGAAAATACAGTTTTAGATTAATAAGTTTCAGGTAAAATTTATGATCGATTGGTGGATTGTTTTTAAACTTTGAAGGAAAATTAATAAGTCAATGCGGAAATTATCGCGTTTTAGAAAAACTAACGAACGACTACTTAATTTACGGCCTTTTTAGAGCTTCGTCCATCTGACAAAAACCTATTTGTCTTTGTCCTCTGTCAGTTTGCCTGTCTGTCTGTTACAGAGTTCACACACAAAAACTGTATAAGTCAGAGACTTCAAATTTTGTGTACTTACAGCTGAATACCCCGTATCACACAAGAAATCATAAAATTTTGAAAAAGTCAATTAAATTAAAACAAAAATACTTGCAAAAAAGTCAAATTAAAATTTAATAAAATCAATTTTATCAATATCATCCGTTCTTTTTTGCGATTTAAATTTTAAAAAGAGAAGCATTATTTGAACATTTTTCGTGTAGCCATCATGGCTTGGATGCAAAGCGTTTCGCTTGTAATCACAAGATTCTGAGGTCGGGCTCCAGGACTGAATCTTAAAATTTTATATAGTTTGATTTAATGAAAATAAATTTAGTATTTTTTGTTAATTTAATACGTTGAGTGCGACGTTCACTGACACTGAACTTTCTTTTTAGATTAGTTAGCTTTAAATTGGGCTACGTGTTTTAAAATGTAACAAATTTTTGCGTTTCACTTGGTAAGTGTACATTCTTTAGGTCACAAAAAATCTAAAGTACATTTCTATTTACTGACAGAAATTGCGGATTTTCAACGATGTTGTGTGCTTAATTGAGCTAACAAGAGAACCACTTTTGTTGCTGCTCGCATCTATCATTGAGACCTGGCGCATTTTAAAGCTTTATGTAATAAAGTTTCAGAATCGATAAAAAATTTCTGTTAAAATCATATTTTTAGTTTCTGTATCAGCATAACTTTCTGAAAATGTAATTTTCGAAAGTCTATTTATCGAACTATTGACATAGAGAATTTTCAAAGATACAAATTAGTAAACAATATAAATAAATATTGAAAAAAGTTTTTAAATTCCTTCTAGAACATTCGAATTATACGTTAGAACATACGTTATCAAATTTTCGAAACCGTCTTTGTCGATATAAAACAACAATCTTTTTAATGCCTTCTGCAACTTATTCATTCTAGATGGTCATGTCTCTTGAAATTTATTTATTTTATTAATTTTTTTATTTCTTTATTTATTTTGTGGTTATAAGCATTTTCTATTCAATTAAAGTCAGGTCAGTTGTTAAGCCTTTCAAATACTGATATATTAATAACATGTAATCATTTTTGGACAATTATTGTCTTATGAACAGTTGCTCTATCATGCATTAAAATTTGACATCCATGAAGGGTCCAAAATCATAGCAAGTAGTCTTGAAAAATTTCTAAATATTTACTACCTAATATTTACTTCATAATCATGTTTTTGGGGAGGAAATACAGTCCATCTCTACCTTTTTCACCACAACAGCACCCCATACCACGACACTATCTGTGTGTTTTACAATTTTCAACATTATGTGATATCGTGAGGAGCTTTTAGGACGTCCAACCGCCATCTGACCTCCTTTGATTATCCCGAAATCACTTTTTTCAGACAAAAATACTTTTCTCCTCCGGTCTTCTGCTGCCCTATTTGCATACTTCTTACAAAAACTTCATTTTGCTTTTTTCATGAAATCAGTAAGCAGAGGTTTTTGTCTCTGCTTTTGAGGCTGATAGTTACAAGACTTTCTGAAGCTTGTGTGACAGATGGTCATTACTGATGCATTCATTATTAAATCTGAATGTTTCTTTTTATTTCTGTAGGAGTTGCAGTTTGTTTTAACAGTATCTTACCTTTTTAATAAACTATCAAACCTGGCTGAAATCTTTCTTGGTTCCCCAGAACCGATATTCGGATTTGGTGTACTGCAGCGTGATAAATTGGCGTTGCCTGTTGTAGAACATAGCTAGTTTTGCCCTCATACTTCTAAATCTAAGACTATAGGGCAAAACAGATTGTTTTGCAGCAAAAATAATTTCAAAAAAAGGAAAAAAAAATCTGACCATTGATATTATAGACTGAGTGTCAAGATGTTTTTTTTTCCTGGAACTGTATATTAACATTTTTGGCAACGGGTTGATGGGAGGAGGTGATGTATTAGTAAAACTTCTCGGCAAACCCAGCCGAATTTCATTACTGCTCATCATGTGAAAGCAGTGGTTTGGACATCACTAGAAATTATAATGTCCGAAGTGCGACATAATTAGGCAAAGTACGTTTGCTAAATGTATAAAAATACTAATTTACTATATTATTCTTTTCTTAAAGTAAAATTTTAAATATTCGAAATTTTATTCCCTCCTACTTCAATAAAGAAAATAGTTTACTTATTTTGTTTTTCACTAAAAAAATAATTTTAAATGATCGTGAAAGCTCTCAACAGAGATATTTATTACAGTGAAACTCGTTTAAGACACGCCCATTAAATATACTATCCCGCTACGAAATATTTGGGTCCCTTGTTTCGTATCTTAAACGGGTTTTGCAGTATTTATACATTCACCGTCTACATAGAAAACAAGTCGGAAATTGTACGTCATGCGTAGCAAATGTAGTGCGTTCGAACAGTAACGAAGTTTTTAAAATATTGAGATCTTAGTGTAATTGTACACAATTCTTCGGATGCAGTATAGTTGCCGAAATCTTTTGTGTGCCCCTGTAAATACTATCTGCTTTCTATTAAATAGAGAATAAATTGTAGTAAACCTCAGCAACGTATATCGACTTTAAAAAATGTCAAATAGTTCAATATAATTGAAATGTGCTTCAAACAATATTACCCCCTATACCATTATGTAATGTAATACATTTGTGTGGCACTATAAATAATAAAAAATTATCTCTGCACCGGAGATTGTACAGGATGTATATTTCAGTATATACCTGAAACTATTCTTTCCCATTAACCGCAATATAACGGACCACTTTTGACTGCCCTGTAATTGAACTACACATCCGATTTTCATAAAATCTGAAAAGACTGGACAAAATTATGCAACAATTATACATTTTAAATTTCAAACGATTCGATGGGGTAGTTTTTGCTCTGTTAAGGGCGGACTGTCAGCGGAGGCGGACGGACGGACTATAAGACGACTATTAATGCTTATTATTTACATAATTTTGAACGCACCTAAAAAATAAATTCTTGCTTTTTGTGCCACAATTATCAAACAAAACGTAATCTTATTTATTTTGAACACGTACTGTATATATATTTCAAGAATAAAAATTTACAGCGTCATATTTGTCGACTTAATTCATTTATGCGTGGAATAAACAAAAATAAAAATCCAATAATAAAAAATTAAAACTATAATAACTATTAAAAATATATAAATATATATAAAATAAAACTTTAACAGAGAAATTTTATGCGTTGTCTAACTTTTTTATATATGGCTACAAAATGTACTAGGTTTCGATAATAGGTATGATCAGCATCAAAAGTGGTTCCCTCGTAAGTTTTGATATACTTCATAGTATATATACAAATGTTCGGGGCATAAACAGGGCTGCTCGTAAAACTCGGACATTTTCCCGTCTATTCCGATTGGTAATCATTTCATTGATGATACTCACAGTGATAAGTTTTTTAATTGATATATGTATTTTTTAAATTGTTTATTAAGACTTTTTTCAACTTAATAAACTACAAAGTTTTATTGCAATCTCCTAAATGTGTTGAAAAATGTTTCATCATCTATGCTGAATGCATGATTTTTGATTCTTGTTTGACTTATTTCAAAATTAGGGAAAATATATCTGTTTATTTCAAAATAAAAGAATAAAAAAAAGAAGATTTGAAGAAAATAAAATAAAAAATTGGTAGCATTAACAACACCTGGTTTAGGGCATGTTCTATCGATTTAGGCGCAGGCGCAGAAAATAATCTCACATCCCAAAAGAACCATCTTTCAAGTAAAACAGCTGAAGAAAAAAAATCAAGACAAACTGGATCATATTTCAAATACTTTGGAGATTTTTCTTTAGGAATTTGATCTTTAGAGATCGAAAACACCTGGAATTAGATATAGTGAAGAAAGGAAAATGTTCGATAAAGAATTAAAGCAATTGACAGCATAAACAAAGACCTCTACCTATTAGAAGAGATTTTAACAATAAAAATGTGGAAGAAAATAACTTTTATAAAATAGATAAAGTTGCTTTACCAAAAAAGTTAATCGTATGTAAATATTGAGGTATATAAATAAGTAGTAGTGACTAAATTCAATTTTTAAACCCGGATTGTTTCTCAAATTGAAGTTTTAAGCTACATGGGAAATCCGATGATTGTGTTACATAAAGAGATAAGTTATTATAATAGTTTAAAAAGATAAATATAAAAATTTCAAATTCTAATAAAATATTCTCTAGGCAAATATCTGCTAGATTCACTTAAATTAAAATATTTTTCTATTCCAAAAGAAGTCGGAAATTTCCAGTCAAACTTGGCATATGGGGTGCATTTGTACTACTGCAAAGTTTTAAATACTACCTCTGATAATAAAGTTCGGTGAATGAATTCAAAACGACCGATCTGGAAACACTGGGGAAACAAAACGCTGCACCTTCACAGAGGCAAGTGTTGACCATCTTCCCCCATCGTTGTTCAGTTGATTGTCGTTTATGTTCTGTGTTAGACGCGCTTTATTAAGTGCTTGTTCAGTGTATTGGCTCTTAACTGACACCAGGAAAATGAACAAACAAAAGATCGGTTTATAGTTTTGTTTTAAGCTTAGCAAGACACCAAAAGAAATTCCTGAGGGGTGGTGCAAATTAAACATCCACCTACTCCGCGGATCTCAATCCTTTAAACTTCTTCCTATTTTCACCACTCAAACTCTCTTTGAAAGAGATTTGACCATATTGCTGACTTCCAACGAAACGTGACGAAGGTTTTGAACTTCATCCCAAAAGAAGACTTCTTGCGAATTTCCCAGGACATGTATAGCAGATCTCAGAGTTGCATAGTTATGGGAAATGACCATTTCGAAGGATGGTATAGTAACTTTCGTTAATATTTCATCTACATTAATGTTACAGGACTGTTCACCGAACTTTATTGTCAGGGGTAGTATATTCAGATTTTAGTGTAATAGTATGCAGTATTTCGGATATAGTATAAGTATCCAAAATCGTTTATGTGTTCCTGTAAGTACTATTTGCTTTCTGTTATAAAAAAAAAAGTAACTTGTAGTAAACCTCAGCAACGTATATCAATTTCGTAAAATGAGAAATATTTTAATATAGCTAAAACGCGGCCCAAACAATGTTTCCCTCTTTACCATTATGTAATACGATCCTTTTCTATGGTCCTGTAAATAAATACTAACAAATATTCTTTACACCACTGATTGTACAAAATATTATTTTAATATATTCTTCATAGATGCTTATTAGTTTTATTATGTTAGAATGAGTGTAAATTCATTAAAATGCATTTTAATCTATTTTTTCCATTGACCTTAATGTAACGAAATACTTTTGATTGTCACTGTAATTGAACTACACTTCCAATTTTCATAAAATTTGACTCGACAAAATTATGCAACAAATATATATTTTAAATTTCAAACGATTCGGTTGGGTAATTTTTGCGTTGTTATATCCAGACAGACTGACTGAATGACGACTATAGGTGAGGGTTGGTACCTGGGGGCTACAGGAGCAAAAATTGTTCTAAATTGTGATTTTTATGATAATAAAGAGACTAGCAACTTGGAATTCGACATAGTAATTACTTATAAAATGTAAATGCTGTCCAAGAACAGTTCGAAAAAACTCGACATTAAAAAGAGGTAAAAATGTTCGAAAAGCATTCTAAAACATTCTAAGCTGCAATTTTTACGCAATCTAAGGAAATATCAAATCCATTTCAAAAGTATTGGTTGTAAATCGATGGTGACAGCCCCTGCTCCAATATATGATATAGAGTATGTTATCATCACTACCACCTGTAAGCAAGGTACAAAAGGGATTGCAAAAACAAAAAAAATTCTAAATTGCATTTTTTGTACAACTGAGGGATCACTATTATGAAATTCGGCATGGTAATTACATAAAAGATGCAAATATTTTCTAAGATCTATCGATAGTAAAGTACAAATTTAAAAGCATGAAGAGGACGAAAAGCGTTCTCTAAATGGTCTAAACTATGATTTTTATGCAAACTTATGAAATACCAAACTTATTTAAAAATTATTGGCTCCAAGTTGATGTTGATAGAATCTGTTCAAACATAAGCTATGTTTTATGCCAGAGCCACTATTACCAGAGGGTTGCAGGAGCAAGCAACATTCTAAATGACTTAAAGTTCCTAAAGAGGCTATAGGAACTTTAAATATGGCTTGTAGTTTCTTAGAAAATATAGTTGTTTTCTATGAATACTCAAAAGTTAATTCGAAACTTATTTTGTGAATCAAAAGGAAGGAGAGTAAAGCGCACTAAAAAATTCCTAAATTACGATTTCTATGCAGTCTAAAGAAGTAATAAAACTGTAAAAGTAACGGTTGCGAATCAATAGGGACAGTCTCCGACCACACCGGGGCTACTATATTCTACGACAATGCCACTACCACTTAGGGTTGACATGAACAACAAACATTCTAAAATCGTATTTAAAAAAAATTAAATTAAATTTCTATGGAATTTTAGGAACTACCAAACCGATTTCAAAATTAATGTTGGCAAATTAATGATGACATTTTTTGTTTCAACATAGGCATTTTATGTAGGAGCCACTATCACTAGAAAGATAAGAGAGACTCAACTGTTAGACAAGAAGTTTGGAATTTGAATAATAGTTGATTTTAAAATTTAAGTGCACACTACGAAGATGGTTTCTAAAAAACTAAAAGCTTCAAATGAATATTGAAATGAGCGTATGAATTGAGAAGAAAAATTTCAAACTATTTTGTAAATTATCATTTATTTAAAATTAGATTTAGTTTTTCCTGTTAATTAAGTCTCATTTCTGCTTTATATAGTGCAACAATGGAGTTTAGTCGAACTATGGCTTAAATGGTTATTTTTTTAATTATTCTTAAAACTATAATTTCTTCTAATAAAAATTAGACCTACGAAAAAAAAAAAAAAAACGTTGCCGGGTAGGAATTTTTCCAAAAGAGTACACTGTTCTAAAAAAAAATACATTTTTTTCAAAATAAGAATACTATTCTAAAAAAGGGTACAATTTTTCAAAAAAGAACAATATTATAAAAAAGCACATTTTTTTAAAAAAAGGGCACATTTGTACCTTGTTTACAAAAACTATTTTGAATTGGTTGTCCCTATAATTTGCAATATTTTTCCGAGGTCCATTGAATGGCCACGAGGCGCATAGGAAATGTTAAAAAGTCCGCCGGGTGGTTAAAGAAATAAAAAGGCGACCGAAAGGTGCGTCCTGCTAAAACGGCTTAGAATCAACACTAATATGTATATATATATATATATATATATAATACAACAGAAATGTGATAAAAGTGATTGATATAAATTTCACAATTGCAAACCCGACAGGCTTTTTTACAAAAATCAATGTTTTGTTTTTTTAATGAGAGATATTTCATGATTAAAATATTTACTATTTAAAACCATCTGCTACGAATTGATAACTCTCGGCGAAATAATACCAGGCGAATAAATAACCAGTATTCGTATTTGGCAACACTGATTTGATTATAAAAGAAATTGAAAGATTTTCATTTATTATAGCCGCACAAAATTACTTTAATTGAAGTTTCGTGCTGACTTCTATCACTATTATTATTTTTTTTATTCGGAAGTAATAACTTCTTACTGAATAACTATCTTCCTTTATTGATATAGATATCGATAGAATATGCGCATATAAATCTATAGTATGAAATGAATAATGTGCGTTGTCCATATATTTCATGTTGTTATCCAAACTCCATCACGCGATGCCGTATCAATACTTGTTTATTGAAGTTTGATGATGGAGTAACTCGGATAATGGTTTCCGATATTCTATGACCATTGAGTGAAAACAACCTTTATTTTTTTTTCTAGATACGCAAAAAAAAATAGCTTGTTTGACCGAAAAATACGTATTTATTTATCATCTAATGAAATTTTAAAGTATTTAAAAATTATAACATGTCCAAGAAAACTTTTTTATTTTTTTCTGAAACGGTGATTGCATTCGCATCGAAAAGATAAATTAGATTGAATTAAAATCAAATAAATCAAGTATGAAGAATCGTGAAGAACGTGAAGAATGTAAAGATCGTATGACATATTGAACTTTAATAAAGAATGAAACTTACAAACAAAAAAATTAAATACATTATTAAATACTGTAAAACCCGATTTTAAGTTCCCCGAACTCGCGTTCTCATGCACTTTTTTTTATCGCCCTTAAATTAAACATGGGTTAGTTTACTGCAATAGCAAACTTCTGTTAGCATTAAAAAAAAATCCTTTCATTTAAACGCTATATTTAAAAAAAATTTCAAATAAATCAAAAAATTATCCAATACTCTTCGATGCTCTAACGCGATTCTTTTTAACTTCCTTCACACTTCTTCTATTACCTCATTTAAAATAATTAAAAGCTGGGTTTCTTATATTGTATTAGTATTTTGATAGAGCTTGGTGCAGTGTAATGGAATACAAAAGCTAGCAACTTTAAAAAGCACCAAATGTTGTATATAAACAGCAGACCGGTTTCGGTAGCATTTAGCGTACCGTCGTCAGTGCTAGTGGAGGTAGAATATATGAGCATGACTATATATATGAGCAGATTTCTACCTCCGTTAGCACTGACGACGGTACGCAAAATGATACCGAAACCGGTCTGCTGTTTATATACAATATTTGGTGCTTTTTAACGTTGCCAGTTTTTGTATTCCATTCTTATATTGTACATCAGAGTTTTTAGTTTAGCATTAAAAAATGAAAAAATTCATATTCACATTGTAAAATTCAAAATACAAATATTTACTTTATGTAGTTTCAATTGAATACTTGAGCAGCGTTGAGAGGTCTCTTAGCTATGATCAGCATAATACCCAAAAATATTTGTCATTAAATAAAACACAATTTTTTATATGAAATTTTTGGCACTTACTGAATAAAAGTTAAAACTGGCAATCCTGCTGTAATTAGGTCTTTGTGATTTAACCACTTCACCGTTTGCACCGAGATAAATCGGAAGTAAAAGCTTTGTTTTTCAATACTGTTCGCCAATAGCAACAAAACGAAGAAAAAAGAAAAGATAAATTTAGAATGGTTTCAGTTCAGTTTGCCGTGTTCTTAACATTCGAAACAATATTGAGTTTTAACATAATATTGAGATTATTTGGGGACTTAGAAAAAAGCGCATAAATCTACAGTTATTTTGATATTGAAACTTCGTATACGAGAAAATAGAATAAAACCAGTACATTATTACTTCCTTCTATCTTCAATACAAGAAAATATTGTAATCGAAATTTTTTCGACTTCCGGTTTTCGCGGATTTATACGTTTTACGGGTCAGAGATTCCAAAAAACATGTTTTTACAAAATGTCTGTCTGTCCGTGTGTCTGTGTGTGTGTCTGTGTATCTGTCTGTATGTCGCCATTCTACCATCAAAAAGTGCATGAAGTTATGCATAGAATTGAACCAAATTTTTTGTGAATGTTTTTGGCTGTGGCAAGCAGGTCCTCCTTCAGTTTTGAAACATTCCGCCGGAAGGGGGCGCTGCCGTTTTCAATATTGTACCGACCAAAAGTATATGAAGTTATGCATCGAATTTAACCAAATGTTTTGTGTAAGTGTATGACTATGGCTAGTTGGTCCCCAATGAATTTGAAAATAATCGGCCGGAAGGGGGCGCTGCAATCGCGATTTTTGTGCCATTTTCAATATTGTACCGACCAAACGTATATGAAGTTATGCGTCGAATTAAACCAAATTTTTTGTGTATGTGTATGACTATGGCTAGGTGGTCCTCCCTGAATTTAAAAAACATCCGTCGGAAGGGGGCGCTGCAATCGCGATTTTTGTGCCATTTTCAATATTGTACCGACCAAAAGTACATGAAATTATGCATCGATTGAACGAAATTTTTTGTGTAAGTGTATGGCTATGGCTAGTTGGATCGCCCTGAATCTGAAAAAAATTCGCCGGAAGGGGGCGCTGCAATAGCGAATTTTATGCCATTTTCAATATTGCACCGCATAAAAGTGTATGAAGTTAGTTCTAGAACTGAACTAAATTTTTTGTATATGATTATTTTTTAATAAGGCAAGTAGGTCCTCTCTGAATTTGAAAAAAAAATCTTCCTATCATTCTATTGTCCATCGGCTCGTGCAAAGACGGAAATTCGTTTTTACTCCGATTAATTGATTGAAGCAGAAATTTAAGATGAAAATCAAAGTTGGTATGGTATTGAATTAAAATTATTAAAGCATTAAAATGAGTAACTATTTTTTTTTAAATATTAAAATGTACGTATGAGAAAGAAGAAAGTTTTGAGATTGGCACCCTTTTTGTTTCTGGAGTGAACACTAACATATAGCATAAATTTCAATAAGTAATTTTGCACCAAGTAAAATTATTTGAAGCTAATATCCAAGTATATGCATTAGTGATTTCTTAGAAATGAGGTTTTTGACAGGAATTGTAAACTTAAGTCCAAAAAAATAAAATAAAATAAAATAAATAAATAAAATAAAGACAATATCAAAAGGAAAATTATATTTCAAGTCTACATATTATTAAAAAAAAAAATGCTGTTTAAAATGAAATATGGGGCGGTGGGTAGAAATTTTTTCTGCATTGGTGTTTTTATTTCTATTTCTGTGCAAAAATCCCTTTTTAAAGAAATTACTAAAAATATAAGTATTGTTTAGTAAAAAGATAATAAAACAAGATACGTATTTAAATCAAAGAAAATTATTTATGAAATATGTATTTATTACAAACATTTATATATAAACAACCATTAAAGCAAATTAAAGGTTTCATAATATACATGCTAAAAAAGACCTGTAACGGCTGCTAGCAATTTCTTAGTTAAGATACAAAAGAAGTATCTAATAGTACTAACCATTTCTTAATAAACATCTGTAGTACTACTAGAAAATCTCTAGGCAACTGGGATTACATAAACTTTTCTAGTAACCAATACAGTTTCTTTTTAAGTATCACTACTGCATTAAACTTAGTAAATAGTACACAAACTTCTTTAATGAACATACTAAGAAATCATTAGTAGACATTACAGGTGCTTTTTTAGTTTGAAAACTAAGAAATGGTTAGTAGTATTACTATTCGTATACTAAATAAATATTTGTAATGGCTACTAAGAATTTCTTAGTGAAGGTACAAGAGAAGTATCTGTAAAACTTCTAACCATTTATTGGTAAAGATACTTAAAAAGGACCTGTAACGGCTACTAAGAATTTCTTAGTGAAGATACAAGAGAAATATCTGTTATACTACTAATCATTTCTTAGTGAAGATACAAGAGAAGTATCTGTAATACTACTAATCATTTCTTAGTATTCATATTAAAAAAACACTTGTAAGGTTTACTAATGCTTTCTTAGTATATTCACTAAGAAAGTCTTTGTGCTGTTTACTAAGTTTAATGCAGTAGTGTTACTTGAGAAAAAGCTGTATTGATTACTAGAAAAGTTTATGGAATCCCAGTTGCCTAGAGATTTTCTAGTAGTACTACAGATTTTTTTTACAGTGTATGAGATAGAAGAAAGTTTTGGGATTGGCACATCCAACTAGTTATTGATTGCGTCTACAAACCAGAATTTCCAGCAAAATTTAATGAAAATGTATATAAACATTCCACAATTTATCCTTGTACAACAAAATGATTTTAAATTTATGATTCATAATTGAAGACGTGAGTTTCAAAATTATCATTTCCATAATTTGAAAATTAAGTATTTCTATCAATCTATTCAGGAATATATAGAGAAGAAATAATACAATGTGAAAAAAAAATCTTGCTAGTTTTATCTTGTATTTCTGGTATCGCAAAATCTTGTTTTACAATGAAATTCACATCGAAAATTTTTCACGATTTCCTAAATTTTGACTTTTTGGATACGGCAAGTTTTGAAAATCACATCCTCAATTACATAAAAAGATTTAATTTCCCTTAAAATAAAAATAAAATACATATACTAAAAGTAGATAACATTGCACGTATAGTCACGATAGTCTAATATCGTACACGCTGTCGATGACACTTTTAAGATCAACATTGATTAAAACAAACTATTTCATGAAAATTTTGAAATATAACCCTGTAAGCGAATTTCCTTCTTTAAATTTTTGCGAAAATAGTTTATGCACCCTTAAAAATATCACCCTTAGAAGTGAGCCTTTAAATTCTAAATATCAAAAATTCCATATGGATACACTAAATACTTTTATATTTGTAAAGAGTAATTTTTTGTACTGAGCTATGAATAAAATATTTAATGCTTCAATGTGACTAAATAAAGTCAGTTTCCAGAGATTTTTAGAATCTGACTCTGTCAAGTGTCCTCTACTCGCTACGAAATGTATAAAAGAAGTCTTTTTACTTTTCAAAAACCCAGAATTTTTATGAAATTCAAAATGATATATTAACAACATTATACGACATATGAGTGCTACGTGTAACTTAGTTACTTTTTATCTGTCTTTAGAATTTCACTGAAATCAGTTATAGAAGAAAAGAGAATGAAATTTTAGCACAAAATATTTCTTTTATATAGAATTCCCTGTCTTTTATACTTTTTTTTAAATAATAAACACTCGCACAAAATTGCAGAAACGAAAACTTCATGCATTGCGTGATTATTTCTAATCTATATTTGCTTTGTATGCATATATTTTATTTAAAATCAAAGGGTTTATGTTTATAAATTTAACTTGTCAAATAAGAATATTTGACTGTTTACAAAGTGTTTTTGTAGATGTATTTGATTCTGTGGAATATCTCTAAATATTTGACAGGGGTACTCAGAGAGGGGTTTGGTGATGCAAGATGCGTCATACAATTTAGTTTTTTGGGAAAAGGGGGAATTTGAGAAAAAGTACATTTTTTTTTTCGTAAGAGATTTTTAAATTCATAATATTTCTTCTTTTTCACTGTTAAAAAATTCTTGATTATTTCAATATCACTTAAAAATTTTTTCAACATTTAATTTCCAGAAATGTTCCTGTGTTTTCTTTCTTTAAATTTTAGATAAGGGCAATAAGAACTCTTTCTGCTATGCTCAACTCGCTATCTTTTGAAGGTGCAGTAGATTATAAGTAGAATATATTTTATAATCGATATTCTGTTTAGAGGGGGGGGGTCTATGTTAAAGTATGAAGATTTTTTTAGGGGAAGGGGGGATTTGCATCATTGGGTTTGGAGGGGATGGTCACCAGTGATATTTGAAGCATCTGTATTGAAATGTGTGTGAATAGTAATGTCCTAAATCGCTTATTAACACAATTATCTAGAAATTTTCAATGAATATTCAGATAAGAAATTTCAGTCACATATATTTTTTTCAGATTCTAAATCATACCACGATTAATCTTAAAATTTTGTCATATTTTCCTGAAATTAAATGAGATAAAAATTTTAAGAAATCCAACAGATAAGTAGTTATAAGTTCGAATTAAAAGGTTTTATTTTGGAAAACACAATGTTTAATTTCATTTTTTTTTCAAATTAAGTTTTTATTAAATATTTAAAATGTAACTTTCAGAATAATAATAATAACAATCTTTAATTTCATTACCTGTTTTTCAAATCAAGAGTTTATTAGATTTTAAATGTAACTTTCAAAATAACAATAATAATAGTAGGGAAATGAATAAAATATAGTTGCTCTTTAGGAATGAAATAATTTAGAAACGTAATTTTCTCTGCTTTCGAAATTAAATTATTAAATTTAGTACATTGCTTTATGAAAAAGATCTCTAATAAAATAATAATGAATTATAAAACTATCTAATAATTACAAGAATTATTTTAATTAAATTTACTGTAATTTTCAATCAAAACAAATATAATAAATCAGTAAGCAGTAGTATAGCAAGTACATATTAATACAATGTCGACACAAATTATGATTTTAAAACTACTTTAATATACAAACTTTAATTAACAAAATAAAACATTAAATATTGATTATATACGTTTAGATATCCTAAGTGTACAATCACGTACTAAATAGATAATTGTATGAATTAAGTGTGGAGATAGAGTATCTAAAACAAGTGTAGGGAATTATTCGTATGAAATAAAATCTATTGTTTATTAGCAAACTACTTAAAAAAATAAAAGGTGGTCGATTTTTCTTACGCCAATTAACTTTTATATCTTTGTGAAAAAAAGTGCTGAATAAATGAATTTTCAAATTTTTAAATGCATTTTTTTGAAAATCTTGATATTCCAAATTATATCAATGCAACTTCTTGCCCCTAAAAAGGTTAAACGAAGAGAAATTTTACCGCTTTTGGTTTCTTTTTTTCTAAAATATTGTTTGCTAATTAGAAGCAATTTCTTTATTTTAATGTTATCTGGCATTTACGCACATAGACTTCACAGGTCGTTTTAGTTGCAAACTTGTACTTTTAAAAGAAAAAAATGCATTTTCTAAAAGTACAATTGGTAAAGAATATTTAATTACATTTTCTAGTCCATCTGGCAAAAATTAAGTTACAACGCTTTAATTTACTTTGTTCTAATTAACATAAATCGAAACTTGAACACTTGAAAGTGATTCTCTCAAAACTAGCTTTCTTTAAGTCGTTGGTGATAGACCTGAAGGTAACCAAAATCACGTCATCGAATTCACGGAAGAAATTCGAGGATTAGTTAAATTTCGTTTGGCATATTAAAGAGTATGCATATATAAAGAGTAATATGCAAAATAATATGCTAATTAAATTTAAAAGTGTTGACCGAATTTTAAAACGCACTCTCCAATTATCACATAAAGACAGTACTGTAACCGAGTTCTTTTGTGTGTCCCTCTTAATTAATAAAAAATGCTATGAATGCTGTGTTTTAACGTGATCGTAGTGAAATTGAGTGATTTATATAAGTTTCAATAAATGTATTTGAATTGTATTTGAATGTACTAACACCATGCAATTCCAAAATTTAATTCTTTTAAGAGATACATATATTTCAGTTGAAAATTCCCCTTCAGCAATTTCCTCTAATAAAGACAATGGTATGCGAATACTTTTGTGCAGTCGTGTATGTGAGGTGTAAAATTTATATATAAAGAGTAATATACAAAAAACTAATTAAATGCTGACTGAACTTTAAAACGCAATCTCCAGCAATCATTACATAAAGACAGTACTGTAACCGATTTCTTTTGTGTGTTAAATTAATAAAAAAATTCCATGAATTCTCTGTTTTAACAGGATCATAGTGAAATTGAGTGATTTATATAAGTTTCAATAAAAATGAAATATCGTAATGCCATTAAAATTCTCTCGAAACGATTTTTCCACACATATCATTATGTAATCAAATTCTTTTCAATGTCCCTTTAATAAACCATTAATTGTACATACTTCATATTCGGTACCAAACATGCTTTGGTGACCCTAAATAAACTTTAATAAATGCATCAAAATCCGAGTATATTTACGGGAGTTAGAGCATGGAATGACGGCCAGACAAAGCGGATGCATAAGGACTTTTCAACTTTATTGGAAAGTGGTAAAAACACAATCTCAAAACATAAACTAAATTTTTAGGGTAAATATAATTTTTAATTTAATTCATTTTGTAATATTTTGTTTGATCATTTTAAATATGACGTAATTTCTCCTATTTACCGCTTTTAAGGTTTTATTATTTTAAAATTTTATTTTTCTTTTAAAATTCATCAGAAAATACTTTTGTTGCAAGAACGGGAATGTTTTTATTTTTCTAGCTTGGAGTTGACAGCAATAGTTTAAAAGATATCCAGAAATTTAAATAAATTTGCCGTGTAAATATGTTTAAAAATGTAAACTGTTTGACAGTATAATGCATGGCATATGACGTAACTTCCTCCATTTACTGCTTTTAACGCATTTGTTACTTTAACATTTACTTTCTCGTTTAAAATTTAGGTGTAAATATTGTTTTTCAGACTTAATATCAATATTTTCTTGTTCTTTTAATACAAAATTATTTAATTCTAATTTGTAATTGTTTTTTGTTTATAGCTGTCATGTGTCAATAATTTTTTCATTTGAAAGATATTAAAAAAATGTACACATAAGTTATGGAGTTTTGTGCACGTTTTTTATTCTTCATTTTTTTTTTCACATTTCAAGAATGATTTGTAAGAAAAACAGGAAAAAGATATCTCTTACCTTGCTCAGTATCGCAGATTTAACCCAAACCCATCATTGTGATATCCGAGCTTAGCTAAATCGTCAATAGCACTTTTGACTGGAATCGTATAGTCAGTTATCTGAAGTAAATGAAAATATAGATTATCGAATGTAAAAGATGAAATTCCATATATCCATTGCAGAGATGTAGCATGTACACGTAAAACCACAAAATATGCAGCCTCTCCCAGCTGGTAAAGTGAATAATTAGAGTTCTATTATTAAATCGGAATAAGTTTCTGAAAGTTTCTGTATCAGGGATTAAACATTTCTCAACAAAAGAAATATTATTATTTGCGCTGTTTTTATAAATTGGCAACTACTTAAAATGGCAATCTTTTCTGAAATATGCAAAAAATATCTGTCGAAATGCTGAAAATTTCAATTTAAAATGGAAATGAAACGCCAAAAAAATAATCAAACTAAAAAACTAATTACAGTCCGCACATAGAGAGCTTCTAATCTATCAAATGATCTAAAAATTATTAAAATCCTATATATAGATTTTTTTTTTGATGGAACGATTTTGACTAAATTTAACATTAAATATCTCCTGAAATAATTATTCTATTTAAACACTCTCTACATCAGCGTGTTTATCAAACATTTCTTTATATAACTACTTATTTTCATATTTTATAATGCAGTAGATTTCTTAATATTAATGAAAAAAGACCCCCCTGTCACAAAAAATTCAAAGTCAGCGGCGGTGACAGCGGGAGTTATTTTTTTTAGAATAGCGAGATTTAACTGTAGATTTTCCATATCTTCTAAACTTGGGAATATTAGACTCCTGTTCTACATACCTGCTTTAACTATTTAAAAAATGGTTGTTCCTTACAGTCTATAGATATCTGAAACATATCTGAATCCTTCTGATGTCCGGATTTTATTTGTTTTCTAGTTGATCCATGTTTAATGTCTAGAAATAGAATACTTCTGTTGCCACGATGACAAAATTGTCACAAAAACTATAAAAAAATTGAGATACAACTTTCAAACAAATTGCATTTAAAAGTGCATTGTTTTCCCTATACGATGGTGTAAAATTCTAAATATGTGACGTTTACAAGTTTAAAAATTTTTAATACCGAAAATTGTAAAACTGAAATATTAAGTTTGAAATTTAAATTTTTTTATGATTGGTACTGCCATATTAACATGTAATCTTTGTTGTACATAATATATGAGTCTGTTATTACGTAAGTCAAGTTTTAATCATCATAAAAGTGATGTTTTCTATAATAATTATCATTATTTTAAATATAGAATTTGTTTTATAAGTCTAAAATTTTAGACTTTGAAAATATCATTTTCCAAATAATCCTTGTAATTTGTTAAATTACATTTTTTTACATGTATATATTAGATGACCACAAGGATAGCAATCTTGTTAACTATCACGCCTCTCTGTTTTTTTTTTTTTTTTTTTTTTTTTTTTCCATGTGATAATATTCCTTAATTTTTACAACAGTTGATAGCAAGAAGGAAAATGTAGCCTGAAACGTTAAACTATTCATTTAAAACTACTAACCTACTTTCTGAAGAATGCTACGAAAGAATATTCATTGATTAGAGAAGTCGTAAAAGAAATCAATCCGAAAATCTCTGACAGAGTAGATATGGTATGGTACAGCTTTTCTTTCCACTGATAAAGTCCCGAGACAGAATTACTTATCTCTTTTTCTTTTACCATTGCACTGATAATAAATTGGCATCGATTTTTATATGCTTTTTCAAACTTGTTTGGTAGATATTTCAAAATTCTCTTTTAAATTTAATTCTTTGTCATTTCTTACAATAGTTAGTTTTCTCACAAAGATTTAAAAGTTAAAACATATTTTTATTACAATTCTTCTAAACTATAAGATTGTTCTTTTTGTCTTATGTTTAGTACCGTAATATGTATTTATTGAAAATATATGCAGCTTTCAGAATGTTCCAAAAGATTTAAAATGCAATTTAAAATTTTACCTCTTAGACTTGAATGGGTAATATAAATCGCAAAAGTGATCAGATAAAATAGACAATAAATTGTATTAAAGGGACAATTTAACTTTTCAACAATTTTATTTATTACTTACCCATCATACTTAGTATAGAAAAAATCTTGAAATCGTTTTGAAAATCGAAAAAAAAATTGACGGATTTACACATTTCAGATACTGGAGATTCAGAAAAACATATTTAAAAAAAAAAAAAAAAAAAAAAAAAAAATGCTGTCCGTCATAGTTTGTGTGTCTGTCTGTAAACAATCTATCTCCCGATAAAATTGAGAAAGTGACTTGAAATTTAATGTGTACTTAGTATATAATAATGGAAAGAAATCTATTGAATATCAGTAACCTCGATTATCCGGAACTATTCTTTTCGTTCTTTCGTTCGTTCTGATGAAAGGTACATAAAAAGTTTCGAATTTTTTTACTTTAAGAAAATAATATAATGGGTGAAAAATATACCTAACTGTTAATTGGCGCGAATACGAACATTCCTCACTAATTCACTTACACATGTATTTCAACATTATCTGTCTCAACTTTTCTTTCAGGTAAGCAAAAAAGAGATGAATATTCTCTTACCTTTTATAGATATCCAGATGTACCGGTTAGTCCAGGGATTTCACTCATGGATTTGCTGTATCATTTTATATTTTAAGTGTAAATCCATGTTGGCCCCTAATTGATGATAAAGTGTGGTTTATTATTCATAAAACTTCTGTTTTGTGTGACTGATGATGCATTGAAAAAGATTCTACTTTTTGGTGAGAAAAGAAAGAAGAAAATAAATTTAATTAAGCATATTAGATGGCAACACTTATCAACTCTCTCAATGATAGTCTAGCAAAAATGTGAGTAATATAAACTCAATTACATTGCAAAAATTATTACTTTTAACAAGTATATTTTCACATTTTGTTGCAATCAGCTAATTAATTTTAGTCGGTTACATGTTTCATATTAAAGTTATAAAAGAAAGTTCACTAAAACATCTAACAGCCAATTACAATGTTTATATATATAGTTCTGAAAACACTGCTTGGTGACTGAAATATTAACATCTGTTCTCAGTAATTTCCACATGATATAGAGAAAAAAAGCGGAACTTAGTACCGAAAATCATTATCGTGAATTCTCTCAATGATGTTTTTTATTCTTATCGTAGAAGATAGTGGGGATGAATGAGACAATATAAATTTATATATGTTCCACAAACATAAATAATTTGATAATTTACCTGATAGATTGCAGTACTGTGGTCATTCAACAGATATAGTTTCAAAGCAATATCCGTAACAGAAGATTAGCTATTGTATAAAGTGTATTTTTTAAGAACCAAAGTATTTATTTCTGTTTAACCTTTTGAGAATTTAATTGATAGTTAACCTTCTCAAAACCTTATAAATTTTCTTAAGTTAAAAAATACAATCTCTTGTTATACTTATGATGCAAATGAACAATATTGACAGTGCTTACTAAGCCTAATCATTGTTTTATATAACCATGTGGCTATGGGGTTGAATGGGACAGTGTTTATGGGGATGAATGGGACTGTCCCCTTCATCTCCAGGGCTATTCGATAATAAATAAAATTACATTTTGTCTATACCTAGAAACCAGATGTTAAGAGGAGAAAACGAGGCCACTGTCGTGTTCTAACCAATACACTAGATAAAAAAATATTTGGAAAAGGAAATTGTATAAAAAAAACAGAAACCAAGAAAAATGAATTGCCTACCTTTAAGAAATATTTTTAGTAAAGGTACGGACGGTAGTGATGAATCTGACAATCATGAATCACTTCATGATGAAGATGAAAGTGATTTGAATATGATTTCAAGTGATATGGACCATCAAGTTTGCAGCTTGGATAATATAATAGAAGACGACTTTATCCTAACAAAGATATGTGAAAAAATTTTTTATCATCACGTTGCTAGGCTTTTAAAGAACAATAATGATAACCTTCAAGTAAAATTCTTGAGAAAAAAGGATAATAATTCCTTATTTTACTATACCGATCCACCAGAAATTTGTTTTGTTAATCTGAAGGATATTGTTATGAAACTACCAAAGACTAGATCTCTGGGAACTACTAGAACAAAAGAACTGTTGTCATTTGATATTCGTTTCAGTCAATATATAGTAAAATAAATGCATCACTCAGTTTTCAAATAAAATATGTTTAGAATATACTTTTTTAACCTGTCCCATTCATCCCCAAAGGTGTCCCATTCATCCCTACCATAGGGATGAATGGGACAGTATGCATGCATACTAAAAAAATATATTAATTATTTTTTAAAAAAAATTGTTTATTGAAATTAGTATGTCAATAAGTTGCTAAATGCTGAAGTATTCTATAAGTAATATTTTTTTTAAATTAACAACTCTATACAGATTAAATTATTAATAAAAATGTAAAAATTGTCCCATTCATCCCCACTCTGCCCTACCAGATGGAAGAGAATCGTTTAATATTTTGATTCGGGGATTATTAAATCGAAAGTATTTTTCAACATATAAAAGACAATAAAACAACATACATTTTGCATGAGGAATGATGTCGATCAGATAATTCGTTGCCGAGATATTTGTAATTGTATTTTCCTCACTCTTCGATTTTTCATGACGCTTTATTTCATTCAAATTTCAATTCAAAGATATATTTTAATTAAATATGAGACGCTGAATCCGGCGATGTAAACTGTTAGTTAATATGATTATCCTTTTTGATATTATAAGTTACATTTATTTTAGATTCCATAATTCCAAGTGCAATAGAACCAAGCAATAACTTATAAATTATTGATAGCAAATGTAAAGTTAGAGAAGAATATAAAAAAGCTAGGGATTTATGTAACTTAATTTTTTTATCAATTTTAATAAACGTACAAAGATAGTCGCAGAAACTTGAAAGATCTTAAAACAACACGATTACAATTACTTAAAATAAACACAATATGATGCGCATGTAATAATAATAACCTCTTACTAATATTGTGTTTTAAGGAATCATATAGAGTTGAATAATTAATCAAGATCTAAATCAAGAAAATAATTTCGCCAGGTAACAAAATACGAAAAACAGTAATTAATACGAAATTTCTAATATAGAAATTCTGAAAATGATTCTAAATTTTATCTACTGCTTCTGCGGCAGTTAAACTTATAATATTAAGTTTTTCGTATTACAATTCTGCATACATAAAACATGGTATATCTTTATTTGGAAGTTCCTGGAAGCAAATAAAATTAGAAATGAATATAAAGAAGGCAGTGGAATAAATAACCTGCTTTCGTACTAAATCTATTAAGAGATTTCTGAGTATTAAACTATGGGAAAATAAGTTAATCAGAAGAAACTAATGCAGCTGATTTAATGCTGGACAAACTTCAACATTATTGATGATGACAGAAGTTCTTTCTTTTGTTTTAATGAAGATGATCGATATATTTTTTCGCCAGGAAAAGACTAGATTTTGTTTAACTAAAACTGATATTATGCTTTCAAGAAATATTTTTTTAAGGCTTTATTAAGTTTTTCATATTTTTCTTACAATTTTACATTTAGTTGCTGAGTATGCAAAAAGAATCGACGACTAAAGCGAGAAATTTGGCGTAAATTAATTTAACATTTTAATTAAGAACAAGATTTTGCAATAAATAATTAATTAAGAACAAAAACTTCTGTATTTGCACAGAAATAAACAAAATTGATTTTATTGTACATATATTTTATCCTAGATCTTTTGGTAGCTATTTGTTCGTTAATCTAAATGTCATTCTTGGTAACTGTTGCGATTTTACTACACCATTATTTCTGAGCTAAAATTTAAACAGAAATATTTATTCAATTTCAAACATCTTATTAAATAAAGCGAATATATTCTGATTAAATAAAGCGAAAGTTTCTACTCGGAAATATGACAGACAAAAAATCCCGACAGTTAACAAATATGATTCGCTATTATAAATATCAAATTACGAACGAAAGATCGCACAATTTTGCACATAAAATTTCATGCATGTTATTTGAGACTTCTTGATGAAACAAACTAAAATAAAATATTATTATAGAAACGTAAGAGAAATAAATAATTCACTTTTATTATCAATTTCATTAAAAGCAAAAGGAATTGCAATGTATATTCAATAAATGAACAAAAAGTTAAAAAAAAAAATGAACAAAAGCGCGAAACGACCAAATAATTCAAATCGAATAACCAAAATTTGAAAACGGGAATACTGCATTTTCAGAATTCAGTGTCGACCCCGATAGAAAAAAGAATACATAAGTAGATAGTACATAAAAATATTCCTGAAAATAGATTTTTATAACAAATGACATTCATGGCATTTTGATTAAATTTTTTCCGTTGTTTTGAGAAAATGGCACAAAAAAATATAGCAATATACTACAACCCTTGGCAAAAAGTGTCCGATCATTACATCATAGCACCCATCTTTTGTAAGAAAAGATTATTTATTCTTACTGCATAAAAATAAAACGATTATTAGCGATAATACATTTGTATTATATGTAATGAACAACAATATGCAACTAGCAAAAGCCATGCTTTGTTTGGATTCGCGAAGTACTATGCTATAAGATAAATATTTGAAAGTAATAATATATTTTTTAAATTACTTTCGCATCTTTATTAAGCAAAAATGTAATTTTATGTTTCGGCGCATTTTAATTTTAAAATGTATTCCAACCAAATTACAAGAATTTCCTCAGATTGTTTATTTATGATATAAAACTGGTATAAATAAAAATATTTTCGAAGTAGAATTATGCAAAATATTAATTAATTTTATTTGTTTACAATTCTTTTATTGCCACTTCTCAAAAACATAATGTAATTCTTTTAAAATTCGTAAATATCGTCTGCTTAAATGATTTCACAAAATAAGAATAAATTGTGTATTTGAATTTTTAACACAGAAAAATACTTTTATAATTGAATGTTAATAAGAGAATTTTCACAAATTTTAATTCATTAAAAATATGCTATAATTTTTCTAAAAAAAGTATTTTATAAAAGAAATCATAAAACTATACATAGTTAAGGAATGAGCATAGTTTGAAAATCTGAAAGCAGTTTTTGAAATATTTTGTCAGAATAATGAAAGTGTATTTTATTTATTTATTTATTTAATGATGATTCTAGCTATAATTACTGACCCCATAATTTAAGTTTTTCTTCTGAAAACGTACGTGTTTCACTTTTTATTTGAAAAAATGCGTTCGTAATGGAAACACATGTAAAATAAATTAATTAAAGTAATAATTTTTTGAAAAATATTTCTGTAAAAAAAAATAATATTCTGCAACTCTACAGATCATAATTTATATTTGTGTTTAATTTCAAGTCAAAATACTGTATAGTTTTTTTGTAAAGTGTACGACAAAATGTCATTTGAGTGGCCTAGTAGAGGATTCGCTTCGCTCATCCTAATAAAGAAAAGTCATTATACATCAATTTATAAACAGAAAAATTGTGATTGAAATTTAAGCACCAAAGAAAAAATTATCCGAACATGCTTTCATTTGGAAAAAAAATAATCGATATTTTGTAAATCTACTCTTATTTCGGATGGCAGCCGAAATTCTTAGAGGAATGGACTCAATAATTTTTTTGCACTCATTGGGAGCAACTTCACACCAGCTTTCCCTTAGAGCTTTACGTAGTTCTATGGCATCTATAATTCGTCGAAAATCGATTTTTACTTTTTAATATATTCCACAGATTTTCGATGGGATTAAGATACGGACTATTGGGCGTCAAGTCATGGTTTCAGTTGGTATGTTACCAACATTTTTTAGAAATTTCGTCACTTATTTGGTGCGTTGGGAAGCTGCATTGTTATCTTGAAATAAGAAGTCATTTTGATCCCCGACCATTGATCGATGCTAGGAATCAGAAAATTCTCTAAAATGTAAATGTAAACTTCACAGTTTACTGCGCGTAACATAATACACAACTTACCGACGCCTTGTAATGTCATACAGATCCAAACCGTAAATGAAGTGAAAATTTAGTCCTTGTATTGACACATTTATCATTGAACTTCTTACCAGCTCTCCTCCAAACAAATGTTTCACAGTCATCACCTGTTCTGAGAGATTCATCGCTAAAAATAACTTTATTCCATTATCAAGTGACCAGTGTACATGTTTTATACACCACTACAAGCATTTTTTTTTATGCTTCTCTTTCAAGTAAGGTTTCGTTTAAACTTTACAGAATTTAAATTCTGCTGCATTTAGATGATTACGTACAGTGCAGTCACATATCTTTACATTATACTTAGACCATTCGACATTGAGTTGTTTTGAAGTTGCTCGCCATTTTCTTTTTGCTATTTTCTTAAGTTTTCCGTCCTTCCTAGGCTTTTTCATTTGTGAACGTCCACATCGAGGTAAATCTTGCACGCTGTTAGTCAACTATATTTTTCCCGAATATTCGCATAACATACTTTCAGCACAGTTTAATAAAACAGCTACTTTCCTTTGTGAATTTCCCTCTTGCAACAATTTAATAATACGGATTTTTAAATCGCGAGACAGTTTATTCACACGAATCATTGTCCAGAACTTCAGAGCTGCTTTTGATCTCGCAGCTGGAAGATTTCTTCATTTAAATAGGATTCAGATATTGTACGCATGCTCAGGCTCTCTTATCTGTCTTCAATATGCAAATTTCAAACCTGTTTCCTCAGTGATCGATTACTATTTTCCAACTTCCGTCTTGATCGGATATTTTTTTCTCACGAGGAAACTTTTTCACGTGCAGTATAATTATAAATTATATGATTGTTATACTGAATTTACTTTTCATTTATATTTTAATACGTGTTCTTTTATTTGACATATGATAAAACGCCCTTATGCTCATGAATCGCAACATATATGCTTCGAAATGCAAAAGTCATAAACTTGATAACACTGATCGAATAGTTTTTGCCAAGGGTTGTATTTTCTAATGTTTAAAAAATGGCATTTAAACCTAAAAAAATAAATTTAATTAATATTTTGAAAATAACAGGGTACCTACACTTTCAGATGAAATATCAGAATTTTTATATAGAAAAAAAGGATTTATATTGGCGCGAAATACCACACTAATACAAATTGTCAGGATTTTTCCCTAAGAAAATACTGGTGTTTATTCAGTGAAAAGTAGGGAAAATTCTCAAATGTAATCTTGAATAAATTGGGATTAAACATAGTGGTCTTAAAATTGTTTTTCCTAAAATTGATAAATCATTCCGAATCGGTAAAAAAAAAATTGCACGGAATGAAACAGTATATATAAAAATTTAATGTAAGTACGAGTGGGAATCCGAAAATAAGTTTTCTACTGGCATTTGTGACAGAGGCGTGCATGAAAGTCAAACAATATAATGAGACATAAAAGATACGACACAGCTTTATTTGTCAACATAATTATAAGCATGTTGAGACATTTGTCATAATACTTGATAAGCTGCAAAAAGACCTCCAGGAAAACGTCAGGGATTTCCATATGGACCAAGTCGTTAAATGCTTCTTCCGCATGCAAAGCCCTCACTTTTTCCTGGAAGGCTTTTTAAAGCTTATCTAGGCTTATGACAAATGTTTCGACATGCTCGGTAATTATGTGCAAAAATAAGGCTGTGTCGTATATTTTATGGCTCATTATATTTTTAACTTTCATACACAACCCTGAACGCAATCAACAGGGAAAACTTATTTTCAGACTCCTGCCTCGAATTTATGAGATTCTTCTGTCGTTTATACATAGCTTTTCAAAAAATGCAAACTTAGGCCAAAAATTTTGTTCGTAATACTATTCTGCACGTAAAGTGCTCGTCATCTTACTTGGAAACTTCTGATATAAAACAAAGTCGAAAAAAGAATAATTAACCTACTTACTTATGAATTTGATTAAGATGTTCCTTACGATTATAAAAAGTTAATATCAGGAAAATAACAGGGTTCCGACACTATCAACTGAAATACCAGAATTTTTATGTAGAAAAACTGGATTTATATTAACGTGAGACAATCACTCCATTGTATAAGGTAATTTTTTTTTCTAAGAAAATACTGGTATTTATTCAGGGAAAATCCTCACGTGTAGGAACCTTGAATAAATTGAACTTAAAAAGGTTGTCTTAAAACTGATTTATCTATAATTGATAAATCATTCATAATTAGCAAAAAATTGCATGGATGGAAATGATTTATGTAAAAAAATTAATGAAAGTATTTCGGAGATTATTCTGTCGTTTGTTAATAGTTTTTCGGGGAAAAAAATCAAACTCAAACGAAAAACGTTCTTCGTAAAACAATTCTGTGCCTAAAGTGCCAGGCATTTTATTTGGAAACTTCAAACAAAATTAAAAAGGAATAATTAACATACTTTCTTATGAATTTGATTAAGATATTTCTTACGATTAAACTGTAAAAAAATAGCCAGTCAGTAGAAATTAGAAACAAGCAGCTTATTTCATGCTGCACTGAAAAAAATATTAATTTATGATATTTTACAGTACTTTACAGTATTTTACAGTATTTTAATAGGTTATTTTCGTAAATTATTTCAGTAAACTTACGAAAAATGTCATTTTTCCAGATAAACGTTCAACCCCTGTAAATTCTTGTGTTTTAAGGGCAAAACTTGTTTAACTAAAGACAAAGTAAAATTACTGCTGCAGTACAAAATTTAATATTATTAGTAATAACAATTTTTTTTTTGTAATGAGGATTATTGATAATTTATTGTCAAGTGAATAACAGATTTTTTTTTCTTTTTTTATTATTATTATTAAAATTAATAGTATATTTTCAAAAAAGTCTTATTAAGTTTATTAGTTAGTAAAATGTTTTAAGAAATGTCTATATGGGGTAACTGAATAACAAAAACATATTTTTTTAGTTGCTTAAACGATTTAATTAAACAAAGTGGTCTTACAATTGATTAATCTGGAATTGATAAATTATTCCAGATTAGTCGAAATTCACACGAAAGAAAATTATTTATATAAAAATTTAATGTATGTATTTCGGAGATTATTCTACTGTTTATCTAAACGTTTTCGGGGAAAAAAATCAAACTCAAGCTAAAAATTTTGTTCTTATTACAGTTCTGCATTTTAAGCGCCAGACATCTTTCTTGGAAAATTCTGATATAAAAAAAAGAATCAGAAATGAATAAAAAGAAAGTTAGAGCAATAAATAATCTACTTTCTTAGAATTCGAATAAATCACAATTTAAATCTCAAATCTGATATAATCTTAGAATTAAATTGTGGGAAATGTAGTCAATCAGAAGAAACAAGGCAGCCGATTCGATGCTGCACAAACTTCAATATCATTGATGATACAGAACTTCTTCCTTTTGTTTTAATGAACATCATCGAAGAATACTAGACTTAATTCACGATAACTAAGACTATACTTTTAATAAATACACACTTAATTATGTCTTTATAAAGTCGTTGTTAAGTTCTCTGCATTTTTCTCAATATAAAACTTTTACTATTGTTGTTAATTTTATAACATTCCATTTATTTTCCGGGATACTGAGCAAGCAGAAATATATTAAAGAAAAATCCATATCTGAAGAATGTAAATACGTTTAATTTATGCTTAGTACGAACTTATTATTTGATTTTGTTAGTTCTTTAAAAAGCATGTTTTTATTTATAATAAAATATAAGCTTGTAGAGTCATGTACCTAATGAAATTGATAATTATAAGAAATCCCGTAAGTTATTAAAATTATAAGCGGACTCTGGCATAAATTAAATTATGCAGGGTAATAATGAAAATAAAAAATGTTAGTTACAATTAAACAGTAGATGCTTGGAGTCATATTAAGGAAAACCTATACCGCTAATGCAGCGGTTGTGAACCAAACAATCAAAATAGTAATATAAGCAAACAATTTATGTTCTGCTAACAGTTAGTTGCAACGTCTTATTAAGGTTACACATAAATAAATAAGTTTTGAGTGATTTCACCTAGGACTTTATATAAATTGCTATTATTTACTTGATTAGCACTTCCTGATATAACCGAATTTCCTAAATATACATTTCTCATCACTGGAATTTCATTCAGTTAAAAAATAGACACCTTAGTGACACTAAAGAACAAGTTGGAAATTGCACGTGAAGCGTAGTAAATGAGGTTCGTTCGTACGATAACGAAGTGTTAAAAATATTCAGATCTTATTATTATAGTAGACAATACTTCGGATATAGTATAGTGGTCGAAATACTTTTTGTGTTCCTATAAATACACAGGAACTAAATTTTATTACACCTCAGCAACGTATATCAATCTCATAAAATATTAAATAGTTAATTACAATTAAAACGCGCACCAAACAATGTTCTCCCTATACCATTATGTAATGGAATACTTTTGTGTGGCCTTGTAAATCAATAACAAATGTTCTTTGCACCACAGATTGTGCAAAATGTATATTATAATATGTACTTCATAAATGCATATACATTTAATTATGTTCTAATGAGTGTAACACCATTAAAATGCATTTGAAACTTTTTTTCTCATTGACCGTAATGTAACGGAATTCTTTTGTTTGTCCCTGTAATTGATCTATGCATCCGATTTTTATAAAATTTGAAATGACTCGACAAAATTATGTAATACTTATATATTTTAAATTTCAAACGATTCGGTTGGATAGTTTTTGCGTTGCTATATGCGGACAGACGGACGGACTGAACGACAACTATAGGTGCTACGTATTTACATAATTACGAACGCACTTAAAAGCTGGCGATGCATTTAATATCAAATGGTAAATTCACACGCTGAAGATAAATATGAAAGAACTTAGAAGTCAGTTTGTAGAGACTAAATGCCGAAAAAGGAAAAAACCGAATATCACTGGTAATAAAATCTGAATAAAATTTTTGTATGTGTTTGTCTGCATTTAATTCTTAGTTATCACCGTATCTTTACCACATATGTTCTTCTCGTTAACATTTTAGAATTTTTACTTTTTTATTATTTTCCAAAGAAGTTGAAAAGTACTTTGTCCGTCTGGCCGTTTGTCCACACTCTAAATCCCTTAAATATATTCGGTTTTTCATGTAATTAATAAAGTTTATTTAGGGTCACTAAAGCATGAATGGTATTGCATAGGAAGTATGTACGCTTAATGATTCATTTACAGGGATGCTTATTACACTCGATTACATTATACTATATGGAGAAAGGTCGTCTGGAGAGTTTTTCAATAATATTATGCTATTTCAAATGTATTAAAACTGATATAAATCAATGAATTTCACTATAATCATGTTAAAACAGAGCATTCATAGCATTTTTTATTATTTTACGGGGAGACACAAAAGAAATCGATTACAGTATTGTCTTTGTGTACTAATTGCTGGAGAGTACGTTATAAAATTCGATATGCGCTGTTAAATTTAATTAGTTTTTGCGTATTACTCTTTCTATAAAAATCATATACCTCATATACAGGGCTGCTCAACAGTATTTCCATGCTATTCACCTTATTAGAGGAAATTGCTGAAAGGGAATTTTCAACTGAAGTATATGTATCTCTTGATGAATTAGGTTTTAGAATGCATGTTGTTAATAGAACAGATCTCTACATCATATACAGGGGTGCAAAAAATGTCGGTTAATTTTTCGATTGTAGATAAGAACAGCTGAAATTCCGTTTTGAAATACGTATAAATTTCCACATGATGAAACGCGATGCAATATTTTTATGTTTAAAACTATGAAGTTTTGTTACATTATTCTGAATGTGTTGGAAAGTGCTTGATAATCTGTGTTTGACGCATGACTTTTTCTTTCTTGTTTTTTTTCTGAACGTCTATTCAAATTCGTTCCATTAATTGTAATAGGTTATCGGAAATCGTATTGTAAAACCTCTAATATAACTCTCTTGCACATGAAATACTTTTATACATTTAAGCGTATAGTTTCTGTTTGTTTGTTTGTTTTATTTTATTTATGTCCTTAATGTGATGTGTTTTACCCGAAAGTCAACCAATCTCAAAAATCAATTCAAAATACTCAAGCCCTTACCCGAACATAATCCGTAATGAAAGAAAATTAATTCATAAATGAATACCCTTATGGAAAAATTATCTACAATCATATCTAATATCAATTTTATTTTTTGTGTTAAAATATGGGGTATTTCTAAATTAATATCGGGGTTTTAACGCTTGGAATATTTATTACATAAAACTTAAAATTATAATTAATACATAAAATGAAAGAGCAACTCAAACAGTTTTACCTTCAAGCTTGCAAGTGTTCAATTAGAGCAGCTTTTGTCACACGTCACACATCAAGCCGATAGCTCAGACCTTCCGAAAAGTTGATTAGTGTTTGTGGGGTCATTGTTGCAACTGCTGCAATGGCCAACTGGTAGTGGAGGCACCTGCACACGACCTTTTATGAACTCCCACAGGTAGCAATCACATGGCGTCAGATCGGGTAAGCGTCTGAACAGAACTTTTTGCTAATCAATGTTTGGGAAGAATTGAGCTATCGTCTTGATGTATGCCGTGTGACGAAAGATTCTCACATTGCACACTTGTAAGCTTGTAGGTAAAAGTGTCTAAGTTTCTCTTTCATTTTATGTATTAATTATAATTTTAAGTTTGATGTAAAAAATACTATTAAACGTTAAAACCCCGATAGTCATTTAGAAACATCCCATATTAATATTATAAGTATATTCATACAAATATATATTCATTAATTTAAAAATATGTCTTTTATTATATATATATATATATATATATATATATATATATATATATATATATATATATATATATATATATTTAATGATTCAGACATTTTAAAAAAATCGATCCAACTTGAACTTGACCTACAAGAGTGAAATCCTAATGTGAAATCGACCCGAAACAAAAGTAATTAAAGTCATTTTGATTCAATTTCCACCAGCAACGAAAACAATTAACGTCAGCCCGACCAGAAAAACAACGTTGTGTTGATTTTGAATAGTATCGTTTTACCCGAATTGACGAACGACTCTCCTCCTTTGACTTTCGGAATTACAACGAACATTAGTACGGATGATAAAAAGGGTTATTTGATTAATATTAATCATTATATTTTCGGGTTAGTTTATGCCTGTTTTCCATATTCTTACGCATATATTAGTTTCGAATACTCTGGAGGGGGCTGCACACGTGATTATTTATCGCATTCGTGTACTCAGTATGTTAATTCTTACTAAATAAGTTTTGCTTTATAACTTTTTGGTTATTGTTTAAGATAGAAATCCTAAAAGCTAAATTTACCGTTAAAGGTCGCTTAGAAGTATCTTATTGCAGAATTCATAGCCATTTTACTCTATCTAATTTATACCTATACCTTATTCGGTTCACTTGCTAGTTGGGGCGAAACGGACTTAAGTATACACCCTATACAGCAGACGAAAGATAAAATTTCGAAATGAAATGTAGTAATCTTCAACCCTCTCACTCACAATCCCGTGTTAATAAATTCACTAAGCCCTAGGGTTCATTGCAATGTAAGCAATATTTAAAGTAATTCAAATTTAATGATTTAATAATTTTTTTATGAACTGTACGATGATTAAATCTCTCGAGATTTACACTCATGCTCTTGATTGAGGTTTTAAATGTCATATTTAGAGGATCCTCTTTTTTACAGCATATAAAACAAAATGCAGAGAAAACAACGTTGTATTTTGCCCTTTAGCAAGATTCTCAGAGGGTTAAAGAGTTGAAAAAAGAAAAGTAGTGAAGCTTTGCAATGAGAAGCTAATTTATGATACCAATCATGTCTTATCATTAGAATTTACTCAAATGTTCAAAATTTTACACCAAATGAAAAACGTGGTTCTACCATTTTATTTAAATTATATAAGTATATTTTATTTTAAAACACATCTTTTAAATTAAATTTTTTCTACATTGGCATGTCGCTTTAATTTGAATATATATATTTATTTATAGCAGAATACATACTGCCTTACTTCTGGCATTTTATTGTTACATTGTATTGTGTAAATGTTAAATCGTCGAGACGTGTAATGTTGGAAGCGAAGATTTCAAATTTATTAGAATATCTTTCCTTTTCTGCAAGTTTTACAGCATAGAAAATATAAATACATAATATTTCCGAATTTCTTCTTGCAGAAATAATAGGTTATTCATGTCAATACAAAGAATAAAGGAAAAAATGTATGTGTTGTGAACATACGATAGAGGGGACCTTAACTAAATAATGTTTAATGTAAAATTTATTATATTTAGATTTCATATTTTGAGTGTGACTGTCAAGGACTGTTTTGACTTTTGCTCTATGACAGTTTGAGTGAGTTATGTAGGTAAGAATATTTAATTTTTATTATTATTTATGTTGTGTATAAAATACAGTTTTAGAAGTAAAACTTAAACATTTTTTAAATAAATAAATGAATAATGGATGTAAATGGCTATATAAAACTAAACAACCATTTAATAGATTTAGATATGTTTAGTAAAACGTTGATTTATCATATTCTTTCTATCTAAAATCACATAAAACTTTTTTGTAAAAAATTGTTTAAATGCAACAACTATGACAAAAAAAAAAAAAAAAAAAAAAAAAAAAAAAAATTGTCTGCATGTTTGTATTTCACGACAACATCCCCTTCTAATATAAAACGAAACGCCATGAAATTAACTAGTTATTTGCTTTGTAAAGAAGTGGTCTTTACAGATTTTAATATGTGTGCGTGGGAATCTTGAAGAGTGAAAGGTTCCAAAATAGCTACCACCCAGGCTGAGATACGCGTTAACGAGAAGACATTTTCTCACATTTTAGACATTGAATGTAGTAATAAATCTTGCAGTTGAACATAGGACCCCATTCTCAGAGCATATGGAGGAAATTGCTTTAAGCCGAATAATATTGACATATTGTATGTTTTTACCTGTAGCTAAATGTGACCTCATTTTTTAGTGAGCCAATTCAAAGGAACTTTGAGGCTGACATCATCTTTTAGCTCTCTCATATGTGGTTACCCAATAAAATCCCTCTCTATTTTATTTTATTTTATTTTATTTTTTGAGGGTAGAGACGGACGAGAGGTTTGCAGTTTTTGAAATGAAGTCCAGAGTAGAAGTGCTCTGTGGGACGAGAGAAGAGAAATTCTCCATAGCCGAATGCCGAATAGTACGAAAGGTGCAGAAAGAAGTGTTGAGCCGGTCGCACTGACTCTACATTGTCTTCATGTGTTTACATTATTTCCAAGACAAGTGTTAAATCCCGGACTTGTGAAAAAACCTGTCATTATTTATTTACGAGTGTAGATTGCAAAAAAGGACAATTTTCATCTGTTACCCGTGTTAGTCTCCAAATCCATGCAAATTATGTAAATTGGGTTTCTGTTACTATTGTTACTATATAGTTCAGAATATTTGCTTCAACATATTTTTTGTGTAACTCTGTAGTAGAGGTAAATATTCCTCACGTGCTACTGATCTAATTTGAATTAAGGTGCATTTATTTAATAATTTACAGAAAATTTAAATGTGAATTAGTTTTCACAATATATATATTTTTCAGATTTCTAATAATATATTTCTGTAATGATGACCACAAAATTATCACATTTTCTGAAAGAAAGGAAAAAGAAGAGAAATAACGGAATACTGTTTATTATGCGAATTGATGACCGTATGTCTTTCATTTTATTTTGTTTGTATGAATCAATTCAATAATTTTTTATCTAAAATCTCTGTAAAACAAATACAGCTTAAAAAAAATTCTTTTTAATTACATATACACCTACATTGTAAAAAAGAGAGAGATTTTTTTTAACTACAAAAATTTACTATAACCACGAATGAATACGTTTAATAATTGCTCCCAAGTCATTCAGTATTCCGAAAAGCATTCCTTTATATTTAGAAATCTCATAAAGTAATTTATTTTCTAAATTTAAAGGCGAATTTATAAAAAAAAATTTATTGGATGCCCGTTACTTTTGGAAACATTTTCGAGAAGCTTTTATAATGCATTAATCAATTCTTTCAACCCATTCAACCCGTTTTATGAGATGCCATCAGACCTAGACTAAACAGTTTCAGCTGCATAAGTGAAAAAGCGCATGCAATTGTAGTAAAAATATGATAATTTTAATGTTAGTATTAACTATGTTAAATATTTTTGTTTTTAAGTTAAGCAAGTTTGTAGAAGATGAAAATATTTACTTGGGGTCAGAAAAAACCGCTTTTTTGGAACTGATTATTGTAGTGTAAAAGCTAATTATATTTATAAATTCTTCTTCAGATTTCAAAAATACATACTTTTATAAGGTTTCTAAAGATAAATGAACGTTTTCGGAATCTAGGGGGACTCAAAAGGGGTTTTCAGTTCTTGATTATAATACATTATTGTAAATTAAGAAACATCTGTCTTTTTTTACAGTGTATTGTAATACGTACCAATAAGCTGAAAAATTTCAATACATTAATTCGTATGAAATAATACTTTTCGAATATATTTAAAATGTCCTATTGAATGTAATACAATAAGACATGGAATATTAAGCTCTGAAAATGAATAAATGTTAGATTAAATGCATGCTAAAATTAAATGTTTATATCCAGGATCAAGAAACCAACACTACAAAACCAATTTTGTTTTCTCGACCAAAGAAATTTTACTTCCCGTATGTAGCCATGTTCTTCATAAAACTGAAATAAATTACAAAATGCACTTACTAATTTTCTTCTAATTTATATTATAAGTATGATTTCTTGCCAAAGATAAACTAAGTAATAATAATATGATAAACATTTTAAAATGTAGAATAAAATTAAATTTCTCCTCACCAAAAATCGAATGATCTCATAGAGAGAAAATCCAAAAATTCGAGTTGATACACCAGCTAGTATTTTCTAAACTCGTCAATTTTCTTCTCAAAGTAAACTTGTTTAAATTTTGATTAATTTAAACTCAGTTATTCGAATTGGTGAGCATAAAACATAAAACTATATATGCTGGAGCATAAAACCCAAAGTAAAAAAAAAAAAAATCTTGTCGTTCTGTTACCTGTAATTTTTATCTTGATATGTTTCAGATAACTCATCTGAACTCCCATTCAAGAGGATAACTGTATGAATTGTCTCCGTCAAATTTGTCCAGCATAGCTCAGTTAGATTTTGCAGCTTTAGTCAAAGATTCCTGGTTCAAATCCTGAACTGAGCACTTTTTCCACTCAATTGGAACAAGTTGGAAATTGTTTCAATTGGAACAAGTTTAAAATTTGACTCGACAAAATTATATATTAATTATATATTTTAAATTTCAAATGATTCGGTTGGGTAGTTTTTGCGTTGTTATATGCTTACAGACAGACAGACGGATGGACTGAACGACAACTATAGGTACTACGTATTTATATAATTACGAACGCATCTAAAAATGGAACTCATGTGCTTAGACATTATTAGAAAACTGTAATATGTATTCTTTTTGTAAGACAGACTATGATCGATATGACTGAGAAACATTCTGCCTTCAAAGGAGAAAAGGAAGGTTAAGGTTTTGTTTTACAAAAAATGCTTTAGAATGCTGTTTATTGCCTCTAATCATTATTATATTTAGTTTCACTGCAGTAGTTAAACAGATATATTTGGCATAACCAAACTTGCTTATATTCTTGTTAATTTTTTTTTATTTTTTATTTTTAATTTTTTTTAAAATTTTTAAAATTATTTTTATTGATTGAGTGCAAAAGCGAATAAAGTTATCAATTTACATGCTTACATTACATATTTCCTAGAAGGTTACATCAAAAAACATTACAGCAGAAACTCATCATATTTGGCTAATATGTCTGATCAATTTATTTTTCTACAGAAAAAAATAGACTTTTTTTCCATAATCCACCTGTAGAGTGCATAGCTAATTTCTGTCTATAGACAAAATAACATGAGTTACAAAATTTAATTACGAAATAGAGACAAAATTTGTTGAGTATGCTGCCCATCATTGTCTGCAGTCGTTCAGAATTGATCAGAAAATGTTTGTTGGCAGGACTTTAGAGAGTGGTACACAGTGATATGCATCGTTTTTGTTTAGGCTTTTTAAAAAGAATCTCCGTACACCCGATCTTTATCATATAAAACTATAATATATATTAACTAGGAATAAACGCTATTTATAGCGTTTCCACTTTTTTTTTTTCGTCTACAGCGATTTTTCAGTTGTTGAATAGAATATGAATCTTATTTCATAGAATATGTGCATTTCCATATACGAATAAAAATGCACTTATTCTGTTAACTTTCTGTAGTATTAAAATGATGTTATCAGATTCTAATCAAAACGTTCATCTGTAGCCAATGGTCTCTTCATTATTAGATAAAAATTGATTCCAAAGAATTCATTCATATACAGTGGTGGGCAAAATTTAAAGGACGAGTCCCAAAATGCCAATTTTCAAGGGATTTCTGAAGCGATAATTTTCACGCGAATATTCAAAAGGAAGTAATATAATTCGAATAATTAATATCCTTGCATAACAGCTAATCCATATAATATCTCATTCAGGTCACACATGGTCACAAGAGTCACAATCACTAAGGCAAAACAAAAAATAGGAAATTCCATGCGTCTCTTTTATGAGTCTCAACTAACTACTATATGAGACTCCACTGACAAGTCATTGTGACTGCTGCTTTGTGGTGAGGCAACAGGTGACTTTACAATGTCATTTCATTGAGACTCTCATGTGATGTCTCATCTGGAGACTCAATTTCAAAGTCATTGTGAACGTTGCATTAAGAAAAATTACCAAATAATGTCCCATTAAAGTTCCATGGTGACTTTTCACCACTTTTCACAGTGGTTACTTCACAGAAGGGTCTCTGTCGCTATTTGACGAAGTCTTGTGACAGAAAGTCACCATGTGACTTTCATGGGACATTATTTGGTAATTTATCATAATGGAACGTTCACAATGACTTTGAAATTGAGTCCCCAGATGAGAGGTCACACGAGAGTCTCGATGAAACGATATTGTAAAGTCACCTGGTGTCTCGCCACAAAGCAGCAGTCACAATGACCTGTCAGTGGAGTCACATATAATAGTCATTTGAGACTCATAAAAGAGACGCATGGAATTTCCTATTTTTTGTTTCGCCGTAATAACTTTGACTCTTGTAACCATGTGTGACCTGAATGAGATATTATATGGATTAGCTGTTATGCAGGGATAGTAATTATTCGAATTATATTACTTCCTTTTGAATATTTGCGTGAAAATTATCGCTTGAGAAATCCCTTGAAAATTAGCATTTTGGGACTCGTCCTTAAATTTTACACACCAGTGTATTTATTCTACTTCCCCATAATTAATAAAAAAAATCCATAAACAAAACTTTATTCATACATATTTCTTTTTTTTTCAAAACTAGCGCATCATATAAATAATTCCTAATATTATGTATATTATGTTTTTTCAATCTTCTTAATGAGAAATCCAATCATCGATATAACAAGGGTTCATTATAATAATTTTGAATATAACAGACATCTTTTCCCCTTTAAACGTTGTGTAAAGAAGAAATAAAAATAATAGTTCTTAAAAAAGAAAAAAAAACTAATTTCATCGTTATGTCACGCACATGGCATGCTATGCTGCATTTAAAATAGGACAATAAGATCCATTAAGGTCCATTAAGATCGAACTGATCTTATCGAATCCAAGTAAACCATTGATATTTGTAACAAACTTATTTTTTTCTCCAAAAAAAAAAATTCCATCAATTTCATGATTTTTCATGAAGAATTTTTGATGAGGCCTTACAAGAATGTCGTATTTGCTACTTTTAAGGCCTTATCGACCGTAGTAGTCCCTGTCGAACGATATTTTGACAAAGTAATTATTAATTTTGCTTGTAAGTGATTAAAATATAATTTAAATGTTATACAAAATAATTGAAATTGCCTTGAATTTTCAATAATCCACATAATGGATAATTTAAATATAACATTAATCCTAAAGCTTTAATATTTTTACCAGATACGCAGAGACGTTGCAATTAAAATTGGACAATGAGATCCATTAAGGTCCATTAAGATCGGACTGATCTTCCTGAATCCAAGTAAACGAAGTCAATCATAATTGTAACAAATTTATTTTTTCTCTAGAAAAAAAAATCCCATCGAATTCTCGGCAAATTTTATGATTTTCCTGAAGAATTTTTCATGAGGTCTTACAAGATTGTCGCAGATGCTACTTTTAAAGCCTTATAGACGGTATTAGACCATATCGAATAATATTTTTACGATGTACAGGGTGATTATAATGAAAGTTTAAGTTTCAAAACGCTCTAAAAAACAAACCACTGGTTAGAATGACATCAAAATTGAACGGCGTAATATTGGAGAAGGAGAAAAGAATATGAATCAAAGGAAAAAAACATAATTCCAAAATTTAGGGACAGACAGCTCTGTAGGCGTCAGAAGTTGTAACTTAAAATACCTGTCACGATCATTTCAGGTTTATAAAAGCATTGGGTAAATGGCGTTTTCTCATTTCGCACCTCAGCCGTTCTCCATTAGTGCATTAATGACGGCCCGTGCTCTGCTTGTAAAGCTTTATTACGAGAACGGTGATTCTGCACCGTTTCGTAATAAAGTAGTTTTGATCCTGCAGAAGTTCAGGACCTTCAAGAAAATGAAAAAAGGCGTTTGACAGATGACTGTCATGGATCTGGTGAAAATAATGAAAACATTCGAAAATACAGATTCGTTTGATGTGCAGTCTGGTAGAGGAAAGAAAAGATATGATTTGGCAGTAATTGAAAAAGTGACCAAAGCAGTTCAGGAGGAGTCGAGCGGTGGTGCGCAACCATGCAGTGCACGGAGAATTGCCCGAACATTGGCAGGTCTGCGAGCACGGTGCATAATATTCTACGAAACAATGAAGTGAAAAGGAACAAAACAATGTATAAAACAATTTCTGAAATGTTGTCCGTACGAAATGTGCCATATGTAGGAGTTGTTTCCTTCTGACTTGCCAGAAAGAGAGGGTTTTGCTTTGGAATTTCTTGCTCGCATGGAAGTGAACATTGATTGGCCGTGGACAATTCTATGGACAGACGAAGCCTATTTCCATCTGACGGGATACCTCAATATACACAGAATTGCCGAACAGGGGCAACAGAAAATCCACTGGCAATGTACCCAGTACCATTACATCAAACAAAAGTCACTGTGTGGTGAGGATTTAATGCATCATTGATCGCAGAGCCACATTTTTTCGAGGAGACGGGTGCTTTCGGTCCTGTTACCTGTGTCCATCAGAGGTCAGCTGAGTCCACTATGAGTCTCTTTTGCTTAATGACGTCATTCTAGCTCTGCAATAGCGTGGATGTCCTGATAGTAACATTTTTATGCAAGATTTCACCCCTCCTTACATTGCAAATCGAGTGAAGCAGGTGTTGAAGAAGCTTTTCGGAAATGCTAGCATTATCAGTCGTCATTTCCCTACAGCCTGGCTGGCCCGATCACCTGATCTTAATCCGTGTGATTTCTGGCTGTGGGGTTATCTGAAAAATTTGTTCAGTACTCCGATTTACAATGTAGCTGAATTGAAGACACACATAGCGCAACACATTCTGAACTTAACCCTGGTGACGCTTCAATCGGTTGTGGAATATGCTGTTTCCCGATTTAATCTTGTTGCACACAACGGAGTTAAATGTGAGTTAAATAAATAATAATTAATATAAGGTGGTCTGGTGTAATAACGTCAGGCGGGGTAATAACGCCAAGTGCTAATATTATGCATAATTATGAAATAATCTGGTAAATGACACCCATGTGCTCTGCGCAGAAGGGTTTTGAGTCATATAAATCGCACAAAACAGCTTCAAGTTAATTTGTTTCATTTTTAAGTCTTATTGTTTTTACAAGCAACTAAAATTAACGCTTGATCTAAAATTTGCGAGATACGTTTTGTGATGTGTAGACTATTTTTTTTATTCGGAAATACCTTGTTAATTACATAAATTTGTAGTACATTTCATGGACTTTCAAAATGTTGTTGAAGATTTTGGATATCTTCTCGATATAATTCGTAATTTAAAATGTACAACGCAATAACTATAACGGGGTAATAACGCCAATCCTTGGCATTAATACCCCGGTTTATTCCCTACAGTGGCCGAGCTACATCCTAAATACTGATTCAAATAAACACAGTAAAAACTGTGCAATGTTTCTAATAATTCTATTTAAGCGGTCCTTTTTAAGCAAAAAGAAGCTCACTGTCTGATATTCTTTTGTCTCATCCTCCCCCCCCCCCCACACACACACACCACACCTTTATTTTTCTTACACTTTCACAAAAAATTGAACATTTTCAATAGCTTAGGATGCAATTTGTCAATTTCTAAGTTTGTAGAGTTTGTATTTTTAGAATTGGGCAATCTACATGCAATTATTCCATCTTATTTCATAGTTTTGTTTGCATGGCGTTATTACCCATATAGGTGGGTAATTACGCCAAATAGCATTGGTCAAGAAATCACGCCATTACATTTTATGGATACATATCTGTTAAATTATTTTTTTATATAGATAGTCAATGAGTTGCTGTATCAAATCATATATTTGTTTGAAAAATACAGTCTAAAACTGAGCCGTGAAAATTGGTAGAACCTTAACGTGGCGTTTTTACCCCAGTGTACCTTAGTATGAGTTCTAATAAAAAATATTATTTAGTTAACAGGCAAATGTAGCTATGGGTGAAACCAAAAATGCAGGTGCTTTTCATGTCCAAAACTTAATATTTTTTTTTTCATTAAATATGCAAAGAAATTCCAAATTTTTTTATGCTATCTCAGGGCTCTCAAATGGTCCGCGAAGTGAACATCAATATTTTTAACAGAAAATTTCATTGTAGGTTTCTACAGGATTTGTGCTAAAACTAACCTCCGAAGGCGGTTTCTGCGCAGTTTGCAAGAAAAGTATATAAGGTTGGTTGGTTGGTTGGTTGGTTGAATGGGGTTTTCTGGCGCAAGGTCCCCTGTGGGACATGCTGCGCCAAGAACATGGTAGGAATAAGACAAGGTTAAATTTTAAAATAAAATGTAAAAAGTGAAAGCTGAAATAAAAATATGTTGTAGATATGAGTTAAGTTGATAAAGGCAAGGCGGTGATACATGAAATTAAAAACCAATTAAAACCTGACAAATATATTTAAAATTGTAAAAAGATAAAATGCTAAAACTAGTTAAAACTCTAAAACAGTAAGATAATGACACGATGACCAAATTGGAAAAGTACTACAGAAAACCTAAAATACAACTAAAACAAAGACCAATAAAAAAAATTAATTTAACCAGGCACATACTCTTCAAAAATTGTGTTTTCGTCTGAATCCGAGCCACTGCCGTAAGACTCGGATTCCATAGCTTCTTGGACATAATGCTGCAGTTGTCTGGGATCTTTAAAATTTCTTTTGCATGGGCTGAGCGATGAATTTTGCAATCTTTTGACGACAGTCTTCCGCCGTGGGGTTGCTGGAGTTGGGGTTTTTATGGTTTCTGTTTGTTTTTTAATCACATGTGATTTTTGTAATGTTTTTGATTTTGTAGCAGTTTGGATCCCAGCCTTGGTTCCTTCTTTCTGAACACCAGTTTTCACTATTTGACTAGAGTTGGGTTGGACCGTGTTGGACTTAGGCGATATTTTTGTACAGGTTCCAGCTTTGATATTAGTTTGGGGATCAGATGATTTTTTGGATGGAGAATTTAATTTCTGTTCTCTTTTTTGTAAGTCAATTATTTTAACCGGTTCTGTGGAAGGTAGCCAGCGTTCTAATTTAGGGGTTCCAAACAGTTTAGTAGGGAGACAGACATCACGTGTTTCTTTAATTGGTGTGCTAGTTGATTGTGATTTAGTAGATCTATTAGGTGGATATGAGGAATCAGTTTGGGTGCTTACATGTCTTACAGATTTTGATTGGTTTTTAAGTAAGCTGGAGTAAGAAATTCCGACAGATGGGGTTCTGGTTTCTACAAGTTTGCGAGCTTCAGGATAAGACAAATTTTGAGTAATTTTAACTGTGATAATTTCTTTTTCTCTGTTCCAATTAGGACAAGTACGGGAATATGCAGTATGATCTCCCTTACAGTTTGCACAACGTTCGGTTTTTTCACAATCTTTATTGTCATGGCCCACTTCTGCACAACGTGCGCAGGTAAGAGATCCACGACATGTACCATTAGTATGGCCGTAACGTTGGCATTTAAAGCAACGGAGAGGGTTAGGAATGTAAGGTCTGACAGGACAATTCAGGTAAGCGGCTTTGATTCTAGTTGGTAAAGTAGGACTATTGAAAGTGAGAATGACATGCTTTGTAGGAAGGATTTGTCCATTCCGACGGATAGTGATACGACGTGCATCAAGGACATTTTGATCTTTTAAATTTTCTAAGAGTTCATCTTTTGTAGAGAATAATAGGTCTGGTTCAGAGATGACACCTCGGCTTGTATTTAGAGATTTATGTATTTGTACAGAAACGGAAAATGTGCCTATTGTAGAGCAATTAGTGAGAAACTGCGATTGTTTAGCTGTAGATACTTCTACTAATAAATCTCCTGATTGTAATTTTTTGAGAGTGTGGCCATCCCCTAAGACAGACTGGAACGTTTTTGCAATGAGAAATGGCGATGTTTTTCCAAAGGAACTATCAGAGTGGCTATCAGTGCGTTTAATTATGAAATATCGAGTGAAAGCAGAATTCTGTGACATTTGTTGCTCTCTACAAGAGAGAGAAGGAGGAAGTGAAGTATTTCCATCCATAGTAGATAAAATAAAATTCAGACCCCGGCCGCACCACCCACTCCCGAGCCCTACAAGGGGATGCACATTCGTGCACCAGTGCTAACCAGGGCCCATACGGTCACAAGACAACCCTATGTCAGTCTCCACCCTTAACGAGATGACTAGTAGTTGCTCGATCACTTGATCCCTAAAGCCAGTGACAAAAGTCAGCTGACCAGCCGATTGATGCACACGGGACCAATATGCACCTCCCGTCTACCTGAAGCAGAGGCCAAAGCAGTGTGTTGGTTTCCCTCAACTGCCAGGATCCCCCTTTCCAGGGACACGGGTCGCCACGAACGGCCAACACGTGGGTGATTTACAATTCTCCATGAGTCGATATACAGGATGATATCGGCCCATACAGAAATGCTCTCACCTCCGAAGAGGAAACCACAATGAGAGTGAAACAAAGATGAAAGGAAGACAAGAGGAGTAAGAGGAAAAGGAAAGGAGAAAGATCACTCAGGTGCCCCGGGTTTGTGAAGCCCGTGAATACCTAAAGAAGGTATCCCCCTGGGGGGTAAAAGTATATAAGGAAAATCTTTCTAAGAAAATATTGATGTTTAGTTGGCCGACCATTTGGGAGCCCTGCCATCTTTCAGAAAAAACTACTTTTAATTAGCCTAAAATTTGATCTAGCCAATTTTAATGTAATTATTGCACAATTTATGCAATTTATCCATTCTTATCTATGAAATTTAGCTGTCCAAATGACTGGAAGGAAAACTTCAAACAGATTACGATTCTAAATATTATGAACAAAACAATATTTATCTATTTTTATTTAATTAACATATATAGTAGTTTTATAAATTTGTAATAATGAATTAAGATATGTATTTTTTAACGCCATAAGTTAAATTTAACATTTGTCCATGAAAATACAACCTCTGTTATTTTATTTACATTTAGCAGAATAAATAATAAAAATTTTGTCTATCAGAGATCGCTACTAATCTATATTGATCAAAGAACATTCTAAAAGAGAATACAAGTGCCATTTTCACTTTGTCTGCCACATGTTTAGAGTATATATGTATAGAGCAGTATTATCAAGTTCTAAGGTAAGTGTTTTTCTCTTTGTAACTTCTGTTACTCCAATTTTAGATTTAAATAATGTTTTAAAAATAACATTTCTCTTTCAATCACAAAACTCCAAGTAAAATAAATTTATTTAAGTAAAATAACTATTTTTTAGAATATTGTTATTTAAGAAAGAAAGAAAATTATTTTTCCTTAAATGTAACCTCTGTTACCGTATTTTGGTAACAGATGTTACATAAACAGAGGTTACATTTTATAACTGAATATAGATTTTTTATGATAATAACATATATATATATACAGGAAAACCTCCATAACGGACACTCCCGAATAGCGGACAACTCTATTTAACGGACAGTTTTCCGATCCCCACTCCCAAAACCTAAATTTTTGCATGTTTAAATTCTGAATAACGAACATTCCGAATAGCGGACACATTTTTCGGCTATAAAGAATGAAAAAATATATTTTAACGAGAGAAAAAATGAAAAAAAAAGTAAAAAGGCCTCTAAATTTATCAGGCTAATGTATCACAAATTTTGTGATCACAGATAAATTTATAGTATGGGCTAGAGAAAATCCCTCTCTCCTCATGTTCAGTGTTGAATTCAGGGGGTTGCTCGGGAAGGACTAAAGCTATGAAAGGTTCCCTCGAAAAATTTTGAGATTTTATGCTTTGAATGGTCAAAAAGTGCAATCCTCTCTCCTCGCCCGGAATTCTGTCACATCCAATATCACATTGAAAAACAAATTACATGTAATAGCATGCAGAAGTAAACTTCATATTTTTTTTCATAAGAATTTAATAAACAATGGATAAAGGTGTGCACAATTTTATTTCAGTTTTATTGCTTAAAAAATAATTTAAATTTTTGATTAAAATCATATAATAGAGGTTTTAGGACATATAAAAGTTAAATACGAAACAATAATGAAACATTAAGCATTTCTCAGAGAATTTTGAACCTCTGAGAATTTCCCAATAGCGAACACCTCCGAATAGCAATTTCTGCGTTCCCGAGGTGTTCGTTATTTAGAGGTTTTACTGTATTTATTCATAATACCAAATTTACCTATCATTTTTATCATTTGTTTATATTTATTTTTGCATTAGTAAGTATTATTTATTTGTGGAATTTTCCAGATCTAAAAATGTCTCCTAATAAAAAAAAAAAAAAAAAAAAAAAAAAAACAAGCTGTATTTGATGATTTGCCTACTATAAAGGATATTATGAACATACATCAAATTACTACTGTACAAAACCCTAAAGTCATCAAGTATAGAGATGTCAGCTGTTTCTGTGGTGAAGAACGCGGTCGGTGTCATTGTTTCGACTGCAAAAGTTTCTCGATTGAAAATTTTTGCAATAATCAGAAAACTGTACGAAATGATAATGAAGTATACATTGGTGAAACCTCTACGGAATCAAACATATTAAATTCTGAATATTCTCAAATTGTTGAATCCACTTCTGATGAAAAATAATTTACAGAAATAACACCAAATAAAATAATTAAAAGAACATACATACTAGTAGAATTTGAAACTGAAAAAAAAAGAAAAAAGAAGTATTACTGCATAGCTGAAGGTGGTTTAGAAGAAGTTGATGAAGTGCAAGTTATGATTTTGAAAGCTTGCGATGATACATTATCTGTTTTTAGATTAGATGATAATGATACTGCATACATACAGTTCGAACAGATCTAAAAATTTGCCTATGCCATCTGTAGTACAGAAAGGGAACAGATTATTTTACAAGTTTCCTCACACTGTTGAAGTATTTAAAAAATTATTGCAACATTAAAAATTTGTGGAAATCTCTTTGGAAAATGAAATTGTCATATTTATTCAATGTGTCTTTGTTAGTTGCTGAAAAGTCAGTTTGTTTACATTTTATAAATTTTTGTAACCTCTGTTACATGAATTTTTCTATTTTATTTTAATAATTGTAAACCGATAATAAAACAAATGTACTTAAAACAAAGAATATTTTATGTACTTTAAATTCAATTAAAAAATATTCTCTTTAAAACAAAAATAAGTGATAATTATGAACTTTAACTTAGTTTTTTTATAAACGAGATAAAATTACGCACTTAATTTTATTATTTATTATTCATTTTTCTATTAGTATTGTTTTGAACTAAAGGACATATTTGCTAAAGTAAAATATAAAAATTATATTTTTTGTTAAATTATTTCTATCATAAATTAAGAAAAACTGTCTGGTAACAGAGGTTACATTTTTTGTACTAGATATGAATTTAAAAAGTTATATTTTAAGTGTAAAATTATATTTTTTCTGTGCGGATGCTAATTTTGTACAGCTTAAACACATATTTAAACAATATTATTGTTATTTAGTGAAATCTCAAACCTAAAAAAAGAATTTTTTTTTTTTTTTTTTTTTTTTTTTTTTTTTTTTTTTTGAAAAGCACAAAGAAAATTAGTTTCTCCCCTATAAGATTGTTTTATCAGCTACTAGCAGTTACCCGTGACTTCATTCACATAACATTTAAAGAAGAAATAATTGATCAATCAAGAAAAAAATTTCGATAAAGAAAAGCATGTGTGATTAACTTTTTATCGCGAATTTATGGTAAAAAACTTCTGATAATCCCTATTTGTTAATTTGTTTGCTGGTTAAAATTTTCCTTTGAGCGATTAATACTAATAGATAGAAACATTCTTGAATTCTTTTGTTCAGCCCTGTAGTTTTCCAAGTTCCTTTAATACACGAAAGTATATTTCTAATATTTAGTTCAAACAAAAATATTTCTTATTACTACCTAAATTACATTTTCAGAAATTATCATCCGAAGACAACCTTGTATCCAGTTCTTTGCGGAACCCTGTATATCATTTTATATATATACTACAAACGTTTCTTAGTTTACTAAATGCAGTTCAAAATAAAAATGCATATTTTATTTAAAAACCACCTTTAAGTAAATTACGCTCATATTCAGTAACCTTTCCGAGATCTTTTGTGTAACCCTGTATATCTAAATTTAACTATTTATACTATTACCATTTATACTCTCAATTTAATATGCATATGTTACAGGCCAAACCCGATTTTAGGCCAAACTAGATTGGCCTAGGCCAAACCGGTCTATCCTAACGGCCATCGGATAAACTAGTTTTTCCTAGGCCAAACCGGTCTATCCGAACGCCCATCGGACAAACTAGTTTTTCCTAGGCCAAACTAGTCTATCCTAAGGCCCATAGGACAAACTAGTTTTTCCTAGGCCAAACTAGTTTGGCCTAACTTTTATAGGATAAACTAGTTTAGCCTGCTGTTTATTGGTCTGAACTAGTTTATCCTAGGCCGATCAAGATTATCCTAGGCCAATGCAATTTGGCGTGATTTTATTGAATTCAATGACCGCCTTAGCGCCAACGTTCTAGTTTGTCCTAGGCTGATCTAGTTTATCCTAGGCCAATGTATTTTACGTGTGTTTAGCTCACAAGCGTCAAAGCCTGAGAAATAATGGGCTCGCAAGTTCTGTATGTACGCATGTATGTACACATGTATGTACGTACGTATGTACGTAACACGATAACTCTTGATAGAAATAATGTAATTTGACGTTGACGTGTTATTATCTCATTAGACTACCAAAGCCTGAGAAATAATGTGCCCGTGGATTCTGTATCTATGTATGTACGTAAGTACGTAACGCAAAAATTCTTGATAGAAATATCCGATTTGCATCAAACTTTCAATATAGGTTTATTCTTATGAGGAGTTTTTCTGTTTAATTTTGGGTGGTCATTGGAGAATAGTAAGGGGGAGGAGGATCGAGAGGCTGATTCGCCCCTTCCCTTAAATCAAATAAATGGGTTTCCATGCATTATTAGCATATTTTATAATAAAAAAGTTAGATATAGAAGCATTCTGATGAGGCGCCTCCATGATTAGTTGTGGATGTTCATTGTTTAAGTATAAAGAGAGGGGGAAATATAAGTAACGCCCCATAATTTATGTAAATGCTTTTTTCAAGCAGAATTTGCTGATTCATTTGCTGAATGAATAGATTCATTCTGGTAAGGTGCTTCCCTAAATAGTTTTGGAAGTTAATTGGTTAAGAACAAATGGAAGAAAGGGGGACTCCTGCCTATTTTTGACAAATGGGTTTTTCATGCAGAATTAACCGATTTGCTGCAAATTTTTGATTTGTTCATTCTGATGAAGCGCTTCACTGATTAATTTTGATGGTTCTTTGGTTAAGTATAAAGGGAAAGCGTACAATTCATTTCCTTAAATTAGATAAATTAGATAAATTAGTTATAATACAGAATTATCCAATTTGCTTAAAATTTTGGACATGAATTCATTTTGATAATACGCTTCTTTAATTAATTTTTCTTTTGGTTAAGTATAATGGGGTAGTGGACGATTTATTGCCTTCCTTAAATTAAATAAAGGGGTTTTTAAGCAGATTTATCTGATTTGCCGATTAAATTTTGAATATAGTTTTTTTCATAAAGCGAATCCCTGAATAGTTTTGAGGGTTTAATGATTAAGTATAAAAGGAGGAATGTAGGATTACCCTCTCTTAAATCAGATGAATGGTTTTTGAGCAGAATTATCTGATTTGCTTCAAATTTTGGATAATTGTTCAATTTTATAAAGCGTATCTGCAATTAGTTTTGGGGTTCAGTGGTTAAGTATAATTAGGGAAATGGGAAAAAGTAATCTCCCTCACTTGTTTTTTCGAGGGTGATATTTAAAAAAAAAGTCTGTAATACACAATTAGTGTAAACAGCCTGTGAATCCAAAGCCATTACTTTAACAGCGCAATATTCTTTTTAATATTAATTCTGACTACTGCTCTCTAATCTTGTGCAAAGTGGTTTTGCTATCACCCCTGTATAATGTATTTTATTTGAAGGGTAGTAGAATACTGTTACAGGTTTGCACAGGCCGGAATTTCGAACCCCGGTATAAAAATTAAAAGTTCAGCCCGAGCTCTGCCTGTAAAAAAATCATTGAAAAGGGACTCAGTCCGGCTCGACCTGGCCCTACTCAATTTCTGCAAAAAATTCACCTTTTAATTCACATACATTTAAGATTCCTTTAAAGAATACTGCATACATATTTATGGATAAATTTACAATGTATTTTTAAATTACGATGTGTTCGCTAAATGGAAAATACACAATGTATTATTGATTATTTAGATTCTTAGTCTTTCAATATTGAAATAGGAATTCATTAAATACTTAGAATAAAAGAAAAAAAGGAGTGTTATAAACATTATAACTTTTGAATATGTTTAGTAAAAAGTAGATTTGTAAATATATTTTTCTATCATTCCTTAAGGGTTTTCTCAAATTCAAAAGAGCTACATCCTAAAACATTTATGAATTAATTACTTTTTGGAAATGCATAAGATTAACAGGCATTCTCACTCAGAAAATATGTAATCGAATGGCGTTAACCAATTTTTCGTAAAAGCGATGTATCTTTGAGAAAATACTATTAAAGCTACGTTTTGAATCGAATTTCCAGTTGCGACTTTACAGAAAAGAAAAACTTGACGCCATGACAAAAATAGCTATATGTCGACAGGTAATTAATTTCTCAAAAATAGAAAACGCTGTTAGATTCCAAATTATGTTCAGTTGCGATCTGGCTCGAATAATAATAATAATAATAATAATAATAATAATAATAATAATAATAATAATAATAATAATAATAATAATAATAATAATAATAAAAGCAAGCTTATCACAGCATGACCTGAGTCTGCAGAAAGAAAAATAAAAATAAGCAAACACCATGTCCAATGTATCATGTCTCTACGGTGGACATGTTAAATTTCTGTATTGGTGTTACAAGCAATGACTCTTGACACACATTTATGCTTATTCTAGTGAAAGATATGTTTTTACCGGCCAAACCCAATTTTGAGCCAAATTATATTAGCCTAGAACAAACTATTTTATCCTAACGCAAATTGGATAAACTAGTTTTCCAATGCCAAACTTATTTCTCTAAATGTCCATAGGATAAACTAGTTTTTCCTATGAAAGTTGGTAATCCTTCACTTTTTCTTTCATACTTAACCATTAAACTCCCCAAAACTATTCAGGGAATCGCTTATCAGAAAGAACATACATCCAAATTTGACGCAAATCCGTAAATTCTGCATCAAAACCATTTATCTAAATTATTGGGGGGTTACCTACATTGCCCTTTGTTTTACACTTAAACGATAAACATCCACAACTAATCACGGAGGCATCTTGTCAGAATGATCCTATACCTAAAATTTTAAATGAAAACTGATAATTTTGCATAAAAAATCCATTTCTCTCAATTAACAATGGGGTATTAGCCTCCCTTTCACCCCCCTCTTAATCTTATCCAATGAATTCCCAAAACTAATCAGAAAAGTACCTTATCAAAATGAAACTACTTCCAAAATTTTAAACAAATCGAATATTTCTACCAAGAGTTATCGTATTACGTACATACATACAATCATGCGTACATACATGCGTACATACATAAATACAGAACCTGCGAGCTCATTATTTCTCGGACTTTGACGCCTGTGAGCTAAAAACACGTAACTAAGGCCTAGGATAAACTAGGTCAGCCTAGGACAAATTAGAATGTTGGCGCTGAGGCGATGATTGAATTCAATAAAATCACGCCAAATTGAATTGGCCTAGGATAATCTAGATCGGCCTAGGATAAACTAGTTCAAACCAATAAACAGCAGGCTAAACTAGTTTATCCTATAAGAGTTAGGCCAAACTAATTTGGCCTAGGAAAAACTAGCTTGTCCTATGGGCCTTAGGATAGACTAGTTTGCCCTAGGAAAAACTAGTTTGTCCGATGGGCGTTAGGATAAACCGGTTTGGCCTAGGAAAAACTAGTTTATCCGATGGGCGTTAGGATAGACCGGTTTGGCCTAGGAAAAACTAGTTTATCCGATGGGCGTTAGGATAGACCGGTTTGGCCTAGGAAAAACTAGTTTATCCGATGGACGTTAGGATAGACCGGTCTGGCCTAGGCCATTCTAGTTTGGCCTAAAATCGGGTTTGGCCTGTAACACATACATTTAGCGAAACTTAAAAGCACATATCATAATTCAAAATGCATTTCATCCATGCAACAGTCATCATCCATCATATACAGACTTCGAATAGAATATATAATATTTGAAATCTTTTGTGTGTCCCCGTAAATGCTAATCACTTCGTATTATACATGAAATAACTCACATTAAGCCTCAGCAACGTATATCAATTTGATTATACATGAAATCGTTTACCATAATTAAAATATGCCGAAAACTGTTCCTCCCTTTATTCTTATGCAATGGAATTCTTCTGTGTAACCCTGTAAATGAATAATAAGTGTCCTTTTCACTACATACTTTACAAAATGCATATTTTAGTGCACTTTGTAAATGCATATAAATTTGAATATGTTTCACAGAGTGTAACATCGTTAAATTTAATTAAAACGATTTTCCCTATAATGCCGTAATGTAAGGAAATTTTTTGACAATCCCTGTAAATAAACTAATCATGGTAGAAACTTTATTTTCAATAGGTATTCGTGCTAGGTAAACGTTGAAAACTTTCAAAAATTTCATGGAAATCGGAGTATATTTACTAAAGTTAGAAAGCGACCAGACAGACAAACCGAAAGCATAATAACTTTTCAACTTTGTTCGAAAGTGTTAAAAAATCGAGCCAAAAATATATTAATCAGTAGTTTTATTTTCCGCCTTTTCCCCACAAAAAAATTCTTCCATTGACAATGATGAGTTTTGAATAAAAATATTCATTTCTATGTAACTTATAACTTATAAATTAATATAAGTAAAAAATATTTCTGATTCATTTTAAATATGACGTCATTGTTTATCTCGCTTCATTAGCTATTGATATTCATACCCCTTGTATTTTTAACGACTGCTATAAAGTACCTGTTTTATTTAAACTATGACGTCACATTTTCATAAGTGAACCATTTTATTAAAAATATAATTCTTTTTCATTCTTTTTACTTTTAATTTATGTCGCCATATTTTACTCAAAAATTCCCATTAACTAAACAAATACCCTTGTTAAATATATTATAATAAATACACCTTTTATTTTTATTTCAAACATGACGTCATATTTATTTTCTTTTAAATTATTTTATTATAGTTTTTCACGTGGACGTTTTTTATTAAAAATTCATTGCCGCTGAAAAATTATTATTCCAGTTTTTTATTTTCTTAGCAACAGGAAAGGAAAATGGTTAAATTTTATCTGAAAAATGCCTATTGATTTTGTATGAAAAATAATTAAATTTTGAATTATTAAGGAAAATATTTGAATAAAATAAATAAAAATTAGCCTGTGTTCATTCCACTCCTAATCTATACATATGCAAAGATTCAAAGCCATTAATCCATTCGTTTTGAAGCCAAGTTCATTCCAATTTTTCGGACACACTTTCATCTATATAATAAAGGCCAAACGTATCTGTGCGTAACGCATACGTCATGTTTTGAATGGCAACACCTTCCGGTGAAATTTCGGTTTTGAAATTTTCGCTATTGCAAATTTTTAAACTTCTAGACATAGCACGTTTTCAGCCTTTATACCATCGTATAGAAAAAAAATGCACTTTTAAATGCAGTTTGTTAGAAAACTGTATTTCAATTTGTTTTTGAGTTATTAATTTTTTTGTAGTTTTTAGTTCAACTTCTCTGATGGTGGCATCTTGAGTATCGCATTTATGTGGGAAATAAAGAAAAAATAGCCATAGAGTTAAAAAAAAAAAAAAAAAAAAAAGAATAGAGATGCAATTTGGTGACTGGAGATGACATCAAAAATGTAACTCTGAAACTTGATGCGTTGCATCAAACACAACCGCGTGCTTTCGCAAAAAAGGAAAACTTTTAGCGATACAGTTTCAATTCAAAATACAATGAAATGCTATTTTAGAATGCTAAAATATAATCAGATTTTTTCAGTTAGAGAAAAATTGATGTTAAAGAATTCGGTCTCTGTTCCACGAGATTGTTTTGTTTGGGCCGAATAAGAGACTTAAATTGGAAGAATAACGCCCATTCAAATCATTTTAATCGCATACTGCACCTGCATTTATCTCTTTTCTCCATAGAAAATAACAGATCACTGTATATTTTAGTTGCCATTTTTTCATAGCAACTGAAAAAAATAGCAATTAAAAACCGGTTATGACAAAATATTGTCGGTTATAAAACCCAGTGAATTTTGTTGGTTTTATTTCGTTTTTATCTATCAATTTAATGACTTTTACTTCGTTGTAAACTTATTTTACAAAATATACATCAATCAACAACAAAAATGTATTTTAAAGAATATCTGTGTGCCATATTTTCTTAGTTAGTTTTAAAAACTGAACGAATGCAATTTTATTCTTTGGCAAAATGTTTGGCTAATAACTTCTATCTTGCGTCTAATACGGAAGCACCGATAATTTTCAAAGCTTTATATAATTGCATAATTAATATGTTTCATATAAAGTTGCTGTTTGGAATTAGTTGGCAGTTTAAAAAGCATATTACGTAGGAAAATTTTATTAGACTTTTTAATTTAAAATAAAAAGAAAAAAAAAACTTTCACCTTTACTCTGTGACCCGGGAACCCCGGGTTCGATGTACTAGTATTTATAATATATATAAGGATAAAGACAAACAGGTCGTGATTTTGATCAACATCATAGACACAAGTATTGGATATGAAGTTATAAAGGGTTCCATTTTTTTACATGCAGTGTTAGCTGGAAGGACTTATATCAACTAAAAATAACGAAATATATCACGCTAATCACAACGGATTTACATATTTACAGACTTAATTGGTGTATTTTCGTATTTATATTCTACAATAAAAGAGAATAAACATTTAGAAGTTTATAAAAGTATTTTCTTTTCTTTTTAACTATTTGGAAAATAGTTGTTGTCCTCGGTAGAGAACTGGGAAAGCTGAAGTATATCTGAACCTTTTAATTGGTTGAATTCCACAACTTATTTTATTTTATTCGTTTTCTGTTTGGTCCATATTTAATGTCCAAAACTGGAATACTTCAGTTGCCACGACGAAAAAAGGTAATAAAAAAACTACAAAAAAATTAGTAACTTAAAAACAAATTGAGATAAAACTTTCAAACAAATTGCATTTAAAGTACATATTTTTCTCTATACGACAGTGTAAAAATTGAAAATGTGTGATGTATAGAAGTTAAAAATTTTCAATATCGAAAATTGTATAACTAAAATTTCATTAAAATCTTGTGTATGATGGGTAGAGGAATATTAATTTTTAAACCATGGCGTACGTTATAGAGGACTATGTTATTAAATAAACCAAGTTTTATCATCCTAAAAATAAAGTTTATTATTATTATTATTAATTTAAATATAGAATTTATTTATAAGTCTTTAAAATTTTAGTCGTTGAACATATCATTTTCTAAATAGACGTTGCATATTGTTAAATTACAATTTTTTTAACTTAATGTAGTGAAATTAATGGATAATTTCCCACGCGAATACGCCTGTTCTCCGCCAATGCAATTCACAGCAGTAAGTAAAATATTTTCAGATCATCTTTAGAGCGTAACTAATATCACAAGCAAACAACAGCCCTAAGCAAAATTATATCAGGAAAAAAATATCCATATAAACTTTAACGACAATAAAATCGTTTTTCCCTCCTAAACAATTCTAGCCATCCATTATAAGAGAAACAATTGAGATTCTAACACTTAAAAATAACACAGGTAAAATCGCAAAATCATTCAACTTAAGGCATCCTGGGGTAATAACGCCACGTTAAGGTTCTATTAATTTTAGATTATATTTTTCAAACAAATATATGATTTAATGCAACTCATTGACTATCTATGTAAAAAAAAAAATAATTTAACAGATATGCATTCATAAAATTTAATGATGTGATTTCTTGACCAATGCTGTTTGGCGTTATTACCCACCTATGCGGGTAATAACGCCATGCAAACAAATCTATAAAATAAGATGGAATAATCCCATGTAGATTGCTCATTTCTAAAAATACAAACTCCACAGCCCTAGAAATTGACAAATTGTTGACAAAAAGTTTTCTAGGCGATAGAAAATGTTTAATTTTTTGTGAAAGTGCAAGAAAAAAAGGGGGGGGAGGCAAAAGATTATCAAACCCGGAGTTTCTTTTTGCCTAAAAAGGACCACTTAGATAAAATTATTGGAAACATTGCACAGTTTTAACTGTGTTTATATAAATCAGTATTTATGTTCCCATATATGCACTCTATGCGATAGAAAATATTTCTAATCATAATGTAATATTTTTATCATGTGAAATTTTATAACTAGAGTTATGTGTAATAAATATTTTTGTTAACACTGTTATAGATGCCTTTTAAATACCTTTTAACCCGTAAACCCCACATAAATGTGGGTTAGCTTAAACTTAAATTTAAAATGTCGGCGTTATATTAAACATTCTTTAATAAATTTGCATTTTTAAGAAAATAAGATTTCCATATTATCAATTACCCTGTGAGATCCCTTTTTAAATTTTACACATGATTCATGCGGTTATATTTCATTATCTCTATATTAGTAACAAAATTAACCTTTAAGTGCTGTTAGCGATCTCATTAAACGCTGATTTTTTGGGTCAAATTTCAGATTTTAACTTGTAGTTTTCAATTTAACTATGGGAACAACTGAAATTTTCTTTCGTTGGAAGTCCTCGTACTATTGGTAGAAAAATTTAAATACATTAAATTTAATTAGACTTAATCCTGTACAAAAAGTTTAGAGGAGAAATAGTACTCTATGAGTTTTAATCATAGATCGCCTTTTAACATTTAACTAATGTTACCGGTCTTACAGACCATTTCTTTTTGCAATTTTTATAGTACAACTTGTAATTTTCAGTTTAACTACATACACTACCAAAATTTTGTTTCATTTAGAACTTTAGTACTAATACCAGACACTTTTAAATAAATGAATATTAATTATAATCGTCTTATACAAAACGTTTAGTACAAAATACCATTCTATGAGTTAATCATGCCTTTTATTCATCTTTTGATCTTACGGTCTCACAGACCCCTTTACATTAGTTATGTTATAATTTATATCACATTAGTTAAAGGTTAAATTTTAAAAATTTTGACAAACAGAACGCTGAGAAAGCGGACAGTTAAAATTTAGAATTTAGTTGAACAATCAAGTGGGAATTTAACAGAAATCTGATTTTGAAATTGTATGAATTAGAATATCGAAAACATTTCGATATCGTTTTATTTATAAGAGTTTAAAATAGTTTTTACATTAGTATTAAAAAAGAAAGATCAGTTATGGGTATCGGACAGTCCCTCCCCCTTTAATCTAATCATTTCAACAATAACAATAATGCTGTCTTATACGTAAAGTAAAAAATAAACCTCCTTCGGATGTAGTTCCGCCGCTGTAAGGAATCAACGGGGTATTAACGCCAAGGAATGGCGTTATTACCCCGATATACTTATTGCACAGTTCATATTAAATTACAAACTATCTCGCGGACATATCCAAAATCTACTACAACATTTTGAAAGTACATGAAAGGCACTACAGATTTAAATAGTAAACAAAATATTTCCTGGTAAATATATAGTCTTCACATCACAGAACTTACCTCGCAAATTTTACATTAAGCATTAATTTTAGTTGCTTCTAAAAACGATCAGACTTACAAATGGAACAAATTAACTTTAAGCAGTTGTTTGTGTTTTATATGACTCAGAGCCCTTTTGCGCAGACCCTACAGGTGCCATGTTCCGGATTATGCGTAATATTAGCACTTGGCGTTATTACCCCACCTGGCGTAATTACACCAGAACACCTTATTAAAACTGTGACACGAGTTGCTCAATGATTTCAAGAAATAAAAATTAAAAATCCAAGTAAAATGAAAAATAACGTGCGTCACATGGAAAACAGAATGACATAGTTTCAGTTTAAAGCAAATCAAAGTACAAAATCAAAATAAAAGTACCGAAACTGTGGCACTAGTGTCTGAGTGGTTTTAAAAAAACTAAAATTAAAATACAAGTAAAATAAAAAAGTAACGCGTGAATGATAAACTAAATGATGGCTTTTCAGTTCAATGCACCTAAGACCGTGTGACTTTGGCAGATCATTTTTAATTTGTTTTGAAACTGATCCTGTATTGAGTTCAAACATGAGTTATGTTGAGTCAACAAAATAAAGCTATTTTCTGTTTTTAAAATATTTCTTACACCTTTATATCAATTAGAAATAATTTATGAATTACTAATTTACATTATTAAGAAATTCCGTATATACAAAAAGTCAGAAGAAAACATAACGTCCCAAAACTTTTTCCATCTACTGTACATTTTAAAGGATAAAAGTTCAATATTTACAGATATTTTTAAAATTTAATACTCTTGGCGTTAAAAATTTTGTTTTTTCATCCAATGGTATGTCACATATGCACTTAAATGTATTAATCTGGAAATTTTCAAGCAGAAACGAATTTATTATTCCATCCTTGAATATATATATCTTTTTTTCATCTTCGTCGAATTCTTTAGTGCTTTTCTTTGTTTAAAACATAAACATTTTTATAAAAGAATTTTTGAAAACATAAAAAATAACTCTCAACATTAAACATGACATTGAGAAGATAAGCTTCTTTTTCTCTTTTGAATTCAAAATTTTGTTTCCTTTTTTCAAATCTGTTACAAGACAAAAAAAACAATATTTTTCTCCTTATCTTACAGATAATCTGCATAAAAAGAGGTGCCGAAAAAAGCAATGAGAAAGAAAAGTGTTCTTATTTTTTTACATAACGTTAAATGTTAAAAATATGCTTACAATTTTGAAATTATGACTACTAAATCATGGTTACATCGATAAGTAATTTTATCTGTCGAAAATTCAGAAATAAAATCATAATTCAGTGAAATATATAAATAGTTTTTGAAGAATGCTTTGTAGAATATAAGTTTATATTTATTTATGAAGAAATTAGATAAAGATACGAGTGATGGGTAAATTAGGCTTTTCGAATTCATCCGAGCTATCTCAGTTGGCAGAGCACTGTCAGATTCATCCACGAGATCCATGGTTCAAATCCTGGTCACGGACTTTTTAGAAAATTACAATATAATTAATCAATTAAAAAAAATTAAAACTATTCGGATGGTGTAATCACAAAACTTTCTTCTATCGCACCAAAGTTAATATTTCAAAATTCCTTATCACAAAGCCAAAATTAAATGGAATCAGTGCCCTTCATGGGAATTCTTATGATATGAAATTCCGTGCATTAGTTCTTCAGATATGATTATCGTTAAACTAACAAAAATCATGAAAAATTAAGCATAGCAGCGCCAAATTTTAAGTAATTTACACAGAAATCTGGTTTACTACAACTTATGTCAACATCTAATTGCAGCTGAAGTTTGATGAAAATCCGTTCATTACTTCTTGAGGTAGGGCAACGGGGTAAATCGCGGAAACTGCAGCAACTGGAGCAAAATGTAAACAATACCAAGTCATGCTAAGGAATAGCTGAAGCTGAAGTTATAGGAAAATCCGTGCATTAGTTCTCGAGATAGAGGTATTGCATAAATCGTGGAAAATGATGCATAGCAGCGTCACCTGTACAGCGTCTTTCAACAAAAACGAATCAGCACCAATTTAAATCAGGACTAACTGAAAATAAATTTCTATTAAGTTCCGTGCATTAGTTCTTGCTATAAAGAGATCACAATATTTGTGTCGCATACAGACAAACAGACTTTGTAAAAGCATGTCTTTTGGTATCTCTGACCCCTAAAACGTGTAAACCCGTCGAAAATATTTGCGAATGCAATATTTTCTTCTTGTAAAGATAGAAAAAAGTAAAACTATATTGCAATTTAGCAGACATGTAAGTAAAAAATTACATAAATGCATATACAGTTAAAAATGCAAACGCTTCGGAATAATTTTTAGATTTTGATCTGTGTAATAGCTTTTAAATGACCAGCTAACTTTCCTATTGCATTTATCCGGTTTCAATTTCCCGATTTTTTCTTCTTTTTTTTTTATTTCGTCTCCGCAAGATTCTCGGCTAAAGAGACGCAAGCAAGGATCGTAGTCGAACACACAGAAAGCCGCGCTCGACAAAATCTGTGGTGGTCCTACAATAGTTTTAGAGCCCCGATCCTACTATTTTGGCACTTGACGATAAAAATATATTTTGCCGAGGAGCCCGGGACCTATGTCCCACATCCCTGGTAGCACAACACATGAGGTATATGACGTGGTTCGTTTCCTTTTCAGAAATGTGAAAATAAAAAGTGAGGGGGGGACAACTTAAATTTTTGAATTCAAAGCAAAAAAAAGAAAAAGAATAGAAAGAAAGAAAAAAGATATTCTGTAACGTAAAATAATTAAATAAAATAAACTTTTCTACCAAAACTGGAACCGACTTCAAATACTACTACAAAGTGAAAAATAATTTTTTTATATAATAGTATTAAGAAATTAAATTAAGAGCGTAGTACTTACCATGCATATTATTATATTTATGTACATTATTTAATTTTTTGGAGTCAGTGCCAGCCAAGCTAAGTTACATGTAATTTTCCAATAAACACACATACAAGTATCTACGAGTTTTTTTTTTTTTTTTTTTTTTTTTTTACGATTTAATATTTAGTTTAAAAATTTAACTTTATTCATTTACGATTTGCATTGGATAATTAATTTCAATGTTAAACTTGGCTTGGCTGGCACCGACTCCAAAACATCAAATTAATGTACATAAATATAATAATACGCATGGTAAGTACTACGCTCTTAATTTAATTTCTTAATACTATTATATAAAAAAATTATTTTTCAGCTTGTAGTAGTATTTGAAGTCGGTTCAATTTTTGGTAGAAAAGTTTATTTTTCTCTTTTTAGTGAAAAGTTAACGATTTTTTGAAGTCGGTTAATAAAAATTATAATGCGTAAAAAATATAATAAATTAAGCACGCATGTCAGGAGTGGGGTTCGAACACACGCTCTCTTTCGAGAACCACAGTTTAAATCAAGCGCCTTAGACCACTCGGCCATCCTGACTGCACTCCAATCGGCAAGCTTATTCAACGTCCATCCTACTTTAAATTTGCGAGAAATCACTAATTTTATTAGTTTTTGCCTAATTACTAAAAAAGTACTGAACAAATTTCAATGAAATGGAAGTGAAAAATAATTTTTTATATAACAGTAATTAAAAATTAAATTAAGAGCTTAGTATTTACCATGCATATTATTATATTTATGTACATTAATTTGATTTTTTGAAGTCGGTGCCAGCCAAACCAAGTTACATGTAATTTTCCAATAGACACACATTCAAGTATCTACTAGTTTTTTTTTTTTTTTACGATTTAATATTTAGTTTAAAAAATATTAATGGTACTAATTCGAGTGTAGCCTCTTTCATTTAACACAAAAACGAAATAAATCAGTTGGATAGTTTGGAAGTAATCGGTGAACACACATAAAAAAATACATACGTGTCGAATTGATAACCTTCTCCTCCTTTTTTGAAGTCGGTTAAAAATTATAAGACGGAAAAGATCATTGTACACACGTATGTCAATTGTGGGACTCGAATTCATGCTTTCTTTCGACAACCAGAGTTTAAATCAGGTGCTTTAGAGCACTCGGCCATACTGACTGCATTTTGTTTGGCGAACTTATACAACGTCCCTGTTACTTTTAATTTGCGAAAAATCACTAATTTTATTAGTTTTTGCCTGATTACTAAAAAAGTACTTAACCAATTTCGATGAAATGGAAGTGGTACGATTTCGAATGTAGCCTCTTTTATTTAACACAAATACTAGTTTAATCGGTTGGATAGATTCGGTGTAATCAGTAAACATACATAAAAAATAGATAGGCGTCGAATTGATGATAACCTCCTCTCCCTTTTTTAAGTCGCTTAAAAAAGTATAATACGAAAAAAATACGTTATATTATACACGTACGTCAGTAGTGAGGTTCAATCCCACGCTCTCTTTCGAAAACCAGAGCTTAAATCAGGTGCCTTAGACCGCCCGGCTATCCTGACTTTACCGGCGAACTTATTCAAGGTGATGTTACTTTTCGCAAGTCTATTATTTTAGTACGCTTTCACTGATAAAGTGTTGACTTGATAAAAGATCTCTGATACTCTGTGCTAACGGTTAAATAAAAAATATTCTTAATTGCATAATTAGTATTTAATTTGTAAAATGTATATGTACAAATTATAAAACGAAAAAAGGTTATTATACACATGTATGCCAGGAATGGTGTTCGAACCCACTCTCTCTTTCGAAAACTAGAGCTTAAATCAGCGCTTTAGACCGCTCGGTCACCCTGACTGAACTTCTTTTAGCGAATTTATTCAACACTCTTTATTAGCAAAAATTCACTATTTTTTTTACCTTTTGCCTAATTACTAAAAAAGTACTGAATCAATTTATATGAAATAGAAGTAGTACCAATTCGAAAGCAAGTTCTTTTGTTTAACACCAAAACCAAATTAATCGGTTGTATAGTTTCGGAGTAATCGGTGAACATACATAAAAAAAATACATATGTGTTGAATTGATAACCTCCTCTCCTTTTTGAAGTCGGTTAAAAATATTCTTAATTGCATAGTTAGACTTTAAATTGTGAAATGTATATGTAAAAATTATAAGACGAAAAAAGTTTATTACACGCATGTATGTCAGGAGTGGGGTTCGAACCCATTCTCTCTTTCGAAAACCAGACCTTAGATCAGCACTTTAGACCGCTCGGCCATCCTGACTGCACTTCGTTAAGCGAATTTATTCAACACTTTTAATTAGCGAAAAAAATCGCTAATTTTTTTTAGTTTTTGCCTAATTACTAAAAAAGTACTGAACCAATTTATATGAAATAAAAGTCGTACCAATTCGAAAGCAAGATCTTCGGTTTAACACCAAAACCAAATTAATCGGTTGTACAGTTTCGGAGTAATCGGTGAACATACATAAAAAAAATACATACGCGTTGAATGGATAACCTCCTCTCCTTTTTTTGAAGTCGGTTAATAAAAAAATATTCTTAATTGCATAATTAGTATTTAATTTGTAGAAATTATAACACGAAAAGAGGTTCTTATACACATGTATGCCAGGGGTGGGGTTCGAACCCACGCTCTTTTTCGAGAAACAAAGCCTAAATCAGCGCTTTAGACCGCTTGGCCATCCTGACTTCACTTCTTTTAGAGAATTTATTCAACACTTTTAATTAGCGAAATATCACTATTTTTTTTTTGTTTTTGCCAAATTACTAAAAAAGTACTGAATCAATTTATATGAAATAGAAGTGGTACCAGTTCGAAAGCAAGCTCTTCGGTTTAACACCAAAACCAAATTAATCGGTTGTACAGTTTCGGAGTAATCGGTGAACATACATAAAAAAAAATACATACGCGTTGAATTGATAACCTCCTCTCCTTTTTTGAAGTCGGTTAATAATTCTAAATTTCAACATTTAAGTAACTGTCAATTAGGTCGGCTAACACAGTGGCTGAGGTTCCGCGTCCTATTGGCATATGTCTATCGGAATATTGGCCCGACGCACAGTGGGGCAAAACCCCAAAAAAGCTGGAAAGTCGAAAAATGAAGTTACGATTTAGGGAATTTCGATTGTACAGTTGGCTAGAATAATGTTTGAAGAATCAGAATCTGTATTTAAAAAAAGATTTTTGCTTTGCCCTTACAAGCAGCATCATTTCAAAAATGATGCTTGAAGCAGTATCATTTAGAGCGAACAAAAACAGCAAAACAACAGTTCCTCTAAACGCGTGCTATATTTTATAATATTATCCGATTTTAATGATTTGAAATGGATTCACACTATGATAGTATGTACTTTATTTGCATGTATTACAAAATTTATTTTAAGCACGTAAAAATTAATAAATTCATTATCATTTTTGATAAAAAATTTTAGAATTTTTTTTATTTTTTTGATTTTAAACATCAAAAAGTTTAAATGTTCCACAGTGTTCCGCAACGAAATTTAATGGAAATAATAACTTGGGCTGTTGTCTAGTGATTCATAAAAAACCAGCTGCCAAAAACTGCCTTACTGCATTTCACGCATATTTTAGTAACCGCAAGTAAAAATGTCACTTTTTCAGCCGCCTCAAAAATTTTGAAACTGACTACTTTTCACGTAATTTAGCTGATAAATATTTTTCAAACTTTTGAATTATTCAATTTTATAATAGTTTATTTCCTATTATATTGTAAATAAGTACTATAATCATAAGATTACATTAATTTGATAAGTAAGCTTAGTAATGAAAAAATGAAAATAATTCTCTATTATTGATCCGGTAGAATAACATTTTCTTATCTTTATAGGTAGTAATTTTGTTTGTTCTATTATAATTAGAAGAATTATTTTGTCAATGGCTATATTTGCTAGATCAAACTACTGAGCGTATTTCATTAATGCGAGTAAAAATTATTATGAGTATCACTTTTGCTTATATTAGTAATTTGGATATGATTTGCAAGTGAGGATGTGACGGCACATCTATTCTGAGTACATTTAAACAAATATTTAGCTATGAAGATGGCATTATGTCTAATATATTTTTCTTTTCTTCCGTGCTACTAGAATACATAAATATTGCGAATAATTCATGAATCGTCAATTTGAAAATATCGAGATCTTCATTTCACTGATTTTATCGGGCCAATCAAGATCCATTTTTCTTTTTCAAGAAATACGGAAGCAACTGTCAATGAATGGGATTGCATTAAATATTAGCAGAATAAACTTATTTCGTTTAATACAATCATTGATACAGAAGAAAAAGTCGTTAAAAACGAATTAGTGTAATACTCAACGTTGCTACCTATGCCAGACAGCATCAAAACAGCATCTTAACGATCTTACATTTTTTATTAAAAGTGGATTGAGATAATTTAGAATGCAGAATATCTAAGTTACATGCAAAGATGTTTAGAGAGGCCTTACACCTGGCAGACAACTGGATAGAAAAAAGGAAAATCTCGTACTCTGCATGAAAGAAGAACACTGAAATTGCAAAATAAAATATTCAAAAAATATTTCGTTTGCGATCAAGACTTCTCTTCGAGAAACTAAATCCCAGATTTGGAAGCACAAATGATGTAAATACAATTGAACGATTCTTTGAAAACGCAACTATTTGTGTTTCTAAACGAGCATATACGAAGATTTGATCTATGCCATAAGTAGTTTTTATAGCCATGTTATTTATTTGATAAACTTCGAAAATTTTCCCTTACAAATAGCTCGTAGATTTGAGCAGCACACCTGGTTCTATATGCTTACTTCAGTACACAAACTACTTATTAATGACAAAGAAATAACATTATCTTCATTACTACCAATTTGTCAAATGCCATAAGATACTCAAGTATCATGCAACAAACTGATCAAAAGGCATCGAGAAGATTTCTCGCAAAGATGCAGTAGCGAGAAAAAAAAAGATATTTTTACGTTTTTTAATGTCATCAGATTCTTTCCTTTCCAGTTTAGGTAAATTATCGTAGAAGAAATAAAGATCATTGATCCTAAGAGTCACAGGATCTTCCAATACCGCCAAGAAGTTGTGCTAACTATTTCGACACCTTGACCTCTGAAGAATCTTTTTATTATACTACAGTTGATTCTAAAGGTTAATTTCTGGAATATATTTTCGTTTTTATTTTAATAATATAAAAATTAAATAGTCTAATGTTTTACTTTCCATTAACGTACTTAAATTTCATTTAAATATGTCTTGGTTTTCTGAAAATTACCTTTTAAGTTTACTTCGAAATTTTAAATTTTATTTAAATTTTATTATTTTTACTCTTAATTTGTAATTTTATTTATTTATCTTTATATATAAAAATCTTCTGTGCGTGTGTATGTAATTGAACTCCTCCTAAACGACTGGACCGATTTTGATGAAATTTTGTGTGTGCGTTCCAGTAGATTCGAGAATGGTTTAGATTCACATTTCGACGAAATTGATTCAGTACTTTTTTAGTAATTAGGCAAAAACTAATAGTTAGTGATTTTTCGCTAATTAAAAGTGCTGTATATATAAAAGAAACTCAGGAATTCGTATTAATCACAGCACAAAAAAATCTACCTAACCAAAAATATTAAAAATTTAGGTAAAAATACTTCTTATAACATCGAGTGCCGCTAAGAAATAATTTTCGAAAATTCCACCCCTAAGATGAGTAGAAAAAAGAACGAACTTTTAAAAAATTCCTTAAAAATAAGCTTTTGTGGTTATTTTTCAACTGATAACATATTTTAGTGCATTTTTTCATTCTGAATCGAATGGTACTAAGCAAATTCGTTTAAATCCAGTAGTTCGTGAGACAATTCACATTTTCCTAATTTGGCGATGTCTTCGGCGCAAAAACCTGAAATTTTCAATGCTCATCTTTATATATAAAAATCTTCTGTGCGTGTGTATGTAACTGAACTCCTCCTAAACGACTGGACCGATTTTAATGAAATTTTTCGTGTGTGTTGCGGTGGATTCGAGAATGGTTTAGATTCACATTTCATCGAAATTGGTTCAGAACTCCGCCCTGGCGACCAGGTCCTGGTCGAATCGGTCTCCAGGTCTTAGGATATGGTCATTGACTTTTTTGTAAAAGGCTTTTAATAATGTCTACCCTTATATTAAATCAAAATATCTTTCATTTAATGCAAAAAAAAAAAAAAGGTTATTGAAATTTTCCCCATTTGTAAAGCGCAAAAAAAAAAAAAAAAAAAAAAAAACTATCGCCAAATTACAATTTGGCAAAATTGATAGATGGGCTAATCAAGTTAATTATAATATGCAACCATATATTTATAAATACTTAGGTATTTAGGTTCCGTCGACCGATTCCGCCAAATTGTACAAATCGCCATACTAATTGAATCTGACATTCACGATCATCCATTATTGTCATTTAATCTTATAGTTTGGCGATCATTTTATGGTTGACGGGAAAAAAACAGGTTATTGAATTCTTCCTCATTTGTAAAGCGCAAAAAAAACATCGCCAAATTATAAGATTAAATGCCAATAATGGATGATCGTAAATGTCGCATCCAATGACATTAAATATTATACACCTGTTTAAAACGTCATTAAGTGATTTTTATTTCGGCTTTTTATTTGTATTTTTATCAATATTTTTTCTATTTGTTTGTTTTTTCATTATTTAAAATGAAATTTATGTGAATATGAATAATTTGGCTATGAGATTGGTGATTTGTACAATTTGGCAAAATTGATAGATGGGATAATCAAGTTAATTATATTATGCAACCATACATTTATAAATACTTAAGTATTTAGGTTCCGTCGACCAATTTCGCCAAATTGTACAAATCGCCATACTAATAGCCAAATTTTACATATTGACATAATTTTTATTTGATATCAGAAAAAAAAACAATTAATTAGTAGAATATTAATAAAAAATCCAAATAAAAAGTACAAAATAAATCATCTTTATATATATAAATCTTTTGTGCGTATGTCACTGAACTCCTTCTAAACGATTGGACCGATTTTAATGAAATTTTGTGTGTGCGTTCCAGTGGAATCGAGAATGGTTTAGATTCACATTTCATCGAAATTGATTCAGTACTTTTTTAGTAATTAGGCAAAAACTAATAGTTAGTGATTTTTCGCTAATTAAAAGTGTTGAATAAGTTCGATGAATAGAGTGCGGACGGAATGTCCGAGCGGTCTAAGGCGCCAAATTTAAGCTCAGCTTCTTTAAGAAAGAGATCGCGTGTTCGAACCCCACTCCTGACAAACGTGTATGCTTTACAATAATATTTCCTGCATTATAATTTTGATTAACCGACTTCAGAAAATCGTTAACTTTTAACTAAAAAGAGAAAAATTAACTTTTCTATGAAAAATTGAACCGACTTCAAAATATACTGAAGAGTGAAAAATAATTTCCTTACATAATTGTAATAAGAAATTAAATTAAGAGTGTAGTGTTTATCGTGCATATTACTATATTTACGTACATTTATTTGATTTTCTGGAGTTGGTGCCAAGAAGGACAACGTCTGTCGGTAACAGGACAACGTCTGTCGGTGACAGGACAACGTCTGTCGGGTCCGCTAGTTTATTTTTAAAATTTAACTTTTGAATCCCAATTAGCATCCTGAAAAGTTTACGAAATTGCATATAAATTGAATAACTTTCGAGACATTTAAATTTTTATTCCGCCATATTGTATCCGCCATTTTTTTTTCTATTTTAATTTTGTATTCTTACTTAGCATACTCAAAAACACCTGTATACGAATTTTCGTACAATTTGAATAACATTTTCGTATTTTGGGCAGCTTTTCGGGAATTTGCCCCACTGTGCGACGGTGTTTTTAATTTAATCATTTTTAGGTGCGTTCGTAATTATGTAAATACGTAGCACCTATTGTTGTCGCTCAGTCCGTCCGTCCGTCTGTCTGTCCGTCTGTCTGTCCATCTGTCCGCATATAACAACGCAAAAACTACCCACCCGAATCGTTTGAAATTTAAAATACATAATTATAACATAATTTTGTCGAGTCATTTCAAATTTTATGAAAATCGGATGGACAGATCAATTACAGGGACATTCAAAAGAATTCTGTTACATTACGGTCAATAGGGAAAAAAGTTTTAAATGCATTTTAATCGTTTGAAATTTAAAACATATAATTATTGCGTAATTTAGTCGAGTCATTTCAAATGTTATGAAAATCGGATGCATAGATCAATTATAGGGACAATCAAAAGGATTCCGTTACATTACGGTCAATGGGAAAAAAGTTTCAAATGCATTTTAATGATGTTGCACTCATTCGAACATAATAGAATTGGCATGAGTCTATGAAATATATACTAAAACTAGCGGACCCGACAGACGTTGTCCTGTCACCGACAGACGTTGTCCTCCTGGCACCGACTCCAGAAAATCAAATAAATGTACGTAAATATAGTAATACGCGCGATAAATACTACGCTCTTGATTTAATTTCTTATCACAATTATGTAAGGAAATTATTTTTTACTCTTCAGTATTTCTTTAATTCGGTTCAATTTTTGGCAGAAAAGTTTATTTTTCTCATTTTAGTTAAAAGTTAACGATTTTCTGAAGTCTGTTAAGAAAAATTATAATACAGGAAATATTATTGTAAAGCATACACGTTTGTCAAGAGCGGGATTCGAACACGCGACCTCTTTCTTCAAGAAGCATAGCTTAAATCTGCCGCCTTAGACCTCTCGGACATTCCGTCCGCACCCTATTCGTGGAACTTATTCAACACTTTTAATTATCGAAAAATTACTAACTATTTGTTTTTGCCTAATTACTAAAAAAGTACTGAATCAATTTCGATGAAATGTGAATCTAAACCATTCTCGAATCCACTGGAACACACACACAAAATTTCATTAAAATCGGTCCAGTCGTTTAGGAGGAGTTCAGTTACATACACACGCACAGAAGATTTTTATATATAAAGATATGCATTCTGTACAATCTGTGATGCAAAGAATTTTTATTATTAAATTACAAGGCCACACAAAAGTATTCCACTATATAATGCTATACGGGGAAACATGGTTTGGTACGTGTTTTAATTATATTCAACTATTTCACATTTTATGAATAAGATATACGTTGCTGAGGTGTAATAAAAATTACTTCCTGTATATTTACAGAAACGTAAAGATTTCGACTACTGTACTGTATCCGGAGTACGCGCTATTATATCAGCAAGATCTGAATATTTTTAAAATTTTGTTATCGTACGAACGCACCTCATTTGCTACGTTCACGTGCAATTTCCAACTTGTTCTTTTTAATTTGTCCTATTTCAACTTTCCGATTTTTTTAATCTGTTCTTTTGAACTGAGCATCTCTAAGAATTTCAGCTAAAGGGACGCAGGCGGGAACCGCATACGGACACGCAGAACGTCTAATATACTACCTCTGACAATAAAGTTCGGTGAATGAATTCAGAACGATCGATCTGGCAACACTGGGGAAACAAAACACTGCACCTGAATAGAAGCAAGTGTTGACCATATTCCCCCACCGTTGTTTAGTTGAGCGCCGTTTACGTTCTGTGTAAGACGTGCTTTACTAAGTGCTTGTTCAGTGTGTTGGTTCTTAACTGAGAACAGGAAAATGAACGAATAAAAGATAAGTTTAAAGTTTGGTTTTGAAGTTTTCAAGACAACGAAAGAAATTCATGAGCGATGGTTCAAATTGAACACCTACCATACTCGCCAGATCTCAGTCTTCCAGACTTCTTCCTATTTTCACGACTCAAACTTTCTTTGAAAGAGATTTGAACATATTGCTGACTTCCAATGAAACGTGACGAAGCTTTTTAACTTTATCCCAAAAGAAGACTTCTTCCGAATTTCCCAGGACATGTACAGCAGATCTCAGTGGTGCATAGTTATAAGAGATGACTATTTTGAAGGATGGTATGGTAACTTCCGTTAATATTTCATCTACATTAATGCTACAGGACTATTCACTGAACTTTATTGTCAGAGGTAGTACAAATGTTATCAGTATCTTAAACAATGTGTAGTTATTTTAGCATGAATGAATTCTTTGGAACATAAATGTGTATCAATATTGCTAAGAGTATTGGTTATGTAGAGTAATAAATAAAGCAGAATATGTGCATTTCCGTACGTAGATGAAACCTTCAACCAAAACAGTTCAAGAAAACGTTAATAAACATGGATAGTGTTTCAAAAAATGTTTGCGACATTCAGAAGTTTTCAAAGATTAAAAATAATAACAATAATAAAATTGCACACTTCTCCTCTCTATAAATAAATAAAATTATTCTTTTATACAAATTAACAAAATTAATTATTGTTTAAAATAAATACACTGGAATTTTTTTAAACTGAAAAGAATTGATTTTTTTTTTAGTTTTCTGATTATTTTTACCATTTTTATCAATTTCCTTAATATTTTTACTTGTATAAAAAAGTATTATGAAGAGATGGAGAAATTTACATAAAAATGAAAAGCAACCATGCATTAAACATGATATGAATAAGATAAACTTCTTTTTTCCTTTCAAATGCAAAGTTTCATTTCCTTTTTTTTTACAAATCAATTAATAGCAAAAAATGTAAAGAGGAGAGAGGGTTCTCTTTTTTAAAAGTAATCTGTATAGAAATTATGCCTTGTAAAGTAAAAGAAAAGAATTTTTGGATGAAATATTTTTTGATTTTGACTTTCCATTTACACATCATTTAACTGTAAAAACATACTTACTATCTTCAAAATAATGTCTATGAGCAACTCATGATAGTATAAATTAATAGTTTTGTATTTCGAAGATATTGAAATAAAAATAAAATTCATTGTAAAGCATTTAAACAATTCTAGAAAAATATTTAAGTGAATAAACTTTTTTGTCGATTCTTTGATTAAATTATGATAAAACAGAATAAAAGTTTCTATGATTCTTTATAATTTAAATGTATCAAATAGTTTCTTGATGATCTGATAGTATTCTTTCTTAACATATAATAGGTAAAATACAATATGGCTAAAAAATAAATAAAAATTAAAACATATGATGTAACGAAATTTTCATCTTGTTTTGCAACACAAAATATATAATATGAACTTTAAAATGTTCAGGTTTGCTTAAAAGGTGATTAAAATAATCAAATAGAGATGTTAATAATTAATTTTATTTAAAACATCTTAGTACTTTCAAACCTTAATCAGGCTCTTCCTCAGAGAATATTTTTATTCATTTATACAAATACATGATTAAAAAAAATCATGTATTTATATAAATAAGTAAAAATATTCTCGGATGAAGAGCCTGATTAAGGCTTGAAAGTACTAAGATGTTTAAAAAAATTAACTATTAACATCTTTATTTGATTATTTTAATCGCCTTTTAAGTAAACCTGAACATTTTAAAGTTCATATTATATAGAATATGGGTAGTTCCATGAATATATGATACTTTAAAACAAACTAAGTCGATCAGACACGTTTGCTGACTGTGATGGACGATGTCACTGACAGGATACTTATAAAAATGCCTTTGATAAAAATATATAAATCTGTGAAAAATGTATGAGATCTAAAAAATATATATAATCTTTATAAATCTATGTTTAAAGAGGGGTATGAACTACTTTGATGTAATTTGTTGTTTATGTATGTTAAAATTTTTTTTAATACATTCAACACTCTGCAATTCAATGTATAGAAAAAAACAGCTCAATGTACAAGAAGAAAACAAACCCTATACCCGTCAGTTTCTAACACGCCGTTTCCTAATGAACATTTCCATCGATAGTTTCCCAAAAGTGATTCATGATAAAAGTGAGTACAGTGTTTCATGAGTACAGTGTATAAAGCTAATGTTTATCTTAATTTTCTTTATTACAAGCAAACATGCTCTGACAATTTTTAGAGGGGGAGTCCATAAAAAGTTTCTCTATGGACAGACGTATGTAAGAAAAACAAAAAATATAATGAAAACATTAAAGATTAGACGTAACTTTATTTTTCTACGTAAGTTCCATGTGATTTGAGACTTTGCCATAACCCCTTATAAGCTTCAAACAAGTTGGAAATTGCACGTGAAGCGTAGCAAATTAGGTGCGTTCGTACGATAACGAAGTTTTAAAAATATTACTTTCATATGTCAATCTCATAAAATTGTAAATAGTGAATTACAATTAAAACGCTCATCAAACAATGTTCTTCCTATACCATTATATAATGTAATACTTTTGTGTGGCCTTGTAAATCAATAACAAATGTTCTTTGCACCACAAATTATGTATGATGTATATTATAATATGTACTTTATAGTTGCATATAAATTTTATTAAGTTCGTATGAGTGTAACACGATTAAAATGCATTTGAAACATTTTTCCCATTGACCGTAATGTAACGGAATACTTTTGAGTGTCCCTATAATTGATCTATAAATCCGATTTTCATAAAATTTGAAATAACTCGACAAAATTATGTAATAATTATGTAGTTTAAATTTCAAACGTATAGAATATATTTGAAACTTTTTCCTAATTGACCATAATGTAACTGAATAATTTTGATTGCGCCTGTAATTGATCTATGCACACGATTATCAAAATATTTGAAATAACTCGACAGAATTATGTAATAATTGCGTATTATAAATTTCAAACGATTAAAATGCATTTGAAACTTTTTTCCCCATTGACCGTAATGTAATGGAATACTTTTGATTTCCCCTGTAATTGATCTATGCATCCGATTTTCATATAATTTGAAATAACTCGACAAAATTATGTAATAATTATGTATTTTAAATTTCAAACGTATAGAATATATTTGAAACTTTTTCCTAATTGACCATAATGTAATTGAATACTTTTGATTGCCCCTGTAATTGATCTATGCACACGATTATCAAAATATTTGAAATAACTCGACAGAATTATGTAATAATTGCGTATTATAAATTTCAAACGATTAAAATGCATTTGAAACTTTTTTCCCCATTGACCGTAATGTAATGGAATACTTTTGATTGCCCCTGTAATTGATCTATGCATCCGATTTTCATATAATTTGAAATAACTCGACAAAATTATGTAATAATTATGTATTTTAAATTTCAAACGTATAGAATATATTTGAAACTTTTTCCTAATTGACCATAATGTAATTGAATACTTTTGATTGCCCCTGTAATTGATCTATGCACACGATTATCAAAATATTTGAAATAACTCGACAGAATTATGTAATAATTGCGTATTTTAAATTTCAAACGATTAAAATGCATTTGAAACTTTTTTCCCCATTGACCGTAATGTAATGGAATACTTTTGATTGCCCCTGTAATTGATCTATGCATCCGATTTTCATAAAATTTGAAATGACTCGACAAAATTATGTAATAATTATGTATTTTAAATTTCAAACGATTCGGTTGGGTAGTTTTTGCGTTGTTATATGCGGACGGACAGACGGACGGACAGACGGACGGACTGAACGACAACTATAGGTGCTACGTATTATATAATTACGAACGCACCTAAAAACACCTTAAGAAAAAAAGAGTGATCTACATCTTTCTGGCCCCGGTAGATATGGAGAGAAATTGAATTTTGAATTTGTGGTCAAATCAGGAAGAGAGAGCGGTTGCCTGCTATGAATGGGTACATGAAGTGTCGGGAGAAGAAATCCATAACCGCCACATGGAATTTTATGGGCCGATGTGATGTCGAAACAAAAGATTCGGAGATGGTGCTGCCAATTTAATAAGAGGTATCAGCAAATGTTTGACAGACCGAGACCTGCGTGGACGTGGACGGCCACTACAACGAACACAATTCTTGACTACATCTTTGGAAACAGTATTGCTTCCATACAAGATGTTCGTATGCAGAGCCCCTTTTATTTCCTGGAGTGCTTTTTGAAGCTTATAAAGGGGTATGACAAATGTCTCAATTCACTTGGAACTTATGTAGAAAAATAAAATTACATCTTATTTTTAATGTTTTATTATATCTCTTTAATACACACGCCAGTCCACAGTCTCTAAAAGAAATTTATTTTCGGACTGCCCCTCGTATATTCCAACTATGAATATGAAAACATTATATTGCTAATAAGAACAAAAAATTATGCTTACAGTATAGATTATGGAATATTTTCCAACACATTCACGCTAATGTGTCTCAGATTTTTCTAAATGACAAGCAAGCATGCACTGTAAAACATTTGTGTAACGTTACTCTATAAAGTTGGTGGCAGCCAAGCTTCCACCAAGTTTATGGTGGAGACCGGTTTAACCAAGATAACCAGTGTAACATTACACTAATATGTAATGTTACACCAGTTACATATGTTTAAATTACACCATTAGATAAATAAAAAAAATCACATCATAACTCTGGTGGCAGCAAAGTTGCCACCAGTCTTATGGAGTAATGTTACACAAATGTTTTACAGTGTTTTTTTTTACAACATTAATGCAACTATAAATCCAAAATCTCATAATAATGGTAATAAGAACGAAAAATTATGTCTACAGTATAGATTATAAAAAACTTTCCAGCACATTCTCAGTATTATAAAAATATTTTACAGTGAAAACACAAAAAATCTAACGTATTCGAAAATCAAATTTCTTCTATAACCATAAATAGTCAAAAAAGTATTCGATTTTTTTTCTTTTGTGCAGCCTTGTAAATAATCTATCAATATGTATGTATACTATATAGCATAGTATAATTTAGTTCAATTAAACGCACATCAGAGTTGAAAATTTTCATTCAGGAATTTTCTTTTACAAATGGATCTTTTTGAGAATTTTTGTGCGGCCCTTCAAATTATCTATAGAATTCATAAACACGAAGTAATATTTAAATAACAATTAAATTTACACACATCACAACTGAACACGTACTTCCAACAATTATTTTTGGAATTATTTTGTGCGTCCCTGTAAGTGAACGATAAATACGATACATATTCTGTGCATAATAAGCACACATATTCTGTAATAAAAACCTTGTAGTACGGCTCTTTGATGTTTATTAATTTCAGTATATTTAAAACAATGTAATATTAAAACACAGCATATAAACAATTTTTCTCAGAGATCGTAACTAAATTCACAAACACTCGATACAGTCTTATAGCCAAGAGTCTTGGCGAAAAAATGAGCTCCTACGCACATACGTGCATGCTGTATTCTGTTTCTAGTATCCAGGGCTGCGGAGTCGGTGGGGAAAATGGCCGACTACAACTCCGACTCCGACTCCGGAATTTTTAACGACTTCGACTCCGACTCCGACTCTAACTCCGACTCCGTAAATTTTAACGACTCCGACTCCGACTCCTGGCTAGCTAATATACTAATGTTGATGCTGGTTAAAGTTATGAGGGAACGAAAGAAAAATAAGGCAAAAAGTCATTGTTTCGGTATTCAGTTCTTAGAGCTTTGGGAAAAAAAATATTTTCCATTTTACAAATTTTTTAATTTTACGTACCACAAACCTGAAAAATTAAATTACCGAAATCTAAAAGAGATAACAAAACAGATATTTTACTATTTCGGATCCGTGGCCTCGAAAAGGGGAAATCTGTACAATTTTTATGTTAACTAGTGCTCTCCAGATCAAAAAAATTTCAATGGAAAGGAAAAAAAAAATAGTCAGATGTGTTAATCTTAGAACTTTCTTCTATATCACACATGTTAATACTTCCTGAAAAATGCAGCATAGCAGCGCCACCTCTTATGTGATTTACACCAAAATCTAGTCAACAAGTTATATCAATTTCTAACTGAATTTGAAGTTTGGTGAAAATCAGTACATTAATTTCTGAGATAGGGCTATTGCTGAAATTTTAAAATTCTGCATAACAGCGCTACATGTTGAGTGATGTACATCAAAAACGAATCAGGATCAATTTCTATCAGATACTAACTGAGTCTAAAGTTTAATGAACATCCATGCATTAGTGATTGAGCCACAGCTATTTCAAAATCGTAAAAAAATCAGCATATCCGCGCTACCTGTAGAGCGATTTACATAAAACACTAAACTATACTAATCTAGATTACAAACTAGTTAAATATAAAATTTAGTGAAAATTCGAGCATCTGTTTTTGAGATAGCGCTGTTGCAATATCATGAACAATGCAGTATAGCAGCGCCACCTATTGAGCGATTTGCACCAAAAAATTGCAGCACCTAATTATATCAAGGACTAACTGAATCTAAAGTTTTATAAAAATTCGTGCATTAATTTTAAAGATATAGCTACTGTGGAAATTGTGAATAATGCAGCATAGCAAAGCCACCTGTCGAGTGATATACACCAAAAATTAATCAGATCCAGATTCTATCAAGCTCTAACAAAATCTAAAGTTTTGTGAAATTCCATCCATTAGTTCTTGAGATAGAGCGCTCCAAAATTTTTGTCGCATGCAGACTCACGAAGTGACAGACACTGACAGACATTTTCGAAAAACTATCAAATCATGTTCAGTTCAGGATCTTCTAAAACGTATAAATCCATCGAATGCCGGAAATTGAAATTTTTCAAGAATCCAATACTTTATTCTTGTAAAGATAGAAGAAAATAAAATTGAAGATGAAAATTTTACTAGTTCGCAAATAATCTGTGATCTACTAGAGCTTTTAATTAAAAACAGTTTTCCTCTCCTGTATACTCTGGGCAGTTTATTGGGATTCTTTAACTTGGAAAGTCCGATATAATCTAAAAATAACAATAAGAATTCCTTCTACGGAATTAAAATTACATTTTATTGGTTTAATTTCACTTCAAACTGTCTAAGAAAAGAGCCGGAGTCGGAGTCGGAGTCGGGTTGTTTTTAAGACTCCGACTCCTTTTTGTCAAAAATGGGCCTGACTCCGACTCCGACTCCACGACTCCGACTCCGCAGCCCTGCTAGTATCGTAGTTCGAAGTTTTCAAGTACAAATATTTATATCTGTTTTATATGGATAATTTGGATGCGCTGACACAGTGTTTTTTTCCCCTTGAAAGTGTTCCGTAAACAAGAAATAGCGGTCAAATGGATGAAATATCGAAGATCGAAATTAGCTTCACATTTGTATACGCGTCGAAGTTAATGTTTTCGTCTTGGCCACACAGAACTTGGCCACAGAGATTAGCTTCAAGTTTTTTGGGGCGTTGAGTGATTGTGAATTTGCATCCTGGTAGACAAACCAAAAGCGCTACACATGTCATTTTCAATACCAAACATGCCATAGTAAATCCCAGCAATATGTATCCTTTTCATGGCAATCGGACTATATTTAAGTTCAGACAGATGGACAAATAGATAGACAACCAAGCCGAGATCATAAATACTTTCCAACTATTTTGGAAAATTTGAAAAAAGAAACATTTAGTTGTCTAAAAGTAGAAGCAAAATAGCAAACAAGAGGATTTTACACTGAAATCTGCACATAAAATGTTTGACTTAACGAGAGATGTACAAAAGCAATTTTATATTCATAAATGCCACTAATGTAATATTAATAATAATAATAATAATAATAATAATAATAATAAAATATTAGTTTATGTACATTAACAGAGAAGAAAAGGGATTAATTGTGGAAATGCGCGCAATGAAGTGAAATTAATATGGACTTGCAGTATTCCATATGGAAATAAGTATTATCTACTATAAATTTATAAATGGGATTAGCAACAAAATTTTACTTGATAGAGGCAAATCCTTAAATTTATTACCATCACATATTCCTAACTGAATTCCATTAAAGAGATTAAATATATCATAACCTATTAAGACAAAAAAAAAGTTATAAGAGGTTATTTGTCAAGTAGGATTTTAAAATTCAGAAAAATGTTAATAGCATTTAATGAAGCGTAAAAAAGCTTTAAGCGTCAATAATGACATTGTTTGTTTGGATTTTGTTGGTTTATATTTGAAATAGGTAAAATATTTCTATATTATTCAATTACGTCAAGTCAAAAGACGCTGGATTTTTTACACGAATATGGTAAAATTTCAGTGATATTTTTAAAATGAAAATTTGTGAATGTTTATGTCTCTAAATAATAAATGTGATTTTAAAATAATAAAGAATAGATTAGATTAGTTTATAACACGATTATTCAATCGGTAATTCAATTATAGAAGATGTAATTTCATATGCAGCGATTTTCTGTAGTTCCATACATTGGCCTTCGATTTATTCTGTTGAGCTGATCCATAGTATTAGACCAGTTTATGGGATTGTTACGGTTATTTATAAGGTTATAACATAAATTATTCAATCGAAAAATCAATTATATCAGATGTAAATTAATACTGATGTAATTTCGTATGCAGCGATTTTCTGCAGTTCCATATATGTGGGAGCGATTCTTTCTCCCACAGCCAAGCAGCAGTGTGTCTCGTAGCTTCCCCATATCACTACTCTGAGACCAAAGCGCTCAGCAAGGCAGACGATTCAAGAAGTAGATCAAATTCAAGCGAAATGCCGAAGTGAGATGAAGATAACTTTTGAGGGAATATTGATTGTGGGTCGGAAAAAAGAATGTTCGATGAAGATGACTTCCCGGAAACGTGTACTAATTAACTAAAACTTATGGGTGTTTAAATTGTAAATAGAATTTTGTAAATATTACCTTTGTAAATAATTAATGTTTAAATATAAGTTTCAAAAGTTTAACGGTATCAGAATTTATGTCTGTGAATTTAATTATGATTTAAAGAACTGAACTTTAGAAGAGAATTCCACATATATTGGCCTTCGATTTATTCTGTTGAGCTGATCCATAGTATCAGACCAGATTATGTGATTGTTAAGGTTATTTGGGTGAAATAGTCCTCCAATGTTCGTGTCCGAGATGGCTCAGATGGAAGAGCATTGGCGGCTTCAGCTAATACATCCCTGGTTCGAATCCTTGTCCGGACTTTTTTCACCCACTTGGAAAATTTACATCTGTTATAATAAAGAATAGGTTTATGGTAATAAAATATACTTAAAAATCTGCGAAACACTGTTCAATTGATAATAATTACTTAACAATAGTCTGAATTAATCCCACTGGTCAGAATAGAGATAAATTACTGTTTCGAACTTTATTGTTTCGTAGCCGTTCTCTACTAAAAAGGTTGAATGTCCGGACAGTTTAACACAGCTTTTTAACACTTTTTTTTTAACAAAGATTTGCGTTATAATATTGGGTTTTATTGAGACACTAATTGAAAAAATGATGATTGAGTTTTGGAATTTTAATTTTTCTAAATCACAAATTGTTTTAAATTATAACAAAAATTCCAGGTTTCCAGGTTTAACATTATTCCAGGTTTTGAATTTTTTGACAAAAACATTTAGAATATTTTATGCACTCTTTTTTATGTGTAAAAAGTTCTGGATGGAAATTAACTAATCTCATAAATAAAGTAATACCTTGATTTACGCTAGCATTTCGTTCCAAGACTATCAACGTAAGTCGAAGTACGTCTAAATGAGCAAAAATGAATAAATAATAAAAATACGTTTACTACACGAATTTAAAATAATTAAATAAGTTGTTAATTACAACTTATTTTTCTTTTAGAATCTTTTAGTAGAATCTTTTAGTATTTTGTTTTCTTTCTTGTTCTTAGAAACTCTTTGTAACAGTAGAGTAAGCTTTCTAAACTTTTTGTAGTCGTTTCTACACTTTGCAAGTCTGAATGAATATTTTAAAGAATGGTCATTGCTGATTCAAAAAAGTAAAATCTTTCGGTTAGTTTTAAAACCGTCATAATCTTCCCCTTTTCCTTACGCTGAAAATCTCTATCTAATTTTGCGGCAGTACTTAGTTTCTTTAATCGAATAACTTTGTCGATGGTTAATCCCGGATCACGGGAATTTATGATCTCAATCACCGACCTCTAAGTTGAGTTCACTTTCATTTTTAACGATTCCATCAATTAAGTGATATTCAAGATCACGATTTCCAGATATTTTCCAAATCTAGCAAATGAAAAGAGGTACTGCTTTTTCCAAGCTCCTCTCATTGTTTTTTGTTGATTCCTATGACTGTGACTATGTCTTGAATGTTATATTTCTTCAAAGATTCTTCAAAAAAGTTCTAAATGCATATTAATCTTTTTCTTCAGGCCAGATACGTAAGTGCGGGGTGACGTAAGTTGAGAGGACGCAAGTCGGAGTACTACTGTATGATAATTTGTAGAAAAAAGTAGAAAAAGAAGACTCTTAATAAACATTCACTGTAAAACATTTGTGTTACGTTACTCCATAAAATTGGTGGCAGCTACGACTTCCATTTTACAGAGTAATTTTTCACTTATATAATGGTGTAATTTAAACATACGAGGGGCGATTTAAAAAAAAAGTTTACAAGGCAAAGGAAAAAGTACTTATTAACAATAGAAACAATAAACAAATGGCAATCAAGAGACACATCTGGCCTTTACTTTTCCACATAGTCGCCAAACCTGTTTAGGCATTTGTCAGAACGTTCGACCAATTTATCCCCTCTTGGTAGTAATCAGGGCCCTGCTCATTGAGCCATTTCTCAGCAGCTGTTTTCACTGTATCGTCTGAGGTGAACTGTGTTCCGGATCAGTTTCGCCTCAACGCCGGAAAAAAGAAATAGTCACTTGGAGCCAAATCGAGGTTGTATGGGGGGGGGGGTGATTCCAGATCTCCCATTTGAATCTTTGCAGCAATTCCTGAGTTTGGCGAGCTGTATGGGACCTGGCATTGTCATTCAGAAGAATGACTGTGAATTTCGGATGCGGCCGCATTCTTGGCCCATAAGAATCAAATTACGGCTCACACCTCTATGCGAGACCACTTTTCTAGACGTCGTAATATTACTGTTGCTCTTAAGTGTCTGCGTACTGACGCTACTTACTCGTAGAACCGCTGTAGGACAACTAGCGCCATCTGTCAACCACCCTGGGTGGAAATATTCGCTCCACAATTATTACGTTTCAAATGCTTCTGCTTGTAAACTTTTTTTTGGATCAACCTACGTATATTACTGGTGTAACTTCGCAATGTTACACCAGTTATATCGGTTAAAGTACTCCACAAAATTGGAGGCAGCAAGGCTGCCACCAATTTTATGGAATAACGTTACACAAATGTTTTACAGTGTTGTTTTTATATGACAGCTAAAATATTCCCGATTGATAAAGAATAACATAAATTGTTTTGGAAGTTAGATGTTTAAAAACGTTAGTAATAGAGTAATGTATCCCATCTGGTAATACCAGGAATCGACTTGATTCGAGGTTCCGTTCGGATCGTAAGGACACTAATGTTTTTCGCTATGGGCCGAATTGTGTTTGGGTTGTTTTAAATCGTTTCGGGTTTGGTTTTGAATTGAATCTTAAAGGTCGGGTTCCGGTTGACCTATATTTTTCGAAAAAGTCTAGTATTATGTAATTTTCCTTGGATGAAAAAAAATACATTTGAATATTAATAAGTTTATTTTCATATTTTCATATTTTAACATAAAAGATAAAATGGATATTATATATATAATTATAGTCTTTTTTTTTCGTTTTGCATATTGATTAAATTTATTCCATTGCGAATTTCCATTGAAGTGTCTCGAGTTCCACTGTGGTATAATACAATCCGCATAAAACTCGTGAGTACATTGAATAGATCAATATTGCGCTGTTAAATCATTCGATCAAATTTTTGACAAGAGCCATTGTTGTTCAGAAACATTCAGTTACTTTTCTTAATTTGTCTTTTTTACTTATAAACTTCTTAACACTTTAACTGGTGATGGAATATTTTTCAATTAATTTAATTAAGATTTGTAGCAAAATATTTTATCAAATTTTTTTAACTTAAATAATAACGTGATGACATAATTAATGACAATAACACAACAAGCATGAATATGAATGAATGCAGCAAGCAGGTGAATAAGGTCTCATTAAAATCATTAAAAAGAGGATTAATATGACATCATGTTGGAAGAATAACTGACATTTGCAAATATTTGATAATAACGCGTGGTCTATGAATATGAGAAATACAAAAATTAGACAAATATGATATCATATATAAAACTAATACACTGCTCAAAACAATTAAAGGATATTTGACGTTTTATATAAAATAAAGATATAAACGAATTTTTTTTTTATGCCGAAAATAGAAGAAGAGAATCACAAATGCAAATTTTTCTGGTTTTCAAACTGTGGAGTATGCAAATTTTGAGTTCGACGTCAAAAACGTCACTTCAGTGGCAGCGAATGTAATTTGACTTTCAACTGGATAAAAGAGAATGAAGACAAGGATGATCGGCATTCAGTGATTGCTTTGTTTCGATGAGTACGATGTCTCAGCGAAGTCATTTGACAGATTCAGAAGCTTGGAGAATTGTTGGTAGGTTAGAAGGGGGCCAAACTCAAGCCGAAGTAGCGCAAGCCACTGTCACAAAGTGTCATTTCCAGGATCTGGAACCGTTTTTTGGAGAGTGGATGTGCAGGCGAAGACCAGGGCAAGGCCGTAGACGGGCAACAACGTCCAATGAAGATCGGTATTTAGCGTTAACAGCTCGGAGACACCGAAACATGAACGCTACTCTTCTCCAATAGCACCTTCGCTCGGCTACAGGCACCACGATTTCAACTCAGACTGTCCGAAACCGGCTCAATGCTGTAGGTCTGTATGCTCGCCGACCGATGGTATGTGTTAGATTAACATCAAGGCATCGTCGCGACCGCAGGGAGTGGGCAACCGAGCATGTCAACTGGAGGAGAAAAGAATGGAGCAATATTCTGTTTTCTGACGAGTCCCGTTTTTCTGTGCATCCGGATAATAGGCGTATTTTCATCTGGAGGGACCGTGGCAGTAGGAATAATCCTGCGTTCGTGCACGAAAGTGTCAGATTTGGCGGTGGAGGAGTGTTAGTATATGGTGGCATCTCCACTGACGGGCGTACTGACCTCTACATCATTCGAGATGGAGCTCTGACTGGTCGCCGATATAGGGATGAGATCCTCAGACCTGTTGTAGTCCCTTACGCTGCAGCAATTGGAGATAACTTCATTTTAATGGACGATAACTGCAGGCCACATCGTGCAAACCTGGTGGAGGATTTCCTTTTCGAGGAAGGAATCGTTCGAATGGAATGGCCAGCGTGTTCTCCAGACATGAATCCAATCCAGCACGTTTGGGACGCTCTAGGAAGACGAGTTTCTGGCCGCCAACAACCCCCTTAAACTCTCCAAGAACTGGAAAGAGCTCTTTTGGAAGAGTGGGGCAGAATACTCCAACACGTCATTAATAGCCTCATTGAGTCCATGCCTCAAAGGTGTTCAACGTTGCTGGCCGCCCGTGGAAACCCTACTGAAAATGCCCCTACTGAAAATGATTTTCTTTGAAGAAAACACCTTTTCTTATTCTTTTTTTCTCATATGCACAAATTATGTTTTTTTCCTTTTTTACACAAATGCGCAATAAAATGCATTTTTTTCTGCCAAACATGTGTAATTTATTCTCATATAACCTACTATGTCTGTCGACCATGTATCATCAGCTAAAAAGTTTCCCAGATACAAAATCCACCTAAAACTGCAATATCCTTTAATTGTTTTGAGCAGTGTATATGAATAACGAATGTATGGTTTTTACATGAATAAGTGATGTCATGAATTGCGTTCAATTTATAAAACACGAATTTTCTCCATCAATATTTTTTTCTAGGAATCAAGACCGTTTATTTAAGCTTAGGAAACATTTTCTTAATTATACGATCATACTGGTATAAAAGCTAATTTTTTTAACGTTTTCAATAACTATACAGAAATGCATTTTTGTACTGCATTCATGCAGTGAAGAAGTAAAATAATAAGTTGACTAAATAAGCAAGATATATTGTCGCCCCTCCCCCTATTATTTGGAAGGTCCCTTGAGGTAAGGGACCTTTCAAATAATAGTTTGAGAAAAGTAAAGCGCAAGAGAAAATGTAAAGCCATAAAAGATAAACAGCAAGAGGAAAGTAAGTATGAGATAATCTGAAAATTCCTTTAAATTTTAAAATATCTAAATTTATATATGAAAATATATATGCGAGATAATAGAATCATAATCTTTGTTCTTCACTCGAGTACTGTCAAATTTTGAAATTACGATAATCCTAAATTCCAATACAACGATTTAAATAACATGTTTATCCAAATTTTGGATGTTTTTCCGTTTTCTAATAAATAACAGATTTTATTCTTGCAGTACAGATTGAAAATACTAATGGACCAGCAGGCGACTTTGTAGACCTTCACCTATTAGAGTTGACTGCTGAAATTCCAGATTAGACAAAATTTAATTAACATATTAAAATGAAACTGGTTTATCAAGTCATATCTTGGTGGAAATTACCTTCAAATCCAGTTTTAGTGGTTGACCGGTTAGTTTATCTTTTTTTTTTCAACCAAAGGTTTGAAAACATAAAGGACTGGGGGTAGAAAAACACAATTTTAAACCTGGCAGTAAACCCCTAAAAGCGGGTTAGCAAGTGCTTTACACCAAGATGTGACTGGCAGACCGGTTGCATTTTAATATGCAAATCTAGCTTTAACTAAACCTGGAACTTCAGCTGCTAAATTGATGAGCTGGAAGTTTGTTCGGCCGCCTCTCTATCTGTAAACAACTGTATTTCTTAAGAAAAAATCTTTAGACTTTGGAAGTCCTGTGAGCATGGTAAACATTTTGCGTTGCTTGTAGCTCTGCATTTATAAAAAAAATTACTAAATAAAACTTCAATAATTATATGAGAGTTAATAAAAATATCTTTAATTATTTATTTTTAAATCTCTTTAATTCGTAACGTTTAATTTTTAAATAACGTATAAATTATTATTACTTACCCATCATACGTAGTATAGGGTAAGTCTTGCAATCGTTTTGAAAATCGAAAAAATTTTTTTGACGGTTTTACACATTTTAGATAGTGGAGATTCCGAAAAACATATTTTTAGAAAAAAAATTTGCCGTCCGTCTGTCCGTCTGTCTGTCTGTCAGTCTGTCTGTCTGTAAACGCTCTATCTCCCGAACAAATTGAGATAGAGACTTGAAATTTTGTATGTAGTTAGTATGTAAGAATGGGACGAACCCTATTTAATATCAGCAACCTCGATTATCCGGAACTATTTTTTTCGGACTCTCGAAAAATTCGTTCTGATGAAAGGTATATAAAAATTTTCGAATTTTTTTGTTCTAAGGAATGGAAGTAAAAGGCAATAAAATAACACACATTTTGCATATAGAACGAAGTCGATCGGATTATTAGTTGCCGAGATATTTGTAATCTTGCTTTCCACATTCTTCGATTTTTCATGACCCTGTATTTCATTCAAATTTCAAATCAGAAGTATATTTTAATTGGAAATGAGACGCTTAATTCGACGTAGTTAATTGTTAGTTAATAGAATTATTATTTTTGGAGTTATAAGGATGTTTCTTTTACGCAGTTCGGTACTACTTGAGTAGTTTGGCGTTTTATATAATTTGTCGAAATTGGTACATCAGCAGTTCTTTAATTAAGAATTACTATGTATATTAACATTCTTTAAATTAAGTTTATGAATTGCAATGCATTGTATAAATAGTTTCACATGTTTTATTTTCATATACATATCCATGATGGGTAAGTATTACGGTGGCCCCCAACGACTAGTTTTTTGTTGTTGTCGTTCATAATTTGTCATAAGTTGTAGTAGAAATGCAATATTGTATGTTGATTTTGTAATTATTTTCATTCATTCACAGACATGTCTGAAGTAATTAGTTAATTAAAAATTTCCTCAAAAATATTTACTAACATAATCATTTTGAATAATATTTGCTGATACGAAAAGATAAATAAATCAAGATCCATGATCGGAATAAAATGTACATTTTAATAAAATAAAATAGAATAACAAAACAGTCAATTTACTTAAAAGAAGAAATCATAGAGAAAAAGTATTAAATTTCAAACACATAAAGAAATTTAAAAAAATACATATACAAATTGAAATCATCAAAAATAATGTTAACAATGAAATATGATGTGAAGTTGGTTAATCTTATATGGATTTAATTATCATGAGAGAGATCTTCAAAAACATTTATTCTTCTATAAATGTTGCGCGAACAAAGACAAGTGTATCATCTAGCATAATATAAAAATCTTGGCATAATTTTAAAGATTAAAATGTAAAAAAATCTTGTTGATAAATATCTACAATATGAGACATTTTCTTTAAGATACAATGTCTTTTCTTCACTTTAAAAAAAATATGTTGATCATTAGGAGAAAAATGAAATTTTTATAGTTTAAAATTATTGTCTTCCTTTTTCCATTTTCATATTAAAAAAAGATGTCAAAATTTTGACTGTTTTGTTTTCGAAGATTTATTTCCTAATTTTGTATTTATATTAAAATATAATTTAGATAAAAAAGATTTTATTGTAATTTAAATAAAACATTTCATAAGAACCTGGTTGTTGAATATTTAATGAGTAAGATCTTTTCTTGAGAGAATGATCGATTGATATCTTTTTAGCGATATGGTGCTATTAAATTTTAATAAAGTGGAATTTTGAGGATTTGGACAAAAATAAAGTGTTTTCAGTTTTCCATCTTCATAAAGTGTTTTTTACTTTTAAAAGCAGTAATTTATTCACTCTGCATTTTAGAAAATTTTAAATGAATAAAAGGTCTGATTTTAAGTATCAAGATTATTTTTTATAAGGACATGATGGATGAATATTTACAAGTCAAATTTTTTTCTAGTTCAAATAATGGATTGATTGCGTTTATGCCATATAATGTCCTTCATTATAACGAAGAAAAGTTACTTGAGGATTTGCACCAAAACAAAATACCTTGAACTGGCACGTCCTCACAAGACAATGAGAAGCTTAGTAAAATTTACGCACAGTAATTTCTGATTAAATGTACGCAAAAAAAAAAAAAAAAAAAAAAAAAAAAAAAAAAAAATTCAATCCAAAATATCATTAATCCAAGAAGTTTTTACTAAGTAGAAATATAAATTCATGTTCCTTTCAAAAAACTAATGATTAGTTAAAATTTGTTACGAAAAATTAAAGTCCTCTGGCAAAAGATAAAACAATTGGCACTGTAAAACACTCATTTAATATAATTTCGGTTAATAAATAGTTGTGAAATAATGCCAATATCAAATCAAAATTCTGAAAAAAAAAATCTACTGGAAGATAGAAGTAGTTAATCTATAGAAATCGTTGTAACGTTTTTTTAAATATCTGTAATCTATACTAATAAAAGAACAAAACGCTCTGTCTGTCTGTGTGTGTGTCTGTGTGTCTGCGATGGCTAGCAAAATCTACAGCACGTACGAAGCTCACAATTTTTTTTAGAGTAGCCCAATGTCTCTCCTGATGCACCTGAAGCTCAGAATTTCAAAATTCTATTTATTAACTGAGTAATTAATTAAATTCCAAAGCTCACTCTCATAAAAAATCGCCTTTTTTCGCTTTTTTTCCATTTCATTTTCTTATGGTTGATTGGTTGCATAAAATTTTCGCAGAAATAATTAAAAAAGCTGGGACAGACCTTTAAAATTCATAGACTGGCAAAGTGTCAGTTTAAATGAGGATTTTTTTTTTTTTTTAAATCACAGCTGCTGTACACCATGGAGAAAAAGATAGGTGGAGGCGAATTAAACCGAAAAAAGGTTTACAACACGGAGTAAGAAGTGTCTTACTCCGTGGTTTGCAATATTAAACCATTTATCGCTGAAATTTTAATGTCTCAAACAAAAGCACGAGGAAGGAATTTTGTATTAATAAAACGAATTGAAAGAAACGAATTACAGCTGAAGCATATTTTACGAAGAAATAGTAATTTTTTAAAATGGTTTTTTTCTATTATATTATTTAGGTTAAATTTATAGGTTAAAGTTAAATTGCATTTATGTTATGGTTAGAATAAGGATATGTTACAATAAGGTGAATACATTTAGGCTAGGTTACATTTCTGTTATATTTAATTTACGGTAGGGTACTGTTAAGTCGCTGTTAGGTTACAGACAGGTTCTGGTTACGGTACAAAAGTTTAAGGTTAGGAATTTATTCACAGAGTGAACCTATACGCAAGATTTGATTAAAAATAACACTTACTTTTGTTAAATAGCTGTGAAATTATAGTACTATATACCAACCTTTTAGCTACCATCGTGTATCGATTTCATTCATGGTATAGTCGGATTTAAGAGTGATATAATTAGTTTGAAATTCAAAATATTTCACTTGGGATTTGCATGTGAAAATAATAATTAGTTACGTGACTTAACAGTTATTTTTACGGGTAAATATCAACTTTTTTACACGAAAATCATGCAATCGTTGGATACATATTCCCTCCCGCGTTTTTCATTGCTCATTTTGAGTATTTTTAGAGCTTAATATTAGTTGTTTTTAAAACCGATTTTTTACACAGTCAGTGGCTACGTATTTCAGACAATGCATTTCTGCATGTAACGAGTTAATGGTAAAATCATACAAATTTCAAGTTCGTTTAATATTGTTAATACGGACCCGGGCAACGCCGGGCGGATCAGCTAGTGAATAAATAAAATAATAAATGTTTAAGGAGAAAAAAGGAAAGTGGGCGGTGCCTTAATCTATGCACATATAAAAAATAGTTTGTCCAGACTGACTGATAATCAACGTACAGGCCAATCAACTGAACGTAGAAACACGAAAATTGGGAAAAATATACTTCTTATGATGTAAGCGTGGTCTAAGAGGGAATTTTTGAACCCCCCACCACTAACACGGAAGGTCTCCATACTGAGCATACTCAGATTTGTTTGCAAAAAATACTAATTAAGCTACTCATGTATGTAATAAAGGATCAGTGAAAATTAGCGGCGGAGTTGCAGAAGAAAACGTGTAAAAAATAAAATACTTTAAAATATTTGGCGTGAAAAGACAAAAGTGCCACACGATTTGGCAAGCAGCACTTTCCCCCGCCAAAAGCAAACGATTTTAATGCAACTGAAATTTTTTTGGATTTTCAGAATCCGCGTAAAATGGTGTTTGATGAATTTAAACTTAAACAATGAGAGAGTTTAATATATTTTATACACATATATCTATCTATCTATCTATATATATATATATATATATATATATATATATATATATATATATATATATATATATATATATATATATATATATATATGTGTGTGTGTGTGTGTGTGTGTGTGTGTATTAAATTACATATGTATATATTATTTGTTGCTATAGTTATTTAATTTACTCTGGAAAAATATTTTCATATATAAAAAATTCTTATTCAATAAAATTATTTTCATACATTTAAGCGTATTCAAAAATAAAAGCTAGATTAGTTTCCATTCTAAGAAAATCAAATTGACAATGCTCAACTGGACTTTGAACTTGAAACAATTTTAATTAATTTAAACTTGAATTTCGTTTCAAATCTCAAATTTTGATGGTTAAATTTGAATTAAATACATATAAATATCAATATAACAAAATTTTACTAAAAACAAATATATTTAATTTATCTAAACATGTTGAACATAAAATTTTTTTCTTTAAAATGCATTTGACATTAAAAAAAAAACATTTTTTGAAATTGCTTTTCATCGCCAACAGATGATAAATCACCAAAAAACGAAATCTTCATTATTTTTTTACGGACAAGGAATGAAGGTTCCGCCGAAATTTTTTTTATAAATGTATATATCCTCATGAGAAGAACATTCTGTAATTTTTTTAGATTTTTCGGAGTATGCCCATATGGAGACCTTCCTTGTAAGGGGGCAAACAGAGGGTCAAAAATTCGGGAAAATCCTTCTATATCTCAGCAGCCGTTTAAGATAGCAGTATGAAATTATAGAAAATAAATCTACTAAAAAAAATAATTAAATACTTATTTCAGAGGTTTAAGAAATTGCTCTTCTGAAGGTGGTTAAAAGGGGGAGTCGAACAATTTTAAACATTTGGCGCATCTCAACAGTCGTTTTAAGTACAAATATGAAACGGCAGAAAATAAAATTAAAAAAAATATTAAAGACACGTTTCAACGATTTTAAAATTATCATCCTCGAGGTTGTTAAAGTGGGGGGTCGAAAAATTCCAAACTGTTTTTGGACTTTTCTTGTGACATAGCATCGAAAGCCCTCGGACAACTCTTTCATATTATGAATCTTTCCTCCCGCAGCCCAATTTTCCGCCCCTCGGGAGGGGGGGCAGTTTTCAAAATTTTTTGAAATTCTTGCATTTTATCATTACAGATAGGATTTTTTACGGAGCTCTCTGATAAATATTATTTATAATATATTAAAATTTCAAAGATAGACATGATAGTTGGAACTCTGGGCCGATTTTCTAAATTTGACCTAAACCCCACATGGGATATATTATTAGAAAGCTCTCTGACCAATATTTCAAATTTACATCTTCAGCGCCTCTTCGCTCACTGTGCCCACGCATTGGGCACTTTAATTTAGCCAACACTCCTCATGTGGTACATTGCTGGAATGCCCTGTTACGACGTATTCATGTTACACTGTAAAAAATATCCGTTAATATACATAAACTTTTCCCTAAAAATTACGGAATAGTTTCATTTTTCCGAAAAAAACAGAAGAATTTCCGTATTTGACATTTTGGAGTCACTAATCCCGTTAAATAACGGAAGTGTTCCGTTATTTTTGTCAATTTTCCGAAAACAGTAGAATTTAGTGGTGCCATCTACCAGGAAAATAAAAACCTTCATCGATAAAACCAAATTTCATCGATTGGCTTCGTAAAAATCGCGAATTTTGTTAATTAGGCGCGGAAAGATCATGAATTTTCTCGATCGGCTTCATAATAATCACGAATTTTTCGTTCAGCTCGGAAAAATCACGAATTTCGTCGATTATGCGAAGAAAAATTGCGAATTTCTCTGATCGACTTCTTAAAAATTGCGAATGTCGGCGATCATGCGAAAAAACCCCGCAAATTTTGTCAATCAGGCACGATAAAATCATAAACATTCATTGATCAAGTGCAATAAAATCACAAAAATTCGTCGATCGGCTTCATGAGAATCACGAATTTTCTTGATCGACTTTGTAAAAATCGTGATTTTTTCTTCGATCGGCTTTGTAAAAATAGTGAATTTTCTTGATCGATTTCTGAAGAATTGCGAATTTTGTTGATCGTTCAAGGAAAGATCATGAATTTTCTTGATTCGCTTCATAAAAATTGCAAATTTTAATGATCGGTCTGGTAAAAAAACAAAATTTTTTCGATCAGGCGTGGAAAAATTGCAAATCTCGTTGATCAAGGCACGAAAAATTGGGTATTTCATAGATCAGGTATGGAAAAATCTTGTTGAGCGGCTCCTTCTTTGTTTTTCATTCATAAACTTCACATTTTTTTTTCAGCACCAGCCGCTTAAGTTTGTTTCTTAGCACTTTTAATAAAACAAAATTTACTCTCTTGAATAGAATCAAGGAGTATTATTATATCTTGAAAATAATCTTTGCTACAACTGCTACAAACATAAAAACTGCTGATACAATCTCACCAACTGAATTTGATATTTTGACTGGGTATGCTAATTTAAAGGTATACCTCCCCCCCAATCCCCTCTGAAACTATATTTTTTATCCGATTATAAGTCACAGATCATCTCATTGAAATCAAATTTTCTTCGTGTTATTGATGTGGCCTTGGAGTACACAGGCATAATTGTAAGTGGCCCTTCTCTTGAAAAGGTTGTGCACCCGTATCATAGAGCATATTTCTCCGAAATAATTTGCAGTCTACAAAAAAATACATTACACAGAAGGTGCAGGCAATTTCTTATCATATTTTATAAGCTGACTATTTACAACACAATTACTTTAAATCATTTTTTTTTCAATTATCTATAAAACTATTTAGATTAATAAATTTACAAGTAATATTTGAAAATATCCATAAAAAGATTAAGATATTTTTGATAACTTGATCGACACTTATTTTTAATATATCGGAGAAGTAAAATCAACATCAATACAAAAAATAAATAAATAAAAAATACATATATACATAAATTTCTTTACAATGAACAGGGCTAAATTACATATGGGTTATTTGAATTCCCTATAACTGACATTTAATTACCTCCTCTTCTATTAAAATATAAAAAAAAATCTAAAATTAAATAATAAGAATAAAAAATTTCATCTAAAAATTCGCCCCCGAAAATACTCTCATTAGGTCTTTAATATTGAATAGCTAAAAATACACTCAATATTCATTTCTCGAAGGGGATTTTTTTTTAAGAAACGTGGGACTTTCATGCATAAATTGTCGCCAAATATTAATTTTTAACTATCTTGTCAGTTTATACATTTAAAAAGATTAATAAAAGTAGACAGAATGACTCCAGTTTTAGCTAAAAGAGATAAATAAAATAATGAACAAACGAACGCAAAGCCAAGAACGACAGCGATTATCCCGCCAAACGCGCGGTCAGTTTGTTTACAAAGTAAAGTGGAGTTGAGAAGATTTCAGTCGCGACGCCAGTCATGACATTTCGCTAGTAATCAAACTGCAAACAAACGGTTACTAGGCTGTATTTTATATCTAAGTATTTTTATACTTTACAGGCAGTTGTAACATTTTCTATGATTTATATTTAAGAAGAAAAATGGATTTTCTTATAAATATCCATATATATAACAGTAAATATATGGACATTTTATGTGACAAGAGTTGGATTTCGGTACAGGAAAGAGCGAGGGGATAAACATATTTTTAAAAACTTCAGGTGCATTTTTTGGACGGATCTCTCTGTCAAATATTATTTATCAAATATAGAAGTTTCAAAGAGATTTCTTATTGGAGGTGGAATGAATTTTCTTTAGGGAATTTTTGTGGGTGTTTGAACACGATTTTAAATAATGATGAAAGGGATTTTTAATTAATTTGGAGATTTTTTAGGGGGAATTTTTGTTAATTAAAATTTTTGTATGTATTAGAATTGGAGGGGCTATTTTACTGCGGAAGTTTGAGGAAAAATTATGAAAATTTTCAGGGTAAAAAATAGATTAACAAAGTTTTGTGTTTTTTATTTTTTATTTATTTTTTTATTTATTTTTTTAACGAGGAGATTTCAAAATAATCTTGAGATTTTTGTTTTCTTTAAAGGGATATTTGTGAATGGGAAGGAAAAATAGTAATTTTAAATAGTAATTAAAAACCTTAACGAAGAAGCCTTAAAATAATTTAGATATTTTTATTTTTAGAACGGGATTTTTATATCGCTATTTTAAATTGAAATTTAATTAAAAATTTTAATGAAGGGCGTTAAGAATTTTCCATTTAACCGCTCACGGGATTTTTGGATGGGATTGAAAAATTGTAATTTCAAATGGTAATTAAGAATCTTAATGAGGGGACTTTAAAATAATTTGAAGATTTTTTATTTCTAGAACGGAATTTTTATATCGCTATTTCAAATTATAATTTAAAATAACTAAAAGTGTTAACAAGGGTAATTAAGAATTTTTTATTGAACCGGTGGAAGAAATTAGATTTCTCAGAATTATCTAAAATATTAATTAAAAAAATAATAAATATTATGAGGAAATGCAAACATATCAAAATCTTAGATATCATAATGTGCAATGATAAACCTCAATAAAACCTTTAAGTAAAACCTTTATATTACCTGCGTGAGAAACAGTTTTCATTTTCCTTCAAAATACCTCAAGTGATTTCGAGAAAATCTTCTAAGTCATTAAAGATGATTTAAAGGTAATAATTTGCTCATAAAAACCTGTATGAAAACTTTTAAAAAGCTGTATATTTCTCTTAGGGAAACCTTTAGCTTTCATTTTCCTTATAAATACCACCAAAAACCTTACAATGCCTGCAAAATCTCAAAATATTTAAAGGTTTTTTGCTGATTTTTTTACCTGGGGAGTTGATGTTTTTTAAACAATTTGCTAGACTATTTCTCTATTTCATTCTGTTTTAATAATAAAAAGCTAACGTATTTTTAAAACATTAAGAAAATAATAATAATTAAAAAAAATAAAAAAAAATATTAATTCTTTTTAAGTTTGAAATAGCTGAAAGGGAAAGTTGATTGTGATCTTAAAATAATTTGTAATTTATTTTTATCATATATATATATATATATATATATATATATATATATATATATTAAGTGCGTTGGATATTTTGAAAAAAGTGGAAAAAAGTCTTCTTTTAATTTTAATATATATAAATTTTAATTTATTCAAATTAAGAAGTTCGCACATAAAATTAAAAACATATCGAAATATATTGCCGAAATTCTTATAATTTTGGCGATTACATAAGTTATAAAAAATCAATAACTGAAATTTATTTTATAACCCATTGTAATTATCTTTATTGAGTTTACCTTAGATCGTCATAAGTAGTAGGAAAACAACAGTACGGGCTCAAGCGCAGGTGGCACTGTGGCACCGTGCCTCCTGCTCCTCCGGCTGTCCCGCCTGCTCCTCCGGCTGCCCCGCCTGCTCCTCCGGCTGCCCCGCCTGGCCCCTCCTGCGGTGCCTCCTGCGCCCACCGTGCCACCACCGTCCCTCCTACCCCCCACTATGCATCCCCCTCCACGAACGCCCCCTAGTGGAAAAAAGGAACATTCTATTCTAACAGGATAGGTGAACAACCTTCCCTAATTAAAAATATTATCAATCACATCTCAACATTGAATCATACTATAAGATGAAGATTAAATTTGTATTTGAATTTTAAACAACCGTAATTTTAATGAGTATTATTAATTAAGCGAAACAATTAAAATTTCAGTTTTTAACCATTTTATTTAGATTTCTTCAACTACAAGATGAGATTATCAATTTAACTCAAGAAAGTTAAACATATATTTGAATTTTGCTTCATAGACATCTTAATGAGTAGTATTAATTAAGTAAAAACAATAGAAAATATCCAGTTTTATAGAAAAAGACTGATTTCTTACGATTTTTATCAACTATATGATCAATGTAACGACTTAAAAGTTGGAAGTTAAACATGTATCCTAGTTTTTCAACAGCTATAGCCTTAATGAGTATCGTTAATTAAGTAAAAAAAACAATGGAAAATATCAAGTTTTATGGAAAAAGACTGATTTCTAACGATTTTTATCAACTTAAGAGAGAAAACTTAAACATACATTTCAGTTTTTCAACAGCTATAACCTTAATGAGCATTCATAATTAAGTAAAAAACAGTGGAAAATATCGATTTTATAGAAAAAGACTGATTTCTTACGATTTTTATCAACTGCAACATCAGTGTATCGACTTACAAGTTGAAAGTTAAACATGCATTCTAGTTTTTCAACAGCTATAATCTTAATGAGTATCGTTAATTAAGTAAAAAACAATGGAAAATATCAAGTTTTATAGAAAAAGACTGATTTCTTACGATTTTTTCAACTCAAACTTCAGAATATCAATTTGATAGAAAGAAATTTAAGCATGCATTCCAGTTTTGGACAACCATTTCCTTCATGAACATTATTAATTAAGCAAAACAGAAAATATTAAATTTTTAACTGATTTCTTCATATTTTTTATTTATTTATTTATTTTTTAATATAAAATCAGAATACACAACTTAAAATAGAAATTTAAACATATTTTTTAGTTTTTGAACAGTCGTTACCTCAAAGAATTTCGATAATTGAACAATTAACAAAGGAAACTAATGATTTTTTAACGAAAAAAGACGAATTAAACGAATTTGGTTAACTTTTACTCTAATTGGAAATTTCATCGTACTTTATGTATACCAACTAAGTAGAATTTTAATGCATAAACGAATAATTTAAAGAAATCCCCAACACACAAATGTGAACCTGCAGAGCATTTCTTATTACGTCATATCTAAACTAAAACTTTTTTCTGCAACCCCACCATGCATGCATTCCAGGTAGGGGAACATAACAAAGAATCTTGACGTCACAACTTACAAAGGTATACAAATGTTTACGTTCAAGAAAAAGTATCACATAGAGTGAAAAAAAAGAAGAGATTTAAGTTATTTATCCATTCTAGTTTTATAACAGTTACTACAACATCTCCAAATTAAAATTTGGAAGTCATAATGAGTATAATTAATTAAGCAAAATAATAGAAATATTAGTTTTTCAGAGGGGAAAAGACGAATTTAAACAAATTTTATTAGTTTTACACTAGTTTAATAATAATTTTAAGGAGGAAAAAGACGAATTTAAACTTTTTTTTTTAGTTTTACACTATTTTTTCTCATCTCCAACATGGATATATCAATTTTAACAGAAGAATTAAACGTATATTATAGTTTTTAACAACAAAATCTTAACAAGTATCATTAATTAAACAAAAATAAATATCAGTTTTAAAGAAAAGACGAATTTGAATAATTTTACACTAGTATTTTCAAAAGCAACATGGAAATATCAATACTTATTCACATATTTCACTTATTCACTGTATTCAATACTATATTTAATAAATTTGGATACACTTTAAGAATTTCCTAATCTATAATTAAATATTAGCTGTATATTTAATGTTACCCATGTTTTCAACATTAGTTCATAATCGTGAATTTTGTATTTTAAATACCATGTATTCAGGTTCAGATTATTTTCACTTGAAATCATACAGAATTTTTTAACAGAGTTTGTTTTTGAAATCATTGAAGCAACTGTATTTAATATTTTTAACACCAATTTTCTAAGATTTTCTAACATTTTCCGATTATACATTCTTCAGAAGTACATTTCTAAATGCTACAATCACTTTACATATCGAAAAGATATCATTGAAGCAACTGTATTTAATATTTTTAATACCAATTTTCTAAGATTTTTTAACATTTTCCGGTTATACATTCCTCAAAAGTTATTATTACGTATTCTAAACAATAGCAAATATTAATTTTAAGAATAAAAAGACGAATTTAAACAAATTTTATTAGTTTTACACTATTTTTTCTCACCTCCAACACGGATATATCAATTTTAACAGAAGAATTAAACGTATATTTTAGTTTTTAACAACAAAAATGTAATAAGTATCATTAATTAAACAAAAATAAATACCAATTTTCAAGAAAAGACAATTTTTTACACAAATTTTCAACTTTGAAATACATCGCTTACATATATTGTTACAGTATATTACTAAACTTAAACTTTTTAAAAAGTTTGAATGTCTTTACAAAGGGTTCATACTTATATTTTTCACGTCTTGACTGCATTCGAAATCTTACAACAAAAGTATACTTTTATTATTATTATTATTATTATTCTAGAAAACCTAAAAAATCGTTTCTTGCTGCTTTAGACACTTGACATATTAAAACTACTCTACCCATATAATTAATCAAATTAGGACATGATTCATCTTACACTTCAAAATTTCTGAATTTTTACAATACTTATTTTCATCAAACTTTATTCTTGATCCTATATATTTTAATAGCACAGAATTTTCACATCTGTTTTTATCTACTTATCAGAAAATTATTAAAACACCCAACAACATTTTTCAAATATGAATATTATCTTTACAATTTAATGATGCAAAACATACACGAATACAAAGTTTAATTTTTACAAACATTTCATATTTCAAACCAAACTATTCGAAATTTTCACAACGTAAGAGCAAACATTAGACGAACTTTTTAACATTAATATTGCTTAGATCTTTTCATCATAACTTTTAACTATGATAATTATCCATTTTTAGGTTGATTGTCGAAAAACTGTAACTGAAATTACATAAACTTAATGTAAAAAACCATGTTCTCACACAATTTCTTGAAATTCAACAAAGAATTGACTATTACTCCAATACTTATCTACTTCAATCTCGACTCTCGATAGTATATAGATATTACATCATTACATACTTACAACTCTTTTCAAACGTTTATCAGAAAATCAAGCCAATCAAAGTCTAGTAGTTATCACACCTGTTCCTCAGAAATATTACTATCATATGAAACAGTAAAGAAAATTAATAGATATTTAATATTTAATAACTTCATACGTGAAATTACTGTCGAATGAGAATACTAATAATCAATAAAATCAACTGTTGGACAAAAAAATAGTACAGATTACCGAAAATTCAAATCATTTTTTCTACAAAAATTACAAAAATTAACAAATGAATGACCAGTTAGAGAAATAATTAAAAAAAATAATGAACATATTTACAAATTTATTAAAATCACACCTTTTTCTGGATTACAAACCACAATTTCTTGAAAAATTTAACACCGAATTTGTAAGATTTTAATCCTAGTATTACATACACTCAATAAATATTCAAAATTAACAAAAAAATAATTTTTTAGTCTCATCAATAAGCAGAAATTCTATATTAAAAGAATATTTTCATAGTAGTACTTATAAAAATGAGAGTTTACAAACTGATTTTCATAATTTTATCACATTTAAACTTAATTTTTATACATAAAACATTATTTAATCAAATTTTATACTTTCTAATTCAGTAAAATTCAATACTTTTTTAGTTTTTAAACCAATACCACAATATTTATTTACATCAAACTTGATTCTTTACCTTTTATATTTCCACATTACACAAGTGAGTTAAATACTAACTTGGAACGGGAGTTGAAGTCAATTGATTCAATTCGATTTTCATCGTATACGCATTTCCCCTACACGAAATTTCTTACTTCTATAATCATCTAATGTATTAAAACTAATCTACTCATATTTTTAATCAATTCATCAGATGTTTCATCTCGCACTTCTGAATTATCATCCACCAAGTTGCTTAAAATATAAATACTATCTTTAAAGTTTTAATGTAGTATACATGACTAATCTTGAGTTTCCATCTATACTATTAATCAAATTATCATATGTTTCATCTTACAGTTCAACGATTTCTGAATTATCGTCCATCTAGTTGTTTAAAATATTAATAAAATGTTTATAGTTTTTGATTATACATAGTATGTATGAATACAATCTTTAATTTTTAACAGTTCATATTTCAAATAACCTATTTTCGAAACCAAACTATGTGAATTTTACCACAATACTTATCATCATACAGAGATTTGTGTTTCATACTTTTTCTAAAAATTATCAGATATGTACTCCTCAGAGGAATTTCTATCATATGAATAAATGAAAAAAAAAATTAATTTATATTAAACGTACAGCGAAATTTGATTGCAATATATATGTATTTAATAAAAATAAATAAATGAGCGATTATTTATACATTAAACCTTTACTAAATATATATTTCTTGCGTTATAAAGATGTTTCAACAAGATGAACCAAAACAGCAGCAAACTTCAGAAATTAATGATCTGAATGATTCATCCCTAGCACATGTAGCGTTAATGAATAATACATATGTAAGTACTTATATGAAAAATACTAGAATTCGTATATGAATCGTAATTAGAGTAAATATAAAATGATTTGTCTTACTGCCTACACTTTAACAAATGCCTTTTTACCTATATTGTTGAAAAGAATCCTAATTGTTTGCATTTTATTTCTATTACAGATGTGTTCTATTTGCTACAAACATTTCTTAAGTAAATCGAATTTAACAGAACATACAAAAATCCATACAGGTGAAAAACCTTACACTTGGGAAGATTACCAAATGCTGTTTTCAAGAAGGCGTGAATCAAAAGTGCACACATCATCATATAAAGCATCGTCAGTTATATGTAAACTTAGTGAGGATATTCAAAAATTATTCAGACGTTTGAAGAATTTAGACATAAAGGAAGATATTTAGACTATATATCCATCATATTTTCATAACACTTACCACAATATCTCAAACTTAAAATTTGGAAGACATACACACTGCTGAAAAGTAATTTTGTTACCCGTGATTCTTCTAACCAGCATGAATGTATAGATATTATTTTGCAATGTATCCTTTAAATGCTCACATTAAATATTCCTTTATATACATATATCGTTGTGTTTATTTTTTAAAAACCTATTACATTAATAAAATAGGTTACACACACGTACATACACATAACATTTTAAGTGAAACAACACTCTCACAACTTAAAAAATGCATAAGAACATACAAAAATAAGCAGATGTATGAAAAAATATGCAAATTTACAAAATAATTTCACTGTTTTCTAGAAATACCAACAAAAAAATATTTAAAGTATAAAAAAATTACAAAAGTGAAAAGAAAAAACACAAATGTAAAACAAAAATCACAAAGTGAAAAACTCACAACAAAGTTTTTGAAAAAAAAAAAAATTTACAACAAAAATTTTTTTACAAAAACCAAAACTTCAAAAATGTTTTTCCAAAAAAATTTTTTTTCAAAAACATTTTTTACAAAAAAATTTTTTTTTCAAAATAAGTTTTTACAAAAGTAAAAAATAAAAAATCACAACGTTAAAAATATGAAAAATTTTAGTTAAAAAAAGTGTAAAAAAAATTGCAAAAAAAAATTGCAAAAATTTCAAAAAAAGTTACGAAAAAAGTATCAAAATTTTTGTTCTTTTTAATAGTAAATACAATGGTTTCACCATTACTGTTGTTTAAATTAATTGTGTATAATGTGTCCCTGATATTAACGTGTCTTTGAAAAGTAAAGAATAAAAATCACAAAGATGTTAGTTAGTCCTTGAAAAATTCTTTTAACTTTTCAAACGAAAATTTTTACATAAGGAAAAAATTTAAAAAAAAAAAAAACGGAAATATTTTGTGAAAAAACGGAACTATTTCTGGAATTTACGGAAATTTTTTTCCGTTAAAAAACGGAAGTAGTACTGGCGTCTAGATTACCAGTACTATTTCCGTTTTTTAACGGTAATTTTTTTTACAGTGTATGCACTTCCCTTGCCCTCCTCCAATTTGTCCCTTTCGTGATTTGCCGTCATCGTATTCTCGCAGATTGTTTTCTAATAATGGGAAAGTTATCGAAATCATCTCAATGACGTAGAAAAATCAATAAAAAAATTTGATCCTATTTTCTATCCATTTATTTCCTTTTTTGTCACCAGATGTGCCTTTAATTCTTTTTCTTTTATCGATATTTTGCTGCTAATTTTCGGAAAATTGTGCTTTTTGGTACTTAAATTGTCCTTAATTTTTTATACTTACTCGCGCCTTTTCAATTTTATGAAACCCGGAGATACAATCACACGACTTTTTGACTACTGTAGCTCTCTTTTAGCCTTTTTATGGTGTGTTGCTTTTTAATTCCATCCATATATTTACTAAAATCCTTTATAAGCATGTAAAAACAATTATTTTAATGATCGATTGTAGGACATTTTAATTGTAGATTTTCGGAAATAATAGATGACTGTATCGATTCTGTTTTTTTTATGATGACGATTTTTTTCGATTCGTAAATTTTCGAAAATCTCTCATCCTAGCTGCAGTTTTAGATGAAAGCGTGAAACTCAAGATATCAAACCTATTAAAAAATAGTAAACATTTATTCCAGCAATGTTAGAAATTCCGCTCGTCCGAAAGGAAAAACAAGTAGTACATTTAGGCCTTTCCGCCATATCTCAGCAGCAGTTTTAGATAGAAACATGAATTTGAGGTTACCTAATCTACTAAGATAAATTTAAACATGCAATTTATCAATTTTAGAAATTCCTACCTAAGCAGGTTTTGTGGATTTGTCTCATGTTTGGGATAGTTCGTCATATCTCAGCAGCAGGTTTAGGTAGAAGCGGGAAATTCAAAATAACACATCTACTAAAAGAACAGTTGAGCATAGGTACTTCAGTCATTTTAGAGCTATATTTTTCTATTATGTCGTCATCATCGACTTTGAACAGGATAATTTAAGATTATACGAATAAGACAACAATTCTGAATGTTTGATTAAATATTAAGCTTTTTTTTTTCAATCTTTACTAGAATTACTTTGTTTCATTCAAGATTCCTTTAGAGAAACTGACCAGCTTAGCGAGCGAAAACTTTTAGACTTGAGATAAAGACAGAAAGCTACATCTTTGAGGGCCGGTAGTCAGCGAAGGGAGGATCAAAAATCATAATCGCAAACTGACGTTAGGATGACTAAAATTTTGCCAAATAATTACGTTACACAAGGGTTTTGAGATACAACGAGGAAGGCGCATTATGATTCCAAAAGGAATAATATATTAATTAAAATTAACATCTGTTTATCAATAAAAATGCGGTTGATTTCATATGCAGGTGAATGAAATAAATTTAAGTGACAGAGTTTCAAAGCTAGGGAAATGATAAATTATTTTAGTCATTTATTTAAAATGGGAAAGCACAGAGTTTAAATAAAATTTAAATAGCTTATTAGAATAGGAATACAGTATATTTAATAAAGTAAATTATAATAATAATAATATTTAATAAAATAAACGGAAGTAAATTAAAATTACCACAATTTTACGTATTAACACAAGTGGCCAATTTCCCAACACTTACTACATATATATATATATATATATATATATATATATATATATATATATATATATATATATATATATATATATAAACTGAAAATTTTACTGGCAGCAAAATTAAAGTTTATTTTCTATTTTTTCCCGGTTTTCAAGATGGAAATTTTCCACTATAATATGGGGAATTTTTTATCTGAGAAATAAATGAGAGCAATATTTAAAATTAATAATAATAATTGGTACTAAGATAATAATAAACAATAATAATACAATCATAATAACAATAATAATATTAATAAATTAACAAATTATAACAACCATTTAGAAAATAAAATTCTAATGAATTTCACATGTTAGATTAAGATTCAAAAGACGAAGTTTACCAGATTTAAGTTTACCGGATTCAGATTCGAGTTTATCAGTGGAAATGGTCAACCAATACGTTAATAATCATAAGCTCGACGCAGCTGTGGTCGTTTTGCAGCTTTAGAACCCCGAGTCTAACTTTTCCACTTTTCGGTTTCTTAATTTAATAAGTTTTTCTTTAAAATTTGTCCGGCTTCAATTTTTATTTTATTTTTTAACCTAACCTGGCTTTCGCTAAATTCTCGGCTATTTGGGATGTGGATTGGAATATTCAAACCTGGCTCCTGCTAAAGAGTCGCAATAATAGAGGTAAAGCGAAAAAATCACGGAAGTTAAAAAAGGTAAAAATAAAAAAAAGGCGGACAGCACAAAATCCATTATCAGTCAAAAATTGGAACCATTTTCCTAATGATTAATAATATATGCCGAAACATATTTAAGATCCGAATAGAAGTATCATTCAACTATTTTCAGCTATACTATCGGCATTTATTATTATTATTATTATTATTAGCCAAGCGGTGCTTTTCATCTTTAAGAGCTTTAGAATGAAACAGACTATATTTCTGAAAGAGGAAAACTTTTCCTTTAAATGGGTGTAATCTTCATATCTTCTTTTCATTCTTGAATCCCCCTATCTTTTTGTGACTCATAACGAAACGGTTGGAGAAAAATAGGTGTTAATCCGTTCAGGACCATGGGTGAATCTTCAAAAAGTGCTTCCAGAATTTCTTTTCTGGGCCAGAAACAAAGAAAAGTGTTATTTTCTATATTTATTACTTGAACTCTTTCATTATTATGTAAATAAAAATAACTTTTAAAAAATAAGGGCTGCCAAACTAATAAAATTGTGTAAGAGAGCCGGTCTCGAAAGAGCCAATATCTTTTCTTTGACAAATCAAAACTAGAAAAGAGTAATTCTGCTTTTCAGAATTTAGTGTCGCCCCTTCGATGAAAAGAAAAATATATATATTAGAATTCTGCTCACTTTTTCATGCTTTTGTGATTTCATTTTAATTAGTTAAACACAGATATGTAATTCAAATCATAATTCAGTTTGAAGACATGAAACATACAATTTAACGGTTTTATATTACATTAAATGACGTCATTCGCATCCGCTGAAGAATTCAAAATTTACGATGTAGTCTTAAACAAAATTAACAAAAATGTATGCATATGACGTCACTTTCGCAGAATAATTCACAAATTTAGCAAAAAAGCGATGTGGTCACTATAGAAATATGACACACACAAAAAAAAAAGAATCTGATAATTCATATGTTTTTAACATTAACATGGATACATAAAATTAAATAAAGTTTAAATAACTGCGTATTTTATCAGAAATTATAAATTTACATTTTTTCATCATAGCAAATATTTTAATTGCAATTTTTTCCAATTGTTACGGGAAAATAGCAACCAGAAGATATAATACTACTATTTTCCAACTATTTATAGAACTACTATTTTCCAACTATTTATAGAACTACTATTTTCCAACTATTTTTCTTTTACTTTCTACAGAAATAGATTACTTCAATTGCCAAAATTAAAAAAAAAATGTTAAAAGCAACAAAAAATTAATATTTCAAAAATGAATTTAGATTCATTTTTGAAACAAACTGCCTTTAAAAGTACTTCTTTTTCCCTATATGATGGTATAAAAATTAACAATGTGAGATGCTTAGATGTAAAAAAAAAAATGCAATACAAATTGTCAATATTTAATAGTACAGTGATACATTACATTTGTTTAATTTTACGGCTGACTTCTATAACGGAACATTATTTTTTAGAGACGACACTTTAATATATAAAATTGAAACTGGTGTTATACACAATTGAAATGAAAAAAACTTCTTTAAACACCATAAAATAAGTTAACTGCGCAAGGCCTTTCGAAAGAACTTAGTCTTTCTTCGTCAGGCGCAAAAAAGACGTGCGTTCACAATGAATGTAGCGGCACGACTGAAGGGGAATGCGGGAGGGAGAGGAAGCAAGCAGAAGGAACAGCCAATAGGAAAGAAGAAGGCAACAGCCAATCACGGAAGAGCATAAACAAAACTAGATAGACAATGAAGGAGAGGAAAGGAAGAAGGGGGGAAGGGAAATGGAAAAAAAGCGGGGTAAATTAAAAAATTAACTAAAAGGAGAGATTAAAATGAAATAAAATGTACGCAAAAAATATATAAATTAGTAATAATAATAAAAAAAATAAATAAATAAAATAAAATAAAATAAAATAAAATAAAATAAAAATACATAAAAATAAAAAATAGTTTACAATTATAAACACACATGAATATACCTGAAAAATAGTATACATAATATATATATAAAAAAAATAATAATAATTAAATAATAAACTTAATTATGAAGCAGTGCTGAAAAGATTCTTCCAAGCAACGGAGAGGGTTTTAGAATCAGATTTATCATTAACAATAATGTCACGATTAATATAAATAGCTAAATTTTCAAGAAAGTCTAACTCAGAGGAACTATTGGCATTAAAAATAGACCCCCTAACAATTCCACTCTTTCTAATATTGATAAAAGTAAACCTGATAATTTGGTCGTCCTCCCTTTTTATCCTCCTTTATGTTTTAAATTAGCTAAAGTTTTAAGACGTTTCAATTTTAATGTTATCTTTAAACCAGTTAATAAATTAAAATTTCCTTCCATGAAATGTCCTGTCCCTGACCTTCAAAAATGGGGTATTTATAATATTCCTTGTAATGGCTGTGATTTATCGTATATTGGTCAAACTAAAAGAAATCTCGAAAAACGCCTAAAAGAACACTCTCGGTATGTCATTAATCAAGAAATTTCTAAATCTTCTGTTGCTAAACACTCTTGGGATTCCGGCCATAGTTTCAATTTTCAAACTGCTAAAATTATTTTTAATGCCAATAGTTCCTCTGAGTTAGACTTTCTTGAAAATTTAGCTATTTATATTAATCGTGACATTATTGTTAATGATAAATCTGATTCTAAAACCCTCTCCGTTGCTTGGAAGAATCTTTTCAGCACTGCTTCATAATTAAGTTTATTATTTAATTATTATTATTTTTTTTATATATATATTATGTATACTATTTTTCAGGTATATTCATGTGTGTTTATAATTGTAAACTATTTTTTATTTTTATGTATTTTTATTTTATTTTATTTTATTTTATTTTATTTTTTTTATTTATTTTTTTATTATTATTATTACTAATTTATATATTTTTTGCGTACATTTTATTTCATTTTAATCTCTCCTTTTAGTTAATTTTTTAATTTACCCCGCTTTTTTTCCATTTCCCTTCCCCCCTTCTTCCTTTCCTCTCCTTCATTGTCTATCTAGTTTTGTTTATGCTCTTCCGTGATTGGCTATTGCCTTCTTCTTTCCTATTCGCTGTTCCTTCTGCTTGCTTCCTCTCCCTCCCGCATTCCCCTTCAGTCGTGCCGCTACATTCATTGTGGACGCACGTCTTTTTTGCGCCTGACGAAGAAAGACTAAGTTCTTTCGAAAGGCCTTGCGCAGTTAACTTATTTTATGGTGTTTAAAGAAGTTTTTTTCATTTCAATTGACACTTTAATAATTTGACCAAAAAAAGCAGCATATAGGGGGCTAACAAGAATCTAAACGCAGCCTTACACGGAGCAGGTATTTGTACTGAATATTATTACACCTGTTTCTTATTGCTTTGACTTTTCTTCCGAATTCGAATCTCGGTACTGGCATGAGGTAAATATTTTGTCAACTACATCAGCTGACTACATCCAACGATTTTGTCTTAAGCCATAACATTAATTACGCATATTTAAATGGATTTATCCTATTTTCTCTCAGATGAAAAAGTTCGTTTGCTTGAAAGAAACATTTTTTTTTTTTTAAACATTCAATGAATAAGGATACCCGACGATGATTTAAAAGAATAAGGAATCCAAGGTAAATTTTATCTTTTCCACTCTGATTTGAAAGTTTCCATTAAAAGACAGAACTTTTACATAAATTCACAGCATACATACTTTTTTTTCTTTTTTAGTGTATCGTAAGAATGTTTTACATGTATGTGTGTGAGTAAACAGGAAAACTGTTAAATAATACTTGAGAATCAGCATCTACCTGGCGGTTACAGACCACTGTCGCTAGAATTATACAGATTTTCATAGACCGATGATAGATAGATAGTATAAAGCATAATTCAGTTTGAAGACATAAAACATACGCTTTTAACACTTTTATATAACATTAAATGACGCCATTCACATTCGCTGAAGAATTCCATGTTTATGATCCAGTATTAGACAAAATCTACAGAAAAGTGTGCATATGACGTCACTATCGCAGGATAATACACAAATCCAGCAAAAAAGCGATGTAGTCATACAAGAAACTGTACAAAAAAAAGAATCTAATGATTCATATGCTTGTGACATTAATATGGATTCATAAAATTATATATACCTGTATTTAATACATGCTTCTGCAGTTTTTCATATCATTTTGCGTAATGAATAGAAATGCTGAGCACTTTTAAAAATTTCATACATTCAATAAATGTCGCATACTCCAGGACTGTAATGATAAAAAAAAACAATCTTCGCATAAAATGGAGTGAGTTTTTTATTTATCATTAGAAATCTTGAGATTACCACAGCAACTGAGTAAGCGAAATTAGTTGTTTTTTTTAAATTAACATTTTAAAATTTTTTCAATTTTTTTGCATATACAGAATATATATTCATTATATTTTACCAAAATCATTGTAAAGGAAGTTTGTGTATGCATTTTAAATTGAAATTATTAATACAGAAATGATAAAATGAAATTTAAAATTCTAAAATCAAAGGAAATAAATAAGTGAAAAAAACTTATTTTAATTCTTTATTCAACGAAAATATCTAGATCAAAAAACAATCTTTAACTTTTACAGTTTGAACACAACAATACTTTTCTTCAACAAACAGAGACCACAATCTTAATTTGTTTTTAAAACTCTAAGCCATCAGGTACGCAATCTAAAAGTTTTCGGATGAGGGAGAAAACTATTCAATTCATGTGTATTTTCTTGTTTTGGATATTCACTGTAAAAAAATTTCTTCACTGTTTAAAAGACTATTAATAAAATTGCGTATTAAAGTGTACGGTTAAATTTAAATGTGAAGTTGCATTAATTAAGATTTTTTTTTAAATAATAATATCAAAATTACAAAATCGTCATTTTAAACTACATAGATTACTGATTCATACTTTTTATTACTTTCTTCAAAAAATTATTCAACTTTTTTTTTTTGACGGATTTACACGTTTTAGGAGCCAGAGATCCCAAAAATATGTTTATACAAAATGTCTGTATGTCCGTCCATCTGTCCGCTTGTCCGTGTGTCTCTATTGTACAGAAAAAAATGTATGAAGTTATGCATGGAATTGAACCAAATATTTTGTGCATGCATTCGGCTGTAGTAGGCAGGTCTTTTTTCAGTTTATAAACATTCTACTCGAAGAGGTTACTCCAATAGCAATTTTTGTGCTATTTTCATTATTGTACCACCAAAAATTGAAAGAAGTTATGTATGGAATTAAACCAAATTTTATGTGTATGTTTTTGGCTCTAGTCAGTTGGTCCGTCAAAAGGGAGCTATGTAATATGCTTGTGCCATTTTCATTATTATACCATCAAAAACTGTATAAAGTTATGTATTAAATTGAATTTTTTTTTTTTTTGGGGGGGGGGCTATGGCCAGCAGGCGTCTTTGAATTTCAAAAACTTCCCCCGGAAGGGGCTCTTTAATAGCGATTTTTGTGCAATTTCCTTTATTGTACAATCGAAAAATTTATGAAGTTATGCATAGAATTAACCCAAATATTTTGTGTGTGTTTTTTGTCTATGACTAGCAGGTCCTCCCTGAAATTTGAAAAAATTCCGACAAAAGACTGTGCTGTAACAGTGATGTGTGTGTCATTTTCATTATTATAGCAGCAATAATCACATGAAGTTTTGCATATAATTGAACCAATTTTTATTTGTGTATTTATTTGGCTGTTTCCAGCAGTTACCCATTGAATTTTAAAATATTCTGCCGGAAAACGGCACTGTAATAGCGATGTCTGTGTCATTTTAATTATTGTAGCAACTATAAGCACATGAAATTATGCGTATAAATTTTTTGTGTATTTATTTGGCTGTGAACAGGAGTTTGCCTGGAATTTAAAAATATTGTGCTGGAAGGGATCGGTGTAATAGGGATACTTATGGCCTGTTCTTCATTTTAGCTACTAAAAGTCAATGAAGTTATAAAAAGAATTGAAATAAATTTTATGTGTATGTTTTTGTCTGTGATCAGCAGGTCCACCTTGAATTTGGAAATATTTCGTCAGAAAGGAGCTCTGTGATAGCGATTTTTGTATAATTTTCTAAGTTTTCTGTAGTTCTGTTGTCCATCTGCGCCTCGTGCAGCTACAGAAATTGTATCCTGTCCATGTCTTGCAAATAGTTGATATATACCAAATTAACGAAAAACTATTGATTTTAATAAATATCGTGATCGAGATTAACTCTTTTTTATTGCAATCAATTGACTGAAACAGAAATTTAAGATGAAAATCAAAGTTGGTATATTAATGTAGTTATTGAGATACTAACAATGCAGAAGACTACGTTTTTAACTGTTAACATGTATGAGATAGAAGAAAGTATTGGAATTGGCACATCCAACTAATTTTTATTAGAAATAAATTGTAAATATGTATTTTTTAAATATGTATAATTTCATAATTACAGATGCCAACATTCAAGTATTTTTTTCGGAATCTCATCTAAGATACTCAAGTTTTAAACCAGAAAACGTATTTCAAGAGATGTGCATATATCTATACCTTATGTATACATAGCTTATTAGATTTTTATTTTTAATTTTGATTAATAAGGTTTCTTGTTCAAAACACGAATTAATTAAAACTTCAGTAAAATAATACCGAAATGCTTGCATTTTTTTTTTTTTTTTTTTTTTTTTTTTTTTACTGTTGTAAAGTAGCACTTCAAGTTATTCAAGGCCCATATACGATAATGTAATTCAAAATTTCCCGCAAATTGGCAAAAGAATTATAAATATTAAACATAATTTTATGTCCATTTTTAATTTTATAGCCATTTTGAATTTTTTTCCGAAATTGGAATGCTAGTTAGTAGACACGTAAACAAACAGAGAACTCCAACGAAAACACAAATCCTTTTTAATTGATTTTGAAAGTGTTAAAACAAAACTCTACAGTAACTTTTAAAATTTAAAATATTATTGCAGGATATTGAAATGAAATTTTTAAAATTCTAAAAATGAAAGGAAGGCAGAAAATAAAAGTCCGCTTTATTCAGTGAAAATAGCTATATAAGAGAAAAGTTTTAGCTTTGACGATTTGAATATCTTTGTACACAAAATATGCACCGTAATAGTATTTTATTTTCTAAATCTCAAAAGTATAAGATATGCAAACTGAAACTTTTTACTTAAGCGAGAGGGATAATCAGTTGCTGTACTTTCTCATTTTAAATATTCATTAGAAAGAGGCATTTTCTCTTTTTAAAATTACTTCAACAAAGCAGTATGAAATTTATACAATTAAATACACATGTAAAGAGATATTTATTTATATTTTATAATGTAAGCGTGACATTAAAAAGAGTGCATTTAATCGACTCATTACACTCAAATTATGCATTTTGACTTATTAAATATAAATTAAAGAAAATATTTTTTATAAAATATGTATAAAAGCATTTAAATATATTTCAAGTTTTAATTTATTTGAATTATTTTGTGCGTTACTGTAAAATTACTGTAATTGCTGCATAAAAAATAATTAGTTCAGCTTTACAATGCATGCAATTTTTCTAAGAATAATTTTTGCTAAAGTTAGAGTTTCGATCAATAAAAATAAAGATAAGCAGTCACTTTGTAAGCCTGATAGAATATCTAGAGTCACAAAAACTATACTTGGGAAAATATAAAAAAAATAATTCTAAACACAGTTTCAATTGAGAGAAATATTACAAAATAATAAAATCAGAATTTTAAAATGCTAAAATAAAATAACGCTGGCTAATAAAAGAAATTGATTATTTTATCGAATGGAAATATCTAAATCAGAGTAAAAAGAATAAGACTTTAAATGTACCATTTAGGGATTTCGAATAAATTATAATTGCTGTACAATTCCTACTAAAACTATGAGATTCAATGAATTTAATAATTATCTTATAATAAACAGGTTCGAAATAATATACTTGTACATTTAGTCTTTATTTATCTACCATTTATAAAGGAATTTCATATTAACGTACTTTTCAGAATAATGAACTTAATCGGTGGTCGTAATTCATTGAAACAAAATTGTACTGCATAGCCTTCATTTCATCTTATTTTACTTTTCAAATATTTATTAAATAAAATTTCTGATTCATGAAACGTTCATTTTTTTTCAAATTTCAGAAGAATTCCAGGAATTTTAAATGTTGGTATCTTTTTTATAAAGCTAGAAAAGAACACTTCAAATTATAACTGCTTATATACGTTGATCTATTCAAATATTTCACTTGACCCAGTAAAAAATTATAATTCTTATACATAACATTTTTTGTGAATAATGTACTGAAATTTATTTAAAAATTTCATTTTTATGAACTTTACAAAGTTAGAGCACTGGTGAATCGAGGCTTAGGAAAACAGCAAAATTAACCGAAGACACAAACCCTTTTAAATTAATTTTGGAAGTGTTAGAATGAAATTCTACAGCAACATATTTAATTTCAAATATTATTGCAGGGAAAGAGATTTTTAAAATTCTGAATTGAAAGGAGAGAAAAAAAAAAAAAAAAAAAAAAAAAAAAAAAAAAAAAAAAACCAACTTTGTTCAGAGAAATATCAAGATAAGAGAAAACTTTTCGCTTTGATGATTTGAATATCTTTGTACACCAGGTAGGGCCGCAATAATATCTTAATTTTTAAATATCAAAAGTATAAAATATGCCATCTGAAAATTTTCACTTAAGCAAAAGAGATGTTCCGTTTCTGTAATTTTTCATTTTAAATATTCCCTAGAAAGAAGAATTTTCATTTTTTTTAATTACTTCAACAAAGCACTACGAAATGTATATGATTAAATGCATATCTAAAGTGCTATTTATGAATATTTTCTAATGTAAGCGTGACATTAAAAGAAAATCGATCGACTTATTACACTCAAGTTATGCATTTCGTTTTATTAAATAGAAATTGAAGAATTTTGTGTGTGTGTGTGTAAAAATATTTAAAGATATTTCAAGTTTTGATTTATTCGAATTATTTTGTGCGTCACTGTAAAATTACTATAATTGTTTCACATGAAATTTTTATTCCAGCTTTAAAATGCATGCAGTTTTCATAACTGTTAAAAATATTTTTTAGTGAAGTTAGAGTTTCGATCAATAAACATAAAGATAAGGAATCAGGTTGTAAACTTGATAGAGTAACCAGAGTCACAAAAACTAGTCTTGGGAAAATGTTAAAAAATTATTCTACACACATAGTTTCAATTGAAAGAATAAAAAAATCAGAATTTTAAAATTCTATAATGAAAAAACGCTGACTAATAAAAAAAAAGTGATAAATTCAATCGAATGGAAATATCTAAATCAGAGTAAAGAAAAATCTCATTACAGTGACGGCTTTAGATACAAGTGTTAGGGATTTCAGATAAATTATAATTTCTGCACATTTCGATTAAAATTATGAGATATAATGAATTTAATAGTTATCTTATAATAAATAGGTTCAGAATAATATATTTGTATATTTAGTCTTTACTTATCCGCCATTTACATAGGAATTTCATATTAACGTATTTTCTAGATTAACAAACTTAATCGGGGATCAATAAAAATTCATTGTAATGAGATTGTACTGTATAGCTTTCATTCGATTTAACTTTTAAAATGTTTATTAAATGAAATTTATGGTTTAAAAAACCTTTTAACTATTTCAAATTTCAGAAGAATTACAGAAGTTTTAAATGATGGTATCTTTTTTATAAGGCTAGAAAAGGACACTTCAAGCTATAACCGCTTACTGACTATAATTTATTCAAAGATTCCACTTGACCAGGTAAAAGAATTATAATTTTTATACATAACATTGTCTGTAAATAAGGTATTGAAATTTATGTAAAACACTTTAATTTACTTAGAGTGTTGGTGAATCGAGGTACAAACTAACAGCAAAATTAACCGAAGGCACGGACCCTTTTTAATTAATTCGTAAAGTATTAAAACGAAATTGCACAGCAATATTTTCAATTTAAAATATTATTGCAAGATATTGAAAGATATTTTTAAAATTCTGAATTGAAAGGAGGGCAAGAAAAGAAAATCAGCGTTGTTCAGAGAAAATATCAAAATAAAACTTTTCAGTTTGATGATTTGAATATCCTTGTACACCAAGTAGGGACTGCAATAAAATTTTAATTTTTAAATCTCATAAATATAAAATATGCAAAATGAAAATAGATATTTATCAGAACAAATTAGTTTCACATTTGATAATTATTTCAACAAAGCACAGCGTAAAAAACACGAGTAAAAACATATATAATGCAATATTTATTTATATTTTAAGTGTAAATCTCATATTACAAAAAATATTTAATCTACTCATATATTCAGCTTTTGCTTTATTCTGATAAAATATCAATTAATTAAAAAATCTATTTTTTTAATGTATGTATAACCTACATAGCAGATAATACCTATACTAGATACTAACATTTAAACATCTTTCAAGTTGTAACCTTCAAAAAAATTATTTAAAATGTTTTATGCTACACTGTAAAATTATTCTCTTACACACAAAGTTTTCAAATACAAAATATCTTGCAGTCCACCTTTACAAAATATACAATTTTCATAGTTATTGAAATCCTTTTACAAAAGATAGAGTCTGGATTAGTAAGCATAAAGCTAAGCAGATGTTAATATTTATTATGAAGATATTACTGTGTGATATGGTTGCGAACAACTTCACCATCTTCCGCATAGCCATGACACAGCACCAAATGACTACCACTTGTTTGTGTACTAAAAAATTACTTTGGTTGTTATTGTTACAACGACACTGACGACGTCAGAACGGCAAAGGTGCAGTGGTTTGGCAGCAGATCTCTATGAAAAGAATATACAAATTATGGTCGTTTGATGTAGACCGGGAGGTGGCAGCACAGGCAATCACCTTATCAATTCAGGGCTGAAATTTAAGAATTAGTTACAACTCGATTCACATATTAAAAAGCAATCGGTCTTCCAAGTCATTTCTTTAGTGGGGAAACATTTCAAAAATCGATTTTAGGGGTTGACTCGTTCACCATTGTGTTTTCCCGTTGCCGTGTTTATATACCTTTGGGTGCAGGAAAATACAACCTCGAGTCAACAGCTAATATCTAGTTTTCAATTTTTTTTCTGCAAAGATATGACTTGACAGACCGATTGCGTTTTAACGTGGTAATCCAGTTTTAATAGCCGTGAACTCGAAGAAGTGATTGTCTGTGCTGCCGTATCCCGGTCCAATGCGATAAATGCTTTAACATAGGACACAATTTTTTTGTAATGTATATTAAACTCTTGGCTTTCCCACAAAAATAAAATTCTTGTTGTTCTGAATTCTGTTTTGGGCGATATACACAAAAAAACTGTACAGCGCTAGTTTATATCGAGGTCTAACTGAATCTAATTGTTTGTGACATCCCGTTCTCATGATCGTCTGTTCTCAATGATAACAAGAATAGATTTTTTTCACTTAAGGGGACACACTACCTTTGAAACTATCTCTTCCGCTTTGAATAATACTGTAATAATATGTAGTGGCACAATACTTAAATCTAAAAATTAAGTATTCTTTTTAAATCTAGTATAACAGCCTATGTTACTAAAATTTATTTATTTTAATTAATTTTTTCAAATTTCTAATGCTTTTATAAATATGAATATTTTTGCTTCAAGGTTTTTCCACATTCATTAGAATATACTATATAAAACTGTGCATGAATATTTAGATGTATGGGATTTTACATTTAAAAAGTTTTTGTTTTCCCTGGTGTATATTGAAAAATGAAGAAAATTCAATAAACTCTCATTTTAAATATTTAAAAAAAACTATAAACTTGAATGTTAAATCCATGTACAATAATATTAAATTTATTATGGAAATCAGCAGAACTGCAATAGACTCGTAGGACTCCAAATACTATAGAACTACAAGTAAAATGTGTGGTTTCATCTTTGCAACAGCCATGAAAACCAAAATAATACAAATTTGGGGTTAACAACAATATATTGGTATCTTTTCATTTTGAATGAAATATTGAAATATTTGAAATATTTGTTATCTGTACGTTTTCAAATATTTGTGTTATTATTGGTATTTTATATTTTTTAATATATTACAAAAGTATCTAAATGTTTTAGCAATCCTATATACATACATATATATATATATATATACCGGGTGATCCAAAAGTCAGGACGAACTTTAAAAATGAATAACTCGAAAACGAATCAAGATACAAAGATACGGTTTGCACCAAATGGATGGAAAAGAAACCGGATTTTGTGTGACAACAAAAAAATATTGTTCTATTGGCGACCAACGGCATCACTAGCAGCATTGAAAGATGCCATCCGCCAAAACGTGTCTGCCATAAAGCAAGAAATGCTACTAAATGCTGTGAACGGTGTAGTGCCTAGTCTCACAGCTGCACTTATGAATGAGGGACAGCACATTGAACATTTTCTGTTGTACTAATTAACTGTAACTAAGCTGACTTGGAAATTGTCAACATTTTTTCATTTGCAAATCATCTTTTGGTGCAAAAAACACTACCGTGTCATTTTTTGGATGTCAACGGCAAACTATTTTTTTTCGTTGTCACACAAAATCCGGTTTCTTTTCCATCCATTTGGTGCAAACCGTATCTTTGTATCTTGATTCGTTTTCGAGTTATTCATTTTTAAAGTTCGTCCTGACTTTTGGATCACCCGGTATATTAGCATCAGAGTTAGAAAACAAATACTTGACGACCATAGATATATATTTTTTGTTATTAAATATATTTTGTTAAATATACGTATATTGAAAAATATATATTCTGGATGAAGGCAGGGAAAATCGTTAGTTTCAGAGCCCCACCCTCCCGCTAACCGTCTTTCAATACCTTTAATTTGTGTAATTTTTCTGTTAAATTTGTCCGGTCTGAATTTCTCTCTCTCTTTTTTCCCCTTTTCTATTAAGAGTCCGAGGCATTCGGGTCGTAAGTAAGGAATTTTTGCGCTATCCGTGGTTTCTTTTGAGCACTGATAAGAACATTCAATCGGCAATTCAATTCATGTGATTTCGGGGCCCACTGAACACGAGCGTCTTTATGCTGTTACGTTAACTTTAGTGAACGACGCATTTAGCGATAATAAAGAAATTTACTTGCATAAAGTCGTTTATGGATAATGAATTTTGATTGTGTGACATATATATTCGGGATGAAGGCAGCGAAAATCGCTAGTTTCAGAGCCCCACACCCACCACCATTTAACACCAAAACGTCCGTGAGCGGTCATTTTAGCAACTACCACATGAATGTGTTTCTTCTCAAAACAGCCATTTCGTTGTAAAATATGTTTAAAAGATACGAAGAATATAAAAAAGTCAAACTGTTTAAATCAAAATTTTGATGTGAAACATTTTTATAAAACTCTAAAATTCCTTGCTTTTCTATTGTTAAAACAATGTATATAACTATTAAGCCATAACTCTATGAACAAATATCTGTTAAATTATCTTCTGGGTTCTGTAAAAGAACTAAGATTGTTGAACATATTACTTTTAGTAAAAAAAAAAAAGCCTATCAGTCTATCTTTACAACACATTTAAATTCCATGGCTATCCATAATATATAAATAGACACAGAGTTTACTATAGGTAGTACTACAAACTGTAATCCACAAGAGACACTTTATTCAATGAAAAAGCCTAAATTAAAAATAATCTTTTAGTTTTGAATATTTCACTAGCTTTCGTATAACAAGTAGAACTCTCAATCGAAATTTCTTTTCGAATTCACAAGAGTACAAAATATGCAAATTAAAAATTTTAATATAACCAAGAGGATCTATATTTCACTTGTTAAATATTGATTGGAAAGAAGATATTTCAACTTCCTAACTTCTATTGTCTTTTGCATGGAAGTTTCTTTGGCAAAATTATATGCAAAAAAGATGCGGTTATTTTAAATAGAAAACTGCATTTGGTTTATGTATATATTTTTAATATTAGACACAGAATTAAAAACAATTTTTTAAGTGATACAGATATTCAATTCATACATTGTTTTTAAATTATTTATTACAAAGAACTTTCTTTCTTTTAAACAAGTCGGAAATTTTGAAAGCCTAATGAAATGAATTTATTGAATGACGGATCAAAGAACAGATTGCGTTTGACTTCTATTCCTTCTAAAAAAATGGCGATAAAATTAACACCAATTATCCGTATTATTTTGCTGAGGTCAAGATTGATGTTTGAATTTTTATATTTGGATTAAAATTATATTTGAATTAAAATTAATTTTTTTTTTTTCCAATTTTAACACTAGAACTACCGTAAGCCGTCATTTTACAGCTACAATATGAATATATTTCAATTCAAACCTAAAATTTCATTATGAAATAAGTTTAAAAGATACAAAGAAGAAAAACTTTAAATAATAAAGTTGAACTGTTTCAAATTAAAATTCTCGTGTGAAATATTTTTACAAAACTTGACTCAAATTTCCAGCAGTTCTAGTGATAATGTTCTGAAATGATAGCGACTGAATTATTCCATTTTTTATGGAAAGAAAAGACAATGCTATAGAGATTATTGGATTTATTTTTCCTTTCTTTCGCCATTTTCAAATTTAAATTTAAATGAACTTTTAATTCAATCTTATAGTAAAGATAATTGTTTTTTAATTTATGTTTTCCAGGAAAAATTAAAAAATGAAAACTAGATTTCACATTTCGATCGCCAAGAATCAGTTTAACTTAGAAACCAAAAATCGTCCGTAAACTTCAAAATTGACATGTAGTCCACAGGCATAAAAAAAGTTTTCTTTTCAATTCTAAAAAGAAAATGACATCAATAATAGAGAAATGACACCATTTACCCTTTTCTCTGATTTTCTCCTAACAGCAATGAAAAAATTTGTTGCCGCTATTAAATAAATGCTTTTAAAATTTAAAACAAATTAATATTTCAACATTATTATTTTTTAACATTCTACAATTAGAAACTGTAAGAGACTTTGCAATCATTCCATATTGGAATATGTGTAAATAGACCATTCTTTAGCCATTATCTGTTATGTGTTGCCTTATCCAGATGTCCTTCAAAACAGGCATAGAAATTTAGTGTTCTGTGTCTGGTACAATTATTTTTTTTGAAAGATATAATTTAAGTACATATGTATATATTTATAAATGAGTGCTGATTTTAGTGTGTGATGATTTGATGGTGCATTATCAAAGATTAAATGAAATAACAATAAAAAGTGAACGAAATGCGGATTTCTGTAAGATCGCGCAACACGTATTGTTGAGGCATTTGGCTCAAGAAAGGTGCAGGAGGTCAGATATGCTAGTTTTCACATGTTACTTGTATGAGTACGGATTTTTAAAATATGTATTTTTTTAATCCGGTCTTTCATTTATGCTAATTCTGTGCCATAAAATATTATTTTATATTATAAAATACGGCTTTTTTAGATGGTTATGTTATTATAATATGGTTATGTTACATATTTTGTTCATGCTGCAAAATTTTGATTTTCAATTTTTCACACTCGAAATATACATTAATAAGGTATTTGTACCCCATATGGACAGGGCTCTCAATATGGACACCCCTAATATTTTTAAAGGTAATAATTTTGATCGAAAGATGGCTAAACATTTTCGCGAAGAAAAGCAGTTGGAAAGATAATTAAGTCTGGAAAGTGTAAAAAAGTGCGCTGTTCGCCATTTAGAAGGAAACTTGTTATTTCGAGATGTGCTGATCTTAATTACTTGTAAGCTTAAATTCTTATTAGATATGGTAAAATGACGTTAAATGTTGAAAAGTGGAGTACTTTAGAAAGCTAATAGAACATATTTTCGATTGCTATTGCATATTTTGCTTAAAATAATTTTCCTTATTCATTTGGTACAAGATTTAGAAAAACTACGCATGGTTCCCAATATGGACAGCTTATGTCCCTATCGACTACAACTGTAAGAAAGAAGAAAATTCAACGTTGCCAAGCAATAACTTGAAAAGTCATCAAAGTGGTAAAATCTTTGTTCAACAAGATGCTATTTGAACAATGACCCAAAAACCTTCCTCCAAAAAACCATTGCAGAAAAATAAAAAGAAGTCCCCCCCCCCAGTAGGATATCTGTTGGCGAAATCGTAGGTACCAATGGTATGACTTCCTCAACAAAGGAGAGCTCGTACTGCTTCTTTTGCAGCATTGATGCTTTTTCAAACATGCGGCCATGCATTACATGTGGCAGATATGTTCATGAGGATTATGTGGGACTTATTGTCCATGGTGAAAAAGTTTCTATTTGTCCATGCTGTAAGAAATGAGTAATAACAGATGTAAATTCGTAGAGAGATGCAATAAAGCTAAGCAAAACGAACAATATTACTTCATAATATTTACTAGTAGGTGTTTTGCATGGGTCTTCGAAGGGTAAAAACCGAGAATGCCCCCCCCTTTCTAAACTGCATGTTCTGAAGATATTTACTGTCCCCCCTCCTCCTCGGAATACTTTAAGATACATTTTTTTATTTACTCTCCTTTAAAATCCCTTGGGAAAGGTGGCTCTTCCATACACACTGTGAAGAAAGTCAATAAGGAAACACCTGTCCATAATAGGGACTAGTGGTCCTTATATGGACATTTGTAAACATTTTTTGTTTTTATCATTTAAATAAAAACCATAATAGTTACAAGGTCGCTAATTTTAATAATGATAGTCAACAGTCCAGAGATCATGGTCATATATTTTTGGATTTCTATCATGTGTACATGGGGGTGAAAAAAATATATTTTCCTTAGGGTGTCCATATTAGGCACAGGTACTATAGTTTTTTAGTTTTGCGGAGTACTTAAAAGCCAATAAAATAATCTAGACTATAAGTGTAAACACGCGTAGTCTACAAAGTTATGTATGAGTTGCATAAAAGCGTTGAGGTATTGGAGAATTCTCTTTTTCTTTTTAAATCAAAAAAAAAAAATTCATCTATTTAATTTGCACGTAATATTCAAATTTATCATGTTTTTTTACATAATTTCGTCGCTCAGTAACTGTAGTAGTGAAGTAGAAAAAAAAATAATTTGTCCATTTGTTCTTTAGAAGGAACGTTAGAAACACTGTGTGTACTACAATTAACCCACCGTAATTGGTACACAGGAAAAGAGGGGGGGGGGGTGCCGGGAGACGGCAACACACAATCACCTCATCGATTTCACGGATAAAATCCCAGAATTAGTTAAAACTGAATTCGTATATTAAAACGCAATCGGTCTGCCAAATCATATGTTGGTGCAAAACAACTGAAAACCCTATTTTAGAAGTTGAATTGCTGGTTTACCACTGTGTTTTCCTGCACGAAAAGGTATGAAAGCATACAGAACTGGGAGCAGGAAAACACAGTTTTAAACCTATGAGTGAACTGCTAAAATGCACCACGATATGACTTGGCAGACCGATAATGTTTAAATATGCGAATCGAGTTTTAGCTTATTCTAGAATTTTAGCCGTGAACTGAATGAGGTAATTGTCTGTATTGTCGACTCCGGTCTATTGCTATCAATCGATTATAAAGCAGTTCCGTATAGTCTACCTAAGTTTAAGCTTTTTTCCTTACAGAAGGGTAAAATACACTTCATTGACATTCGTTTGATATAGAGAATAATTATATGTACCAATACCAATACCAGGGTTCTTTGCCCTGATGTCATTTTCATATAAAGACGTGATTTATTCTAATAAAGCTCTTCGAAAGTCTTCTGTTATAATGTAGATAATTTTGTTTCTTAATATTTAACTGGGAGGATCACTAAAATATTCTTGCGGGCCACAATTGGTCTGTGGACCATGAGGTGAAGATCTCTATTTAGAAAAAAACGAAGATTTACAATAAAAATGAAAAAAATATTTTTAAAATTCATTTAGATCTTATGACAATTTTTTTACCGTAGTATTTAAACTAGAGCATAGATGAATAGACATAAAAAACGATTTATTAAAAATATTGTCACAGGAGAAACTTTAATTCTACATAAACATCTAGATAAAAAAATAATAATAATTAACTTTGAAATTTTAAGTTTGTTTATAAAACATATAAAATCTAAGAATTTAGAGTGAAAGCTGATTGAATTTATATCTCAGAAGTTTAAGATATGCAAACTAACTAAACATTTTTACTTAGTCGTGAGAGATAATCAATTTATGAATTTTCCCTTTTTAAATATTTATTGGATAGAAGTTATTTCATTTAGTTTAATCCTTTGAACAAAGTTGTATGAAAAAACATGCAACTAAACTCGAATATAAAATTACACTTATTTTTTACTATTATCTATTATTAGTATAAAATTTACAAAATCTCAGGCAGAACGTCGAATATATTCAAGACTTAGATTTTATATTCATTAAATTTTCATTAAAAACAATTTTTTAAACAAAACACAAGACCTACAAAATTAATTTCAAGTATTAACTGCTCATCGAGAAAGAGTATGAAAAATGTATGTGTTCATGCAAAAGAATTAAAAATGTTGCCCAAAGCATTAAAGATAAAGAACTTATACTTTATTTTATCATATACTAGTTGATAAGCGCGATGTTAACCAGGCCCATGGAAACATTTTAATATGAACCTTTGATTTGTATTGTTGCGTATATAGGGTTCTTTCGATCTTATGGTTAGACAACTTCAAACTCTTTTATCTTAGAAAAGTAGAAAATAATTTATTTACAGATCTTCAGAAAAACAAAGTCTTCGAAACTCACAACTATTACTAGATATTCAAAAATAACTGTTCAAATCTATCGAACAAGTACAGATATAGGTCCCAGAGACTCTTTATACAATGTCTCAACACTAAATAACATTCAAAACAACGTAGAGAAAACTCAAGCAAACTTGCTTAAACAATCGCAGCTCACTCAATGACTGACTGGTAACAAAAATAACCACGACAGCCCGTATTGCACTCCTTATATAGGCTCGCAGCATGCACAGAAAATTTCCACAGCCTTCTCGAATATTCCAGAAAATCACGGAATAACATTCAATGTAACAGCATATCTAAAGGGGGGGTTACCATCGGCAACAATCGCCAAGTTTGTCGCCAATTTGGCGATATATCGCCAAAATTGGCGACCAAAATTAGTCGCCAAAAGTGACGCCAACTTGGCGATATCTTTAATATTTCGCCAATCTGCCGTAGACATACACTGACAATAATAGACAAGTTTGCTTGATAACAGAGACAATGTAACAAAAACTAATATTAGTAAAGGAATGGAGCTTAATAAGATTATTTACATTATTTTACAGTACAAACACTAAATATTTACAAAATTCGTAACACTACCCCCTCCTCAAAGACTGCACGTCCCGGGCAGTGCAATCCTTGAGTTAGAGGAAAACACTTAAAATAAGTAAACAAATAAATAAATAAATAAATAAGATTTACATAAATAAGAACTAATTGCTATCATATTTACAAAAAGTGACTTTCATGACCATGATCTGAAATTCCAGTTTTGAATTTCTAATCACTTTGGCCAAAATAAGGGGCTAGCCGGTTATAATGTACGACCTTGCGCTTGGTGTGTGGCGATTTTCGTATGCGTACGACGACGTCATTCAGCCTGTTGACGACTGTGTAAGGACCGTCCCAGTTTCTTTGTAGTTTTGGCGACAGTCCCTTACGACGTATGTGATTCCACAACCAAACTTTGTCACCTTCGTTGAACTCATGTCCAGTTGCCTTTATGTCGTACCGTGTCTTCATCTTTTCTGATGCCAGTCCGATTCGGTTCCTCGCTAGACAATGAACCTCCTCAGTCCGTGCCTGGAGTTCATCCACGTACTACTCGGGCGATAAAGGAGCATCAGGAGGACGGCCAAACAAAAGATCCGCAGGTAGACGAAGATCACGACCAAAGAGCATTTGAGAAGGGGAATAACCAGTGGCCTCATGAACAGCACTCCTGTAGGCCAGCAGGAACAGAGGCAATTTCTTGTCCCAGTCCTGTTGATCTTTAGACACCAGGAGGGAGAGGCTATTTAGGATGGTACGATTGAACCGCTCCACCATGCCGTCCGATTGCGGATGTAGAGGTGTAGTTCGAGTTTTGTCCTTCCATATCTATCGTACAAGTGCAGATATAGGTCCCAGAGACTCTTTATACGTCTCAACACTAAATAACATTCAAAACAACGTAGAGAAAACTCAAGCAAACTTGCCTAAACAATCGCAGCTCACTCAATGACTGACTGGTAAAAAAAATAACCACGACAGCTCGTATTGCACTCCTTGTATAGGCTCGCAGCATGCACGGGAAATTTCCACAGCCTTCTCGAATATTCCAGAAAATCACGGAATAACATTCAATGTATCAGCATATCTAAATGGGGGTTACCATAGAGAGGGAAGGGTTACCATCGCCAACAATCGCCAAGTTTGTCGCCAACTTGGCGATATATCGCCAAAAGTGACGCCAACTTGGCGATATCTTTAATATTTCGCCAATCTGCCGTAGACATACACTGAAAATAATAGACAAGTTTGCTTGATAACAGAGACAATGTAACAAAAACTAATATTAGTAAAGGAATGGAGCTTAATAAGATTATTTACATTATTTTACAGTACAAACACTAAATATTTACAAAATTCGTAACAGTATCATTTTATATATTTTACTCCTTTTTGTCTGAAATATGCAACAACTCAATGTGTGAATATCGGAGGAAAACTGCCAATTGTTGAGATTTGTTATTTATTTTTTTTTTCATAATTTTTGAAAATTTGTATGTGGTAGTAATGAATAAATTAAAACTTTAAAATGGCCGCATCGATGAAAAAAATGATTTATGAGGAGAGTATTGAGTTCTTAATAATAATGCCCAGACCAAAAGCTTTAGAACGATATGTCACATGGAAAAGTTCATTTCCTCCACCGCCCCCCATAGGGTAAGGAATGCCCCCTAATTGTCTGCGTTCAAAAATAAATCTCACCAATCGAAGGTCTTCCAAGAAAGATAAGGATTCAGAATATTATTAAATTCAAATTACGGATGTCAATACGCGAACTACTAAATAAATTGCTTAGTACTGGTTATGTGATATATCTTTTTAAATATCAGGCCATTTATTATTTTTTCAAGTAACTAAAAATATTTTAATGATCGTTTGTAATGTAAAATTCTTAAAGAGAATATAGAAGAATTTTAAGACAATATAGAAAGATTTTAAAACAATATAGAAAAAATTGTAAAAAGTATAGTATCTTTTTTATTAACCAAAATCACATTTAGGGGAGGATCTATACTGATATTGCTCTCAACAATAATGATTTATGCTTGATAGTATGGTTTATCAATTATTATATAATTATGATACAGGCATTTCAAAAAATAGATTATTCTATTAGAAAAATATCTATAAGTTTTAATATGCTTAAAATAACTAACATAATTATAAGCAAACTATACAAATGATCGTATAGTCCATTTCAAGAAAGTATTTCTACAATACTATTTCGAATTCTTTTATAAGAGCCACCGAAGTAATAATAAAAGTAATTTCGAATGAAAATTCAAACGGCTAATCTAGAAATAAATTTCTCGGTATTGGTCGCGAGAAATATTTCATTCCTGGAATATTTTTCGGAGGAAAATAATGCCAGTCAGCTGCATAAAAATTTCAAGCATTTTGTTTTGGGAATGAAAACTGATGGTAAAAATAAAATTTGATAGCTGTTTCTGAAATGCGATAGGAAGAAAATATTTTTATATTTTCGAGCGTGAACAGGTTATTAAGACTCATAACTTAATTTCATACCCAGAAAAATTTAACTGCTATTTTTATAGTCATTTTATAACTTCTGAAAACTCATAACAAATAATTGAAGAAAAAAAATTGTTTCCCAAAAAGGCATTTTGGAATAACGCAAATTGTGGAAGCTCTATACTGATTAAAATTCAGACTTTTTTTCATAAAAATTCTGGGAAGTTTTCATTGAGATGCATTCTTTTTTATTGAGATGCATTCAAATTTAAGTTCGTCAAAAGCCATAAAGTGTCAATTAAACCATTAAAATTTTAGAATGAGCTGTAATGAGCTGTAATGAGCTGTAATGATAATGATTCAAGCTAGATACATCGTAAAACCTTCCCAAATTAAACTCGCAATAAATACATTTCAAATCAGCTTTTTCTGTATGTCATAAAGATTTTCAGAATATATTTGTTATTATGATGTTATTATTTTCTTAAACATACTTTCCATTTTTTTTTCTATTTCTAAAATGCGAATCTTTCTTGAAGATGCATTTTTGCATCATACTAACTGATGACACATTTAATGATTAATTTTAAGAAATATTTAATATTTAACTTTATGTTTTTGAAATTCTGAGAAATTGTGATTTATTAAAATTTATGATTTTCAAAGTTATAAAGAATCAGTTAAGATTCTAAATTTCAATTAAAAAAAAATCTAATAACTATAAATTAATCCAACTACAGATGTGCTAAAGTTGCTTTGGAAAATTTAGATATTTGCGTCTATTGGTTATATGTTTATATAGGGGAGAGTGTTGTACCTTGGGAAAGTTTTCACATTTTAATTTTTTACTTCAATGATTTTATCCCGATTTAAAATTTCAAGGCAGCATTTCAACACACCAATATATATCTCTGTAATATAATTTTAGAAATTCAGGCAGTTTGAAAATAAAAAATTTCCACTCATTTAAAGTAAGGAAGGCAAACTGTCCCAAGGTACAACAGGCTGTTGTACCTTGGGACACACTATGTTGTGCCTTGGGACATACTGCACAATTTAGATACTAGATATATAACTAATTAATATTTTTGGACAATAACTAATACAATATTTTGTAGAATAACAATTACAATTTTATACCAACGAATTTTTTTAAGGAATTAGGAAATAAAACTCAAGTTTTCATCATTGGCAAGGACATAAACTAAATTTAGATACATCGAACCGCAGAAGAGAACAAATATTTCCCTCATACTATTGCAAGAAAGTAATCTACTTTCTTGATTTCTTATTTCTAAGGCATCTGTGGTATGATCATAATCAATACTGCCACCATCTATATAGCACTAGACAAAACGAGTTTATCATTAACAGATATTAAACTAATATTTTGTTCTGCAGGTGGTCTTTTCATTTTCTTGCTACAGAAGTGTTCTGCTTGGCAATTTCAACTTTTATTAAGAAACTCGTAAGATGCAAGATTTCCCTTTTCTTCAACACACATTACTTTTACAAGCTGCAGCTATGAAAAATGACATTATCATTGCTGGGGGTTTGCATTTTGAGAATGTGAAGATAAACGTGTTATGCATACATCTAATAACACATTTGCTGCTATAAATTCAGCTGTTTCATTCAACATTTCAGTTGAAGAAGTTTTTAAAATGCATTTCCACTAATTTCTACTACAACATATATTGTGATTGACTGTTCAAGATATGATCTCATCTATTCATTAGCATAAGACTTGTAGTATGTTTTCTGCGCCCCAAAGACAGCACAGCCAAATTAAGGGGCTGCAGTCAGGGAAAGAATAGATGGGAATTGTAAACAAGATAATTTCAATTTCCCAGCATTTTTCTACTGTGAAAATGGAACTTTGGCTGTTATGCTATCCATGATTAACAACACAGTACATTACATAAATGTACCTTTAAAATTGATTCAAAACTCAGAAAAATACATGAGAACATGTGCTCTTTAGAGAATTGCATCACATGGAAAGAAAAAGGTTTATCTCGAGTTACCAGGTTCATATTTGCAAATTTCAGTAATTACAAAAATATATCCAAAATAAAGTTTAGTTGTTTATTTAGTTGCTGCATGCTTTATGGAATTTTCTGTAAAAAAAAGTAATAAAATACGTTTATTTATGCAAAATTTTACAAACCACACATTTGTTACAATGTCCCGAGGTACAAAATAGTTTACTGTCCCAGAATACAATCATTATATGATTTAAATAAAATCAAAATGATGGTAAATCTAGAAGCACTATCATTATTTTCTCATAGACAAAACATTTAAAAATATTCTCTTTTATAAAAAAAAAAGTTGCATTTGACTTTTTGTAAAAGTACATAATTATAAAATGAAATTTGAATAGAGGAAAATATTTAATTTGGACTAGTGGAATTTTCTTTTCTTCTCTAAGTCGTTTATTTACTTCTTCTGATGTTGTCTATTACTATAATCATGATATCAGTTAGTTATGAGATCAGTTGGTTATAGGTCAGTATTAGACAAAACAAAAGTTCATTGTTGCCAATAGTTTTTTAGAAATTGTCAAAGTTCTGAGGTACTAGCGTCCCAAGGTACAACACTCTCCGCTACTGTATATAAAAATTACTTCAAAATTTCAAAATACTCAATAATTGCTATAAATGATAGTTAGTTTAAGGATACCCTCATGAAAAGTAATGATGTTAGGCTGCATGGTGATTACTCCACATTTCAGATGGAGTCATACTATTTCCCATTTTACTGAGTTTAACATATATAATCATAAATTTTAAATTCATGCATTTATGCATAATAGAGCAGTAGCTGTTACACCATGAGCTGTATTTATAATTATAAAAATATTTGTCGTACGAACACATCTTATTTGACAGGTTTGACGTGCAATTTTCGGCTTTTTCTTTCTTCTATCTTACAATAAGAAAGTATTGGATTCGTAAAAATTTTTGAAATCCCGTTTTCGAAGGTTTTACACGTTATAAGGATCAAGGAACCCGAAAAGCATGCATTTACAAAATGCCTGTCAGTCAGTCTGTTTGTCTCTCTGCCTGTATGTGAAAAAAATTTCGTGGCAGCTCTATCTCAAGAACTAATGCACGGAATTTCACAATTTTTTAGATTCTGTGAGAGCTTGATATAAACTATATCTGATACGTTTTTGGCTTATATCGATCAATAGATGGCACTGCTATTATGCATTATTCACAATTTTCACAATAGCCATATCTCAAAAACTAGTGCATGGATCTTTATAAAACTTTCTATTTAGTTATTATTTGTTATAAAATGATGTCGATTTCATTTTGGTGCAAATCGCTCAACAGGTGGCACTGCCATGGTACATTATTCGTGATTATTGCAATAGCTCTATCTCAAAAACTAAAACACAGAATTTCTCAAATTCTTAGATTCTGTGAGAATTTGATATAAACTAGATCCTATTAAAATAGCAAATAAAGCGTTTGTGCAAAAATGTTAAAAGAAAGAAAACCAACGATTATAAATGAACAAATAAAGTATGAAAAGAGAGCAAACAGCTGTTTCGAATCTACTATCGAGATTCTTCTTCAGTGCAAAAAGTGTTAGATTAGTGTTGTTTAGATCCTATTACATTTTGGTGTATATCGCTCAAGAAGTGGCACTGCTATGCTGCATTAGTTACAATTTCCACAATAGCCATAACTCAAGAACAAGTGCATGGATTTTCACAAAACTTTAGATTTTGTTTTTACTTGATGTAACATGCTGCCGATTTCATTTTGCTGCAAATGCTGAAAAAACAAGTGGCTATGCCATGGTACATTGTTTGTGATCATTGTTCTATCTTAAGAACTGACGCACGAAATTTTCTAAAACTTCATGTTTTGTTCATCCTTAATATAGATTAGTGTTGTTTAGATTTAGTGTAAATCGCCCTGCAGATGGTGCTGCTTGGCTGCAGTTTTCACTATTTCCCTATAAACTTTCACAGAACTAACTGAAGCATGAATTTTCATCACATTTGATTCAGTTATAAGTTGATATAAGTTGTTGCTGACACGATTTTGATTTAAATCGCCTAACTGGTGGCACTGCTATGTTGCATTTTACAGGAAGTATTAACGTGTATAAGTTTTCAATTTGCCACATATGACTAGTTTATCATTTTATTTTCTTGAGAATGTTGCCTTAGGAAGCAATCGAATCGTGTCGAAATGGAAATAGGTACAGGTATTTGCATTTTTTAAATTTATTTTATCTCTTACAGCAATTATTGAGTACATTGAAATGAAATATATTTTGAACTAGCCGCCTTTGGCTACCAGTTTGGTCTCCCTTAAAAGCATTAAATCATTGCTTTTATTAATAATTTATTTTGATTGCTCAATTTTTTGTTAAGTTAGAAGATTCTGATAGAAAAATAGACACTGATGTCCCATACGCAGCACATCAACACAATTGCAACAAAAAGGCAAATATATGCCCGGCAATTGTTATTAATTCTTTAATAAACTGTTTATTAACTTTTATTTTCTTTTTCTAAATGATATAATTGTTTTTTATGTAATTATTAACTGAACTTTATTTTATTTTTTATTATTTCCTTTTTAAAATAATAGAAAAGAGTTAAAAAATATATATGTAACTGATGAAGTTTTCGCCCAAATTGGCATCAGAAAAAAATCCAATGCACCAATGTGATGCGTATATGACATCTGTGCCGATAAATCAAGCACTTGGTGTTATTATGCTAAGTTGGCGCATCGCCAAATATTGCACCAGTGGTAATTTTTTTTTTTTTTTTTTTTTTTTTTTTTTTTTTTTTTTGTATTTCATTAATTTTATTTAAAATATATTTAATAATATAATATTTTCACTCATTTCATTTATAATAACATAATTTTATTTTGAAACTGAAACGTTTAAAATTCATGATTTTCATTTATTTTTTAAGTCAACAGAATAGAAAAAACAAAACAAAAATATTGATATTTTGAAACTCCATAATTGCAGTGAAAGAACTTTGGGGGTTGCCATTAAACAATTAACAAAAAACTGTCATTTTTGTGGCACATACATTAGCGTAATATATATACAGATTATAAGCAATTATTTCTCACAATGCCGTTTTTTATATTTTCTCCGCTCTATTATGTCCAGAAATTCAATTTAGAATGTCAACTTTGATAGCATTTTCTAAAAAATATTTCTTCATGGAAGGTCCGTTTAACATCTATAATAGAATTATACAATAAATATTACCGTTTAAAAATTGTGGTAGGAAAGTACGAAAATTTTAGGAACATTGCGAACCCTGTGGACTAGTCAAATATTTCGTTAATGCGGTGTTTCACAGATATTTCAATTTATCTCAGTGAAACATTTAAAGATAATTTGTATGGCGTGCAATTTTTTACTTTTCAAAAAAATATTTTTTTCAGCTAAAAATCACTTTTGTTTTTGGTAAATAAAATATTTTTTTCATGTGGTTATAGCTATGTATTTAGTGTAGACTGGAGTCGCGGACGAGGTTTTTTCTCGTGAGAAATGTTCATATAATTTTCAAATTTCAAATTTTCAAAATTTTTAATTTTTTTTTAATTTTTTTAATTAAAAGAAATTAAAACTTTGAGATTTAATAACTCCGATTTAAAAAAAATTCTACCAGATGTTAAAATCCACCCTTTTAAGCAAAAAAAAATTTCGAACTTGAAAATTAAAATATATTGACTAAAAGGTACTTCTTCACAGCTGCAGTAAACAGAAAATTGCACAAATTTCAAAATAATGTCTATTTCTATTACAAAATTGTAAACAGTACGAAACTACCTTTGTAAATTTATTTTTGGACATCTTTCTATTAAAAAAAAAAAATACGAATTTAGTTTTATCAATAACAATACAAAGCTGTTTAAAAGATAAATAAAACTTTGACATAAATAATTAACTCTGTGTCGCTCTATGTTGAGAATTATATGAAAAATTTATATTAACTCATTAACCGCCAAAACTGAAAAGAAGAACTTTAAATATTAATGTTAAAAATTGTTATCCACCACAAATTCAGAAAATGAAATTTTCGTTTTATAAAAATCGCAAAATTTCTCAAAGAAATAAGACAAATTCCTAAATTCAAAAATAGTGGTGGCAAAGTAATTTGTTTATTAAATATGAATAATTATTTATGCTTTACCAGCGGGTAATCGATCAACTGCTTTGTTGGGAGATAACAGCAATAAATAAAATCGTTCTTTAAATCCTACTGTATAAGTATCAGTGATTTTAAGGTATGTAGCAGATATGGAACACGGTTTTAGTTTTTTTTTCAATCAAATATAGGAAATGATACAATAGCTTATTAACTATGTATACATTTTAGCAGATATGTATTCATATGATGTACAGCGATTTCTTGACCAATGCTTTTTAAAACTATAACGCCATGCAAAGAAAACCATAAAATAAGATAAAATAATGGTATGTAAATTGTCCAACTCCAAAGGTACAAACTCTACAACCCTAGAAATTGACAAATTGCACTTACTTACCATTATTTGAGGAATCAAGATACATTACTATTCATTTGCCATTTTATTCTTGAGGGAAAAAAATAGCAGCATTCAAGACACAAAAAATTTCTTTTTATTTTTTTGCTCTCTCGTGTATAAAATAAGAAAATAAAGATTTTTTGGATGTTGTTCCTCCACAGAAAAGAATAAACTGAGGTAATACTGCAAGTAGATGTTGTTGTTAAACCGGTACACTTATTGTGCAGTGTATTTTTAATCACAAGGTATCTCGTAAACATATCCAAAATCTCCTACATTTTGAAAGAACATGAAATACACTGTAAATTTATGTAGGAAATAAAATGTTTCTTATAAATATGTAGTTTTCGCATCACAGAATTTACCTCGCAAATTTTAGATCGGCTGTTGAGTCCTACATGCTTCTTCCAAAGATCAGCTAACAAATGAAACAAATTAATTTTCAGCGTTTTATTTATTTTTTTTATTTTTTAGTTTATTTATTTATTTATTTATTTATTTTGTGTGATTCAGTGTACTCAGTGCCCTTGTACGCACAGCCTGTAGTGCCATCTTCCGAAATACTTCACAGGTATTTTTAATATTAGCACAGAAGTTATTAAGCAAGGATACCTTGTATATATTTTTTTACAACTGATAAATAGGATAACCAATTAGTGAACAATTTAAAAAACAACATTAAATCTCTTTTTTGTTGGAAATTTTATTTTTTTTCTTAAAATGTTTTCATTTTTAGATTTTTTGATTGTTTAAATCGATTTTTTGGAACTTATAGCTACTGTGTCGGCTATATTCGGTGGGCTATTAAGATGAAAGTCTTTCATCTAAAAACTTTCAAAGTAGTTTCTTATCCAATTACAAATCTTTGTTTAATAAGTTATGAATATCTCTTTTAATACACATACATATATAAATAACTTTACGGATTTTCTAATACTTTTGCAAATCGAGATTTTAGTTAAATAATTACAAAACTAATATTGTCGTCCAAGTAAACAGAATGCAGCTCGAGCAACTTCAATAATAGCATTCTAACAACTGGAGATGGGAAAATTATATCCGTGAAGTTTATTCTGCGATGTTCCACTTACAAAACACGTAAAACAACTTAGATCTAAATGTAATGAGGCTGTTTTTGTGAAGCTCAACTATTTCAAGATTTATTCTCATGAAGCTATTCATCGATGTTATTATATAAAACTAATAGTAATATGAAAAGATCATTTGGTACTTTATAGTAAAATATTCATTTTGTTGTTTTAGAAATTTAAAGTAACTATTATTTCAACAATTAAAGAAAACACTACGTTTTTGATGTAGTGATGTAATTAAAAGTTTTTAATAATGTCTTTCATTTTCTATATATTCAATATCGGAATATAAAGTGTAACACAATTTGTAATATGATGCTAAAAATTATTAAAAAAAAGCGTGAATATTTCAACTTTTAAATGAATAAACACATTTTCCTTAGGGCATTTGTAATTATATAAATACGTAGCACTTGTAATTTGCCGAATAATCCGTCCATCTGTCTGTCAGTCTAGTCACATATAACAGCGCAAAAACTACCCAAATAAATGATTTGAAATTTAATATATATGCTACCTGTCAAACCCGATTTTAAGCCAAACTAATTTATTCTAACGCCCATAGCATAAACTAGTTTTTCCTAGGCTAAACAGTCTCTCCTAACGCCCACAGGATAAATTAGCTTTTCCTAGGTCAAACTAGTTTGGACTAACGCTCATAGGATAAACTAGTTTAGCCTGCTATTCATTGGTCTGAACAAGTTTATCTTAGTCAGATCTGGTACTGCCTGAGCCAGGTTAATTTGACTTGATTTTATTGTTTCCAAAGATCGCCTCGGAGTCACCTTCTAGTTTAAGCTAGTCCAATCTAGTTTTTTCTGGACAATGTAATTTGATGTGTTTTTATTGATCCGAATTGCCGCTTCAGCGCTAGCATTGTGCAAAGTAGTACCATCACCCTTGTATGATATACTTTATTAGATGAGGAATGGGATTCTGTCCTCCTATCTTTCCCATTTCACGGCTACCGGGGACAAAATGTGCTCCTTATGACAAATTGTGTGCTAAATGACTAAAGAACAAGATGAAAGGTTATCATAAAATTTAGGACAAGAAAAATTTAGAGGATTGTTTATTTATGTACAGTATAACCTTTAAAATCAGTCATCGTCGGGATAGGGATTTTACCAATTTTTTTTTTTTTTATTCGAAATTTTTAAAAAAGTGTCAATGTATTTCTGATATTCTTAAAGGGGCATTTATTGATAATTAATTCAAAGACAAGAGTATGACATATACATAAAATTTTTTGTATAATACATAATTTCTAATAAACAGCCAAGTATATTCTAGTGTAATTTCCAAAATATCCATAACATTGTCCATATACATTGTAAAATCTGTATCAAATGAAAAATATGCTTGTGCCCGATTATTGCTGCCATTTAATTTTGTTGGATGTAGATTTACAATTATGTCTTGTTCGCCAATCATGAAATAGTCAATATCTTGCGTTTTGTTTGTTTTTTTTTTTTTTTTTTTTTTTTTTTTTTTTTCATTTTTTAACAAAAATAATTTATTTCCATTTAAAAAAAAAAGTTTGCAGTTTCAGTTCAATAAGCATTATATATTTGATATGCTTATTTCAAAACAGTAATTTTTTATTCAAAAAACTACTGTTTCTACTAAAATAAATTGAAATTTTTAATACGAAACGTTGATATTGCAAAATAATACATGAACAAAAAAATTAAAAATTTTCATTATTTTAATTTTTCTATTTTTGAACTTGGGAAATAATGTTTTATTTGTTACACGATTCCGTTTCAAAGAAAATAGTCTTATGAATATAAAATATCAAAAAATTGCATGTTATTAAACATAATTAATTTATAGAGAAATCCTTTAAGAAGGATGGGACAACTCCCATCCCACCCTTAGAGCATCATAAAAACAAATAGATTTTTACAACAATCATGGGGTTTTTAGATTTAGCTTGGCTGTTTATTTATAAGAGGCATATTATTCAGTTTACGAAATATTAAAAGCATGTAAACAGAAATGTAACAAACAAAGAATGAGTTTGAAAATCGGAATAATTCTTACTTTTCAAATTGCGAAATAGCCTTTTTAAGTCTTTGCTTGGAACTAAAAAGATTTATAGCAACAAGTATAAGCAATGATTATTCCATCTGGTGGAAGAATCATAAATTAGAAATAAAGCTTATTTTAAGAATTTATTTTAAGAATTATTGCAGGTGTCCCATCACTCCCAATGTCAAATCCCTCCCTATTCTCCCCTATATATTTTTCAAATGATATCTTTTCTTCTGCCGGCTCCTTGTGCTTCTTCCCTTGAGTTGTTACTATCTTCCTGAAAATATTTTCATGTGCCAACTATCTGTCACAGTTTCCAATCTTCGTTATATCAAGGAAATTGTACATTCTGGCGCAATGAATATTCTGTAATTTTCAATTGTGTCATTCTGAACTATAATCTGTTCACAATCTTTAAAATATTTTAAAGTAGCAACTTTCTGTAATAATTCTTGTTTCCCACGGTTTCAAATGTTTGTTATATCTCGGAGATCACGCATTCCAGTGAATTGATTATTCTGCATATTTTGGTTGCGTCATTCTGAATTATAATTTGTTTACAATCTTCCTTAAAATATTTCTACATGGCAAGTTTTTGTCTTAATTCTGATCTTTCATGTTTTCAACTCTTTGTTATATTTCGAAGATCGTACATTCTGGCGCTTGAATTATTCCGCAGTCTTTGATTGTAATCATTTCAAAATCTTTAAAATATTTTAAAGTGGCAACTTTCTTTAACAATTCTTGTATTACACGGTTTCAAATCTTTGTTACATCTCGGAGATCGCGCGTTGTGGCGCATTCATAATTCTGCAATTTTCGGTTGTGCCATTTTGAATTAGAATTTATTCACAATCTTCCTTAAACAATGTTAAAATGGCAACTTTCTGTCATAATTGGTCTTTTTTAATAGCGAGAACTTTTATTCCTAAAATTGCCGCAAAACTACATTCAGTCAAAAAGCTTTATGTCTGGTTTTATTGTATTTTCTATATTTTTGTTCTCATGTAACATTTGTTAAAAATCTACATATGCTGCCACTTTCAGGTCTCAAAATGGGTTCTCTGTTAATCAATTTAAAAAAAGTAGATGATATCTTTCTATAGTAAAAAAAAACTAGCCTTAAAAGGAATGACTCCTGGAATGATGCTGATGTGGAAGATTTCCGGAACTAACGAATCCGGGTTGTCCACTCCTTCCATGAGTCGAATAAACCAATCAGGAAAGGGCTCCGTCTATGCATCGCCGTATGGGTTACCATAAAGAGAGGAAATGTTACCATCGCCAACAATCGCCAAGTTTGTCGCCAACTTTGCGATGACTGTAATATTTCGCCAGATTTTTAATTTCTCTACAACACCAGTCGTTTGATACATCATTTGAGAGGTTTGCAACTGCTTATTCATATAATGGATGTCTTGTGTGTTATCCCCCATTCTGCTCCCCAGGGGGGACACATTTTTAATTTCTTTACAACACCAGTCGTGTTACACAAGATTTGAAAGGTCTGCAACTGCTTATTCATATTATGGATGTCTTGTGTGTCACCCCCACACTCTGCTCTCCCCAGGGGGATCACATTTTTAATTTCTTTACAACACCAATTGTGTGACACATCATTTGAGAGGTCTGCAACTGCTTATTCATATTATGGATATCTTGTGTGTAACCCCCCCTCTGCCCTCAGAGGGGGTGCATTTTGTAATTTCTTTACAACACCAATTGTGTGACACATCATTTGAAAGGTCTGCAACTGTTTATTCATTTCATGAATGTCTTGTGTGTCACCCCCACTCTGCCCCCCAGGGGGGCACATTTTTAATTCCTTTACAACACCAGTCGTGTGACATATCATTTGAGAGGTCTGCAGCTGCTTATTCATATTATGTATGTCTTTTGTGTCGCCTCCCACTCTGCCCCCCCAGGGGGGCACATTTTTAATTTCTTTACATCACCAGTCGTGTGACACATCATTTGAAAGGTCTGCAACTGCTTATTCATACCATGGGGTATTGGCGAGCGCAGCAAGCAGGGGTAGGCAATAATTTGGAATAGCGAAGCGATTACGCGGGGGGTTGGCGAGCATAGCGAGCAGGGGGGCGGGGCCCCCCTAGTAACGAAAAAAGAAATAATTAGTAGAATATCCTTCTATAGTAAAAAAAACTAGCCTTAAAAGGAATGACTCCTGGAATGATGCTGATGTGGAAGATTTCCGGAACTAATGAATCCGGGTTGTCCACTCCTTCCATGAGTCGAATAGACCAATCAGGAAAGGGCTTCGTCTATGCATTGCCGTATGGGTTACCATAAAGAGAGAAAAGGTTACCATCGCCAACAATAGCCAAGTTTATCGCCAACTTGGCGATATATCGCCAAATTTGGCGACCAAAAATTAGTTGTCAAAAGTGACGCCAACTTGGCGATAACTGTAATATTTCGCCAAATTTTTAATTTCTTTACAGCACCAGTCGTTTGATACATCATTTGAGAGGTTTGCAACTGCTTATTCATATAATGGTTGTCTTGTGTGTTATCCCCCATTCTGCTCCCCAGGGGGGACACATTTTTAATTTCTTTACAACACCAGTCGTGTTACACAAGATTTGAAAGGTCTGCAACTGCTTATTCATATTATGGATGTGTTGTGTGTCATCCCCCAATCTGCCCCCCCCCAGCGGGGCACATTTTTAATTTCTTTACAACATCAATTGTGTGACACATCATTTGAGAGGTCTGCAACTGCTTATTCATATTATGGATATCTTGTGTGTAACCCCCCCTCTGCCCTCAGAGGGGGCGCATTTTATAATTTCTTTACAACACCAATTGTGTGACACATCATTTGAAAGGTCTGCAACTGTTTATTCATTTTATAGATGTCTTGTGTGTCACCCCCACTCTGCCTCCCCAGGGGGGCATATTTTTAATTTCTTTACAACACCAGTCGTGTGACATATCATTTGAGAGGTCTGCAGCTGCTTATTCATATTATTGATGTCTTTTGTGTCTCCTCCCACTCTGCCCCCCAGGGGGACACATTTTTAATTTCTTTACAACACCAGTCATGTGACACACCATTTGAAAGGTCTGCAACTGCTTATTCATACCATGGGGTATTGGCGAGCGCAGCAAGCAGGGGTAACCAATAATTTGGAATCGCGAAGCGATTACGCGGGGGGCTGGCGAGCATAGCGAGCAGGGGGGCGGGGCCCCCCTAGTTTATTAAAATAATTGTTATCTATTATGAATGAATGTATGCAGTATATGTGTATAACACAGATATTCACGCATATATGTAAGTCAGTGTATAGTTAAACTTCACCAACGCACACATTTATAAAAGGAATATATCCATACATAATTTTAATAATTGAAAATACTACTGTATAACACTAAAATCTGTATGTATATATATATATATATATATATATATATATATATATATATATATATATATTACATAACTGTAAAAAACTTTATCAATGCATTAATTCAAATAGTTTTTAAGATTAGAAATAATTCTGTTCTGTATATGTAATCATATATGTCATACATGAAACTAGTTTCATATATCGTTGAAATTACGCAAATTCCTGAAAACGTATGGAAGCTAATATAGTATTCATACATTTTTTCCCATTAAGTCAAATATTATTTACATATTCAGAAACCCATTTTATTCCAATATTTTCGTAATAATATGATTCAAATGTGAAATAAGATTTGCATTTCATTGAAATTAAACGGATTTCTAAGTACATGCAGGTTTATTTTTTCTTTTAATGCATTAGAAAATATCATATTTATTCCTTTCAACTTCCTATTACAGAAATTCCATTTCATATTTTAATTAACTTTGTCAATTTTATATAGATAGATTTTTTTTTACTTTCAACTGATAAAACTTTGGGAATATCTTATTTTAAATATATATATTTATTCACTTTTTTTTCTTTTTATTATTTATTATCCAGACAAGTGTTTAAAAAAACAGTAAATTTTAAATTTATTAGTCCCTTTCTAAAATTTCTTAGCTGAAATATTTATACAGTCAAGGAGAATATAAATATGATGCAGAGATACATCATTTCTTAATTTATATACCTTTTAATTAAAAAAAAATCGCCCATTCTTCCAATGAATTTAAAGTTTATCCTTTTTCTTTCATGTTTTCTTTTTGAAATCTTTCGATATATTTAAGGGCGCGGCGGAATTTTCTGTTTATTTATTTTTTTGTCTTTTCATAAAAGATGCAGTTTAAGGAAACAGTATTAATTTTAATTAAACAATTTTTACCCATTCTTCCAATGAATTTAAAGTTCATGCATTTTCTTTCATATTTCATATTTCAGAAATTTTCCATACATTTAAGGGTACGATGGAATTTTCTATTTATTTATTTATTTATTTATTCATTTATTTTCATGAAAAATGCAGTATAAGAAATCAGTATTCATTTTAATTTTAAAAAAAATCGCCCATTCTTTCCAAGGAATTTAAAGTTTACACTTTTTCTTTCATATTTTCTTTTTGAAAGATTTCGATACATTTAAGGGTACGATGGAATATTTTGTTTATTTCTTTTTTATGTTTTTGATGAAAGATGCAATTTAAGAAAAAAATTATTACTTTTATAATATTACTTTTAGAAAGGAAGGGTTTTTTTAATTTTAAATGAATTTTGTTCAATTTTCATCTCAATATTCCGAAAGGGTATATTTTGTTGACATACTTGAAATCTGTGTGTCAAAAATAAATTGAAAAAACTCTAGTAGATATCTGTAGTACATATTTCTCATAAACTTCAGACTGCAGATTAAAAAGTAGCCAATACCATATCTTTTGTATTACATAATTTGTAATTTAATTACGTGAAAATCCATACATTACTAACTTATTTCTAAATGTGATCTACTTTCAATTCAGATTCACATTTACATTAAATAAATAAATAATATTAATACATTTGTATAAAATTTTCTCCTTCTTTCGTTTGACCAAATATTATTATTCTTATTATTTTGTGAATAAATCTTATTTTATTATTGCATTGCAAAGTTATTTTATTTTCATTTTATAAACTTCATTATTTTAAAACATTAGATACATTTTGACTTATTGTAATTATATTTTATAATCATGTTTTTTATAATTGAAATAACTTTTACATTTCGTTAAAATAATGCTGCTTACAAAGTAGATGAAAGCTAATATTTAATCTAAAACGTTAGGATTAATTTTATTAATCAGTTACAAATTCTTGTTACATATTTTCCATTTTTAAATTTAATTAACTTTGCCAGTTTTATATGGATTTAATTTTGTTTTTTTCAGCGAATAAAAGCTTTAATAACATCTTTATCGAAATCTGTCTATCTATCTATATATTTCTTTCTTTTATATTTGTTAATCAGATATGTAACTATTCAGTTGAGATATATATAATATTTCAGAGAAAATGTTCATCAATTTTTCAATATTTATCATTTTTGTTCCATGCAATAAAATTTAAGAAGACAATCAACATTTTACTAAAATACTAAAAAGGTAAACAAGAAAGAAAAATCGTCGTGTGAGCATAGATTATGGAACACTTCCAGAATACTTTGACAAAACTATGCCGTTGAATACAAGAAGAATATGCTTAAGCAGACATTTTTTGAAAACATATAATGCATTATGAAAATTTGTAAACACAACATACTAATCAAAATACTATATATAGTTTTTTTTTCAATAAGATATATTTAAAGTCAAGTATTTTCAAGCATATTTACCCTCATATTCAAGAAATCGATAAGTTAGTCTTTTTTTTTTTTTTTATCATATAATACTTTCAACAGTTATCACCCAAAAATAGAGATATACTTTAATTTTTTTGTACAGCTCTATATATTATACAGTACGATAGTGCTGTATAGTAGAGCTCACATGCGTCTCTAATGTTAAAGTCCAAAGTTTTCCCCTTAATAACCTTGGACCCAATCATCAGATTGAGACGAAATTGAAAAAGCGAAGTGTCCTACTCTAAATCTCAAAGTTTATCAAATTTCATCCGGATCCACCGGTTAGTTATGGAGATCCAGAACCACTGTTTTTTCACTTTTTTCTCCTGAAAAAAGATAAAAGAGCAAACAACTCAATTATAACCCGAACCTGGAAACATTTAGCGATGTGTAATAGCTTGTTCGAAAGCTTTTAATTTAGGTATGTGCCTTTCGAAAGTCCTGTCAAAAAATATCCAATATCAAAGTAATGGCACCTATTTAAAATTTATATAGCGCTATACCTTTCATAATTTAACATTATATAAATGTCTTCTTTTTAATTTCTAAATTAATCATTTCTTTCAAGTTGCCACCAATTAAAAAACAGCACAATAATTTTAAAAAGAAATGATAGCACGTGTTATTTTTTATAGATAAATAAAAATTCAGATTCTCCTGATAGATTTTTGCATTTTTGAAGTTGACGTCATTCGAAACAGAATATGCATATTTTTCATAAACAAATATGTAAACTGTAACTAAATTTATGTTAAAACAACATCACACCTTTATTTGAATATTTCTGATGTCAAAACAGTTACTATAATACAGATATTTCCATAACAAAGGGATAATTTAGGGGAAAAAATCATTCTATATGTAAAAAAAAACAACGATTTCGAAATAGCGCAATGAAAATCTATGTAAATAAATGTCGTCAAGTTTGTAGCCAATTTGGCGATATATCGCAAAATCTGGCAATCAAAGTTATTCGTCAAAATGGCGCCAACTTGACGCTATTTCCGCTATTTTTCCAAACTAATATGTTTACTAATAACTTTAACCTAATACTAATGTTAGTTTGAATTTGTTAGTTGAAGTTGGTTGGTCAAGTTTCAGAAAGGATCAGTAAAAGTTGTGAAATCATATGAAAAACTGGTGGAACCAGAGAGAAAAGTAGAGCTTGATCTAAAAAATGATACAGTAACAAATTGGCAAATATTTTCAATATAAAAAAGTACGTAGAAAAGAAATGGAATCATATTATCTGTAAAGCTCATGAAATTACCCAAGTTTTTATTAGCTGAAAAAGTGGACTGAGATTTACTGGTTCTTTATATTCAGAATCATACTATTATCCACTCAAATTGATTACTGGGCAAAGCAGTTAATAGAATGCATATTTATGTTGCCTCAAATTAGCTAAGATCCACAACTCTAAACGAATATAAACCATGAAGTAATAATTAACGTGTAACATTAATATAGTCAGGTTGTTGAGAAATTGATGTAGAAAAATATTTCTGAACAGCAATATTTAGTATGTGGCTGAATCGTATATGTTTAAGATTATGGGTTTACTTGGAGCTTTCATCTTCCACTAAGCAAAACCCTTGGAATGGAATTTTTTCCAAACTTTATACAGAATGGACCGTTTAGGTTCTCGTTCTTTGTTATATCAGCATGTATCTTATTGTTATGAACCCAAAATTTTAAATTGGTTATAGATTATTGGGGTATGGAATGTGATAAAAATGCCTTTTTTCCATGATTGAGTTTAAAGCATCAGTATAGCTCAGTCCACATTTTCAACTAACAAAAATTTGGGCGATTTCATGAGCTTTGAAGATAATTTTATTCCATTTCTTTCCTACGCACTTTTTTATATTGAAAATATTTGCCAATTTGTTACTGTATCATTTTTTATGCTCTATTTTTTTCTCTGATTCCACCAGTTTTTCATATGACGATATATAGATTTGTACAGATTCTGCATAATATGCTAAAATTCAACGATTTCTACCAATGTATGGAAAAGTACAAGAATTATTTTGTGTAACCCTGTATATTACACACAGATTATACATGTGTAATATACATGTAACCCTGTATATTACACACAATACACGTCAAATATAAAGTTAAAATTTAATTCAGGTAAAAGCATGCTAAAACTACGAAAATCACGGTCATGCATCCAATTCTTTGCACATCCCTATATATGATTTAATTTATATTAACTATGTCTTATTAAATATATCTCTTAATACACTAAATGTAGGTAAGCTTCAAAATGTGTAACTCAATTAAAGAGCACTTTTAGTTAATTTACACTCAACCTCAATGATGCTTAAAAATTATTTTTTGAATAATGAATTGATTGAATTTATGCACAATCACTATTGAATTTAGGCACAATCCTGTATATAGTCTATAGAATTTATGCTCAACACTGGGTATACAAAAATTTAATTAAACTTAAAAACACATACCATAAATAAAAATGCTTTTGAAGCGACCCTCCCCTCCCATTAGAAGACACTTCACTAACAATATTGTATTCCAAATCTTATTTCCCTGTAAATGAACGATAATTTCAATGCACGTCTTATTCAATTGTAAGTATCTTGTAGTAAATCTCAGTAATATTTATCAATTTCATTATGATTTTAAAAGTGCGATATAAATTTAAAAAAAACCTGCAAACAGTTTTTTCTCATAGAACATCATAACCGAAGTCTTTTGTATGGCCATTTAAATAAATTATAAACACTTTTCACCCCATTTCCTACAGATCATGTATTGGTCATATCAGAAATGCATATTAATTTCAATATGTTTCTAATAGTGTAACATCATTAAAATACGCCACAAATGATTTTCTTGCATAGATTATAATGTAACGGGATACTTTTGAGTTCCTCTGTACACGTACTTTAAGTTCCACACATAACGCATTTTATAGTAATCATCTTCCAGTGAACCTCAGTAATTTATATAAATTTCTTTATGTTTTAAACAGTTTAATATCATTAAAATAGATCATAAGTGTTTTTCCCCTAAGATCATAATGTAAAGGAATACTTTTTAGAGTCCCTGTAAATGCAATTGAGCTTCAAATGAATCATTATGAATGGTATATACTTTATTTTCAATGCCGAATATACCATGGTAAACCTCAATGACGAACATCAAATACATAACAATCCGAGTATATTTAAGTGAATTAGAGAACGCACAGACAAATCTTATTCATAATCACTTTTCAACTATTAAAATAATAAACTTTGCAAAAATCACCATAAAATGAAAAACAAAGCTAAAACAATAACCGTCCGTAATCAGCTGAAGCATACTCGTGTCCGTAAAAGGACAATGTCAGAGATAACCAAAATAGTTTCTGAGTTTATCTCTGACATTGTCCTCCTTAAGGATACGTGTATGATTCAGATGATGATGAGATGTTATTGTTTTAACTCGAAACGCGTCCTGCTTTGTTTTTCATTTTATGACGATTTTTATAAAGTTTATTTTAATTATTAATTATCGCAAGTGTTTTCGGTGCTTCTTCATTCCTTCTCAGCTATGTTGGAAAGTATTAAAAAATAATATAGTTAACTTAAGTTTATTTTTCATCTGGATATTCAAAAAGCATTTATACAGTTTATATATTTGAAATTTGGCTATCAAATGTTTGGAATAAAAGGATGTTTTTGTAGTATATATAACGCTAGTAAGTCATAAACGAAAATTCCTTTATTTATAACTAACTTACGTATAAATTTTTGCTTTACTTGCTTCTTTCGAAAGGTGAAGGACTGTCTTTGAGATTAATGTTTTGCTTTGAAAACGTAAACAATATTTCAGTTTAGTTTTGATATTTTTCAAATTAATTCATGAAATTCATTTCTGAAATTTGTTTAAAAATGTGGAACCTAGTATGCTACGCATAGTTTTAATTTTATAAATTCCACTGTTATCCATGTGCATAAAAATCTATTTTAGAGTGTTTTTCCATGTTAGTACAATACATTTCTAACTATATATTAAACAATTTAAACAAGTGTTACATTTCTGTAACATAGCATTGATTTCTATGTATGTGTAAGCTAATTTTTAAATCCTTTTCATCAGAATTAATTATATTAATTCCGTAAAATTTCCTCTTTAAAAAGTTATGTTTTCATATTTTATTCAACTTTCCCAGTTTTATATAGATTGCATTTTTTTAATTTTCAACGGATAAAAGATTTAGGAAGATTTTATTTAACATCTACATATTTATTCCTTTCTCCGTTTTTGTATTATTTATTATCCAGACTCTATGCTTCAAATAAAGTCAATTTAAAAGGGTTTTGAATTTATTAGTCTCCTTTGAGAATTTCTTAGAACAGTGATTTATATTGAAGGCAGATATAAAGTATGATGCAATGATATACCATCTTTTAGTTTATATACTTCTAAATAGGAAAACTTTTCGCCCTTTCCTTCAAAAGATTTAAAATTCACATTTTTTCTTTCAAATTTTCTCTTTCATATTTCAGAAAAGTGTTCCGTCTATTTTTTTTTTTTTTTTTTTTTTTTTTTTAATTTTCTGACTTTTTTTTCTCGGGAAAATAAAATTTAAGATGACAGTCAGCATTTTATGAAATTACATAAAAGAAAAAGATTTTGATTCAGTTGAATCCTGTTCATTTTTCTTCTTAATATTTCAAAGGAGTCTATATAGTTTAGCTATTTGAAATTTGTCTTCCTAAATGGATTATTTTTTCTTTTTTTGTAGCATATATTTTTTAATATAAGCAAGAATTAATTACTGATAACTTATTTCCTAAATAGGCGATATTCTCGTTTCAGAATTTGCTAAATAAATAAAGAAATTCGGATTTTGTTTAATTATATTTTTTCTTGTCTTGCATAAGAAGAAATTTCTCTTGAGAACAAACATTGTGTAAAGGATATTCAAAATTATTATGGTAAAATCCAAAGTTTACGAGAATTCAATGCTAACTGATAATTACCCATGACTCCCAAAATTTTTCTCTTATTTTCTGGATATATTATGAGAATATTCAATTAGATAAATCAAAAAAGAATTGATTTCTAAGATTTACAAAGATATTCCTAAGATAAAAAGAGCTACTTGCTAATTGTAAATTTCCGAAAAAGCTGTGTACTTCTAAAACTTATTACTGTTCTGACTGATTGAAAATTTTTCCAAATATTATCTCTAGAGAAGAAAAAAAAATCTGGTAATTGAGAAGTTTTATTGAGTTTTTGGAACAGTTTTTCTGTATCAAGAAACATGTCTCCAGCATTTGTACAGCGTAACAAAAACCTTGGAAATGACAAAAATGAGAAAATAAGGTCTTCTGAACTCAATTTAAGAAGAATCAATGAGAAACACCAGAAAACAATAGATTTTCAAGGTTGATTGAATTGTTAACACTTTCCGATACACTGTGCCTAGTCTGGGATACCTAATTTTAATTCCAAACTTGCAAACGGCATCAATAATATTTTAACAAAATTTTGCATTTACAATGAAAGCTTAAATTAGGAAATTCTTAATTTCTAAAAAAGTTGTTTGTAAGTTCCGATGAGAGTTGATAATTTCTCATTTTATTAACAGAATTTGCCCGTGCCAAAAAGGGTTAATAGAATGAAAGAACACCTTTGATCTCAATCAAATAAGGAAAAAACACTATGCATTAAAAACTGAAACCTATCCGTTTTAAGGTTTCTGCCTGAAACTTTTCCAAATAGTTTCATAGTCCAGTCATTTTAGCACCTTTTTTTGCAAATAGCGGAAAAAATTAGAACAAAGCTGGATTTTTGCATAGGTGCTAGTTAGGGTATGTAGTTTAACATACTAAAAGTCCCCATCGATCCGATGTGAGCTTTCGCCTCCAGGGGGCGCTAAAGAGCTTGAAAATCGGTTTTTTGTGAATATCTCACGAACAATGGCATCTAGACAAAAAAGTTCAATTACAAAAATGTAGATAATTTAATTTCCTACAAAAAGTGTCATTAACATTTTTTTGTCACACCAACCGTTCCCTGCCAAAAATTAAGATAAAATAAACATTATTGAAAAAGAATGTGCAAGCACAATCATAACGCGGCAAAGAGGCAGAACAAATACTAAACAACTTTTGATCCCCCCCCCCCTCATATCTCCCTCATTGTTTGTATGGCGTTTTCGCGTGCTTGCGCAATACGTCACCTGAGAATAATAAGGTTCTATCTGTGTTTTTGAAAAAATCGACTTATCAATATAGAAATGTTCTATTTGTATCTATGAAGGCATTTCTGGATTAAAATAATGTCGTAATATAATTGTAATATTATATGTAAATTATATATAACATCATTTTGATGCAAAAATGCCTTCGTAGATACAAATAGAGTCTTTCTATATAGATAAGTCAATATTTTCAAAAACACAGATAGAACTTTATTATTCTCAGGTGACGAATAGTCATTGCCCAATACCCTATCTCTCTTTGCATTTGTCGAAATGTACCACGTGCAAGTACTTTTCAATATTTTATTTTTACTTGGTGCTCATTTCGCTAGTATGAAATGACCCTAATTTATTGAACGAAGTATTTATTCTTTTTTAAGATTTTAGGAAGGGAATAATTTTATTTTCAACTCATGTTGTAGAAAGTTTTAAATTATTTATGACAGTTTAAAATGACTCTTTCTTAATTGCTGATTCTGACCGAAAAATGGAGATTGACAAAATAGTTTATCTTGCATGAGATGTGGACTGGGTTTCGAAAGATTTTGTAAAAACAGAAAAAAAGGGTCTGAAGTCGCTTGTGACAGCAAGTTCGGAAAGAGATGACCATAAGGGGAAAATATTTGAAGAAATGGCTAAAAACAATAATGAATTTACAGTTCATTCAAAGAGTAAGAAAAATTATTCACGAAAGAGTTCTATTAAATCATACAATAAATCTATTGCCGAAAAACGATCAAGATCAGCACAAATTAATCATCCATTGAAGGAAAAATTGAGAATTGACAGTCCGTTGTTTGAATTTAAGGGAAAATGTTTGTTATTTCTGATACATTAGACGAAGATTTTTTACAGAAGGAAAAAAAGAAAGCTCTAAAGTATCGCGGAAAAGAATTTTTTTAATCTAATCATTAAAATAAGACACGTCTCATATCTATGCTTATGGAGAAATTTATGGAGAATGGTTTCGAAGCGAAACAAGTAGAAGATGATGCAGACACACTAATTGTTAACACAGTTATTGAAGTAGCAAAGTCTGGTGCACTTACTGCTGTTGTTGGCGATGATGTTGACTTGATCGTATTGTTGACAGTTTTAGCACCTCCAGAGATAGAAATATTTTTTATTAAGCCTGGAAGAGGACAAATTGTTACCACCCTGTATTCATCGCACAGTTTTAGCAATGATGCTGTTCTGAAAGATCATATATTATTCCTTCACGCTTTTTCAGGTTGTGACACGACATCAGCAATGTTTGGGAAAGGTAAAATGTCGTTAGCAAAATTTTTGAAGAAGGAAAAAGATCATAACATACAAGCTGCCAGCATTTTTAAAAGTGATCAAGTATCTTAATTTGAAGTTTCCGAGGCTGGAAAAACTATTTTTCTTGCTTTATACGGTAGTAAAGCAGAAATTTCTCTGAAAAAGTACCATTATGTATGTTTCAAGAAAAGAGTTGTTGTTGGTAAAAAAAAGCCTTTTATCGTTGCCGCCTGCCGAAGATGCAGCTAGATTGCACAGTTTACGTATTTATCATCAAGTACAATACTGATTGAGCAATAAACTACTTCCTGAGAACTGGGGCTGGCAAAATGCACCTAATTTGTTTCCAATTCTGGCTACCTTACCGCCCGCACTAAAAGATATTATTGAATCTATTTTTTATACTTGCTCCAAAGGATGTAAAAAACCTTGGTGGATGCCGAAAAATTGGATTGAAATGTTCCGATATTTCATAAATTGCTGCGGAGTTTCATTTCATACTGCAAGTAAAATTGAATTTGAAGACGAGGAAAATATTGACAGTATCCTGCCCACTGCAAGGGAGGAGGGAAGCGCTACTTCTATATTCAGTGATGATATCGAAAGGCAAACAAAAAATACTGAAAGCAATATAGCAACGAAAGAAATAAATACAGATAATTACGAATCTGAATAGAGTGTAGAAATTGAAGCTGTGCAAAGAACTACTAAAGCAGTTAAACGACTTAAATTGAATTAAGCCAGTCACTATAAGTGGAATATGCCTACAGGAGAAACCACAAAAAACACACTAAGTGTTTTACTTCAAGGGTGGTGTGGAAATAAGCATAAATGTATATTATATATTCACTTTCCCCATTCAAAGGTGAGAATTATAGATCTGTTTAATTTTTTTTTTTTTTTTTTTTTTTTTTTTTTTTTTTTTTTTAAATAGCAGCAGATTTTTTGAATTTTTATAATTTTACTTTCAAATATGGTCACGTTTTTACATTTTTGACAGGGAAGGGTTAATGTGACAAACAAATGTTAATGACACTTTTTATAGAAAATTAAATTATCTACAACTTTGTAATTCACCTTTTTTCTCTAAATGCCATTGTTCGTGAGATATTCACAAAAAACTGATTTTCAAGCTCTTTAGCGCCCCCTGGTGGCGAAAGCTCACATCGGATTGATGGGGACTTTTAGTATGTTTAACTACATAACCTAACTAGCACCCATGCAAAAATCCAGCTTTGTTCTAATTTTTTCCCCTATTTTTGCTAAAATGACTGGGCTATCAGCAGGTAAGACAAAAAGATTCTGAGCAAGTAAGAGATTAACCTGAGTTTCTGAAAACATTTCTTTTATAAAAAGAGAAATCTAAACTTTCTCCTTTCTCAGAGAGCAACAGTAGAAGAATCAACGAGAAATATCAGAAAACAATAAGATTCTAAATTTTATGAAAAAGTGTTTTCGAATAAAAGAACTTCCTGCCTGCCTGAAAATTTCGGAGAATGTGTTGAGTGCTAATTTTTGGTACATATTGGTTGCTAAGGTTTGGACTTGGCTCTTCACTTAAAAGTTATTTTTAAAGAAGGAGAATTTATTCTGTATCGTAGTTAACTAGCTTTTAAACATCGATTGCTTTCTTTGATTTCTGTTCGGCTTTTCATTTGAACACTTCTAAAAACAAAAGAAAAATTTCTAGTAATGCAAGTAACTACATGTTTTCCATGTATGTTTTTTCTGTATCCGGAAACGAATCTGCTTTTTTTTTTTTTTTTTTTTTTTTTTTTTTTTTTTTACAATTTTTGCAACATTGAGTGGTGCAAATTAAAGAATCCTTGTTTTCAAAGACCTGACTGGAGAAAAAGGGACGTAGTCGCTGTTATTGAGCTTAACAATATGAATACAGCAGGAGCATCTAATGTCAATACCATATTGACACCAACAGGATCTATCATACATTACGATTTGGAGGTGCACTCAACACCTATACGTCACACCTATAAGATTTGTTGCTATCAACAGTTAAAAGCTGGCGACAACGTTCTTCGTAAAACATTTACAATGTCTATCGTTCTTTATTCGGATGTAGAGTGGATAGGAATTAGCAGCGGAAAATCTTTTAGACCGATTGGCTCACCTTTCATGTGTGAGAAAATGAACTCTCAAAATCGCCGTATCTAGTCCACTGAGAATCCTTGACAGATTCAACAAATGTCTTTGAATTCTTCGCATGATATTGCATGCATTAGCTTCACTTCGACTTTTTTGATTTGGCCCCTTTTCTTTAGGAAAATTATCCCTCAGGGATTCATAAACCTGTTTCGCAATTGCAGCACATTATCAGGGCATGTTACATGGTGTAGTCATTCTGAAACTCTAGCAAGTAGATGCCCCGCTACAGCAACATTCAAACAAGATGGCGCATCTCTCCACATTAAATCGGAAGTTCAAAAATTGCTACTATGCCATTCTACGTAGTACCGCATTATCAGTCGAAATTTTCTTGCAAGATAGCCTCTATATTCACCTGACTTACCCCTTTTTTGTTTTTGGCTTTGAGCTTAGTTTAAAACTTATCTAGAAAACGTAAGAAATCTGCCGGATTTGAAGAATAAGTTCTACTTGCACATATGTAACATTAGTCCCGATCAGATAAGCTGCTATCAGATTCACCAATATTTCGAGCAACTTTTAAGCTTACACGTGATTTCCTCCAAATTTTTTCGAACTATCCTCACAACACCTAGTGTGGTAGAAAACAGCAATGTCGTCCAACTTTTTTTCTGCAGCTTCAAAAAGTTTCCACTGAGACTTTTTATCCAACATCGAATGTTTCAACGAATTAGAGATAAGCGATTGATAAAATAGGCAATAAAAATAAACGACTCGTACTAGAAGTACTGGTTTTCTCCTCCTTTTCCTCCGACATTTTTCCAAGACAATTGTAACATTTTTCTCTCTTTGAAGGGAAAAAGTTGAGGTTACAATAGGCTGAAAAGTTTGTTGTTTGTAAAATTTGTGAACCTGGCAACTTTACACGCATGCCGCTGTTGATCTTGCTGTATCACGGTTTTTACACGGTTGGCCAAGAAACAAAATGGACATATTAAAATCCATCTGCGAAACATGTGTATGCTGTTGTGTTATTATACTTGTGTCTTTCCTTTGTGCCGTTATCAAAATTTTTGTAGTATCGACAGTCTTTGAGTAGAAAAATTTAATAATACATTTAATTACCGACACCTTACATGTTTTTCTTTCATTGGCTGTGTCATGTTGCTTTATCAGAACCATAAACTGATCTCTGTATTTCATTTTAAGCCTTTGTTTAAACCTATGTTTCTCTTTTTTGCACTTTCCAACAAAGTTGAAAAGTGCTTATGCATTCGGTTTGTCTGGCCGTCTTTCCGGATGGCTGGATGGCCGCCTGTCCGTCTGTCCGCGCTCTAAGTCCAGTAAATATACTCGGATTGCTATGAAATTTTTATACGTTATTGAGGTTTACCCCAGAACGAACCCTATTGAAAATGAAATATCTACCATAATTAGTTTATCTACAGAGAGAATCAAAATTTTCCCAATACATTACGGCCTATGGGGAAAAATCTTTAATATACTCGGATTGCCATGAAATTTTAGGACGTTATTAACGTTTACCCTAGCACGAACCCTATTGAAAATGAAGTTTCTACCATGATTAGTTTATCTACAGGGCGAATCAAAAGTTTTCTATTACATTACGGCCCATGGAGAAAAATCGTTAATATACTCGGATTGCCATTAAATTTTAGGACGTTATTGACGTTTACCCTAGCACAAGTCCTATCGAAAATGAAGTTTCTACCATGATTAGTTTATCTACAGGGCGAATCAAAAGTTTCTCATTGCATTATGGCCTATTGGGGAAAATCGTTTCAAAGGAATTTTAAAGAGGTTATACCCTGTCAAACATATTAAAATATGCATTCCATAAAATATCAGGTGAAAATGTAGCTACTATTCATTTACAGGGCCACACAAAAGAATTCAATTAGATAATGGTAAAAGGGGGAATTGTGTGTGATATATTTTAAATATATTAAGCTTTTTCATGTATAATAAAATTGATAAATGTCACTGAAGCTTAATATAAATTATACGCTACTGTCTTGCATAATATGAAGTACAAAGCATTTACAGGGCCATACAAAAGATTTCAAATAGCATATTATTTCCGAACTACCGTATATGTGTCCGATGATGGCTGATGGAGGGATGAAATGCATTTTAATTATGATATGCGCGTTTATATTTCGCTAAAATATGCACATTATATGGTGTATATAAATGTTATAGCTGTTATACAAGGCCACCCAAAAGAGCTCACCAACGTTACTGAATATGAGCGTAAATTATTTAAACGTGGTTCTTAAATAAGCTATGCATTTTTGCGCTGAGCTTCATTCAATTTACCGAGAAATGTTTGCAGAATATAGATAAAAGGATATACAGGGCCACGCAAAGAATTCGGTACATGGACGCCTATGAATGATGATTTATGAGAATGTGATTTCAGTTGTTTTAAAAGTGTTTTAGTTTACAATAAATTTTAGCCTAATGCTGACGTGTAATAAAGGTACAATGTAAACTACAGGGCTGAACAAATATATTCAAGTATGTTTCCATCTAATAGTATGAATTGCTGAAAAATCAATTTCAAGGTACTGGGTATTTTCTTGCTAAACTAAATTTTCCCATTATATCAACTGGCATATGAAATACAGGGCTGTTTAAAAGTACTGGAATACATATTTCGGTATATTTGGTTATACACTATTATTTCCTTGAATAACAAAGTTTTGTAAAGGTTTCATTAAGTGTTGGAAAGTCTTTCATAATCTATGTTTAACGCATGACTTACTTTACTTACTTGTTTTTTTACCAATTAGTTTTCTATGGCCAGATATGTATCATCCTATAATATGAAGATGTTGCTTCCACTGCTTTTCTTGACACCGTGGAGTCCCAAAATGGGATATGTTAATTTGAACCACCATGTACATTGAAAAAGATAAAAAATAACAATAATACAATTTACCATGGTTGCATCTTTAAAGAACGTAATTTTTTGCAAGAGTTTTCGTAGTCATCAATTATATCATTATTATCGTTGAAAAATATAGCATTAAATTGTTCTCTAAATATTTAAAGATCACAGTCTTAAAATAAATAAACACGAAGATTTGATTAATATGTTTTATTTATATTTAATTAAATAAATTTTTACTAAAGAAACAATAATTTTTCTTTACTAAATAATAGTTAATGAATAAGTAAACTATCATTATCATTACTATTTAATTACGCTTAAAAGTGGAACAAGAATCCCATTTCTCAGACAAATAAAATTGAAAACTGAAATTTAATTATGCTGTCAAATAAAATACTTACTTTATTTAAGCAATTACACACGTTTCCATTAAACAGTGCATACACACTTCAGAATATTAATACCTTCAGAATCCTTTACATAGCGCGTGGATTGTTTAATTTTCTTTTGCCGTGAATTTTCAAAAGTTTAAAAGTAAAACGTAAGTAAGGAGTGTTCAAAAGCAAACGAAGAATTAATACGATAGAATTTATTTTAAATGCTTCAGAAATTGTATAATCATCGCATTCTATTGAGAATTAAAAAACAAAACGTGCAATTTACCTCAAATGAATAACATTCTGAGAATTTTTGATTAAATTATGTATGCATTTTAGTTAAATACAGCGAATATCTAATTTATTTTCATACATTTAACAAATATGTAGTTTGTAGTTGAAATGCAAAATCACCTAGAAACTCTTATTGATAAGTATTATGACGTACAACTGACTTATATAATTCAAATGGGAATAAAATCAATGTCATCCCTAATATAATTAAATTTATATAATTTTAATTAGATGAGGAACATAAGCCGACATCGAACATTAACTAAAATTGATTAAAATCGCTGTTTAACCTATATGAAATAACTCATAATTATGTATATTTATTTCAACTTTCAAGAAAAAAGACTGGTTTTTGTGTTATAATTGTGCATCGGGTCAGGATTCTCACTGCCTTTTGACCAACATTAGTGAATAAGGTATATAAAAACAGTAGCCAAATGAAAAAATATACATGTTAGCAAAATAGATTCGGCATGAAACACTAAAATATCTTAAATCCTTATTGTAACCGGGTTATTATTATTATTATTATTATTATTATTATTATTATTATTAAAGAAGCACAATTTAAATGTCTCATAAAAGTGTAAATATTTCAAACATTCTGTTAGTGAGAAATTGTTATGAGATTTCGACTACAACCGATAGAAAAAAAAAATGGTGATTGGCCGGTGATACTTTAATACCATTCAACTAATAAACAGTACAGTAAATGAAAATTTCAATGTCGCATTTTAACCATTGGTATAGTCGTACAAAAACCAGAGGGTATATGACAGTCTGACCAGATTGTATACGTTCAAAGTAGATAGTATAACCCTAGAGTGCATGTACTACAGTTTTCTTGAGAAGCAAAGACTATACGGTATTCCTTAAAAAAATCCAGAAGATATACGGCATATACCTCCGTATACCCTTCGCTACAGCCCTGATTTTAGCAAATCTTTTCTGAATAGTTATGCAAATAGCATGGCGCGACTGAAAATAAAAAGCAACATCAATCGTATAATAGCGTGGATAAAAATTTCAACGAAGGTGTTCTAGTGTACTAACGCCAAGTGCTAATATTATGCATAATTATGAAATAATCGGAAAAATGGCACCTATGGGCTCTTCTCTGAAGGATTCTGAATCATATAAAACACAAGCAACAGCTTAATGTTAATTTGTTCCATTTATAGGCCTTATCGCCTATAGACGCATCTTAAATTAACACTTGATATAAAATTTGCGAGGTAAGTTCTATGATGTGTAATCTGTATATTTATCAGGAGACACTCTGTTTATGACAAATTTGTAGAGCATTTCATATATTTTTAAAATGTTGTATATCTTCGCGAGATAATTTGTAATTTAAAATGTACTGCGGAATAAGTATAACGGGATAATAACGCCATTCCTTGGCGTTATCAACCCGGTTGATTCCTTAGAGGCGGAACTACAGCCGAAGGGGGTTTATTTTTTACTTTCGGTATGAGACAACATTATTGTGACTGTTGAAATGGTTAGATTAAGGAAGGGGATCCGGTACCCAAAACTGATCTTAAAAATAAATAAATAACAATAAAAATACTAACGTAAAAACAATTTTAATCTCTTATAAATAAAGCGATACGAAAAATACCAAAATGTTTTCGATAGTCTAATTCCAACATTTTCAAAATCAGGTTTCTATTGAATTCCCACTTGATTATTCAATTGAGTTCTAAATTTTAACTGTCCCCTTTCACGGTGTTCTGTTTTTGAAAATTTTATAAATTTAACCTTTAACTGATGTGACAAAAATTGTAACGTAACTAGTGTGAAGTGGTCTGTGAAACCGCAAGATCAAAAGATGAATAAAAAGGTGAATAACTTATAGGACTAAACTTCTTGTACAAGACTATTATAATTAAAATTCATCTATTTAAAAGTATTTGGTGATAGTTCTAAAGTTCCAAATGAAACAAAATTTCAGTAGTGTTTGCGGTTAAACTAAAAATTACAATTTAAGCTATAAAAGCTAAGCGATCAATGTGTAAAACTCATAAAGTACTGTTTCAACTGTTTCTACCTCGTTTCTACTACTATTTCAACTGTTTCTACCTCGTTTCTACTAATACTAGTTCTGTAGATTTAATCTATTCAAATATTTCTAACAATAGGACGAGGACTCTAAACGAAAGAGAATTTATAGTCTGTAGCTATAGTTAAACTGGAAATTACAAGTTAAACTCTGAAATTTGAAAAAAAAAAAAGCGTTCAGTGAGATCGCTAACAGAAATAAAAGGTTAATTTTGTTGCTAATATAGAGATAATGAAACATAAAATCATGTATAAAATTTAATAAGAGATCTCACAGGGATATTATTTTTTACAAAATCCTTATTTAATTAATTTAAAATACAAATGTATTTAAAGCATGCTTTATTAACGCTGATATTTTAACTTTAGGTTTGTGCGAATCACATTAGTGTGGAGTTTACGGATTAAAAAGTATCCTTAAGATTTCTATAACAGTGTTAACAAAAATATTTATTACACAAAACTCTAGTTATTAAAATTTCACATGATAAAAATATTACGCTAAAAATTGTTTAAACAATGCAATGTTTCTTATAATTATACTAGCGGACCCGACAGACATTGTCCTGTCACCGACAGACGTTGTCCTTCCTGCCACCGACACCAGAAAATCAAATAAATGTACTTAAACATAGTGATATGCACGATAAACACTACGCTCTTAATTTAATTTCTTATTACAATTATGTAAGGAAATTATTTTTCACTCTTCAGTATTTTTTGAAGTCGGTTTAATTTTTGATAGAAAAGTTTATTTTTCTCTTTTTTTTTAAAAGTTAACGGTTTTCTGAAGTCAGTTATTCAAAATTATAATACAGGCTATATTACTGTAAAGCATACACTTTTGACAGGAGCGGGGTTCGAACACGCGATTTCTTTCTTCGAGAAGTTGAGCGTAAATCTGAGACCTTTGACCGCTCGGACATTCCGTCCGCACTCTATTTATCGAAATTATTCAATACTTTTAATTAACAAAAAATCACTAACTATTAGGTTTTGCCTAACTACTAAAAAAGTACTGAATCAATTTCGACGAAATGTGAATCTAAACCATTCTCGAATCTACTGGAACGCACGCACAAAATTTCATTAAAATCGGTCCAGTCGTTTAGGAGGAGTTCAGTGACATACACACGCATAGAAGATTTTTATATATAAAGATGAACATTGAAAATTTCAGGTTTTTGCGCCAAATTAGGAAAATGTGAATTATCTCACAAACTACTGGATTTCAGCGAATTTGCTTAGTACCATTCGATTCAGAATGAAAAAATGCACTAAAATATGTTATCAGTTGAAAAATAACTACAAAAGCCGATTTTTAAGAAATTTTTTAAATGTTCGTTCTTTTTTCTACTCATCGTATGGGTGGAATTTTCGAAAATCCATTTTCAGCGGCACTCGATGTTATAAGAAGTATTTTTACCCCAATTTTCAAGATTTTTGGTATGGTAGATTTTTTTTGTGCTATGATTAATACGAAATCCTGACTCTCTTTAATATATATAGCACTTCTAATTAGCGAAAAATCACTGACTATTAGTTTTTGCCTAATTACTAAAAAAGTACTGAATCAATTTCGACGCAATGTGAATCTAAACCATTCTCAAATCTACTGGAACGCACACACAAAATTTCATCAAAATCGGTCCAGTCGTTTAGGAGGAGTTCAATTACATACACACGCACAGAAGATTTTTATATATAAAGATTTAAGCTTTATTAACAGAAACTCAGGGTGTTATATTCTGTTGAAGCTCTCCCTCTTTAATCTTTCTTTCAATTCCAATAAATAAATAAATAAATAAAATAAAATAAAGAATATTTTCTGTCACATAGAATGAATACATTTAAACATAAGCACTGATTTAGATAAACACAGTTAAAAACAATGTTTGTACTAATTCTATTTAAGGGGTCCTTTTTAAGCAAAAGAAATATCAGGCTCTGATATTCTTTTGACTCCTCCTCCCTTTCTTTTTCTTATATTTTCATAAAAAATTAAACATTTTCGATCGTTTACAATGTAGTTTGTCAATATCTAGGACTTTAGAGTTTGTATTTTTATAATTAGGCAATATACATGGGATTATTCTATTTTTTTTTATAGTTTTATATTCAAGGCGTTATTACCCACATAGGTGGGTAATAACGCCAAATAGCTTTGGTCAAGAAATCAAACCATTACATTTTATGAAAACATATCTGTTAAATTATTTTTCTTATATAGATAGTCAATGAGTTTCTGCATCAAATCCTATATTTGTTTGAAAAATACATCTAAAACTAAGCCGTGAGAACTGATTGAACCTTAACGTGGCGTTATTACCCCAGGATACCTTATAACCATACATAAAAAAGAGCAGAAATTGAGCACACGCAATTTGGAAGGTCTGATTGTTCATTTACAAGTCAAATGAAGCATTTTGTAGCGATATGGCGCAATGGCGGGTGGCAGTATCAACTCTGCATTGGGTGCCTGTCGGTGTGAAAAACGTTCCGTATAATAGAGTTCTGCATGGACGCAAAATCCAAACCATGAACCCTTGGAGCTCAATTCGGGTTTATTTTGTTTTTCTTCATTAAATTCTGGCTAAACCCAGCCTTAGATTAGTCTCGGATCAGAGCTAATCTGCATTGTTTCCTTGCCAGGCCATACAGGGTCGTGCTGGGCTTATTTCTTTTTCTCCTCTGAGATTACATTTTTCTGACATTTTATTTATTAATTATTTATTTTTGTTATCACTAATAGGGATGTTGCACGTTTGTTTAACGTACTCTTAAAAAATTTAATTGATAAATAAATCACAAAGAAATATACATTTTTTAAACATACTTTCTACTTTCAATTACATATAGTGAGGGGAAAGAATTGCAATCTTGATAAAAATCAATTTGTAGAAATATTGGTATATTTTTATATTTTGAGGTTCTGCGGATCCGTTTTCGTTTTCTTATAATAGTTTTACTTATATGTATGCATACAGGTAAATCGGTCGAACAGGTTTGGTACTTAAATCTTTTTTTTTTTTTTTCCAACCTTTTGTCAAAAAAAAGTGAGAAGAAAACTGTATCTCATTTTTTAACTCAATTATTCATTTATATATTCTTCTTCTTTATGCTTATTGTGATATACCATTCACGAAATATGTATTTTTAAAACAATTTAAGATTTCTAGTTAGTATGACTATCTAAATTTTATTTCAATATATATATTTTTATTAATGAGCTTTAAATTCTGCTTTAGTGAATAAAAATTCATTGAAAATTACGTGATAAATTTAGAAAAAAGTTTGTGTTTTATGAATTAACAAGGTAGAACCCGTCGAATTTTGACGAAAGAAAATAATTAAGAAAAAATTATTTCATTGATTTATAATAAACCTACAAAATTAGTTACAATAAAAAATGTACCTTATATTGGTAAGTCTAATTCTTGAATAAATGATATTTAACCTAAATTTAACAAAATACTACTTCTATAAAACTCAGTTGTAGAAATGGTTAAAATTAAACTTTAATCGTACATTTAAACAGTAAAAAATAATAAATATCTGTTATTGTGATAAAGTTATCAATTAAGGATCTTATGCTAGTATTCGAAAATGAAAAAATGCAACATTTATTTCACTTTGACTCACTCATAGAATTTTTTCCCCGTGAAATCCAAACCCGACATCATTTTCACCATCTCAAAATTTGCATATGAAACTTTCATATTTGTATTCATCTTTTTTTAAAAAAATGGAGCTTTAATTTGATTATTTTTATCAAAACTTGAAGTCTCGATGCTATTAGGTGAAACAGATACTAAACTATTTGTATACTTTTAAAACTTTTAAAACTATTTAAAACTTTTTAAACTATTTGTGTACTTTGTGTAAATATAATTTGATAAATGAAGCCAAAATTCACCGGATTTTATAACAAACGATATTCTTAACACAGCACGTATTTAAATTTCATTTTAATTTTCTCTTTCAATAATTTTCTCTTTTAATGAGAAAATGGCAACATATAGATACAGTAATCACCCCCCCCCCCTTTCTTTCTCTTTTAATAGAAATGGAGACCTGCTGTTGCTAAAATTTGAAAAACAGTGCAAAAACTACAAAAAAATTATATTTCAAAAATAAATTAAGCTGCTAAGATGTAGTTTTCAAATAAATTGCATTTAAAAGTACATTTTTCCCTATACGACGGTGTCGGGATTTGGAACTTATTTCATATTCCTTTCATCCACCACCTGTCAGGGAAAGAACTATTGCGCAATGTGAAACAAGAAACTCAGTTTTTTTACTCTCTTACGTAAAGGTGCAGCGCATGCGTCGAACTTTTTTATTAGACTCAGAACATTTTCTGTTTATTAATTTTTATTCTCTTTTTTTTTTCTGTTTTGTAGTTCAGTTAGAAGGTAGAAGTTGTAGAACCAAGATGTAATATTGAAATTGTCACGGCCATTTGTAAATATTAATGTTGTATGTGCCTTTTTGTGAATCGTGTTCGTCCTTATTAAAATATGAAAATGAAGACGGACTTTTGTTTTTTGAGTGAAAATAGTCTTTAATATTTATGCTGCAGAAGAAGGCCTAGCGCATTTGGACACCCGATACCCCGACTTTCTTGAAGAATAGGAATTTTGGAGGTAAGAATTTTTATGTCTTACCTAATTTTCATGATATAATTTTTTATAGAATCAATGTGTATGTTGATAATTTCTTTTGTGGTAGCTCTGGCTGTGATTATCTAATTTAGGCAGTCGGAGTTGTCACATAAAAGTGGCATCCCCTGCTGGGATCGGGTGCTCCGTAGTTTAGTGAATAAGAAATTAGAAAAAATTTTGATTTAGAATTATGGAAAAATTACGAAAGTTAAGAACGCCAGTGCGTTCAAATTTCACGAAATTAACTAAAGAAATTGAAGACCTTATAAAGGCTAATTGTGATGATTTAGATAGCTTGTCTTCAATTCTAATTCGATTAGAAGCATAACAAAATGAACTTGTGAATTTAGATAAACAAATTCTTGATAATTTGTCTGAAGACCCAACCTGTAAGCAAGATGCTTTTGATACTGAATATGAGTCTATCGATAAATATAATACGATATTTTACGAAACAAAAACCAAATTATCGCGTTATATACAAAAATTAGAAAAAGGTCTTAATCCAGATAGTTCCGTAATATTAGATGACATGGCGACAAGAAGAAAATTTAAGTTACCTAAATTAGAGCTCCAGCCTTTCAACGGTGAAATTAAAAACTGGTTAACTTTTTGGGGGCAATTTGAGAAAATTCACGAAGATGATAATATAGCAAATGAAGATAAAATTCAGTATCTTATAATGGCTACACAGAAAGGATCGCGAGCCAGAGAAATAGTAGATTCCTTTCCCCCCACAGCCGAGAGCTATCCAGAAGCGATACAATCGTTGAAGGCACGGTTTGGTAGGACAGATGTTTTAATTGAAGTATATATTCGCGAAGTCTTAGGATTAGTTATTAATAATTCCTTGGGACAAGGGCAAAAACTGTCTCTTGTTAAATTATAAGATAAAATCAAAACTTATCTTCGGTCATTGAAAATGTTAGGAGTATCGAGCGAAAATTATTCGTCGATTTTATATCCACTGGTCGAATCGGCATTGCCTTCAGATATTCTTAAATTATGGGAAAGACATCTTGGTACTTTAACTGTTAAGGATAAAGATAAAAATCAGGGAATTAATAAATTAGATGTTTTAATGCAATTTTTACAGATTGAAGTTGAGATGGAGCAAAAGGTTAAATAAGCTAAGAGTGGGTTTTCTTTCGATAAAGATGTTTCAGTAAACAGAGAAACAAAATTCGATCGAAAAGATAAACATTTTTCTCCGCCTACGACGGCCGAACTGTATAATGCGGATGAAAAAAAATCGGAAGAACAGTGCGTTTTTTGCGAAAACAAACACCGTAGTCAAAATTGTAGAGCGGTATGGAAAATGACACTGGCGAAAAGAAAAGATGCTTTATTAAGAAAAGGAGCATGCTTTCGTTGCTTCAATGTCAACCACTCAGCAAAAGTTTGTAAAACTAAAATCAACTGTTCTCATTGCGGGAAAAATCACCACCAGTTCATGTGCATAGAAAAGAGTAAAATTAATTTAGGCGAAAATTCTAAACAGGATTCAACTGCTAATAAAGATTGCATGCTTGCGAATACAACTTCTAGAAAACGAGTTTTGCTCCAAACATTGGTTGTACGTATATACAATGGGGATATCGTACGAAATGTTAGAATTTTATATGATACGGGTTCGCAGCGATCGTACATATCGAAATTTGCTGCTAAAATGTTAGGATATAGTAGCATAAGTAAAGAGAGAATAGTGCATAGCTTATTTGGGTGGCGGCAATGTGAAGAACTACACGATAGATATTTGATTAATTTGGGAAATATGGATAACAGTTTCCGATGTAAATTTGAGGTATTAGACCAACAAAAAATTTGCTCTGAAATTTCGCCTATACCGGAAGGACCCTTTTTTAAGGAAATAAAGCGGTACGGAATAGTTTTGACTGATAGAGTCACTAAAGTTAATGATTTATTATATGAATTTTCTCCTGATGAGATACATGTATTAATTGGTGCAGATGTCGCTGGGAAATTATTTACCGGACATTTAAAACAATTACAGGGCGGATTGGCTTGCATGGACACTCGTTTAGGTTGGACAATTCTTGGGAAAACTAAAGGTTATGAAAATAAGAATATGAACAATTTAATTTTTTCGCTGCATGTCAAAGAGGCAAAAATTACCGAGTTATGGCAACTTGACACTTTGGGAATTCGCGATCCTGGTTAGAAAAAGAGTAGAGAGGAAATAGAATTAGCCACTAAAGAACATTTTCTCAGTAACATTAGAGTAGATGACGAGGGTAGGTATGAGATTAGTCTTCCATGGATACAGGGCCACCCTCGTTTACCCAGCTACGAAAATATCGCTCGGCGTAGATTAAAAACATGCGTCGATTCGTTAAAAAGGGTAGGAAAATTAAGTGATTATAATCAAGTATTCGATGACTGGTTAGATGAGAAAATAATAGAAAAGGTTGATCAGAGAAAAACATTAGGTAGTGAGCATTTCCTTCCTCATAGAGCGGTGTTTAAAGAAAACTCCACTACAAAGGTGCGGCCAGTTTTCGATGGTTCAGCTCGGGAAAAGGGTTCGCCGTCTATAAATGACTGTATTGAAAAGGGGCCTAACCTCGTAGAACTGATTCCTTCTATATTAAATAGATTTAGATTAGGAAAAATTGGGGTAATTGCTGACATAAAAAAAGCTTTTTTGCAAATTGGCATTACAGAAAAAGATCGCTCATTCTTGAAATTCCTGTGGTATGAAGAAGGTTACCCTCAAAAAATTATAACTCTTCAACATAGAAGAGTAGTATTTGGCATTTCTTGTAGCTTCTATCTTTTAGGTGCCACATTAGAATATCATTTAAAAAACGCACCGGAGCAATTTAAAAACACTGCGCTTAAATTGTTAGAATAATTTTATGTAGACAACTGTGTTACGAGTGTAGATAGTAAGGAACAACTGAACAGATTTATCGAAGAGTCAAAAACCCTTCTTAGCGATGCAAAATTCGAGCTTCGCGGGTGGGAGCATAGTTTTCGGGAAGTTTTGACAAGGGAAAAAGTCCCTGTTTTGGGTCTAATGTGGGATTTTAGCAGGGACACCTTAGCAGTTGATTTAAAGGAAATTTCCGAAGATGAACGCAAAGTAACCAAAAGAAACATTTTATCGGCTGTACACAAAATATTTGACCCTATTGGATACACGTGTCCTGTAACATTAGAACCTAAAATATTATTACAGGAGTGTTGGAAAGCTAAGGTGACATGGGATACGGAATTACCTATTTCTATCAAGAGAAAATTTGAAAAATGGAAAAAACAATTAGAAAAATTAGGGACTATTGAAATACCTAGGTGTTTTTCTTGGGATGCAGATAAACTGCATTCTTTGCACGTTTTTTGTGACGCTAGCAAAATAGCGTATGCTACGTGTATATTTATACGGTTTGAAGGTGAGAATGACAATTTCCGTCAATTGGTTTCAAGGAAGAAGCCGAGTTGCTCCTATGAAAACAATTTCCATTCCGAGGTTGGAATTGTTGGCTTGCAATATTGGGGCTAGATTAGCAAATAGTGTTAAAACGGATTTAAAATTAGATGATATTGACATTTTTTTATTGGACTGATTCGGCTAATGCACTTTATTGGATAAAAAGAAATTAAAATTGGGCGCCTTTTGTTTATAACCGTGTATCAGAAATCCGGTCTTTAAGTGATTCTTCAAAATGGCATTTTATTCCCGGCCATTTAAATCCTGCGGACCTGCGAACAGAATGAATTTAAATCGATACATACATAAATCATAATATAGAAACAATTATTAATAAAAAAGAGTCATTTTGAAAGTTTTGACAGTTTTTGTAAACCTGTAATTGTTCACTCGTAATCACTGTTTCCAAGGTCACTCTAACGAGCACTTAACTTTATTTATGATGCCATGATAATTGTCATTTGTTGCACAACGGAGGAAATTATTTACGAATTGCGCAATGTTTCTATCAACTCCTCCTTAATTTCTGAAGTTGTGTTGTCACTCAGATGCAAGTTCTTCCTGTGAATTTCAAAAAGAGGTTTTGGCAGGGGTTTTGTGAATAAGTCAGCTATCATTATTTTGGTTGGGCAATATACGAGTTTTATTATGCCATCTTGTTTCAGTTGTTTTATGAGATGATATCTAAGTTCTATGTGCTTTGTTTTACTTGAATGTTTTTCAAGCTCTATCATTTTGATAGCCGACTGATTATCCTCGAAGAGTTCTATAGGATATGTTTGTGAGATATTGAGTTCTTCAAGTAAATTCACCAGCCATTTGACTTGATTAGCTGCATTAGCTGCTGAGATGTACTCAGCTTCGGCAGAAGATAAAGCTATGCAGGATTGTTTTTTAGTTGACCAAAGTATGGGATTTTTACCTAGCAAATATACATTACCACTTGTCGATTTTCTTGATTCTGTGTCTCCACCCCAATCAGCGTCCGCGTAGACTTCTAGCGTTGGTTTTGAATTTCCATCTATAACTAGATTAAAGGTTTTTGTTGTCTTAAGATACCTCATGACCCGCTTTACACAGTTCCAATCTTTCATTCTTGGCTTTTCGTTCCTTCGGCTTAAGATGTTGACAGCTGCACAAATGTCAGGTCTGCTCACTGTGGCAAGATATAAGAGTGCACCTATGGCTTGTCTGTACTGTGTGTTGTTTGGTAAAATATTGTCATCATCTTTAAAGTGAGTGTAATTTGTTTCCATGGGTGTACTACATGGTTTTGCTTCTTGTAAATTGAATTTATTAATTAACTCTTCAATTTTTGAAGTTTGGTTAATTAAGTAGCTTTTGTTTACCTTTCGAATGTTCATGGATAAATAATTGCTTACGTCCCCTAAATTCTTTAATTCATACTCTTTATTTAAGTTCGCGATTATTTCCTCAATGGTTTCGTCTTTCCCTGCAATTAAGAGGTCATCGACGTATGTTATTATATAGGTTGTTTCATTATTCCTTTTCTGTGTAAAAAGACATGTGTCAATTTTACTTTGAATGAAATTCATGTTTTTTAGTGTTTCTGTTATTTTATTATGCCACGCTCTCGCGGCTTGCTTAAGTCCGTAGATTGCCTTATTTAATTTACAAACTTTGGTTTCCTGGTTTGGTTCAACGAATCCTTCCGGCTGCGACATGTATATCTCCTCATCAAGTTCCCCATGTAAGAACGCGGTGTTAATATCTATATGCTTAACATTTAAGTTTTGGTGCAATGCCGCTATTAATAATGCTCTTATCGTAGTATACGATACGACCGGTGCGTAGGTTTCGTCGTAATCCTCTCCGAACTTTTGCGTATATCCTTTAGCTACTAAACGTGCCTTATATTTTTGGATTTTTCCGGTATTGTCACGCTTTAATTTGTAAGTCCATTTACAACCTATTATTCTCTTATTCGGTGGAGGATCTACAATTGACCATGTTTTATTTTTTCTTAAAGAATTCATTTCGCTCTCCATGGCTTCTATCCAATTCTGTTTTACCGGAGAGTTTTTCATTAATTTAACTTCCTTATAATCCTTTGGTTCATTAATTTTGTCGTCTTTGACAATATATATAAGCCTATCAGGAGGTACGCCTTTATTTATTCTATCTGAGCGCCTTAGTTCCACAATTTGTTGTTGAGACGCAGATGGTGTTGTTTTTCCGTTCGAAATTTCTATCTCCACGAGATTTTTACAATTGCGTTTTTCGTCTTCATTTTGTTTTTGTTCAATTTCAGGCTTATCATTTACGTATTTGAATTTATTTTCAAGAAATTTTACCGTTCTCGCGATTTTTATTTCATTTCCTCCTACATATATGCGGTATCCCTTAGATTCATTGTCGTATCCCACAAAAATACCTTCAACAGCTTTATTATCTAATTTTTGTCTTCTGGCTTTGTCAATATAAGCGAAGGCTTTGCAGCCAAATACTTTAACGTAACTTAAGTTTGGCTGTCTTTCTGTCCATAATTCATATGGCGTTTTTGCATTAGCTTTTGTAGGCAGTCTATTTTGTAGGTGGTTTGCCGTACAGATTGCTTCCCCCCAGAACTTTAAAGGTAGATTTGATTCATTTAACATTGTCCTAGCCATCTCAACTAACGACCTATTTTTCCGTTCAGCCACCCCATTTTGACTTGCACAATATGGGACTGTATGTTGATGTTTTATCCCATTTGATTTGAGATAATTCTCAATTTCATCTGATGTAAATTCTCCCCCATTATCCGTTCTGATTTCTTTCGGTTTTTCACCAAATTTGTTGCTTATTAGAGCAATGAACTCTTTGAGTTTTTCATAGACTTCACTTTTTCTTTTCAATAGATAGATTATTGTGAATCGCGAGTAGTCATCGATAAAAGTCAAGAAATATGATTTCCCCCCAATCGTGGGTGTCTGAAAAGATCCACAAACATCCGAGTGAATAAGTTGAAGCCTTTTACTTGCTCTATACTGAGCAACTTTCGGATAGGGTTCATCAGTTAATTTCGCCTTAATACACGGTTCGCAATCTATATTATGTTTACAATTGTTTATCTGGATACCTCTTACTAATTCCTTTTGTGTAATTTCTTTAATCGATGTTAGATTTCTGTGTCCTAACCTTCTATGCCATAGTTCTAGACAATTTTTATTGTTGCACGTTTGTGTAATGTTCGCGTGGTTTTTGTTAGCCAACTGGACTTCATAGAGGTTATTTACCTTTTGTGCTTCTAAGCAGATTTCTCCGTTAAGTTTGAAAGAGCATCGGTCATTTTTAAATACAATCTCACATCCGTTTTGGGTTGCTTTGCTGACTGATAGTAAATTCGTTTCGATTTCAGGTACTAGAAGTACATCTTTAAGTGTTATTTTATGAATTTTATTATCCGATGTCAGCGTATTTAAATTTACATCGCCTGAACCGTAAGCGATAAGTTTTTTTCCGTTTGCGATAGTCACGTTTGTTTTTTCCCTCGATTTTATCTCTGTAAACATTGATTCAGAGGATGCAATGTGACTTGAGCTACCGCTATCCACAATGAATGTTTTATTTTCTATCCCTTGTGTTATAAATGCATAATCTTTGTTTTCGCTGTTTCTCCATGTATTGTTTTTTCCTTCATAGCGATTAAACCTGTTATACGATTCCGATGCTTGTTCATTCTTAAAATTGTTTTCACCCCTTTGAAAAACGAGTGATGTAGAATAGTGTTTTTTGTAATTTTTGTTGTGTTGATTTTGTTGTGTTGTGTGTGTTTTGTTTTTATTGTGCCAACATTCTTGTGTGTTATGGCTTCTCATTTTACAAATCGAACAATATTTTGATTCTTTTTTAGCTGGAAACTTTTTCTGAGCTTTAAAAGCTTTCGCTGTATTATCAATACTTTCATAGTTTTCATTTCGACGATTAAACTCGTCAATCAACTTATTTTTAATATATGACGGAGTTAATTGTGCTTCTTCTTTACTTTCGAGAGCAGTAATTAAATTATCATAAGACTGGGGCAGAGAGCACAGGAGGAGCGCGGAAATGTGGTGATTATCAATTATTTCGCCTATAGCTGCCAAATGATCAACGAGCTCCATTATTTTTGTAATATGATTTATCATATTTCCATTTTCTGCTAATTTTATACTATATAACTTTCTAAGGAGAAACAATTTGCTTGTGAGGTTTGATCTTTCATGGATTTCTTTTAATGCATCCCATGTTTGTCTAGCAGTTTGTAGGTTCTTAACGTGGGTTATCTGTGAATCATCGATAGTTAGATTTATCAATGCCCGGGCCTTCCTATCATTTTTGGACCATTGATCGGTCAAAGGGGTCGGTGGATTATCGGTTATTACATGGAACAGCTCTTCTTTAGTTAAGAGCATTTCAATTTTAAATTTCCATGTACCGTAATTTGTTGCTGTCAATTTTTCAATTGAATAATTATCTTTTAATGTAGCCATTCTAAGCTTATATTTTTATTTGTTTTTTTTTTATTCGATATTTTTTTATTTGTGTGAAATTAGTATATCACTATGTTATCAAATTGATATATCTTTTTAGATCGTTCTCATAATCATTGAAAGACGTTTGTCTTAATAATGGCGTGAGTTGTCACTATATCCTCAATACAATAGTTTTTCTTCATTTCTTATCATTAATCAGAATTAAATAGGAGAGTAAATGGTACTCACCCGATGAATTCTTCTTCATTGAAGTATCCAACAATTAAATCCACCATAGGAGAAGGGAACCGGGCATATTCACATTTTGATCTATACACTGCACTAATTCATCTTGATAAAGACGTATAATATTATTATATGGTAAGTGTAAAACACACACACAAATTATTGTATACACACTTCTTCATTTTCTACTTTAATTTTCACACGCGAGAAAAACAAACACAGCAAAAAGGATAGTGCTCACATCAAGCTACAAAACAGAGAACAGAATGAATTTAAATCGATACATACATAAATCATAATATAGAAACAATTATTAATAAAAAAGAGTCATTTTGAAAGTTTTGACAGTTTTTGTAAACCTGTAATTGTTCACTCGTAATCACTGTTTCCAAGGTCACTCTAACGAGCACTTAACTTTATTTATGATGCCATGATAATTGTCATTTGTTGCACAACGGAGGAAATTATTTACGAATTGCGCAATGTTTCTATCAGATTCCGCTGGAGTTCTAAGGCTGAAATCGCGTATATTATTGAGAGAAGATACAACAAATTTTTGATACCCTGTCATACTTCCCCATGACCATCCCGTAGTTGAAAAAATAATTAGATCTAGACACCTAAAACTAGGACATGCCGGGGTACAAACTTTAATGTCTAATTTGAGGGAAGATTTTTGGATCTTAAAATTTCGAAAAACTGTAAGAAAAATCACTAGAAACTGTGTAATATGCAGAAGATGCGATTTTAAGGCACAAGAAATATCCGCTCCTCCTTTACCTGTAGATAAAGTTCGAGAAGCTGCCATTTTTGAAATCGTTGGTCTGGATTATGCCGGCCCGCTTATTCTTAAAGAAAATAGGAAATATGGCTAGTAATTTACACGTGTGCAATTTTCAGAGCAGTTCATTTTGAGTTAGCCACCTCTTTATCAACCGAAAACTTTCTATTAACTTTGAGAAGATTTATCGCACGTAGAGGCAGGCCTTCTATTATCTCACAGACAATGGGTCAAATTTCGTAGGGGCTGAAAATTTGTTGAAAGAAATAGATTGGAATTCAGTACAAAATCATAGTATATCCAGAAAAATTATTTGGAAATTCATACCACCTTCAGCTCCATGGTGGGGAGGGTGGTGGGAGCGACTAATAGGAATGACAAAAAGAATACTCAGAAAAGTTTTAGGAAAAAGTTCGCTAAATTATGAAGAGATGCAAACCGTAATGTGTGACATCGAAAGTATAATCAACAGCCGCCCTCTTACCTACGTTTCCGAAGACAACAATGATCTTTTGTACCCCTCACTCCATCAATGTTTCTGCAAGAAGTAAAAGGTAGTGGAACACCTGATATAGATATTTTGGATGCTGAATCGTTGAATAAAAGGCATGCCTACCAACAAGAACAAAGAGAAGACCTTCGTAAAAGATTTCGATCTGAATATTTAGGTCAATTGCGTCAACCAAATAAAAATAACAAAAAGGAGAAACCTTTTGCAATAGGCGACGTAGTGATTGTAACTAGTGACAATAACAAAAGACTCGATTGGCCTCTGGCCAAAATAACTGAAATTTTCCCATCTAAGGATGGACAAGTACGACTTGTCAAGGTAAAGATGAAAAGTGGTGAATTCATCAGAACAACAAGTAGACTAATACCTTTAGAGGTGTCACAAAATACTGATCTCATGAGAAGCCATTTCAACGACATGAAAATTTCACATTCTTCGGACGAAAACAAAGAACATTCCAATGATCCTCCCAGTGGTTCGGTCAAGAACCGAAATTCTGACTCTTTAGTTCATCGTTCAAGATATGGACGCATTATCAAACCGATAGTTAAGTGGAAAATTTGAGTTCCAGCTGAACCCCTGAAACTCAAAGGTGGGAGGATGTCGGGATTTAGAACTTATTTCATATTCCTTTCATCCACCACCTGTCAGGGAAAGAACTATTGCGCAATGTGAAACAAGAAACTCAGTTTTTTTACTCTCTTACGTAAAGGTGCAGCGCATGCGTCGAACTTTTTTATTAGACTCAGAACATTTTCTGTTTATTAATTTTTATTCTCTTTTTTTTTGTTTTGTAGTTCAGTTAGAAGGTAGAAGTTGTAGAACCAATATGTAATATTGAAATTGTCACGGCCATTTGTAAATATTAATGTTGTGTGTGCCTTTTTGTGAATCGTGTTCGTCCTTATTAAAATATGAAAATGAAGACGGACTTTTGTTTTTTGAGTGAAAATAGTCTTTAATATTTATGCTGCAGAAGAAGGCCTAGCGCATTTGGACAACCGATACCCCGACTTTCTTGAAGAATAGGAATTTTGGAGGTAAGAATTTTTATGTCTTACCTAATTTTCATGATATAATTTTTTATAGAATCAATGTGTATGTTGATAATTCCTTTTGTGGCAGCTCTGGCTGTGATTATCTAATTTAGGCAGTCGGAATTGTCACAGACGGTGTAAAAGTATTGTAATCATGATTTTTATGTGTGTGTGAATAAACACGTTTTCTCTTAATTGATACTCCTAGCTGAACTCTTGTTTGGCGTATATGTCTTCTGTACCAAGACTAGCAAGTATTTGTATAAAAATAGGCCTAGGAACTGTGTAACCGTTTTCTAATCCATTTTACAACCAGTTTCCGACTGATTAAACAAAGAAAGTCTGCAAAAAGTCGGAATAATAGAGTATAAATCATAAATATTTCAGGGATGTAATCGATCATATAGTAGCACACAGATAATTCTCTAGTTTCAAAATGAAAGGTCCAAATTTCAAATCCAGTTAATTCCATTGATATATGCATCAGTGTTTAGAAAGCCAATTGGAGTCTCTCCAAAAATATTTTAGTGATATAACTGTATAGCAGAAGTTTATAATAAAAAATATTAAATATTTAGCATTTCGAAATATTAAAAGATCTATTACTAAGAGCTATTGAGATATATTAACATTAGTTTCTATTATAAACTATCAATAGACATAAAAAATTGTATTTATAATGCATAACAGTTCTCATTTTATTCATAAAATAAAATATATTCTAAAGAAAGAATACGAATAGAGCTATTTCAAATGTGTTTCTTTCCCACACGTTAGTCCATGAATCAAAAATAAAAATGCACTTCTATTCTGTTTTCTTTTTTTATTATTTGATACTAACGTAAGTTCCATATGCTAAACGCTCTTTCAAGTAGTCCGCAATGTCTTTTCGCTGGGAAAAAATATTTAGATTATTGATATCACCGACTATTTTCCTTAAATTGCAGCTTGTGAGACTCCTGGGTTGCTCATAAATTGTCAGTGCTAGAAGAGTACAATTTTTCAAATTTTAAATATTACATTTTTAATAAAACATTATTGGTATGATTATTAAAAATAAATTTCTCAAATTTTAAATTATGGCAATTATAATCTGCATAATTATTTTATGCTGCATTTTATTTACTGCTAAATTTTTCTATTGGAAATTTCTCATGCCTTGCATTCAGTACATTTAAAATTTTAATTACTTAAAAGGCGTAATAGCCAACAGAGTGAACAAGTTAGAAATTGCATGTCAAACGTGGCAAATAAGGTGCGTTCGTAATACTACTTATAAATATTCAGATTTTGATGCAACAGAATGCAATCTTATGCAAAAATGCATGAATACAAAATATGATACGATGCATTTTAAATTCAGTAATAAGAAAATAATAAGGGTCCATCTTAAATAGTACGTAATCAATAAGCAGACATAGAATCATTACCTGTTAAGGGATATCATTGAATTGATTATGTATGATAGAATTTTATCAAATGAAGAAAAAATTTATTATTATCTTTTTAAGTTTTGTTTCAATGTTATAAAATTTGAAATGACTCAAGAAAATTCTCCTACAATTGCATAAATGAAATTTCAAACCATTTATTTAGTAGATTTGTGATGTTTTATTCGAACAAACGAACAGACTAGATGACGATTACAAGTGCAACATATTTATATAAATACGACGTTTCAAATACACCATAATGTACTGAAATATTTTTGAGTGGCTCTGTAAATGAACTACACTATATGACCAAAGGAGATAGGCCACTTGCGATTTTAGGCATTTTGTTAAATATCTAGAAAAACATATGAGGAAATATCCTCAAACTCCTATTAAACATAATAATACCAGTTATACATTATGGTGAAGATTTTTTTCTCTTTAATCCATAGAAAACAGTAAACAAATTGAATATATATCTATATATATACATAAATACATATTATTATTATTATTATTATTATTATTATTGATAACCGTGTCACAACTAATGTATAGCAAAAGCACTCAAACTGTAGATTATGATTAGGTGGTTTGTATTAAATTGTGTCAATTTTTATGTGGATAGCATGTATACTTGTAGAAAAATTAAGATTTTAATAAAAAAAGCCCCTAAATTTTGCCAAGTATTTTACTTATAACTTACCGAGTTCTTAATATAAAAAAATGTGCTTTTCAGAAAATATGACAAAAAATATCATATACAATACTTTGTAATCAGAATTTAAAAATGTGTGAAATGTAAAAATGTAATAAAAAATGGATGAAAAATGAGCAGATTTATTAAATAATTTTTCATTGAGCATTCATTAATGCTATCAAAATTTCATCTGCATTTTGTGTTAGCTAAATGTATAGAGCAACTTTTGTAAAAGTCTCAAGAACATAGCTTCAGAATTCTGAAAATTATCGTCAACAGAATAAGCTGAAAATCCGTTGATTCCAAAATGAAACAAAAAAAAATGAGGGTCTGTATCCAAATATACGTGCAATATTGTGCATTCTATATTGACACTAATCAATGGATATGAGGATACGGCCCCTGATATTTTTGAAATCATTTGGAAAAAACGGATTTGGAGCTTATTCTATAGACGATCACATTCAGAATTTCCAAGCTAAGTTTTTGAGAATTCCACAAAAATTGGTCTACACATTTAGCAAACAAACTATGCAAATTATATTTTGATTACTTTAACGCATGCGCAGTGAAACATTACTTAAAAACCAACTAATTTTTCATACATTTTTTATTATTTTTTAATTTTGATCACAGTTTATTATGTACAATGTTATTTGTCATATTTTCTAAATAAAAACTTTTTTTATGTTAAGATACCTGCAATCATTTTGCTAAGAGTTCATTAAGACTAAAATATGCTTAAATATAATAAAATCACACTTCCTGAGATTATTTTCCTAGACAGACAGATATCTAGTTCTTGGCGTAGCCCTGTATACCATTTTTTTACATTCTATAAAAATATCTGATTTATTAAATACAATTAGTGTAAAAATGTATAACTTATTTAAAAACTACCTTTCAGCAACATTGGTTTAGATTCTAACGTATTCTCGTAACTTGTGCAGTTTCTATTGTGTTATCTTGCTTATATTATCCACAGCATTTATATACACAACGCAATCTGCAAAAATTTACTTAAATTTAAAAACACATATCACAGCTAAAAATGCACTTCTAATAATCATCTCTAATATACAGTATTTCGACTGCAGTATAGTGTTCGAATTTTTTTATATGCCCCAGTAATCCTATGCACGTTCTATGATACAGTATGTAGCTCATATTTAACCTCAGCAACGTATATCAATTTCATTATATTTCACATGATTAAAATACTCCAAAAAAAGTTTTAGCCTGTAACGGAATTCTTTTGTGTGCCCCGGTAAATGAATAAGCAATTTTTGCACCGCATATATTTTAGTAGAGAGTATGTATTTTAGTGCAGTTCAGTGAATGGACATCAATTTCATTTTGTTTGAAAGGCTGTAACACTATTAAAATGTACTTGAAACATTTTTACCCCATTACCCGTAATATAACGGAAAATTTTTCACCGTACATGTAATTTTACTACACATCCGATTTTCATAAAATATCAAATGACTTCACAAAATTATGCAATAATTAGGTGCTTAAAATTTCAAGTACTCGATTGGGTAGTTTTTGCTCTATTATATGCGGAAGAATAGTTAGACAGGCAGACAGACGGACAGACAGATGAACAGACAAACGGACGGAAGGATTGAACGACGACTATAGTTGCTATGTATTTCTACAATTACGAACGTAACTAAAAAGTATTTAAACCTGGGCTCGAAACCGAGCCATCGGCATATCGCACCATTACGTTACGTTCTACTAACGTTACATTCTACTAACTGAACCTCTTGGAACGGTACACAGCTTGACAATTCTCATTACGATATATTCTTATATCCATACTCTATGTTTATGTTACTTATGTGCGCTATAGTGATGGCCGGGTCAAAGTCCCGGCTTGGACAATTTTTCACTCTGCTAGTTATTACAACTTTTAAGCAATTAAAATAATATTGAATGCAACGTGTGTGAAATTTTCTAAAAAATTTCTCCAATTTCCTCGATGCTGGATCTTTATTAATTTGATGTTTGTCTTGGAGCTAGTCGCTCATGGAAAAAAATTCCATCTTGTGTTGCGGTTGTAACATTGCCAACATATGTGGCAAGAAGTGCCAGAGGCTGAGTATCTTTCGAAGTAGTTCAGTTGGTAGAACGTCGGTACTCTATACCAATGTCCCGAATTCGAATCCCTGCTTGGTCAATTTTCACTCTGTTTGCTTGTATTGATTTGTTTTAGTTACAGAAACAAAAGAAGCCATGTAGCATATTCGTGTTTATACCTTTAAAAAAATTTATGTTATGTTACTCAGAATTTTCTAAGAAACGGAGATGCCTAAAACGTTTTATGTAATTGCACCAATAATCCTATTTACCTATAAAAAATTCAGAAATCTTTTTTTTTTCAGTGTAGGTGCACTTTATGTGATGGAATATAAAGTATTTGTAATGTTACCAGCAGTCTAGTTGTTATTTTATCAACATATTTATAGTATTATCTAGTTGTTATCATTTAATATCAGTATCTTTCTCGGTATAATTGAGTCAGTATGGGTGTTTATATTTTTTTCCGTGATTGTACATACAGAAAAAGTTTGTAAATATCGATTTTTTCAGTTCGTACAGATTTTGCTAGTAAATACAGAAATCAGCTGGAAACTTTTTCTGTTGTTGGCAAATACTTATTGTTTGATTATTTTTTATTTGCACGTAGTTTTACTTCTATGTTAATATGCCTTCAAAGGTTTAAAGTGAAATAATCCTGTATTTTGATACGATAGATTCTATTCTTATAACATTTATAGCTGAAAAATGTTGCTTTAGATACAAAGAAACATATGTTAAGTTGTTCTTGCTAGAAGTAACATATTTTTCTACTTGAAAATGCTGTCAACCTAAAGAACAAGAAATAAATATAAATGTCTTTTTTTTTCTTTGTCTTATTCCATTACCTCCATTTTTCTTTCTTACATTACTCACATGTAATGACACTCGTTTATCTGTCTACATAGCTACAGTTACAAGAAGCGTCTTTCTTTATTGAACAACTTACGAAAGGAAGGATATATTTTTGTTGAAGATTTCTTTGTTTCAGTATGTCATCATTTCTGAAATATATGTGATATGTCACGTAAACAATATACCAATGTATAAATCTGTGTATGTTCTTATGTGCATATTTATACAGACTTAAGGCATAAACTATTTCATCCGATTAATATGTTGCGCGTTTTGCCAGCCCAAATGTTTCAATGAAGCGTGTAAAAAATATAATTTTCAAATTATGATTTTCTACAAATTATAGACGGCCTCCTAAGCCATCATTTTGAAAATTTTTTAATCATAATTCTAAATTACTTGGGAAAAAAATCAAACTGAGAATTCGTACAAAGTGGGATATAATAAATATAAATTCTATCAAAAAATTGTTCGTACCGATTTATATATATATATATTTAATATTAATTTCATAAATCATTTTATAAAGTTTTTGAAATTTCAAATTCCATGTATTCATGCTTGAGTCTTTCAGTATTATAACAATGCAAAAATTTATCTCTTTAGGATTATAACTTCAGGAGATATTACAAAAATATGAAAATATAATTGTATAATGTAAACATTAAAAGGTCTAAATTTTGAATGGTTATAATTAAAAACTTATGACCTAAATAACTTGAAATTTCGTTTCTATATAAGTGTATAGATGCGTGAACACAAATATGAGACCAAGATTTCTCAATCGATTTTAGTTGACTTCAGGCCTTTAAAAACTGTAAAAGTCGTCAAAAAATGCAATAAATACGATTTAATGATACAATTAATATGTATTACTATTAGCAGACCCGTACGGCGCGGTGTTGCTGATTGATAATGTAAAGAGGGGAAGAGGCTCCCGAAAAACAGTGACAAAAAAAGAAACTTTTTTATGAACATTTCTTTACAACTGCAAAATATATGAGTTCTAAAATTACTGAGGATAATGAACGGATCTAGGAATCCGAATTACGTGGAAGAGGTAATTGTATATTACTTACCCATCATACGTAGTATAGGGTTTTGAAATCGTTTAAAAATGATGGATTTACACGTCTCAGGCACTGGTAATTTCCAAAAAACATATTTTTAGGAAAAAAAAATTGCCGTCTGTGTGTTTGTATGTTTGTAAACGCTCTATCTCCAGAACAAATTGAGATAGAAACTTGATATTTGGTACGCGCTTAGTAAGTAATAATGTAATGAAGCCTATTTAATATCAATATCTTCAATTATCCGGAATTTTTTTTTATTTTTGGATTTTTGAAATATTCGTTCTGATATAAGTGACATGAAATTTTCGAATTCTTTTTCTTTAAGGAGTGGATGTAAAAGGCAATACAAGACATATTTTGTACAAAAAACGAAGTCGATCACATAATTAGTTACCGAGGTATTTGCAATCCTATTTTCTGCATTCTTCGATTTTTTATGATCCTATATTTCATTAAAATATCAATTGAAACATATATTTCAATTGGAAATAAGACGCTTATTCCGACGCAATGAACTGTTAGTTAATGATAATTATTTTTGGAGTTATAAAGATGTTTCTTTTACGCAATTCGGTACTAATTGAATAGTTTAGCGTTTTATATAATTTGTCTAAATTGGTTCATCTGCAATTTATTAATACAACGTTACTATGTGTTAAAAATATTTAAATGTACGTTTAAATTTTATTTTGGAATGGCGATGCATTTTATTAAATTGTTTGCGCATGTTTTATTTTCATATTTTATATTATACATATCCATGATGGGTAAGTATTACAAACGACTAATTTTTGTTCGTAGTTATATTATCAAAATTTGAGAAACAATTGTCTATTTTTATTGTAATGTCCACAAAAGATACTGTTCTACCGTTCTGCATGCGAAAATATGTTTTTAATATTTTTTAAAGTGCACTTGAAAATAAATGCAATTTATATACCTTTAATTATTGTTTGTCACCGACGAGAGAGACTATGTCAGGGTTGAATTGAGACATATTATTTTTAATCTCAAATCAAATTAATATTACACAATAATAACGAAACAGTGCTTTTTAATGAAGTTTTTTTTATTTTAAAGATGTCGCACATGTTGCTTATTATGTTTTTATAGCATAACTTATTTTACACTCATAAATACGTACAAATAATATACTCGTATTAACTCATATTAATAATACTCATATTTATAGAAATATAATAATCATTCCGCGCTCCGTAATTTTATAAAACAAAAATGAATTAAGTTAATTTTCCTACCCCATTTCAAGTTATTACTATATTATCTTTTATAGTGAAAATTATTTTATGTTGCTAAAACTAGAAATTTATTAATGTCTTATTTTTAATATTTGTATGAAATAATAGGAATAATCAAATATCTTTTTTTGTTTTGTTTTTCTATATCTAATATGTTAAATATTTTTCTTCATTTTCAGAAATAAGAAGCTCAGAATATTTACTTATCTATGCAAGTTCTTTTAGGAAATAAATATTTAGGTAAGTATCATATTATTTTTTTTAATTTCTTTTTACATTTTTCAGTAACATGACGCATTTTAATTCGAAAATACATATACATATATTATAGTACAATAGCAGCATAAATTGCGTGTGTGTGTGTGTTTAAATTTTATCGTAAAAGTAAATATTTTGACCAAAGGAGGCACCTAGAAGTGACATACATTTTTTTCATTAGTGTACCCCATAACAAATAAGAAAATTATAATATCTTGAATGAAAGTATAATAATTTATGGAAAAATAAAATATGTATTTAAATAAATACCATGCATATTAATGAACATAAACACTATTGTCATTAGTTTTAAATCAATAATCTATAGTAAATACAACATTAAATGCAAAATTACGATGAATGGAAATTATTAAGACTTTTATTTCAATGTATGAAAGATCAGAAATAATCAATAACAGAAAATATAATCATACAGTTTCAGATTATTTTGGCAATAAGTTTCAGATTATTTTCTCCCTTGGTTGCTTCACCAGAATCACTAATGGACCATCCATTGGCCGCGTCTTGTAGTATATGAGCATATTTAATACTTGGTTTTTAAGTTTTGGTTTAGTTATGGCACAAGTAAACCAGAAACCATAGTACGGAAGCAACATGCGTCGAGTACTCTTAAACACTTGTGTCTACTTTACATTGACAGTGCCCATGTGTGATGCTGCTTCGCTGCTTTTTTCTTATCTTAGTATTATAGACAGTGTTGTTTATGAACGCGTTCACGGAACGAAAACTCACGAGTTTCGCGCACTATTTGTGAACTTTGAACTGAACTTCGCTCACTATTTTATAAACGAGTTTGAACTGAACGGAAACTCAAAAAAATAGACGAGTTTGAACGAAATTTACTTTCAAAATTACGTTCAATTTTTTTTTCATAATTTATTTAAAATTTTTCCAGACCTTAGTACACTTTTTCCCTCTTTCAAATGCCATTTAGAGGCCTACACGAGCCTCAGGACGGGTTAAGTCTGGATATCACTTCTCTGGGTAGTATCCTAGTCTTACTTCTTCTGCAGACTCGGGTTGCGCCGAACTGGACCTGGGCTGTATACAATTTCGCCGAAAATAGATATATACAGTAAACTCTCTGTACAAGGTGGACTGTGTAAGGCGGAAATATGTCTAAATCGGAAAGATTTTCAAGTTCCTGCGAATCCGCAGACAGAGTAGAATCTGTCTAAGACGGAATATAGTCTTCTACGGAAAATTTTCAAGATACCGATCGATTCCGCTATAGCCATAGTTTATTCTAATTTTAAATTAGCATGATTCAACAATTAAATTTTATTTAAAGAATAGTTCATATACAATGCTAGGGGATGGGGGAAACAGGTGCTACAAAAATCTGTATATGACGAAATCCTGTTTTAAATGAAACAATTTCTAGATCGGTGCAAAATGGATAGAATAATCCGTGTAAAAAAATTAACACATTTGTAAAAGACGGCGAATTTCTTAATAAAGAATCTGTCTACAATAAATCTTTCTAAGTGTTTTTTTTTTTTTTTTTTTTTTTTTTTTTTGATTCACCAGTATAGAAATTTTTATATTTTTAAGCTCCAATCCGTGGAAATGTGTTAATGTTATTAATATTTCAAATATTTAGATACAGTTAAGGACTCATTTTATAATCAATTTAGTTTACAATGGGATATACAGAAATAAATATGGAAAGACCAATACTTTGAAATAAATGTGCCTATTTACGCAGCCCATGACCCCTTTTTTAAATGAAAAACATAAGCATGAAAGGGAAACTGTAATAAGTCCTTTTTAGAGTTCCGTATTTAAAAAAAATCCCTGTCGGCTGAGCCTATAGGCGGAGGTAGATTTCGAAGAGTGCTCATTTCAACAAATATATATATATATATATATATATATGATTAGAGAAAAACCCAGTTTAATAATTTCATTTGGCCGTTTATGAAAAATTTTTAATTTCATTTTTCTGCAAAAACTGGTTTTATCAGAATCATCTTAAGAAAAATTCAGCTCAAATGCCCATTTTGACAACATATTTTGAAATAAATTCTGAATTTATTAAAAAATCGACCAAAACAGTACATTATACAGTTTCTAAATAACAAAAAACTGTCAGTTGAATGCATTTGAGAAAAAAATTGAATTTAAAAATGAGTCATAAAAAAACCGATTTGTTTTTTGAATACATCCTTAATTCTTTAATCATGGTTGCTTCGGAAAATTTTGTGCGAAATACTCACTTTCACAGCATTTTTAAAAATATATTTTATCTTTATCAAAAAACTAGCCAATGCGTCACAGTATATAGTTCCTAAATAAAAGGATCTGTAAATTGGATGCGTTTGAAAGTGAAAATGAATTTTATATCGAGTCATAAAAAACGCAATTTGCTATGTAAAAACTTCCTTAAATTTTCAAATCACGAAGACTTCGGGAAAGTCTCTTCAAAATACCCTTTTTGGTAGCCTTTTTCGAAATATATTCTGTCTTTATCAAAAAACCGATCAAGGCATCACATTATATAGCTCCTAAATAAGAGGATCTGTAAATTGGATGCGTTTGAGAGAAAAAATGGATTTAAAAACGAGTCAGAAAAAACTAAATTTCTTATTTGAACACTTCCTTAAATTTTCAGTCACGATGATTTCAGAAAATTCTGCTCAAAATACCCTTTTTGGTAGCTTTTTTAAAAATATATTCCGTCTTTATCAAAAAACTGACCAATGCATCACATTATATAGTTCCTAAATAAGAGGATCTGTAAATTGGATGCGTTTGATAACAAAAATGGATTTAAAAATGAATCAGAAAAAAACGCAATTTCTTATTTGAATACTTCCTTAAATTTTCAGTCCCGATGACTTTGGGAAATTCTGTTCAAAATACCCTTTTTGGTAGCCTTTTTTGAAATATATTCTGTCTTTATCAGAAAATTGACCAATGCGTCACTTTATACAGTTTCTAAATAAGAGGATCTACCATTTGGATGCGTTTAAAATCAAAAATGAATTTAAAAATGAGTCAGAATATAAGCAGTTTGGATTTGAAGTTTTTTTTATCCAACTCCTATTTTTGTTTAATTTCTTTTTGCTATACGAATTGGTCCTATGAGAAACTTGTCAATATAAAAGTTGTAGATATTTTTGAGAAGATGTAAAATAAATTTAATCAAATTTGATATCTTTTTTCACCCCCCTTTTTCTTTTGGTTTTTAATTTTTTTCATCGGTAAAATTTAGTCCTATCAAAAACTTGTAAATACAAAAGTTTTAGATAATTTTAAGAACATTTACAAAAAATTTAGTTGGATTTGATATCTTGAAAATTAACGAAGTTATGAATTTTTTTCTCTCAAAACCCCTGTTTTTTTCGCCCCTTGAGCTCACTTCTAAATTTATCAAAAATCTGTCATGCATAAACTTTTGGCCCATTTTTAGGAAGTAATATTAACTTTGAACCGATTCGATATCTAAAGAAGTTATGTCATTTTTTCGGTTTTCACAAAAACGCCCCCCTATTCCGACCCCCTTGGTCCGATTTTGCCCATTAACGAACTTAGCCGAGATTTTATGCCCTTTGATTTTATGTACCAGTTTGGTGGAGATTGGTGAAGAATTATAGAAGTTATCGTGTCCATAAAAAAAGTGAGATATATATATAGATTGATAGATAGATATATAAACTGGTGCGATTGCAATAGGTAGTATTTCATACGAAATCTACCTAAAATTAAACGGAACCATTATAAGATATCCCTCTTGTGTCTGTTTTTTATGTATCGCAATTGCTATAAGGTAAGTACTCTTCTTCTGTAAAATTAATACTAAGTTCCAAATCAGCAAAAAGGAGCAATTACTAAAGCACAATACTCAGACCAGCATTGTCTCGAAGGGTATGCACACAGGCATCCAGAGAGTGCAATCGCGTGTTTGTGCCATTTTCAATATTGTACCTACCAAAAGTATATGAAGTTATGCATCGAATTGAACCAAATTTTTTGCGTAAGTGTATGACTATGACTAATTGGTCCTCCCTGAATTTAAAAAAAATCCGCCGAAAGGGGGCACTGCAATAGCTGATTTTATCCCATTTTCAATATTGCACCACCTAAAAGTTTACGTTCTAGAACGCTATGTTCTAGTAGTTAGTTCTAGAACTGAACTAAATTTTTGTATATGATTATTTTTTTGGTGAGGCAAGTAGGTCCTCATAATTTGAAAAAAAAAAAAAAGGCTCAAAATTTTGTAAATTTGGACAATAATATCAAAACATAAAAAAGTGAACTTTTTAGTGAACTTCGTTCATTTTACAAATGAGTTTGATTTGAACGAGTTCGTTTGAAAATTTTTGAGTTGGAACGTGAACTTAAATCACTTTTCAGAAATTGAACGTGAGTTTGAGTTAGTTCGTGTTAGTTCGTGTTTGAGTTAGAACGTGCCCAACACTGATTATAGATATAGTTTTTTTCCACTTTTGTGTCGAAAAATCAAACTTTGGTCCTGAGAAGTGTCCCATAGCATCCTCCGAAAAAAATATTGTAGCTATTAAGGAATCTTGGCATGTCATGTTCGATATTCATTTCTGGCAGAAATTCCAAACAATCCCATAAAAACCTATCAGTTCTCTCAACATCGTTTAGCTTCAGCAACTCTCTGATATTATATGAATTTTTTTTAATATATGGGTAAGTATGTCAGTGTAATTGTTCTTTGAATCTGCGAAGTAAGGACCGAAGACATCCACAATATAATTTGAAGTAGTGACGAATACCGTACACTTAACGAAAGATCTTCCTTTGTATAACCAGAATGAATTTCTCTGAAAGGATTAGTTCGCACTTTTCTGGTTATAAACGTACGTGCTTTCAAAAATAATCATTACAGTATTGTCGTCATCCGGAATAAATAATCTTCCTGCTAAAGGCCTCGTATATTTTTCAATAACCTATGTTTTGGTGATGTGTTTCATTCCAAGGTGTTGTGGGACAAAGTTCTTAATCAATGTCTGTTTTGCATATTTAAAGAAGATATTATTGTTTTTCTTACATTAAATAATGTGGACAGAACACCATTAGAGAGAGCAGTTCTAAATTTTGCAAGTAACACTGCAAAGCAAGTACGAAATGATCTCTTTTTTGAGGAAGGTATTTTGAACTTTACTAGTTTAAAGATATAGCTAAAATGGTATAGATATACCTTTGAGAGTATAATAATTGTTTTCAGAGAAGTGTCCAGGTATATCAAAATCGAGGCATCTCCTTTGTACATTTCCGATATTGTTTTAAATACTTTCCATATATATTTCATGCATTGATGTATTCTCACTTACAGGGCGTAAATCTTTCAGAGCCAATTTACTGAAGACCGATCAAGAGATATGAGTTTTACAGTATCGTTTTCTCGACGAAAAATAGATTCTAGTTTCTATGAAGGTTTGAATTTCAACAGCTTTCGCTGCAATAAAGAGGCAGTTCTTACCTCTACATGTTATACAACAAGTGTTAGAGTACTTACAATGAGATATTCATAATTGTATAATAGGTTTCTTATTTGTGGTCTCTTCAGCAGTAATCGTTGACGCATAATCTCTTATTTTTACATCACTAGAAAAAATAGAAGTATTTCGAGACTGAGGATCACGAAATACATACTATATGCATTTACAGCACTACATGGAACCACTCTGTAGAACGCAGTTTTTCGAACATCTAAGTATCGATATAACTTTTTTGTTAGAACAGATACGAAAATTTTTCCACCAGGCTTTACAACAATGATATTGACATCCAAGCATTAATTATTAGTAGTTTCTTCAATAAATATTTACAAAAATAGTTTCAGAAAACAACATTGATCTCTCAACAACCTAAATATTTTTTGAGAACGGAAAAACAAATCTGAACGCGCTCCGATAACAGTGTATTTCATTCTCCCGGCTGATAAATTTTTTTTCTATAAAAGGTAGAAGCGCACAATGAACCCAATTAAAAAATGCTCCTATGAAAGCTTATAAGGTGTAGTATCATTGCATGTCAAATTTAATTGGGTTCATCGAGCGCTTAATTAAAAAAAAATAACTCAAAGACGCAAAAAACGTCAAAAATGTCGAAAAAAGCCAAAAACACTCTATTTTGGGGCTATAATTTCTATGACTTACCATTTTATTTATCATGTAAAGCTTATACTAAACAAAAATATATCTTTAATTATGCAAAGCCACTGAACAATTATCGGAATTCGAAACTTTTTTTTCGGGTATATGATGGGCAAAAAATAGTCCTTATTAGTCCACCTTCTTTTGTATTTTACAATTTCGGGCACGGGAAGGCCACTGGGCTAAGTCACGCGTTTGAGAAAATTCAGTCAATTGGTCATTTTGGCATATTACGAGCCAGGGTCAAGCTAATTATGCTAAAAAATTACTCAAACAATATTGAGAAAATTTTCTATTACTAGAAGGCTCTGCACTCTACGACATACGCTCATCATCCTCCGTTGAGACACCACAAACTCTAAAAACACGCTAATTTGACCGGCTTTTAAAAAATTGCGAAACATTAAACTATAATTTTTTTAAAAGGTGATCTTCTTGTAAAAAGTTTCTATTCATATCCCTTTAATAGGGGAATTTTAAGATCTAAACAGCTGCTATTAAATATCTACTGGCTATTTACATGTTTGATTAAACAAGATCAGTCAAGCAGGGAAATACATAGAATCTTTGGCTCCTGGTATTTTTTGAACCGCAGTACAATGTCTCGCTTAAATCTTATGTAATTTTGACTAAATTTTTCTTTCTCATTTTAATATTCACGTGAAAATAATTGTGTTGTTTGAAAGGAAATATGATTTGTGCCGTCTTAGAGTTCACAACAACAGTTAAAAATACCACATCAAAATATGAAGTAAATGTCTCATCTAAATGTATTTTTAAACTCTTTGGCAATATTATGGATTTGTCATATTTATGTGAAGTAATTTTTTCCATTTGGGGCTTCTAATGCACATTAATAAATTTACTATTTAAAAGTTTTCTTTCTCTTTTTCATACTCATGTGAAAATACTTTTGTTCTAGAAAGCAAATATTTTTTATTTCCGCTGCCTTAGAATTGGCAACAATAGTTTAAAAGATCATTTAGAAATGGAAAATATCTCAAGAAGATATATTTTTAAATTTAAGCTGCTTGCAATATTGTTGTTTGACAATTTTAAATATGACGTAATTTTTTCCATTTACGGTGGTTAACGATTTTTAATTAATTCATTATTATAATATTTTCTTTCTCTTTTAATTTTCACATAAAAACGTAACATAACATAAAATAAAAAGTAATAGTTTTAATTATATTTTCAGCAAAAAATGAGTATGTTTTCTATCACAAAGCGAGATTTTTCCTTTGATGAAGAAACAATCTAAAATGTGTTTCAACGTAAAAATAATAAATACTTTCCGTTCCTAATAGATTCTTAAAGAGATTTAATCACTAAAGTAATAAATTTATTTTATTTATTTTCCCTAGTTATAAATGAAAACGTTTATCAAAGGACATTTTAAATAGATACGCTCAGCAATATCAAAAGATTAAATTTTAAATTTTTTATCAATTTTTGTATATATAACAATCAAAACAATGAACAACAATCAAAAGAATTTTTAAGAAAATGTGCAAGCAAATCTCAGATTTCTAAAGATTGAAAAGTAACATATTTTTTTATCTATGACTTCTACGATTTTACCTTTTTTTCCCCTTAATGTTAACACAATTTTTATGTTTAATGCAAATATTTTTATTAAATTCGACATTGTTCATTAAATTTACGTGCTAATTCTCAGAATTACTGTAAATTTGTAGCATCAATTCACTTATGGATGCGTTTTTTAATCAAGATTTTTATTAAAATTCTTTCATTATCAGGCAAAATTGCAATATTGTTTTTTCTGTAACTTTTGTAATACATTGTTTAAAAAAATGTTCATGCAACATTTAGTGTTGTAGAAGTTGCAAGCAAAAGATGAATTCTCGTCCCACCATCTAAAGGTACAGTTGAACCAAATACCCTAATGTTGGATCAAGAATTCACTACCTTGTGGTTCCAACTATTGCAGCACAAAAATTTGATTTAACCCCGTACGAAACCTTTTACAATTTTTTATAAAAAGAACCATAAAATGGGGTGAATCGGAACACTTTTCAACTTTAATGTAAAAAAAAGCAACAAATGATTTTTTTAATTTTTTTTATCATAGAAGGCGGCAGCCTTCAAGTGACGCAGCTTTAAGCCTACCATCGTCATAAGGTATCCACGTAAGGTAGATGCGGAACTTCATATATACAGCTAACTCAACATCAAAGGAAATCGGAAAAGCCGCCATCTAATAACTCAGCAAATATTGTCAGAATGGTCCAATTTTTTTTAATATAGTCTTATACTCCCAGTCTAATCCTATCCTATAATTTTTACATTTCTACGTGCCGTATATTTTTAGATCTTGATACTCATTTTTAAACCGAAATCGATGGTGTTTGTTCCTGATAATGAGATCTAGAAAACGGACTGGGAGATTTTATTAAAACTTATATATAATATGAATCTCTTTAAGATAGAGTGAATAAGACTTGCCTAGTTTCTAGGAAAACTCTTGATTGTTAAATATTGGTCTTGGAAAATTGGACTATATTAGCTCGCGGATTACATGTTATTCTATGGGTTAGCAGACAAAGCAGGAGTGAAAAGCCTTATGTAGTTATGGTCACAGTTAAAACACCCAAATCGAAGCAATAAATGTTTTCTAAACTGCAAAAACATCTTATCATGTGCTTTAAAACATTCAATAAATATATACTAAATCAAATTTCTATTTATATTGCCTTTATTTTTCGTAAAGAAGAAAATATTACGTTTCTTACATTGGATATTTTTGCATTTTGTGTAAAAAATATTTTGAATCCTTTTTTAAAATAGGAAAATATTTTTTAATTATACATATTCAATATACTTTCGACTTATGATTTTTTTTAAAAGTTTACAAACAAAAATTATTTTTAATAATTTGCTTTAGATTTCCATGTATTCTTACGCGTTTAGATAGTTTTGTTTTGAATCGTAATCGAATTCGCTGGCGGTAAGCTTTGTACTTGGCACTTGTTGTTGTTTTTAGCATGTATGTTGTGTAATTTGCGAAATAATGGTTTTAAAGTTTACTGTGAATATAGATATTGTGTTATTTGGAGAAACAAGGCCCTCTTTTTTGGATAAAATAATATGGTGAATCAAAGTACACGAATCAAAACAAATTGATTCGTGCTGTATGTTGGCATGAAATATTCAATTCCAGGTAACGAACGTGAAGCTACACCATCTATAATGAAAAAGAAAGGTACATAAATATTTTTTGACACTCATTATTAAAGTATTATTTAAAAAGTATAAGTGATGCATACATTAGTTAGCATGTTGATTTGATTTAAAACCAACATAAACTATTGCTAAATTTTGGTAAACAAACTATATTTACAATTGACCAACAGTTTAACCAAGTGCTTGTGAATTCTAAAATTCTCAAAATAGATTGTTTTTAAGTTTATAGATGTCCTTATTATATGAATTAATTAACAATACTAAGTTTTAAGTGTTGTAAAAATTGTGCTTTTTTATTTCATTTATTAATTACTGTGATTAATAACCCAGGATGTTAATTTTTAGGTTAAAATTGCTTGAATATGTTATTCAAAGGGCATTTATTACTTTTTCTTATGCATTTTTGTCGCTATTAATTTTCATTTTGAAACTGCCTTTTTAGTTTAGCTTAATGGCCAGTAAATCCAGGTTTTAAACAATTTTTAAAATAAGTAAGTGCACTTATTATTGGAAATTGTGAACAAACTAGTATTTATCAACAAATTGCAGCAGTATTTCGATAATTCAAAAGAAAGTAATGAAGTTAATTTGTTCTTACATGCATTAGTGACTGTGGCTATAAAGATTTCAGAGATTTAAAAACAAATTAGTTGCACTCATTGTTTTTTTTCTTCATGTACACACAGTGCTTGTACAACATGCATTAGTGATTGCATTTTTAATTAATTTTGTGTATTTTACGGATTGTTGCACAGCAATTTTGCTGCAGCCAGAGTGTTTTGTTTTTGTTTTGTTTTCATGTGCTCTAAGTGCTATACATGCAGTAGTTGGACTGCTTTAACGAGTTTTATTTTAGTGAGTGAGAGTTTTAGGCCCTTTTTTTTCTAATATAAACGTTATTGTTTTAATGTATTTGTTTCACAATATTGTCACTGGATTTTTTTAGTTCAGGTATCACTCATTTCTTCCAGATATTGGGAATCTGCATGTTACCGCATAGTTTGCTGCATCTATTAATTTTTGTTGTTTGTTTTCATATGGGCATAGTGCTCATACATTTGTTATTGACTGCGGCTTTGAGAAATTTCATGTGTTTTAGAGACCATTGCATAAGTTTGCTGCATCCAGTAATTTGGCATGCACCCAGCTCTCATTATCCACTAGTGACTGTAGCTTTAACATGTTTCATGCATCCTATTATTTCATTAATAATTTCGAAATCGCATGTTTATATTTTAAAATGTTATTTAGCAGTTGCCACGGAGGTACTACAGCGCATCATTGTAGTCTGCATTAGATGCTGTTCAAAATAGATTTTTTTTTCTTTTTTTCTTCCTAAGAGTCTGATGATTTAAATCCAAGCGTGAAAAATTTTGTCTCAGATCACAAACCGAATACAAAAGTATTGTAATAGTTAATATTACGTTATAGAAATCAATAATCAAAATATAAAAGCATTAGCTTTACAGCTTAGAACATAGCATTATTAATAAACTGCATTTATAAATTGGACATCTAAAATGGAAAATCTTAATGTATTTTTATAATGTTAGAATTTACAAGCACTTAAAGTTGGTTAAGCAAATAATTCTTAAGCAAATATTAACGGTAACATTGGTTTAAAAAGAAATAACTTATACTTCTATGCTTTAATAATGAGTTTCATAAAATATAAATTTACCCCCTTTTTTTTTTCTATAGATGTTTTAATTTCATATTCATTGTCTCGAAATTGAAGTATTTCTTTCTAACATTCTTTTACAAAAATGTTTGATAATTAACGCTTTTATATATATATATATATATATAAAAGGCCTTGTTTCTACTGATGAACACAAAATCCTCAAATATCTTTGAATCCATTATCTAAATAAATTGCATAACATACCTAAGAAGAAAACATGTTTAAGATTAAATTTAATACAAGATATTAAAAATTTTTAATTCAAATAATGTAAAGTTACTAACACACTAACAAATAAATATTTTAAAATACTAACAGCTAATAATGGGCGATAAATAATTACATTTTTTAGTTTTGTCATTTCTAAAATGTAATTGTTTAAATTCTATTTGAGTTGAACCTCATCCAAACCCTAAGAAATATTCTATCAAACCTTAATTTCATCTGAAAAAAAAAAAATTCTGATAATACACACTGACAAGCATAGTTGTATAATATAGACGCACACCATGTGCATAAAATTTTATGAAGAAACAATTTTTATTTATTTATATCGACAAAGAATATCATAAAAAAAAAGGGTATCTCAACAAAGAATCATGTAAAAAAAACCAACATTTCGAGAAAATACCACGCGAAAAACGTGAATTTCGTCCACAGACCGAAAAAAAAAAAAGTTAATTCAATCCATGAATCGCATAAAAAATACGAATTCCATGCATGAATCGCATAAAAAATGTGAACTACATCCATGAATCGCTAAAAACAAGCAAATTGCATAAAAAATGGGAATTATGTCCACAAATTGCTTAAAATGTGAATTACGTTCATGAATCATGTAAAAAAGCGAGAATTATATTCATAAATTGTATGAACAACGCAAATTACATCTATGAATCGTGTAGTAAAACATGAATTATGTTCATAAATCGCTCAAAAAACACGAATTTTGGTGGCAGAAAGCTGAAATGGAAATTACCTCTATAAAACGCATAAAAATAGCGATATGCATTCATGAATTGCATAAAAAATGTGAATTACGTTCATGAATCGCTCAAAAAACGCAAATTACATCCATGAATTGCATAAAAACGTGAATTACGTTCATAAATTACTCAAAAAATGCGAATTACTTCCATGAATTGTGCAAAAAAACACGAATAACGTTCAGAAATTGCAAAAAATGCGAATTACGTCCAAGAATTGGTAAAAAAAAAAGCGAATTACCTTCATAAATCCTATAAAAACACAAATAACGTCAATAAATCGATCAAAAAACACAAATTTCGTCGATAGAAAGCTCAAAAGATGCAAATTATGTCTATGAATCGCATAAGTATAGCAAATTACGCCCATAAATCATGTAAAATGTAAATTACATTCATTAATCGCATAAAAATCGCGAATTATGTCCATGAATCGCTCAAAAAAAGCGAATTGCATAAGAAACATGAATTGGGTCCACAAATCGCGCAAAACGTGAATTACGTCCATGAATTGTTTAAAAAAGTGAGAATTACGTTCAGAAATTGTATGAAAAACACAAATTATGTCTATGAATCGTGTAGTAAAACGGGAATTATGTTCATAAATCGCTCAAAAAACACGAATTTTGGCAGCAGAAAGCTGAAACGCAAATTACGTCTATAAATCGCATAAAAATAGCGAATAGTGTTTTGCATTCATGAATTGCATAAAAAACGCGAATTACATTCATGAATCGCTCAAAAAACACAAATTACGTCCACGAAACGCATAAAAACGTGAATTACATTCATAAATCACTCAAAAAATGCGAATCACTTCCATGAATCGTGCAAAAAAACACTAAGAACGTTCATAAATTACAAAAAATGTGAATTACGTCCAAGAATTAATAAAAAAAAAAGCAAATTACATTCATAAATCCTATAAAAACACAAATAACATCAATAAATCGATCAAAAAACGATAATTTCGTCAACAAAAAGCTCAAAAAATGCAAATTATGTCTACGAATCGCATAAATATAGCAAATTATGTCCATAAATCATGTAAAATGTAAATTACATTCATTAATCGCATAAAAATTGCGAATTATGTCCATAAATTGCTCAAAAATGCAAATTACGTTCATAAATCGCATAAAAAACACGAATGATGACCATGAATTGCACAAAAAATGCAAATTACACCCAACATTAAATTAATTTGCCGAAAGTTTTTCGTTTTATACAAGTTTGCCAACAAGAACCTACAAGTTATCCTGAAACCCATTCTAAACCAACAAAAATTTAATGGAAAGATAAATTTGTCCAAGAAAGACAAAAAAGTTTCCATTAACATACATTGACCAGAATCGAAAAATTCCTATTGAAATCTATCCTATACACTCCAAAACCAGAAAGAAAAAAATCCCTCCAAGAGTAACTCAATCTATCTGCTGCAAAATAAAATACATTGAAATGCAACTGAACAAGAACCTGAAAATTACATTTGAACTCAAACCGAAACCAGATTCAACCCCCCCCCCCCCCAAAAAAAAAAAAAAAAAAAAAAAAAATCCAACCATATCTTGATTCGGGAAACAAAACTTAATTTCCATAGGTACGCGTGGTCAGAAAGCTGGAAATTCCAATTAGTCTATGGGTTAGCAAACCTGAATTCGATCTGAAAAAAAAAAAAAAAAATTCTGACAGTACACACTGACAAGCAGAGTTGTATAATATAGACGCACGCCATGTGCAGAAAATTTTATGAAGAAACAATTTTCATTTATTTATTTCGACAAAGAATTGCGTAAAGAAAAAAAAAAAAAAAAAAAAAAAAGTGCATCTCAACAAAGAATCATGTAAAAAAACCCCAACATTTCAACAAAATACCACGCGAAAAACGTGAATTTCGTCCAAAGACCGCATTAAAAACATTAATTCAATCCATGAATCGCATAAAAAATATGAATTCCATGCATGAATCGCATAAAAAATGTGGATTACATGCATGAATCGCATAAAAATTGTGAACTACATCCATGAATCGCTAAAAAAAAAAAAAAAAAAAAAGCAAATTGCATAAAAAATGGGAATTACGGCCACAAATTGCTTAAAATGTGAATTACGTCCATGAATTATGTAAAAAAGAGAGAATTATATTCATAAATTGTATGAAAAACGCAAATTACGTCTATGAATCGTGTAGTAAAACATGAATTATGTTCATAAATCGCTCAAAAAACACGAATTTTGGCAGCAGAAATTTGAAACGGAAATTACCTCTATAAAACGCATAAAAATACCGAATTGCATTCATGAATTGCATAAAAAATGTGAATTACGTTCATGAATCGCTCAAAAAACGCAAATTACATCCATGAATTGCATAAAAACGTGAATTACGTTCATAAATCACTCAAAAAATGCGAATCACTTCCATGAATTGTGCAAAAAAACATGAATAACGTTCATAAATTGCAAAAAATGCGAATTACGTCCAAGAATTGGTAAAAAAAGCGAATTACATTCATAAATCCTATAAAAACACAAATAACGTCAATAAATCGACCAAAAAACACAAATTTCGTCGATAGAAAGCTCAAAAGATGCAAATTATGTCTATGAATAGCATAAGTATAGCAAATTACGTCCATAAATCACGTAAAATGTTAATTACATTCATTAATCGCATAACAATCTCGGATTATGTCCATGAATCGCTCAAAAAAAGCGAATTGCATAAAAAACGTAAATTGGGTTCACAAATTGCTCAAAACGTGAATTACGTCCATGAATTGTTTAAAAAAGTGAGAATTACGTTCAGAAATTGCATGAAAAACACAAATTATGTCTATCAATCATGTAGTAAATCGGGAATTATGTTCATAATCGCTCAAAAAACACGAATTTTGGCAGCAGAAAGCTGAAACGCAAATTACGTTCATAAATTACTCATAAAATGCGAATCACTTCCATGAATCATGCAAAAAAAATACTAATAACATTCATAAATTACAAAAAATGCGAATTAAGTCCAATAATTGGTAAAAAAAGCGAATTACATTCATAAATCCTATAAAAACACAAATAACGTCAATAAATCGATCAAAAACACAAATTTCGTCGACAGAAAGCTCAAAAAATGCAAATTATGTCTACGAATTGCATAAACATAGCAAATTACATCCATGAATCATGTAAAATGTAAATTACATTCATTAATGGCATAAAAATCACGATTTATGTCCATGAATCGCATAAAAAACGCTAATTGGGTCCACAAATCGTCAAAACCTGAATTACGTCCATGAATTGTTTAAAAAAGTGAGAATTACAATCAGAAATTGTATGAGAAACACAAATTATGTCTATGAATCATGTAGTAAAACGGGAATTATTTTCATAAATCGCTCAAAAAACACGAATTTTGGCAGCAGAAAGCTAAAACACAAATTACGTCTATACATCGCATAAAAATAGCGAATAGTGTTTTGCATTCATGAATTGCATAAAAAACGCGAATTACATTCATGAATCGCTCAAAAAACACAAATTATGTCCATGAAACGCATAAAAACGTGAATTACATTCATAAATTACTCAAAAAATGCGAATCACTTCCATGAATCGTGCAAAAAAACACTAATAACGTTCATAAATTACAAAAAATGCAAATTACGTCCAAGAATTGGTAAAAAAAAAGCAAATTACATTCCTAAATCCTATAAAAACATAAATAATGTCAATAAATCATTTAAAAAACACAAATTTCGTCAACAGAAAGCTGAAAAAACGCAAATTATGTCTATGAATTGCATAAAAATAGCAAATTATGTCCATAAATCATGTAAAATGTAAATTACATTCATTAATCGCATAAAAATTGCGAATTATGTCCATAAATTGCTCAAAAATGCAAATTACATTCATAAATCGCATAAAAAACACGAATGATGACCATGAATTGCGCAAAAAATTCGAATTACACCCAACATTAAATTAATTTGCAGAAAGTTTTTGGTTTTATACAAGTCTGCCAACAAGAACCTACAAGTTATCCTGAAACCCATTCTAAACCAACAAAAATTTAATGGAAAGATAAATTTGTCCAAGAAAGACAAAATAATTTCCATTGACATACATTGACCAGAATCGAAAAATTCCTATTGAAATCTATCCTATACAATCCAAAAACAAAAAGAAAAAAATCCCTCCAAGAGTAACTCAATCTATCTGCTGCAAAATAAAATAGATTGAAATGCAACTGAACAAGAACCTGAAAATTACATTTGAAGTCAAACAGAAACCAGATTCAACCCCCCCCCCCCCAAAAAAAAAAAAAAAAAAATTATCCAACTATATCTCGATTCGGGAAAGAAAACTTAATTTCCGTAGATATGCGTGATCAGAAATCTGGAAATTCCAATTAGTTTATCTTAAACCTAATCTGAACCTGAAAAAGGAAACTCCATATAACCGGAGCCCATTATCTATACAGGACAAAATATTTTCCATTAAAGTGCAACCTGACCAGAACTTGAAAATTCCATTTGAATTGAACCTGATTGAAACCTGAAAAAAATTTCCATCGAACCTTAACCTAATCCGAAAAAGAGAAAATTATTTCTGCCGATACACACTGACAAGAGTCTGAAAGTTAACATGAAACCTAATCCAAACCCGAAAAGGAAAAAACAATGGAAACACAAGTCTGTCCAAGAAAGACCAAATAATTTCTGTCCACATACACTGACAAGAATTTCAATTGAAATCTATCCTAAACCCAGTTCAAACACTACCCCCCCCCCCAAAAAAAAAAAAAAAAAATCCAATTGTAACCCAATTTATCTGCGACAAAATAATATACTTGAAATGCAACTCAACAAGAACCTGAAAATTCCATTTGAAGTCAATCCGAAACCAGATTCAATCCCCCCCCCCAAAAAAAAAAAATATTTAATCAAATCAAGATTTTAGAAAAAAAAGAACAATTTATGTCGATATGTATTGACCAGATCATGGAAATTCCAATTGAAGTCTATCTTAAAATCCGATCTGAATAACCTGAAACCCAATCCAATCCCCCCCCCCCAAAAAAAAAGTAAAATAAAAAAATTAGGAAATAAAAATCTGTTCAAGAAAGACAAAATAATTATTGTCCCCATCCACTAACCAGAATTGAAAACTAGTACTTGAAATGCAACTCGGCAAGAACCTGAAAATTCCAATTTAAGTCAAACTGAATCGAGATTCAAACCCGAAAAAAAAAAAAAAAAAAAAAAACAATTATCTAACCAAATCAAGATTTTTAGAAAAAAAATTATGTAAATACGTACAGACTAGAGCATGGAAATTTTAATAAAATCTTAAACCCGATACAACCCCCCCCCCCTTACATAACTAACAAGAAGCCTTGATGACCCCACAAAACATAACTAACAAGAACGAAGAGTCATGTATACTGCATCGATTATGATGCATTTTCTGACTCATTCTGAATATTGTAAACTTATTGTCATTCATGTACAATAATTTTACCATTCTGTGCAAAAAAACAAAGCATAATTAACGAGAGTAAAAAATGTTCCATTAAACATGTTTATATACTTTCCATTTTATTCTGAATGCTTTAAACTTATCAGTTTCATCTTTGTACAGTAATCTTCCCATCCAAATCTCTCCCCCCCCCCTGTTAGTTTATACATGTTTTGTGCAAACAGCAAAACATAAATAAACTAACAAGAATGAAAAGTTACACATACAGTATAGATTATGAAACACTTTCCAACACATTTTCATTATTGTAAGCCTATCATTTTAATCCATTTGCAGTAATTTTACCACTCTATATAAAGAACAAATCATAATTAACAAGAAAGAAAAACCTGTGTGCAACATAGATTATGAAACACTTTCCAGCATATTCTGAATATTGTAACGGATATAGTCTTAATCAATCTGCAATATTACCAACCTATACAAAGGTTGAAACATAATTAACAAGAATCATGCACGCAGCATAGATTATGAAATACTTTCCAGCACATTCTGAATATTGTATTCCTGATCATTTTAATCCATCTGCAGTATATGTATCATCATGTGTAAAGAATAAACGTAGTTAACTAGAATGAGAAATGATACATACAGCATAGATTATGAAATCCTTTCTTAGAAATACAGTGCTGAATGTACATTACTTTCTTATCTTATACTATCGTACTTTACTACAGAGTTGTTTTTAACGAAATCAAGTAGCACAGCATATATTATTAATAAAATATGAAATATCTTTTTTTAAGTGGGTGGGGGAGGGGTAATTAAAGGTGATCAGAAATCATGAATATGAATTCTTTGCAGTAGTCTTTAATTTTTTGTTTTTATCATTTTATTATTAACCTAAAAAAAGCACTGATATCAGTACAAGAAATTCTGAATGGGTTAAAAGCTTGTGACGCAGCACTTTATCTTATATATCTAAGAATTTTAAATTTGGGACTTAAAACTAATGATATCAAAATTTATGTGACGCTATGCTATTAATTAATATATACATATATTAAAATTTATTCATTAAGGTTTTATCAATTACATCTTTCATAAATTCAAAATATGAATCTTAAAAGATATGATATCAAAATTTAAGTGACGCCTTGACGAGGCTTTAAACAATGTTTTAAAATTCCATTTATTTATTTATTGTCTAAATACATTTTCGTATCTAAACAATACTTTTCATTTTCCAATACACTGTTAAATACATCACTTTCACTGAATATATATAATGCACTGAAATATATTTATTTGAATAAATAGATTTATCTTTTGGGCTACGCTATCCAAAATCAAAAATAACATTTGAATACATATTTTTTGCGTCATTGTATCTATTTGCATCTATTTAACTTACTTTGGATACAATGACGCAAAAAATATTTATTCAAATGTTATTTTTGATTTCGGATAGCGTAGCCCAAAAGATAAATCTATTTATTCAAATAAATATATTTCAGTGCATTATATATATTCAGTGAAAGTGATGTATTTAACAGTGTATTGGAAAATGAAAAGTATTGTTTAGATACGAAAATGTATTTAGACAATAAATAAATAAATGGAATTTTAAAACATTGTTTAAAGCCTCGTCAAGGCGTCACTTAAATTTTGATATCATATCTTTTAAGATTCATATTTTGAATTTATGAAAGATGTAATTGATAAAACCTTAATGAATAAATTTTAATTTATGTATATATTAATTAATAGTATAGCGTCACATAAATTTTGATATCATTAGTTTTAAGTCCCAAATTTAAAATTCTTAGATATATAAGATAAAGTGCTGCGTCACAAGCTTTTAACCCGTTCAGGGTTTTTTGTACTGATTTTTCTACTAGAAACTTCGGTCTTGTTTTGTTCTTTATTTTTTAAGCAAAAACGAAACATTTTTATTGTTTATATATATATATTATTTACTTTTTTAATGGTGTTCTGATTCACCCCGCAGATAGGGGTGAATCGGAACAAATGTTATAATCTTTATTTATTCCGATTCAAACTTTAATAGGTTAATAAAAACTGGTAATACGATAAAAGAGGAATAGTAACACGTAGTTATTGTGAAACCAAGCCTTTATTTTATATACAAGTAAATATATGCCTTTTTAAAAATTATAAAACAACTTTGAAATCAAGAAAAATTAAAATTTATTTTAAGAAATTATATTCGAATTGCAGAAGTAGAATTTAATACAAATTCAGCCTTGTTCTGTGTTTTCCTTTACTGGTGATCATTGGGTAGTGAATCTATTGAGCAGCCCTAATCGCTGCATGCATTAATGCGATCTACTAATACGCCCTCATCCCCAGTCCTTAGTACTTTGCATCCCTCTCTTTTTTAATTGGTTTTTCATTTTGAGATTTTTGTGTAATGCTGTGGATGTCAGAAAATAATTCTGTGCAGTTTTTTAACTACTTTTCTATTTTTAAATTATTTTATTGTGTATTACATTGTCTGTTGGATTAGGCGTTGACTTTTTTGTTTAACCAAGTAATTTCTTGGCACCTTTAAACTCTTCAAGTAATTAGAACGAGCAAAAATATTGTTCCAAACACAGTCATATATATGTTTTCATATATTACATAAAACATTACTGTATAGAAAAATAAACCATGAGAGAAAACGTGTTCCGATTCACCTCGTAAATCTTAAACCTCTGATGTTACAAGCAATTTTTCATTTTTTTCTCATTATATAGTTTAGAAATAAGTAGAATTTAATACAACATATCGTTTACAGGTCTAAAATTAATTAAAAATCCTCTCTCTTAAATTTAGAATACGAAAAATACTGAAGTTACATGCGAAGTTTTGAAGTCGTTATAAAAATGAGGTTTTGGAGGATCCTCTTGAAACTTTTTTATATACCCCAGTAGTTGTGCCACCATGTCAAAACTGAATTTCCCAATTCTTAATGTTATTATATTCTTATAAAAAAATTGGCAACTAAAAATATCATCACATATATTTATAATCAATTTATTTGTATGACCGGGAAGTTTCGTTCCTATTCACCCCGCTGTTCCTATTCACTCCATTTTACGGAACGTATTTACACTAATCTGATATAAAAAATAGAATCACAGGAAGGGGCCAGCCACATGAGAAACAATGTACAGAGTGGCTAGAGATCAGGAAAACTCACAATGAAAAAAAGTCTTAAATAGCAATAATTTGTTAAAGAAAAATTCGTATTCTTTAATAACGTTATATAATTTGGAGCATTCTTTGTAGGAAAATATTGGAAAGTTCTCTTTTTTTGACTGTGTTTTTCTCTGGCCAATCGCTACGCTGTAGTATATAGATTTAGTGTATATGGACAGTGAAACACATAGAGATAATGGGTAACATGTGAGCAGATAAGCACTTGTGAACAATCTTCATTTTATCTAATTAACATAAGACAAATACCTTTTAAAAATTATCAATAATGATATGATTCATATTATCTAGTGGACGTTCTTCATGTGTACTCAATTTACACCTAAGTAAGGCCGATTTTTTCCAAAAACGCTACAAAATGTCATTTTTGAAAATAATCAGATGTATGAAACTCTGAGATATATCAGTAGAACGGTTACTTTAAAAAATAAAATGATTTTATCAGCATTTAAAAACGTTAATATTTGAGAGTTTTATAAGCGATCGACAAATTTCAAAACATAATTTTCTCATACATTCGTAATAACGATCAATTTCAAAAACGGAATTTCTCGTAGTTTAGTATTTACGACCAATTTCAATAAAGACATTTCCGGTACATTAACAGAAAAAAGAAACTGAAAATTAAAGAAATATCAAAAATTATAAAAATAAGCTTTGATTTCAATAAACTTAATATCGAAATATATAAAATCAGATCATAAATTTCCGTTAATATGAAATAATACAATAATAAAATGAAATTGAAAAATTTTATAATCCTCCCGAAACAATACATCAAGCTATGGTTATATAAATCTGGATTGCCATAATTATAATTCATGGGAAAAATGCCTTTTGTCGTAGGCTAATGTTTTCATGTGGACCATAAACACATATGTTGCAAAACTTGCAATGATGAGAAGAAAGTATTTTCTTTCTCATGTTTGGAGCATGTTAATTGTAAGAAGAATTGTCATTTAAAGGGTTAACTGAAAAAAAATCGCATTTTTCAGGATACTATCGCAAATAAATGAAAGTAACAATCCATGTTAATTGCATCTAACAAGTAGCTTTTAGCGAAAACTTTACCTAATAGCATTAAAAGTATTACTTCCATCCTCTCTTCGTTAAGCTGTTCATCTGTTAACTAGTTTCATTTATAATTCCCTCTTACACTAAAATGTTATTACTGACGAACTGTTATTACTTTTGTTGAATATTTAATATAATTCCCCCTAGATAACATTTATAAAAGAGATTTAACTCGTAATAATTTAGAAATTGAAATTTCTTATGATAAAATTATACTACATTTTGTTTAAAAATATGAAACTTTTATTTCCATAAATTAATTTGTATATTTTGTTTATTCTTTTGGTATAAAAGAATAAAATTTTCAGAAAAAAAACCTCCTATCTGTATTTTTATAAAATGAGTTTCACTAAAGTAAGAAAATATAATAGCCATACAAATGATTAATAATTAAGAATTTCAAACCTATTTATTTATTAAACGACCTTAAACAAAACTCTCAGAACCTAACCTGTATATGACTGAGTCCTGCTTAAAAGAAAATCATTTCATAGCCCTGATTAAAGAAATATATCTTATAATTTCTATTGATAGCACATCTGTTACAATCTTAAAATCTGTATCGTTATATTCAGATATGTTTATATATATATATGTATATACATACAAAGATAAATGTTTAAAATGAAATATTTTCAATTAATATATTTTTTATGAATCCGTGTAGTTTATTTTAAGCAAAATGAAACATTACTTGTGATTTGTTGCATATTCTAAAATCAGCGTTCGAAGTTTAGTTGAGATAGTCTTTTCTTTCAATTCTAAAAATGGTAACTAATATTGCCGCAACCTCTGTCACCGTAAATGATTTTTTTGTGACAAGAGGTCTCGCTAATAAAGTGGCTCACATTTGTTTTTGTACTCTTGTTATTCAGAAACTTACTTATAAAAATCATCATCTAAATATTAAAGAATACACTTTTTTCATATAAACTTTATTTTCCCTATAATAAAACCTGCATATTGTAATAAAAATAAATTCAAAACTTTCTTTTTTCAAAAAATTATCTTTACAGGAAAGCGTTAAAAACATTCTAATTAATTGGACACTTGAAAACTTTACCTTTTTTAACATTAAAAAATGATCCATCCAAGCATGAGGAATATATAAATTGTACATTGTTTTTCGGTTTCTGAGCATGTTTACTGTATGTGTAGTATTGAAGTTCTGAACCCATTGTACTCCATGTTTATCATAAGAAAAACGCTTCAAGCAAATAGGACACTCTGCCTCATTTGTCGTCATCATCGCTTGTATTATCATCATGAAAAATTTTAACATAAAGAATCACATTCGTCTTCAATAATTTTCGATTGATCATGTTTGGAATTTTTACACGGTGGATTTTTTCCCTGCCTCTTGAGAGTGGTAGTTGTCAGAAGTTTTTTTTTTCGGATGACCTTTTTTTCTTCGTCTGGGAATTTTTCACTTTGTTTTTAAGAGAAGATCCAGTGATCAATGTTGCTGAATTTTTTCAGGCAGAAGTTGCTGGTGTGATCAATGGCATTTTCCTGATATTTTATTAGAATGAGATTATTTACAAAATTTGAAGCGAATCCTCAAGATTAGGCCCATACATTCCCGCATAGAAAATTGCAGGCACATTATTTATTAGGATTTGACAGTGCTGAAAAGGGTTCTTAATTTCGTCCCCGGTACGAAATAATGAACTGAAAGGCGGACGAAATTGGAGCAACGCTACTTCCGAGTATGATAATGCTTCAGTTCTTGTAAAATAAACTGAACATCGTAAAACTCACTGTATGCTATTGTTAGCATCCTACCTAAGTAAAATACATGCAATGAATAGGAAATAAATAAATAGGGTAAAGTAAATATCATTCTAAAAATGACATAGCAAGAACTTAGATCTTCTAAAAATAGGAAATCCAACATTAATAATGCATGGGTTCGTCTTTGCGAGTGATATTTTCACTTCTAGTCCTTTTTATCTTCCGTTCGTTTTGCCTTGCGTGATCAGTGGCGCCACTTTTAGAGAAGCAGAGAAATGAATAGGGTCGAAATTAGGCAAGAGGGACGAAATATGGGCACTTTACCTTATATATCAAATATTATTGTCTATACTTTGGAATTACCATTTATTGAGGTAAAGTTATTTACATTTCTATATTTAAAGTTAACATGGCCGGAAGCTACAAAGTTACAACAAACTCTATTCTTAATTTAATCATGGAACATTTTTAAGACTGTAAAAGCCTTAAAACTAGCGTAAAACTTATTAAAATAAGTCTTTCAATTCTTTTTGCATTATAAAACGATGGAAACTGTGTGGAAATGTTGAAAAAGCATTAAAATCAGGAGCTCCTCGCAAGCTAACTCCTAGGAATCGAAGGTTTATCATGCACAAAATACAGAAAAATTCAAGAATTAATACAATAAAATTATAATTCAATTAGAAAATAGATTTGCAATAAAATTAATAAAAGTAAACCCTGAAACTGTTAGACGAGTTATCAGATCATATGAGTATAACAATAGAGTTGGAGGAAGAAAATGTTTCGCCAAAGAACTAGCAAAGAACTTACATCTGGATTTTGCAAAATCCATGGTACACAAAGATGTATCGTTTTGGGAAAACGTCATATTTGTGGATGAGTCAAAATTTAAGACATTTGTGACTGATGGTCGAATAACTGTATGGAGAAAGCCCAACGAGGACCTCAATCCAAAAAATCTATTGACAACTATAAAACATGGAGGCGAAGGCATAATGGTTTGGGGATGTTTTGGTATGGAAAATTTAGTTGTCGTTGGAAATAATATGGATCCATATCAGTTCATAAATATGCTAAAAGAAAACTTGACAATATCTGCCCAAAAACTTGGAATTCGAAGCGCATTTAACTTGTATCAAGATAATGAACACAAACATGCAGCCCGAAATGTTCTACTGAAATGTGCAACCCGGCTGCTGTATAATACTCCCATATTTCCCAAATTTAAACCCAATTGAAAATGTATGGAGCGAACTAAAAACCAAGGAAACATGATATTTCTTTAAAAGAACAACTTAAAATAGTGTTAATAGAGAAATGGAACAAATTTAAACATTCTTATGCAAAAAAAAAATCTTGTTGCATCCATGTCAAAACGAATTAAAATTTTAATTTTTGCTAAAGGATATCCAACAATGTATTAAAATTCTTGATTATTTGCATAATTTTGTTTACATTTGTTCAATCTTCAAAGTGTCCAATGACTCATGTGAGATTGCTTTTAACGCTTTCTCGTTAAGTTAATTTCTTGAAAAAAAAAAATGTTTGGAATTTATCTTCATCACAATATGTAGGTTTTATTATAGAGAATAAAAATGTTATATGATATTTTAAAAGTGCATCCTTTAATATTTAGATGATATTTTTATAAGTAACTTTCAAAAACATAAGTGTCCAAAAACAAATATGAGCTACTATATTAAGAAAAATCATACATATACAAAATTACAAAAATTGATAGTATTATAAAAAACTTTTAAATAGATACGCTTAAGCAGACAATTTTTTAATCGAAGAATTATTTAAAAAACTATTTAACATCTAAAATCTGTCAAAATCGTTCCGTTAAAAAGTTATATAGAAACAAAAACCAAATACAAGAATTTAGTTATCTTTTCATGGGAAATACTTCATAAACTGAAGATCTGCAGACTGCGTTTTATTCTTCATTTTTTGACTAGTTTATAAAGTTTTTTTTTTAATTTTTAATTAGGTTTTCATTATTTCATGAGATATTGATATCATATTGATGACAATTTCTAAAACAGCTCAAATAATTATATTTTCTCTGAAGCAAAAAATTATTTACACGTGAATTTAAAAAAAAAAAAAAACACATAAATGTAATTAATTAGGATAACTACACCATATGAAAAATGCGAAAATATTAAATATTGTCATCTGTAAAATGCCAAAATATTAAATGCCGTTATTAAAAACAAAAATATAGAATGCCTAAAATAACTGAAATACTATCCGTGATAAACTTTCAGTGGTGAAAATTAGATCATGTTTAAATGACTCAAATGATAATATTATCAAGCACTTTTAAATTGAATAATATATTTTCATATGAAACTCAAACGAGAATAAAAACTAAAAACTTAAAATAATAAAATTATTTCACGAGAAACACGTTTAATGGTGAAAATTACACTATGTATTAAAATTATATAGTTAAAATTATTTTAATGTTGGGGGAAAATACTTTCGATTTAATTTGAGGGAATTACTATTCGGCAAATACACATTAGAAAATTCTTATATACGTTTTAATTAACATAATCAATTTACATTTTAAAAATAACATGAACATATACATGTTGCATTAAAATAATTAAAAGAATTCACGGATACGCCATTCATGTTCCTGAAAACATCTATTAAAACATGAAATATAAGCATGAAATTCCAAAACATGATAAAACATGAAACTCCAAAACGCGTTTTTAATACCATGGTTTTGGATGTTATTCTCAATAAAAGTTATTTTAAATATCTCTGATAAATTTTAATATTTTTACTTTTTTTTTTTTTTTTTTTTTTTTGCATATGATAGTTAAGGACGATCTACAACAGGCCTAGTTTTTCCCTTTTCGATTTTGGTTATATATTTTTATTTTAGGATAGTTTATTAAATTGATTTATTTAGTTAATAAAAAGTTTACATAATTATATTATAAAGAATAATAATAATGTAAAAATATAAAGGATTTTAAATTTCTGAAAGTATGATTTAAATTGTCTTTTCGAAAATTACACTGGAAAACCCTATTTTTATAATGTATCGATATATGTGTCCTAATTTATAACCAACAACAGAAGTTTTGACTCTATTTGTTTTTACAATAACTTACTCTGATTAATAAATTAATTTTAATTTTAAACACGAATGAAAAGCATTCAAAATAAATCTCCTATAATAAACAATGAATATGGCAGAAAGAGGATTGCAAAATCTGTCTCAGTATATGTTTAAGAGAGAGAGAGAGAAAAAGTTACAAATTCAAATAGCAGAAGGAATTAGAAAATCTGGACAGTTTTAATTAAATTTATTCGTCTAATCATCATTAATTAAAGATGATAGAGAAGAATAATTAATTAAAAGCTTCGCGCCTTAAAAGATTTTCATTCTCATGTTTCAGACAAAATACAGCGATTCTCTTAAAGGAAAGATCAAATTTAATTGAAATACAAAGAATATTCCTACCGAACTAATGAATTTTACAAAATACGATGTATTTTACAAGAAAAAAAAGTTTGTCTTATTTATTAATTTTAATTAACTGCGAAATAAAATATTTTTTTATGCATTTTAACATCAAAAGCACAAACTCCCACTCTTTGTTATTCTTTCATGTGCGCTGAATAACAGTTATGAATAGCAATTAAAATAGAGTTCAGAGTATGAATTTCAGAATCTCATCTGATTTATGTATATAGCTCTTCGAAAATTAAATAACTTTTATTTATTATTTATCAGAACCTTATTTTATGCATAACCTAATAACAAATTTCACTAGAATTTTAACTTTTATTTCCCTTTTCAAACAATACAAACATATTTGTTTAATCGTCGGAAAATTCGAAATGCGAGTGCAAAAAAAATTAAAACATAACAAAGAGATCTTCAAATATCATCATTTTGGGTTGATTTCTTTAGCAATCGATTTATTGTAATCTCTTTGTTTATATGTACACACTGTTTCAAAAAATGTATGTATATGCACCCAGAAAACAACGTTCATGAAACTTATTAGGGAACTACAAGAAGTGTAAGTCACCGATTTTGACGAAAGTGGTATCGTTGGAAAGATCTTATCGAGAGCAATAAAAACTCTATGGAATACACGTCGCAAATGAGCCGTTTCGAGATGTCTTCAATTTATGTCACGTAATTACTGGATAGTTAATGGGGGACCGCAAAAAATTTTAGTCTCGATTTTAACGAAAGTGGTATCGTTAAAAAGATATCTATCTTCTCATAATGAGGGAGAAAAAACTCAATAGAACTAAAATGAGCCAGAAATGAGCTGTTTTCGAGATATCCGATAATTTATGTCACGTAGCTAGTGCATACTGTTCTAGTGCAGACTTAATCGAGGACCGCAAAAATTTGTTTTCTCGATTTTGATGAAAAGGATGTTGTTACAAAGATATCATTGTGAGAAGTAAAAAACTCAATGGAAGTAGCCATCTGAAATGAGTCGTTTTTGAAATATCCTACATTGTATGTCACTTAATGCAATTTCTCAGCATTAATCCTCACAATGATATCTTTTCAACGATACCACTTTCGTTAAAATCGAGAACAAAATTTTTTGGGGTCCCTCATTAAGTGTGCATTATTGTCGGATATCTCGAAAACGGCTCATTTGCGACGGGTAGCTCTATTGAGTTTTTTACTGCACTCGATGAGATATTTCCAACGATACCACTTTCGTCAAAATCGGTGTCTTAGACTTTTTGCAGTTCCCTAGTTAGTATGTAGTTAGTGGTTGCTTAGATGTACAAATGATTATAATTTCAAAACAAAAAAACATTTTATTAATTAGTGGCAGCAAAAAGAATGCCAATTTCAATAGGCTGTAAAACCACATTTGGCAACTATACAAGCAAATATTCGATGATGCATGCATTCTCTTAAGTTACCGATATCCCTCAATTCTGCCAAAAGCAATTGATAAATTAGTTTCGTGATTTTTCGAGACAGCTGAAGTGACCTTTCCAACATGTCCTAAACATTCTCTATTTGGGCAAGATCTGTTTACCTGGCAGTCTATGGAAGGACATTATAACCCTTGAAGACATTACTGCAAGAGTCGTACAGTACGTGGCCAAGCGTTATCTTGTTGATCAGGGGCACCTAGGCGACTTGATAGTGAAGGCCGTACCGCTGGCTATCAAATGTCATACTTGAGAATCATTAGAGTACATACAGCACGAATAAAAGTGTTCAGCTACTACAGCAAATAGAGCTTCAGAATTTCACTTTAAGTCTTGTGTCAATGTATGTCGAGAGCTGATCCCAGAGTCGATTTGTGATACAAAGAACTATCGACTACATCAATATTAACTGGCAATTGTTGGTGTTTGCTTGTTATCAAACATAAATATGGGTTCGAAATATTTAATTATTCAAACCTTTTTGGTGGTCATAAAATTCATTTACATATTTTGAAATGATAGAGTTGGAATATTCGAAGAGATATTGAATTGACACTTACATACATATTTACACAATTATAAATTAATTTTATCTTGAAGATGGATCATCATGCTCTATTTTACCAAAAAATGATCTTTTATATTATGCACTTTCTGTACTACCTCCATTTTCGCCATACTAATTCAAGTGATTGACTAAATTCTTCTAAAAGAGCTTTCTTAGCTACAGAAGATAATATATATATATATATATATATATATATATATATATATATGTGTGTGTGTGTGTGTGTGACTAAAATAGGCGGTATTCCATCTAAAGGCATCAATTTTCGTTGAACACCATCTCCGCTGTACAATACGTCCATTTCCTTAAAAACTAACAGCATATTAAGCAGCCGTAATGGTAGTTTGACAAGCAGTGGATTGGTTTATTTGGGTATTTCCCCATAAGAAACTTAAATCAATCAGTCTTTGAATTCATATTTATTAGAAGTCAATTTATTAGAACTAATTAGTTGTTCCAGCAGTCACCTTTGCACACATCGAATACTACAACCTCCGTTATTCAATCTACATCATTCGATATTCTAATTTATCTGAAAAATGAAACAGGCGTCTTAGTAGTTTAAAAGTCAGCTGCATTCTGACGCTCTTCAAACCTAGAATGAAAATCCGAGACTCCACGAAAAAACTAGCCCCTCCTCAGTCCGCGTCAGCAAATTAAAAATCCAATTAGGATTAACTTCAAGGCTATGACGTCAGACATCACCATCTCCTATTGGCAGACGGGGCGTGGTCTCCCTTAAGATCTTAATACTTGTGCGGAATAGAAATACCTTGTTCACATACGCGCATGAAAACACCCGCAGACGATCCAATAAAAAATAAAATTAAAATCTCTATATCGAAAGAAGATTTCGAAATCGTTTCCCGCTCTTTTTGAGAAACAATCAATATATTATTACTAAGTTAAATAAAATAAGAAAAAAGAACTTTATCTGCTGAAATATTAATACATTACGAAACTGAGATTAAAAGTATGTTTCATAAAGTTAGAATTAAAAACTCAGAGCGGGCAAAATGGCGCAATTTTTATTTTTATTTTATTACATATATATATGTGCAAACTATAATTACTTTTCTCTACTCAAATAAAAACGATGCCAACTTTTATTTCTTAAACTTTAACCTTTTCTCATGAGATAAAAAATGTAAAAGAAATGGGAAAAAACTATAAGCAGTGAAAAACGAATCTTTGTTTCTATAACAACTAGCCGCATTTAATTAATAAAATAAAATGTCGCAATCGCGTTTGCCGAGAAAAGTGTGTATAAATAAAATATTAATTTACAAATTTCTAAAACTTGATATAAATGTGGTTGTTTTTCTGATTGCTGGATTCTGTTAAGCATTTTTGGTTTATAGTCTTCCTGAACGACTGTGTTTGGCCGTGCGTTCTCTGAACAACCTGATGCCAACACCATAAAACTAAAATATCGTTACAACCAAAATGCTGTAAATCTGTTGTATAAGTCTGTAGGACGAACCTATTTTTCTGATGTCTATGGTTTCACTTGTTTCGATATCCAACCACCGTTCCCAGCGCCATCGAATACGTCTTAAAGGTGTTATTCTTTCTCATCCCTTATATCAACAATTTAGATCAGTTCTAAATGTCAGCGATCCAAATAATGACTCTTTCAAACGCTGCCTGCTGTGTAATTAAAATGCGCATTGCGCAGGTCTGAATTGTTCAGCGTTGCTGTCTTATTTATTTACATAACTCATTAAATCACATAAGCCAGATGTATAAGCGCTGCTCTACAAAGTGCTGATTTTTACCATCAAATTTCAATAGTATTCTTTACCTTATTATATTTCAAAAAATCTACCATTAAATCAGGAGACAAATGCTATAAAAATATTATGGTAGCAATCAGAGTTTCGATTGCATCCCTGTATCAACAAGTCAAGTTACGTTAGCCTTGGTTCAATTTTTTCTGCGTGCATTTTTTTCTCCAATAGAATTTATATACTGGTTAGGCAAAATTTTTATTACCCATTTAAAAATTCCCTGATAATAATAATAAAATATTTACGGTATGAAAGTACAATTTGGACGTAAATTTGTGCAACAACGTTTTGTTTAATCAAAAATAGTAAAGCAAATCCTAAAAAATTCTGATTAATAGCGTTACACCATTGAAAAGCCCATTGAGTTCAAGTATAAAAAAGAAAACTAACTTTCTGTACTTTAACAATGAAGCAATCTGTCTGGGTATGAATACAATTTTGCCATAAAATTCTACTCAGTTGGTTTACCTATTCATGATAAAAATTTACATGGAGTGTATCATCTTTACATGGCGATATGTGCAAAACGATGGGCGCACTGTTTTGTACCAATCATGTTTTAAAGATGAACCATTCTATGTGACGTTTTAAACGTTATGAATTAACTTTGTATGTCGTTGGTTCGCTTTGATACAAAACTGCGATACGGTTTCAGCAAACAAAGGAGATCGTGGAGTTTTCCGGTTTATATCAAAGCTCAGTGACAAAGCTACTCAGTTTGTAGATGCCTTTAAACATGAGTAAAGACATACGCAGAGTTCACATATTTAAATTGGAGTTTTTCTCAAAACTAAGGAAAGCAAGTTTCTATAACTTGGCGATACCATAGATGGCAAATTTCCCGTCACAATAGCTAAATTTTCATAAATACGTTCGCAATTATTAAAACTTTTTTTTTTTAGTTTTTTGACACAGGGTAAAAACTTTACTTTTTGATGTTATCAGCAAAAAAATTATTCACATTTTTAAATGATTTTTTTTTTAAATCAGAGCTTGCAGGCCGCTATATTGGACACAATTTTTCGAATGCTTTGCCTCTAATAAGAAATCCTCTGATTTTTACAGTGTTTACACAGCTGATTTTTTTGTGCCCAAGTTTTTTAACTAACTATGTTATCTGTATGAAATTTAGAACTAGTAATGATTTTTCTAGCAGGTGTCATGTGAAGGACATTCTTGTCACGTGTGGGATAATGTGCAAGTTCCCAATTTTAACAAAAATGAAATCAATCGAATATTAAATGAAAAAGTTAATTTAATATTCACTTAAGAAAGTTTCTACATTTCTAGTTCTAATAACTAATTTCAACTTTGATTTCAACTCGGAAAAATAATTGAAATTTTAAAATAACGAAACTACTATTACACTTAGCACAATTATCATAATGTAATCAAATAGCAGCCTTCGCCCGCTACGCTGGTCGGTTTCTTAAAAAGAATTCTTGAATAAAACGAAATGCATCTAGTAAAGATTTAAAAATAATAATAACAATAATACCTACGGTCAGAAGTCTAATTGAGGTGAAAGTGGAGGGAGGGACTCAAGAGGTATTAGAAATTTTAGTATTAAGTATTTAGTATTAGAAGTGTTAGAAATTTGTAAATTAATATTTTATTTATACGCACTTTTCTAGGCAAACGCCATCGTGACATTTTATTTTATTAATTAAATGTGGCTAGTTGTTATAGAAACAAAAATTTCTTTTTAGCTGCTAATAGTTTTTTCTTTTCCTTTCTTTTACATTTTATACATATAAAAGAGGTTTATAATATAAAATAGTAGACACAGAATTTTCCAATTATCAATGATATGTCACATTACGTGTGTTGACAAATATGGAAAAAGTGTACCCCAGAGTTTTAACTATTATGCCCCTCCCCCTAGGAAAACATCTCCCCTCTCTCTCTGTTTAAAATTTTCAAATATTATAAATAATATTTATCAGAAGGCCCCGTAAAAAACCAATTTCAAATTAAAAAAACATTGATATTTCAAAGAACTTCAAAAAATGCCTTCGTCCGAAGACCCAAATTGAAGAGTAGGGGGGGGGGGATATGTACATTCTGAAAGAGAGGTCCGAGGGCTTTAAGATGATGCATTGTACAATGGGTTTAAAAAAAGTTAGAAAATTTCAACCCCTCTTTGCCCCTCCCCTCCCCCGAGGAGTGGAAATTTTGAAGTCGCTGAAACAGGCGTTTAATTATTTTTATAGTAGATTTATTTTTTGTCACATTATTCTCCTCCCTAAAACGGCTGCTGAGATGTGCCAAATGCTCTAAAATTTCTACCCTCTTTTAATCCCTTAGGGGTGGAATTTATAAAATTCCTGAATTACATATTTAATTATTTTTTAGTAGAATTATATTTTGAATTTCACGCTTTTACCTATAAAAGAGGCTGAGATATAGCAAGGTATTCAATAATTTTAGACTCCCCCTCTTTTACCACCTTAGGAGGGTTGGCATTACAAAAATTCCTACATTATAAGAAGTATATTTTCTCCAGTTTTCATGCTTCTAAGTTCAGTAGTTTGTGTTGTGCGCTGATTATCAGTCAGTCAGAAGAAACTATTGTATATGAGCATAGATAATTTCTATATAATAATTATAAAAATTAATTCAAATGAAGCAGAATTAATAAGTTATAAAGATTAAAAAAAGCAAATCAAGAAAATTTATTCAGAAAATTTAAATTTTTCCTCGTTTCGACTTTTTAACTTCTTTAATTGCAAATATATAGAAGAGCAAATTTAATTCATTCAAAAAAATTGACTACGAAAATTACATTTAAGAACTTTTAATATACATTTTTAATTAAAAACATTAAAGGATATATTTCATCTTCATATAAAAAACTATGAAACAACAGCAAAGATCTTAAAGGATGTTTAATTAATAGATACAAATTATTAGCATTAAAAAATAATAAACAATAACTACATTTAAAAGAAATGCGAAAAAATTAAGGTTTTATACCATATAAATGGCAGCTCAAGTATATTTAAAAATTTTCATGCGCACTTTAAAATTTATTATCGATATATATGGATAATGATTGCGTGTTTCGGTCCCATATAAAAAATATGGAGGCCGCAGGTTAAATTTGTCTGGTTTAAATCATTTTTCAAGCCGTAAAAGATCATTTAATTAATGATCACAACTAGAAGCATTTTGAGTGAATTGTTTTACAGTTAATGTTTTATGAAAACAATTTCTACTAATTTAACTAGATTTAAATTAATTGCATGCATAAAATATTATATCGTGTTACATTGCTCTTCTCGATTTCAATTTCATGTTATTTTTTTTAATGCAAGATAAAAAAAAAATTCTATTAAAAAAAAACCGCAGGAACTCCCCCCTCCCTCCTGTGAGGTACGTTTATCAACTCCCGTTCAGCCACCGCAGACTCTAAATACATGCCAATTTGCTCGACTTTAAAAATTTTAAGGAAGTTTGAATTATAATTACAAAGCCACTGGGAATCTCCTTGTAAACAGGTTTTTATTCATTTACATTTAATTAAGGACTTTTAACTCCAGCTACGTTGTTAAGAGTATACTGGCTGTTTTTGTCTTTGATATTTAAACAAGACTAAATAAGATTAGTTAATATTTAAATAAGACTAGTTAAACATTTGAAACTAAGCCAATATAAAATGAATTAATGTAGAGTCATTGTATCCAGTGTTTTTTATCAGCGCTATAACAGCGCGATACATTGTAAATGTATCTTTTTAAATTTGATGTAATTTTTGTTTTTGATGTAATTTAGTTCCTATCTGTAGTTTTGCTCCCATAAAACTTTTTTCAGCACAAAAAAACAAAACGATTCTTGCAACTTACACATTAAGCTTCTCTTAAAATAATTATTCGATCTAAAAATTGTCTATGTCGTCTTTATCAAATATTTGTCTATAATACTACTGAATTTCATGTTTTTGTATTTAGTATTTTTCTTAATATTAACGAAGAAATACCCTAAAATATTAATTTACAGCGGTATTATTTTATGAAAGCTTTAAATACTTTTTTTAGAACAGAAAGATTCTTGCATATATTCAAAAAATATTTTTCATTCTGCTTTTTCTTGTATTTATTGAAAAAAATGTCGGCCTTAACTTACCGACGAGGAAATGTGATTTTAAATAGATTTAAGTAGAAATACTAACTATTGTGGTCGCTCCTATGTTGGAGTTTCTGAAAACTTTTTTGTAGATCTACACTGATCATGACCCCCAGACCACAAAATTACCATCAATAAAAAAATTTATCTATCTATCTACATAACTTTTTTGTGGACTCGATAACTTTTATAATTATGCTCAAATCTCTTCAAAACTGATACAAAAGGGGCATAAAATCTTGGTCAACTTCGTTAATGAGAATAATCGGACCAATGGGGTGGAAAAAGGGAGGATTTTTCTGAAAACCGAAAAAAAAAACTTCTTAATTAAAATAGATCAGTTTAAAGTTTATATAATTTCTAAAAAATCGGTCAAGAAAGATTTTTAATAAAATTAAAAATGGGCTCAAGGAGCGAAAAAATAGGGGGGTTTTTTGGGGGGGGGAGGAGAATATCATAACTTCGTCAGTTCTCAAGCTATCAAATTCAATAAATTTATTATAAATTATGTAATATTATCTAAAACTTTTGAACTGACAAGTTATTGATAGAAGCAACTCTTTATAGCAAAAAAAGTAAATAAAAATAAAAAAGTAAAATAAAATCGAAAAAAAAGAAGGATGGAAGAAGAACAAAATCCATAACTTCGTCAATTCTTAAGCTATCAAATCCGATTAAATTTATTATTCATCTTCTCAATAATAATCTACAACTTTTATATTAACATGTTTTTGTATAGAACCAAGTTAGTTAGGGAAAGGATAGGAGTTAATAGGAGTTAAGGAAAAAACCTTATTAAGGTGTTCTTAAATCCAAACTGCTTGTATTCTGATCTGACTCATTTTTTAAATTAATTTTGATCTCAAACACATCTAATTAATAGGCGCTCTTATTTAGGATCTATAGAATGTGACGCATATTGGCCAGCTTTTTAATAAAGGAAGAATATATTACAAAAAATTCTGGCAAAGTTGGCATTCTAAACAGAATTTCCGGAAGCGATCGTGATTGGAAAATTGAGGAGGTATTCAAATAACAAATTGCTATTTTCTGACTCATTTTTAAATCCATTTTCGCTCTCAGGCGCCCCAATTGACAGTTTCTCTTATTTAGGAACTGTATAATATGTCGTATTGGTAAGTCTTTTGATAAAGGCAGAATATGTTTGAATATATTTCAAAAGATACTGTCAAAGTGGTTTTCTGAACAAAATTTCCTACAGCGATCGGGATGGGTTAATTGAGGATCTATCCAAATAAAAAATTGCTTTCTCTGGCTTATTTTTAAATCCATTTTTGCTCCTCAAGTGCATTTAATTGGCAGTTTTTCTCAGGAACTATATAATGTGCTGTATTGATCGATTTTTTCATAAAGTCAGAATGTATTTCAAAAAATGTTGTCAAAGTGGGCATTTGAGCCGAATTTCGCTTAAGATGTTTCTGAAAAAATCAGCTCTTACAGAAAAAAAAGAAATTAACAATTCTTCAAAAGCGGCCAAATAAAGTTGTTAAATTGAGTTTATCTCTAATAATATTTTATTTTTTTGGTGTTGAAATGAGTACTGAATTTCGAAATCTATCTCCGCCTGTAGGCCAAGTCGACGGGATTTTTTTACGGTAACAATTCTACGCAATACAGTGCGTGTCAAAAGTTTAAGCACAGCAGAAAATTTCAAAATAAAATTTTATTAATGAGTGAAAATTAATTTCCTTTTCACATAATCTACAAATTGTAGTTTTAAAAAGATAGTTAACAGATTTGTTATAAAATTTATAATATATATAATAATAAAGTTTATCAAAAATAAATAAATTAAAGTTAAATATATAATAATAAAGTTTATCAAAACAACAAAAATGAGTGTGTCAAAAGTTTAAGTACAGTAGTTTATAGTCTTTAGCAGAACAAGAATAAAAAAAAAATTAATACTTGATTATTGATCTTTTCTGCTGAATTACTTTAAATATACGGTCTTCCATCGATAAAATGAGATTCTGTATTGTTTCTAGTTCACTTTTAAACCATGCTTTCTCAATGGCATCTTTCAAATCTTAAAATGAAGAATACTGCTTTCCATTTGGATAAAATGCATGAGTGACAATACCCCACATATTTTCTATAGGGTTTTAATCAGGCCTGATTGCCGGCCGTTTCAGAACAGACACTTTTTTCGACTTAAGCCACGATGAAGTTGAGTTTGAGGTATGTATTGAAGCATTATCATGTTGAAATAACCATTTTTCTCCTCCCAAAACCTCGGCAACAGGAAGCAAATGATTGGCAAGTTTCTCTTGATAGTTTTCAGAGTTTTCACGACTCCTGATGAATGCTAGAAATGTCTGACCATTGAAAGAAATAGCCCTCCATACCATTACAGAACCACCATTATGTTGTCGGCTAAATACACTCCTAGGTTCTTTGCGGAGATCATGCCAGTAGTACTTAAACCCATCAGGGCCATCGAGGTTCCATTTTTTTTCATCACTGTATATGACATTCAGCCACTTTTCACCAAATAACACATGCTCTTTGGCCCATTGTAATCTAGTTTCTTTATGGTGTCGTTTGAGACACGGTAATCGAGCCATTTTACAGTATTTGATGTATTTGAATTCTAAAACTCTTCTATGAACAGTTTTTTTTTTCGATATTTGTACTCCAACTGCATGTTTTATTTGCGAAAGGGAGTAATTACCAGTTGAAGCCAGATTTCTGATGCGGCTATCTTCGCGCAGACTAGTCACTCGCTGCCTTCCTGAATGGAATTTTCGTTTGAAATTATTACCACGAGCCAAAATTTGATGAATACCTCGTTTTGATATTTTTAATGTACTTGCATTTTCAGAAACAGATTTTGCTCTGATACTCCATATTTTTATCACCTCCTCCTCTGAAAATTCTTTCGACCGAGGCATTTTGTACTAACTCATAAACAACAACCAACCGCTTCTTATACACCCAGAAATTGTTTGCGTGCGCAACCGCTTACGTCAGATTGCAAAATTTGCATAAAACCTATTTTGTGCTTAAACTTTTGACACGGTTGTTTTTGTTTTATTCTTAAACTCCATGGTTTGAAATAAAATTTAAAAGTTTATTTCAATGAATATGGTGTTAAAATAGATATTATTAACATATACAAGACAGATATTGTAATAAAGTGAATATTCAAAGTTTTATTTGAAAATTGCTATTGTGCTTAAACTTTTGACACGCACTGTATCTGGTTAACAAGTTCTAATAAATTTACTCAACAAATAGCTTCTAATGAAATTATTAAGTAAAACCTCCAAAACTGTTTACCTTTATCCTCTTTCCTTTAATAAGCTTTTCATTTGTTAATAAGTTTCATTTAATATTCGCGGACCTATTACCATTTAAATACTTTTGTTAAATATTTAAATAATTCTCCCTGGGGAAGATTTTGAAAAGATGCCGTTTCGTTAATATACCGCGATTAAAAATTTGAAATGGTTATTGAATTTTTAATAGTATTGCTTGCATAAAAAGGCGAAAATATTTTTTTCTCATTCTTTAAGATAGATAGTACAAAATAGTTTTAAAAAATTTAGATGCGGTAATTTTATTTAAAAAATTTCCAAATTATGAAAACAGAAATATTAAAAACTTAAAAAAACTTTTGACAGCTGACATTACATAATTATGTGCTTTTTGTAGAATTTAATTACATTTTGGAATTTATTTTAAATTTTCTAATACTCTTTACCCATAAAAAGATATGTGTTATGTTTTTTTTTTAGTAATATTTTTTTTGTATAAATTATTTTAATATTCCAAATTTAAAAAGAACTCTTGTTAAGATATTTTTAATACGGTTTTTTATAATGCTTTGTGTATCTCATATTTAAAATTAGTCTTCTTTTTTTTTCTTAGTAGCGAAAACCCTGGACATTTCCTTTTTTCTATTTTATGATCGTTCTCACGAGAATAAAGGCATTGTTGTGTATGAAAGTGAAAGTTTCCCATTCCCTTATCTAGCGTAAATAACACCCGTTCGTACGAATGCTTTTACTGTCCTGGAATTATTGTACTATTTGAGTAAAGTGGTCCTTTGTTGATTTTTTTCGAAGAAGAGTAGCTTCTGGCTTGTTTGTAAAGGGCATATATTCAGCCTTGTTAAAAATTGGCCCACACGCATAGTTTATTGCTTGCGTACGTGAATGAATAGTACCCTAAAATTTTATTACCCATGACAAACGTTGACTGTCATTTGAGGCGGAGTTGATATTTTCCCAGACCCTTAAAGTTTTATGACCGATTTGAGATAATAGGGCCAATTCACGGTTATCGGCGAGCACTGGTTTGCAAGCAGGTGCAAAACTTAGAGACAGCTGTCCCTGCTATCTGACCACGTGATTGAGAGTAGGGGACGCGAGCGATGACCATATTTGGTCATGAGAGAGGGTGAATATTGCATTGGCCAATGAGATGGACTCTAGGAACAGGAGAGAAAGGGGAAAGCATTAGTCTTCCTAGTTTTTGGTGCCCCTTTTGATTTGCAGAGGGACGTGCAATTGGTTTTTTGGAAATAAAGTGAGTCTTGCTCAGAGCTTCGTATGGAGAGCATCTAGTAAACGATTGCGGATAAGTCTTGTCTCCCCCCCTCCCCTGTTTTTTTAATCTGGGAGAGGGGAGGCCAAAAGAGTTCTTCGAGATTGGCAGTCTAAGAGAAAGCACGTCGTGAGTAAGTCAAGAAAAAGTGCTACCTGCCGGAGAGAATCGAGAGCTTGCCGTGAAAGAATGTTTCCTCCGTTCTAACCTTCACCGTAAGCTGTGGAATGATTTGCAGTCTAGGAGAAAGCGCTCCAAGTGTAAGTCAGGAAGAAATGCTACCTGCCGGAGAGAGCCGAGATCTTGCCGTGAAAGAATATCCCCTCTGATCTAGCCTTCACCGTGAGCAGTGGAATGATTAGCGATCTAAGACAACACACTCCAAGTGTAAGTCAGGAAGAAATGCTACCTGCCGGAGAGAGCCGAGATCTTGCCGTGAAAGAATATCCCCTCCGATCTAGCCTTCACCGTGAGCAGTGGAATGATTAACAATCTAAGACAAAACACTCCAAGTGTTAATCAAGAAAAAGTAATACCTGCCGGAGCGAGCCGAGAGCTTGCCGCTAAACAATGTCCCTTCCGATTTAGCCTTCACCGTGAGCAGTGGAATGATTAGCGATCTAAGACAACACACTCCAAGTGTAAGTCAGGAAGAAATGCTACCTGCCGGAGAGAGCCGAGATCTTGCCGTGAAAGAATATCCCCTCCGATCTAGCCTTCACCGTGAGCAGTGGAATGATTTGCAATCTAAAACAAAACACTCCAAGTGTTAATCAAGAAAAAGTACTACCTGCCGGAGCGAATCGAGAGCTTGCCGCGAAACAATGTCCCTTCCGATTTAGCCTTCACCGTGAGCGGTGGAATGATTAGCGGTCTAAGACAAAAATTTGAAAGAATTCAGCTGCTGCTTAAACTGAGTATAGACACTGGGAATTCTGTGTAGAGACTGTTGCTCTGATGCATGGAAGACTTGTATACTATTGTCCATCATATAAATGAAAAATACCCAAAATGGGTAAATTGAAAGAATTCAGCTGCTGCTTAAACTGAGTATAGACACTGGGAATTCTGTGTAGAGACTGTTGCTCTGGTGCATGGAAGACTTGTATACTATTGTCCATCATATAAATGAAAAATACCCAAAATGGGTAAATTGAAAGAATTCAGCTGCTGGTAAGAGATATATTCTGTATTTAATCTTAAACGATTTTTATCTTAGTGATTAATCTTGTAGTGATTTAGTATTTCCATATGTTTACATCAAAAGTTGTATTAGTGAATTCAGATGTTTTTTTTTTTTTTTTGTTTTTCATTTTTATGTTAAATTAAATAAAGGAGAATGTATATAAAGGATATGTTTTAGTATAGTTTTTTTTTAGTTTTTTTTTATTCATCCTACCTTGATATTAATTTAATTGAATTTTAACCTCTGTAGTATCGAAATAACTATACTAAGTTTTGTAATACCATAAAATTAAAGTAGTTTCTTTGAATGTTTGGAAGTAAAATAATTATCAACCATTACCTATTTTTTTATTTGGAATTTTTAAATAACTTTTAAAAAAAAAAAATAAAAAGATAATTTAATAAATAATTAAAAATCATATTAACACTGATTAATTAATATACTATTGCTTAAACTGAGTAAAGATATTTGACTAGGTAATAGAAATTTTAAAGCAAAAACTGTTAAGAAATTCACTTGATCTTAAATGAATTAACTTATCTTATAAACAAAAAAAAAGAGAAAAAAAAATGGAGAAGATAAAGCAGATGTACTAACATTTTACGAAATTGGCCGAAAATATCATTGTTGATTTCTGGGGTGTTTATGTTTATTATTTCTAGTTTTGTAATTTATTCAAAATTATATCTTTCTTTGCCTTCTTGAAAATAAGAAGGATTTCAGGGTCTTTCTTCTCTCTTTTGTAATGTTAGATTGAATCTTGCTTTTTTAAATTATTAGTATGAGTTTGATATCTCAGGAATCAACATTGATAAATGTTGGGTTCTACTGCAGATCAAGGTTTAGTACTTGACACTGGGTCAGGTTGAGAATCTTGCTGTGTCCTTTCTTGTTTATTTGTATTCATTAAATTTTAAAGAATTTTAAATAATATTTGTGTTTATCCTTTTAATCGTTTTAATTTGTCGTTTAGTTTGTTTATCTTAATGATTTCTTAATGTTGACTGGTGTAATCTTAACTTAATTCTTTTTTTTATACAAGCATCTAGTTTATTTAATTAAAACAACAACAAGATTCATGTGATTGGAAATTTGACCCAGATCTCATTAAATTCTTTAATAAAGCTGAAGAATATTTATTGATCTATATTAATTAAATATAATTTGCTGAGCAGAAATTGCAATTAATTAAAATAATGAGCTGTTGCAGAAATTTAATAAAAAGAACCCAACACAATAAATGGTGCCGTGTGTGAAAAGCCTGGTTATTGTGACAAATAAATGGTACCGTGTGTGAAAAGCCTGATTATTGTGGTACAATAAGTATAAAAATAGTACTATGAAGTAGAGCCTATTTATTACAACAATAGCCTGAATTTTGATATATATTTACTATATTAAGAGTGAAACGAAATGAAAATATATGGGTTTTGTGATTTTATTGTATATCATGTTTGATTATTTTAGTGTATGTTGTGCATAACCAATAGGGGTGTACATAGCTTACTAATTTCAAATGCCTTTTTTTTAGTTAAGCAATTTTACCGGGTTTTCAAAAAAAAAACTATTTATTTTGAAATTTTTACTGTTATATTTACATTTAAAGGAGTGTTTGGGCTTACTGAGAGAATTATATGCCAATATAAGTTATGTATTTATGTATTTTTTATTTATTTTTTTTTCTCTCTTTCTTGGGCATCTAAGAATTAAGTAGCAGTTAAATTACTTTATTTTCTATTATATTATTTTAATTCAGTGTGAAGTTTTGCCTAAAAATGACAGAAAACCAGCATTTCAAGGAGCTCGCTCTTATTCAGAAAAAGAGCGCATTGATCGAGAATGTCAGTCTTATTCCCCCTTTTAGTGGCGAAGGCAACTCTTGCTCATTTTCTGCATTTTTAGAAAAGTATGAGCAGTTGTCCGAGTTCTTTAATTGGTCAGAGGATGAAAAAAAATTTGCCCTACTAAGTAGATTAAGTGGGAATGCTGCTAGGATATATAAATTGCACCGCACTAAGGGAACTGAAGAAATAATTAAAGTACTTAAAGAGAGATATACGCAAGAGCTAGCCCCTGATATTGCTTTGACCCAATTTTTGAATTTTAAACAAAATCCCCATATGCCTGTTCAGGAATTTTACGACAGAGCATATGATTTGTCCCTTAAAGCATTAGTAGTGGAGGGTGTAGAACAGAATGTTGCTGATAAAAGCAGGGAAGCTCTACTGCATTCTATGTTATTAAGTAATTTAGTTCCTGAGATAAGAAGAGGAGTTATAACTAGGTGCCCTAAGACACCTGTTGAAATTTTAGAATTTGCCCTCCTTGAGGAAAAAGCATTAAAGAGTGTTAATCCTTTATATAACATGCAGGTAGAGAATATGAACCCTTTTTTCCCCCAAATTGCCCAGCAAAGTGTTGCATGTGCTGCTATCCAGCCAAGTCACCCTAATCAGTCAGAGCAGGAGATTAGTAAACTGCGGGAGCAGGTAGAAGCTCTTACTAGTAAATTAGAGAGATTTTTAGAGGGTAGCAATCAGCAAAGAGACTTTCACACTACTGAGAGGCCTCAGTATAGAGAATTCATCTGTTACGTGTGTTCCCAAACAGGGCACATAGCCAGATTTTGTCCACAATACCAAAATGCTAATAGAGGGAACTTTCAGAATTTTAGAGGAAGAGGTAGGGGTAGTTATTCTCAGTCCCACCAAAATCGCAGGGGAGGATATAATAATTACAGAGGTAGAGGGAATGGAAATAATGATAATGGTGTAAATATAGAAAGCGAGAATGTTCAAAGCTCAATTAGTGAAGGGAATAATCAAAACAATTCTTTAAACAGGTAAGGGCTGGTGTCGATTTGGTCGAATCGTCCCCATCAAGGCCTCTAGACCTCCCAATTATTTTTAGTATGTTTTCACCCCAGTCTTATCATTTACCTACTGTCGTCATAAATGTAAATAATGTGTTTTTTAATGCGCTATGTGATACAGGATCTGCTATAAATATTTTAAGTAATACAATACTTAATGGTTTAGATTCTTATGAAATTGTAGAGTGCAATACCCCTATTTTAACGGTGACTGGCGAGAGAGTGCTTTTAAACCATAAAATTTCCTTAAATTTTAAATTTAATAATTTATTATGTCAGTCTGAGTTTTTTATTGTCCACGGTAAGTTGGCCGATGAGTTTAGTGTAATTTTGGGGATGCCCTTTTTAAGTAAATATCAGGCTGTAATTAATTGTAAAAATAACAATGTGGTTTTAGATGTTCCTACTGAAACGCAGTGTAAACAAATAGTAGAGAGTCATATGTCAAATGTTTTACCTGTGAAAAATTCTAGAGAAAAAAATGTTGTAAATAGTATCAGTGTAAATAGTATAGGTTTGGGGAATAATTATGTAAATACTTGTAATGTGCAATCTAAAGGCAAGCAAAGTTCTGATAGTGAACAGAGAAGTAAGTGTAGTAATAAGAGTACTCCTAGGAAAAGTGTAAACAAAAAGAGTAAGGAATGTGTAAAAGAAAAATTTGGGAATCTGAGTAGTGGAAATGAGACGGTTCAGGGTAATATGTATCCCATTATGGAGGAAAGGGTAGACTCAAGCATAACATTTAATGCGAAAGAGTCAGAAAGTGAAATTGCTCAGGTTTTTTGTTTGCAAAATGTACCAGGGAGTAACTCAAGTACTAATGAGTGTGAAATTAATGAGAATAATGTGCCTTTAGACCTTAGCCAGCAATCAGCGAGTCAAATTGTACAGGAAAATTCAATCTATGTCCATGAAAATTTTTACATATCTGAGAATAATGAAAATGAGCTAGTAAATAGAGCAAATCAGACTGATGAGTTAGGCATTGTTGACAATAATAACAGAAATAGTGAAAGTACTTCCTTAGCTATTTTATGCGAGAGAATTTCTGTTCCCCCCCAGTCAAAATTAATAGCTGAAGTAAAATGTAATAGAAATAATTTTATAAAAGATAATGATATACTGATATTAGAACCTTTGGCGAAGAATTTAAGCCAAGGGCTTCTTATTTCTCGAGCCATTTGTACCCCAGAACATGGCCTTTTTGTTTCGCTTGCTAATTTTTCGAATAAAACTGTTAAGCTAGGAAAAAATACTTATGTTGCTAAAATTCAGAAGTGTGTAGATAAATCTAATATACCCTTAAATAATAATAATATAACTTGTAATGTAAATTTAACCACTCCAATAGCTGACTTTGATCACGCTGATCTCACTTGGAGCTCTGATATTGATTTAAGCCATCTAGACCCCCCCTTAAAATCTAAAATGCAAGAATTTTTAGACCAAAATAAAGATGTGTTTGCAGCTTCTGTCCTAGACTTACCAGGCTGTAATACCATACCCCATGTTGTAAATTTAACCTCTGATAAACCTGTAAAATCCAAAGCTTATAGAGTCCCATATAAATTACGCCAGGAAATGGAAGATCAACTTAATATTTTACTGCAAGCTGAAATTATTTCCCCGTCTATGTCTGAATTTGCTTCACCGGTTATTCTTGTAGAAAAAGCAGATGGTTCTTATAGGTTAGCTGTCGATTTTCGTAAACTTAACAAGAATCTTGTCAAAGATGCATATCCTATCCCAAACATTACTGACTCTGTTGATGCGTTAAGTGGAGCTAATTTTTTTTCAACACTAGATTTAACTAGTGGCTTTTTTCAACAGGTCATAAGACCCGAAGACAGGCATAAAACTGCTATTATCACGCATAAAGGTCTTTTTGAGTGGAATAGAAATTGTTTTGGGTTGTCCAATTCAGGCAATAGTTTTCAGAGGCTAATGAATGCCATTTTTGGAGATTTAGGAAATCTAGGAATTTTAGTGTATATAGATGATATTGTCATTGCTTCTTCTGATGTAGAATCCCATTTTGAAAAACTTAAATTAGTATTTGATAGACTAAGACAACATAAACTGAAACTTAAGCCCAGTAAATGTAATTTTCTTTCGAATAAAATACAGTATCTTGGCTTTGAAATTAATAGCGGGCAAGTATCCCCGGTTAATAAAAATATTGAGATAATAGAAAAATTGCAACCACCTACTAATCGTAAAGGTGTCAGGTCTTTTATTGGAACCCTATCATTCTATAGGCGTTTCATACCTGACTTCACAAAAAGGGCATTAAATTTAATCGATTTGACTAAGGAAACTGGACATTTTGCCTGGACAAAAGAAGCCCAGGAGGAATTTGAAGATTTAAAAAAGGCTTTAATATCTAAACCGTGCCTAGTATTGCCTGATTTTACTAAAGAATTTTATCTATATACAGATGCGAGTGGAGAAGCACTGGGTGCTGTTTTGTCACAAATGGATAATGAGAATAAAATTCATCCAGTGGCGTTTGCCAGTAGGCGACTAAAAGGTGCAGAGACAAGATATTCTGCCACTGAGAGAGAACTTCTCGCTCTGGTTTGGGCGACTAGTCATTTTAAGTGTTATCTAGCTAACACTCATTTTAACATTTTTACTGATCATGCACCACTTACTTTTATGTTAAAGATTCATGACCCCACCTCACGTATAGCCAAATGGGTATGTACTCTTTCAGATTTTGATTTTACTATTAAATATATTAAAGGGAAATGCAATAGTGTAGCAGACTTTCTATCTAGATTTGCTAAAACTGATGAAACACCTGAGATTAGTAAGAGTAATTTTTGTATTCAAGTAGAAAAAGAAACTACTTTTGTTCCCCATTCAAATTTAATTGAGAAAATTAGTGAATTACAAAAAATTGATAAGAAATGTTGTGAAATAGCTAGAAAATTAGACAAAAATATAGATATAGCACCTAAATACATGAAGTTTTTTTTTTTAGAGATGATATTCTCGTATGTGAAGATACCAGAGATTCAAGTGTAATAAATAACCCTATTAAATTAGTAGTTCCTAGGGATATGATTGAGCAAGTGTTCGCTCTAACACACGATTCTCTAGCGGCTTGTCATCAAGGGTTTAAGAAAACGATTGACCGCATCCGGGAGCACTTTTACTGGCCCGGAATGTCGGCCGATGTCAAGCATCTAGTAGAATCTTGTATTAGTTGCCAGCAGAAGAGGGCGTATAAACCAGATCAGCAGGCACCCCTTCAACGAATGCCTACACCTGAATTTCCCATGAACAAAGTTCACCTAGACCTAATTGGCCCCTTACCGGTCACGTTTTCGGGTAACACCCATATTGTTACATATATAGACTCGTTTACTAAATGGCCAGAGGCCTATGCTGTTAGCTCTACCACATCTGATGTTATTGCAGATACACTTGCCGATTTCATTTCACGTTATGGCGCTCCTGTGTATATTGCGACAGATAATGGAAGAAATTTAATATCGGAAGCGATTGAGCATGTATATAAAATGTTCGGTATTAAACATATAACTACATCTGCCTTTCACCCAGCCTCGAATGGACAGATTGAACGGCAGAATAAAACTTTAAAAAACGCACTCAGCCACATTGTAAATGAGAACCAGTCAGACTGGGATACTAAGCTAAAATTTGCCCTGTTAGCGATGCGTTCAGCTGTGCATTCTTCGACTAAATTAACCCCCGCAGCAGTTTTATATGGCAGAAACTTAAATCTACCATATAATCTATTTTCGCAAGCGCCAAAGTTTAGCTATAACGACGCCCCATCTTTTTGTGAATTATTAATACCCGCACTCCAAAAGGTATATGCTGAGGTGTATGATAGTTTAGTTAAGGTGTCTGAAAGCCAGGAAAGGTACAGAGAAAAATCTGCAGTCGTTAAGGATTTAAAAGTAGGCGATAGAGTATGGTTATTTAACCCATCCATCACTGCTGGCAATACAAAAAAATTGTCGAAATTAAATAACGGACCATTTACTATAATTGAGAAGCTCAGTGAAGTTAATTTTAAGATAGCATTAATTGCTAACCCTTCTAAAACTCAAATTGTCCATGTAGACCGCCTCACTTTATTTAAAGATAGGCATATTTCAGGTGTAAATGAGCGAAATGAAGACGATATTGTAGACCAAAACAAACGCCAACCTCTGATATCAACTACGAATGATTCGAGTCATTCTCATTTCGATTTCACTACGCGAAGGAAAAGGAATCGATTCATAAATAGATTTCCCCCTCCCATTCCATGTCAAGGAACCAGCCAACCTGCAGTGCAATCTACGAGCAGACGACAAGAGCGTAACGAGGAAACGGTTGGTGGGTTGCTCTCAGAAGCACGGGAAAATACGGTAATAGCGAGCGCTGATAACTGTGAGGGAGTTAGGCAGGTAGGAACGCCTAATGATTCGGGGCGCTTGAGTCGTTCGCGAGATCGTATTGGCGTCTGTTTATCTAGGCGAAACAAATCTTATTCAATTCCGAGAACTGAGTATGCGTTTCGAAAAAGGGATTCGCGACCGAATTATAAATTTTAGGGCGGTTTAACTTTATTTTTTTTAGATTGTATATAAATACTTGTGATTTTAGTTATTCTAGGAAGGTTTAATGCGCGAATTAGCTAAAATTTAAGTAATTTTCGAGCCTCGATATCGTTTGTTTTGATTTGGTTCCGCTGTTATTTAATGTGGATTTCCGCCAGTTCCGTATTTTCTCTCGGTGATTTATGGATTATTTCGATAGATTAGGACAGTGTAAGTGCTCCGCCCCCTATATGTGTTCTTTTTTTATTTTTTAGCGGGTTTTAGCGCTAATTTTGGGGACTTAGACAGATTTCAGGTCAGGAAATTTTGGAGTAGAGACTTGGTGGCAGTACATGTGATGCTTGCGTATTCCTACTGCCCCCTTTTTGTATATAGTATAGGTACTGTTAGGAATGTAGTTCATCTTTTATTTTTATTTATTTTTTTTTTTTTTGCATTTCTTTTAACTTTGTATTTTTTTTGGATATTTTTGATATTAGTTCTCTATTTGGGAAGTGGGGATTTTAGATACAGGTAGTGTACACCCCACAGCCCACAGATATATTATCTGGTTTATGTGTATTATATATGTATATATTTTGTTTATATAGTCTGTTTTGTTATTTCATGTGATTTTTCTAACAATATACCCATTGTTTGTGTAAATTGGGTATTTTAAAAAATTAGTGGTACTTGTCAATGAAATTGGCGAACTCTATTGTGAAATTATCAGTTCATTTTAAGTATTATGTGTAGCATTTTATGAATTTTTTTTAGTTACTATTAGTTTATGGAATATTTACCCATTGATAATAACTAAGGCAGATAATTATCAGTCTAGGCTACACAAGGTAACCTATATAATTATAATGCTGTGATATAAAATGCCCATACACTTATGTAATACTGTGTCACCGATGCAAGTCATTGAACTGTTTCTTTTGTTTATATGCACATGTTATGCCACTGAATATAAACAGATATTAGTGTTTTTTTTTTATGTGTACCCTATATATGTACTGAAAGGTTATTGCTATTTTTATTTTGTTTATGTGTATACAAAATGTTATCGTGCTATTATATGTATATATTTGTGATACCTACAGCTGGCAAGCGGTATATCTATTGTATTTTTTCAGAAATTGATTGTTTCGGTCCTTTGGCTCTATCCTGCTCACAGGATTCAAAATTAAAAAAAAAAAATTTTAATTTTTTTATTCACTGGACAACTCTTCCTTGCATTCTACTTGTGGAAATTTTTTTTTAGGATTTTTTTTTTCTCTTTTTACAGAGGTGTTAGCAGATAGGGATATCCCAGTGTGGTGGTATTCTTGACGGTATAGCAGATGTGGAGATTTAATTAAGTATGCCAGGTATATAGTGTAGATTTGAATAGCATCTTAGGCCCTAGTATATGTTTAACTTCTAGATGTTTTGCCCAAGCTTCAACTTAGCATTACCGGTGTGCAGAGTTGGTGTGGTAGCTTAGTAGGGTGAGGTTATCAACTTTTCGGGTCGTCGTCTGATCTGTTCTAGGCGATTATCTTTATTCTACTATTCAACCGGGGTACTGCATTGTTTTTTTTTTATTTAATCTTTTCTTTCATTTTGGATTTAATTTTAAATTTTTTTCAGGACTTTCTTTAACTGACCTTATGTGGTCATTTAGCTAAAAAAATAAAATTCTTGTTTTTGTTCAAAACTAATAATGTTTATTTTTTTTTCAACAAGGGGGAGCTCTTGTTATGTTTTTTTTTTAGTAATATTTTTTTTGTATAAATTATTTTAATATTCCAAATTTAAAAAGAACTCTTGTTAAGATATTTTTAATACGGTTTTTTATAATGCTTTGTGTATCTCATATTTAAAATTAGTCTTCTTTTTTTTTCTTAGTAGCGAAAACCCTGGACATTTCCTTTTTTCTATTTTATGATCGTTCTCACGAGAATAAAGGCATTGTTGTGTATGAAAGTGAAAGTTTCCCATTCCCTTATCTAGCGTCAATAACACCCGTTCGTACGAATGCTTTTACTGTCCTGGAATTATTGTACTATTTGAGTAAAGTGGTCCTTTGTTGATTTTTTTCGAAGAAGAGTAGCTTCTGGCTTGTTTGTAAAGGGCATATATTCAGCCTTGTTAAAAATTGGCCCACACGCATAGTTTATTGCTTGCGTACGTGAATGAATAGTACCCTAAAATTTTATTACCCATGACAAACGTTGACTGTCATTTGAGGCGGAGTTGATATTTTCCCAGACCCTTAAAGTTTTATGACCGATTTGAGATAATAGGGCCAATTCACGGTTATCGGCGAGCACTGGTTTGCAAGCAGGTGCAAAACTTAGAGACAGCTGTCCCTGCTATCTGACCACGTGATTGAGAGTAGGGGACGCGAGCGATGACCATATTTGGTCATGAGAGAGGGTGAATATTGCATTGGCCAATGAGATGGACTCTAGGAACAGGAGAGAAAGGGGAAAGCATTAGTCTTCCTAGTTTTTGGTGCCCCTTTTGATTTGCAGAGGGACGTGCAATTGGTTTTTTGGAAATAAAGTGAGTCTTGCTCAGAGCTTCGTATGGAGAGCATCTAGTAAACGATTGCGGATAAGTCTTGTCTCCCCCCCTCCCCTGTTTTTTTAATCTGGGAGAGGGGAGGCCAAAAGAGTTCTTCGAGATTGGCAGTCTAAGAGAAAGCACGTCGTGAGTAAGTCAAGAAAAAGTGCTACCTGCCGGAGAGAATCGAGAGCTTGCCGTGAAAGAATGTTTCCTCCGTTCTAACCTTCACCGTAAGCTGTGGAATGATTTGCAGTCTAGGAGAAAGCGCTCCAAGTGTAAGTCAGGAAGAAATGCTACCTGCCGGAGAGAGCCGAGATCTTGCCGTGAAAGAATATCCCCTCTGATCTAGCCTTCACCGTGAGCAGTGGAATGATTAGCGATCTAAGACAACACACTCCAAGTGTAAGTCAGGAAGAAATGCTACCTGCCGGAGAGAGCCGAGATCTTGCCGTGAAAGAATATCCCCTCCGATCTAGCCTTCACCGTGAGCAGTGGAATGATTAACAATCTAAGACAAAACACTCCAAGTGTTAATCAAGAAAAAGTAATACCTGCCGGAGCGAGCCGAGAGCTTGCCGCGAAACAATGTCCCTTCCGATTTAGCCTTCACCGTGAGCAGTGGAATGATTAGCGATCTAAGACAACACACTCCAAGTGTAAGTCAGGAAGAAATGCTACCTGCCGGAGAGAGCCGAGATCTTGCCGTGAAAGAATATCCCCTCCGATCTAGCCTTCACCGTGAGCAGTGGAATGATTTGCAATCTAAAACAAAACACTCCAAGTGTTAATCAAGAAAAAGTACTACCTGCCGGAGCGAATCGAGAGCTTGCCGCGAAACAATGTCCCTTCCGATTTAGCCTTCACCGTGAGCGGTGGAATGATTAGCGGTCTAAGACAAAAATTTGAAAGAATTCAGCTGCTGCTTAAACTGAGTATAGACACTGGGAATTCTGTGTAGAGACTGTTGCTCTGATGCATGGAAGACTTGTATACTATTGTCCATCATATAAATGAAAAATACCCAAAATGGGTAAATTGAAAGAATTCAGCTGCTGCTTAAACTGAGTATAGACACTGGGAATTCTGTGTAGAGACTGTTGCTCTGGTGCATGGAAGACTTGTATACTATTGTCCATCATATAAATGAAAAATACCCAAAATGGGTAAATTGAAAGAATTCAGCTGCTGGTAAGAGATATATTCTGTATTTAATCTTAAACGATTTTTATCTTAGTGATTAATCTTGTAGTGATTTAGTATTTCCATATGTTTACATCAAAAGTTGTATTAGTGAATTCAGATGTTTTTTTTTTTTTTTTTTGTTTTTCATTTTTATGTTAAATTAAATAAAGGAGAATGTATATAAAGGATATGTTTTAGTATAGTTTTTTTTTAGTTTTTTTTTATTCATCCTACCTTGATATTAATTTAATTGAATTTTAACCTCTGTAGTATCGAAATAACTATACTAAGTTTTGTAATACCATAAAATTAAAGTAGTTTCTTTGAATGTTTGGAAGTAAAATAATTATCAACCATTACCTATTTTTTTATTTGGAATTTTTAAATAACTTTTAAAAAAAAAAAATAAAAAGATAATTTAATAAATAATTAAAAATCATATTAACACTGATTAATTAATATACTATTGCTTAAACTGAGTAAAGATATTTGACTAGGTAATAGAAATTTTAAAGCAAAAACTGTTAAGAAATTCACTTGATCTTAAATGAATTAACTTATCTTATAAACAAAAAAAAAAGAGAAAAAAAAAATGGAGAAGATAAAGCAGATGTACTAACACTTTACGAAATTGGCCGAAAATATCATTGTTGATTTCTGGGGTGTTTATGTTTATTATTTCTAGTTTTGTAATTTATTCAAAATTATATCTTTCTTTGCCTTCTTGAAAATAAGAAGGATTTCAGGGTCTTTCTTCTCTCTTTTGTAATGTTAGATTGAATCTTGCTTTTTTAAATTATTAGTATGAGTTTGATATCTCAGGAATCAACATTGATAAATGTTGGGTTCTACTGCAGATCAAGGTTTAGTACTTGAGACTGGGTCAGGTTGAGAATCTTGCTGTGTCCTTTCTTGTTTATTTGTATTCATTAAATTTTAAAGAATTTTAAATAATATTTGTGTTTATCCTTTTAATCGTTTTAATTTGTCGTTTAGTTTGTTTATCTTAATGATTTCTTAATGTTGACTGGTGTAATCTTAACTTAATTCTTTTTTTATACAAGCATCTAGTTTATTTAATTAAAACAACAACAAGATTCATGTGATTGGAAATTTGACCCAGATCTCATTAAATTCTTTAATAAAGCTGAAGAATATTTATTGATCTATATTAATTAAATATAATTTGCTGAGCAGAAATTGCAATTAATTAAAATAATGAGCTGTTGCAGAAATTTAATAAAAAGAACCCAACCACAATATATGTGCTTTTGAAAAGCTTTTCATTAATTTTATTTTATAACGAAAACATTTAATATGTGAAGAGAAAAAAACTGAATTAGTATTAGGATTTTTTTTTATCGTGTTTATATATAAGTTCATTAGTACTCATTGCTTCGTTAAAAAATTAAAATAGATTTTAAAAATTTGTATTACAAAATGTCTGATTCTACTAAAAAATAATGAACTTAATTTTTTTTTATCTCGTTATGAAGCTTGATTAGTTTTATATCACTGTCAAGTTTGTAGCATCATTTTGAAAAAAAAGAATTATGTTACGGCCATTTCCATACAAAAGGAACAAATCAGGTATGGTTGACATATCACAGATTTTTTTGACAATCATCATATTTGTATATCATATTCATTTATGAGTAATCGCAAAGTAATGGATTTCAGACTTTTCACTTCAGTGCAAAAATTTACATTAAATGTTGATACAAAATCGCGATTTCGTGTGCATGCTTGAAATTTCAAGTTTGCCTTAAGAACGGAAAAACTGTACTGAAAATTATTTACAATTAAGAATGAACAATTAGTAAGAGACTGGCGTAATTTAATACTTGTTTTTTTATTCGGTAATTTAAAAAAAAAGAATGAAAAATTTTGTCAGAAAAGGGAAATATTTAGAGTATTTGAATTAACATGAACGATACCTCTTATGTCTTTAAAATTACTTGATGTTATAGATAATGGTATATATTTTATGCACCTAAATTTCATTCTTGCTCTTTTATTTCTTAATGAGAAAAAAAATAAATAATAAAAACTGTTGGTGGAGAAAAAAATTCAAGATTTTTATCACTTGTTTGGACACGAAAAAAAAACGTTCGAAACCTTTAAATTCTTTGATATTATAAATTAAAGTGTGTATTTTAATTATGTTAATTTTTATTCTTACTTTCAGTTTAATTTTGTCAAGAATATTTTAAATTTGAATAAAAGAAAAAAGGTTGAAGAAATAATTACATATTAATCCTAAAATCAAAACCAAAAGTGATTATCGCAATAGCTGGATCTCAAAAACTAATGCACGAAATTTTCTAAAACTTCATATAAAGTTTGTCCCTGATATATATTAGTGTTCTTTAGTTTTTGGTGTACATCGCCTTACAGATGGCGATTCTATGCTGCATTTTCACGATTTCGTAATAAATATATCTCAAGAACCAAACATGGATTTTCCTCAAACTTCAGATTCAGTTAGTACCAGATAAAAAAAAAAAAATATTAATTGCATAAATATTTCTAAGCATATAAATTTTTTTGAAGGTTGCAGAAATTAGCAGTGTTAAATTAAACAAGTTGTTATCCAATGAAATTCTGAAATGCTGGTGAACTGATTATTTTCGTAATTTTTTAATGTTGCTGTTTACACACAATAACGTTAGTATGTGTCTATGCATCTACTATATGACTTCATTAACGTTAGATCACTTAGTAACAATAATAATAACAAATATTTTTCTAAATTATCTTTCCTCCGTTTGCGATTCTTTTATTTTAAACATGTGTTTCACAGTTTAAATTTTAAATAAAAGTTGCTTTCCTGAAAGAATCATGTGCAATAATGCGCAAAATGTATTAGGAAGTTGTAATATCAGTTAAATTTAGTAAAAACGTTTCCTCAGCCTATTGTCATAAGAATATAAAATAAACAGCACGCAAAACAACAACATTTGTTGTGTTTCAGACGATGAAATATTCATTAAACTCTAATTAATCTATTTTGATAGCTGGTGTTGATGTTATTAACATAATTCTAAAAATTGAAAAAAAAATCAAACCCAACAGGATTGGTAATGCATTTAAACGAGGTTGAAACAGAAATCAGTCAGAAAAGTAAGAAATGTAGATATCTGTTAAACAGTAAAATATCTTTAAAATAAAAATAAAAATTTTTTTTTGATACTACTCTGATTTTCGTTGACCAAAATACTATCGCCAAATTATAAGATTAAATGCCAATAATGGAAGATTGTGAATGTCAATTCAATGACATTAAATGCGATATACCTGTTCAAAACGTCATTAAGTGATTTTTATTTCGACTTTTTATTTGTATTTTTATTAATATTCTACTAATTATTTGTTTTTATATTACTTAAAATAAAAATTACGTCAATATGTATAATTTGGCTATTAGTTTGGCGATTTGTATAATTTGGCGAAATCGGTTGACGGATAGTACCCATTTTTTACCCCCATTGGGAGGGGGAAAGGCACAAAAATCAATGCATATTTACCCATCTCCTTTCACCGATTTTCAAAAATATTTACTCAGTCACACGGTATAGTCTAAAAAGTTCTCAAGATCTATGAAACACATATGTATTGCAAAAAATAATAACAATAATACTGAAGTAATGTTTTTGTTACAGTGTACAGTCTTTTTTTCTGTTTTAAATAAATCTTTTCAAAAAGAAAACATACTTAAAATGTCCATATTTTTTTGAAAAACTATAACCCTAAAACTAAATGGGCAATAAAAACTATAAAAGGTTTGTGGATAAAAGCTTTCTTCAAGAGCATTTTGCATTTTTATTGGAAGTAAATTCAATAAAAGGAAGTTACATAGTTTCTTTTGAAATTTTTGGACATAAAAGGCTATTTGCAATTTCGTTTATGGTTTCCTTGAAAAAAAGAATTTTTAAATCTGTTTTTTGCTGTTGATATTTTTTTTTATCGCTTCGGCAGCATTTTCCATTTCCTTGATTTGGCTACGATGTTCCCATTATTCGAGAACAGTAGATAATTTCATTCAAATTTCTTATTCGAGAACTAGGGAGTTGGAGTATGAAAGATCTACTATGTCCGATTGCTTTAATGAAGAGCTTTAAAAGTCTTATTCGAGAACTAGGACGTTGGAGTATGAAAGATCTACTATCTCCGATTGCATCTCTCGTAATTGTTTATCAAAGCAGTGAAAATTTTATCCAAGTAAAAGGAAAAGGTTGCATTTTGCTTTTCTTTGCACTAACATGCACAAAAAGAAGAGCTTTAAAAGTCTTATTCGAGAACTAGGGCGTTGGAATATGAAAGAACTACTATCTCCGATTGCTTTAATGAAGAGCTTTAAAAGTCTTATTCGAGAACTAGGGCGTTGGAGTATGAAAGATCTACTATGTCCGATTGCTTTAATGAACAGCTTTAAAAGTACAACCAAAGAAATTATTAATTAACGGTTTTGTAATAGTCTTTTAATCTAAATCGGAATATTTCACAATTATATGCATTTATGTACCAGAATGATCTCGTAATTGTTTATCAAAGCAGTGAAAATTTTATCCAAGTAAAAGGAAAAGGTTGCATTTTGCTTTTCTTTGCACTAACATGCACAAAAATAGGAAAAAAAATAGAAAACGAAAAAAGAAATCTTCAAAATCCCTTTAAAATGAAATCGTATATTTCTTAAGGGGAGGTCCACCTGATTCGACTTCATTTTTATAACACTTTGGGAATTTTTATCTTTTCTTTTTTTGTGTGTATGTCTGTAAATTGCTGCATAAAAAATGGCTATGGGATTTTTATTATACTTTCATCTATGTGAGTGACTTTTGTGATACAAAAATATTGGTTTTGAAATCTACCTAAACAATAGGAAAGTTCACTATGCACGGTAAACACAATAAATCGGTCTAAATGGTTGAGTTCTTAATTATCCCTTGAAAGGAAAAAATATTCGCAATGGTTTTTTAAATATATTAATTTAGTTTGATGCCAAACCTCAAATTCATAAGATAATCAAAATTTCTAAAAATACTGAAGTCTGTTTGATTTTTGAGAATTTTTGCAATCGTTTTCCATTTTCAAAACTGTTTAAAGAATCGATATTATAGAAAAAAATTTCATTTTTTAAAATTTATTCTACAAGTAAAAAAGTTTTATTTAATTATATACATAAAAAAGCTTTCAGCGTCAATATATAGAACAAATTTAGCATGAAAAAAACACACTGATTCAAAAAATGTTTTTTCAAGAAAAATGTGCTAAGCGTTTTTGATCAACCCTTTTGTCAGCTTGAAAACAATCCGTTGGGGGATCCGAATAAAATATTGCGTAGAAAAAGAACAGTTTTGTAGTATATTGTAGTATATAAAATAAAACTTAAGTATTCAAAAAATGTATACATACACCTATACAGGGTGTTTTTAAGAAATTGACTCTATTCAGAGCCACCTGTAGTTCATTCTAATAATAAGATTGACACTAAATATTCTTAGAAACAAGTGATGCCATTAAAAAAATTCACAAAAAGTTCAAAATTCCACAGATAGGGGGACATATGATGCTGTTGTAGACTATGCTGCGGAAAAATGTTCCAGAGCATATAGCACGGGAAATAAATGAAAAAGCAAATTTACCTACGTATGTGACAGCAACGCTAATAATTTGAGTTATAAACGTTTGTGTAAAACGCTGAAGAAAATTTTCTGCTCAGTTTGAATAAGACTCTCGCTTTAGAACAACGCGCGTGTAGCCTAAATCATAAATTAATAACTTTGTTATCGATACGTAGGTATAAGATTGTTTTTTCATTTGTTACCAGTGTTTTATGCTCATTTTTGGCTGCGTTTTTTCAACAGCGCCATATTTTATCCTACTTGCAGCGTTTTGAACATTTTTTTTCACGGTATTTTATCCCATGTTTCCATTAGTCCCATTACTAAGTTTAGTTTAATTACGGTATTTAGAATGGGCTACAGATGGCTCTCATTAGCTTCACTTAAAAAAAAAAACCTGTATATACCGGAATATTATTTTCTCTTTATAATCCCTAAATTTATGTATACTAATATAATTTATATATAAATGTCTGTGTGTATCTATCTTAAATTATCCCCTCCCACTTCTTTTTTTTTTGTATATTTACATGTATATACATAGGGTGTTTTAGTTCCTGCACACTTAATTAAAAAAATTTAGCATGAAAAAAACACACTGATTCAAAAAATGTTTTTTCAAGAAAAATGTGCTAAGCGTTGCGCAAAATGCTGGCTAAAGAATTTCGGTTTCGGTGAAAAAAATAACATTTTTTGCCATGTGAAAAAAAAAAATAAAAAATGAAAAAAGATTTTAAAAGTAATTAAAAGAGCACAATCACACCTCATACTGAAACGTTTTATGCATATCAGACAAACACAAGAGAGTCAGCTGGATGGGAAGGCCTATCAATGGCTTAAACACTCACAAGCCCCTCCCATCAGGCAAACAAAAACAGGCATTGAAACAAATCACAATAATATGATGTTGTGCATTTATTTTAAAGTAAAAGATGTTCAAAATGATCATCATGTATGACACCATTAAAAAAATTTTAAAGAAAATTAATATTATGTCATACAAATAGTATAAAAGACATTTTTGATTATTTGACAATAATACAATGAGTATGAATATGAGTAAAAACAAAAAGTAGATGAATATGGTGTCATATTTGAAATAAAACGGAAAATTTTCAAATACTTGTAAATAAAAGGAACACCGTTGTAATACGTACACAAAATAGATATATGTGACAACATATTTAAAATGAATATATGGTCAATTATGACTTTTAAAAGAGAAAGTAATGTAATGAATGAATTTCCAATTACAAATCATGAATTTTTATTTCTCCTTGAATCAAGATTATATTTATTTAGAATTAGGAAACATTTTGTTTAATACTGGTATATAAACAAGAAAAATAACAGTTTCAATATATAACAAAAGAAAGCATATTTATGCAAGATTTCTGAACTGAAGGAAAACATCATATGTTAATGTATTAGTCCGTAATTTTGAAACTGATTTTTATAAACAAACATTCTTAAAGTCCCGGGCAACGTCGGATACTTTAACTAGTATTGTGTAAAAGTTTTAACCATCGCTTTTGTTTGCCTTCATCATGTTTTACAGTTTTCTTGCAAAATTTTCTATAAAAATCCGTTTGTTGTATTAAACAAATGTGGTCATCATTGTATATAAAAATATTTAACACGTGTTTACTTTTATCGCTTTATTGGAGCCTTTTTATTTACTTACATCTATATAGTCTTGTAATAATTTGTGATAGAAAAAATTGATTTTCTATGCTTCTTTATCATAGCTAAAATTTTTATAGAAATAATTTCGTTACTCTCTCAAATCAAATGCAAGATAATTTTTCTTTCGGACACAATTTTAAAAAGTAGATGCATGAGATTTAGTAGAATAACGTAAATGAGAATAAAATATTCCTCATTAAACTCTTCTGGAAAAATTTGCATAAAAAGATTTTTTTCTGGAAAACTTTGAAATAAAGAAGCTGAAAATTGTCAAATTACTTTGAATAAACACATTAAAAGATGATATATTCACTCGCTAAATTTGAATATTGCAGGTTATCGAAAAAAATGCATTAATAAGGAATCACATTTTGTATATCTATTTTATACTTTGTGTGGAAAAAGAATAAAATATAATATGAAAAGTAATCATTTATCAGCTAATATTAAATTAAAGTGTTTTACACATTTTTTTAGTTCTATCAATATAAATAAGAAATTTACCTTATTCGTGAAATTATATATAATAAGATGAGAAAATGTACTATCCTGTTTAATGTACGTTAAAAAAATTATCCTAATATATTTTAAATTTTAAAAATATTTTAACGACTACTTTTTTACCTTTATTATGCAGTATTTTTGGTCAAATATGGCAGAAAATCAATCCATTGCATAAATAATTAAATTTTTTTAATTAATTTTACATATTTCATTAGCGTTATTCACAATTTTATAAATTGGATTGCATAGATTCTTGTAAACAGAAAAACACTTAGAGGTAAAAGTCAGATTTTTATTTTAAAGTTTTAATCCATGTACGACAACTAATTGCACTTTCCAGAAAGTACTTTAATTCTTGGAGATTGCAAAATTAAAGGAAATCTACTTTCTTTGAAACTGTAAGTCTTCAATTTTAGGTAGTGCCCAATAAATTATTTTTATAGGATTAATTTTAAACTTACAATTAGTACAGCAATGACGTCCCATTGACGTCATCGTCATGATATTGCCAAACATCCACTTTGCGAAACGGGACTAAATTAGACTTAGTTGCTCATTTTTAATCCAGTATTTTAGTTTAGTTTGATTTTTCAAATCGTAAATTACTAATAACATAAGGTCTGAATGCTAGGAAAAACAAATCACATGTACAGAACAAGTTTATATAAACTTTATTGCTAAGTGTTGACACATATTGATAAACGATTATTTTAACACAGTCTAACTGATTGGTAAAGTTATGATACGAATTGAATATTTCCAGCTGAGCGAAAAATTGCCCAGGCCGGGAATCGAACCCGGATACTTGGCTTACAAGGCCAATGCTTTACCTGTTAGCTAACCGGGCGACAACCGGCTGGGATTTTTCGCTCAGATAACCTCATAATTTCGCTCAGATAACCTCATTCGCTCAATAAGGTTATCTGAGCGAAAAATCCCAGCCGGTTGTCGCCCGGTTAGCTTAACAGGTAAAGCATTGTCCTTGTAAGCCAAGTATCCGGGTTCGATTCCCGGCCTGGGCAATTTTTCGCTCAGCTGGAAATATTCAATTCGCATGATAACTTTACCAATCAGTTAGACTGTGTTAAAATAATCGTATATCTATGTATCCATCGTTCTATGGAGTTCCATTATCTGTGGCTTATTCTGCCGAGCTGTCTAAATGACAGACCAGATGTTATGGCCAATAAGATTATCTGAGCGAAAAATCCCAGCCAGTTGTCGCCCGTTTATGACTGCTATTTTGGCATTTATAATATGGCTGGTGTTTTTCTTTTTATCGTTTTGAATTATGACTTAAGAAGGGTTCCTCATTATAAAAATTGGAAAGAGTTTAAGTTGTAACTTTGTTGGGTGTTTCGTTGTTGTTTTTTGTGTATATGTGTATTGTATGAAGATAGAAAACCAACATTTGTAAAAGCACAAATAATGCATGAAAAAGCAGCAAACAGCCATTTCGAATCCACTAATGAAATTCTTCATCAGTTCAAAACACAGCATTCTTGAAAAAGTAAAGCTGAGTAAAACGACAGAGAGGCGCAGGTTTTTATACCCGTTGCGGGAGCTAACGTGCCAAAATACAACCCAATGGGAGGAAAGTAGCTTGAACAACTGCGTGGACAAGTAGAAACATCTACCAGAGAACGAACATACTACCCCCTCCCCCAAAAGTAAATAAATAAATAAATAAATAAAGATTTACAAATACTTGGAAAATAAGGAGTACTGGATAAGTGATTGGCCAAAGAGTGAGAGTATTTAACTATGTGATAAATTTCCCGAAATTTAAGATCAAAGTTGGAAGGACACATTTGGATAATGTTGGCTGAGAAAAAATTCAACTTATGTTGTAAAAACCAACAATATTGAGCAAAAAAATAACACAAAAAGAAAGTATCTGAGTATCTGAGTGATCCTACAGCAAGCAATGTTCACGTGAATATATACAATATGTATTTGAATTGATCCTCAGAATTGTAAAAGAACAAATAATTTTTTATAGGAAAGCATGGTCTTTATCAGCGTAGATACAGTTGAGGTAATTGTAAAAATATTTTACTAGTTTCAACTACCGGCATCAACTACATATTTAAAGAGCACGTGGTCACATGGCTTGTAAAACTGCCATAAATCTATTGCTTTGATCCTATATTTCAATTGCAATTAGTTACTGTTATTGTGGGATATTAATTGAGTACCTAAACTTGATGATTCAGGATTATCCCATATGTTCATAGTTTTCCCCAAACACTACGGATTAATTTTTAATATATACTTATGATTCGGGAATGTATAATATAAAAAAAAATTATGTTTATCCACACGCTATTCTACCATAAGTTTACATAATTTTACACGACCGGCGTTGCCCGAGCCTGTGATAATCAGCAATGTACCTTAAATCAGTATTGAATGAATTCATATTTCCAAACGAATCTAATGTTGGGAGCAAACTTCTCTTCGGCAGCGTACGCACTCGAATCAGTATAATAATATTTTTCACGAAACAATCAAATTTTTTCATTCAGTCCTGATTCAAAAGAACTTAGAGCTAAAGACAATACTGCCTTCAGTCACGTATATTTCCGCTTTGTTTCGAATTTATATTTTTAAAAGAAAATATTTATAAATTAACTTCATGTTAGGTGCCTCACCGCCTTATATTTGTAAACAAAATTTTCGCCAAACGTTTAAGGGATCTCAGTTATAATGATTTTGATTAAATTTCTGACACTTAGATATGTTATACTACAAATACTGACACAAGTTCTTGAAAAAGCGCAAAGTTACAGTTGTACAATCATTTATGAGTTTATATGAAGTTTAATATGGCCTATTAGAGAACGAAGCATTAAAAACAAAATGGTTCATAAATACCATTTCACAATAAATGTTGGGTAATTATGACCATTTAGTGTCTTTGAAAACAAGTTAAAACAACAATTTAGTGATATTCTTTTACAGTAGTAACAATTTAACAATTATTTTATAAAAAACATTAATTTACCTTGATTTTATCTGATATAAACGAAGAGTATTTACAGGCACTACAAAACTGTTTGTTACTTTGAGCTGTTAAGGAATTTGATAAGCGAAAACAAGGGTGCCAAATGCGAAGCAGAAAAGCGGGAATGCCTCATTCTTTCAACAACGATGTACGCCTTTGAGTTATGCCCCACTTTCGCATTAGCAACTCTCACACGAGAATCCGTGACTCTTGTTCAGAATTATCCAAGCTGACCTTAGTTAATAAAGAATACAGGATACACAGATTGCAGAAAGTCAAAACAATATTTTGGTGCATTATCTATAAAATAATGAAGATGTTTTAGAAACATTCCAAGTAGGTCTTTTACTTTCTGTAAAATGTAATGAAATTCAAAATGCTAAAAATGGTCAACTTAAAATTCAGAAAATGAATGATAGTTTATACGGAATCAATGATATAAAACCGGAATAATTCCATCAATTTCCTTGACTTCATAGCAATTCACAAAAGAAATGTTATTCAGCCAAAAATATCGCAAAAATTTTCATATCTTTTCATGTATTATTACTCATAATTCTGACTATCAATTTGGATACCTGTGCACTGGGAAAAACAACACAAAGAACCAGCAGTATAAAATTATTTTTTCATTCAACACATGAGATCATACTTATTTGCAGGCCGCACGATTTGAAATCTCTAGCTGTTCGAGTCCGAAAACTTATGAGTCACCAGATCTGGGGCCCGATACCGAAAGCATACATAAGGAAAATATAAATAACATTTACAAATTGTTTCAAGATTAATTTTCTCCTCTTAAAAATCTCTTCGTATCAAAGTATAATAGAGATTACCATAGTAGTAATACGTATTATTCCTATATATGTCTTCATGACAACGTTTCGTAATTTTCATGCCAATAAAAATCTGTTTAAAATATTAAATACGTTATTTATATTAAATCACTAGCAGAAATCTGCAAAAGTGTTAATACTCATTCTTTTAAAACTACCCGTGCTTGGCGACCAGTTTGGACTCCATTAAATGTAAGCTAAGAAGTGAAACATGTTACATTTAGTCATAATTCAATTTACTTCCTCAATTCTTCGCCAAATCAGGAAATTCTGATAGAGAAATCAATTTTTATGTACTTTTACTTTAGCCAGGCGCAGTTGATAAAACGCCAAACATTGTTCACGTCGCATTTTTTTTTCATTTTGTTAATTTAATTTCAAATATAATCCTTTCACTCCTTTTATTTTAAATACATGACTTTAATTTAAACTTTAAATTTTTTTAATTCAATTCATAACTTTCACTTCTTTTTTCATTATTTTTTCTTTAAAAACAGAAATAAATCATACGATAAACCATGACATTTAACTTCAATATAAAAAAAACATTGTTTTAATTAACCACGTGAAACATAAAATGTGCTGCTTTCGGGTTAAAAAATGCTCTTTACGATATTTTCACCCGGCTAACATAAAAGCATCCAGAGTTTTTAAGATCATGAGAACTTTTCAAAAGATTTATCAAAAAAAAATATCGAAAATGTAAGTCTTGCACATTAAAAGGAAGGGATAAGACCTAATTGTTTGTGACAGTCACATGAAGTATTACAATATTGATGAAATGATGATGACGGAGGAATGTTTTATATTTGGCAATTTATCTTTAAGCGGCTAAAATTAAAGTACCAAAATGCCCACATAACATATAAAAAGTGAAGCGGTGAGTCCGGAAATGTTTATAACTCATGTTTTTATTATATAGATATCAGAGTACAACACTCGTAGAAACACATGAGTTCTGTTTTTCAGTAATTCCTTGAAAAGGACTTTATATAAGAACTGAATGTACACAAAAGAAATCCCACGACCTTTTATGTTACTACTACCGACTCTAAAAAGGATTTAGAACAGATTCCAATGTATCTCTATATATCCCATCAACAACAATTCACTTCATTTTCAAACTAATTTCCGGAAAATTTCAAAACACTTAAAAAATTTAATGCATTCTTGTTTCTTCAATTGCATTTTTAATTATTATTTTCAATTCATGAATAAATAAATAACGATAAATAAATAAAGAAACTCGATCCTGAAGACTGTTATAAAAAAGTCGAAATTTAAACGTCAAACCTATCGAATGAGATGAGTTCGTATGACAACTATTTGTATAAATCCAGCTCATGGTGCAATAACTGTTGCACTCTTATACAAAAATGCATGAATGCAAAATTTATTAATATTATTTACATTGAATTCAGTAATATGGAAATAATATGAATCCATCTGAAATGCGAAATAATCACTATGCAACCTAACATCATTACTTACCATAGTGAATTATTAAATTAATTATGCAACGTAAGGTTTCAGTATGATCGTCACGTAAAACTATAATTATTATCTATCATGGTATATCATTAAATTAACTACGCATGATAGAATTTAATAGTACGTAGAAAAGTTTTAATAATTTGTTATTAAAGGCACATATATATTAAAACAGGCACGAACATAATTAATACATTAAATGAACACAATTAATTATGCTCGTGTCTGTCTTAATATATATTACAAATTTAAAAAAAAAAATCGCCAAAACTAACCTTTATACTATCTTAATTTTCTTATAATAATGTTCAGTACTTACTTCAAATTATTAAATTAAAATCTTGTTTCTAGATCTAATCTGTTAATCTTTATGGAGACGATATAAATTCTTAATTTGCCTTAAAAAACATTATTCCAGTATGCGTAAATTTAAAAAGATGGCTCTAAATTAAAAATATTCTCAAATAAACTTCATTTCTTAATATTCCAAATAAAACTGATTTCTTCTACGTTTTTATCAACCCTTTTTAAGAAAGTTTTATTAAATTTATTCCAAAACCATACCTTTCAAAAATATCATTATTTTATTTTATCTATTTATTTATTTTTCCTCCGTCAACCTTTGATACCGTGTGCATATTAATAAATTCATTTCTTTTCTTTTTCTCTTAAAATTAATAGTCTATAAAAATCGTCTGCCTAAGATATTTAAAATCCTGAGTCGATTATAAATTGTTTAAATGATATTTTTTTAAAAATAAAACTATCGTCTGAATGAAGTGTTTAATCTCGTAGCTGGACAAGAATTCTGTTTTACATAAAAGAATGATGGTTTGAGGTTACAGAAGGTTCTAGAATTTTCTTTTTGGTCTTAAAAGGGGAAGCCTCGAGCTGAGAAGGAGGATTTTCTTCGATGAGTACGGCTCGCTGAAATAATGATGGAATGTTTGGGTAAAAGACAGTTTGCAAAAGGAGCTTTTCCCTTTCTCATGACTACGAATTAAATAAATGAACTTACAGCAGTCAATGAGTAATTTATTGGATCCCCTACATCTATTTATTTATTTTCCTCGGTGGCCATGACTTCTGTGCGGTGAAAGGGAAACCCGGCGTTGATGTCTCTGGCTCATAACTTTTAAATCGTCACATATATATAGACCTTTAAATAAAATTTAGACGTTAATTTAGGTGCTCTTTAATATTTAGGTCAAACTATGGTATTCCGTATCTGGTTTAATTTTGTTTAGATATTCTGAATTCTCACCAGTGAGTTTAAGTAGCTATTATTGTTTTATAAGATGATATTTATTCCACAAATAAAATAAAATAAATTGATATTCAAAATTTTTCAATGTAAATTCCAACACCAAGGAGAAGTCGGTCGATTAGTGATGACGCCACACCTCGTATTGTCTGGCCTTAAGTATTTCGATGGCAGCGCTTTATATGCTATCTATTTATATGATTACGAACGCATCTAAAAAGGTCATGTATTATTACTTAAATTTATTAAGTTTTCGGAGAATTATGATAGCAAAGAGGGCAAGTTAACCTTGCTGATGGGCATAGTTATGTTGATAACCAAATGATTTGAAACTATGAAATCGTGAAAGTAAAATAAAAAAGGACATTTATTTTTCTGATAGATTCTGATTATATTCGAACAGACGGACAAAGAGATAGACGTTAGAATTAGACTACGACGTAAGGTGCGACGTATGTATTAGAATTATGAAAACACCTAAAAAAGAATCAGACCTCGTGTCGGACCCGGGGTCTGACTGACTGGCTAGAGTTTATCCCGTCTCATCTCTAGTTCATGTAGTACCCATGTCCTAAAGGCAAGAAAAAGTGTAGTCTTTATTCAGCATTCATTTACATTTATTCAAATTTAAACAACAATAAACACCTTTACAAGAATAGAAGAAAAGAATTTGCAAAGAGTATAGCTCTAGTTTTATTTTAAACATTTCTATTCGTAAACAACGACAGCAAAAAGTACCTTTCTAAGGAATTTAATTTCCGCAAAATTGCAGAAAGCGGGAGAAAAAAAAGAATGATTTGAGAATAAATTGAAGATTGCATTTTTGCTACGTTGTTTTTTCTCTTTTCCCCCTGAATAAATGTGAAATGATTATTTTTGGTTCCAAATAATTTGCTAAAGTTATGCTTACCACAGAATTCAAACAGAGTTATTTTCTAAAATTCATTGCTTTAAATATGCAAAAAGCAAGTCTTTTTTTTTTTTTTTTTTTTTTTTTTTTTTTTTTTTTTTTAAAGGGGTGTTTTTTTTTTTTTTTTTTTTATAAAAAATGTTGTGTAATTCTATTTAAATGTTATGTCATTAAAAAGTATAGTTAATTTGAGTTTGTATATAAGTGGATATGTTTTTAGTGTATTTACATAAATGTAGAGTTTAACGCAAATGTTTAAGTAAAATCTGACGCTAAATGAGTTTATTATAAATTATATTATTAATTATTATTATAAATTAAAACTATATTAAGTATAGAAGTATTATATATAATTATCATAACAATTTTATTATGAGTTTAGTATTAAATTATGTTAAACTGATGGTTAAGTTACTTGGCTTAAATATAAAATGAAAAATGAACCCTGAACTGTTAAGAAGAAGAACATAATAAACAAATTTCTATGCATTTTTAACCGACTTCCAAAAAGGACAGGAGGTTATCAATTCGACGCGTATGTATTTTTTTTATGTATGTTCACCGATTACTCCAAAACTATTCAACCAATTTCTCTTATTTTTGTTTTAAATGAAAGACGATGCTCTCGAATTGGTACCACTTCAGTTTCATCGAAATTGGTTCAGTACTTTTTTAGTAATTAGGCAAAAACTAATAAAACTAGTGATTTTTCGCTAATTAAAAGTGTTGAATACGTTCGCTGAATGGAGTGTCGACAGCATGGCCGAGCGGTCTAAGGCGCGCGATTGAAGTTCTGATTCTCGAAAGAGAGCGTGGGTTCGAACCCAACTCCTGACATAATTTACATCCAAGTAAAATTTACGATATTTTTTTTTCGTATTACAATTTTTATTATTAACCGGCTTCAGAAAAGGAAGAGGAAGTTATCAATTCGACGCGTATGTATTTTTTTAACCAACTTCTAAGAAGGAGAGGAAGTTATCAATTCAACGCTTATGTATATTTTTTTATGTATGTTCACCGATTACTTCAAAACTATTCAACCGATTTCTGTTATTTTTGTTTTAAATGAAAGACGATGCTCTCGAATTGGTACCACTTCCGTTTCATCGAAATTGGTTCAGTACTTTTTTAGTAATTAGGCAAAAATTGATAAAATTAATGATTTTTCGCTAATTAAAAGTGTTGAATACGTTCGTTGAATGGAGCGTAGACAGCATGGCCGAGCGGTCTAAGGCGTCAGATTGAAGCTCGGTTTCTCGAAAGAGAGCGTGGGTTCGAACCACACTTCCGACATAATTTACATTCATGTAAAATGTACAACTTTTTTTTCCGTATTACAATTTTTATTATTAACCGGCTTCAGAAAAGGAAGAGGAAGTTATCAATTCGACGCGTATGTATTTTTTTTCTATGTATGTTCACCGATTACTCTGAAACTATCCAACCGATTAATTTGGTTTTTGTGTTAAATAAAAGAGGCTCGAATTGATACCACTTCCATTTCATTAAAATTGGTTCAGTACTTTTTTAGTAATTAGGCAAATTTTATTAAAATTGGTGATTTTTCGCAAATAAAAAATAACATGGACTTTGAATAAATTCGCCGATTGGAGCGCAATCAGGATGACCCAGCGGTTTAAGGAGCCAGATTTAAGCTCTGGTGCTGGAAAGAGAGCGTGCGTTTGAACCCCACTCCTGGCAAAATTTACAACCATGGATAATTTACAATATTTTTTTCCGTATTATAATTTTTATTAACTGACTTCAAAAAATCGTTAACTTTTAACTAAAAAGAGAAAAATAAACTTTTCTACCAAAAATTGAACCTACTTCAAAAACTACTACAAAGTGAAAAATAATTTTTTTACATAATAGTAATAAGAAATTAAATTAAGAGCATAGTATTTACCATGCGTATTATTATATTTATGTACATTAATTTGATTTTTTCGAGTCGGTGCCAGCCAAGCCTTTATTCTTTTAGGATTTGCATTGGATACTTAATTTAATTTTTGAAACTGGCTTGGCTGGCACCGACTACAAAAAATCAAATTAATGTACATAAATATAATAATACGCATGGTAAATACTATGCTCTTAATTTAATTTCTTATTACTATTATGTAAAAAAATTATTTTTCACTTTGTAGTAGTTTTTGAAGTCGGTTCAATTTTTGGTAGAAAAGTTTATTGAGTACTTTTCTTGGCTTGTAATAGTATTTAAGTATTACATTTTAGAAAAAAAAAAGTACATTCATTTTTGAGTGTATGCATCGTTTTCACGCAATTTTGTTTCTCCAAAACTTAAGAATGCATCCATGAAGCAGCTACAGAAGGAATGTAAATATTTCGAAAAATAACTATATTAAACTCCAGTCTTAAAAGGATTCTGCATTATATAATATGTTGTTTATTATATATAACACATAACTTGATATTATGACGTGCGCAGTTTTCATTCTTCAAACTGTTCAAATGAAACACTGTACACGCACATTTATTGGACAGTTTCTTATGAAAGAATGACTATATTTTGTCGACAAGATTATTTTTGCATTATTACTTATTTTTGAGCAACTCATGCATTAGTTTATGATGCAGCATATGTTAAAAAAAGAGCGATGATACTTAATCTACCAACAAAAGTTACGAAAATATAACTTTTTCCGAATAAAAGACAATTCCAAAAAGCGTTCATATCTTCAGCAAAGTCAAAAACTGTGATATTTTCTAAATTTAAATAAGAATATCTGAATTAAAAGTTTCTTTTCCTAACTGTAATTTTTGGAAATTTTTCCAATTAGTTATACTTCTAATCTAATCTTTATTTTCAATACGAAATATCAGTTTTCAGTATTTTATCAATTTTTCTGTAAACAATTTCAGCTGCTTAACGGAATTTATACATATAGGAATAACATTCAAGATTGTTAAATGTTGATAATATTAATGTTTTTCCCCTTTTTGCTGTTTATTTTGTTTTGTTGATTTTGAAAACGTGTACTTGTGATTTGAACATTAGTTAAATAATATTTAATTTTGTTGTTCATAATTAAAGTCAAAAAATTGTTTTTCTTGGAAATGATACAGTTTTGTTCTTACAAACATACTTTTTTCATAATTTAGCTAAAGATTTTTTAATCTAGCTCGTTAATTGCAGTCATTAATACTGAAATCGGTTTAGTATTGTCTGTATAACATGTTTTTAGAACGGTTTTCGCGCACTTTTACCATTTTTAAATTTTGAACATTTTGTCGACTGTTTTTTACAAAAGATTTGTAACTTATAAGTAACTACCATGCTAAATTTTATGTTGCTACCCTAAGTAATATAACAATAATCGCTACTTAGAACCTTTTTTTTCTATTGGAACCCTCAAGTAGAAATGACATGAACATAAAGTATAATCTATGTTGGAGCAATGTTTGGAACCATTATTTTGCCAGCATAACATTTAAGTCGGTTCGATAATTTCAGACATAACTCTTACAAATAAACAAATCTATTTAAAATATTAAGTATGGGTTATCAACCTGCCTTCCGGTAAAGTCTCGATACTTGGGACGTGGATCGAGACCTTTCAACCTAGATACCGCTAGAGAATTGGAATATGTAAATAAGAAGCGAAAGGGCCCAAATGGTACGCTTTGCGACAGTCGGTAATTAGACTGTAAGTCGAAGCAGACAGTAACAAAAAACATGAATCAAAGTAAACAATGGCATTTAAAACAATTGAATCCGGGTATAAACACGTTACTTCACTTAAAATGTTTTTCAAACATTAAGAGTAAAGGAAGGAGAGGATGTTATTCCATTCTCGCGAAATTTGTGATGACATCAGGTTCGAAATTTCCAAACGTTTTTAAGGGGGATTTTTCTTGAGGAGGAAGGGTAAAATATTTTTGGTTCTATTGTTCAAAACTCGAAACAAATTAGCAGAGTTTTGTCCTCGGATATATATTTAGCTAATAATGATAAATGTGTTTAGATTTGAGAGTCCATTGTAGGTAGCTTTCATTACAAAAAGTAAAAAGCTAACGATTGCAGACGTCCAGAGGTAGGCACTTCCGAAAATTTTTTATATATTTTCACCGATAAGGATTCTCATACCCCAAGACCACCCTACGTTCATGGCTGCGTTATAGTAATTTGAATTTCTAGTGTGGCTGACATTTTGAAGCGGTCTGATGTTGGTCACATCATAACACGCGTATATATGAATCGATATGTCTGAACCTAGTTTGTTGGCCAATTTTATCCGCCAACTTCTTTCAAAATGGCGGCCATTTAAATAAAAATAATTTAAATTTAAAATTAAATACATAAAAATTAGAAGTTAAAAAATATTTTTCTTTTATGCGTTTTTGCTTGATATAAAGACTCCACAGCATTTTTTGTTTCGTCTTTATCTTAAAAAATGGCTGAGTTAGAAAACTTTGGTTTTCTAGTATGGCTGGCATTTGGAAATGGTCTGATTTTTGTCACATGACAAAACGCGTATCACTGAACGGATTTGGATGCAACTTGGTGTGTACAGATGTCTTGAACGATTTCATTGACCAACTTCATCCGCCACCTTGCTTCAAAATGGAGGCCATTTAATTTTATTTTATTTTAAATTTAAAATGAGATACAAAAAATAATTGAAAAAGAAATTAAAAAAGATTTTTTATTTATGTGTTTGATCTTGATACAAAGAATTCGGAGCATATTTTGTTTTGTCTATATCTTCTTAAACAATGACTGAATTGTAGCACTTTGAATTTCTAGTGTGGCTGACATTTTAAATGATCTGATTTTTGTCACGCGATGTATGCAGATTTCTGAATCGATTTGGATTTAAATAACCAAAAAACAAACGAATGTCTTAGCCGAAATGGTTGGTAAACTTCATTCGAAATCTTGTTTCAAAATAGCAGTCATTTAAAAATCTCAAAAACTTTTAAATTTATAGTGATGTACAAACAAATATAGATATAGATTTTTTTTTAAAGGTTTTTTTCTGACGTGCTTGATCTTAACATAAGGATTACGGAGCATTCTTTCTTTTTTCTTTATCTTAAAAAATAGCTCATATGTAACAGGTTAATTTTCTAAAAAGAGTGAAAATTTTGAAAAATCAATTTGCCTGAGACAGCACTCACGTATATCAACCGATTTCGATGCCAGTAATCAAGTGCATAGGACTTACTAAGATATCGATCAAGCTCATTGGTTAATTTCACTCATGTTCTTTTAAAATGGCTGGCACTTCATTATATATACGAATTTGGCGATTAAATATAAATCGCTTTAAATAAAACCAGCTTGTATAAAGTTGATTAATTTCTCAAAATTCCCCTTCCTATTCAGTATTGACAAAAACAAGTATTGAATCTTCTATTATCGTGCTTCCCTAATTTGAGCTTTGTATGTTTAAATAATATAATTTGATTTTTTTTTAAGTAAGAAATATGAAAGTTACCTCTTCTTTCCGGTACTGGCTGGAAGGACTTTTGTTATGTTAACCACTTCCTTTACCAGTTTTTTTTAATGGCAAAAAATCATCACATACTTTGCAATCACATCATTGCATTTCATCTTTTGCATTTCGCGTCACAAATCTTGGAAATTACCAAACAAATTTTGTCTATAATTTATTAATATAAGGTACCCGGGGTAATAACGCCACATTAAGGTTCGACCAATTTTCACCGCTCAGTTTTAGTTTGTATTTTTTAAACAAACATATATTTCGATACAGCAACTCATTGACTATATAGATTAAAAAAAATAATTTAACAGATATGTATTCATAAAACGTAATGGCGTGATTTCTTGACCAATGCTATTTGGCGTTATTACCCACCCATATGGGTAATAACGCCAAGCAAACAAAACTATGAAATAAGATAGAATACTTGCATGTAGATTGCCCAATTCTAAAAATACAAACTCTACAAACTTAGAAATTGACAAATTGCATTCTAAGCTATTGAAAATGTTCAATTTTTTGTGAAAGTGCAAGAAAAATAAAGGTGTGGTGTGGGGGGGAGTATGAGGAAAAAGAATATCAGACTGCGAGCTTCTTTTTGCTTAAAAAGGACCGCTTAAATAGAATTATTAGAAACATTGCACAGTTTTAATTGTGTTTATTTGAATTAGTATTTAGGATGTAGCTCGGCCACTGTAGGGAATCAACCGGGATATTAATGCCAAAGATTGGCGTTATTACCCCGTTATAGTTATTGCGCTGTACATTTTAAATTACAAATTATCTAGAGAAGATATCCAAAATCTTCAACACTATTTTGAAGTCCATGAATGGTACTACAAATTTATGTAATTAACAAAGTATTTCCGGATAAAAAAAGTAGTCTTCACATCACAAAACGTATCTCGCAAATTTTAGATCAAGCGTTAATTTTAGTTGCTTGTAAAAACAATAAGACCTAAAAATGAAACAAATTAACTTGAAGCTGTTTTTTGCGATTTATATGAATCAAAACCCTTCTGCGCATGGGTGTCATTTACCAGATTATTTCATAATTATGCAAAATATTAGCACTTGGCGTTATTACCCCGCCTGGCGTTATTACCCCATACCACCTTATAAATTATTATATTTCATAAGAATATTTTTGTTCTCTTCAAGCTTCAGGTCGGGTATTCTCGGAGTGATAATGAATTGTAATATATACGAAACCGAAATGACTCGGGATAATCGGGAAATGATTAAACTATTTATTTAGTGCTATTTTTCCTATTTATGTCAAGCTGACAAGTTATTTTAGCTTTTATGCATTTTTTTTCTTCGAGTCTCTAGCTTTCGATGATTTACAGTTCTTTAACTATTAAATGTATTTGGGGAAAGGGCAATTGCTCCTAAATTTCCCTGAATGACGCCCGTTAAGGACAGTGCTACGTATGTTTGGTTAAGAAGTATACTATCTTTTAGAAACTTTTAACCAGGGCTGCAGAGCTGGGAATCTAAGTCGGGCCCTTTGATTCCATGAAGATTCAAAATTGGAGTCAGTAAAAAACAAACCGACTTCGACTCCGGCCTTTTTACTGTTAAGTGAAATTAAACATATTATATGTAATTTTAAATCCATAAAAGGTATTATTATCGTTATTTTTGAATTACATCGGTCTACCAAAGTTAAAGTTTTCCAATATACTGCCTGTCGTACACAGTAGATGAACAAGACTCTAGTAGACTCTAGTAATTATCAAATTATTTTCGAAATAGTAAAATTTTTTATATTTTTCCCCTTTTCCATCGAATTTTTTCTTCACTGGAGGACACGAATTAACATCAAAATTGCAAAGATTTCTCCTTTTGCAGTCAACGGATCAGAAATAGTAATTTTTTTTTTCTTTAGATTTCGATAGTTGGATTTTCTAGGTTTTTGTAATGTAAAAGTGAAAAATTAGTAAAATGGAAAATATTTTTTCTTTTTTCCTTCAAAGCTTTAAGAACTGAATTAATATCGAAATAGTATGATTTTCACCTCTTGAAATATTTTTGCGTTCCTTCATAATTTTAAACAGTAGCAACAGTAGTATGCTAGTCAGCCCGCAGTCGAAGTCGTTAGAATTTCTGGAGTCGCAGTCGGCCATTTTTCCACCCGATTCCGCAGCCCTGCTTTTAACTGAAGCACCGTTCAGGATAACCTTTCGAAACAGTGCATAGTTGACTATAAATGTGAAGAGCGAAGAATTGAGACAGTCTTTTAAAAACGTTCAGTTGAGGATTGGAATGAACATGAAACAATGGTGTATGGGCTCTCTGATTCTTTATATGGCTATATTTACAATAAATTTTCTTTCAGATTTTATAAATTACTGGATGAATTTAAAATCTTAAATATTTCTGAATAAACTGTATAAAATATTCGGGGAAACTTTCTTTTTTAATATTATAAAGAGTAAAATCATCTTAAATATCAATGTAAAAGCATATTGCAATACATACATCTCCATAAAATAAAGATGAGATTTAAAAAAATGTTTGGTAGTATGAATAAATTACTGTATTTTTTTATTTATTAGAATATTTCTTCCTTACTTTGTAGTATGTCGTTGAAGAAATATAAAATAAAAAGCTTCATATATATCAAAAAGTCCCGAGAAAAAAGAAAGAAAACTTTTTCAGATTCGAATTCAGAGAGATAAGTTATGCATCATTCATCGGACAGATTTAGAGAAATCTAAATAATTTATTCAGAATTTTCATTTTATTTATATTTCGAGCAAATCTTTCCATAACGTTTTCATTTTATATGGTTTGATTTAAAAAAATTTAATATTCAGATTTTGACTGTTTAAAAAAGTTTTTCATATACATTTTTTAAAATCTACGGGGCTTTCATTTTCTTTTTGCTTGTATGTTTAAGGGCAAGCGAAGTTAGAATATTTTCTTTTAAAATAAAAGGTAATCACGCTATATTTATTTTCCTAATACTTGCTTTTAGTATTTCCAAAATATTTGTAATTTTAATATGAAGATAATTCTAATATGGAACGAACATTAATAATAAATAGATAATGGATGCAGGAATTTAATAATTGATGGATGGGGGTGATTATTTTCCAAGTTATAACTACAGGATTTTGATCAAGAAGGGGTGGATATTTTTACTATGATTCTCTATTTTAGATTCATTCCTGTTTTGTTACTGAAATATCAAACAAGATGGTCTACGTTTTGAAACTACAAGTTTATTTTTAATAGTAGTATGGTTTGAGGCAGCGCAGAACCATCTGTCGGGGTAATATTTGCAACTAAAACGAGGAAACGATTTTACATTACTGAATGACTAATTAAGTTACCAAATATGAATATAATTTTATTGTAAGGTTTTTTTACGAAATGCTCACTATTATGCATAGTACGTGTATACAAAACAACTTTTTAGTGATCATTTTGAAAATTTTGTAACTTGCTCACATGTGTTATGGCACCTGTTCCTGCAGCCAAATACTCTCGCGAGCTAACACTAATCTTATATCCTATTATTTTCTAATATCACGGTTTTATTTCGACATTTTTAAATAATATTTTTGACATAGGCTATCAGAGGTTCATCTCTCCTACACTCTTTTTTAGATTTTCGATTTTGGTTGCAAATATTTTATAGAATGAACTTTTACTTTCAGAACTAGTTTTGAAAGTGAAAGTAACTTTATAAAAAAATTCTGAAACCAAAATTAAAAAATTAAAAAAAGAACGATGTAAAAATAAACCTCAGCTATGCAACGAAAAAAAAATTTAAAATGTCGAATTACAAACAAGATATTAAAAAATAGCCTCCATATAGGATTTGCATTACCTCGCGAATGGCTTCACCTTCAGGTACAGGATCCTTAAAGACATCCTACTGATTCCCAAAGAAATCGATTCAGATATTTCCTGACAACATCTCACTTCATCAACAAGCCACCACGAATTGTCTACTTCTGCAATTTTCATTTCTTCCACTCGTTCTTTTTCGATTTTCCAAAGAGATCCCTTCATTTTAGTTCATAAACTGGCGAATGAAGTACATGAAATAATGGTAAGTGACATAACATACACCCAAGACCAAAACATTATGACCACCCCCACATTTTACAATGAACACGCCGGGATGACGTGGAAGGCACATAATCTGGTGGGAATGGTATTTAAATGCTGCTAGGGAGTTTCGGAAATGTTTTTTTTTTGCGTCTTTTTATGAGGGTAAAGTTGCTGATCTAAGCTACTTTGACAGAGGGAAGAATTCAATTGACCTATGACTTAGAAAGAGTAACTTCGAAATTGCACGTCTCATGGGTTGTTCAGGACATATCATGTTTGTAATTGTACAAAGTGGATGAATGACAGTGAATCCATCAATAGAAGCCATCGCGTTGAATACCAGGCGTAATCAAATAAAAAAGTCGTCGAAGACTCTCCTCCTGGTAAAGCAGAATCGGCTCCAGAGACTGGCTCAATTTGCACCCCAAAAGTTCTTTCGGATTATACAGTTCAGGTGACACTCTTCAATGTGAAAGAATGGAGTTACGTGCCCCTGTTGACCGCACGTATCATCGTCAAATACTACTACACTACTTCCGGGAACATCATAATTGGGCTATGGAATATAGGGAGAGAGTTGCTTCATGGGATGCAACATGATTCATCTTTCAACACGTCGATGGGCGTGTTTGGGTATGCCATCTTCTATGCGAACTGTTACTCCTCTTTATGCAACAGGTCATACACAGGCCAGTTAGGGCAATATTAAGCTTTAAGGAATTTTCTGATGTGCGTCTCTGGGACCAGTGATTGTTGTAGAACAAACCATGAACGCCACTAACTAACTAAACAACATTGCGAATCATTTGCATCATTACATAGCATTTGTCTTCCGAAATGGAAAGGGAGTCTACGTGCAACACAACGCTCTATATCACATGTCTCGAATTCTTCACGGTTGGTTCCAGGAACATAATACTGAATCCCAGTTAACGTCCTGGTCGATGCGACCAGGTCGTTAAGTCTTAATCTAACAGAGCACATTCCGGGTATCACTTAACGGCAGCCCAGTACAAAAAAAACCCATTTTGGAATATCCCGGATATGCATGACCGCTGCGTGTATGACCGAACAAATAATACAATTTATCTCCAGTCATCTACCAAGAACTTGTGGCATCCATGATAAGGCGGTTTGCTGCTGTTTTTGAGGAGAAATGAGAGATAACACTTTATAGATATGATCAGAATGTTTTAGCTCTTGAGCGTATGTTAAAGAAATTCTTGATTTCATGTACTATTTTTCTGCAAGAATAACTGCACTCGGAACTTAAAAAAGCCTGTACAGGAAGTTAATCACAGTTATCAGTACAGGAAAATAGTTCCTTTAACTAATGCTAAAGAGTCATTTAAAACATTATTTATTGTAAAACCATTTAAAAGCTCTAGATATTCAAATTCAGTAAAATTTTACCTTGTCATATAATACGAAACACAGATGTCACATGAAATCTGAAATTCTTTTAAATATATTTATATTAATGTAGCAAATAAAAATACATGAAATCTAATGTGCTTTAAAGGGATTTTTCTGAAGCAAGAAGCTATATCTTGTTTTCTTCAACATGGCGTGTCTAAATGCTTCAATCTGGAGAACCTTGTATATTCCGTACTTGAATATTCAACAAAGGCGTCACTTTTCTAAACACATTGTATTTGTTTTTAAATGTGTCTGAAATTGTATTATATTGTCTGTTTTTCGGGTGGCATACAAAACAACAATACCAGAATTCTCGCTGGCTTTTGAGCAATGTTAGCAATTTGGTTGATAAGAAATCCAGCCAAAATAAAAAATAGTTTAAAAAAAACAAATTTGGCGTAAAATACTAAAAGTTTCTTTAAACTTTTTTATTGTATCCTGTTTTTGAAAGTATTTTCGGAATTAACCTAATTTTTGTAATTACACATAAAATAGGAATTCGACTATCCGCTACAGAAACTATTAATAAAACTGCATTCTAAAAAATATTTCAGGTATTCTTTTAGCTATCTAAATAAAATTTTAAAACAGCTATCTTTGATTTATTGTTGTGAAATACTCCACGTGTGATATACTCAACGCGATAGACTAAAATTGACTGGTCAATAATATTTTACATACAACTAATAAACAGTATGGGAAATGTCAAATTTTAACACCACAGTCGAACGAAACCTTTCTCTATTTGGCAATCGATGCAAATAATTTTTTTTCTGTTTTTATCAGCGCGATTCAGGAGCGAGCAACATAGCAATTCACTAACAACAGAGAAATACCTATCAAATAATCCTTTCTGTATTTTTGAATGTTACTTAACTAAATTTATCAGTACCTCTATGATATATTAAGTCAATATTGCTTTTGCATCGCTAAAAATAGAGCAATGGAAGGTGCGACTGAGCATGTAAGACAACATCAATCGTTTAAAAATATGGATAGGAATTTCAACTGTATTAACATGCACGCACACACACACAAACTGGGCAGAAATTGAGCATTCGAAATTTGGCGAGTATGGTTATTCGTTTACTCGCCAAATGAAGCATTTTGTCACAATTTGACGAAATGGCGAGTGACAGTGAGAACTTTGGTAACATTAGAAAACAAATTGCACTAGATTTTAAATTATTTAATATTGTTAAAATTGATTATAAAATATTACCATCTATGATTTAAACTTCAATCCTTTTAATTTGATTATCCATACATACTACATCCTTCTGTAGTAAAAAAAAAAAAAAAAACTAGCCTTAAACAAATCTTCAGGAATGGCTCCTGGAATGATGCTGATGTGTAAGGTTTCCGTAAATAACGCGTCCGGGTGGACCACACCTTCCATGAGTCGAATAGACCAATCAGGAAAGGGCTCCGTCTATGCTTCGACCAATGAGGAGAGGGATTGTTCCTTTCAGTACTATCGTGCATAGAAACGATCCATGTGCATTGATACGAATTATATATATCTTCTAAAGATAATTCTATTCTATAATTCTAAAAATATATTGTGCTGTATGTAGATATATTTTTTTTATGTTATGTTTATTAAAAAAAAGGCATTTCTTAATGCCACATATTATGTAATTTTGTCGTATTGAAATGAAATAGGATCCTAGGTAAGTAAAGAATTTTCTTTGTTTTTGATGACAAATGTTCCATTCAGATTTTGTTTTACTTCTTGGTAATAGTAAACTAACTTGGTAACCCGGCATCTTAATCTTAATTGAAAAAAAAATCTATTCAATTAATACTTTCAAACTGATATTACTGACATACTTCATGTATTGCATGATATTTGTTTTATGTTCCGTTCATTTACTTCTTGGTGGTTCTATTAAATTTTATAAATCATACATGTAATCCATTTCTGGTAATAAATTGAATGTTGTCAATTGGTGTGTAAATGCATTAAATCATACTGCAATAAATGTTAATTCATCATTTAGTGAACTTGTTGAATGGAATAATATGTACATGAAAAATATAGTAATCTTCATTACTTAAATATATTAATTATTTGTATGACGGGGATATCATACACTATTTACTCATGATTATTTATATTTTAATAAACCATTTTTAAATGAAAAGATAAAAAAAAAAGGTTTTTAAATTCCCCCCCTTCCCTCCTCCCCAAAAAAAGATGAAAAAAAGCTCTTTCCCTTTTCTATCACAAGTGTCAAGATACTTATTAGTAGCAATATTGTATTAGATATTGTATTCATTAAATAGTACCAATTTTTTCCTAAAAGTCAGTTAATAAAAAAATGTCAATTTGTGGAGAATCCCTTATAATTCAGCCGTTTTTAGAGAGCAATGTAAAAACAGCTTACTTATAATAATGATATCTTTTTGAATTTTCATGATATATGATTGGATTTATTTTTATAAGTTAATTTATAGAATTGACTATTAAATGATGTAAAAGAATCGTTTTTATTGTTCGCGCATGCGCAGATAAAAATTATTTCATAAAACTACTCATATTTCATAAAATATTTAATGTATTTATATTCCAATTGCGCTGTATTTTTTCTAATAGATTTTGCCAATATTTCTGAAATTTGCGTTAAATTTTGTCAAAAACCCTGCATGATATAAACAAAAAACATACCAGAATTTTTGAATTTTTTTAAAAAAATCACTCTTTCTCCATGAATATACATACTATTCTTACAAAAATCAGTGTACATGTTGTGCAGTATCCACATATTTGTATTCTGCAGCGATAAATCGTTTCGTGCATTTTCATGTACAGGGTGATCCCAAATATTTCTGTTATTCTTTAATTTTTTGTCGGCCCCCTAATTGCCCTGCTTATCAAATGTATGTTGATAAATATGAGGTCAGACATAATCTTCATAATCCTGAAGTATCAGAAGAAACCGACAAGTATATTTTTAAATATTTGAGAAAATGTCAAAAATCGAAATTTTTCAAACACTTATTGGTAGATAGTGTAATACATTTACGGCGGTCAAATGAGTTTTGAACTTTCAAATCATTCAGTGAGTGTCATCACAACTTCTGTGTATCTATGTAAAAAAACATGATGATATGTATAGTTGATTAACGAACTCATCTAATATATTTCAATAATCGATACACTGTCCTAATTAAGTTGAAATTGGTACAGTATTTCAAACATTATAGTGATGACCAGTTTTTCTTGTTTTGCTTCTGTGCATCCCGTAAACAAACTATAAGTGTTATCTATTTGATTAACAAACTCATTCAAGATGAAGTAAATAATGAACAATTTATTGGCCCTATTAAGAAGAAATTATTTAATATTTCCGACATTATCGTGACAAAAGAGTTTGGGGAGTTTTATAAACTAATTATCAGAACTATATACTTGATTAACGAAATCATCCAAGATACTTCTAAAATTAAAAAAAAAAGTCCCAAATTGGTTCTAAGTTCGAATGATATCGTGATCATTGTCTTCATTGCATATAAATGGATAAATGAAGAAGTTGCAGTACCAATAAACTGCTTTTTAAATATATCAACCTAAAAGTAGTACACAATACTAGAAAGAATTTTCTTAACTTTTAAGTAGTAAAAACGCCAAAGTATATGTAAAAGCATATTTATACTTAAAAGAAATGTATACTGAAATTTTCAAAAAATAAATATAAAAATGTATAAAATGTAAATTAATTTTTTTTCTGAATGTTTTTGTTTTTAGGTTGAAAAATATTGCTAATAAATAGAAAATGAAAAACTCCATAAATATCAAAACCTTTTTCAGATGAGAATTTTAAAACAATAAGTTCTGCAACATTCATCACATGCATTTTGTGAAAGCTAAATAATTTATTTAGAAATATCCTTTATTTATATTTGGTGTGAATCTTTCCATTACAGTTTTGTTTCGTATGAGTTGATTTAAAAAAAAAAATAATAAAACATGTTTCATTCGTTTTTACTTTATTTATTTTTCATTTTATTTTTTCGGGTACATTTTTAAAATCTGTAGTGCTGTTATACTTTTTTTTATATTCATAAAGATCTCGAAGCTAGAATGTTTTATTTAACTTTAACCCTTTATAACCCGACGGTACTTTAAAATACCATTAAAATAAATTGTTATAAAATTCATTTAATTCATAGATTAGTAACAATGCAGTTTAGAATGAGTTATAAAAACCTTACTTTATCTAAAATAAAGTAAAGATATCCAGTATTTGTTGCGCAAAACAAATATATTTTTAAGAGAATGTTTTCTTTTCATCTGCATCTTTTCAGATTTCATGTCGATGAAAGACTGTGGAGGGAAAAGTTTTAATCTAAAAATGTTTCTATATTTTTATTGGAAAAACATTATATTTGTACATTTGCTTATTATATAAAATACTAAAAGTGCATTTTTAATAAAATATTCGAGTAAATTTATAATTACTGCACAAAATCATTATAAATTCAAATTTAATTAATTAATTTTAACTGACAAAATTCTTCTAAAATTTATCGATTGTGTAAATCTTTAAATTTAGTTTCAGGAAGCCTTAAAAAATTCTTTAGAAGCTGATAATCATATAAATTTATAATTTGGGACATTAAGAGGTTTAAAGTCACTCGCTTCATAAATATAGTTGCAAATTCACGGTCGCCAGTCGCCACGTGGCGACAAAATTTTTTGATTTGGAGATTAATTTACATCGTCTAAGTCACCGTCTTTTGTCAAATTTTGCTGGGGTGTTTTTGCGATAGTTTGACAAAAAATGTGTTTTTCCGCAGTCCTTTGACGAGAATTCCACGCTTTCTGACAAAAAACACATGTTTTTAGCGATCCTCTAGCCAAAATCGCGATTTTTTTTCCGTAATTATTTTACATAAAACACGTTTTTAGCAACTTTTTACGAAAGTCGTAGCGTATTTAGCTATCCTTTGATAAAATTAGATTTTCTTCTGTAGTCATATAACGAAATTCGCGTTGTTTCACGTATTTTCTTAATTTGACTTAGAAATTAAGCCCTGGTGACGACTGAAATATTTAGGTTTATGAGCCATTTGCTTGGTTTAAACTTTTGGAGGAATCTGCACTTATATAGCTATAATATTTATTCTAACATAAATGAAATAAATTTGTTTCTTCCATGCATTTTAACGTCTGCAATAATTTTATAATGTCTTTTTCTCTAACGTCATGAAATGTATCAATGTACAACATTGGTCACGAGTCTCGATTCCCTCTTTTGAAACAAAGAATAAAATGAAGTAGCACTAACTGACATCTTTGCAAAGAAGCATTTTGTGCAGCCCTGTACTTTTTGTGTGAAGTCCTTCCAGCGGGGATTATTGTTTCAAGTGCTATTGTACCTGCGCTTTTGATGGTGATTTTGCCATTGACAAAAATTTGCAAATTGCGAGTTCGTCAACTTTTAACATTAATAAATTTTAAACTATTACTTTTATGGAAATTTTGGTTTTAGCAAACGATTTTTAAAACAATACAAATATTTATAAAAATACAGCATAGCAGCCTTTCTATTAGAAAAAATTAACTGTGATACTTAATATGTCAGTTTTCAAGATAATACCATACTTCGATTATAATCTAAAAGATCGGTTCCTTCACTATCGCTTCCTGATATTGCCAGATATTTTACATTTCCATCAATTTAAAATATAAAGGGTAAAGGGATGTCCAAACTTTTTTCAAACATATGATTCGACTCTCGATTAAAACTGTGTCATGTAAAACACGTGTATAAATTATTTTCTCGAGAATAGAATTTTGAAAATTTCTGTTATTTTTCTTATTATTGTTATTAATTTTGTCAGTAATGTAAGATAATTAGATTTAGGTATACAAATGAGAACGTGCTTCTAATTTTATTTAAAAAAAAACAAATATGCAAATTGAAACCTATGCCCCTGCTTATTTATATTTGTCTTTGATGATATTATCAGTGTTATTAAATGCTACCGCTATTTATCTCAGATTTCGTCCTAGTTTATACAACTCTAACCAAGTTTAACTACAATTTTACAGTTAGTTTGAATGTATACTCATCAGCCTAAGCTTCCTCATTATGCTATCTTTAGTTACTTCCTATCCAATATTTGAGTTTCATGAGTATATTCCGTCATGAACTTTACTAATAATTACTAGTTCAAACAGCATAACTATGTAATATTTCGCAGCATCTGACGTAAAGTATGATGGATTTTAGATAAGTTAAGCTGTAATACAACATAATATTATTGACAACGAATACAAAGGATGGTTGATGTTTGTTGCATGCTATGCTATGCTTCAAAATGTATGCATGCATATTGCATATCTAAATATTTAAGGTGCGTTGAAATTGCAGTAAGATTCTGATGTCAGAGAGTTTCAATTATTGTTGACAAAATTGTTGAGATGTAATAAATTTAGTTAGAAATATGCCATAATTTGTCACGAAACTCGACTCATCCTTCCTGAAAAAATTAAATATAACTTATTATTTCGCATTAGTTCATTTTGAAATAGTTCTGGTTAGTTGAAATTGCACAACACTATATGCCTCAAGCATTCATTGCATTGCACAGTTATTATTAAAATTTTAGAAAATTTCGAATTTCTGGGGGGGGGGGGGTTCCTCAAAGTTATTAAAAAATTTCTAGAAAAATGGGATTCCTAGAAATTTTTATGTAACAGCAACAACAAAACTCCATGTAATAAATGTACATTTGCACTGTAGATCAAAAAATCTGTAAGTTACCGAGAATATTTTAGAAAACTTTGATACCAAGAACTTTTTACAGCAATTGCAACCACGTTTACAGAAGAAAAAAAATTAGTAAGATCATTGTAATTTTAGTAGACTTTTTTGTAAAGCTATTTGTTTCCGTAGCAATACAAAATGTAGTTTTGTAGATTTACATCATTTTTTGCCGTGTTCTTTCAGCCGTTTACCATTGCGCTAAATCACGACAAAAAAAAAAAAAAAAAAAAAAAAAAAAAAAAAAAAATGATTTAGCGAGTAAACGAATAATCAGATTCGCAAAATTGCTACTCTTTTTATGTGTGTACAAGTACATTCAGATTTTTATCCGTGTTACTGAACGATTGAAATTGCTTTTTATGCTTAATATTTAAGTGCTATTTACATTATTCTATTTATAGAGATACTGAGTCAAAACCAATTCAGTTTAGCAACAACGAAAGACACAGGAATGATTATTTGGTAGATATTTCTCTATTGCAGTTTACCACCGTCTATACATCGGCGTAGGGCCGATAAAAATACAGAATTGCTCGCATCAAGCGCCAAATAGAGGCAAGTTTTGCTGGAATGCGGCAATCAAGTTAGCCGTTTACCTTACTACTATTTATTGGTTGTACGTTTAGTATCATTGGCCGGTCAGTCTGTTAGAATCGGAATCGCATAGTAATTTTTAATGCATATCTTCACAAAGGTAAATTAAATATCGCATATTTGAATTTTTATTTAGATTGTTTAAAGAATATCTGAAACATTTATATATTTAGGGGAGTTTTAGAATGTACTTATTTTTAAGAGTTTTTGTAGCAGATTGTCGAATTTCTATTTTATAAGCGATTACAAAAAGATAAGTTATTTTAGAACACATTAAAAACAAGTTGAAATTGCACGTGAAGCGTAGCAAAAGAGGTGCGTTCGTACGATAACGAAATTTTAAAAATATCACTCTCATATATCAATCTCTTAAAATTGTAAATAGTTAATTACAATTAAAATGCGCACCAAACAATGGTCTCCATATACCAATATGCAATGGAATACTTTTGTGTGGCCTTGTAAATCAATAAAAAATATTCTTTGCACCACAGATTATGCAAAATGTATATTATAATATATACTTTATAGATGCATGTCAATTTTATTACGTTCGAATGAGTGTAACACCATTAAAATGCATTTAAAACATTTTTCCCCATTAACCGTAATGTAACGGAACACTTTTGATTGTCCCTGTAATTGAACTATGCATCCTATTTTGATAAAATTTGAAATAACTCGTCAAAATTATCTAATAATTATGTATTTAAAACTTCAAACGATTAAAATGCATTTGAAACTTTTTCCCCATTGACCGTAATATAACGGAATCCTTTTGATTGTCCCTGTAATAGACCTGTGCATCCGATTTTCATAAAATTTGAAATGACTCGACAAAATTATGTAATAATTATGTATTTTAAATTTCAAACGATTCAATTGGTTTTTGCGTTGTTATATGCGGACAGACAGACGGACAGACAAACAGACAGACGGAAGGACAGAACGACAACAATAGGTGCTGCGTATTTACATAATTACGAACGCACCTAAAAAGGGGATGCAATTATAGGTTAAAGATACACTTTTTAAAGTTGTACGCCCAATCTATTTTGCTAGCATTTCTTTTCATTTTCTAATATTTCTTATCTCTTATTCGCTAAATCGATTATGTTAGTCAAAAGTCAGAAATAACTCTGATTTTTTGTACAGTGTACAGATAAAATTTTACTTAGCATACAGATTTCTGTAACTTTACGTCTGTAAAAATACTTTTTTTACAGTGTGGAAAACACATTTTTTAATAACTTTAAAATCTAGAGCTAACTATCAAATTCTCTCTCTATCTTTTATGAAAAGATTAAAGTGTAGAAATTTCAGTTTTTGATAATCATTGTCATCGTAACTCCAAAGTTTTCACAAGAGACTGACTACAATTTTATTTTATTTCAATTAGTTTTTACATTTTTTTTCCACACTATAATCCATACCATAAACATCTATAACAACTGCAGGTCAAATCTATCATTAGGACCCTTTTTTCTAAAAGTGATATGATTAGAATATATTAAATAATCACTTATGGCAACGTTGCGACTTCATAATTTAAGTTTGTTTATTTGTTGTTTTTATGACGGCCGATTATCTGCACAAGGGATATAGGCTCAAGGCGAGTACCTTAGTGGGTAGATCAAAGTAGAGAACTGGATAAAAGTATTCAAGTATGCTTCCGTCTATTGATATAAATTTCTGAAAGTGCAATTTTAAACTATGGTGTGTTTTTAACACTTTCTAACATAGTTGACAAGTGTTTGTGTATTCCATTTGTCTGTCCATCTGACCGTCTGTCTCTATGACCGAACTCGAACTTACATTAATATGTTATTAATATATTTCTCTGTAATTAATATATGTTATTAAATTTTACTATGCCATGTTTTGTATTTTAAATTTAAGTAAGTAGCGTTTCTGGTTTATTTACAGAGACACTAAAAAGTACTTTATTACATTATCGTTTATGAGGAAATGTCGTAATTATATAAACTCTTAGGTCCTATATTCATCATCTCGTCTGTTCGCCTATCCATATGTAATAGTGCAAAAACTACCCAACCAAATGGTTTGAAATTTAATATGTATAATCATTGTAGAATTTTGTTGTGTCAGTTCACATTTTATGAAAATCGAATCAATATTGAAAAAGATATTTATTAAACTTTTCTTCATTCTATTAAATCTTAACATACATAATAAGTTCAGTCATATCCTAGGATAGTTAATGATTTTTGATTGTTATGGTGCTAACAGCGTATTTAAGATGGAATCATATTATTTCCGTATTGCTGGATTTTATATAAAATCGTAATAAATCTGGTATTCGTGCATTTTTGCATAAGGATGCAACAACTTTTCCATCAAAATCTGAATATATATAAAACTTCGTTATAATACGCACCTCATTTGCTACATTTGACGTACAACTATAGCATGTTAATTTACTAAGCAGTCAGGGTGATGTAAGTTAATAAATAATGACAAAATATTCCCTAATTTTATTTTTCACTATTTTTTTAAACGCATGCGTAAAAGGATACCTTTCTCTAGGACCGATATGAGTTTTTAATAAGAGTGAGTATCCTTCTTTAATTAAAAACTCAACTAATTATTAAAATTTTAAAATTACGAGTCTCAGGTGCATCAGTAAACACTTTAGGTTAGCCTCACAAAAATATTGAGCCTAGTACGAGGCCGTAGAAGTTTTGCTAGCCATTGCAGACACACACACACAAAGCGAAGCTTTTTTTATTCGATGGATATTCATATCGAAACTGACTCATACCGAAACTGTAATATGCGTATCATTATCTAGAAAAAATACCCATTGGATTATATTACAATTCATTATCTTAAACCGCACATGCAAATGACTGAAATATTTTATTCAAATTATACCGCCTTGTGATATTTCTTCTTCAGTAAACTTTTTCTTATTTAGTGGATAGATTGTCGAATATCTCACTGTCATTTACAATATCGTAATTACTCGAAAAGTAATATTAAATAAAAAAAGGCATTAATAAATAAGTTTGATTTTAATTACAATGTGTATGTATAAAATTTTAGGGTAGCGTTTTTGAAATCTACTAATCAAACAAATCATAAATGGGATCAAACCGATTCTAATCTTACTTTATTACATTTAGTTATTTTTTTCCCTCAAACTATTGAATGTACGAGCAAAATAAAATCATTAGCAATTAATTGTTTCATTTTGTTCAATCAACATCTGCTATCATGAATCGTTTCATTTTGGTGATTGACAATATCATTCTATTTAGAAATATATTAAGATAGAATACAGAAGTTATTATCCGCCGTTCAATTTATCTACTAGGTTTTGCAATTGCAGAATATTTTCTGTTATTTATACTAGCATCTCAATTCGGAGAAATAGGTTTCTTTTTAATAGTATTGGAGAGAAACAAAAGGGATATTCAAAGACCTACACAAAAGTTTCCGTACGAAATCTAAAAGCTCCAAGCATGTACCACTTAATGTTTTTACTTAAAAAGGATGTGTGTTAAAGCTAAAAATATCAGATTATATTCAGCAAATTTGGATTTTGTTTAATCTAATCCTAAAAATTTTTAGTTAATTTCGTGTTAGAGCATATAAATAAAATTAGTTGGATATGCAAATTCCAAAACTTTCTTTTATCTCGTATATCTTAATATTTCAAAAAAGTAATAACAGATTTTAATACTGCAATTTTATTAATTCCATACTACACCAATTTTGATTTTCATTTATTAATTTCTGCTTCAGTAAATAAATCGGAATTTAAAAAAAAAGAGTTAATCTTGATTATGATATTTATTAAACTCAATAGTTTTATTTTTATTGTTATTCTCTTATATATTAACTGTTGTGAATAGCCGGTTTAGGAGGGCGCGAGTTCTCATCGCTGCAAGATGCTCTGATAGGTAATAAAACTGCGAAAAACCGAAAACGTTATTCAAAAATCGCTATCACAAGGCCTTTTCGGCAGGTTATTTCTAAATATAACTTGGACCTGCAAGCCATAGTCAAAAACGTACGCAAAAAAATTTAGTTCATTTCTATTCATAACTCTATACCCTCTTCAAAAGTAAAATAATAAAAATGGCACAAACATTGCTATTACAGCACTCCTTCAGATAAAATATTTTCAAATTCAAGGAGAAACTACTGACCACAGCCAAATACATAAACAAAAAATTTGGTTCAATTCTACGCATAGCTTCATACGCTTATTGCTGGTTCAATAATGAAAATGACACAGACATCACATTATAGCACCCTTTTCCAGCGGAATATTTCCATATCGCAGTACAATAATGAAAACGGCACAAAAAACGCTATTACAGCACCCCCTTCTTGCAGATTTTTTTAGAATCAGGGAGGAGCTGCTGGTCATAGTCAAAAACATGCGCAAAAAACTTGGTTCAATTCCAATAAATTTTTTCGTTCAATTCTATGCATAAATTCATACGCTTACTGCGGGCACAATAATTAAAATTACACTCATGCTATTATAGTACCCCCTTCCAGTGGAATATTTCCAAATAGCAAGTGGATCTGTTGGCCATATAAAACATGCAAAAAAATTGGCTAAAATTTATGCCTAACTTCATACACTTTTTGATTACCATCAAGTATCAATCTTTTTGAGTACCATAATAATGAAAATGGCACAGACATCGCTATTGCAACTCCTCCTTCCGTAATGTTTTTTTTTTTTTTTTTTTTTTTTTTTTTTTTTTTTTTTCAAATTAAGGGAGGACCAATTAGCCATAGCCAAAAGCATATACACAATTTTTTTTTTCAATTCTATCCATTATTTCATACACACTTCGATGGTACCATAAAAAAAATCGCACAAAAATGCTATTACAGCGCCCTCTTCCGGCAAAATATTTCTAAACTAAAGGAGGATCTGTTTGCACATCCAAATACATACACAAAAAACCTGGTTCAATTCTATGCATAACTCATGCACTTTTTGATGGTACAATGACGACACACAGACATACGGACAGACAGACATTTTGTATAAACATGTTTTTTCGAATCTCTGATCCCTAAAATGAGTTAATTTGTCAAAAATTCTAAGTCAAAAAATTTTCAATTACAATACTTTTTTCTATTGAGGATAGAACAACGTAAAAAAAAAGATAAAGATATATGAAAAAATATCTTGGATATAAAGCAAGGTGTTCTGGTGTAATAATGCCAGGAGGGGTAATAACGCCAAATGCTAATATTACGCATAATTATGAAATAATCCGGAAAATGGCAGCTGTGGGCTCTGTGCAGAAGAGCGGAGTTATATAAAACACAAACAGCTTAAAGTTAATTTGTTCCATTTGTAATTCTTATCGCTTTTAGAAGCAGCTAAAATTAATGCTTGATCTAAAATTTGCGAGGTAAGTTCTCTGATGTGAAAACTATATATTTACCAGGAAATATTTTGTTTACTATTTAAATCTGTAGTGCATTTCATGTACTTTCATAATGTTGTAGAAGATTTTGGATATGTTCGCCCGATAGTTTGTAGTTTAATATGAACTGCGCAATAAGTATATAGGGGTAATAACGCCATTCCTTGGCGTTAATACCCCGGTTAATTCCTTACAGCGGCGGAACTACATTCAAAAGGGGTTTATTTTTTACTTTACGTATGAGACAGCATTATTGTCATTGTTAAAATTGTTAGATTAAAGATAAGGGGGGGGGCGATACCCATAACTGATCTTTCTTTTTTTAATACTAATATAGAAACTATTTTAAACTCGTATAAATAAAATGCTATCAAAATATTTTCGATATTCTAATTTATACATTTTCAAAGTCAGGTTTCTATTAAATTCCCACTTGATTGTTCAATTGAATTCTAAATTTTAACTGTCCGCTTTCTCAGCGTTCTCTTTTTCAAAATTTTCAAAATTTAACCTTTAATTGATGTGACATAAATTGTAACGTAACTAATGTGAAGGGGGGTCTGTGAGACCTTAAGATCAAAAGATGAATAAAAGGCATAATTAACTCATAGGATGGTATTTTGTACTAAACGTTTAGTACAAGATGATTATAATTAATATGCATTTATTTAAAAGTGTCTTGTAATAGTACAAAAGTTCCAAATGAAAAAAAAATTTCGATAGTGTTTGTAGTTAAACTGAAAATTACAAGTCAAACTATAAAAATTGCAAAAAGAAATGGTCTGTGAGATCGGTAACATTAGTTAAAGGTTAAAAGACGATCAATGATTAAAACTCATAGAGTACTATTTATGCACTAAACTTTTTGTACAGGATTAAGTTTAATTAAGTTTAATCTATTTAAATGTGTCTAAAAATAGTACGAAAACTTCAAACGGAAGAGAATTTCAGTTGTATCTATAGTTAAATTGGAAACTACAAGTGAAAATCTGAAATTTGACCAAAAAAAAAATCAGCGTTTAATGTGACCACTAACAGCAGTTAAAGGTTAATTTTGTTGCTAATATAGAGATAACGAAATATAACCACATGAACCATGTGTAAAATTTAATAAAGGATCTCACAGGGATATTGATAATAAGGAAATCGTACTTACTTAATTAAAAATACAAATTTATTAAAGAATGTTTAATATAACGCCGACATTTTAGCTTTAAGTTTGAGCTAATCCACATTAGTGTGGGGGTTTACGGGTTAAAAAGTGTTTAAAAAACTTCTATAACAGTGTTAACAAAAATATTTATTACACATAACTCTAATTATTATAAAATAAAACATGATAAAAATATTACATTATGATTACAAATAAGGTTAAAACCATGCAATGATTTTTATAATTATATTTAAGCGGAACTTTTTAAGTAAACAGAAGCTCAGGGTGTTATATACTGTAGATGCTCTCCCAATCTCTTTTTCCTTTCACTTGCACAAAAAATTCAATATTTTCTATCGCATAGAATGCATATATGTGAACATAAATACTGATTTAAATAAACACAGTTAAAACCGTTTAATGTTTCTAATAATTTTATTAAAGCGGTCCTTTTTAGGCAAAAGGAAGCTCACGGTCTGACATTCTTTTGACTCCCCCCCCCCCCTCTTTGTTTTCTTGCTCTTTCACAAAAAAGTAAACATTTTCTATAGCTTACAAAAAAGTTTGTCAACAATTTGTCAATTTCTACGGCTGTAGAGTTTGTATTTTTAGAAATGGGCAATCTACGTGGGATTACTCCATCTTATTTTATAGATTTCTTTGCATAGCGTTATTACCCGCATAGGTGGGTAATAACGCCAAATAGCAGTGTTCAAGAAATCACGCAATTTCATTTTATGAATGCATATCTGTTAAATTATTTTTTTCCTATAGATAGACAATGAGTTTCTGTATCAAATCCTATATTTTTTGAAAAATACAATCTAAAATTAAGCCGTGAAAATTGGTCGAACCTTAATGTGGCGTTATTACCCGAGGATACCTTATTTAGAAAGTAATATATGAAATATGAAGGCAGTTTAAAAGTATAAAAAAGTCGACGTAATTACATTAAACTACATGGTAAGTAAATAAAACTGTCATTGTAATAGTTTTTAATATGCATACTGCAAAAGTTGTTGAAATTATTTGTATTTGAACCTATATCTAATTTCTGCCTCTAAAATTAATTGAGATTTTATGAAAGTTTAAACATTCAATAACTTATGCTAATTTAGCTGCAGGAAACAAATGTCTGTGTAAACATTATATGTAATAAACCAATTAAATATTATTAAATAAGCAAAAAGTCGCATAATTATAACTTCTGAAGAATTTTTCATTTCATGCGATCTTTAGAAAGCTGTTTTCTGGAAAAATTTCTAGCTTACATATTGTAAAAATATTTACTTAGAGTGGGCTAGAAAGTTATGCTTATACGATAATACAATCATGATCGTGAATTAATTTTGTCCCGTTTAGTTAAACTCAATTACTGAAGTACATTACTGAATTAATAAATGGTAATGTGATTTCATAATTAGGGCAAGCAAATATTTGCAAAGTATTTCTGGAAATGACACGATCTAACTATTCCTCCTTATACTCATAGAGATAAAAATATGTACCAGGATAATCAGGTGTAATCATGGATAATCATAGAAATATTAAAAATGTCTTACTCAAACTTTACAAAAATTCAGTATTTGTTCTATTTAATACAACAAATAATGCATTAAAATGAAAAAACAATAAATTAAATTCAAAATTTATTGCATGCTGATTCATCTGTAATAAAATAGATACCATACATAATAAAATGCAACGATATGAAAAAGATCATGGCGCACTGGTAGAAAATTTAGATCTAACAAGAAAGAAAAAAATCATGCCTCAAAAATAGATTATAAAATATTTTTCAACACATTTAAAATAATGTAACAAAACCGCACCGTTTAACCCTTTATCTATGGCATTATGAATTCATGAAAATTTTACATTCTAAAGCAATTTACGTAAATTTTTTTAATTAAATTAAAAGATTTACATAATCATTTAATAAACTTTTGAAGGATTTTATTAGGATTGAAGGATTTTGGAGGATTAATTAAATTTGAATTTACAGGAATTTTGTGCAATATTTATAATACCACACAAATCTTTTATTTTAAATTGTTTTCTTAGTATTTTGTAGGATTATAAAATGTACAAATGTGATGTTCTTACAATATAAATATAGAAATATTCCCGAATTGAAAAATCCCCATCCCCCTGCCTCAGTGCCAAAAAAGCTGAAAAAATACAAAGGCAAAAGAAATCTTCCTTTTAAATTTTTTGTTTTTTTTTTGTTTTGTATAACCAATAATGCTTTTGGAACAAAATAAAGTAATATATCTGTAACTCATTCTAAACAGTATTACAAGTAATTGACATATTAAAAGAATTTTATATTAAGTAATTTTTATGGTACTTGTAATTACCGTCGGTAGATAACGGGTTAGTAAGTTAAAATATTATGTCTAATTGAACCAGTGTTCTCGCTGACTTTTACCAACATTAGCAATTTGGAGAATAAGAAATAAATAACAGTAGTCAAATGAAAACAAAAGTTAGCAAAATACCTTCGGCGTGAAACACTTAAAAATATATCTTTAACACTTTTATTGTATCCCGTCATTTTAATATGTTCTAAAATAACCAAATTTTTTGCAATTGTTTATAAAATAGAAGTTCGTCCGCTACAGTAATTATTGAAAATAAATATTATCTAAATGTAACGTAAACATGCAAATGTTTTATACATTCTTTTAGCAGCTAAAATAAAAATTCAAAATAGATATCTTTGATTTACAGTTCTGAAAATATACGCTATAAAAAACGCTATGAGATTTTTTCTCTAACCGATAGCAAAAACTGTCCAGACAATGATACTTTGTATACAACTAATAAAATGTGATAAATGATAATTTCAACACCGCAAGCAAAACTTTTGTCTATTTGGCACTTGAAGCGAGTAAATTTGTTTTTACCGACGCAACGCCGCTGCATACACTGTGATTAACTGACAATAAAGAAATTCCTATCGCATAATCCTTTTTTGTATCTTTGCTGCCGCAAATTGAATGGTGTTGAGTCCGTATTTCTATATATAGAATTATTTAAGTGGTATGGTGCGATTGAACATGAAAAGGGACAAGAATCTTTCATCTAAGAGGGATAAGAATCTGGACTTCAATGGCACGCATACAAAAAGAGCAGAAATTGAGCATTCTCAATTTGGCGAATCAGATTTTTCGTTTGCTCGTCAAATGACGCATTTTGTCGCCATTTGGAGCATTGGTGAGCGGCCGCGAGAGCCTTGAATTTAAACCATATGCAAATTCACAACTCATTTCAAAACCTAATTTCAACATCTACTATCAGGAAATCATCCGAGTACCATATGCAAATTCACAACTCATTTCAAAACCTAATTTCAACATCTACTATCGGGAAATTATCCGAATTCTTTGAGCAACCGTGTATTTATTAAATAAATTTGTATTGATTAACAATATGTATGCCGAAATTTCGTTTGGTTAACAAATACATACCTTAGGTTGAAAATTCCCTTGAAATCAGATTCCCTGAAAATCAAAAAGTTAAAGATATTATAAATTTTGAATATTTTTAATTAAATGTATTAGTCTAATCATCATTTATTAAATATTATAGAGAAGAATAATTAATTAAAAGCTTCACGTTTTAAAGAATTTCTCTGTTTGTTGGAGACAAAATACAACGATTCTCTTTGACGGAAGTTCAAATTACATTTAAATGTAGAAAGAATACTTCTGGCTTAATCAATAATTTTTAATAGAAAAATTTTATTTCACAAAAAATAAAAAACTATTTTATTAGTCAGTTTTAATTAATTGTGAAATAAGCTATTTTTTACACATTTTAATATCAAAAGGATTCTTTATATTTCTTGTATATACCATGTATATACTGCATAAGTGCTCTTTATATTTATATTCATTCATGTGAGCTGAATACGAGCAACACAACGTGATTCTTTAATTCCGTATCGGCTCAAATAACCAGCAGACCCCGCTAGCTATATCCATGAATGTGGTGTCTATCTACACTAAAGAGCTAAAGCAGCAATTCCACCTACGATATGATCAACTTTAGGCCCACAAAACAGCTGAAGGCCGTCTTGCCACGAATGTTTAAATGTCCTTGGTGAATGGCTGAAGACAGATTTTATTAGATGCTCATGTAGGAATCACGCAAACCTGAGATATTATGAAACAATTTTTGCTCTGAGATACCGTTCGTTGCCATCCCAAATGTGCTTTATCGGATTACGATCCGTTGAGTTAGAAAATTAACAATAATTCAGCAGTAAAGATCGACTGAAAATTCAGTTTCGTGTCGTTTTCGACTCAAAATCTGTGTGTCACTAAAACTTCGTTTTCGGTGAAAATGCTGCTGAAAATTCGGCCGGATCAAAACTTTCAATATTCCAAAAATCTCGTTTCTTCCTCCGGTAATCTTCAACATGAGCTTACGGATTGGAGCTGTTTGTGCAAATGAGACAGCTTATTTCTCTGAACTTAATAGTTTATAATTATCAGTCACGACTGACTCAAGGAATAGCGTAAATGCAAATTAAAAAGCAACCAATGCATATATGACTCAACTTTTTCATAGGCTCATTAAAAGCTGTAGACTTAACAGAAATAGAATTTTTAGTTTGAAACTGCATAAGTGTTTTGAATACTTTTTGAGAAAGTTCTAATGCAACAGATGATCATTTACAAAAATCATCGGCCATGATAAAAGATAAATCGAAGTTTGAATACTTAAAACTAAAATATTTTTTTAATTAAATGAAATTCGTATAGTTAGAAAATCTTTCTGTGTCGTTGATGAATTAATTACGGTATATTTTATATGAAAAAAAAAGTTTTGATTCTAAGGAACAGATACTCAATTTGGGACACGAATATAATTAATAATTATGTATATTTAATACATTTTATACCTATAATTAATTGTGCATTTTTTTCTTAATACGTATGATTAATTATATTTATGTACATTTTTATATACATATTAATTACTTTAAAAACATTTTGTACTTTTTCGTTTTCGACAAAAATAGGAAGATCACCAAAATTCAGTTTTGGTTTCGGCCTTAAAAAACATTTTTCGGTCGACCGTTATTCTGCATTATGTTCCTGAAACCACTCGAGCACAGCTGGATGTTCGTGATATGTGCGTTTTCTTTCTGGAACAATTTATTTCTAGTTGGGAAGTTAGTAAATGTTAGTATATTTGCGTATTTGTGTAACTACTCTGCAATGATATTCAGGAAGTCCAAAGCTTTTATGATCTGATCGACGACAACCATGGGTCCCAGAAACGCTTTTAAGAAAATCCACCAAAGCATAACATTGCCGGCACTACTGCCTGCAAAGCAACTACCGGCTTGTGTTACATGCTATACACTGCAGCAACTGTTTGATGGAAGAAGGCATACCTTGACACAGCCATCAACATAATGATTGAAAAATGGGATTCATCCGAGCAGGCAGCTCTCTCACTTATCCATGGTCCAGTAACTATACGATACTCGGACCAGTATAGTCGTAGTTGGCGTTGATGCTTAACCAACAAAGGCACATGGCTGAGACGTCTGCTTCGATTTTCCATATCCATATGTTTCGGCTGAACTGTTTGCTCTGTGCACAGTCATTCATCCCCTTTACATAAGTACTTAACTACGGCAGGTCGTGAAAGTCACGACTAGCACAATTTCGATGATAGTCGTTTCGAACCATTAGGCCATTACAACCAGTCTTCTTCCAAAGTTGCTTAGATCACCAGCTTTTACAATCATATGCAGAAGTAAGAAAAATAATGATTCTTCAGAGTTTCCAGTAGCGATTAAATGCCATTTCCACCTGATCACGTGCCTTTCACATCATCCAGACGACTTCATTGCAAAATATGGGGCTAATCATAAAGTTTTGAATTTTCGGTACATAGTAAAACAGCTATACACTGCACGATGATTTAGAACTATTAGCGGTAACTTCTGGTACTGAAGAAGATGTTTGAGTAGTTATGGACAAAATTACTGATTTTGTTATTCGAATGAACCATTTGTTCATGCGCAAAAACGTAGTTTTCAAACTACGTCTACATTTTTAATCAATTACCATAAAAAATTTTGTAATATACATATTAAATTAATTCTAATTAAATAAGATAAATAAAATAAAAAGGTAATTAAAATAAGATAAAATGATTAATATAATTGCAGCTATGTTTTTACATATGCCCGAATGAATAGTAAACTCAATGATTCTGCACATCACTAGGCTTCAGCATTTTTCAAGTTTATGAAAAATGTCGAGTAAAATTGTCAAGTCACATTTTCTTACAAAGTTTCTGCATTTACAATGCTCAGCAAAAGTTTAGACATTGGTGTTTTTTAATCTTTAAATAAAAAATACGAACAGTTGAGTTTTACAAATGGCTATACAGTAGAACCCCTCTAATTCGGACCCCGATAATCCGGATCTCCGGATAATTCGGATCGGTTTGGTCATTTTTTTTTTCAAGTTTGGGAAGCGATTGGCTAATCTCCATAACCATTAACTTTTTTCATCGTCGTATTCTAAATAAAAAAAACTTTTTCTGACATGTTTTCGGAATAATTAAGCAAAGTAAACATTATTACTGTCTGCAAATATTCAATAAGTTTAACATAAAGGTGATTTTCTGTTAGTATGTTATATTTTATTTCATTTTTTTCTAATTCTCCGGATAATCCGGATTTTCGATAATCCGGATTGGGTCCGGTCCCAATTAATCCGAATTATCGGGGTTTTACTGTACTTATTTTTAAATATATTTTAAACAATGTAGGATAAAAATAATGATTATAGTATAAGATAATACTATTTAATTTAACTGAAAAAAGTAAAAATTGCAAATTGCAAAAGTTTAGACACTTTTTTGATTTTTTCCCAACTGTTTATGGAAAAATACAAATTTCTAAGTTATGATGTCAGATGTCTGAAGTAATTAAGTATACCTCGATATAGCATCAGATAGTGAAGATGCCGCGAGCTAAAAATATTCAGTTAGATGAGGTAATTGAAGTAGGAAATCTGAAATACAAAGGGACGACTGTTCAGAAATTTCAGCAGCATTGAATCGTCCAAAGTGGTCTTTCTATGAAATATAGTCTAAGAATGACTCCTTCAAAACAAAACATAAATCTAGAAGACCTTGTGTGACCAGAAAATGAGATCACAGAAAGATCCATAAACTAACATTTATACAAATGATGATTGTTAATCACATTAAAAGTAAATCAGGACTTTCTGTGTCGACGGACATGATTCGCAGATGAATTAAAGAAACAGATAAATGGATTTACATGAAAATGATAAAACAATCAGTTTTAAAATCTCGCTACAAATTAGCAAGAATGCTATGAACTTTCAAACATACCTCATATGGACCCAAATGGTACACTATGATATTCAGTAACTAAAAAAAAGTGGAACTTGAATGGCCCAAGCGGATGGGCATGGTATTGGCACGACTTGCGTTGAGCCTGGGACTGAGTCGACAACAAGGAGGTGACTTTTTAATGATTTGATCCTCACTTTGCTTTAATGCTCGAGTATCTCTGGAGTTATTCAATGGTTGCCAAGCAACACAAGACTAAGTACATATGTTGGAGATTAATTTTCTAGTCATTTGGGGAACTTTTAGCTGGTCCAAAGTATGGATTTTAACAAGATAATGCGTCTACTCATGTTGCATACAAAACAAGAACTTTGTTTAACTCTGAAAATACTACTGATTTCAATAGGCCAGCGTATCGCTCTGATCTGGACCCAATCGAAAACCTTTGTAACATCATATCTGGTAAGGTTTATGCAAATTTTTGCTATACTTTTCTCTTAATGAGCTTCGAGCTTCTGTTGAACATGTTTGGTACAAAATAGACCCCCAAGTGATGCATCATTTAGTTTCTTCGATGAAAAGTCACATTATTGCACTAATTGCAGACAATGTAAGTGCAATTCAATTTTAATTTGTAGTTATTTTTCCGTAAATATACAAATTGGCTATACTTTTACCACAATGTTAATTTATTTTTTTGTCATTATATATTATGTAAAAGGTAAAATTTAAAATTTATTGTTTGTAAATAAAGGATAAATCACAAGTAATGTATGACAGATAAACTACAAAAATTCGATGAATACTTCGGAGTATAGAAGCGTAATCGATCATTGTCTAAACTTTTACTAAGCACTGTAGATATTTATTCATAGATCTTTCACAGTTTGTGCTGAACAGTTAACTACTGAACTAAGTAAAATGCGTTACATTGCAAGACATATTGCATATGAGATAAATATATTAATTCTGAACATGGATAAACAGAAGAAAAGACACTCCTTTTAGTAAATTCTAAGATCTACTTCACAATATCTTATGGGTTTTTCGACAGATTGAAATAAGAACAACAAATACAATACTAACTTTTAAATTTGTCTAATACTGCCTTTTACCAAATTCTGTCTTTTCGCAAAGCCCTCCTTTTCAGATTCGGTTAGGCCATGATAAAAAGTGACATTTTTTTTACATTTTTGTATAAATCGCACAACAGGTAGTGGTTCTATGTCTAATTATTTGCGATTTCCGCAATAGCTCTATCTCCAGAATTAATGCACGGATTTCCATCAAACTTCAGATTCAGGTAGTCCTTGACATTAATTGATTTTCTTATGTTTTGTGTAAATCGCCCAAAAGGTGACGCTGCTATAATTCCTTTTTTTAGCTTTCTGCAGGAGCTCTATCTCAAGAATTAATGCACGAATTTTCATGTAACTTAAGATTCACTATAGCTCGATTGCTTAACAATAGTATATGAATACTTTTATCAGTTATTTCAAATTTTAAGAAAGACTCGATTCTTACTTTATTTAAATTATAAAAAAGAATACATTTTCCCTTTATTTCAAATATTTCTGGTACCTTTAACGTACTTTTCAGTACATATAAATGTTTATATGTAGATCGAATTTATGGATTTCAAATATGAATTTTTTTTTAAAATGTTAAGATTCCCTTTTTATTTTTGCCAGCATTATCATGTGAAAATACAATAGAAATCGAAAGTATATGTAAATAAAACTTTTTTATAAATACATTTTTAAGAATCAAACAGTGAAAAACTTTAGGCAAAAAGATGCAAATAAACAAAAATTACATAATACAACATTCAGAAGGTATGTTTGCTTCAAAAGAATTGTATAAATATGCTTCCATCTAAAGATGACAAATAATATCTTTTCAAACAGTATTATCTTGAATTCTGTCTCATCGAATAAAACATATTTGCAAATACAACAGAATAATAAAAAACCGTAGAAAAAGGATTTTTTTTATTATTATTGATACAGGTATTGCTTTCTACCACATTTTGTAGTGAATTTAAAACTATATCTATTTATTTATTACATATGTTTATTTCGTTTTTAGAAATAGTATAGCTATTGATAATATGTAAAAGGTAAAACAGAGAAAAAAAGAAAATATATAAACTTTTAAAAATTTTTATTTCGGAAAATCTCTGACGAATTTTCTTTTGCTGCCTTCCTTTTTTTTTAAATTGTAAATATAAGTTATTCTTATTTTTTTTTTCAATGAAGCATTCTAGAAATTCGATATATTTCTTTTGTATAATTTTTGTACTTGCAGAATAAAGTGTAATACAACCAAATCTCGTTAACGCGAACACTCAAAAGGATTTTTGTTGTTGCTGTTGTTGAAAATAGATCGCGTTACCCATACTTTAGTATATTCCATGTAAAAAGAATAAATATATAAAAGTATCTTCGAAATCAACTGTGTTGCTGAAGTTGATTGTTTTTTTTTTTAAGATGATCCGTCAAGAATATTGTTTACGAGCCTATACATGCTCGCCTTATAAAAATGAACAAAGTTTATTACAATAAGCCACTTAATCATAATCTAGAGTTTGAGCGATTTTGCAACATAAGTTATGACAGGGTAATCTAAAGTTATTCGTTATTTTTCAATTTGTTGGAAGTTCCCTTTAGGGATTTCGGGAAAAAATCTTCTTGCAAATATATGACCTATACTATTTTGCTTACACACATGGAGTTTAATTATAATTCTTCATGTATTTTTCTTGATATTTAACAAAACGCTTAAAATCGTAAGTTACCGGTCATCTTTGCCCATGCAAATATATAAATCGATATTTGGAAAATAAATGCAGTTTTTTTTTATTTATCTTCTTTTTAATTATGACTTATTTTTATATTTGCTTTTTAATTTATTTCCCTTCTTTCAAAGAAATTTTCGTAAAATGAATTTGTTCGTCAAAACATTACATTATCCGTAGCCAGACAAAAGGAAATTATTTTTTATTATTGAGAAAAAATTTAACAAATCTCATGTTACGGAAAATAATGCTTTTTTTACGCAAATTTTGCAGTAATTAGGTTACTTTCATTTTACAATATTAAAAATAAATCAAGGGACGGATAGTGAATAAACATGTGCTTTTAACTGAACAAGACAACAAATTTAATATTCTTTTTATTGATCACTATTACGTGTCAACTAAAGTAGTAACAAATCATACTTTTACCTGAATACATTTATGCATCAAATATAAGTTCTTGTGTGAGGTTGGCTAGACATGGTAATAATAAGTGAAATATTATATCAATGCGACTTTTGACAGCGAATATCTATCGTTTACCCATAATAGGTCATATGATTGAAAGCAAGTGGAATAGTGGCGAACATGATCTAACCATTTTTTTTATTGAAAAACAATAAAGAATGTTTGATGCAGATTCTTGAAAATAGAAATAGATAGGTAATGAGTTCAGGTCATGCGATTTAATTAACAGTTTATTTATATATCATCATGGCAAACTTTGTAATACACTTTATGAATGAATATCTTTAGATGTTTTATACGTATTTTATAATCATAATAAATTAGTTGTATTCCGATTAGATATAAATCAGCAGAATGATAAAACAGAAAACTAATTCAAAGGACATTTTTTCCCAAGCTGACTGTGTCTTTCATGAATATAGCAATTGAGTAATTTCACACTCTTTGGCTCCACTGTGTATGCTACAGTAAGTGCGAAAAAATATATAAAATCTTTTTTTTAAGCTATTCCATAATTTTTATCACGGGCTTTGAGCGCGGCGATCGAATCTAGAAATTCCGTAACGAGAAAAAAAACTAACACTCCGGCTAACGACGTTTCAGTTCGGCAGACTTCGGCACGGTATCCTTCGGTAGACTTCGGCAGACATTGACGCGGTATTTTTCAGATATTTAGAGGACATCAAGTCTCAAACTTATGTTTCTTATTTCAGTTACCATAAACCTATAGTTTCAATGATAAAAATTCCTGATTAACCTACATGTATTGTAAGATAATAAAAATATTTTAAACGATATTATTTTCTCATTTATTCAATAAAAGTAAAAAAATTGTTTTCTCATCGGCCATCACGCTCAAAAAGTGTAACTTGAATTAATATCAAAGAAAAATAAAAACTTGAATTAATATCAGAGACAAAAAAACTGCATAAATAAAAAAATATAAATAATTATAATTGTATAAGTTGATAAAAAATGCTATGCAATAGCTTTGCCGAGGCAGTCCCCGAGTGCCATACGTTTTTTTTTTTTTGTTTTTTTTTTTTTTTAAATAAAGTATCTTCTATGAAATAAAATGTTCATGGTAAAAATAAAAATAAATAATAATAATAGTTCAAATATGTTGTTCAGGTACATTGTTCAGGTTGCAACATGAAAAGTGTAAAGCTTCTTGTAACAAAGGAGTATTTTTCACAACTTGCAATATTGAAAGAATATGTAACAAAACCGTACATTATTTTCCGAAAATAGACACGATCTGTAGAAGTTTTATTTGTCCAAATTAGAAAGTAATATTGTTCTAATACTAATTTCTCCGTAGAGATAGCATAAGCATTTTTTAAATGTGAACTGCTTTTATGTAATTAAATTATTAGCGAATATAATGAACATATTTCATTTAACAAATATCAAAATATAACTCTTTTGTTAAGTTATTTTTATCGAATTTCTTGATTATATTTGTAGTGTTAACATTTTATTCGATTTTGCATCTTTGCTTCCTATTACTGGAAATTCATACTTACTAATCTTTTCTGTTTTACTTTCAGATCCAATCAAACTTACCTTTCCAAATCCATAATGAAATATATATTACATGCTTCAAGCCAACTGAAAACGTGAAATAGGTAAGATAAAGAACATATTATTGGAACGAATATGATTACTTTCGCAATTATTTTTAACACTGCACACACCGGGAATTTAACTCATTTTTTTTATAAAAATATTTCACGCAAGATTTTTTATTTAAAACCATTTAACTTTTCAACATAACTTACTTTTGTGCAATTTATATTTTATTAGTAATTAAAGAAATTTCGGTACTACTTGGTTATCCTGTGACCAAAAATCTATCGCCAAACTGTAAGATTAAATGGCAATAATGGATGATCGTAAATGTCACATTTAATGACATTAAATAGGATATATGTATTTAAAATGTCATTAGGTGATTTTTATTTCGACTTTTTATGTGTATTTTTTTAATATTCTACTAATTATTTGTTTTGTTTTTGTTATTTAAAAAAATTATGCCAATATGTATTGTTTCGCAATGAGTTTGGTGAATTGTATAATTTGGCGAAATTGGTCGACGGGATAACCAAGTAGTACCGAAATTTCTGGTTCTATTCGAATTATTTTTATTTGGTACCGAAGAAATCATCGATTGTTGATTTATTTGTCAACAAATATAAACTGTCTTAAAAGGTACGCTGCATCAATTTTCAATCCTTTCAATAGAAAACATCGAGATGAATGCAGTAATATGTTACATTGTAAGCTCTGTGAGTATAGCACCTTTGTGGAATCATATGGTATATAGAAGTGGGTTGTTGTGCTCAATTTAATGAGACTAGATAGAAACGGTCCCTACGCTTGATAAATTAGTTGAGATATGTACGTATCTAAGTACATAACCAGAAATCTACAATAATATGTTACATTGTAAGCTCTAGGAATATAGTTCCTTTTCCGATTCAAATAACAAGTTGAAGTGAACTGTTGGTGCTCATTTAATGAGACATGAGATAGAAAGGGTCCCTGCGTGTGAAAACTTGGTTGAAATACTGGTACGTAACTGAGGACATAACCAGAAATCCACAATAATATGTTACATATCTCTAGGAATATAGCACCTTTGTCGAATTAGACTGCATATAGAAGTGAACTTTTGTGGTCCATTTAATGAGACGTGAGATAGAAACGGTCTCTACGAATGACAAATTGGTTCAGATACATACGTAATTAAGTACATGATCTGAAAGCCACTATAATATATTACATTGTATGCTCTAGGAGTGTAGCACCCTTCTCGAATCAGACAACATATAGAAATGAACTTTTGTAATTCATTTAATGAGACGTGCGATAGAACTACGCATGACAGACTGGTTGAGATATGTACATTTAAGTACATGACTAGAAAAGTTTCTAAGAATTTCTATCTTCAACACCTCATTAAGAGAGGAACGACTGAAACACCAAACCCACTCACATTAATTTTACTCTTAACATTTTATACTCATTTATTATAGGTAACTAAATTTTATCGAAATGGTTATATATATTTTTTAATTACGTGTTTGGTAAAACTGTTCAAAAACTCCACGCAAATTGAAAAATATCTAAAAATTTTAGCTCTCTAAAAAATTGTACTTTTTAGCTAAAATCCAATTCAGAAATTACACAAGTAATTTCGATTTAAAAAATTGGTGGTAAAGTGTGAATACAACGCCGTATGTGGCAAACACTTAAAAAAAAAATCCTGAAAATTGCCATTGCTCTAAAATAAAAAGTTTTAGCCTCAAAAAGGAACTGTCTGCCGTAAGTCTTAAGCATAATCCATCGAATTTAGGTTCCAAATTTCCTCAAAATTGATTGGATAATTTCTGAAAAATTACCATTGCTCTAAAATAAAAAGTTTTAGCTGCAGGAAGAAACCGTCTGTCGTAAATATTGAGCATAATCAATTGAATATGGATTCCAAATTTCATCAAAATTGATCAAATAATTCTGACACAATGGGTCTTCAAGCTCGTATATTTCTCATATGATTGCACTCAGTTTTTTCTTCCCTCAAGTGGATCACAGTACGAAAAAGGATTTTATTTTATCATGAATGCGTTTTAGCCACACCCAATTTCTAAACATCATATCTCCAATTCAGTCAGTTTTAACCTTATTGCATGGCCGTTTCTTTTGCATTATCTATATAATTATAATTTGGTTCTTTTTGGATATCAAACTATGAACTACTTCAGGATTGGTATTTTTAACCGACTTCAAAGGAGAAGGTTATGAATTCTACCTGTATGTATTTCTTGTAAACTAATAACTTATTTAAATATGAACGGATTTTAATACCCTTTTTTTTTTTTTTTTTTTTTTTTTTTTTTTTTTTTTTTTTTTTGCAAGTATAAGATACGCATGTGATCCCATTTTATATTCATTAAATTCGGATGATTAGAACGTTTTTAAATTAAAAACTTTAAAAATTCAAATTCTATTTGAAGCAATCGTTCAATTAAAAGCGTTCATTTTTTCAGGAAATTACTCTTACACAGATACGAGATCTTTTTTCTTCAAAGTGCGAAATCTGGACTGAACAAAGGTCGGTATCTAGATAGATTTTGCGAAGTAAGCGGAAGCAGATTGATCAATATGACAATGTATACTGTTAGAAATCTACTGCTATAATCGCATAATGTCACCACCGTTTATATAGGATATCTCTACTTTGACCAATGAAAATGCTCCATATATAGTAAACTAATTGTTTTATATAAAATCGATGAAGTAATGATCCAGTTGCATTTCCAGATTTTAAATAGAGTACCTATGTAAAACAGCAAAAATTTAGCAAAAATGCAAATTTTTGATTGGGCGATAACAGAGTTTAATTCTTTTTAGCGCTTTTTTTTTAAGTCGGTTAGTATTTTTTTTTTTTTTTTAAACAGCATATTTTATAAAAAAACGAAAAAGTTGAACGAAAATTATTGTACATTTTCGTATATCTTAAAAAATAATAATCTAGATTAATTAAAAATTCAAACGATAAATGTTAAATTTCTCTTCTATAAAAACAATCTACAGGACATGGGTAAGTGCACAATGTTTTATAAAGTGGTATGCTCATAACAAAATTTTACAAAAATTTAATACAAAATATTGTATAATACAGGCTATAATACTCTAATAAAAGAAGATTATCAAGCATACCTATAAAAAGAAATATCAAAATTAAAAGAAAAAAATAATCGCAGGCTAGTATAATTAAATTATTTCTATAAAAAATGTAAACCTAGATATAGAACTGTCAAAATCCCGTTTTGGTCACTCCGCAAAATATAAACTAGACAGAGTGTTGTCGAAAATTCATCTCATTTACGATTCGTTGCATTGTTGTTTCATTTCTTTGGCGAGAAAATCAGTCCAGTTTCTATGATATGTATGCGTGTATACACATATTTAAATTTATAAAAATACAATGGCCTCCAAAAGTTAAGGTACAACATGTTTTTCGAAGATCACCAGAAAAAAAATGGCAGTCAGATAAAACTTTATAGTTTATATGAATTGCAATAATAAGCTTTAAAAAAACGGATGCACAAATTATTAATACCACTTTTATTTTATAGAAATGAATAGGAATTGTGAATGTGAGAAAAATATGCAATTACAAAGCTTTCGTAATTTCGCTTGTAAGTTTTGTTGTATTTGAATTATTGTTGTCAGTTAGGCCGATACTGCTAGACGGCTCAACGTGTCTCGCAGTATAATCGACGACTCTGGGATCCGTATGAATCCGACGATTCTGTGTCCAAAAAACATATTCCAGGCCACCCACGTGTTACAATACCTGCTGAAGACCGTTTTCTAGCTCTTTCACAGTGAAGAAGACGCATTACTGTGCAATTCATTACAGACCACTTTGCAGCATCAGGGAGAAGAATCTTCGCAACTACGGAGCGATGAGGTCTTCACAATCAGGTCTCAATGCAAGGTGACCAGTTGTGTATGTCCCCTTCAACAGACGATAGAGAACGGCCCGCTTATGTTGGGCAAGAGAACATGTTTCCTGGACCAGACAATAGTGAGCTTCAGATCTCTTCACAGACGAGTCCAGATTCACACTAGAGAGCTATTCAGGACGTCTCCTGATCTAAAGAGAACAATGCACTCGATATCATCAATCAAACACTGTCGAAACACACAGGTACAGAAACGGTGGAGTCATGGTTTGGGCAGGGATCTTACTCGGAAGCCACACTGACATGCCTACAGGGGTTGGACAAAAATATTGAAACACCTTTTGAAATGCATGTTTGAAAGGAAAGATTGATTATAATGAACTGTGTTGATGGCACTGGAGTTTTCGCCTACTGACGCCACCTATACAACTTCGTAAAATCGCTGCACCGTTCAGTGGTTGTTGGACCACTGTTATGTGAGATTATCATTGCATTATGTCAGACTTAACAGACTTCGAACGTAGACAAATTGTTGGCGCGCGTATGGTAAGTGCTTCCTTAAGCAAGGTAGCCGAGGTTTTTAGTGTTTCAAGAGGTACTGTGTCGAAGATTTATTCCGCATATTTGAAATGCAGAAAAAACATTATCCGCTAAATCACAACGCGGACGAAAGTGTGTGCTGAGTGATCGTGACAGACGATCATTAAGGAAGATTATCGCGAAAAATAAGCAGTTCACAGCTGCAAAAGTTACTGCTGAAATGAATGTCGTATTACCAAATCCAGTGAGTACCAAAACAATTAGAAGGGAGCTTCATAAATAGTCAATTGCTGGCCGTGTTGCAATTGAAAATCCATCCATCAGTAATGCTAATGCCTGTAACAGGAAAAAGTGGTATTTGAGTCATAAAGCCTGGACTATAGAGCAGTGGAAGAGCGTAATATGGTCTGATGAGTCTTTTTTCACATTGTTCCCCACTTCTGGCCGAGTTTACGTCTGGAGAACGCCATCTCAAGCCTATAATACAGACTGCTTGTTGCCAAGAGTGAAACATGGCGGGGGTTCGGTGACGGTTTGGGCAGCCATATCGTGGTTCTCTTCTAGCCCCATGATAACTCTGTAAGGGCGTATTACTGCTCAGACTTATGTGAACATTTTGGCCGATCAAATCCATCCAATGGTATAAGCTTTGTTCCCCAATGATGATGGTATCTTCCAAGACGACAACGTCTCCGTTCACACAGCTCACATTATCCAGGACTGGTTTTCTGAGCACGAGGATGAGTTTTCGCATCTCCCCAGGCCACCAAAGTCATCAGACTTGAAGATTATCGAACCTATGTGGTCTACATTGGAGCGTAAAGTGCGTTCTCGATATCCACCGCCAACATCGTTATCTGAACATGCCACCGTTTTGCAGGAATAATGGTACAATATCCCCTTGGCAAACATACATAAACTTTATTTATCCATTCCGAGAAGACTGCAAGCTGTTTTGAATAACAACGGGTACCGTACACAATGCTAGGCAAGGAAACGTGTTTTTTTTTAAGGTGTTTCCATATTTTTGTCCAACCCCTGTATGTTCCATGGAGAAACTCTGATTGGTGCGAGACTTTGGGATGACATCCTTGATTCATATGTGCACCCATATGCCGGTGCTATTGGCAATGGTTACATTCTAATGGTTGATAATGAGAGACCACATCAAGCTGTGGTTGTTGAGGATTGTCTTGAGGATCACGGTTTGCAGAGAATGGAACGGCCAGCTCACTCTCCAGACTTGAATCCGAAAGAATATCTTTGGGACTATCTTGGAAGACAGGTTGCGGCTTTAAGTCCTCCTCCAAGGTCATTAAATGAGCTGGAACAAGGCTTATTCCATGCCTGGTCAACGCTAAATATTTTGGAGTCCGACAATTTAATTGAGAGCATGGAAATTCGATGGCGCCAATGTACTCAAGTCTAGGTTGTAATTATTCCGTATTAGAACCAGTTTTTTAAAGTTTCTGTCACATTTTACCGCATAATACTGCGATGTACTGAATTCTCCAAGAATGGAATTTTCTACCATGGGTGCTTTTTCGTTGTAATTTTTATGTATGTTTAACTTAAGTAAATTTCTATGTCCCATTTCAGAAATAACAGTTTAGATCGTATTTCCTCCAAATTTGTTGTTTCTATATTCATTCATTTGAAAATTGGATGCCAGTGTATCAAATATATCTATGAAATTTTAAAGTTTCTGCATAAATTGGTTCATATTTTTTCGAAGATATAAAAAATAATGTTATAGTTTATTTTTATATATAAAAGTACTTTACATTATAATTGAGTACAAAATAAACCTAAACAAGGCTAGGTTTCCTTCAAAATTAAAATATATGTTCATCCAGAATAACATTATTCATCATATAATTATTATCCGGAAGTTTTTTTAAAAATTAAATGACACCGCTGAAAGTAATTTTCTTAAATCTAGTATTTTTAAGCTAAATTTTTTTAAAAGGATCCTAGTAATATATTAATTTTATCTATTATGTTGTATAAATGAAGGAACGTAATTACTTAGTATCATGTGGCTATTTACATTTATTTTCTACTACAGGAATAACAACTAATTACAATTATTAGATTTTATTTTGATTCTACGAATTCATTAAATTTCGAAAAAGATTTTTTCAGTTATAGTCAACGATAATGAAAATCTCATTCATAGGTTTTAATTGAAAATTTCAGTTACGTAAAAAAATCGCTTATGAATAAAATTATAAATTTGTAAATTGTGATATTTTATTTTCATATAGACTTATTTTAATTACAAAGATATTATTAAACTTTTCTTTAGAATTGAATTGTAATAAGAAACATTTGTTTGTTAAATATTTTCTAATTTAAAATATTTAAGCTAATTGTACTAATCATAAAACTAATATTATGAATGGTTTTACTGAGTAATATTCACTAGTGGATTCAAACTGAGATTCTCGGGGTTGCAGAGCATAGATAAAAGTCCTTTTTTTTTTATAGCTTTAGAAGATTTTTTAGGTTTAATACATTTTCTTAAACTGTTCAACCAACAACAGCAAAATGAACTTTTATATGAAATACATAAGATGCGCATTAAAAAAAAACTTATTGAAACTTAATAAAAACAATATTTTTAAAATAGTTGCACGTCAGGAATTCACAAATGAACAAATTATCAAACATTTTGGCATTTCCAAAACCGCATTTTCAAAAAAAATAAAAGTTTCCATTAATTCATAGTAGATGGTTTCTGTGCTAAATTTTACGTACAGAACGAATATAAATAAATTTCGTAATTCAGAAGGTCTCGAGCGATAGCGGTAAGGCTCCAAACAAAACAAAATTTCCCTAGTATCTGAAAATAAATGAATTAAAATGGAAATTACACACGAAACAGTAAAACTTCAAAAACGTAGATGTCTGTGACACCACTAACAGCAGAAGGCTTTAACCAGAACGAAAAATCATGCGTCCATCATAGACTATGAAGCATTTTCCAACACATTCAGAAAACTTTATATCAATAGTCGGAAAAATATCAGAATTTTTTTGTTCAATCCTGTATATGACTGTAAATTGGTATTTTTACTACACCGTATGTTACAAGTTACTTTAATTAAACGCATAGTACAATTCTCATTATTCAATTTCCCCCAATAAACGAAAATCTACTCGGTATTCTTTGAGTATCATTGTAAATGCTATGTGAAATTTATAAATACTGAGCAAAGTGAGAAAAAAATAATAAACATTTAAAATGCTTACTACAACTCAAAAGCACTGACAACAATTATTCTTCATAGGTGATACTGTAGAGAAATACTTTTGTATGTCCTTATAAATGAATGATAAATTATATCACACCAAATTCCACAGCAAACTCTAATAGTATACCTCGGTCACACATGCAATTTTCAATATGTTTAAACTACTGAACTAATTTGAAAATACAACTAAAATGATTTTTGTCCATAGGCTGTAATGGAAGGGAAACTTTTAACTGTCCCTGCAAATGAACCGTAAGGGCTACACACTTCCTTTTCAGTATCTAGCATAGCATAATAAATCCTTAGAACACATACCAATTACATGATAATCGCATTATATTACACTAGTTAGAACACGGGCAAACAGACAGACAGATAAACTCAATTCATAAACATTTTTAAAATTTGTTGGAAAGTGTTAAAAAGGAAAAAAATCCAATTTTAACTTTTTGGATGTCATTTAATACTTTTTAAATAAAATCAAGTTGTATATAAAATATACTTCATAGAGTACTTCATAGAGACATATTTCAAGGAGTAAAAAGTGTCATTAGTAAATCTTTCGTAGAAATGTGTTATTTAATAAAGTATGGAGCTGTATTTTCTTTTTAGTAAGGGATACCGGGACACATTTTTCATAGAGGCAGGCTTTCCAACCTGCTTTATTTTTTAAATGAACATTTAGATTATGCTAACAGATAAAGTGGCTACAGTGGCAACACTGAACACACCATTTACAAAAGTTATAGTTTAATAGTTGCTGTCAGGAAAGCTTTTTTTTTTCATTTTTTCAACGCTGAGTAAAATTTCAGATATTTATTAAAACTTAAAAATAATGTACTAGCGTTCACCTTATTAGTCTGACATCCCATGCAATAAAAAAGAGGTTTGTTTTTCATGTAAAAGTACACATGTTTCACAAAGAACTTACATCACTATTCGTCCAGGTAGTGTAAAAGTTGAAATATAGCAACGGTGCAGGTTTGCCAACAGCATACGGGGTATATTTTCTAACATGATTCTCGCTAGCAAACGTGCCCCCTCCTAAATCAGCGAGTCTTAATGTATAAAAAAGTATTTATTATGTGGTAAAATCGGCCATATATACTACGAACAAATAACTATATATACTACATACCCGTTTGATCATTTAGTCATTTCAGTAAAATTATCGATATTAAAAACAAGGTAAATTCAAAAATACTGAGTGATCCAAAAGTCAGGTCGAACTTTAAAAATGAATAATTCGAAAACGAATCAAAATAAAAAGATACGGTTTGCACCGAAAGGATGGAGAAGAAAGGTTTTGTGTAACAACGAAAAAAATGTTTTTGTTCGGGAGCAACAAATGGCGCTATAGTGTTTTATTGCATCAAAAGATGATTTACAAATGAAAAAAATGCTGAAAACTTTCAAGTCAGCTTAATTACAGTTAATTAGTACTACAGTAAATGTTCAATGTACTGTCCATCATTCATAAGTGCAGCTGTGATGTGAGACTTGACACCACACCTTTTACAGGATTTAGTAGCATTTCTTGAGTTATGCCAGAGACACTTTGGCGGATGGCATCTTTCAGTGCTGCTTGTGACGCCGTTTGTCGAAAACAAAGCTATATTTTTCGGTTGCCACACAAAACCAGATATCTTCTCCATCCGTTTGGCGCGAACCGTATCTTTGTATCTTGATTCGTTTTCGAATTATTCCTTTTTAAACTTCGTCCTGACTTTTGGATCACCTGATATAATAAAATATTAATTATTTTTTTTCATTACTTTATTCAATTAATCCATTGTATATTAATTATGCATCTGTAGTCATAAGCACAACACGGAAACCGCAATATGTATGGACTCTTCAAAAAGCAAATTAACAATGCTAAGAGCTGCTATTTCAGTCTTTTTTTTTTTATTTAATTATTACATTTCTCTCTACTGATCATAGCATTCGTCGATCCTCGTGACTGTCTTTCAGATAATTGGAGTTATACTCTAATTTGGAAACTAATAATTTAAGCGTTTCTAATGAAAAGAAGAAAACACTTTCAAGAATAGAATATAAAAAAATAACTTTTGTTGTAAAAAACATCCGCAACACATGCATAAAAATAATAGTAAACTATAAGCTTTAGTATTGTATCAATATTTTTACGGATACGTGATGGTAACCAATGAGAAAGATCGAATTCCCGTTGTGTAAATAAAGGAAATAAGTTCTTTCTTTTCCTTAGCATCAAAGAATGAAAAGCCTTTGGGAAAAAGGGAATCCTTTTTTAGATAAAGCTAAGAGTTTCTATAAATGTATTTAGTTGATATTCCAACAAAACACAAAAAAGTCCCTTTAAATAGCGAAACATCATAATTTTGATTTCGAGGATTTGGTAATTTATGGCACATTTAGTATTGATCAAAAGTTATTACACTCTCCTCCTAAGGTTCACATACAGCATACTTTTATGTCTAATTTAAAAAGGAATGAACAGAGAAACAACATATTTGGAGAAAATTGACCAACCAATTCTTTTTTTAAAGCGATAAAGAAATTTTCATAATTTACATCATTTACAGTAAAGAAGCGCTATTCACAGAAACCTCAACTCTGGGAGAAAACAGTATATCACAGTTTTATGTGAAAAAAATGTCGTGCGAACACATCAAATGCATTCTAATAAAGTATATATCTACTATTGTCTGCAATTCACTGTCGACACCGACTTTCCATGATGCTAATTAAGTTGTCGCATACTAAAATTGAAAAACCAACGTGGCGAAGCTCATATATGGACCTTAGAGGAGGCCTTTAGAAACTAAAGTATTTAAAGGATGACTGATTCCAGTTTCTTTCGTCTTTCCACCTAGGAATTCCAAAGACCCGATGAAATTATAAACAAAACTAGCCATGCTGATTGAAAGCAAAACATGCACTACATCCACTAGCTGCTGATAAAAAATTATATTTTACTCTTTCTGCAACCCTGAATGACCGTTCGATTTGGGTTTTTATTACATACAATTGAGAAGCAACAATTTAAAAGAATGTCTAAACGCACGATCGTGCGGGTTGGTCTTAAAGGGTTAAGAAATAGAGCTGCTTTTTTGTCATGATGCAGTTCAACTGTTTGACTACCCGGAAGGTACAAAAATAATACTTTAAAAATGAATAGCTGAGAAGAAATGCATTTCCATAGCAGTGCTCAGAATTGATTTTGACATCTGATCCAGTACTTTTTTTTTTGTCATTTTTCTTCAAGATAAATTATTTTCATATAGAAGTTTGCATCGTGTTATTTGCTCAGCAGAAGGTAATGGACATCGACTGTTTTTGTCATTTTTAGATTAAAAGTCTTGTTGATAATTTGACTGTTTATGTTGAGTTTTTTATTGACTTTACAATTGGTTTTAAGTTGCTAGATTTTCTCTTAGAAATAAAGCTTTCACCTTCCAAATATTCTCAGGGGTTCACTTCCTCTTGGGATTCTCTTTTGTCATTTCTTTCTGTCAACAATACTGTTTTCTAGTTTATTTCCTATTTTATGTCAATGATACTGATTTGATTTTTAGAAATTTTGATTCCATGTTTTTTAAATTATTTTTTATTACATAATATGCATAAAAAAACTCTTCGGAGAATTTAAAAATGCATCCTTTCATCATAAGTTATTTACACACGTTATTTTCTAAATAAAAATAAACTTTAAATTTTTAGACGATAAATTACATGTAAATTGTCTATAATACAGCGGGGAAAAATTCTTCGGAACTTTTGGAACGGAAAGTTAAAAAATATACCTTTGCATTTACACCTTGTTTTGACACTCCATTTTGCAAATAAAAGCAAACTTTTTTTATAAAAGGAAATTTGTAAATAAAATCAAAGTTCCAGATGGTAAATTATATGCACATTATCGATGCCGCAGCGGGGGAAAGATCTTCGGGAATTCCAGAAAAGAAAATTAAAAAATATATGCTTTCATCTACACCATGTTTACATGTACCCTTTTCTAAATAGATAAATAGAAAAAAAAGCTTTAAAGTTTTAGACGATATATTACATGTCGATATCGATGCCGCAGCAGTTCTTAGGGACTTTCCGAAAGGAATGTTAAAAAATTTACACTTTCATCTATATTTTATTTACATGTTCCATTTGGTTAATGAAATCAATCCTTAAGGTGCGAGACCATAAATTGCTTTTAAGTTATTGATGCCACAGTAAGAGGGAAAACTGAAAGCAAATTATTATTGTTTATATTTTATCAAAATCATTAAAAGTGTTGGAATAACTTGTATATACTTGCTAGAATTTTAACTTAATAACGATCGCTATTTCATTATTATCTTTGTACGTCCTCAGATAGTTTAATATTCTCAAATATAGCTTGTGGTATTCTAAAAATTCAAATCCAGTGGCACATACAAAAGGTACATACAAAAACCAAAATATTGTATAGTTCATTTCTAAAAATAAAATGTCTTTGGTTTCCTTTACTACTTACAAAAGGCTCACCAAACATGGTGCGCACAGATTTTGATGATTTCAAAGTACGTTGTAGGGGCCATACCACTAATTATTCTGATGAAAGGGTTCCTTCAAATGGGCCTTGGTTTTTGAGAAATTGGGGGTTAAAGTTCAGCATATACTTCAAATATCTGTTAGTACAGCTTCCGAATGGGTATTCATGGCGCCGTGCCAGCACGCGGGCTTACAGTTCGAAAGGTTGTGGGATCGAGTCACACCTCGGTGTTTTATTTTCTTTTTTACTTATATTTATATTTTTTACGCTTTACAAATTTTAAGTACGTTTACTATTAGAAAAATTGCTACAGCTTTTGATATTTTCTTAATAAATTACATTTACATTTTTTTATTTTTTCATGAAAGTTTATTTTTTGCTGCAATTTTTAAACTTATATTTCTATTGACAAAACTGCAAAACTAATTTTTGCTGGGAACTTTTTTTCTTAATTATTATGTAAATTTTTTACTTTAAGGACAATTCTAAAATAATGATGTTTCCTTTTTACCGCTTTTTTATTTTTTATTTTTTTATTTTATAACGTTTTAAAAGAACATTTATCCTTTTTTGTATAAATAATACAAAATAATTTTCGGGTGAAATTTCTTAAATGTTTTTAGGATTAGATAATTCAAGTAATGCATATCTTCGAAAGAGTAATAAAATATTAATGCAGTAATGCTAAAATACAAGTTATTACCAGATATCCAAATTTTCAATTTTCCAATTTTCTATAAATATATTTATCTCCCAAGTTCAATCTCAACAAATTTATCGTTTGCACAAATAAGATATGACAGATTACATTTAAAACTATTTTTTATTACAAATCAAAACACTGTTTCCGTAATTCAACTGGAGTGCAAAAATTGTTTGTTAATGAGATAAAATTTACCATACATATAAAAATACTATATATTTTCTTTTTTTATCGTCTGCTTTCCTTTCCTCCGTAATATCAGAATAAATGAAGATTTCTTTTTATTGATCTTATATTTGCAGTTCTACAAAATATGACTAAACTTTTTTTAAATTTTAATGTATTTTTTAACATATCTATCATGAATTAAGTATTTAAGGAATATAAATAATGTAAGTTTTTAAAAAACAGGTTTCAGACATAAATTAAATCGGATTTGCGTTTAGATTAAAAATTTCGGTAAAAAACACTGATTTTCCCTAAAAATAAATAAACGTAAACTTAAGTTTTTAAGGGGACAGTTTACCTCAAAACTGATCAAAAAATCGATTTTTGTTTTTAAACATTAAATGAAAGCCTGTTTAATTGTGAATATTTTAGTACCTCGTTTTTAAACATACGACAATTATATCTTGAGATATTGTTAATTTTGTTAATACACCCGGCGCAATTCCTCACACAAATGATAACTTTATTATTTTTTTCCTCTATGTTTATATTTTCTTCACTTTCATGTTTAAAAAATGTTAAGACTTTTTTGTATTTGATACAGAGATTTAAAATGTTTTGTAAATTTTTTTTTGTTATATATGTGTTAAATATGCGCATGAAATTATTCTTAACGTTATTGTTATTATTATTATTATTGTTGTTAATAAAAGGATATATGAAGATGTGTTAGATTTCAGCCCTTTACGCAACTTATATCAATTAATAATATATATTAAATGTAATATTAGACTATTTAAAAATCAATGCACAGTATTGTGTAATACATATTTGAAAATTTAAAAAAAAGTGTTGAACGCGGGAACAGTGATAGAAGAAATTATTGTTAATCCCAGTATTCGACAATGTCACTAAGTATAAAATTAGATTAGATCCTACCTGATCACAGTAGATAGAAAACAGAAGGAAATAGTGGAAGATACACCGTGTACTTGTGTAGAAGATGGCACAAGAAATCCAGTTGAAAGCATATAACACACACTTCAAAATTTATTCTTGATTATTATACTAAAACAAACAAAATAAAACACAGTTATATAAATATTAAGATTAGTTATATTGAACTTTAAGACAGGTCCTCTCAGTATATTCTTAGGAAGCTGCATTAGCTTTCCTTTGTTTGACAATAGAAAATCACAGAAAGGGAAGACATATCTTTCCCTCAGAGGACCTATGACGAAACTGAGGGTCCTGTGATGTAGAATCACATATAGTATTCTTAAATTTTACATTTTTCTAAATTACAGTTAAAACTAATCTCTAATTAAATAGCTACTTCATCTTAACGTTTTATTTCAATCCCACAATAACTTTCCGTTCAAAAGAAAAGAAAGAAAAACATCTAGCATCTGCTTTATTACTGATAAACGGCTGTCAGATAAAGAGAATTCATTAAGATGCGTATTTCTCCCTTGCTAAAAACAAATAAAAAAAAGAGTAAAGATCGAACATGTTTGCGGTCAGTGAAATTTCATTTTCCTCTCTGCGTAATTTTAAGTCTAACTTATTCGTTGCAAGTCTTTTGATGTACATGATAATTGTTGTGTCTTTTGAGAACATTTTCTCAAAATATGCTCATAACGTACGAATTTGGCGCGAATTCTTTTTGGCGTATTTTTTTAGGACTGCCCATTTCTGGTTGCCCTGCATTAAATTCAAAATCATCTTAATTGTTTAAAGCGTAACAGAAAATTTTATGGATATGATATCATTCACTTTTCATATGCTCCTTTTCGCCAATCCTGTAATGCCAATGTGTGAATTGTGAATGAGGAATGAATTGCCTCCCTCTCGCTTCACGAAGCAGTCATGTGAAGACTGTTTTCTTAATAATATGCGTTCAGGCACCATCCCTAACTATTTTCTGTAAGAAATGATTTAATTTTTATAACTCTACTTCAAATAAACAAAGTTATTAAAAAGCATTTATTGTATTATAATAGATCACAGCCTACAACTCTAGCGAATGCATTTGTTTAAAAGAACCTGGCCAACAATATACTTTAAAGTACAGATCTCCAGTATAGAAACTTGGTGCCTTACACCAGGCGTTCGCAACTTTTTCAAACATCGAGGGATGGTGCCTGCTGTTATTTACCCAGCTTTTTATTTGCCTGCCAGATTTTTCCGGACTATTTATTTGCCTGAATACTATAAATGTGAACTATTAACGTCAGTCTTCAAGTATTTTCGAACGACTATTTCCTCGTCAGATAAGTCCTGCTTATGTTTGTGCATCATTACATAAGTTCTCCCCTAGTTCACAGATTGTTGTGTGAAATGCCTATGCTCATGTGAATTATTACTGCCGGATTTTTTCTTGCTGGACCTCATTATGGAGTTGGCTTATAGTGACAAGTTCTCTTTTATTTGAGCGAGTGATTCTTCTGATCGGGACGTTTCGTGATGATCGGTGCTTCGCTTCCGCTCGTTAAATTTTCCCCTGCCGATGTAGGCCTAAGAATCTATGACTGACGATTTGTGACTCTTATTTCACCTCCGTTAAATCAACAATATCACGCTCACTGACATAATGTTTTTATTTCATCTTAGCGGTGTACTTCAGTGACGATTCCATATGCTTTCGACTAAAGTGACACAGAATTTCGTTTTGACGTTTAAATTCTTCGTCATTCGTCGATAATATGATCTTCACATTGGATTTATTCTTTAAATTTTTGGATGCTGACACTGATGTTTTTCACAAAAATAGTTACATGCGCTATACTATTGAAAAAAAAACCTTAAACTACAGCATTGATCAATTTTGTGTCTTTAATTTTGCGCGCTATTAGACGTTTATTTTTTTTTACGATAATACTGTTACAAGTTTATTTGTAGTAGTTGAAAGTTAAAAAAAATGAGTGAAGAAGACATTCATTGATAAATATTTACAGCATAAATTGCGAATATGAGAAAGTGTATGTATTTCATGTTTAATAAGTGTTAAATAGCAATTTCCATTTTTTTTACATTGCATTTTTATTTAAAAAAAAATTTTTGTTGAGTAATTTTTAACCAATTTTTAGTTTATTATGTATTAGTTTTTCTGTGCTCTAATTGAATTTCTTTAAATAAGAACAATTATAAATGATTTTAGATTGTCTTGAAACATTCCACAGTTTTACAAGTGCTATTCAAAAACTATGGTACAAACGATAGTATGATAAAATTATATTTTTCAAATATCTAAGTACTTATTGCTGTGCATTTTTTTGCTGAAAGTCGTTTGAGAAATATCAAGACAGTTTATTATTTTTAAAGAAAGTATTTTTATAATTTCCATCATTAATTAATGACTAGATATTTTGTTTGTTTTTTAATACAGTTATTTTTGAAGGGTTATAAATTGACATATATATTTTTTTCTTTTAAATAAATTTTATGTATATTGTCATGTAGATGAAAATGCTATAGGTAAGTAAATGGTGCATCTGATATAAGCCTGTTTATCGTATAAAAAAGTAAGGCATGATGTTATCGGTTTGCAACCATTATCTTTTAATATGATGTTTATATAAAAGAAACAATTCAGTGAAAGATACATTTGAATACTTCTTATTCAATAAGGATGTATGCATCTTCATATATTACAGCTCATATTCAAAATATTAGAATAATTGAGAAAAAGTAATAAGAAAAAAATATTTGTCATTTATTTATTTTTTATACTAAGTAAATGCAATTAAATTTCTTATAAATTAAATCTGGAATGTTTAGATAAGATTTTAACATTTATAAAATATAAAATACAGCACAATAAATTAGGTATACAGCTTCCTTAAACACACCAGAATATTAGAATAAAATTTAGATTGGTTCAAAATATTAGAATATTTTATTTTACGCAACAATATTACCTTATGAATATGAAGTAAATGGTAGTTAATATTTTGTAGCATCCCCTTTAGCTTTCATAACAGCGTACAATCGATCTTGCATACTATATACAAGGTGTTTACAAACATTTCTATCAATATTAGCCCAAATAGACTTTATACGTGCCACTAACTCAGTTTTACTTGAAGGAGGATTTTCTTGAAGTTTTTTCTTCATTGTACACCATAAGTTTTCGATGGGATTAAGATCTGGTGAATTTGGTGGCCAAGGAAGTACCTTAATGTTGCGTTGGCGGATCCAATTCTTAGTTGACACCGAGGTATGCGGGGACGCTAAATCTTGTTGAAAGATGAAATCATCTTCAAATAAATCTTCTGATGATGGAATCATGTAATATTCTAAAATTTCTTGATATATCAGAGAGTTAACCTTTTCGTAGACGATGCATAACTTTCCAGGTCCTTCTGCACTCATACAACCCCAAACCATGACACTAGCAGCAAATTTTACGGAACGTTTAAGGCTTTCTTTATCAAATGCTTCTTGCTTCATTCTCCAAACTCGAATACCTTGATTACCATATGAAACACAAAATATACTTTCATCACTAAATAATATATTTTTCCAATCTTCATTGCTCCATAAACGTCTTGATTTACACCAATTCAATCTTATACGCTTTTGTCTTGCTGTCATGAGAGGTTTTGTTTTCGGTACACGAGATGCAAATTTAAATTTATGGAGACGTCTTAATGTTGTCGATGTAGAAACTTCAACTCCTTCTTCTTTCCATTTTCGGTGCAAGAATCGCACACTTTTAAAACGGTTTTTCTTAACTATACACTTCAGTTTCCTGTCATCTCTAGCAGATGTTTTTGGTTTTCGGCCACCATTTCGGCGATTATTTTGAAATTTTCCAATTTTTGAATATTGTGTTAGTATTTTACTAACGCTCGATTGCGAACAATGTAAATAATTCGCTATAAAACATTGATTTTTACCGTGCCGATACAAATCAACCATACGAAGTTTAGTAGATTCAGGAATATCACTCACACGGCCCATTTTAAGACGAAAAAGAAACAAACTGCAAAAAAGAATACTGATTTTAAATAAAATAGTCTGAATTTAATCAATGATGCCACCAGTTAAGAATTGGTAATAATTAAAGGAGAATTAATGCGAAATATTCTAATATTTTGAACCACTTGAATAAATATTCTAATATTTTGACTTTTCAGAATAATTTTTTTTGCAATTAATCTTTTCAAAAATGATATTAAATTTAACATAACAAGTAAGTTTAATCAACAATAAGTTCTTAATAAAAATATCGTTTGCATATTTTCATTAAAAGACATTAAATTACCAAACGATATTTTCAATTTCTAAAAAAAAGGTAAATATTCTAATATTTTGAATATGAGCTGTATTGACATTGAGTTCATTTCAGATAAATAAAATTTTATCGTTTGAATTACATGGCATATGAACATGGCATAAATAGTATTAATGCTACATGCATGGTCGAATTATAAATTCATGTGTCTAAAATATATTATTACATTTTATTCTACTTTTCTTTCCTATTTTTTTCACTTTAAAGGTAAGTTGTGCTTTATATTGTTTGTACAGTAATTTTATTAGGAGATTGTTTTATTTGTGCGAAAATTAGCCATGTTCTTATTTGCATAATTAAATCTATCTAATATTTTAATATTTTTTAAAGTGTGTGCATTGTTTATATCTATTCAAGTAGAATTATTTTTACAGTCTATACTGCAAGAAAAAAATTATAAGATAGAGTATGAATCATTATTTTCGTCAATTATATTATCTAATAACAACTTCAATTTCAGGAGTGTTCAATTAAAAAAAAAAGCATTTGATGAATTCCTTAATATTTATTATGATATTTCTTATGCATTTCATATAGGATATAAACAGTGCATTAAAACAAAATATCGTCTTAAATAAAGTGACTAATTTGCCCCTTTCTAATCTATTTTAAGACCTTTTTATATAGATATTTCCATTGTTTGTTTTTCCTATTTGCAGCCACTTGCAAAAATATTTCGTTAGAGTCAAATTTTCTAATATTTAAATAAATATTGAGATTTTTTTCATGTTTTTTTCACTTTTTATAAATTGTAGACCACAATTTTGATTAGTTTATGGATAGACATTTATTTTAAATTTTTAGCATCTATTTAAAAATATTCTCACATATAGCTGCTTTTATTATATTGCATTGTAGATAGGTCCATTTTTTTAATAATCTGATACTGTGCTCGTTTGTTTATTTTCGTATTTTTATAATTTAGGATATAACTTGTTTATAATGACTAAAAGAAAGTCACGTAAATTGACACAAGATCCATCTGTTGTGTTTAATTTTAAGTTAAGACCTGATGCAAAACAGGTAATGTCTTCTAAAACTAATATGGATTCTGAAACAATTGGCTTAGATTCTAATTCTTTTGAGATTTCATGTTTGAGTAGTTTAAAGGAATCTATTAATAGATATTCTAAATCTGTTGTTTCGGATGTTCAGAAATTAATTGATCCTATTTCAAATGACAATAACCCAGAACTCATGGCAAAATTTAATTCCTATCAAAAAGAAATTGAATTAAAGTTTAATATTTTATGTGATTTGGTGAATAGTGTTCAATCTGAGTGGACTGTTTTACAAAAAAATAACGACCAGTTACATAGGTTAAATGAGCTGTTGTTCGAAAAAGTAAGAACACTGAACTCGTCCAAACAGTCTATGCATGAGATAGCTATTCAATGCGACATTAATGAATCTAAATTGGATGAACCCCTTAATGTTATTAAAGATAAGGAATGTAATTCTAGTGGGAAAGATTTGGCCAAATTTCTGGATAAAGTTGAATCTGAAACACACATAAATTCTGGTACAAATAACTCTAAATTATCAAAAAACAAGAATACTGATCTTATTTCAATACCGAATTACGTCCTAAATTTATGTGAGCTCAAAAATCAAGTTAGAGATTTATCTGACTGCACTAAAATAATTCTGTTGGATCTTGATGACAATATAGGTATACCAGATATTATGATGTCTATAAATGAAAAGATTGGCAGTACCATTCCTTCTATTAACTTTGAAAGAAAGCATAAATTAAGACAGGGATTAAAATATAACTGGACAATTAGTGTTACATCATGGATAGCGGATCTCTTAACTCAACATGGAAAATTAAATATTAATTCTGTTGACTACACTGTCAGGCCATTTATTAACATAAAACGTTGCTTCCGTTGCCAACAAATAGGCCACCTGGCAAAATTTTGTGCATATGATTTGGCATGTGCTAATTGTGGTGGATCACACACTTCAGATAATTGTAAAAATGCTTCAAGTTGCATTAACTGCATCGCACATAACCGTGCTTACAAGAAGTTTTTCGACATAAATCACCCTGCTTTTTCCACTTGCTGTAATACATTTAAATTTTATTTCAAGCAAAAACAAGCTTTCATTCACTCTAAAATATAACGTAAATATTCAACACTTCTTCAGGTATGCTATTTCAAGTATATTTAGTTATTTACATATTTTGTTATTCACCTTCATGTGATACTTGGATTTCTCCGCTCCTTTACACAGTATTTTTACATTGTTAACCTTTTTATTCATAAAACAAACATAAAGCATTAATTATATTTTTTACATACACTATTCTTTCGAATATATTTTTATTTTTCATATGGTGTACACATTTTAATACATTGTTATTTAAAGATTACTTTCAATCATTTCATGATTTTCATTTTTCGTTCAATGTTCATATCTTGGATTCTCTTTCATTCAACTGTTTCGTGAGCTCAGGAATAGATGAATGATTCAAAATTTCACATTTTTGATTTATTGATAGTTTTCTTCTGGTGGTTAAGCCCTAATTATCAGTAAGACTTCTGCGGTGAATCTTAAATGTTTGTTTACACAATTTATTTTTCTTTATTTGTATCTTTCGCGATAGATAAAAAAATTGCACATCTATGTTGTTTTAACTCGATGTAGCTACTCTTTTTTTGTAGGTCTGTGTAATTATCAATTGCACTTTTCTTTACACACAGTGTTAGTGCGAATGTTTACTGGTGTATCAATATTACAGTGGTGAAATTTTTACAAAGTTCTTTTTTCTTTTGATATACTTGTGGATATTTGCAACTGACTCACTTTTCATACAACTTCTCTTTGCATGCAGCAATTACAATGTTTTTATACAAAGATTTTTACAATGGTAGTTTACAAAGGTATATATACTTTGCAGCATGCTATGCAGATAAAGTTATTCACATACATGTACATTTACATATGCAATTGTTTAATTATCGGTCCTCTGTGAAGTTTTTTTTATAACATATTGGTTATTATCTTCAATACATAAGTCGTTTCTTTACACTTTTTGTTTAGATTATGGATATTTAATCCAGTCAGATTTTTTGCCTTCCCATTTGCACTATCCCATGTTCTCCCGTTTACACATATGAATTTCATTACTCTTTAGGCGCAATTTAGATAGATATATACATTTTTTTGCATAACATTTGTTGGTAATTAGATATCATTTGCATTCACTTCTCCACATTTCTTTATTTTCATTCGGGTATACATGATATACATTAGTACTTTACACTACATTTACGAACATTAAGATTCCTTTTCAGCCAATGTATGCTTACACATGTAGCGGAGCTTACTCCTTCTTTATTTAAAATTCTAGCAAGGTGTAAAATTTTATATATACATTAAAATTCACACACTTATACACTTTTATTCAATACTCACCCTTTTATAAATTGTACAGGGTACTTCCACATAAAAAATATTACACTTGAGTCATTTTGCAGATAACGATGTGGTATACGACAGTCAAGGTAGTATTTAAAAATGCATACCTGTCAATGTTTTCACACTTCTGATTCAAAGGATATGAAGTGAAGATATATTGTAATTTTTATATAAGCAAAGATGCTGTCATACGTTTGCTTTAGTGGCTAATGCATGTCTTTTATTGGTCTTTATACCAGTCGTATCTTAAATTGAAGTTACTTTACAGGTCTCCAGATTACATTTCCACACATCTTACCTACACTTCTAGACTTTTTACACTTTTGCATGAAAGTTCAGTGTCTCCCACTCACCAGTAATTATTTTTGAATAAAAGTATTTTGGGGAAGATACCGAATTCTTTACGAGGATTTCTTTCCTCATGTTACACTAAAATATCGTCTTAGATGCCAATATAATGCAACGTTGATTTTAAATTTCAGATTTAACTTAATAAAAAAATCATTAGTTTGGATATTGAAAAAAAAGGACAAAAAAATTATAAGATATACATTTAGGAACGTTGTTATCACATGGAAGTAAATGGTCAACGACAGTGTTTCAAAAAAATTTCCACATGTTGGATGTCTAGCATTTCTTGAACTCTCATCTAAAATAGATATGGCAATGTTTGTAGTAAAAATTATGTTGTAAACTAAAAAAAAAATGGTGGAAATTTCAAAAATTTCCTATTATTCATTATTATGGACATTTTTAATCCTTCTATTTACATTATGTTTTTGTTTATTTGTGTATTATGTTTTGCGTTTAATTGCATTATATTACTCCAGTATTTTGCTATTATTATTGTATTGATCAATACACATATTTAATGTTTCTTTTTACAAACATTTTGGAATTTACTGCCAATTGGTAAGTGACCTGTGGACTTAGACCTGATAGTTGTTTTTTTGGTATGTGCACATTTTTGATACAGGTCCTTGTCTAAATAAGACAAATTGAACAGTGATCACAAATTTTATTAATGAAGCTGCAGCTGTTTCTAAATAGAAACAATATATGATGTCACTTGTATGACAAAATTTATGGTACCAATATATTTATATCATGATATTTATACTTTTATTTGGGATGGTTGCCTACTTAGAAAGATATTCAGTTACTTTTTACTTTATTTAGAATTTTTTCATGAACATTTTACACATTACTACTTGTAAGAGCATATGAAAATTGATTTCTCTCCCTTCATAGACATGTATAGATTTTTTTCGTCTGTGAAAGGGGTGATATATGTGATGTAGAATCACATATAGTATTCTTAAATTTTACATTTTTCTAAATTACAGTTAAAACTAATCTCTAATTAAATAGCTACTTCATCTTAACGTTTTATTTCAATCCCACAATAACTTTCCGTTCAAAAGAAAAGAAAGAAAAACATCTAGCATCTGCTTTATTACTGATAAACGGCTGTCAGATAAAGAGAATTCATTAAGATGCGTATTTCTCCCTTGCTAAAAACAAATAAAAAAAAAGAGTAAAGATCGAACATGTTTGCGGTCAGTGAAATTTCATTTTCCTCTCTGCGTAATTTTAAGTCTAACTTATTCGTTGCAAGTCTTTTGATGTACATGATAATTGTTGTGTCTTTTGAGAACATTTTCTCAAAATATGCTCATAACGTACGAATTTGGCGCGAATTCTTTTTGGCGTATTTTTTTAGGACTGCCCATTTCTGGTTGCCCTGCATTAAATTCAAAATCATCTTAATTGTTTAAAGCGTAACAGAAAATTTTATGGATATGATATCATTCACTTTTCATATGCTCCTTTTCGCCAATCCTGTAATGCCAATGTGTGAATTGTGAATGAGGAATGAATTGCCTCCCTCTCGCTTCACGAAGCAGTCATGTGAAGACTGTTTTCTTAATAATATGCGTTCAGGCACCATCCCTAACTATTTTCTGTAAGAAATGATTTAATTTTTATAACTCTACTTCAAATAAACAAAGTTATTAAAAAGCATTTATTGTATTATAATAGATCACAGCCTACAACTCTAGCGAATGCATTTGTTTAAAAGAACCTGGCCAACAATATACTTTAAAGTACAGATCTCCAGTATAGGTCCTTCAAAAGTATCTGAAAGTTCTCAACCTCTTGAAACAAAGGTAAACAGCTGAGCTTGCATTTAAATTCGTATGTATGGAGATTTTAAATGTGTGATGCTGCCATCTGGTGCTGCTCTTGCTTAAAGTTCTCCTTCATGGTTGGATGAACAGTTGTATGGAACAGCTCTAGTGCTGCCCTCTAGTGAGATGATTATGAAGGAAAGGGGATCAGTGCAATATTTCACAAGATACATGTCTCACAAAGAAAACTCACAATGTTTGTGTATTTGCTGAGAAATCTCATATATGTTGCCCTATATTCCTACAAAAAGTAATTAAATATTAATATTTTTATATTAATTAAACTGGTGGAGATTTTAAAATATTCAAATTTTCTTATACTTTTTCAAAATTTGTATTACATACGCATTTTTATTTATTTATTTGTTACAAAATGTACTTTCAGTTGAACCCTGAAGTGCAGTCAGTTCACCATTTGTACCACATTTTTAATAATAATAATAATAATAATAAATACTGAAAAAGTAAACTGCCCTCTTCAGAGAAACTATCAAAAGATTGAAAACTGTAGAATATTCAATTTTGTATGAAATTTGTAATGCGTAAAATATATATATATAAATAAAAAAGAAAATAAAAAGCCGAGGCGGGACTCAATCCCACAACCTTTCGAACTGTAAGCCCGCGTGCTGGCACGGTTCCATGAATCCACATTCGGAAGTTGTACTAATAGATATTTGAAGTATATGCTGAACTTTAACCCCAATTTCTCAAAAACCAAAGCCCATTTGAAGAAACCCTTCCACCAGAATAATTAGTGATATGACCCTAGAACATACTTTGAAATCACTAAAATCTGTGCGCACCATGTTTGGTGGTCCCTTAAATGTGTTAGATGGAAAAATAATCTCCTATTATGGAATTTTTGCATAAATAAAATGTTATTTAGCTGCGTCTAATATAAACATGAATTAATTAACCCTTTCAGGTTCTAATTGTTTTCCAAATTAAGAACAAAATTACTTTTATTTTAATAATGTTAATTGTAACTATCCAAATAGATTTATTGAAGTTTAAAGTTTATCTCATTATCTGAAATTTAACGAATGTAATTATTTTATGTACTATTCAATTCATATTTATATGATAATAGACTAAGGAAGTGTTTTCGGAAACATTTGGAAAAAACCGTATTACTACAGGATTTGAAAGGTTATGACAACTTTCTTTATGTGTTTCACTACACATGATTCGTTCAGAAAAGTAACCTATATTTTAAATTTAAAGAGTGAAATATGTGTATAAAATAAAGGAATTGCCAAAGGTGCAAAAATAATTAAGTAAACATTTATTATCATTGTTATTACTAAATGTCAAATCATAAATGAAGTCATAATAAGAAAGTCATAGACATATACTATCATTTCTATATGTGAAAAAAAGGTAATTATTAAGACAAAATAATACTCGATGAAAAGACATGTACTATTAATAGTACACCGAAAGGTTTAACGAAACCTTTCGAAACAAATCTATAACAAGCACTGTCAGATGAATATAATTTCATACCTTACTAAAATGAACAACTCTACCGTAAGCTGAAACATTAATTTTCTAAAAGTTTACTATACCTGAATTTCACTAAAATTTATTACCTTTGATACAGATTTTAACATGGAACTTTATTATTAACAAGGAATAATATTAATATTTAGTAAGAATTAGATTATTCTGAACAAAGCATCCATAAATCATGCAATTTTGGATTAAGTTTATTTGGAATAAACGCAATAATTAACCCTCTTTCATTTCGCATTTATTTATAGACCTCTTCTCGTAATCCTTTCCTTGCAGACCACATATTACCCGACTTCTGTTGTCACCTCGGGGAATACACAAACAACACTGAACCGCACCCTGCAGTTAAATATTTAACGCACCAGGAAAAGTAATAATGTAGTTTGTGAGAGTTGGGTGGTTTAGCTAAAAGATGGTAATTGAATCAAATAGTTACGACAGAAAAAAAATGGTGTTAAGTATCGTTCTACATTTGTCCTTTCTCTCAATATTTAACAAGGATGACGTAGAATCTGTATGTTCTGAAAAATATATTAGTTATTTTTGGAACAGAAATAAAAACAAAGTTCCCTGTATATTATACGGAATAAAATAGTCGAATATCAATATCTATATTATAAAGGACAAACGTGTCTGTGCGTAACGCTGACGTCATTTTGTCCGTGGAAGTTGCAGACGGTTTAATTTAACTTTTATTAAATTTATTAACTTGTAAATACTGCACATTTTTAATATTTACATCGTCAAACAAGGAAAAAAAATGTGTTTTGAAATGCAATTTGTTTGTAAACTAGATCGCAATGTATATGAAAACTGCATCTTAGTTTACTCAATTTTTATTATTTTTAAGATAATTTTAAAGCATGTATTTCTTTTCCCAAATGTATCTCCATCGTGTACAAACGATTAGAAAATATAAACACGTTTCTTTCTAAATTTATATAAATATTTAATCATTTGTTTTCAGCTCATATTCCATACAGGAATTAAAATCAAATCCTTACTAATATTATAAATCGGAAAGTGAGTTTGTTTGTTTGTTTGTTTGTTCCGCTTTAACGCCGTAACTACAGAACCGATTGCTTTGAAATTTTGCAGACGTAAATTTAGAAGTCCAGATTAAATAATAGGGTACTTTTTATCCCGGAAAAAATTTATATTCCCGAGGGAAAACAAAAATATAGTTTGCTTGATGGATGGATTGGAGATGGCGCTGTGTGTCGTTTAAAACAAGATAAAATATTGCAAACAAATATAAACATGTAAATTTAGAAGCTAAATGATACGATAATGAATCCCCGAAAATGAGGAATTCCCGAGGGATACCGTACAATTTGTTTTATCGTCTAAACTGTTTTTTTACATCTACTTATATATTGCAAACGAATATGAACATGTAAATTTAGAAGCTAAATGATACGATAATGAATCCTCGAAAATGAGGAATTCCCGAGGGATGACGTACTATTTGTTTTATCGTCTAAAATGTTTTTATTTTCATCTACTTATCCTGAAATAACTATAAGTCAACGAATTACTGATTGGTATAAGTATTAGTTACGTTATTTAGTTCTGAATGAAAATACCAATGAAAATTGCCCGATCTCAAGAATCGTCTCTCCATGCTGAATTAAGAAGGCGCGAACAAGCAGAGCGTCAGGCTGCTTCGAGAGCTGCTGAGCTACCATCTCAGCGCCAGCAAAGACTTGAGGAGCAAGCCGCTCGCCAAGCTTCTATGAGAGCTTCTGAGAATGATATTCGTACTCAAGTCCGTTTATCGCAACAGGTTCAACGTCAGCATGGTCAGCTCTATGTAGCGTGTTCCCGGGTTTCCAGTGCCCAAAATCTGCATGTTTTTGCTCCACAAGGGAAAACATATAATATAGTGTATCATTCAGTTTTGGTTTAACAACTAATCGTATCCAGCGTTACATCGCGCTTCTTACATTTTTCCGTGGAAATGAGAAGTTTTCTTATAATTGTGCTTTATACCGCAAAGTAACCGAATTCCACGCGGGCGAAGCCGTGGGCGGAAAGCTAATAAAACAATAAAAGCAAATAAAACAGTCAGAAAATACAACAATAGAATATAAATAAATATCTAATTTAAGACAGGTAATGGAATAGTACAAGCCTAAACAACTGAAATGAATAGATGAAAAAGGCTGAATGTAAGCCGTGATTTTTTTTTTTTTTCGTCTGTTAACTTGGGAAACTCGTAATTATTTCCTTGTTATAATAACTTATTAAAAACTTACTAAAGTATTAGCTGTCAATACGTAAATAAGAAAGAATATAGCGCAGTTAAACTGGTGATATTCTGCTTACAGATTATGCACACTAATTGTATATTACTGCCTCTTTTTTTTTCTTTCAAGGAATAATGTCACTCGAAAAACAAATTAAGGTTGGGTATTAGCTCCCTAATTCCCACCCTTTTATACTTAATTTTTGAAACCCCAAAATTTAATACGGGACACGCCTTATCATATAATTAACCTGTATACGAATTTCGGAGCAAATCGTATAATTCTGCATAAAAACCCACCAATTTAATTTAAGGTGTTATTCCCCGTTCCCTCCTTCATACTTAACCATTAAACCTGCAAAACTTTTAGGGATTCTCCTTATCAGAAAGAAACTTATATACAAAAATTGGGGGAAATCGGTTAATACTGGATGAAAAACCCATTTACCTAAATTAAGAGGGGTAGCCCTCCCAAACAAATATCTTCAAACTATATCAATATTTATAATAATATGATAGTAATTTTAAATATTGCAAACATCCAAGAGTATTTATCTATCAAGAAATGTTAGCATATTTGCAGAATCCCAATTGCCATTAAATGGCAATTTTATGACTCACATGATCCTGTTATATTGTTTATTAATTAATTAGCTGTTTATTTTCTTTCATTTACTTTTTTAAATGATACAAAATGTTTTGTTCTGTAGTTAATATTTTATTTATTTATTTATTATTATTTCTTTTATTGAATAATACAAAATAATTAAAACATATATCCTTAAATGGTCTTTGAAAATGAAATTTTCGCCGAAATGAAATCAGAAAGAAATCGCGCCAATGTGGTACTTTTATGACATCTATCCCAATTTTTTATTATTATTTTCAAATTTTCCAAACTTTTTAATTTTTTTTCTTTGAGGAAAGTAGACATAGATCTAAATAATGTTGCAGTAAAAATTGGAAAATACTTTCAAAAGAATGTGCGTAGAAAAGAAATGGAATCAGATTATTTGTAAAGCTCATGAAATTATCCAAATATTTGTTAACTGAAAATAGATGGACTGAGTTTTACTGCTGCCTTATATTCAGAATCATACTATTATCCATTAAAAATGGTTACTGGGCAAAAAAGCAGTTAATAGAATATATGGTTGTCTCAAATCAGCTAATTTCCATAATACTAAATGAATATAAATCATGAAGTAATAATTAAAATATAACTTTAATGTAGTCAGGCTGTTTAGGAATTGACGCAGTTAAATATTTCTAAACACAAATATTTTTGTGATTGAATCGTATATGTTTAAGTTTCACTTGTATCTTTGATCTTCCACATATCAAAAACCCCTGGAATGGAATTTTATCTACACTGTGTGCTAAACGGGCATTTTAGGTTTTTGTTCTTTATTACATAAACCTGTAACTTATAGCTATGAATCCAAATTTTTAAACTGGTTTTGGATGATTATAATTTGGAGTGTGTTAAAAATGCCTCTTTATTCCTAACTGATTTTAAGGCACCAGTAACGCTCACCCCACATTTTCAGCTAATAAAAATTTGGATAATTTCATAAACTTTACAGATAATCTGATTCTATTTCTTTCCTGCGCATTTTTTTAGATTAAAAATATAGGGTAGATGTGCCAGTAATGGGCCACCTTCCAGTAATGGGCCACCTCGCACTTTTTGGTTTATAAAAAAATAATAAATAATAGTTAAGCTTTTATTATTTTTTTCTGAACTCTACCTTGCATGCTTTATAAGCTGGATTAATTTTTTACACTTTTCGTCAAAACAATTAGGAAGCAGAAAATAAAGTTTCACTGTTTTTCTGTTTTTCACTGAAAATCTTAATGAACATGCTAAAAGCAGACTTTACTTACTTAGTTTTATATCTTTTTTATTTTTCCGTAAAAATTGAATGTTTTTGTTTGGTTAGCAATATAAAACATTGAATTTAATATACCAATGGCCATTTACAAAATTTTATTTATTTTTAAGATTTTAGGAGGGGTGGTCCATTACTGGATTGCTTATTTCGTGATTTGCCAGTAATGGGCCACCCAAGTAACCAATATTAAAAGTGTAATTTCAGTAGTGATAAAATATTTTGATTTAACTGAAAACTAAATAAACAAATTTAATACTTAAATTTTACTTACTAGAATTTAATAAAGACAATTTCTTTATAAATACAGTCAAGTCTCTCTATAACGAAACTCCATACATCGAATTTCTCTATATAACGAATTTTTAGTAGGAATGTTCCCCTTTTCCCATGATTACATTAAAAACAGTCTCTATATAGCGAAATATCTATCTCCATATAACGAATATTTTCATAAAATGTTCTTTATTCAGTTGTAAAAAAATACTTCGAAATCACATGAAATCAAATTTCCATCTCTTATTCCTAATTTATCGTTCAGTGCTGAGTTTTTTTTATATTACTCCTCTGCTTGAATTTTCTTGTTCCTTAAGTCCAACAAATTCATCAACCCCCTCCTTTCACACACCTTTCAACATCCTTCTCAAAACAATGTTAATTGAATATTTATACATATAAGAACGGGATCAATGGGGGTAATTGAAGAAAAAACAATTTACAATTGCTTCAAAAAGGCCGAATTTTGTATACAAGAGGATAATGTGGATTCTGAGGAAGAAGAAGATGCGACTTACGCAGACATAAAAAGAACAAGTTGGAAATTGCACGTGAACGTAGCAAATGAGGTGCGTTCGTACGATAACGAAGTTTTAAAAATATTCAGATCTTGCTTTTATAGTAAATAGTACTTCGGATACAGTATATTGGTTGAAATTCTGTAAATATACAGGAATAGTAATTCTTATTACACCTCAGCAACGTATATCTTATTCATAAAATGTGAAATAGTTGAATATAATTAAAACACGTACCAAACCATGTTTCCCCGTATAGCATTATATAGTGGAATACTTTTCTGTAGCCCTGTAATTTAATAATAAAAATTCTTTGCGTCACAGATAGTACAGAATGCATATTTTAGTATATATTTCATAGATTCATGCCAATTCTATTATGTTCGAATGAGTGTAACATCATTAAAATGCATTTGAAACTTCTTCCCCATTGACCGTAATGTAACGGAATCCTTTTGATTGTCCCTGTAATTGATCTATGCATCCGATTTTCATAACATTTGAAATGACTCGACAAAATTAAGCAATAATTATATGTTTTAAATTTCAAACGATTAAAATGCATTTAAAACTTTTTTCCCTGTTGACCGTAATGTAACGTAATCCTTTTGAATGTCCCTGTAATTGATCTATCCATCCGATTTTCATAAAATTTGAAATGACTCGACAAAATTATGTAATAATTATGTATTTTAAATTTCAAACGATTCGGTTGGATAGTTTTCCGTTGTTATATGCGGACAGACAGACGGACAAACGGACAGATAGACAGACTGTCAGACAAACGGACAGATAGATGGACAGACAGACGGACTGAACGACAATTATAGGTGCTACCTATTTACATAATTACGAATGCACCTAAAAATAATTATCTGTTATTTTTTGTAGGGTGGCCCATTACTGGAACATAGGCGGTCCATTACTGGAACATAGGTGGCCCATTACTGGGCATTTGGGTGTTTAGACATATTTCTATTATTTAAAATGAAATTTTTATTTCTATTGGGCAATGTAACTGTGGGATTAGTTAAATATTGTTGAAAGATTAATCTAATATGAAAAAAAATTGGTATACAATAATTATAACTATTAATAAAAAATTATTTTTTAGAGAAATTCCTTAAGGTGGCCCATTACTGGCACATCTACCCTATTTGCCAATTTTTACTGTAACATTTTTAGATCGAGTTCTACTTATCTCTCTAGTTCCACCAGTTTTTAATATGATAATTAGAAACGAGACTTGAAGCTCTTTTTGGCAACAGCAGATTCAGCAAGCTATGAAAATTATTTCTCATAACTACATGTATTCAAAGATTCCACCATAATGCAAAAAACGACGAATTCTAATTAGTTTAACACTATGAAGGGTAAAACGCTTCTATTCTTGAAATGTTGAAATGATTGGTTAACACTATAATTTAATAAGAAATTTATTTCAAAATAGATAAAAGCTTTTCTTTACGTACTTTATACAATGAAAATCTTCATTTCAACTTTCTAGTGTCAATTTGGCATTTCGCAATTAAAATTAAATGGGATATATTTTGTCCCACCGCCCTTCAAGGGGTTAAGAATATTACGTTAAGAATGCTAGACTACTCAAATAGAGAATTTTTCTAAAGAATTTGCAGCACTTACCTAAATTAAAACCGTCATTATCCTATGACGATATTTTATCAATTCATAAAATGTACCTCTGATGTAACAATAACGTTGTGTAACAATATAAAACAAATAACGAAAAAGTACCAGAATTCCGGGAAACATGTCGCTTTTTTGTTTATGCATTTTTGTATCACAAATATCATTTCACGCTCTGTTTCCGTACATGATAATCTAAACATCAAAATAACCAAGCACCATGCATATTTTATGTTCTTTTTTATTACGTAACGGAAGAAATTATGTAGATTTCTTAAATATTTCGAGATTTTCCATTCCTTGAAATTTTTGACTATCCTATTGAATATTTCTAAAATTTTCAAGAAAACGTAAAGAAAATTCGACATACTTTTTTTTTTTTTTCGTAAAAACTCTTTTTATAAATGGAATCTTGAAGTATTTTGTACAAACAGTAATAGGCAACAGAAAGTAAGAGTTTAATTATTTTTAACCCAGATTTTTATTGATTGATTGAAAAGAAAGGACATACCTTTAATTCTCTTAAATTTGCACAAGTTAAGACTTAAAAAATTCTGAAATTTTATGAAATTTATCATTTTTCCGCTTTATTAATTTTCATTAAAATGAAATATAAGAAACTCTGCTAAGATGGAAGCGAAACAGAACAAATTTTTGACGAATTTAATAATTAATTTTATTTGTTTGCAATTCATTTCTTGTTTTTTTTAATGATTAAAAGGAATTATCACCAAAATATGCACCATTCCCAAGCAATCTTAATAAAGTATTCTATTAAAATGTATATTTTCCTTTTAAATAACATTTTTCAAATAACAAGAAATTTTAATGTTCTTTTACGTTTTGAAGTATAAATTCTGAAATTATTTTCAATATTTAAAATATTTCGTCTTCGCAAAATGAAGATATATAGGTTCCTTTCCTTTTTTAAATAATTAAAAAAAAGAGAGAAATTTTGATGCTCTGATAATATTTCACGTACTTAATCATTCATTGCTTTATTTATTTTCTGTATTTATTAACTGGGTCAATGATTTTTATTTACTGCAAGAAATACATAAATTTCATTATCGTTTACAAAAATGAATGCATCTTGTGCAAAATATATTCAACAAAATAATATATATCTATATATTTTAATCATTCGATAAGAAAATAATATTGTTTGAATCTACAGATCATATTTTATTTCTATGAGGTCCAAAAATATTTCTTTTCTTAGTTAAAAAACAGTTTTTGTGATATTTTGTCGGAGTAATGAAAATATATTTTATTTAATTAACTACTCATGATTCTATCTATAATTACCAACTCCATGATTTATGTTTTCTTTTGAAAATATACGTATTTCATTTTTTATTTGCAAAATTGCGTTCTTAATGGAAAAATGTAAAATTAACAAATTAAAACAATAATTTTTTTAAAGTTATTCTGTTAAAAAAAAATGAAAGAAAAAAAAGAAATAATAGTAATATTGTGTAAATCTACAGATCATAAATTTCTTTTATGTTTAATTTCAAGTCAAAATACTGAATAGTTTTTCTTTAAAGTGTACAACAAAATGTAATTTGTGTAGTCTAGTAGAGGCCTCAAATACACCTCAAATACAAATTAGTTACACCTCAAATGTGAACATTATATTTTATTGATCAAAAATAAATGTCATAATTCATTAATGTTCAAATCAGAGTTGCCAGTTTGGCATTCAATTTCAATGCGAACATTCAAATTCATATCAGAAATTCAAAAGAAGAAATTTAAGTTTAAATTATCGCCAAAGGTTTATTATTTAAAAAATAAAATATAAAACATCATTAATTATTTTTGGTGTAATTTCTATTTGGTGGTTAATCTGGCAACCCTAGTTCAAATGTGTAATTTTTTTTATCTAGAAAATATTCTACACTTTCATATGAAATATCGGCTCCACTCGAAACCGGACATTTGTAAAATCGCAACTCGAAACCAGTCCGATCCCGAAGCAATTAAAGTCAATCCAATTTCAATCAGACTCGCAATGAAAAAATTCGTTTCAATTATACCCGATCCGATATGTAGACGGTGAAAATCCATAGAAGGATTCTACAAAAGAAAGCTTTTGACAACCTTTTATTGTTATCCACATGCGCAATGTTACTGTAGCATCGCTCATATATAATGCGGAACAAACAATCATACATTTATGTTGTGCGCTGTTAAAAGTCTTGCTCTAGTTTGAACCAAATTTTGGTGCTCAAGTAACTACCACTATAAGGTGAAATCTCGTTCCAACATTTGGAGCTTCCTATTTCAACCTCGTTCTAGCAACTGGAACTATGCTTTAACAGGAGCTCCTAAATATTGGTCCAAGATTTCATAATCTTACAGTGGCAGCTATTGAGCACCAACATTTGGTTCAAACAGGACAAGATTTTTAACAGAGTAGACGTATCACTGTAAAAACAATACGTGATAAGATCGCTACATTTAAAATGCAAAATGGTATTATATGAACAATATACTCGAATTTTGCGTCGATTTGACAATTTTTAAGTTAGAAAATCAAAACAAGACCACTTGAAAGTATAAGACCACTTAATTGAAAAAAAAAATGACGTACCTTTAATTCTCTAAAATTCACACAACTTGAGACTTTCTAAATTTTCTGAATATTTTATCACCTTTTTTCCGCTTTAGCAATTTTCATTAACAACTATTTCAATGAAATTTAAGAAAATCTGCTAGGATGGAAGTGAATCCAGACACAAGCTCGAAATTAATATAAATGAATCCTTATTTTAATTCTTTTAGGGAATAAATAATCTATATTTACACCTTTAATATGAATTTTATCTTTTACAGATCGAAAATGAAATCTCATTAATATTCAAATCAAAGTTGAAATTTTGACCTCCAATTTTAATGCTAACATTGAAACTCATATAGGAAAATTCGAAAGAAGAATTTATAATTTAAATCATCGCTAAATATCTTTTATTGGTTGGTTGGTTGGTTGGTTGATTTTTGTCGTCCGATTATCTACGCTAATGGGATATAGGACCAGGGGGAGTGCCCTCCGTGGGGGTCTTTCTAAGGGAACCTAACCCGTATTTACGCAAGGTTCGAAGAAAACCACAGAAAACTCCGAACGGTTAGGCCGACAGCCGCGATTGGGTTCGAACCCAGCACCTGCCGTCTACCAGTTGAGAGGTCCGAACCTCTCGGCCACTGGTGGGGCAATATCTTTTATTGAAAAAAGAAAATTATAAAACACTATTAATTATTCCTGTTGTGAACTTTAAATTTCCGAATAAATTTGGAAGCTAAACCCGCAACCCTGGTTCAAATGTATGTTTTTTTAATCTGAAAAATATTCTAGACTTTCATATGAAACATCGGGTCCACTCGAAACCGGTTCGATCCGGAAGGAATTAAAGTCAATCCAATTTTAATCAGACTTGCAATGAAAAAATAAGCTTCAAACCGATCCGACACGCGGACAGTGAAAATCCAGTGTAGGATTCCACAAAGAACGCTTTTTGACAACCGTTTATTATTATCCTCAAGCATTAAGACACAGTGTTAACGTCGTATCACTCATATATAATGCACAACAAACAATCGCATATTCATATTGTATACGTGACATTCTAAAAACAATACGTGATACTACATTTAAAACGTAAAATAGTACTACATAAACATACTCGAATTTTGCAGGTCTATTTGGCAATTTTTACGAAATCTTTAATGTAGGAAACCGAAATAAAACCGCTTTTGGATCGCGATGAAATTTATAATTAGGATAACACCAAAACTAAATCTTTCTTATAAATATCGATATAAAAGCATCGATTCAGAAGCTATGCATGGATGTACATAACCCTATCTTATTTGAAAAAAATTTACCATCGGAAATCTTAAAAGCAAATTTTATAACAAATAAATATTATAAAGAAAACAAATTATTCTTTCCTAATATAGTACACAGTTTATTACAAGTGCGCAAAAATCTCAAAATAAATTTCCAATATAGAAAGATTTAGATCTTAGCTGGTACGATATCCGATTTTATTGCATTCTTTGGTGCCGGAGACATGAAAATTTGCATTTGAAACAAAGTATTATTCCATGCAAATAGTTCTGTTTCCACAAGTTTTACTGTAACAATTACACAAGTATTTTAATCACCAAATATTATTAGAGAATTCGAGAACTTTGCAGTTAATCAAAAATAACGAATGAAATAGGCCCTAACACTTTTTAAAATTTAAGTTGAATAAGCATTGAAAATTTGGAAGGATAACTGATGAGAAAGGGATTTAATTTGAATGGAACACCATTTTTTTTCTATATAATTCACAGATGACCAAGTTACAATTGTGCAAAGAGTAAAAATGATTTAGAGAAAACAACGATAAAAATTAAGGAAGACTATGGGGATTTTACATGAAGATTAGCAAGACCAAATATCTATGTGTGAGATAAATATAGAAAAATTAAATCTAAATAATAACATAAAATTAAAAGGCTGTAGGCATTATAGATATCTAGGTAAAGATTAATAAAAGAAAGAGATTCTCAAGAAATTGAATTCCAAATCTGTCAGTGCAGAAAATCTGTAAAATATCAAATTTTATTTGGGGGTGTAAGGAGATCTGTAGGAGAAAAAGTATAATATATGCATAACTATTGAAAAAGAGCATAACGTTATATGGAGCAGAAGGATGGAGAATTAAGGAGACAGAAAGAAAAAAATGGCGGCAATAAAAATGGATGTCATAAGATATCATGCAAAATATCAAGAGATGAAAAAATAAGAAATCAAAAGATTTAGGAAATGAAGGAAATAAAAGGAACCGTATTACATGATATTAAAACAAGTTGGAAATTGCGCGTGAAGCGTAGAAAATGAGGCGCGTTATTATGATAACAAATTTTTAAAAATATTCAGATCTTGCTGTTATAGTATACAGTACTTCGGATACAATATAGTGGTCGAAATCTTTTTTGTGTTCCTGTAAATATACAGAAAATAACTTTTTTTATACCTCAGTAACGTATATCATATTCATAAAATGTGAAATAGTTTAATATAATTAAAAAACGCCCCAAACAATGATTTCCCGTATACTATTATATAATGGAATACTTTTGTGTAGCCCTGTAAATTAATAACAAATATTTCTTGCACCACTGATTGTATAGAATGTATATTTTAGTATATATTTCATAGATGCATATCAATTTTATTATGTTCGAAGGAATGTAACACCATAAAAATGCATTTGAAACTTTTTTCCCTAATGACCGTAATGTAAAGGAATACTTTTGATTGTCCCTGTAATTGATCTATGCATCCGATTTTCATAAAATTTGAAATGACTCGACAAAATTTTGTTATAATTATATATTTTAAATTTCAAACGATTAAAATGCATTTGAAACATTTTTCCCCATTTACCGTACTGTAACGGAATATTTTTGATTGTCCCTGTAATTAATCTATGCATGCGGACGGACGGACAGAACGACAACTATAGGTGCTACCTATTTACATAATTACGAAAGCACCTAAAAAAGCAAACAATCTATTATGACCAAGTTAAAAGAATGGGTGATAAAATATTAATGAAAATCCTATTTAATTATAAAACAAACACAAAAAAGGAAACTGAGAAGACTACGAAAGAACTGGATGGGCAATATTGTAAAGGCAATGAGAGATAAAAAAGTCTAGAAAAGGAATTGTCATTTTACCGGGAAAAAATGGAGAAAATACTATTGTAGGTTCTTCGGATGGCGACATAACCGAGTTTATATTAGTATTTAATCACCTAGTTGATGAAATTAAACGACTCTACTCATTGGTGTAGGATCGGCAATGTTTCAGATTATCTATGAATATATTAATTTAAATTTATTTACTGCAAATATTCAAATTAAAAGATTTCACGCGATTTTTAAAATCGAATTTTTGTATCACACTTTTTGTTCCGTATTTAGATCTAAATTTTCTCAAATAACCAAAGAAATACTTTTTCTGCCTAGAATCCAAATGTGGCTTGTTACGCAGGCGAAATAACAAGAGAACTGTTTATTCTTTGTTTGCTTGTTTTAGAATTCCAATCACATCAACAGACTTCAGCGATAAAGAAAAAGCATTCTAACAAAAAAAGTCAGAAATTTTTCAATGTTTCACATTTTTGAAGATGCGGTTCAAAATAACTGTTTGGATTTTCCCTCAACAAAGTGCAGGAGTGACCTTTCTACAAATCAGTTTATCTCTGTGTCATTCTTTTTCAATATCACGGAAAATAAAAAGTAAATGGAGTAGGTGACTTTCAGGCAATTTAGAAAATCCCCTAGCTTTTCATCCGTACAGAATGTTTTATTTTTTTTGCATTTTTTTTCTTTTCTTCCTTTTTTTTTTTTTTTTTTTCCTTCTTTTAATATTTTATCTTGAAATGACAGATTAAATAGGCTTAGTCATTAAGAATTTTCATTAAATTACAGTCGGCTCCCACTAATTCAAAATTGGATAAATCGAATCTTCGCTTAATTCGAATTAAACATGAAATCCCGAAATTTCCAATGACAGAACAATGTTAAAAAATTTCATTTATTCAAACTCATTTTCTCTTGACTTGGTTTAGTACGAACTAACGCGAATTCTGTTTTCCATTTTACCTTATTTTCACACATACTTCAAATACTTGAAATAACTTTCTTTATTTTATTTTTGTCAGAAATATTCTGAACTAGTACACATATAACCCCATGTACTTGATATCCGCTCTCTTTGTGCCCTGTCTGTCTATCACTGACACCTCCACCCCTTCTTCTATTGCGTTTGTTCCAAATCTTGTATTTAGTTTATGTATTTATATTTTTTAAATTTAATATTAAGTAATATTCTAACGATAACAACCGAAATAAATAAAAAAAATATTCTATAACATTAATTTCTTTGTAATAGTACCTCTTTAAACATGCTTTTTTTTTTTTTTCATATACGTTCCCCTGGATTCGAACTCTGGATAATTCGAACATTTCTTGTGGTCCCGACGAGTTCGAATTAACGAGAGCCCGCTGTATATTCATTATTTCGTTTCGATAAAGTCTTAAAATATGTTCATTAATCATATTTTAATACAACTAAATAGCCAGTACGGCTAGTATCATCAAAAAAAAACTATTTCCTTTAAATTAAGGATGTGGTGATGTAATTAATTCTTTAAATTATATACGACAATTTTGTATATTATTGTTAACGTAAAACTACTCTTAGTACAAATTTAGATACAATAGTACAAAGTACTTACTTTAAATACAAAGGATTGCACACTGCTATTGAATTCATTCATCTACCTATTTAAAAACAAGATTCCTTATGTTGCAAACAAACAATACCTATCTATTAAGATGTAAATATATTCTTAACCTATTTCTTAAGAGATAATTTCTAGTATTCCACAATTTTTTACACGTATGAAGAAAGCATTATATAACTAATTTATAAAATGATTAGAAAAAAATTAAAAAGATACTTACGAGACTAAATAGCCTAATGGAATTCGAAAAAAAAATATATTCAAGTTTGTTATTGTTTCTAAATTTGACATAACTAAATTATGTGTAACTTAGTAGTCTCTTTTCAATATATTTTCTTTAATTTGAAACTAAGAAAAAAAACTAAAATGTTTTCTAGTAGTTTCTACAGCCCATCTAATCAATTTTCTCAAAAAGAAATATCTGTTTTTTGGTTCCTATCAAAATTTAAATAAACATTTTCAGTTGCGCAATAGAATACATGTAAGAAAGACAAAATAATGTCAATTTTTATTTTATGTTAATTTAGTTATGTTAGGCTTGCTCTAATTTTACTTATTAATGTTAATGCTGCTAATTTAACTGATTTGTCTGTTAAACATAAAACAGTTTACTTTCGAACTTGAAAACATGAGAAAAAACAAGTTGTATCGGGAAAACTGATTAATTCTCTGTAAGAACTACTCTGGAACTTTTTTTTTTTACTTTTGGTACAGATAGCAAAAGAATTTGTTTCATATGTGTCGTATGTCTGTTATTTTCTATGTTTTCTAGAAATAAAGGAAAGTTTTTCCAAAACCGTGGATAACTCAGAAAAAAGTGATATATTTGCGAAAAAAATTTCTTTATGCAGTAATGTACATTTACACACTCACACACACATATATACAGGGTGATTCATAAAAGATGGGCAGAACTTTAAGGGGTTATAGTACACTTAAAGACAAATAATATTAAATAGGAGACTAAGGGTCCCAGACGTATTCCCAAGGAGATAGGGGGCATTAAAGTTTAGGGTCCGAAATTTCAAATGATTATAAAAAATGGAAAAATTGGTCGATTCGTTTGCGGTTTTTGCAAAAAATTTTCTTTATGCCAGTATTTTCTTGAAATAAAATTTTAAAGTTCAATTTCAAAAAATGCCGATAGGGGGCGCTTTAGACTTTGGAGTAACAAACAACTATTTTTTAACGTTATTTTTTGTATTTCTTTAAATGATTTCGAAAGCTTAGACTTAAACTTAAATTTTGATCTAAAAATCTGAGTCCTAACGAGTAATTAAGTAGCGTAAACTGAAATTTGAAATTTGAAACCCTTCTCCCCCCAGAACAAAAATCAGTTATTCCCGATTTTTGTGTCGTAGATTAGGCTCTAACTACTGCCGCGTTTTGCTAAAATTATTCTTTATGTCAGTATTTTCTTGAAAATAAATTTTAAAGAAAAGTTTCAAAAAATTCCGATAGAGGGCGCTTTAGACTTTGGAGTAACGAACAACTATTTTATACCGTTATTTTTTGTGTCTCATTAAATGCTTTCTAAAGCTTAGACTTAAACTTAAATTTTCAGCTCAAAATCTGAATCGCTGAGCGTGGTTCAGTAGCGCGGGGAGGGGGTTCAAATTTCAACTTCTGAACATAGTTCATTTTGCACTACTTAACCATGCCCAACGATTCTGTGCTGTGATACGAGGCAAAAATACAACTTTCGTCAAGGACTGCATAATCGGAATTCACTCATAAAGGCACTGGCACAGTTGGAAACGTCGCTCATGCAAACGTTAAAGCTCCATTCCTGACGCTAGTCACCGGGTGAAGAAGGAGACAGAAAGTATGCAAATGTCATATGGGGAAGAAGAAGAACACGTATACAAAATTTCGACACGATTCAGGCATAAAAACCACTGAACGGTGAGTCAAGTGTAAGTCGCTGTAGTAATGAATCGGAAGATGGTGCCCTTCACGAATAAGGAAAAGGCTGAGATGCATTTAATTTACGGAGCGGCAGATGGAAATGGTGCAGAGGCACAACGAATGTACGGAGAGCGATTTCCCAACAGGCGGTTGCCTAACCGCAAAACTTTCGAGCGCTTGCACAGACAGTTGTGTGAGACGGGATCATTTCTCGCTTCCTGGTCGAATGCAAGTCGTGCAAAAAAGGACGAATCAGTAGTTGTTGCAGAAGCCATTCTGGATGTAGTAGCGGCGCAGCCAAGTACAAGTACACGAACAGTGGCTAGGCAGGTGGATACCTCACAGTCCATGACTTGGAGGGTACTGAAGGATGAACATTTGCTCCCGTTTCATGTGCAACGAATCCAGAAACTGTCTCCAGGGGATTATCCAAATCGTATTGAATTCGCCCGCTGGTTTCTGCAGCAGAACGCGCTAAATCCACATTTTGGACGAACTGTGCTTTTCACCGATGAATGTACCTTCACACGTGAAGGTACATTTAACACACACAATGCACATGTATGGGCGGATGTCAATCCACATGCTACGTATCCACATGCTCATCAGAGACGCTTTTCCATCAATGTTTGGGCAGGAATCCTCGGAGACCACCTAATCGGACCGTACCTTCTTCCTGAACGCCTCAACGGTAAAACATACCTCACATTTCTGCAACATGTGCTGCCAGAACTGTTAAACGTTGTTCCTCCATGCATCCGGCGGGTCATGTGGTTCCAGCACGATGGAGCGCCAGCCCATTACGTACGAGACGTCCGCAACTATCTGGACATCATATTTCCGAACAGATGGATTGGTCGAGGTGGTCCTGTTGCTTGGCCTGCTCGCTCGCCAGATCTTTCACCCCTCGATTTCTTTTTTTGGGGACAATTGAAGGCTCTTATGTATGAGATACCCATTGAATCCCCCAAGGAACTGGTCGCCAGACTTTCCGCCGCTGTAGGGGAAGTGCTCGAAAAGCCTGATGTTTTCGCGAATGTTCGCCGTTCCATTCTTCGCCGTTGTTCTGCGTGCATAACCTCTGGTGGTCACAATTTTGAACATTTATTGTAATTACATGTTAATAAATATGCTTTGGTAACATAATCCTAATTTGCGTCTTTTTACCTCGTATCACAGCACACAATGTGTGGACATGGTAAACTGAACTGTGCTCAGGAGTAGAAATTTCAAACCCCTCTCCCCAGAAACTTAACCACGTCTAACGATTCAGATTTTGGGCTGAAAATTTAAGTCTAAGCTTTAGAAAGCATTTAATGAGACACAAAAAATAACGGTATAAAATAGTTGTTCGTTACTCCAAAGTCTAAAGCGCCCTCTATCGAAATTTTTTGAAACTTTTCTTTAAAATTTATTTTCAAGAAAATACTGACATAAAGAATAATTTTAGCAAAACGCGGCAGTAGTTAGAGCCTAATCTACGACACAAAGATCGGGAATAACTGATTTTTGTTCTGGGGGGAGAAGGGTTTCAAATTTCAAATTTCAGTTTACGCTACTTAACTACTCGTTAGGACTCAGATTTTTAGATCAAAATTTAAGTTTAAGTCTAAGCTTTCGAAATCATTTAAAGAAATACAAAAAATAACGTTAAAAAATAGTTGTTTGTTACTCCAAAGTCTAAAGCGCCCCCTATCGGCATTTTTTGAAATTGAACTTTAAAATTTTATTTCAAGAAAATACTGGCATAAAGAAAATTTTTTGCAAAAACCGCAAACGAATCGACCAATTTTTCCATTTTTTATAATCATTTGAAATTTCGGACCCTAAACTTTAATGCCCCCTATCTCCTTGGGAATACGTCTGGGACCCTTAGTCTCCTATTTAATATTATTTGTCTTTAAGTGTACTATAACCCCTTAAAGTTCTGCCCATCTTTTATGAATCACCCTGTATATAGAACAGCATAAACTACTGGTTTGCAAAGCACGTTTACAGGAGCAATTAAAAGGTCTCTCAATTCTACACCATATGCTTTTTCATAGCCATCTTCCCTGTCTGTTAAATTAGAAAGAAAAAAATTATGGGTCAAGCATAGATTATGAAGTACTTTCCAATACATTCAGAAAAATATAATAAAATTGCACAGTTTAAAAAATTAAAATGTTGCGTCTAATTTCACCATATGGAAATGTATAACGCATTTCAAAGCAGAATTTCAGCCGTTCACATCTATCATTGAAAAAAATTCCAATTTTTTTGGAAACTCTGTATATGATATCGAGATTTGTATAGATTAAAAATACGCATTCCAAAATTTGATTCACTTAAGAAATACATATATTTCAGAAACTTTCCTTCAGCAATTTTCTCTAATAAAGAGAATGGTATGCGAATACTTTTGTGCAATCCTGTATATGAGTTATAGAATATATATATAAAGAGTAATTTGCAGAAAACTAATTAAATTTAAAAGCGGATACCGAATTTTAAAACGTACTCTCCAGCAATTATCACGCAAAGACAGTATTGCAACTGATTTCTTTCGGGGATATAAACTTTTGGGGATTGCACCAAGCTCAATCTCAATAATTATCGGTTTCTTTTTTGTATGACTCTAAATTAATAAAAAATGCTACGAGTGTTCTTTTTTAACGTGATCATAGGGAAATTCAGTAAACTAAATAAGTTTTAGTACATTTGAAATAGCGTAATATCATTAAAATTTTCTCCAAATGATTTTTTCCCATATACCATAATGTAACCGAATTATTTTGAGTGTCGCTGTAAATGAGCTATTAATCGTACATACTTCATGTTCAACACCAAACATGCTTTGGTGACCCTAAATAAGCTTTATCAATTGCATGAAAATCCCAGTACATTTAGTAATAGTGTGGACAGACAGATAGACAAACTGTATGCATAAACACTTTTCAACTTTGTTGGAAAGTGCTAAAAAGAAATTGGGTTTCCTACTACTGCATGCTGCTTATCTAGTAGTTAGGGTATCGGTGGTCAATCAAGAGGTTCATGTCGATTCCGGTATTAGTGTTTGTATTGCTAAGGATTTGATTTTATATAAAGCTATGGCCTGTTAAGTCATCTAGGAAAAAGACGGCCGTAACATACCAAATCAACAAGCCAACTATCTTTAAACGTATGTGTAATACGGTGTATTTTTAGGTATGTATTGAAAACAAGTGTTAAGTCTCGAAAGAAATCTTTCACAAATAGAAACGTACATTGTCATTGGTACTGAAAAGAGCTGGCATGAAATATTTGGCCTTTTTTAACACAGTGCCTGTAAGTTCGCAATGGAATGGCCTGCTTTTGATTCGACAAATGAGTTTTATTCGAAGAATATTTTCTATAACATAGACTATAAACACAATATAAAATATACACAGTGCAATCTATATCGCAAATTCAAGACAACAATTTGATAAAAACTGGCAAAACACAAATATTTCTGAGTGAGTAATACTTCGCTCCCAACTTGATATTGTGTGTTACTAAAATGATTCTCTTGTTAGATCAGTAGACAATTTTTCTTAATGATGACGTTAGTTGATGATTATCCTTGCCTTTAATTATATAAGCCCCTTATAAGAAAATTTTCATGAAAACTTGAATAAAGAAGTAATTGGGTACAGGCAGAATGTTTCTGCTTTCCTCTCCCTATTATAAAGGCTAAGTTGTACCCTCGGAGGCACATTTATAACTTTTTCCTATCTCACTTGTGCTATATCATTAGACGGCTCTTTGATCACTCTTTTATATTATATACCCCTCGGCAACTTGCACTTCCTTGCCATCCCTTTTCAATTTAAATCATCGGTTAAATAAAGTGGCTTCTAATTACTCGAGACACTTATATCTCACTTTTCTGAAAACTTCAACAAAGGGGTAACTCAGTATGATGCGACTGTTTCTGCCCTCGGTTTGCCGCTTCTCGGACATTAGGGGCTTAATTTTCCCCAATTTGATATTTTGTAATTTTTTCCGAGATTTCTTCATATCATATCCACAAACCCCCTTTCAATAATTTCCACCAATAAACGGAAAATGTGATTGAATTGTTTTGTACAACCCTACATGGTATCCATGGAATTTATATACGCTAAATACTCTACAGAAATTTGGTTAAATATCATTACCAAAACTGAAAACGCGCTTTTTCTTCCATAGACAATACTGCAACTGAATTGTTTTAGTATTTCCTTGTAAATGAATCATAAAACGTAATCGCATCATATTCTAAAATAAACTTCTATAGTGCGGCTGAGTGCTGCATATTAATTTCAATGCGCTTGAAATAGAATAACTTCATTAAGACACATTGCAAACGATTGTCCTCCAAGAACGTGATGTAACAGTATTCTTTTGAGTGCGTTTTAAAATATAAACTCTACATACTTCATTTTCAATATCAAGCATGCTATAGTTGTCTTTAATAACAAATATCAATTACATGAAAACCCGAATATATGCAGGTGAATTAAAACAAAAAATAGACAGATAGATGACTCACAAATCGGATTCGTAAACAATTATTAATTAAAGTTAAATAATAAAACTTTATTTATACCACCACAAGAAGATAAAAAACACAGAGAGACATTTCGAGCAAAATTATAACATCTCATCATCAACCAAAATAAACACACATACGTAAGGGGACAAAATCACCAGATCATTTGTGATCTTTTAGACGCACGGATGCTTGTTTACTTCGGTTGATGACAGGCTGTTATAATTTTCAACTCGAAACGCGTCCTGTATTTTCTTCTTTATCTGTTTATGATGATTCACACAAAGTTTTATTATTTAACTGCGGTTTATCACCAGTTTTTTGTGCTTTTTCGTCTAGTTATGAACTATTTTCGAAAATGTTTAAAAGTGGTAATAAAGAAAGGATGAAAAAAAGGAAAAATAAAAAAAAGAGAGACATAAATTATCTTTCCTTTCTTTCCGGATGTAGAAGCTAGCATTACTGTGTGTCATTACTCTTCTTAATTTTGAATTTATGTGAGCTTAAAACCCGTGGTCGTAATGATACAATATTTAAACCAGTAAATTTTTATGACTAAAATTAAATTTTATGTCGACGGTCCATAAACATTTATGTTTTTTTCTTGAATAGAAAATTTTCTGTAGTTTTAATTAAAAGGAAAGTTGACTTTTAATTTAGTAACGTGAAGATTTCATCATAAAATCAACCAAGATTACAGTAATAAAATTTGTAAATGGCTTAAATTAGAAACTGATCTGTGTTTTAAAATTCTAATAAAGAATTTTTATTATACTTTAAGCTCGGTATCCTGTGTTAATTTTCTGAATATTTTGCAATATTGCCCAGGCGGAAAATTTTTTTATTCAAAATATCTGCCACTATTTCTGATAATCATAATAATTTCCAATAGTCTTAGTTTTATAAAGCAAAGATTACTGCTTAAAAAGAGTGTTTAATTTTCCAAATAAAAGGATTATGAAATAAGTTTCTTGAACTCCTAATATTTGGTTAAAAATTGCTGTTTCATTGCACTAATTTTTCTTTTGCTAGTATCTTCATTTTGTATTTATATTAGGATTACACATCATAAATTTTTATAGGTATCTCAGTGCTTTTAATAGCAAAATTTTGCAATTATAAGAAATATTTTTATTTAAACATAAAGGGGTTATCTGGTGCTTAATTTACCTGTTAATGGGTAAAATTTAATTGATTCATACATGCATTGCAGCGCAGTTTAGTCGTAAATTAAATAGAAGCAAGAAGGATATTTTTTAACCTCTTCGTAATTTTTAAAAATTCAATTGAATGATAAATGTGTACACGATACGCTTATATATAAGTAATAATGGGATGAGGAGACAGGAATGGGACATAGAATGAATGGGCTGACACTATTTTCTTATAAACTGAACACTAACATTTTTTTTTTTCATTTGCTATGCAAGATAGAATACTTATTAACTCATTTACATATGCTACAAGTTTTATAGATAGAAGCTTAAAAACATTGGTAGTTGAAATGTCTAATGATATTAGATTTGTGACAAACCTTTACGCTGCTTTTTATCCGATTAATAAATGAATTAAAAATCGTTATGCGATTTCGAGTCATTCAAATTTTTGGATGTTGTTCAATTATGATCTCGACATGCAACTTGAAAAATATATAATACTTACATAAAATGTAACAATTATTGTTATTAATATGTTTCTTTTTTATTTCTGTTGGATTCAGTGCAAAATAAAAACACATATAATGAGGTATTGTTCAAAAGTAGCTTCCGCTTGTGATTCTTTCTGCACCATAGGCACGTCAATGAACTTTCTAATACTGATTACGGCAATTTTATTATAGATGTTACCACCTCAAAATAATCGATAGCGAAACAAAATACAGGCAAGAATCTTGTACAGATAATTTATGTTATTTTGAATTTTTTTTATTTTTATGTATTTTTTTATTTATTTATTTATTTTTTTGGAAAATTGTAAAAGTTAATAAATAGATAAAATTAAACAAATGTAAAATTATCCCTCTACTACGAGATATTTCTTGCTATCACAGTTTATACATAGACAGATTTTAATCTCAGATTTTAAATAATTTATTTGCCTCTTTCTTCTTACAGTACACTTTCAGAAATGCTTTTTTCAATTCACGGAAATTTTCCTGGCAGCGCTGCTACGGGTACATATCTGAGAATTGAAGAATGTCTTTTTTTTTTTACTCTGTGACAAGAAATAACATCGAAGAAGTTTATTGCGCTCTTTTTTTCCTGTTCTAGGTCAGGAGATTTTCATAATCTGAGAAAAGAAGTTTATAAAAATAATATTTATTTCCTTCTTCCGTGTAACCCCTTGGATTTGAACCTTGTATCGCGCATTTCGAATCCAGAATCTTGACCACTCCGTTAGAAAACGCCTGGTAGAGGTTGAGTTTAAAATGAAGGGTTTATATGGATTCTACTTCAAATGAGGGATTGATAAAGTTTGTTAAATTTCTTGTTCAGAAAGCTAAAGCTGGGAAATTTAAACTTAATTGTCGGATATTTTGCCATTATGAAAAAATATTGGTGTTTTAAAACCTATAGAATAATAGAGAATAAAAATTATTACATATTAGACATAATTGAAATAACAGATAAATTGATTGTTAAATGTAAAATATGAATATTATATTTTTAATTAAATTGGAGAAAAAATGTTTGTCTTTCTTATAACGTTTTAAACTTTATTGAACTATTGTTTTGTGTTTTTTTTCCCTTATACATTAAATCATGTGATATTATTTACTAGCTTATTTTTATAATTTTATGAAAATATTTGTATTAACAAGGATCTTGAAAACGTTGCCTTTTGTGCAATTACACATATCTGGATCTAAATAAAGAGACTATGCCTAATTAAATGTTTTTTTAATCACGTTTAGCAATTTTAGCTTAGTCTGATAGATTATGAATGATTATAATACTTTTTCTGACTAATTAATATTCGTGATTGGAGTAGCGTAGTTGAGTTTTATTTCAACAGGGCGAAAAATGTCCAGAGCAGAGATCGGACATGGATACCTTGACTTGCCGTGGCAATTTTTCACCTATTAAGTATTACTCGTGAAGGTCTAAAGTGACTCGTGAAGACCATAATTCTTGGTTTTCCTTCACTATGATGTTCCATGATGTGCCTCGGATTGTAGCATTAAGCAGCGAACATCATGATACCACAAATTAAAGCGGCATTCGTCACAAAAAATGTTAGAAATCTGAATGCCAGTCTCTATGTTCATGAGTACAATGCAGGCATAGGCGTCGATGATATTGCGTGAGGGAGATTATCTGTAAAGAAGTTCTTGCAGGCAGTACACGGTGCAACAGACGTCGACTAATCGACGAAGCAGAGAGTGATACATCCGTATCAGTTGACCAATGTGATGCAATCTGTTAAGATTGTTTGATCTGTACCCGGTTTTACCAATGCCATATGAGACATGTGTCTATCCTCGCGTGTTTACGTTTGGGGCCCATTCCTATATTTACGAGTGTTCGGATTCGGATTACTATCAAACTCACATCACAGTATTGCTGCTATGCTGCACAGAGTGTTATTACTCGATAAAAAAAATCGTTCTTCATGAAAGTCGGCGATTCTTCCCACTCCAAACTCTGTCAATCATTAAAATGTCGCACTTTTTCGTCGAAGAAGTATGATTACATCTCATCTAACGTTATTATAATTAGAAGATAACTATAGACTACTTTCAATGTCCCGTTATAGGTCTCTTTTTGTACGAGGGCGCTTTTCAACTCACCCATGTGTGGAGACTTTCAAATTTGAATAATTTGCAAAAAATATTATACTTTACGTTTTCTGATAATTTCAGTTCAATCCCATCATTCCTGCCTGGTGTCGCAATTTTTACAAAAGGGAGTACAAGACATTATTTTTTTTCGCATTTCAAATTACTACTTTTTTAGATGAACTGAGTTATATAGGTAAAATTCAGGCAGTAGTGCATGATAATTTGCCGGCAATAAAATTATAAGAGCAAAAATCATCTCTTAAAACAACATGATTTTGTTTTCATCTTAAACTTGTTAACACTAAGCATAAGGAAATCTGGAATAACACCCCAAAATATAGCAAAAATTTGTCAAATTTCATTAATAATTCATTATTCGTGTTATAAAAATTTTAAAATTTCCTCAGTCTTTAAATTACAATATAACGCTTAATAACTTTGTTGCGCTATGAGCAAATACAGACAAGACAAGATAATTAATTGGCACTAACAAAAAAAAAAATCCGCTTCTTTAAAAAATATTTTTGGTTTTCATTTTAAATATTTTAGCCGGGAGTCACATTTCAGTGAATGTTCCTAAATTGGTTGTCTTATCCCTTATTGGTTGTTCATCTATAATTTTATTTAAAATTCTTATTTTTGAAACAAGAAAATTCGTAAAATGATACAAATACGTTTTGTACGCTGGATATGAAAGTGAAAGGCTAAAAATTCAGAATAAGAATATCGATGCTTGTATTTAGGAGTAGTAAAATACGACGCAATTATTTGTATGAACAAGGGTAAAATTCCAAACACTTTATGGTGATGTAAGCAGATAATCTTGGCTGTATCATATTTCTTCGTTGTGAATATTTTTGCACATTTTTTATGATAGTAATAGTTACTATACTTTTTTATTGTTCTGTATTTTACAAGGAGTTTCAAAGAGAATCATCCAATTTAAAAAAAATGCCTGTTCAACTTTTACTCTATTGTTATCGAGTAATGTATCGGGTAGAAAGAAATAAATCTCCAGTTTCGCGCAGTCGCCGATAGGTAGCGAATATGTTCTTCCTTCGCCCGCTAGTTCAGTGTTTGTCAAAATGACAGCTATATAACAGAAATCATTTTGTAGTCTAGCCTTCGCAAAATGTAACTCGGTAATAAGTGTTCAGTGTGATTTTTTTTTCAACAATACTCTGATTCTTAACTTTCTACAGCTCAGAGCAATAGGCCGTGTCATAAACATTTCCAAGACACTAGACGAGAAAGAGAAGTATATGTAATGAGAAGTTCTCTGACCGTCTCCCATGTGAGACAAAAATGTGGAGTAACTTTAATTTTGTTGTAAAAAGAAAAAAAAGATTAGTTATGTACAATAAAATTAATCTTTAGTGTCTATCTTCAATATTTTTCATAAGATACGCATTTCAAACCAGAGAATTCTTTTTGAAGCACAGTGTATTTCTATGCTTACACATCTTGTGAAGATTTTTTTTATTTGCAAAAGGGGGGGGGGTGCGTCCCCCATATAATGAATTTACCTAAAAACAGAAATATATACTCTCAAATCGTACGTGCGGCTCATACATCGGGATACAAGGAACAAAGGAACACGGTGCTACTAGCGTCCTTTTTTTTTTTTTTTTTTTTTTTTTTTTTAAAGTATTATCAAACAATACAATTTCTTATCCATTTCTTTTCAGGTGTTTTCGCGAATGTTTTATACAATTTTTTACCTTAAAATAGTGCTAACAAGACTAAAAAGAATTAAGAGTGCTACGACCTCTGAGTAAATTATTTCCAAAAAACATTCTATCAGAACCTTTTCTTAGTCCTGATTAAACAGCCTTTGTAAGTAAATCATTTAAGTGAGAAGTATTAATACCGAATATAAAATAAATTAAAACCCATTGAAGATGCAACCTATAACAAAGTTTCTTCATTTTACAAATCTACCATAAAGATCTTGTCTTAAATGCATTACAGTATTTTCCATTGAATTCCTTATGTTCGTTTATTATATTACCAAATAAACCTTACTTTCCCAAATCCCGCCGAAAACCTCGGCGCAACTAATTCTGCGTAATAAATATTCATTAACACCTGCTCCAGTAATTTACAGCTAATACCTTTATAATCTATTAGGAATTCTTGGAATTTGTAAACTTTTCTACTGAATTCGTTAAACAAGGCGAATTAATTTAAACCACGGGAAAATAATTGAATAATATTTTATTATTTACGTTGCTCAATATTTATGTTATGATTTAAGTATTAGTAAAATATGCCCTAATATCGTGTATGTATTGCATATGAATTATTTTTCAAACTTATGGAATATTTATTAGAAACAAACAAAACGTATATAAAAAGAATGGAATAAAGGTATCAATGAAAATGTTAGTAAAAATGTAATTATGGCACATAAAAGCGTCGCATATTCTATGATTTTTTTTTTTAACCATTTGAGAAGAGGTTGTTGCTCTCGGTCTAGAGATATCCGAGACCTATCTGAATCCTTGTAATATCTGCACTTTATTCTTTTTTTGATTGGCCCATGTTTAATCCATGGTGTACGTAATATATGACTCTGTTATTACGTAAGCCACTTTTTTGTCAACATAAAGGATACGGTAATTTACTATTTTCGTTTTACTTTGAATCAAAATGGAATACTTCTGTTGCACCAATTTATAAAAAAGTATTAAAAACTACAAAAAAAAAAAAAATAAAATAAAACAAAAAAAATAACTAAAAAATATCTAGATACAGCTTTCAAACAAATTGCATTTAAAAGTGCATTTTTTTTCTAAACGACGGTGTAAAAATTGAAAACGGGCGATATTTAGAAGATTAAAAATTTGTAGTACCAAAAATTGTAAAAACGAACTTTTATTTAAAGTTTGTTTATGATTGGTCCAGGAATGTTTAGGCATACGTAATATACGACTCTGTTATTACGTAAGTCACGTTTTGATCATCATAAAAATGATTATTATTATTATTTTAATAGAATTTATTTAGAAGTCTAAAATTTTAGTCTTTGAAAATATCATTTTTCAAATAGTCGTTATAATTTGTCAAATTACACATTTTTTTATCTGTACGGTCGGTGTCATATTTCCTGCGACGAAGAAAAAAAAGTGCGTCGTTTAAAGTAAATTCGCATTATTTTCCATGATTGTTTTCCAAATTTTTTATTTCTAAATATTTCTCAGAAATGGCGCAACTATAGACCTACTATTTTTGTTTGTATTCTCTGTAATGCCGACTTCTACGATGCATTTAGAGAGTGAGTTCAAGAATACTGAATCCAATATCTCTCTTCCTTAAGGTCATAGCTCTGATTTATGCTGTGATACAAATTTATAAATATACTATCAAAATATTCTTTTAATTCAAAACTTGCATGCACTGCCGGAAAAACTGGATATCAGTGAATTATTACATCTACGATCATCAACAAAGCCAATTAAGAAAAAAACTCTTCCTGACAAAAAAAAAATACTGCATTTACTAATTCGTGCTTGAATATTGTATTAATTTTCAGCTATAAAAATGCTTTTGCATCCAAAATTCGAAAGGAAATCGACTAAGAAGGGGTCAAAGAGATTAGGAATGATATATAGTTATTTTTATGATGCACATTTTAATGATTTAATAACATGTACATGCTTCATGTGGAAAAAAAAAACTATACCATATTAAAAAATATGTTTTTTACTTAAGCTTGATCCAATTAAATTTCTTCTGTGTAGTTACAAATTTTCAAAGTAAATACTAAATAATTTTAATCTTAACACATTAATCGCTAAAGAGATTCCTTGCAAATTTATTTTATACAACATATGTACCAAAAGTTTCGAAGATAAATCTGTTACTTAAAATTTCGCTGAATAGCTGTTTTATACCAGCTATTAAAAGTTTTTGGAATTGATTATGACGCGTCAGTCGTCATAATACCTGTTTGCATTCATCCAGGTATGCATATGCAATTCATGTGTTAAAAGATGAAGCATCTAATGCATAATATTTGATCGCGGCTAATTAATTAAATAAAATTTTGTAATAAATATTTTCAAAATAGCCTTGTTTTCGCATTTGTTATTTGTCACAGTAATTTTCTTATGTTCTATACTATAAATGAGATATAATAATATAAGTTTTTATATAAACGAGTACATGTCCTTTCTTTACATTTCTTAGATTATTTTCACATACTTTTCATATTAAAAATTCTTTTAACATGCGAATTCAAGTCGGAATTAGGTGATAAGAGGAAAGTGATAGACATATTTTCGAATCTATTTTATGATAAAAACGACATCAAGTTCAAATGTTTTTTAAAAAAAATTAAAAAGGATTGTGACTTTACAGCTAAAATAGCTTTTACACAACAAAATGTTTTTCAGATAAAATATATTTTGAACATGTAAATTCACAGATAAAATTACAGTTTTGATAAAAGAGAAGAGCCATACTTAGAATTTTTATCTTAACTTACATATTTGACATTGAAAAATCATCGGCGTTTGAGCAACTGGAATGTGACATGCATATTCTCAAATGATTTTTATGATCGAGCGACATTCAATTTTAAATAATTTAAAAAAAAATGAAAGCAGATTGTGGCATTAGAGCTGAAATGATTTTCGCAGATTAAAATGTTTTTCAAATATACATATATATATGGAATACGTAAATTCACGGATAAAATTACATTTTGGATAAAAGTGAAGAACCATATTTAGATTTTTAAATTAAGAGACTAATCGAATGGTTGAAAAAGACCCGGATGATAATGTTAAGTCTATGGGGGCGTTATTTTCAAATATCTCACTAAAATTTAAATATTTTTAAAAGATTTTTTTTTTTTTTTTTTTTTTTTTTTTTTTTTGCTTTGGATATGTAAGGACAATCTAGAACCGGACTAGTTTTTACTTTTTTGATATTGGTTTCGAATTTTTTTTAAATAATACTTTAACTTTCGAAACCGGCTGAAACCGATTATGAAATTGAAACTATCATAATATTGAAAAAAAATGTAACCAAAATCGAAAAAGTAAAAACTAGCCCGGTTGTAGATCTTCCTCAGCTATCCTATGCAAAACCATATCATGTAAAAATGTTAAAATTTCAGCGAGATGTTAGAAAATAACGCCCCATTAGACTTAACATTATCATCCGGGTCTTTTTTCAGCGAGTCGAGTGGCCTGTCCGCGTTTGAGGAACTGGAATGTTATAGGCATATTTTTGAATAGAATTTATGATCGAAAGGACATTCAATTTTAAGTAATTAAAAAATGAAACAGGATTGGGACTTTAGAACTAAAATGATTTTTACAAATAAGAATGTTTTGCAAATAAAATATATTTTGAACACGTAAATTCACGGATAAAATTACAATTTGGATAAAAAGAGAAGAGCTATTCTTGTATTTTTACTTAAATTGCTTGATATTATAAAATTATTCGAGTTTAAATTTTTCGAAAAGTGAAATTATTACTTATGATTGAAGCAATAGGCAGTAGAGAATTAATTTGCTTTACAAATACAAAAATTGTTCTTGTAAAACTTCTTAAATCAAAGAATTTAAAATTCTGATTTGTTGGGATTTTTTTTCCTCGTTAGATTTAGTAAAGTCAATAATTATAATTTCATTTAATTTTCTTCTGACTTCAAGCATCAATATTTTCGTAAAGAGTCTCTTTAATAAAAAAATACATATTGACAATAAGGATGAGTGAAATTTTTCTTTAAAAATGTAAGAATGGATTGTTCGGCATTGTGGAAAAAGTTGGCATTGCGCATTATTTCGTTTTTACAGTGATAGTCTTTAACAGTTGACTTTTTGATTTTAATATTTCCAATTAAAAAAATGATACTATCATTACGATTTACTGTAACATCGCACATTCTTTTTTCCTTTAAACTATTCCTGTCAAGCTACCTAGTTATCGAAAAGCTCAAAATCGGAGGGTTTTTTTATATCAAACAGCCTAAGTTAAAAATCTAAATATGGCTGGTTTTTTTTTTCTTTTTTTTTTTCTTTTATCCAAACTGCAATTTTATCCGTAAATTTGCATGTTCAAAATATATTTTTAGCATGTAAAAAACATTTCGGTTCTAAAGTCGATTCTTCTTTCATTTTTTAATACATAGAATGTTAAACGTCGTTTCGATCTTAAAATTGATTTGAAAATATGTGTATAACTTTCCAGTTATCACACAATTTCATTTTTGTTTTTTTTATGTTAAAGAAACTATTAATATGAAAAATATCTGAAAGTAATTTCAAAAAAGTAAGGATGAGGCATGTATTCGTTGTATAAAACTCATATTATTATACCATATTAATAATATTGAAATTCAGAAAATTACTGTGACAAATAAAAATTGCGCAGAACAAGACTTTTTTTTTTTTTTTTTTTTTTTTTTTTTTTTTACAAAAATATTATTTTATTGTCATGATTAAACATTACTCATTAGATACTTTATCTTTCAATACATTAATTGCATATACAATTCTGGATGAATACAAATGCTTCATATGACGACCAGTACGTCTTAATCAGCTGCAAAAATATTTGATAACCTACTTACTAAGTATAATTTTTTAATTAATTTTTAGCAGTCAAATTACGCCCGAAATTATTGAATATTAAGTACATGGATTTTTTCATATTCACTAAGGGCTCTGATTTCACTTTGTTGGTATATACTTAATTAGCAGCGTGAAACATTTCACGTATTTACTATACAATGTATTTACACTTTTTTTTTTTTTTTTTTTTTTTACTGACAGACTATTTATATTTAGCTATTTCTATCAATCTGTCCCTCTATTAGGTTTCATGCAAGTGTCTAGCTTTCTCGCTCTCTGATTTTTCAATTCCATTTTCTAACTGTCCTTAATTTAGTTTGCCCATTAGCGGTCTATGCTGTTAAAAATCTACAGAAAATTGCCCAATCTTCAGTCGTTTTCCTAAGGTGATTTTTATGAATTTATTTTTACTTGGCTATAATTTGAAACGATTTCATTGGTTAGAATAGATATGAATTACAGTTGTGTAAATGTTTTATATTAAAAAATGTAGATTGAATGAACAGTTTGCTGCAACTATTTACATTGTAGCTATCTCCAACCTTGGTCGTTTTGTTGTCCTTCTAGCTTTTCTAGTATTGGTGTCCTCTATCTAAAAGTAATAGCTAGTAATAGTAAAGGAATAAATTTTTATATGCCATATGTTTACTTACAAACCTGTTCTTTAGATTACTTGTAATCAAATCTTCTCATTGTTATTTTATCTTTTCAGAAGTCCAGGAAAAATGACTTAGCGATGCTCTCCGGTTGCTGTTGCTGTCATCTGCCGAAAGGAGTATATACCTGTGAAATATCATCCACCGTAGACCATCCCAGGCGGAGACCAGGGGTGGCCTAGGATGAGGTCTCGAGTTCGATTTCCGAGCACTATTCTCTAGCAGCACGCTAAGCAGAGCAGCAGAGCCGCCCGGCATACCACATCACCACCTCAACCAATGCCGGCGAGGAAGGGACTGTTAGCTCCCCAGAACACCTTCCTGGACACGATCGCCACACGGTTCGATGGAACGCGTAAGTAGTAATCTTTATTTCCTCCTGATGTCCAAACAAATAAAGCTGATTGGTTTAAAACAGTTTTTGTCTTGTTGTACAATAACATAGAATACTACGCAGATAAGCTCCCTTAAGATAGTTGCCGAAATATCAAGTGAAGACTTACTGTAGAGACGAAACGTTTTTGCTTTTTACTGTGTTTATGTATAATCGCTCACGTACAATAAAAGTGACAAATCTCGACAAAAGCAAATTTCACAGGAGAGGCAAAAGAAAATTTGCATGATTTTACTGTAACATGAAATTTTAGCACTAAACTCTGCTTTCACAAATAAACATGCTCATAAATTGTAATTTTTTTTTTAAGAATAAAGAGGTGGGTAGAGATGTGGAGGCTTGAGTAATTTTACCTCTCTACACAATTCCCCCTCTTCTGTGGTCAAAAATAGACATATTAGGCAATGAAGTGATTTCTCATATAACTACACTTATGAAACTTTTTGGATAGCAAGACACATCTTTGACAAACTTACTAGTAAAATAAAATGCAAAATGAAATTTTGCAATATATGCCAATTTTCTTGCGGGTGAGCGATATATTCTGCGTTAACTCCGTAATAAATACCCAATTATCTTTATCTTTGTTCAATATGTTTGACAGATACTTAGAATCAGTTCTATAGGTTTTTATTTAATTTATTCATTTGGAACATTTTCTTGACTGTCGTAACTGTTTTCTGTTGCTGGAAATCCAAAAATATTGCCGTGAAAATCATGTAATTCTCTAAGACTTTCTGAAATTCCTCCTACTCGTGAGCAATTTCCATACTGCATCTAAGGAATTCATTATTATTACATTCTTCAAAAAAAAGAAAAAAAAATCCATTATCATGCTTTGACAGATTATAAGAAAGACTGGGAAGAATTTATAACTAATTTATAAAAAAAAGATATTGTTGCTTACAAAACTATTTATATGGATTGACATCTTATAAAAATGCATGCAATGGTCAAAAGTTACGTATCAGCGTTTTGACAGAATAAATTTAAAATGCTCTTGTAATATATAATGAAACATTGATATTATATGTATTGAACAGTAGCAGGACTAGGAAATAATATTATTTTTTATAGAAAAAGATTACATTCTTTAATATAATTTCTTTCATGAGAAATACTAGTATAATGTTCCTATAATATATGCATCAAAAATTGTCATCCCAAAAATTATAAGACAAAAATTCTTGGCTATGTTAATGCACACTAAAAGATATAAAAGAATATGATTAAATTATCGTAACACTTAGAGATTATTTATTGTAAATTACAGTGGAAAGGGATAGTGTTAAGTTTTTTGCATCTATCCTCCATAAATTCTACTGCTAAATAGAAAAGGAAGTAGGTGTTGAGAAAAAGTACAATTAAAGTTGCTGTGTTCAGCAGATTCCGTTTTTGTCCATTGAATTCAAAGTTCAGCTTCAGAGACTATTTCTTGAGTAAGGGAAGAAAGGTTTCTCGCACGCCGTTTAGAGCTGTCGCCTCAGGACACAGAAATGAATTACAGTCAGCACTCGTTAATTCGAAATCGGATAAATCGAATCTCTGTTTAATTCGAACTAAACATGAAGTCCCGGAATTTTCAATGGCAGAATAACATTGAAAATTTTCATTTATTCAAACTCATTTTCTCGTGACAATTCGAATAAACCAGAATTCTGATTTTTCCTCATCCCTTACTTTTTTGCGGACTTCAGATCCTTGAAATAACTTTCAGAATTTTTGTCATAATTGTTCTGAACATGAGTATTCTTCCCATGTTCCACCCTTTCTTTCATTTTGCTTATTCCTAATCCTTTAATTAGTTTATGTGTTTATACCTTTTAATTTAAATATTATGTCATACAACAGCCCAAATAAATTCTTAAAAAGTTCTGTAAAATATAATTTCTTTGTAGTAGTATCCCTTTAAAGTTACCCCCATGTTTTCGTATCATACTTTCCATAATTTGAACATTTTTGTGACCCGACGATTTCGAATTAACGAGAGCCGACTGTAGTACTTGTTTGAAGAACGAACATATACCGATCTATTTTAACAAAATATGCATCAGTTTCGCATTCAACATCCTTATGTGACACAAATATTTCCCTCTGCAGTCGCCTCTTCAAGTTAGGATATTTCATATCAAGCTTTTTTCTCATTTTCTTAGTATCATAGTTCTGAATCATAGTTATCAGATACAGGGGTTGGACAAAAATATGGAAACACCTTTTGAAATGCATGTTTGAAAAGAAAGATTGATTATACTGAACTATGTTGATGGCACTGAAGTTTTCGCATACTGACGTCACCTATACAACTTCGTAAAATCGCTGCACCGTTCAGTCGTTGTTGGAGCACTGTTATGTGAGATTATCATTGCATTATGTCAGAGTTAACAGACTTCGAACGTGGACAAATTGTTGGCACGCGTATGGTGGGTGCTTCCGTAAGCAAGGTAGCCGAGGTTTTTAGTGTTTCAAGAGTTACTGTGTCGAAGATTTATTCCGCATATTTGAAATGCGGAAAGAGCATCATCCGCTAAATCACAGCGCGGACGAAAGTATGTGTCACAGCGCGGACGAAAGTATGTGCTGAGATCGTGACAGACGATCATTAAGGAGGATTATCGCGAAAAATAAGCAGACCACAGCTGCAAAATTTACTGCTGAAATGAATGTCGTGTTACCAAATCCTGTGAGTGCCAAAACAATTAGAAGGTAGCTTCATAAATAAGGAATAGCTGGCCGTGTTGCAATTGAAAAGCCATCCATCAGTAATGCTAATGCCTGTAACAGGAAAAAGTGGTATTTAAGTCATAAAGCCTGAACTATAGAGCAGTGCAAGAGCGTAATATGGTGTGATGAGTCTTCTTTCACATTGTTCCCCACTTCTGGCCGAGTTTACGTCTGGAGAACACCATCTCAAGTCTATAAAACAGACTGCTTGTCGCCAAGAATGAATCATGGCGGGGGTTCGGTGATCGTTTGGGCGGCTATATCGTGGTTCTCTTCTGGCCCCATGATAACTCTGTAAAGGCGTATTACTTCTCAGACTTATGTGAACATTTTGGCCGATCACGTCCATCCAATGGTACAAGCTTTGTTCTCCAATGATGATGGTATCTTCCAAGACGACAACGTCCTCGTTCACACGGCTCACATTGTCCAGGACTGGTGTTCTGAGCATGAGGATGAATTTTCGCATCTCCCCAGGCCATTACAGTCATCAGACTTGAATATTATCAAACATTTGTGGTCTACATTGGAGCGGAAAGTGCGTTCTCGCTATCCACCGCCAACATCGTTATCTGAACTTGCCACCGTTTTGCAGGAATAATGGTACAATATTCTCTTGGCAAACATACAGAAACTGTATTTATCAATTCCGAGAAGACTGCAAGCTGTTTTGAATAACAACGGGTACCGTACACCATACTAGTCAAGGAAACGTGTTTTTTTTAAGGTGTTTCCATATTTTTGTCCAACCCCTGTATATTTATAAGTTATAGAAGTAAAATACAGTTAATATATTTCAGATTCCAGGTGAATAATTAATTACAAGTTAAGATAACCAGACTGAAAAAAACATAAACATTTGAAAATATATCATATATAAACATATGAGGATATATTAAAATTCAGTCATATCAGGATATATGATCCACAATAAATTCAAAATATACTCTAATTCTGCTTAATATGTGCTTTCATTTTTTTCTTTTTCAATATTATGTCCATAATGATGTCAGTGTCTATACATAAGTTATTAAAAAAAGAAGAAGAAATAAAGAAAAAGAAAAAAAAATAAATATCTTTTCTCTCTTCTTTTTTTTCTTTTAAATAGTACTAAAAGTATTGCGACTAAATAAAATAGTGGGATAAAATAGGCTATTTCATTGATTCTTCAAACTATTCTAAAATATTGGACCACATAAATGTTGAATGATGCTGCTAAATGACGAACAAAAATCTCATGGACTAAGTTTACTTTCCTCAATTCAAGCTCAATACCTTTTGGTAATCTCTGGTGCTTACAAAAAAACTGCAACATTGACACTGTGCCCATTGACAGGAATTCCACCGTTGTCATTAAAACTATCATAGATTTCCACATCAGGAAAAGTCCTCAGATTGGGAATACCAATAGATGTATTTAAACCAGAATGTATCAAGCGAAATCTAAGTCGTCTTCTATTTGTCCATATAAACCTTATCTTAAGTAGGACGAAGAAAACTCAAAATAAGCTGAATTAGACATATTTGCAGATGTGTCTAAAAATGATGAGGGAACAAGACTTGTTTTTAGTTGTTACCAAAATAAATCTCTAATACACATTTTCTAACTCAAGTTAAGACAAGATAATTCTATACTTCAAGCAGAATTAATAGCAATATTTAAAGCACTAAACTGGTTTCTTCAAACAGATTATAATAGTGCAAAAATACATACTGATAGCCTTTCTAATCTCTATGCCTTAAAATGTTTCACATCAAAATTAGCAATAGCTCAAGAAATCATTAAGCTACTTCAAAACACAACAAAAATAGTTTATTTTTTCATGGTTAAAAGGTCATTCTGGCAACTATTGAAACGAAAAAGCAGATGAACTTGCGAAAGCATCAATAACAGATTTAGATACAAAACAAGAATTTATTCCCTTTCCTCTATCATATTTAAAACGCCAATTAAAACTAAAACTTATACGTGACTGTCAATATATATGGAACACAGATAACAGAGGCAGATTCACATTTCAATTAATACCAACAATTTCTGAAAACATGTTGTTATCACATAGAAACTTATATTTGTTTGCAACAAACCATGGACCTTTCCCGCAGTACCTTTTTAAAATCGGAAAGGCATACTCCCCAACATGTACACGTGGAAGAAAATAGGTTCCTCTTTACATTATATAACTGAATGTATTTCAACTTCAACTTATCATCTGAGATGATCTCAAAATATACCCCATTCTTCATGGTTTCATTGATAATAAAACAATCTGTACTAGTACAAAAAATTATAGACTGTATAACATTATTGAAAAGTAATCAAGGGCTTTTTTAATTGCCACCACTGGACTTAATAAATGATGAGGACATTTAGAGTACGATAAGAACATTTAGTAAATAGAACTCTAACCTACTAAATTATCATTAGCAAAATTACTTAACAAGTTTTATATTATCATTTTTTGTTATTTTATTACTTTTAATTATGTTATTCTGTTTATTTTATTTATTCTATTCAATTATCTCTAAATTGCCTTAACCTTTTACTATTTCAACTTTTTGAACACTAAGAAAATTTATCATCATTAAGTATTATTTAAGTTAGATATATGATTATTGTAACTTCTGGTTACATATGTTCAAAGGTTTATCTTAATTATTTATATTGCAGATATAATTTTGTACTTATCACTGTGAAGCATTCTTCAATTATGTTTACTTTTTGGGCACGTCCTGAATAGATAGGGCTACTCATTGTCATTGTGGTTACATTCTATTCTTTAATTTGCTAATATATTTTTGATAGATCTGCCGGGGTAAAAAGCTGTGGCTTACTCCCCATGGTCCGGGCTCTTGGGCATCAATAACAACAACAACAAATCTAATATATTGTTGACGGCGTTTCTGGAGACCATTCATGTAGTGCCTCTGGTCTGGTGTTGGCACCGTATCATCTACGGATATTCTCCTTTCCCTTTGGTAATCCTGTCTTAGTCCATGATTGGGTCTTTTAGCATAGTTGTTTCACCCTGCTAGGTGGAGCTTGTTGTGCTTAAGCCATTTGGTAGGTCTCACCACCTAGCTGAAACTGAAACTGAAACTGTCGATCGCAGCGACATCCGCTAACTCTTCACAGAGAGAAACGCTTACTTAATTGAAACTTTATACCAAAACTATCCAATCCTACAATAAGCACCTCAGCTCTACGCACTCAACGAAAGGCGCCATTATTCACTTGACTGAAAACATGCGACTATATTATATCATAGTAATTGTATAAACGAATTTCTTAACGTAATGCAAATTAATCTCATGACGGTAGAAAAAAGCCCCTAAGCTTCTAGAGCAGCATGTATTAAACTTAAAATTGCACATTTTTCTTTGAGAAGTCTATCTTAAAATTGTTTGTAAAGTTAAGGTGTCAGAAACTTTAACAGTGTTTGTAGGAAGATGTCAGGAATTTTAATTGCACCTAAAAATATATTTATATAATACGATAAGGTGACGACTCCAAATCACTCATCCTCCAGAAAAAAGAACTTATCATGGCCATGTTAGACGTAAGTAAATTTTCCGATTAAGAACCTATGGAAATATATTCATAATCTTCTTTGTATCACGTCTATTCTACTTCATTTTTTCTAAAACCTTTAAAAACTATACAATGTCAGTATTTTAAGTTCTAAATTAATATTAAGACATAACCAGCTATTAAGAGCTTTCGTGCATTGATTTACTTCATTGACGATATTTTTTTTTTGGGGGGGGGGATCTATTGACAGTTAGTTTAAAGAAAGAAACTTTCTGTTAAAATTATAGCTTTTTTAGTCTTATCGAAGATTAAACTATCAACTTTATTATGATTTTTTTATTTATCATACTTAATACAGCTCATATTCAAATATTAGAATAATTGAGAAAAAGTAATAAGAAAAAATTATTTGTCATTTATTTATTTTTTATACTAAGTAAATGCAATTAAATTTCTTATAAATTAAATCTGGAATGTTTAGATAAGATTTTAACATTTATAAAATATAAAATACAGCACAATAAATTAGGTATACAGCTTTCTTAAACACACCAGAATATTAGAATAAAATTTAGATTGGTTCAAAATATTAGAATATTTTATTTTACGCAACAATATTACCTTATGAATATGAAGTAAATGGTAGTTAATATTTTGTAGCATTAGCTTTCATAACAGCGTACAATCGATCTTGCATACTATATACAAGGTGTTTACAAACATTTCTATCAATATTAGCCCAAATAGACTTTATACGTGCCACTAACTCAGTTTTACTTGAAGGAGGATTTTCTTGAAGTTTTTTCTTCATTATACACCATAAGTTTTCGATGGGATTAAGATCTGGTGAATTTGGTGGCCAAGGAAGTACCTTAATGTTGCGTTGGCGGAACCAATTCTTAGTTGACACCGAGGTATGCGGGGACGCTAAATCTTGTTGAAAGATGAAATCATCTTCAAATAAATCTTCTGATGATGGAATCATGTAATATTCTAAAATTTCTTGATATATCAGAGAGTTAACCTTTTCGTAGACGATGCATAACTTTCCAGGTCCTTCTGCACTCATACAACCCCAAACCATGACACTAGCAGCAAATTTTACGGAACGTTTAAGGCATTCTTTATCAAATGCTTCTTGCTTCATTCTCCAAACTCGAATACCTTGATTACCATATGAAACACAAAACATACTTTCATCACTAAATAATATATTTTTCCAATCTTCATTGCTCCATAAACGTCTTGATTTACACCAATTCAATCTTATACGCTTTTGTCTTGCAGTCATGAGAGGTTTTGTTTTCGGTACACGAGATTCAAATTTAAATTTATGGAGACGTCTTAATGTTGTCGATGTAGAAACTTCAACTCCTTCTTCTTTCCATTTTTGGTGCAAGAATCGCACACTTTTAAAACGGTTTTTCTTAACTATACGCTTCAGTTTCCTGTCATCTCTAGCAGATGTTTTTGGTTTTCGGCCACCTTTTCGGCGATTATTTTGAAATTTTCCAATTTTTGAATATTGTGTTAGTATTTTACTAACGCTCGATTGCGAACAATGTAAATAATTCGCTATAAAACATTGATTTTTACCGTGCCGATACAAATCAACCATACGAAGTTTAGTAGATTCAGGAATATCACTCACACGGCCCATTTTAAGACGAAAAAGAAACAAACTGCAAAAAAGAATACTGATTTTAAATAAAATAGTCTGAATTTAATCAATGATGCCACCAGTTAAGAATTGGTAATAATTAAAGGAGAATTAATGTGAAATATTCTAATATTTTGAACCACTTGAATAAATATTCTAATATTTTGACTTTTCAAAATAATTTTTTTTGCAATTAATCTTTTCAAAAATGATATTAAATTTAAGATAACAAATAAGTTCAATCAACAATAAGTTCTTAATAAAAATATCGTTTGCATATTTTCATTAAAAGACATTAAATTACCAAACGATATTTTCAATTTCTAAAAAAAAGGTAATTATTCTAATATTTTGAATATGAGCTGTATATCTGCAACTTAAGCATGTACTTCATGAATTTTCATGTAAATTGGAGCTATTTTTCTATATGTAGGTTATTTACAAGGTGGCCAGAAATAAAACACCCCTACTCTGACCTCCATGGATATCGAACTACTCAGTGTAAAGGCTCAAAATTTTGTACACATACTATTCAAAATATGGGGAAACGGATTTCACGAAAAAAAAATTAGTTCCTGAAATCACCGATAGGTGGCGCTGCACAACTGGAACTATGATCAAAAGACACAAATAATAATAAAAATTAAAATGTTTATGCGGAATGGAATGCTTCCATGCTTCCTTTTTAATTTTTCTGCCCCTTATGGAAAATAAAAATAGTAAAGAAGCTAGAACTCCCGTTGTAACTGCAATTTCATACTGTAACCAGAAAAATTTGCGTAAAGCATGGGTAGAAGCCATGTTCTGGGTATAAAAGAAGTTAAAAGGTGGGGAATGTCATTCTTATTAGTGATGGCTGTCACGCTGCCAGAACGCGCTTTGCTTGTGAAGTTGTTTTACGAGAATAAAGGAAATGCTCCAGCAGCACTTCGAGAGTTTCGCCGACATAAGGATTTGCGTAAGGGACCATTGCTTCCACAAGCTCTCAGGAGAATGATCGCTCGATTCGAGGAAACTGGACATCTTGGAGTTCAGCCTGGTCGAGGACGCAAACCGGTTCGTTCAGATGTCGTTGAAGATGTTGCCACCGGTATTGTTGAACAGTCAATGGATAATGTTTTAGGCTGCAGTAGTGCACGTGCAGTGTCACGACACTTGGGTGTTCCCTATAGCACAGTGTGGAACATACTCAGAAAAATGGTGCATTGTTTCCCGTACAAAATCCGCCCTAATCAACAATTGCTGGCCACAGACAGGGAGATGCGACTGACCTTTGCATTGACATTTCTTGCTAGAGTTGAAGTGGATGAATCGTGGCCGTGGCAGATTCTGTGGAGCGATGAGGCCCATTTCCACCTCAGTGGAACAGTGAACACCCATAACTGTCGCATATGGGACACGACAAACCCCCGTACCTTCCAAGAGATTCCACTCCACTCACCGAAAGTTACAGTCTGGTGTGGATTCACAGCCACATTCATCCTTGGACCGTTCTTTTTCGAAAAGGTTACTCCCAATGGCCTTGAGACATGTACCGTGACGGCCAACAGGTACAAAAGGATGCTCGAAACATTTGTTGTACCCCATTTGCAGCAGCGCCAATGCCTTGACACCATTACTTTTATGCAAGATGGAGCACCTCCACACATTGGACTCCCTGTGCAACAGTTTCTTCGCCAACATTTCACCAATGACAGAATAATCAGTCACGCGTTTCCGACAACTTGGCCATCTCGTTCACCGGATCTTAATCCGTGTGATTTTTGGCTTTGGGGACACTTAAAAAACCTTGTTTATCGAGAACGTCTGGTAACCTTGGCAGATTTGAAAGAGAGTATCAGTCTGCATGTGAGAAGCATCTCAGATGACCAGTTACGATCCGCAGTTGAACAAGCTGTCCACAGACTTCACATTTTACATCTTCAGGAAGGGAACCATATTGAGCAGCATTCCCTGCATCGATAACGTCCTTGTTTCATGTATGCTTGGTACTTTCAAATAAAATGTGTTTAAAACGTGTTTTTGTGTCTTTTCAGCATACGTCCAGTGGTACAGCGCCACCTATCGGTGATTTCTGGAATTAAATTTTTTTTTTCGTGAAATCCGTTTCCCCATTTTTTGAATAGTATGTCCACAAATTTTCAAGCCTTTACACTGAGTAGTTCGATATCCAGGGAGGTCAGAGTAGGGGTGTTTTATTTCTGGCCACCCGGTATATTTAATGTAAATTAAAAATATTTAAGTAAAATATTTTAAAAAGTAAAAATACGTTTAAATTATTTTGTTTACGTTTGAAGAAAATTGAAATTTAAAAAATTAGAATTTTAAATTTTCGCATCTAAAACTTTATGAAAACTCCTGGAAACTAAATTTCCCTCTCACAAAAACCTTGTTTATTTTCGGGGTGAAATCAGGTTTTTTTTTCACACTTTACAACTCCAACTATAATGGATTTTTTTATACATACGTTATTAAGATAATTATATTTTACAAGAATTAATGAAGCGTTTAAAAAAGCAAAAAAAAAGATTGCTTATAATATGAAGATTGATTGGCATTTTAAAATTCATCTAAAGGTCAGACGTTTATTAAGAAACTATTACTCCCGACAGTTAATATTACCTGAGGCAAGAGCATTCATGTTCATTAAAATGCGAAGCAAAACAATCTTCGTGCTTCATCTAAGGATTATGAATATTAGCGCATTCTTCCAAACAATAATTTAATTCATTTCCCCATCAAATACGACTCCCTTGGGTGTCATATAGACTCCAGAGGTATAACTAACGTAGAAAATAAATTGAATCTGCTATTGTTTTTTACAAAACTTTTAAGGATGGCATTTATTTAAATGAATACTGAACTGAAATGCAAATAATTGCGAAATAAATTTAAGATACTATTAATATTTTGATAAAATAACCGTGAAGCATAGTTATATAATGGTGTCTTCGGGCGACTAGCTAGAGAGTATAAATGAACATTTAAACAAATTATGGAACATTACATTGACTATAGACTTGATTACATTTTAAAAATGAATTAAAAATATGCATAAAAACATATAATTAGAAAGAAAAACATAAAAAATAGACTTTCGCTATGCATTGCATAGCCTTATTAGTTCTAAAATCAGCAATGACAAATCATCGAACATTCTCTGGATTCAGTGAAAGTTATTCTTTATTAATACACGAAATATTCATTCGATATTGAACCCGATTCATTCAGTGTCTAAACGTATAGCTTAATTAACCTATTTTTCATAAAAAGTGTATAATGGAAATCTCTGCAGTTATTTTTTTTAAATTAACAAGCTTTAGAATAACAGAGAATTTAAGAAAGATAGAGTTAAGAGTTCGAAATATACAGAGATAGAGCTTGTGAAAAATTTTCTGTATCGAGTAATTCTGTAATTCATTGTTAAAATCGAAATCAATTGTATATTTTTCTGCAAAATTTCTCCAGATAGTTAGAATTTCTCCCGACACTAGACCACAGATCGGGCATATTCTTCCCCTCCTGGTATATTCTAGGAATGAGAGAGTGGTATGTAACAGAAATATCCATATTTTAAAAAGTAGTGTGGAGTTTTAAGGAGTTTTTTTTTTTTTTAATACTAAATTTTCGTTAAATAGGCTGTTCTACAAGATTTTTTTTAATTATACTTGCTCTTTATTATGAAATATAAGACCACCATAGATATTATAATATTAACCAAAACTGGAAAAATAATTTTAAAATTATCGTGTCCGCTTGAAATGTAAAATATATGTATACATATCATAATTATTTCTGTAAAGTATTATAATAGCAATCTTAGAGGAAATACAAGCAACAAATCCAATTTTTATGTTTTCCAACATTGTTAGTTAGTTCATCTTTGAAAATTTATTTTATGTACTAAAAAATCTAATAATCTTTTTTTCCTTCTTTTAAAATGGAAATTTCTTTTAAAGGGAAACTACATGCAAACATTAAAACTTATTTTTTTTTAACACATTATAAAAATGTTTTAATAAAACTAGACATATAGCCTTTAACAACACATTTCTAAATTGATTTTTTGTGTAGATTGAAATTCAAAATATTTCTAAGAGTTTATTTACGAAAAGAAAGAAAAATTGCAAAAAAAGATTTTGTTAATATTATTTTATTTTCCCATCTCCGTGTTATCGCTTAAATTACATGAAATGCGAGACAGATAAGCGTGTTTCATAAATTCGTAAAGAGCCATTTTTATGTTTTTTATTATTCCAAACATAAAGATAAATAAGCAAATATCAACAAATGTGATGTTTAAATGTTATGTTACATAATACAGAGAGAGTTATAAAATGAAATGACTGTAGTTTGATATATCATGGTTTCATCTGTTCATATATTTTCGTCCTTTGTAAACATTGTTTTTCCTTTATGTCTTAGGATTTCTCAAGTTGTCTATAGAATGACGTAAAAAGAGAAAATAATGCAGTTGCAGAATCGAAATAAGGAAAATAATAATGAAATAGAGTTATTAGGTTAGTTTATGTTCGAATTATATGAAGCTGGTCCATGGATTAAATTCGTTTTTTGATTTCGTTTTCTATTTTATTCTTTCATAAGATAGTTTTAAAGTTTTTGAGGAATTTATAGGTTCAAGGGTTTCATTTATCGATGCGCATGAGATAAAAAATGGCGTGAAAAGATCTCGAGTGGAATCTATATATTACGCTAACGTATGCGGCACAAAAATCACTATTATTTGTTAATTGTTCAATGGCAACATCTGAATGAAACGCAAATCATCGGTTATTGTATAAAAGTAATTTAGATGGATTTTGACCAAGGTAAATTTGATTTATTTACATTTTTCTCTTACGCTGCAATTACGGAGTTTTAAAATATTATTATTTTTAGTTTTCTGTTATACTTAAAAAAACAAAAAAACAAAAAGCAAGTCATGAATTTTAAATGTTTCGGTTTAAAATTAAAATTATGCATTATAAATGAAATGAGTGAAAGGATTATATTTTAAATGAAATTATTGAAATACGAAAAAATGCCACGGGAAGATTGTTCTCAAATTATCACCTGTACCTGGTCAGTATAAAAATACTGTGTTTTTGAATTTTCTAGCAGAATTTTCTGATTTGGCACTCAATTGAGCAGGTAAAATTAAATTATGAATAGACGCATTATGATGCAATGTTTAGTATAAATTTAAAAGAGACCAAACTGGTCGCCAAAAGCGGTTAGTAAAGTAATAAAAAAATTACTGAATAGCTTGAAAAATATAAGAGTTGCACAGTTTATACACTATTAAAAAGAGTCTAAAAGAAAGACGAAAACTCTTAGTAATATCTTTAAATTTTACTTGCAAATGTGCAAGATGTATGTTGTTTTACCAGTGTATTTGAGTTAAGAACTTTATATTTGTTCATGCCAAAATTAAATGTTGTTTAATAGTAGAATCAAGTTATTTGTAAACATAAAATACACGGATATTAAGTAGGTAAAATATAAAATGGTACACATTTATATATTATGATTATTTCTGTAAAGTATTATAGCAACATTCTTAGAAGAAATGCAAACTAAAAATTCGAATTTTTATAATTTACAACACTGTTCGTTCAAATCTGAGAACTTTATTTATTTTATGTACTAAAAAAATCTAATAATCTTTTTTTCCTTCCTTTAAAACAGAAATAATTTTCTTTTAAAGGGATATTACATACAAATATTAAAACTTGTTTCTTGACACATTATAAAAAAGTTTTAATAAAACTAGACATACTCTTTAACAACACGTTTTCAAATTGATTTTTTGTATACATTGAAAATGCAAAATATTTCTGAGAGTTTATTTACGAAAAAGGAGAAAAATTACAAAAAAAGATTTCGTCAATATTATTTTATTTTACCATTTCCATGTTATCGCTTAAATTGCTTGAAATGTGAGACAGATAAGCGTGTCCCATAAATTCTGAAAATGCTATTTTTATTTATTTATTATTGTTACTCCAAGTATTAAAATAAATAAGCAAATATCAACAAATGTAGCGTTTAAATGATGTGTTGATATGATGTATGATATAATACAGAGAGGGTTATTAAATGAAATGGCTGTATCTTGATGCATCATGTTCTCATCCGTCCATATATTTTCGTCCTTTGTATACATTGTTTTTCCTTTATGTCTTCGGATTTCTCATGTTCTCTATGGAACGACACGAGAACAGAAAATAATGCAGTCGCAGAAATGAAATAATAAAAATAATAATGAAATAGCGTTTTTAAGTAAGCTTATGTTCAAATTATACGAAGCTGTTGCGTTGATTAAATTAGTTTTTTTGATTTTGTTCTCTACTTTTTTCTTTAATAAGGAAGTTTTAAAGCTTTTGAAGAATTCATGAGGAAGAATTAGGAATGTGTGTTTTATTTAATATTTTATAACGCCAGTCTCTTATTTGCAAACAAATAAAAAGAAGTCGGAAATTGTGTGTAAAACGGGGCATTGAGGTGCGTTCATATTAGTTTATAAACTATATGCTATAAAAATTACTTCAAAACATCAAAATTACTCAATATTTGTTATAAGTGATAAAAATAAGTTTTTAAAGACAAAAATACCTTTATATACATTTCGACATGTTTCATTGCATCCGACGGCAACATTCTCAAGAAAATAAAATGATAAAAAATCAAGCGAACATAAACATAATAAAATTAACCGCTATATTAACAATAAAGAAAAAACATGATTCAAGCATAGATATGAAACATAATCCAACACATTTAGAATAACGCAACAAAATAACGCAACTGCACAGTTTAATAAATTAATATACTATATCTAATTCAACAATATGGAAACGCATTATCTATTATACGGTAAGTAACATGCATTAAACCTAAGCAACTTATATCAGCTTTATTGTATGTGAAATAGTTTAACATAAAAAAAAATATGCCGCAAATAATATTCCCCCTCCCTATATCATTATGTAACGGAACTCTTTTGTGTGGCCCTGTAAATAAATAATAAATATTCTTTGTGCAGCATAGTCAAAAAAATATATCTCTTAGCGCCCTTCATAAATGCACATGAATTTCATTATGTTTCGACGGGTGTAACATTATTCAAAGCACTTGAAACTATTTTATCCCATCGGCCGTAATGTAATGAAATACGCTTCACTGTCTCTGTATTTTAACAATTCATCCAATTTTACTAACATTTGAAGTGTCTCAACAAAATTCTGCAACAAATATAGATTTAAAATTTCAAACGATTCGGTTGGATAGTTTTTGGCTGTTATAAGCGGGCAGGCAGACGGTAAAACAGACACACGGACGGATAAGACAACGATTATAAGTGTTACGTATTTACATAATTATGAACACACCTAAAAAAAGTTACATTTAAAAATGCATGCTAACATTGAAAAGACATTTCCGACAATTGTTACTCAAAGACAGTATTATAACCGGTTCATTTTGTGTGTAACTCTTTCAAAAGAAAATATATATATGATTTAAGAAATTATAAAGACCTTTTGGAAAAGGATATTTTCAAACACTAAAATTTTAGACTTAAAAATAAGTTCTATATTTTAAAAATAATAATAAACATCATTTTCATGATGATCAAAACGTGGGTTACTTAATAACAGAATCAAATATTCCGTACGTCATAGATTAAATATTAATATTCTTCGACCAATCATAAACAAGTTTTAAATGAAATTTTAGTTTTACAATTTTCGATATTACAAATTTTTAAGCTTCTAAACATCGCATATTTTCAATTTTTACCCCGTCGTATAGGAGAATAAATGTATTTTAAATGCAATTTGTTTAAAAGCTATATTTCAATTTTTTTTTTTTTTTTTTGAGTTATTAATTTTTTTTTCAATACTTTTTTGTCATCGTGGCAACAGAAGTATTACATTTCTGGTTATTAAACATGGACCAATAAAAAAACGAATGAAATCCGGCAAGAATTCAGATATGTCTCAGATATATCTAGACAGAAAACAACAATCATTTTTCAAATGGTTAAAAAAATGAATCATGACGGATCTACTCTTGCACTATGTATATAAGCTGATCATATTATAACACTTTTTCTTTAGTAAATCAACTATAATATAAACAACAGATAAAATGTGTAACTACTCTTAAATAAATAAAAATCCGACTCTTATTTTCATTAGATTCCGTGTTAACATGGATATTTTATGTTCGAGCCATAAAATCTTAATGGTAAAATAAATTTTATGTCGGCACAATATTCTACTTAATACATAGTATGTCACTGAGAGTTGAAAAAAAAAGAATGAACCTTTTGCGTTGTCACTAGATATTAATGGAGAGAGACTTCACACGAACCATTTGTTAGTGGATCCGTTCATTATTGTTCTGAACAAGACATTCTTTTGCTCCATTTGGTAACAAAAGAAGTGGGCATTTGTGTTAAACATGTATGATTTACGTTTTTTCGGATTTACTGTTTCCAGATGAGAATAAAAGTAAGTATTTCTATTTGAGTGAAACGATATATCGCTCACTTGTTTCTAAAGTGACATTTCTTAACAGAATATGATTTTGGTGATGTTATTGTGACTGCACCAAAACATTTTTCCTCATCTGTTATTAAAAGCACGTTTAAATATGTTTTAAATGCACGAATTAGAAAAGTTTTTCAAATTCTCGTTTTTTTTGGTGTTGTCTATTGTCTACAAATCTTCAATTAATGTAAACTTATAAAGTTAATAAGCTGTTTCTGATAAGATTAAAAAAACTTCTCAAAAACAACATACAAATTGTAATAAATGCGCAAGACCTTTTTTACTTTGTGCCTTATAAATAAAGATTGTTAAGTTTTGCGAATTTATTAAAATTTTTAATTTGTTTTTAAACTTTTTAAAGTTGTTTTTGGTATTGGATATAAATAATGCCGTATTATTTGCAATATATTTCCATTGTAAACGAAAATTTTGTTTTCATGCTTAAAAAATATTTTCTTAAAAAAAATAAATAAATAAAATGTACGACATTGATTTTTTGGGTCGAATCTCGTTAGAAATAAGCGTGCGATTTAATAGATGTTAGACTATGTCTTTTCATCAATAAGTACTTTTATGGCTTAATTATTCATTCTGAATTCGATAAAAAAAAATAGCAGCAATATGAAAAACATTTCAAAATCTTAAATGTAGTATAAATTTCTTAGTTAAAAAAATATATATTTATGAAATCTAATAAACAGGCAGATAAAAGCAGACTTGCTACTTCAACAAAGATGAAATATTCATTTTTTTGATGAATCTGGCAGAATCTGAAGAAGTATGATTTGCACCTACAAAATGTTAAAAGACACTGAAGAAAATATAGATTTTTCTTAAGATTTCAAGAATTCTGAACAAACTAAATTCTTTAGTAGATTTTAAAACTTGCATTGTCCGCATTCTCTATCTATTTTTCGATCAAAATGCTTGGTAATGGGTGAAGAAGAAAGCCTGTGCAAGTGTCAGTGCGATCATACAGATTATTTCACGTGGACAGAGCTTCAATGCACTTCTCACATGCACTAAATATGCTATTATCACTGTTCCTGTAGTACATAAGCCTATCCGCAGCATAAACTGTTGCTGTTGGTCATGTGCGCTAGTGGCATCAGCTGGTGCATGTAAAACCAGTCGGGGTGCAAAATCCTCCAAGTGTTCTCTATTAGTTATAATCACTGGAGGTGCCTAATCAGGCAAAGGTTTCTTCACCTGATCAAAGCATTTCACTATGAGATCATCTCACGTAGCGAGAGCCGCCCTTCGGTTGTTCAGCGCGAACTTTAAGTGTACGTGTGGAATAAAACAAGCAAATCCACTTTAACTAACCGGTCAGCATAGAATCAAAAGAAAGTAAAATAAAGCTGCCAATATAAGCTGACGGTATAAGTACCTGCCCAGCAAACCGCTGTCACGTTGTGACCAAGTGATTCAGCCCCGTTTTCAAGCACTCAAATCCATAAAACTGGATTATTGCCCGGAAGGTAGGCGTCTGGTCAGTGATTAGAAAGCTGTTATTTTTGAACTCGAATTTATTTCAACTATCCGAGATTGATCACTCCGCGTTACAAAATGCTTTATCTGAGGGCAATTCAATGCTCTGGCTCTGCTTTGGAACATTTATTTTAGAATTTTTTGTTGTGCTGTGACTTTTTTGCTTTAATAATTATCATTTTCTGCAATTTTATTTTCTGCAATTTCAGAACAAAAGTTTCGAGTTGTTCGAAAGAAGACTGCTTTCAAACCGTATCAAATCGAAGTTCGAAATTAGAGCTCTCGAAACTTAATGAAGCACAGACAAGAGGATTTTAATCTTTACAAATGACTAAGAAAGCTGCAAAAAGAAGAAATTACTTCATTGAAACCTGCGCTTTCGTTATTTTTGTATGAAATATTTCAGCAGCTTCTGTTTTCTTAGTGTAGTAAAAATTTTATAACCCTTTTCTTTTTATTAATTACATTTACACAACAGATTAAAATTATTTGTAAATACAAAAAAAAATTCCTTGGTAGTTCTAAATATAAAATAAATCGAAAAATTCAATGAAAATACCATACAATAAATAGCTTTAAAATTTATTAGTGATATTTTCTTTGTATTTTAAACATTATTACAGATTAAAAAATAATATAACACACTATTTATTTTTATGATCATCATACACATATTTGAGGGTTTTAACTGCACGCATTAAACTTATAAATATTCGCTGTAATAAAAATAATTTACAATATGCATACGATTAAAAGTTCTGAGCAATTTTGATTTTGAATTCATAATTTTTGCATAACATTTTAATGATTAGTTATCTTTACAATCTCTTAAGTTTTCATTAGCCAATATCAAAATTAAGATAAATTCTAATTTTTCCTTATTGCTTCTCAAATAAAAATTATGGTCGCATTCTATCAAAGAGAAATATAAACGACGCTTAAAAATTATTAAAATAATTGTTTTTTATACTTGCCGATTTCTTCATTCGTGGGAGAAATTAGAGTGAAAGGATAATTGGATGCTAACTTCTGTACTTCACGCAGTGATTAACATGGGATTTTTTTTCTTTTAACCATCTGGAAAATGGTTGTCGCTCTCCGTTTAGAGATATCGGAGAATTATCTGAATCCTTGTGGTATCCGAATTTTGTTCGTTTTATGGTTGGTCCATGTTTAATCCACGGCGTACGTAATATAGGACTACATAATATAGCCACAATTATTATTATTTCTTTGTGTGTGTGTGTGTTTACAAAAAGTAATCTTCTATTTCTTCCTTTACTTTGAATAGAAATGGAATACTTCTGTTGTCATGATGACAAAAAATTATTAAACACTACTAAAAGAAATAATAACTCTAAAACAAATTGAGATACTGCTTTCAAAGAAATTGTTTTTAAAAGTCCTTTCTTTTTCCTATAAACCAGTGTAAAAATTGAAAATATGCGATGTTTAGAAGTTTTAAAAAAATGCAGTACCGAAAATTGAAAAACTGAAATTTTATGTCATATTTATTTATGATTGTTCCAGGAATATTAATGTTTAAGAACCCACAATAGTCACAGAAAAAGTACTCAAAAAGACCCGGATGATAATGTAAAGTCTATGAGAGCGTTCTTTTCTAATATCTCGTTCAAATTTTAATATTTTGACATGATTTTTTTGCATAGGATAGTTGAGGACGATCCACAACCGGCCTAGTTTTTATTTTTTCAATTTTGGTTTTAGATTTAAAAAAAAAAAAAAAAAAAAAAAATACTTTAATTTTCAAAACTGGTTTAAACCGGTTCTGAAACTGAAACTATCATAATATAAAAAATATATAACCAAAATCGAAAAAGTAAAAACTAGGCCGGTTGTGGATCGTCCTCAACTATCCTATGCAAAAAAATCATGTCAAAATATTAAAATTTGAACGAGATATTAGAAAAGAACGCCCCCATAGACTTTACATTAGCGCTCGGCTTTTACCGCGTGACTAGTGTGTGCTCTTAATTCACATGACTCTGTTATTACATAAGTCACGTTTTGATAATTATGAAAATTACGTTGATTATTATTATTATTAAATACATAATTTATTTATAATTCTAAAATTTTAGTCATATAAAATACCATTTTCCAAATGGTCGTAATAATTTGTTAAATTGTACAATGTGGTAAGTAACATATTCAGTTAAATATTTTCTTTCTACTTCTCGTACATGTACATAGGCCATGTGTTACTTAAAAAATAAACGAACTGTTTTTTTTTTAAGGTAGCACAGGAACTTTGAGTTTGTCGACCCGATCAAAAACATATCCTTTTTCAAAGCAAAAAAAAAAAAAAAAAAAAAAAAACCCTCAAATAATATGCAACGAAGATTTTCTTTTTCCCTTCTGTTTCAAATACATATTTCTAAATATATTATCCAGAAAAAAAATATCGTTTTTCAAAATTGAAATTAAAATTTTTAATATTAAGTCTCATCACACTAATGCGTGAAATAAAATCTTTAAAATCATAATCTGATGACTGACCTAACTGAGTATCAAATTAGATTATTCATAACATATTTTTATCTGGTGTACATCATATCTCTTTATATTAACGTTAGTCATATAAATTTTTATAAACATATTTTATTTTTTCATATTACTTATTACAACATTTGTTTTTAACAGATTTAATTGAAGAAATAAATAATGACATCCTTAAAATAAACTTTCTGTTAAGGAATGGAAGCCAATTCTATTGGCGAAATACACCAGATATCCAGGATGTTCCAAAGAATGAAATTTTGTATGCTATTGATATTCCCCCTCGACCAGTTAATTCAAGAAATTTTACTATAGACAAATTATATGATATAAATTTTAAAATGAACAATATTTCTCATACTTAAACACTTTTTTCTAACTAAAACTTTTGTCCAAATAAATTCACTTATTTACTCATTATCTTATAGTTGGGTTTTTTTCTAAAAGATTATTTAAATTTTAAAATAGTAAAGAAAATAATAGATGTTAAATAATTTAGAATTGTTAAAATGTTCAAAACCGAAAAGTTTTGAGATTATGTCACTTCTGTTCATGTAAATGTCACTCCTGTCCCCAATTATTAAAACTTTAAAAATATTATGATTTATCACAGATGATATATTAAACATTATATTTTTTACTATAAAAAGATACACTTTAATAAAATACTCATATTTTTCAAATAAATTTTATTATAATCCTAATTTATAAAGTAAAGAACTATCTTGGGGACAGTAGTGACATTGATTACCAAATTAATTTATAAAATAATTTTTTTTAATATATAGTGCTGAAAGTGTATGCCGGAATGTTGCATATTATTCAATATCCTATGCTGTATCTAGTTATTAAAAAATTTTGGGTAAAATTTAATTTTTATTTTTCAGTAAATCAATGAGTCAAATTACCCACTTATTGGAGAATCACCCAAAAGAGTTTCAAAATATTCATTCATGAGATTGATAAGTAAATGTAACAAAATCCATTCCCTTTCAAATATTTTGTATGCATGAATTTGAGTATCAAATTTGATCAATTATACAAAATTTTTGGTTTAATGCATGTCACATCTCTCCATATTAAATTAGTCATATAAACTATGCAATTTGAAAGCTCCATTTCTAATATTTAAGAGCAATTAGTTGTGAATTATTATTGAAAAGCAGTTACTGACAGTTTTGCCTCGGAAAATAAAAACTAATCTATTATATTTACATATATTTTCAGTGGAAAATTTAAATAACTACAGTTAATAAACTATAATATATCTTAATATACTTTATACAATTTAAAGCCTAAAACTAACTCAAGGGTTTTTTAATTACATTTCCTCACGGTGTACAAAATTTGTATTTTAACAAAATAGCAACAAATGTTCGATTCAGTTTCAAATAAATTCATTGAATTAAATTATTCTTCGAAACAAAGAACGAATAAAAGGGCTTCAAAATATTCATCCGTGACATTGATAAGTATATATAACAAAATACATTCCCTTTCAAATATTTTGCATGTAGAAATTAGAGTATCAATTTTGATCATAAATCTCAGTGCCAGCTTCCGGAAATGCTATATCCAAGTCTATGTTGTCCTCGATCTCATCTATCTCTTGCGCTACGAAATTGACTAACTCAATTCTTCTTAAATACGGCTTTAAGAGATTAACATAAAATATTTGAGATTTCTCACGCCTCCCAGGAACATTTACGACATAATTTGTCTCAGAGATTTTAGATAGAATTTTCCCAGGACCTATCCACGACACCGAAAGTTTGTTCTTTTTGTTGGTATTCAAAACTAACACCTCATCACCTACGTTAAACTTTCTCTCAACCGCCGTTTTGTCATACCACAACTTTCTCTTTTCTCGCGCTTCGGTCATATTTTCAACTGCTAATTCCTGACAATGTTTTAGCCTATTGACCAAATTAAACACATACTCAGTAATTAATTCATTCTCTTCTTCTCCCCCCGTCCATTTTTCAAAGAGTAAAGATTCGGGAGTTCGTAAATTCTTCCCATGTACTAACTCAGCCGGAGAAAATCCCGTAGTATCATGAGTTACCGTTTGTAAGGCTAACAACGCATGCGGCAAATTTGCCTCCCAACTTGCACCATTTTCTGTACAAAGTACTTTTAATAATCTTTTCACAGAACGATGCCATCGCTCGATACCACCATTCGATTGGGGCCTACACACTGAGGAATGAGTTAATTTAACTCCAGATTTCTTCAAGAATGTAGTTGTTAAATCGCGTATAAAGTAACGCCCAAGATCCGTTTGTAATTCTCTGGGATAACCTAATCTACTGAATACCCACATTAATGCTTCAATAATAGTTTCCGATCTTACATTAGGTAACGGCAAAGCTTCGGGATATCTACTCGCCATACACATTACTGTTAAAATAAATCTATTTCCTTTTTCCGACTTAGGCAAAGGACCTACGACATCAGCGGATAGCTTTGAAAAAATTTCTCCAATAATAGGTACACGCCTGAGAGGGACTTTCCCTATCTCTTTTGGCTTACCAACGCGCTGACAACTATTGCACGTCTTAACATAATCTTCTATCTCTTTGATAATATTTGGCCAAAAGTAATGACGCAACACCTTATCTTTTGTCTTAATCTCTCCGAGATGCGAAGAAATACCCTCATGACAGGCTCCTAGCACATCTAATCTGAATTTTGAAGGTATTACCAATTGTAATCTCTCCCCTCCTTTGTTATCAAGTGTTTTCCTAAACACTAAGTCATTCATAATTTCAAAGTGAGACTTCTTATGTTTCGCTTTTTCCCTAACTTCTTTTAACAAAGGATCTGTTTCCTGTTCGGTCTTGAATTCCTGACGACTAACCCTTGCTAAATTCCCGAACTTGTCATTTAAATCCTTAGGTAACAATTCCCAATTCAAAATTTCATCTTTGTCTAAAAGTTCCAAACCCCTTTCACGCCTCACAATAGTATCGTCTGATTCATCTTCCGAATACCCCACTTGTATCCCTTCAGTCTTTACACATTCCCTATTTTCCCTAGCCTCATCCATCAAACTGACAGGTTCCTTCCTGGCTTGTGATCTGGTAATCACTGCATTCACCTCACTTACGTGCTGTCTGGCCGAATCAATAAGCTTTTGCGTTTTATTTCCCAAGAGGTAATAACGCAAATCCGATTCTTTATTGACAACCCCTGCCTCTGTCTTAAGAACCCCCACTCCATCAAAAGCGATTTCTATTTGTGGCACAGGCAGGCACCGTATATTAGAATCCAAAGGTTGTTTCACAAAGATATAATCCCCTGTCAATTGATTCTTTGTTACATGTTCCTCACTTAGCAGATCTAAATTGGTTCCCGTGTCACGGAGGGTGACAACTTCAAGCCCATTTATTTTTTCCCGATTCAAATAAGGTTTAAATCCTGTTTCAAAATCTGAAGGTTTACTCATATGATTCACTTTAACAGTATCTTTTTCCTTCTTTAATTCCGGACATTCGGCCTTAAAATGGCTTGAAGAGTTACAAAGAAAACATCTGTTTACCCGCCTCTTTTCAAAAACCCTTTCTCTTTCCGAATCCCTATCTCGCCAATTGAAATTCTTTTCAACGCTTTTGTTCTCTACACGCGGGCTATTTTTTTCGAATTTTTTTCCCCCAAAGGATTCCACTTGAAAGGTTTTTCTTTGCGACTTTTTTTACAACTTCTAATTCATCTAGACGTTTTACTAAATTTTCTGGGTCCGTGAAATTTGACCAAACATGTATTAGATGGTCTTTCAACTCTTGCGGCGCTCTTTTTTTAATCTGATCGGTAATTAATAGATTCTTTAATTCCTGAAAAGTTGTGATTTTTAAAGAGTTTAACCAACCTTCCAAATAGCTATTTAATTCAAAAATTAAATCTCTCCACGGATTATTTGGATTTATCTGATGTTGATTGAATTTTAATCTATACGATTCTGCATTTAATTTGTACCGTTCTAATAATTTACCTTTCACATACTCATAATTATCTGTTAAGTGTGCAGGTTCTCTAAGAATTAATTCTGCCACATTTACAGGTAGAAGCGCCAATAAATTAGTTACTAATTCATCATCTTCTAAATTACATTTTTTTGCTTGTCTCTCAAACAAATTTAAGAATAAAGATATTTCTGAGCGACTCTCATCAAAACGATGTATTAAGGATTTTAAAGGCAATTTATTAATTCTCTCCGCCCCACTATTTGATGCCACACTACGCATCTCTGCCTCTTGCGATAGTTTTAATTTTTCCAATTCATATGCCCTGTCTCTCTCTTTACCTTCCCTCTCCATTTTTTTCTTTCCTTTTCTTCAGCTACCAAAGTTTCTCTATCATGTAATATATCTTTGGCTTGTGCCAACGCAAAATCTTTATCAAAATCTTCAGCCGATTCTATTTTTTTTATTATTTTTGCAATCGTGTCATTTTCGTCAATCTGAACATCCAATTCCCCTGCTAACACTTGCAAATCAACCTTTTTGAAACTTTTCCATTCTGACATTTTGAAAACTTAACCTCACAAATTGCACAAATACCAAAAAAATACAATAACAGAAAAAATATATAAGCATGCACAAAATATATCATTCAGTTATAAATTTACACATTAATTAGAAGTACACTATTCTTCGTTTAAAATTTCATTGAAAACAACAAAATGCCTCTCATCTGCAACCATCATTATGCCACATTATTACACCTTAAAATATTTAGCTAAACCCTCAGAAATAATCTCCTTAAAAGCAGATTAGAACATTAAATTATTAAAATCTAGAAACTGTTCAAGTAAATTTTTCTTAACACTCTTTTTCACTAGCAAAATAATATGCTGAAAATTTTCTTAACTGTAAAAATAATTGATTTTCTTAAAGTACTTTTTTTTTACATGGGCACAGAAAGATTTTACATAAAAATAATCTAATAAAAAAAATTCTTATTGCAACCAACTGTTAAATGCAATCTTTCATTGATCTCTAGTGAGACATTTTGCATGTCAAAATCCAATAACTGAACTAGCTAAGATAAATAAAAACATATACCAGGCAATAACAATTCCTAAACGTATGAACAATGCCATAAATGCCATACCATGCTGAGATAAAAGAATTCACTTACCCCGCTTGATTCTGTCAATCACCTCCAATCAACAATGGACTCCTTTCAGATACGTCGCTTTGTCCAGCAATAAGTATTCACGGATTCTTTTCCTCTCCAATACTGTTCGTAAAGAATGTCTCTTTTCAGCAATTCAGATCACTAAGTGTCTTATCACCACACACCACATTGTTAATCAATAGTATCCTTAAGGTACACAACACCGAAAATCTTGTCACTTTTCATAGTTCTTTTCGAATTCCAGTTCGCCTTTTGTATTCCAGTTCGCCTTGACACAAAATCACACCGCTTGCCACCAGCTGTTGCAAATTCCCCTCGGACTAAAAGATTAGTCCGGTAGCGTATGAGAAGAAATTCACCCACTGAATCAATTTAAGGGATTAAATAATATTTATCTACACAAAGTCTTATTTAAATAAAATGATTCAGCATCGCATTTTTTAGGGGTGAGTTCTGAGTCTTGTGCGAGTGTTCCCGGAACACAGAAAATTATCAACTGTAGTCTTACGGTCTTTAGATTGTCCAATTCCCGTGTCATAAGGTCACCGTGGACCTAGACGAATCTTGCTTCCTTCCCTCCTCCTTGTACGAGGAAAATCTTTCTCCAGAATCTCACTGGACTGCCTCTCTGATCCCAGGCTTTTTCACAACACACAACCCCAAGGTCTCTCCTCTCGTGTCCTTACTTGAAAAGCAACCTCATTCGGGAGGGGCCCTCTAGAACCTATTAGAGCACCTCCACATGATGTCAGGCTTAACTTCTTCTATCATTGGTCACCTGAAAATGCTGAGGTCACTCACGAACTATCGTGAGAAAAACTAACACCTGTTGGGTTTCAACATGAAAGCATTCGGCGGCACCTTTACACAAATTCTGAGAAAATATTTGCTGTCTAAACCAAAGTGCTCTCTTGTCAACGAAAAAAAACTTCAACTTGTGCGACCCAATATTTCTAAGAAACAGCACAATGACAAGCTCCCACGTAGGCAATTCAATCTGTAAAGTTCAATTCTTTACAACACCCCCTTCTAAAGATGATTCTTCGGGCTTGCATGAAGAATCTGATAATCACTAAAATGGGTTAGCAAATTCCAGTATCTCAGAATGGCATTTATAGACACCCTCTAATACATTTTTAACAAAAATACAGATATATAAGCATATACACATGATCAATAAGATTCTTTAATTAAAAAAAAACTAAACTAATTACATTTTCTGGGTTACAAACTATTAAATAAATCAAATTAACTTACAAAAAGTATAACAAAAAAAACAACTCTGGAAGAATTTATTCTACACGACTAAGATAATCCACGTGGGCAATATTTCGTCCCGGTCTATGCTTTATGGCGCAATGATAAGGTTGCAGTATGAGCGCCCATCTTAATAATCTCGGATTGTTGCCAGAATTACGTTTTAGAAAAACCAAAGGATTGTGATCGGTCCTTTGCCTAAGTCGGAAAAAGGAAATAGCTTTATTTTAACAGTAATGTGTATGGCGAGTAGATATCCCGAAGCTTTGCCGTTACCTAATGTAAGATCGGAAACTATTATTGAAGCATTAATGTGGGTATTCAGTAGATTAGGTTATCCCAGAGAATTACAAACGGATCTTGGGCGTTACTTTATAAGCGATTTAACAACTACATTCTTGAAGAAATTTGGAGTTAAATTAACTCATTCCTCAGTGTGTAGGCCCCAATCGAATGGTGGTATCGAGCGATGGCATCGTTCTGTGAAAAGATTATTAAAAGTACTTTGCACAGAAAATGGTGCAAGTTGGGAGGCAAATTTGCCGCATGCGTTGTTAGCCTTACGAACGGTAACTCATGATACTATGGGATTTTCTCCGGCTGAGTTAGTACATGGGAAGAATTTACGAACTCCCGAATCTTTACTCTTTGAAAAATGGACGGGGGGAGAAGAAGAGAATGAATTAATTACTGAGTATGTGTTTAATTTGGTCAATAGGCTAAAACATTGTCAGGAATTAGCAGTTGAAAATATGACCGAAGCGCGAGAAAAGAGAAAGTTGTGGTATGACAAAACGGCGATTGAGAGAAAGTTTAACGTAGGTGATGAGGTGTTAGTTTTGAATACCAACAAAAAGAACAAACTTTTGGTGTCGTGGATAGGTCCTGGGAAAATTCTATCTAAAATCTCTGAGACAAATTATGTCGTAAATGTTCCTGGGAGGCGTGAGAAATCTCAAATATTTCATGTTAATCTCTTAAAGCCGTATTTAAGAAGAATTGAGTTAGTCAATTTCGTAGCGCAAGAGACAGATGAGATCGAGGACAACATAGACTTGGATATAGCATTTCCGGAAGCTGGCACTGAGATTTATAACTTTGAAAATGTTATAAAAGATAGCAATTTGAACTCTAGATGCACCTCGGCGCAAATTGAGCAGTTGAGAGAATTATTAAATAAGTTTAGTTCTTTATTTTCAAATGATCCGGGACGCACTGATTTAATGGAGCACGATATCGAATTGTTAGAGTATAAACCTGTTAAAATGAAACCTTACAGATCTTCGCCTAGACAAACGGAAATTTTGAGGAAAGAAATTAAAAGAATGCTGGAACTGAATATAATTGTTGAAGGGGAATCGGATTTTACCTCCCCTATGATTCTAGTAGAGGCACCTGGGAAAGATCCTAGACCCTGTATAGATTATAGGAAATTGAATGAGATCACCAGGGCAGAATTTTTTCCTTTACCGAACATCGAGGACCGGGTAGAGAAAGTTGCCAGTGCAAAGTACATTACGGTGTTAGACCTCACAAAAGGGTATTGGCAAATTCCGTTGACCGCTAGAGCTCAAAGGCTGGCCGCTTTTGTAACCAGTTTTGGTTCCTATATACCTCTGGTCATGCCGTTTGGAATGTTAAATGCGTCCTTTAGATATTCGAAATTTATGGATAAGATGTTAAGAGGGTTAGAAGAATTCTGCCTACCGTATCTTGATGATATGGCCATATTTTCGGAAACGTGGGAGGATCATATGTTGCATTTGGAAAAAGTTCTTATGAGAGTCGAAGAAGCTAAATTGAAGATTAAATTAGCCAAGTGCAAATTTGCACAAAAGTCTGTTAAATACTTAGGACATGTAGTAGGCGACGGAAAGCGCACCTCAGCCGAAGCAAAAATTCGGGCGATTTTAGATTTGCCAGCCCCTAAAAATAAAACCAAATACGTCGATGTTTGGGTATGGCGGGATACTACTCACGCTTACATAACAGATTATGCAGTTATTGTAGAACCATTAACTCGCGCACTTAAAGGGAAAAATAAAAGGGACAAAATAAGGTGGAGCGACGAAATGGAAAAGGCGTTTCAACAGTTGAAAACGAAACTGACGGAGGAACCTCTATTGTATGCTCCCAACTATTCAAAGGAGTTTATAATACAAACTGACGCTTCCGAAAAGGGTATCGAGGACGTTTTAGCGCAACGTGACGGATTAGAGGAGCATCCCATAATTTACTTAAGTCGGAAATTTACGAAAACCGAAAAAAGTTTCTGCGCAACAGAGAAGGAATGTGCGGCTATCATCTTTGCAATTAAGAAATTGCGTCATTATATTGACGGCCAACTCTTTTTGATAGAAACCGATCACAATCCTTTGGTTTTTCTGAAACGTAATTCTGGCAACAATCCGAGATTATTAAGATGGGCGCTCATACTGCAACCTTATCATTGCGCCATAAAGCATAGACCGGGACGAGATATTGCCCACGTGGATTATCTTAGTCGTGTAGAATAAATTCTTCCAGAGTTGTTTTTTTTGTTATACTTTTTGTAAGTTAATTTGATTTATTTAATAGTTTGTAACCCAGAAAATGTAATTAGTTCAGTTTTTTAAATCAAAGAATCTTATTGATCATGTGTATACGCTTATATATCTGTATTTTTGTTAAAAATGTATTAGAGGGTGTCCATAAATGCCATTCTGAGATACTGGAATTTGCTAACCCATTTTAGTGATTATCAGATTCTTCATGCAAGCCCGAAGAATCATCTTTAGAAGAGGGTGTTGTAAAGAATTGAACTTTACAGATTGAATTGCCTACGTGGGAGCTTGTCATTGTGCTGTTTCTTAGAAATATTGGGCCGCACAAGTTGAAGTATTTTTTCGTTGACAAGAGAGCACTTTGGTTTAGACAGCAAATATTTTCTCAGAATTTGTGTAAAGGTGCCGCCGAAAGCTTTCATGTTGAAACCCAACAGGTGTTAGTTTTTCTCACGATAGTTCGTGAGTGACCTCAGCATTTTCAGGTGACCAATGATAGAAGAAGTTAAGCCTGACATCATGTGGAGGTGCTCTAATAGGTTCTAGAGGGCCCCTCCCGAATGAGGTTGCTTTTCAAGTAAGGACACGAGAGGAGAGACCTTGGGGTTGTGTGTTGTGAAAAAGCCTGGGATCAGACAGGCAGTCTAGTGAGATTCTGGAGAAAGATTTTCCTCGTACAAGGAGGAGGGAAGGAAGCAAGATTCGTCTAGGTCCACGGTGACCTTGTGACACGGGAATTGGACAATCTAAAGACTGTAAGACTACAGTTGATAATTTTCTGTGTTCCGGGAACACTCGCACAAGACTCAAGACTCACCCCTAAAAAATGCGATGCTGGATCATTTTATTATTTAAATAAGACTTTGTGTAAATAAATATTATTTAATCCCTTAAATTGATTCAGTGGGTAAATTTCTTCTCGTACGCTACCGGACTAATCTTTTAGTCCGAGGGGAAATTTGCAACACTTGGTTAATGCACAGCACATCTCTTTATATTAACGTTAGTCATATAAGCTATGGAACTATAAAATTTCTATTTCTAATATCTTAAAAGCATTTAGTTGTAAATTGTTATTGAAAAGCAGTTACTAACAGTTTTGTTACGAAAAATGAAAACTAGTTTATTATATTTACTTGTATTTTCAGTGGACAATTTAAATAAATACTGTTAATAAAATATAATATTTTCTTATATACTTTACTCTTTTTAAATCTAAAATTAACTCAATATTGCTTTTAATTACGCTTTCTCATGTCGTACAAAAATTGTATTTTAATAAAATAACAACAAGAGTTCGATTTATTTTTAAGTAAACTCATTGAATTAAATTCTTCTTCAAAACATAGAATGAATTTAAAAAGTTTCAAAATATTCATTCGTGACATTGATAAATAAAAGTAACAAAGTCCATTTCATTATAAACATTTTATAGTATAAATTTGAGTATTAAATTTGTTCATATAAATGTATAAATTATCAAAAATATGTATGATATATATTTGTATGATGAAATGATTTTAGTTCGTGCATTAATGAGATATGCCATACACTGTTAAAACTAAAGGTTGTATATGACACTCCAAGGGATGAAACGCTTGTCCCGTCAGCGACTCCCCTAAAGGAGCCAGAATTGCACCACTAGGGTTGCCCTAAGGCATTCCATGGCACCACATGGCACCCTAAGGAGCCCACATGGCACCCTATGCCATGGGGTGCCCTAGGACACCTCTAGAGGTGCAATTCCGGCTCCCTTACGGGTGTCACTCACGGGACAAGCGTTTCACCCCTAGGAGTGCCATATGCAACCTTTAGTTTTAACAGTGCATATGAGATATATGGTATGTATGGGATATTAAGATATATCAGATATACAAGATGTTATGGCTTATATATATATATATAAGATATGGTGGTACATGATTATATGATGATATATGGTGATGTGATATATATGAGATATACAGGGTGTCCGAAAAGTCTGGAAACGGTCGAATAACTCGAAAAATACATATGAGATTGAAAAACGTAAATATATGTGTTAAATATTTTTAAATAAGCTACTCAGTGATACCAAATTTGACCTTCGTAACCGACCCCCTGGGGGGTCAGAGGAGGTCCAACTTTGAAATCTTAAATTATAACCCCTATTTTTTATTGCAGATTCGGATTCTACGGACAAAAATACGTAACTTTTGCATTTGATGTATATTTCGAATCCTCGTTTATCACGGTGTAATTGAGCATATTAAATCGATACATATTTCGGCTTTTCCAACGGGATTTTCCCTAATCGAAACTAATTGGGGAGAATTTATGACATCAAATTCCTCGTCTTTTGCAATAATAGCGTTTCCTGAAAATCACCCGTGCCGATTATTTCGGTAGTGCTACACAGTTACAAATTTGATCCATTTGCTGTAGTGTCACTCCACAGCTTTTATAGAATATCTCTTTCATGACCAATGAGAATGTTCCATAACACAGTAAAGTACACTGTAAAAAAATTGACCCTTTTGCTGCATCGTCACTCCACCGCTTTTATAGAAAACGATCAATTTACTGTGTTGTGGAGCATTCTCATTGGTCACAAAAGAGATATTCTATAATAGCTATGGAGTGACGCTGCAACAAATGGGGCAAATTTTTAACTGTGTAGCACTATTGAAATAATCGCCACTTGTGATTTTCAGGAAACGCTATTCTTACAAAAGATGAGGAATTTGACGTCAAAAAATCTGCCCAATCAGTTTCGATTAGGGAAAATCCCTTTGGAAAAGCGGGAATATATATCGATTTAATATGCTCGATTACACCGTGATAAACGAAGATTTGAAATAAACATCAAATACAAAAGTTGCGTATTTTTGTACGTAGAATCCGAATCTGCAATAAAAAATGGGGGTTATAATTTAAGATTTCAAAGTTGGACCCCCCTCTGACCCCCAGGGGGTCGGTTTCGAAGGTAAAATTTGGTATCACAGAGTAGCTTATTTAAAAATATTTAACACGTATATTTACGTTTTTCAATCTCATATGTATTTCTCGAGTTATTCGGCCGTTTCCAGACTTTTCGGACACCCTGTATATGAGATACGAGATGCTATATATGAGATATTGAGTTTTACTATTAGTGAAATATAGCATATTTTTATTTAATCTATATATCATATCTCTTTATATTACTGTTACTCATATATATATTATGTAGTTTTAAAAGATCTATTTTTATTATTCAAGAACATTTAGTGTAAATTGTTATTAAAAAGCAATTACTGACAGTTTTGCCCCAAAAATAAGAAGTAATCTAATATATTTATTTTCAGTGGACAATTTAAATAACTACAGTTAATAAACTATAATATTTCTTAATACACTTTACACCTTTTTGAATCTAAAGTTAACTCTATATTACTATTAAATACACTTTCTCATATTGCATAAAATTTGTATTTTAATAAAAGTGCAACAAATGCTCGATGCAGTTTCAAATAAATTCACTGAATTAAATTATTCTTCAAAACATGAAATGAACAAAAGGATTTCAAAATAGTCATTCACTGACATTGATAAATAAGTGTAACAGAATCAACCATTCATTTCCTTTTCAAATATTTTTTCAATATACAGGGTGTACGAAAAGTCTGGAAACGGTCGAATAACTCGAAAAATACTTATGAGATTGAAAAACGTAAATATACGTGTTAAATATTTTTAAATAAGCTACTCAGTGATACCAAATTTGACCTTCGTAACCGATCACCTGGGGGTCAGAGGGGGTCCAACTTTGAAATCTTAAATTATAACCCCCATTTTTTATTGCAGATTCGGATTCTACGGACAAAAATACGTAACTTTTGTATTTGATGTTTATTTCGAATCCTCGTTTATCACGGTGTAATTGAGCATATTAAATCGATACATATTTCGGCTTTTCCAACGGGATTTTCCCTAATCGAAACTAATTGGGGAGAATTTATGACATCAAATTCCTCGTCTTTTGCAATAATAGCGTTTCCTGAAAATCACCCGTGCCGATTATTTCGATAGTGCTACACAGTTAAAAATTTGATCAATTTGCTGTAGCGTCACTCCACAGCTTTTATAGAATATCTCTTTCATGACCAATGAGAATGTTCCATAACACAGTAAAGTACACTGTAAAAAAATTGACCCTTTTGCTGCATCGTCACTCCACCGCTTTTATAGAAAACGATTACTTTACTGTGTTATGGAGCATTCTCATTGGTCACAAAAGAGATATTCTATAATAGCTGTGGAGTGACGATGCAACAAAAGGGTCAATTTTTTTACAGTGTACTTTACTGTGTTATGGAACATTCTCATTGGTCATGAAAGAGATATTCTATAAAAGCTGTGGAGTGACGCTACAGCAAATGGGTCAAATTTTTAACAGTGTAGCACTATTGAAATAATCGCCACGGGTGATTTTCAGGAAACACTATTCCTACAAAAGACGAGGAATTTGACGTCAAAAATTCTGCCCAATCAGTTTCGATTAGGGAAAATCCCGTTGGAAAAGAGGGAATATGTATCGATTTAATATGCTCGATTACACCGTAATAAATGAAGATTTGAAATAAACATCAAATACAAAAGTTACGTATTTTTGTCCGTAGAATCCGAATCTGCAATAAAAAATGGGGGTTATAATTTAAGATTTCAAAGTTGGACCCCCTCTGACCCCCAGGGGGTCGGTTTCGAAGGTCAAATTTGGTATCACAGAGTAGCTTATTTAAAAATATTTAACACGTATATTTACGTTTTTCAATCTCATATGTATTTCTCGAGTTATTCGGCCGTTTCCAGACTTTTCGGACACCCTGTATATGCCTTATGTTACGCAATTGGAACCACTTTCCGTAACTGAATTTGGACGTTGAACAAAGGATCAAGGTAAACATTCAATTTTAAGCAAAATGTTTTTCTTTTAGTTCCTTTTTAGGCTGGGAGAAAATACTGCAGAGATCTTTATTTAATTAACGATCTTTCTAAAACTAACATTGCTTTTCAAAATCCTTATTTTTTAATCTTATTCAAATGTATGTATTGTTAAACGTAACATCTTTTCAATAGAATTTTGCATTTACGTAATTATATTAATTTATTGCAAAAGAAAGAAAAAAAAGAAGTTTTTTTAATGAATTTAAATGTACATTATTAGAGAAAGTCTTTTTGTTAAAAATGAATTTCCTGTTTTTAAATAAATACAAAAACTGAAGAGGTTTTTCGTGTTTAACGCGCTTGAAAGAAGCTATGAAAAGAAATTTCTGAAACAGACTATTAAAATTCCTGTTGTTCAATACAATGCAAAAGCGTTATTCATGTATGAAAAAATATATGTTCTATGTAGCATATTTTGTTAATGTTCAATAATCTCGTAACACCAATTACACTTCATATAGTATAAGAGATCTTCTATCAATCCGTCATATTTGATAAAGAATCTGAATTAAAATTAGAAAATCAAGATACAGAAGTTACATCTTTCATCTAATTTAAAAGCTGCAATCTCAAAAACACACGCGATTTTAGCATGGCTCGTTTTTGTTATATTAATAGTTATAGAGTAGTAGGCATCCACCGGTCTGACTGGGGGGGTAGAGTTAGCATTTACCCATGGGAGTAAGGGTAATGCAGGTTAAAAAACTTCAAAATTACGTCATTTTAGAATGACTTTTGTTTATAAAATCTGTTTCTATTGACTATTTGTGATATTAATCTATTGTTACCAGACTTTGCCAACGCTGCTAAAACCCTGCCAAATCCCAATTTATAGGTAAGAAAACATGTCATCTGCACGTTATTTTAGCAAGTTTGAAAATTGCAACATATAAACTCTTTGTCTATCGGACAACCTATAAATAGTTTGCTAGACACAAATTTGGTTGCAAAGTTAATGCGAATTGGCTTTAAATTTGGCAACAAAAGTGCGTTTTGAAGAATGGAGAAAAAGTCGAGAAATATGTCCTTTTCACGTCATTTTAGCCAGCTTGAAAATTGTTACATAATACTCTTTGACTAGCAGAAAAAAAGCCTGAATGGTATAATTAATTAAACCCTTCAGTCTCTTTTTTTAATACAAGTATATGAAGATATGTTAGATTTCATTATTTTGCACTTTATGTATCAATAAAAATATTACATTAAATGTGATATTAGATATATTTAAAAAATGATACGCAGTTTTCTGTAATATACATTTGAAACTCTTGTGTAATATGCATCTAAAATTGAAAAAATATATACATTAATCTCTGTATTCTAGAAAAAGTAACTAACGCTATCAGCGACGCTGACAATGATTTTTTGAGACAGACAGTATTTATTCCCTAATATTAAGAAAACTACTTCACGCAAAAAATAAGAAAATTTATGTTTTTATAGAAAATGTTTTATAAACACGCTGATGTATGCAATTTTTCAATCGAATAATTATTTTAAGCTATATTTAATGTTAAAGTTCATCAAAATCGTTCCATTAAAAAAGTTTTATAGAAGCAAAAATTATATAAATGAATTAAAAAAATTACCGATTATTTTATACATTAGAAGTTACCGGAGTGCATTTACTTTGACTTATTTTGGGGGGATTTATTTCCACCTTAAATTCAAATTTTTAGTATTTTGAGAGACATTTTTAGCTTATTTTAGAAAATATTACTATTTTAAAATGTTGACAAATGAGCTAAGATGAATATTTTCTTCACATTAAAAAATTATTTACAAGCAACTATCACAAACAGAAAAAAATTTCAAATGAGAATTAAATAATTACGAGATAAAAGAAGGGGGAAAATTTTAATTACGTCATAAAACTGCATTTACATGTGAATATTAAAAGAGAAAGAAATATTAAAATATAATTTCATTAAAATTTTTAACCACTCTAAATGGAAAAAATTACTTTATATGTAAAATATCAAAACAATAATATTGCAAACAGTTTAAATTTAAAAATATATTTGCATGAGACGTTTCATATTTCTAAATTATCTCGTAAACTATTGTTTCCAATTCTAAGGCAGCGGAAATGAAAATATTTCCTTTCTGCCAATAAAAGAATCTTCACGTGTAAAATAGAACTAAAACTTTTAAATAATAAATTCATTAATTTGCGTTAATAGCTGCAAATACAGAAATTACGTCATATTTAAAATGACCGAGTAATATAGCTAAACATTTAATATTTAAAGTATATTTAGACGAAACATTTACTTCATAATTTGATATGATCATTTTAACTATTGTTGTTAATTATAAGACGATACAAATAATATTCCCTTGAAAACAATAAAAGTATTTCTACGTGAATATTAAAAACGGAAAGAAAAATTTAGCGAAACTTACATCAGATTTAAACAATACATTTAAAATGCCTTAAATTTTTTTTTTTTAATATCGCGGTTTAAAAAATACTGGCGGGTAAAAACTCCGTATATTTCACTGTTTAACTGATCTTCTTAAATCAAACATATAAATAGCCAGTAGATATTTAACAGTAGCTCATTCGATCTTAAAATTTCCCAATCAAAGAGAAATGAATGGAAACCGTTCACGGAGGGATTGCCACTTAAGAAAAAAAATGTAGTTCATTATTTCGCAATCTTTTAAAAGCCGATCAAATTAGTGTGTTTTAAGAGTTTGTGGTATCTCAACAGGGGTTGATGAGCGTAGCACATAGCACATAACAAAAAATTTAAAAGGCATTGTTAGTCAAACATTAAAATACAGTGAGTTCATCATTTGGACCCTAATTTTAAAAAATAGGTAAAATTGTTGAAAAGGTAAACTGTCCCCTTAAGTAGAAAAAAACTATCGTTAAAACGAAATTCTTTCAACATAGAAATAAATATGGATGAATTCGGACCATTAAAATGTATCCTTAAAATGACTTATTTGTTAAATAATGTATCATGAAATGACAGTTATGCTGTATTGTTACTTAAACGAATTGTATACCATTCTTTACTGAAAGTCTGTTAATAAAATAAAATTAATTTTAGAATCGCTGAATGTATCTTAGTGTTTCACGTCTGCATATAGCAAGAACATCTTCCACATTATTAACGTTCAGTTATTGAAAAACAGCTTTTTTAATATAAATCGTTTATCTTGTTTCGGAACAGAAACTGTAATGTAATTCTTCACTTTATCTGTTTTATTAAAATCATAAACAACCAAGCTTAAACAATGAATTTATCCAAAAATTAAACATATAAAACATTTATAAATATATGGAGAATTGTGATGCATTTAAAAATAAAATAAGCGTACTCTTCAAATTAAACTTTCTCTGGAACAAGACCCTGAATAATTGATTTTGGAAATCTTTACACTAAAGAGCAAACTTTCTTTAATAAACTGAAATATGTGGGAAATTTGTCTTGAAAACTGAAACGACGCCAAGAGCGATTTAACAAAATGGTCGTACCTCCGCTTTGTCCTCGAAATTATTCGTTTGGCTAACGAATGTTAAATGTTCTCTTCCAAAATGTTTTAACATAAATGAAGTGGGTGTAATCACAAAGACGGGATATTATTTTATTTATTTGATTATGTATTGCATTTGCAATTAAATATAGAAGAAATGTATTTATTGTTTATAATTAATTATTTCAAATTAATTATTCGTTTAATGGTTATTAAAGGTGCTCTCTCATAATGTGACACCAAAAATTACATGGATGAATCAAGAAGATTTGTTGCTTTTTTATTTGGTTATATAAATGGGTTGAGATAGAACACCCACAAAATTCTTACATACAGACGTACTTAACATACAGACGTACTCACAAACAGACTGACATTTTCTTTAAAATTATCAAATCGTGTTCAGGACCTTCTAAAGATATAAATCCGTCAAAAACCGAAAGCTGAAATTTGTTCACGAATCCAATACTTTCTTCTTGTAAAGATCGTGACATATAGCTCATTATTATAAATTACTAAAAATTAAAAATCATAATTATAACTATCCTTATATTGTGGTTTTTCCAAAATTCCATAAAATTCCTTTAAAGTCTCGTAATATAACAATTGGTTGTAATACTTATAACAATAATGCCAGTAAAGAATTATTAACAATAATTACAAAAATGCTAGATATTGCTAAAATTAATGATAAATTCTGTAGTATAAAAAATAGTTTACATCTTGTAAATAATATTAAAAAATTTACAAAACGTTAAGTACATCAAAACATTTGACTTTAATGATTTATTCAATACAATTGATATCACAGATATGTATAGAATCATTAATTTATTATTCAAAGAATATAGGGTTTCTCTTAACATAAATGTCTCTTTATCTTACTTCAAATCTTTAACCAAAACAATTCTTATCATAATTATATATTATTTAATAATACAATATTTAAACAAAAAGTGGGTCTCCTACAGGGTTTGATTGTATCATCAGTCTGTGCTGAACACGACCTACATTTTTATGAACGTAATACTTCTACTGTTAATTTTTTTATATAGGTACCTTGATGATATAATCATCTTATACTCTAAAAAGTCATCTAACTATTCTCTACCAATCAAATACCATAAAAATTTAAAATACAATTATGATGATTTGCTTAATAATAAAATTAACTTTCTAGACCTTAATATTGCTTTTTCTGATAGTAAAATTCTATTTGATATTTATGATAAACGTAATGATTTTCCATTCAAACCTCTATACTCATTACAATTCATGCCTTCATAAATCTGTATTTATAAATATAGTACTTAATTTTGCTCATAGAATTAAAAATTTGTGTTAACCTAATTTTAAAATGCATAATTTAAAAAATATTCAAGATATTGCTATAAGATATGGTTATCCTTTGCATTAGGTTACAAAATATTAATTAACTGTATAATTAATCATTTATATAAAATTAACTGTTTATGTTATCCTCATCCAATTAATTCAAACATTAAAATGCTAATTTATGCAGCCTAAATAATGTTATTCCTAAGAACTCCCGTATTCTTTAATATATAATTAGTTATTACATGATCTTAAAAATAATTAACACATTGCGTAAAAAATTTATAAAAAATTATTAAAAAATAAAAATAATACAAATAAAATAAATAATTTTTAAAAAAAATATGTATAATAGGTTGGATGGGTGGGTAAATGTTAAATTAAGGGGGAGGGCGATGTTGTCTGGATAATACGCAATGGTTAATTATTATACATAAATATTTTACTTAACTTTACACATAGAATCAAAATTTATATGTTAACCTAAAATTAAAATGCATAACTTAAAAATGATCAAGATATTGCTATAAGATATGGTTGTCAATTACATTTGTTGTAAAGAATTTATTTGTGAAATTATTGGAATAGAAATTATTCTTAGCTCTCATGCTTTTTAAATAAGTTTTATTTTATTTAATATTTCTTATTTCATAATAAATGGTAGCATCATAAGTATATAAAAAATAGTAAATATATTTTTCTAATAGATGGCAGCACTAAAAATTTTTTTGTGCATCTGAAGTAGAAGTAATACTTTATTCTTTATTTAAAAATTAAAACAGTATTATTAATAATTGTACTAAAGTGTAATGCCTTTAACAGTAGTAATTATTTATTCTAACTGTAGAATGAGTAATATAATATAAGATCTACTATTTTTTAATTTAATTATTGTTATTATTTTAATTTTATCATCTACATTAGTTGTGATAACTGTAACTTTTAACCTGATACTGAGTCACATGTAATTTTAAATTTGACTTAGCTCATAACTGATCCAATTCACTTGAATTATCGCTCATTCTAGATATATGTTTGGTAAATATTTTAGTATATATATATTTTTTTATAAATACTTTATTGTTGTTATTATTTAATATTGTTATTTTCAGTGAATTCCTCTTTTCCTAATTTGAAATAGTAAATAAATTCCGACCAGTCGGGTGCATTATGGGTCGAATTTCTTAGCTTATAGCACGACCTATAACAGAAACTGGTTGGATGTTTTTTCTTTTTTACTAAACCATGCACCCCTGGTGAGTAATTTAATAAAAAAGCCTTCTACTCTCTATTTATCCATTTGCCTTTCATAATTTTGGTAATCTGCCTTCTATATCAATTCAAACTTCAAATGATTTTAATAGAATGATTGTAAAAATACTGGTTTCATTGGCTTATTGTTATAATAATATCTGGTTTACTTTGGTTATATTTATAAAATTATTTATATATAAAAATTATTCGTTAGATTAATGATTATTAAACACGCTCTCTCAAAATATGATACAAAAAGAAGCGAATCACCAAGATGAATTGTTGTTTTATTTATTTAGTTACGATTAGATTTGGTATTAAATATTATCACCTTTCATTCAGTTTTTGTAATGGACTATTAAAAAGTGTTCGTTCCGCTAATGAAGACTAAATGTATTTTCCCAAAATGTTTTAGTATAAATGAGGTAGTTGTAATCAGAAGGACGGAATATTATTTTATTTATTTTATTACAAATTATATTTGGAATAAAGTATCACAAATTATTCAGTTGCACTTTGTAATTAACTTTTAGAAAGTATTCGTTCAACCAACAACTACTAAATATGTTCTCTTAAAATATTCTAGCATAAATTAAATTATTGTAATCACAAAACCGATTGTTATTTCAAATCTGCATTTCCATGTTATTTTCGTGATTAAATATTTGAAACTATACGTTAGGATTTCCCAATTAAGTATTAAAATTATTTGTCTAGGTTTTCTAAATGCTCTAGAGTAAATAAATATGATATAATAACAAAAATCATCCTGAGCTTCCAAATACAACTTGAAAACATATTGCCTTACTTTTTCTCACATTGGAATGGAATTTTATGGGAACATCCTGTATTATACATTATGCACATATTCCAGACTGAGAATATCTCTCTATTTAAAAATTCTAAAACACGAATTAGATTACAAAATTATTTTGGCAGAAAAAAAATCATCCGACAACAGTTACGATTATTTGCTCATTTTCATAAATACCACAATGCAAGCATACAAAAAAATATGAAATTTTAATAAACTGAGAAATAAAAACTGTTTAAATATATTAATGTCATAACATTAATAAATTAAATGTCGAAACATTAACACACTGCTTAGTTTCTTCATATTTTTTGTTCTTTTGAACTGAAAAATTTATTTTACAATTAACATAAGCAACATAAATTACTTTAATCTTCTCAAAAATAAAACATTCATGCAGAAAGGAGATAAATTTTTCATTTTGTCATTTTGTTTTAATGCTTTTGCTTAAAAATACACCCCCCCCCCCCGATTTTTTTTTTTAAATAAATGATTTTGAAATTAAAATATATTAAGACAGTGTATTTATTGCATAGAAATATATTTTTTAAGCATTTCAATTTCTACTTCAAAGTGTTATACAATGTTATCAACTCATGTTTGACTGAATATATAAAGTCAACAGAAAAGAATGTTTGGTAAGATATTTAAATCTAAAGTATATAATCTTATTTATTTACTTATTTTATTTTATTTTGTACTTAAAATTATTTTTTCCCTGTGTAAAATGTTGTTTGAGATTTTAAATCTTCTTGGGAGTTGCATAATTTATAACAAAAAAGGATTATCTTTTAATGAAACATCATCTAAGTTTAAATAAATGCATTTTTGAGTGTTAACGTTTGGTATTTGAAATGAAATAGTTTTCTTCCTTGAAAATAGATTTCTAAATAAGTTTAGTTAGACTGATATATCATCTTTTATTTAGTAAACTGTGATATATACAAATTTTGATAAAAAAACTTTCTTAAAAATACAGTAATCTATTAACTATTTAATGACGCTACACAAGTCATATTTAAAAAATGCTAACACCTAATTTTTACTATAAGATAAGGTTATTCGTATATTGAAATCTACTAAGTGACAATTCATATAAAAAAATTCACAGGTTACAATACATATTTTTTATATTAATTTCAAAATGCCTAAATTTCAAAAAGCAATTAATTTAATGTTAGGAGTCCAAACCTAACATCTGCATAATTCCTAAACTACTTTCGCGAAAGATTTCTAAGTTTGTATCTGAAGCAGGAATTCTGCGCAGGTCTGGTATAACCAGAAACGAATCAAAAAATTTCCCTTAAGGTCAACCCGAAGCAAGAGCCGAACCTTCAAAAAATATTTTCTCAAATCGTTACCCAAATCAAACCCGACAAAATAATTTGCCGCTATTCGGAACCCGACGAGAACCAGAATATCTCAACCCGCAACCGAATTCGAAATAAAAGAAAATATCATGTTTTAATGCAATTTTGAAAAGTAATCTGTAATATCTCTTATATGAATTTTATATTTTCTATATAGAAAAATGGACAATATGTATTTTTGAACATTTAAATAAAGCAAAAACTTGTAGAAGTTGACATCTTAAGATCGTTAAATAGCTGCATCCTGTTAAGTTTTTTTTTTTTTTTTTTTTTTTTTTTTTTTTTTTTTGGTTATTTGGGGATTATTTTAATTTTTTATGCAAATAGGGAACTATTATGTCCTGGAATATTTTGTTGCCGGTTGTATTTATGTTTTATCAAGACTAATTGTTTGGATTTTCGCAAAAAATATGAGCAGAACTATGCTTTACATGAAAATAATTACGCATTTAAATTTGAAAGAGTATGTATTCAATTTTATACGTGATAAATAAAATATATATAATAAATGTGTTTGTAAATTATTTTTAAGAGCCATTTTTTCGTTTTTCGTAATATTAAGAATATTACCAACATTTCGTTTTAAATACAAGCAAAACTACATGTTACGTATTTGTAATAGTTTATTCACACATACACTTGTTACATATAATGCCCACCTTTGAGATGAATAATCGAGCAAATAAGTAAGTGTTAGGAATTAAAAGAGTGTTCGCGAAATAGAGTTGTACCCTGTCGTGAATGTTCAATATAGAGGTCTGGCTGTATATATAGATATTTAACATAAAAATACTTTGGACATTATTTGGAAATACTGGGTGAATCCGAAATAGATCACAAGAATCAAAACCCAATCCAAAACCGATCTTAACCCGAAATTACGAAATTTAACCCCTTGGGGACGAGCGACACGTATACGTGCCGCAAAAAGGCTTAAGAAACCTTGTTTATCCCCACCGGTAAAATTTGCCTTGTTAAATGGGAGCATTTTCTTGATTTAATAAGGCACAAATTTATGTTTTTAACAACCGGTGACAAAATAATAAAAATTTCGTAAAAGGTTCCCGTCGCGAAGGGGTTAACAACAACCCGTAAAAAATAGACGTAGTGCCTAAGCGACTTGACCCAAACCGCCGATTGAAGCTGTTAACCTGACAGGATGCAAGACTATAGTGCCAAGTTGTTCAAACTAGTCGTGAAGGGGCTAACAACAAACCGTAAAGAATAGAAGCGCCTACGCGACTTGACCCAAACGGCCGATTAAAGCGGTTAATCTGACCGGATGCAAGACTATTGTGCCGAGTTGTTCAGAATACTCGTGACTGATCAGGTAGTCTGAAAAAAAATATACATGTAAAATTTATGGAAGAATAGGAAGTTATGTCATAATTTGGTGTTGTTTTGAACATTTCAACTATAATTTAATTTTCAGTATGGAAATGGCCTCATATGCTTATTTTAATTAACATAAAATGAAAGATATTCTCAATCAAATTGCTATTATCATTTTTCTACGCAACAATTTGGAAATTAAAATGTATGGGATGTTTCCATAATTTCGCAGTTTACTCAAGTAAGAACACTTAAGTAAAGAATAAAGTATATTGCTATCTTGAATTGTAAGAACAGTAAAATTTCAAAAATCCGACATCATCGGCCGAGACTATGCCAGAGTTTGGAAAATTCCGGCCTTTTGAAGCATATCAAAAGTAGTAACTAGGAATAGTAAAAGTGGTACTATATTTTTAATGGTGCTTTTAATCATAACTTAATTCATTATTAAGTGATAATTATTATGAAAAAGAAAAAAATAAATATAAAAAAACTTACTTTTATTGATATTTTCTATGTTAGAAAAAAAAATCTAATAAATAGTAAAAATAGTTTTACTTATTTTTATTTTTTATTTTTATAAATTTAATTATTTATTTATTTATTTTTATTTTTTTCGTTTTGTAATTTCTAAAACATTGATGTCAATTCATTTCTTTTTTTTTTTTTTTTTTTTCCGTATTATATACAAATGAAGAATCCTATTTCGGAAATGCAGCTTTTCTTCTAAAGCATATATTAATTCTCCGGTCAAATTTATACATTTTTCTAGCGACACCTTTTATTCTACTGGTCGTTTATCCTCGTTTTCTGAACTGCTTCTAGCATTATCGGCGGTTCTATTTAGCATGGCATCGGCGATCTCGCTATCTGTTAAATTGTTCGTTATTGATGCATAGCCAATCAGCTATCTCATTTTTCGACAGTTAATGCATTTTCAGATTTTGAGTGTTCAGATTGTTTCCTTTTAAGGGAAAATGTGAAAGTCTGAAAAATCTTCCTTATTAGTGATGTCGTTGATGTCAAAAATTCATTCCAGCCATATATTGTGAAATGCATTCACCAAAGTTGTCACCAAAATTGTTCTCATTGCTAAGCAACGAGCCAGCTTCCAGAAAATTTGTTCAAAAAATAATCAAATCTTTTTTTTTTTTTTTTTTTTTTTTTTTTTTGAGTTTCTAATTCATACAGAATTACTATATTTCTTATCCCAAAGCTTGAAAGTGTAAAAGAATAAGGAATTGAAAAGGATGGTTTTGATGCTTGATTTTTGAAGTCATATTTTATAACTACGTATGAAATTACCTGTCAAATTGTTTCCGATACGCTTCTTGGTGTATGTACTTTTTAGCCTTTTACATTGTCTTCAAGTTTTTAATAAATTGGTACATAGCCCGACATGAATAGCAACAACTTTGCTCGCACCATAGCACACCATGTCAAAGCAATTCGCCAGTACTCATGCGGTCAAGCGCATAAGATGTGTCTGCCATTCTGATGCTTTTTAAAACAGATTGAAAAGCTATGTCAATTTTTCGGATTTCAAATCTACAAGTTACATTGTCGGAAAAAACACTGCAATTATTCATTAATGTAGCTTTCAACAAGAATAAAGTAAAAGATAGATGTACAGCATTATAGACCTTTCCTGGATTTAATATTATTCCAGAAATCGAAATGTAATTGAAACATAATCCCTTGAATTAAAAGGGAAAATCTTAGATAATCCTCTTAATTAAATTGAAATAAAAATACTAAAAGCCGCGTATATATATCTTCTATTCATACCCAATACCTAATGGAATAAAAATACTAAAAGCTGAGTGTGAATACTGGATACTTGTATTCATACCTAATACCTAATATCATTGCAACCGCCGTAATATTTTTATAACCATTATTAAAAGCTGCCTTAGATTATATGAAAAAAACTCCCAAAGCATAATATTAGCAGGTTTTTTCGGTACTGAAAGCATTACTTTTCATTAAGCTGGACGAAAAAGTAATCTTTTTCCAGTTACTCATCTTATAAAGAAAATATAGTTCTTGTTAAAACTACGTCAATAAGCCGGATTTTATACCACAGTCGAGTGTTTATTTATTTGGGTATATTTCTAAATTTTAAGAAGATCATTCTAATAGGAATGTATCCACTCATCATCAAGAATGTTTACTTTTTCCGAAGTATTAACAATAATAAAAAAATTATAAAAGAAATAATAATAAGTAAATAAAAATATATAAATAAAACACGATTTTAACAGATATGTAATTGAAATATGCATCCACTGACATTTTCTAAAAATTAATTAACTTTTTACATATTTTTTGAAGAATATGTTTGTTTGATGCACTTTTCTAAAAAAAACTAATCAATATATCGCCTTAAAATTTGTTGTGGTGTCAGAAAACATATTATTTGAAAATAATAAGGAGCAACTTGAAAGAAATAACATTAAAAATATTTTACTAAAAACACTCAAAATCCTAAAACTTTTAAGAAGATATTTTGCATTGTTATTGTTTTATTTATTTATTTATTTATTTATTCATTCATTCATTCATTGACTCAGATATCTAATGTTAGGTATTTTTAAAGAAACGATTAACACTACAAAATTAGTTACAGTATAAAACGCATCTTATATTGATCAGTCTAACTCTCAGATAAATTTTATAAAAAATACGTCTTATATTGATCAGTCTAACTGTCAAACAAATATTATTTTAAGCTAAGATTAAGAAAATAACTCAATTGTCTAAATTTTAAAATTAAACTTTAATCGCATATGTAATCAATAAAATACAATAAAGATAAGCTATTATTATGAAATTATCAATTGAGGCTCTTAAGTTTGATATAAATGCGGAAAAAATTATCCCAAATTGACACGATTATAGAATTCCAAGCGAAATTAAAGCTTGTCATCATTTTAATCTTCTCAAAATTTACACACGCACTTCTCATATCCGTATACACCAAGTTTTTAAAAAAAATGTTATTTTAATTTTATCATTTTAAAATCACTTTAACTCAAAGCTTGAAGTTACTTAATTGATGAATCGAAATTAAATAAAACCGAAATCACCTAATTTTATAACAGAAAGTATTTTTGACAAAATATATGCATTTTAATTTCTTTTCTTTTCTTTTCTTTTCTTTTCTTTTCTTTTTTTTTTTTTTTTTTTTTTTTTTTTTTCAATTTTAAGAGAAAAGGTAGCGATTCTGTTGCCACAATTCCAAAATTGGTACTAAAAACTATAAAAAATTTTATATCTCAAAAACAAATTGAGATACAGCTTTCAAACAAATTGCATTTAAAAGTAATTTTTTTTTCTCTTTACGATGCTGTAAAAATCTAAAATGTTTAGAAGTGTAAAATTTGCAGTAGCGAAAATTGCAAAACCGAAATTGCATGGGAAAGTGTTGCCATTCACAAAATGACGTATGTGTTACGCATAGATACGTTTGGCCTTTGTAATATAGATATATTCTGTAATTAAAACGAATTTTTTAAACACTGAAGCAAATATTATGTACAAATACAACTTAATAATATAAAAGCAATTGCAAAAATTACCTACAACGAGCTCAGGGGAAACAAGTTACACTACAATATTTTTCACCCTTGAAACAACTAAACTCCATTCAGAAACAAATATAATGTTTACAAAACGTACTGGGTATTTCAAATTAGCGAACTAACCGAAAGAGACATAACTAATTAAAAAAAATTAATGGCATCATAAAAATAAATGTATTAAAATATATTTTGCTGTTCATTTGTATCACATGAAATAAATAATTGTAGTTAGCAGTAATAAAAATATCTTTAGTTTTAACTCCTAAACTGTTTTCCGAACTAAATATGATTTTGACAAAACATATTGATTTTTTCAAGTAAACAAAATAAACGTAAGAGATAGACTGCTAAAATAATCAATATCTCTATAAAAAGAAACTATTAGAGTATATTTAGCAACATTTAATTTTGCAAATTTTGTTTCTAAATAGGATTTCAGATTAGCTATAACTTCAAACGATTTCTGTAATTTTAAAAAATGCTAAAATAAGCACCATTCTAATGTAGAAGCGGTATTAAATACTCTCCGAAATAAAATTTAAAAAAACTCTAAATTACTCAATATCCAAAGTTTAGGGTAGTTAAGGGATCTATTTCCAAGCTAAAATTAAAAAAAAAAAATCGCTGCTTTATACATATGAAGTTTTAAAAAAAATTAATTTAATGTAACTTTAAATTTGAAAAGCATTACATTTGTTGTGAATATCGATTCAATCAAAGTTGGATTATGGACATAACTGTACGAATAAATGTCACTGCAAAATGTAACATACAATGTTGTTCCAATAAGCTTTTGAGAATTTCGATTCTTTGAATAATAATAGAAAATAATAATAGCCGTATTGAACAATAATGAAACATGTATATTTCCCCTGTAATGAAATTTTAGTTATCTCCAGAAATAAATACGATATTGGAAAAACAAAACATACTGCTTAATAATTAGAGAATTAAATGAAATTGACATACTGATTAATATTTTTTAGACAGAGAATTCATCTTTATAAAATTTTCTCGTAAAATTTGTCTTACTTTATTTACAATCTTTCGTTTATAATATGTTATTTATTTTATTTTATGATAGTTAGTTGGATATTTTATTTATTAATATAATTTCATTTATTAATATTTATTAATATTTCGTTTATTGTTGCTACTGTTAGAAAAAAAAAGGATTCTATAAAGTCCTCTTCAATATCCGATTATTTCAATTTTCCAATATGACCCGTGTGATGAGGTAATTTCCTAATCATCACATATCATTAATGTTCCTCAAATTAAAATCATATTTCCTCTTCCTCAGATATACACATATCTTATGAAAAGATCTTTTTCATTTTTTTAAAGATATCATTTTTTTTCCTTTGCACTTAATAAATAACTTTCACTTTAACATTCCCAAGTTCACTCAAGCTGTTAATAAAATAAATCAAAATACTTTCAAATACTTTCTCAAAATTAACTGTGCGTTGTGTACTTTTCTTTCCGCTAACGAAGAAATAAAAAAAGATATTGTATTATAAGGTACTCTTTTCAGTTGTAATTTAAACATTTCAATTATGCTCATATATTTAATCAGTACAAATGTTTATTTCGATCTAAAAGATTTACTCAGTTTACATTTAAGAAGACGTCAGGTATTCTGTAGTATTTAAATTGTTGCTCCTAGATATAAATTTCTCAGCGCTTCGTATAAGTATATTAAAATTTCAGTTATGCCAGTTTATGAATTGCTTAGCTCATTTAAATTTCAAAATTTCTATTAAGTGGCGCTTGCTTTGGAGTTATAATATTTTTTAAAACTTAAACATTGATGGCCCAATACACTTACAGTCAAACGTGATAGTTGATCATCATTTCTAATTTCAACTGCTAAAAACGCCTCGGGGTAGTTAGCGACAAATTCCAGCAAAATATTTCACTTCCGGATACCGGTATAAGCTTTAGCCCAGTGTTTATATGGATACTAAGAAACAAAAAATCACCGCGAGGCAATCGATCAGATGTCAAGATCCCCGGAGTGTGTACTGGTCTTGAATGCCGTGCGATATGTATTGAGCACATTTTATTTTTAAAAAAATACTTATTTTTGCACTAAATCTTTTAAAACAATTGTAGGTTATATAGAATATGTATCCAATGACTGTGTAAGATTCTATTGATGAAATATTGATATCTAGGGTATAAATGGTCTATTTGTTTATTGTAATTTTTGTCTATTTGAAAAAAAAAGGCCTTAAAACTTTTACTGTATTTTTCGAAAATCCTCTTTTTTCAACAACTTGAAAATAAATTAATGTTTTAAACTTTTATAAGTTAAGTAAATTATTCGTATATTCGCAGTATTAAATTATGGTGTGATTACAATGATTTCTAGGGTATAAAGGGATGAATTTAAAATTTATGCTTTTGACAAATTTGCTACTTCTTACGCTATTTACCTGCTTCATATATGGGGCAATAGTCGATCATGACAATTCATCGAACACTTCACTAAAAGTTTTTCATGGTATTTACATTTCTCTTATTCACTTTGTATCCGAAAACACAGAAATTTCAGAGTCCGTGAAACTACACTTGAAGAACTATTTATAGGCTCCCAAAAAACTCCATGACATTGCCTCCAACTCCAAAACTCAGAAGCGAAGTTCCAATAACTACAGTGAACAGTGAGCTGCAGAATGTAAGAGATAAATTTTCACCTAAATTTGCCGACTGGTTGAATGAAGGCAACAAAATTTGAGGGATGTGAAGCTGTAACACCGTGTACTTTCTACTTTTCCAAAAAAGAACAGATAAGTTGAACGATAAATAAATGCAGGATGATATTGCACTCAGTGATCAATGAACGCATCAATGCGTCATCGGTTGTCCGACATGCAACAAATAATGTGTGTGCTATTGTTTGCAAAGTTAATCTCAACCAAATCCCTATCAACACATTTGATCAACTTGCCTATGACTTCCTGAGATTTTTTCAGTGGGCTATGTTGAATTTTTTTCTTCATTATTTTGTCTTTTTTGGGAAGACAAATTATTGTCATGTTAGGTGACCTCTATATAGAAATAACCGTTCCATCTGCAATAGGCATATGGCTTGAAGGAAATGGATTGGAAGGAATCTTGAAGAAGCTAATGTATCAGCACAGGAAGAGTGGAATGAATATTGAAAATGATGCATGTGAAGAGATGTTGACACGTTCACGAGGTTTCGATTATGCTTCTGCAAGTGCTGTTGGAGAAAGCCTATCAAAGTCAAACAGAAGAAAAAGTAGATGAAACATTTGAAGATTGGATTCGATAAAGAGTAGATAAGTCGGCTCGATTTAAATATTGATATATCTGCAAAGCGTTAGAGTCTTTGCTTTTATATCCGACACTTTTTATTTCCACTTTGGCGAAAATTTGTCCATGGATATTTTCTCTTGATCGAACCAACTATACTGGATGGCTGCAACGTTTATACAAGTTGAAGCAGCTACCAGAGATGCCTCGGGTCGTTTTCTGCTAGTTTAAAAACGAAAATGTGTTTGACTCGAAAACTAACAGGAAAAATTCTCCAGGATGGCTTATGACCAGTTGCATGAACGAAAAAAAATATTAAAAAATGCTTAATAATTCATCAAGTGAAGAGAAGTGACTGATCCAATTGATGTTTGCGAAACCCTAAATTCCACGAATATTTTAAGAATTCGAAAAAATTCTTAACCTGATCATCTCGTCAGTCGACACTTCTGCAGAAAATAAAAGAAACACTCCAAGTTTTTGTAATAGATTCCAGACCTTTGTTCTTGCTCTTCTAGAAGTATTTCAAGAGCACAACAACCCTTTTGGAAGTGGAAAATTACCAATACTAGAAAAATGTTCCTCCAGGAAGATTGTGCGAGGTCTGTTATTTTATCGAATGTAAAAGGAAAAAGATAGTTTGAATAATTTGTCGAAAATTGTATTTTAATTAAAAAAAAGGTCATTCCATAACATTATAAAAAATAACTTACCCCTGATTAGAGGAAAGAAATTTTCTGTTAAGTCCAAAGAAAAGCAAAAGATACTTAAGAGTGAAAAAAGGCAGTACGCTTTTTTCCAAGTTATGCGTTGCTAGCCACGCAACACAAATGAATGCCAAAAACTTTTTCGCCCATGAAATAATTCTTGACCACCTTCCACATTTGATCAGCAAACTTCAAAAACCCAGCAACGAATTCGATGTAGTATATTTTATCTCAAAGTCAAGTGGAGTTTCCGAGACCTCTGTCATTGAACCTAATGTTTCTTGCGTTATTATCGATGGCGCTTCTTTGGTTCATATGCTTATCTATCAATCCAGTCGGACTTTTTAACAGTACTGTGATCAAATTGTTGAACCATATGTTTTGAAGAGGCTAAAAACTGCAAATATAGTTGATTTTGTTTTCGACGGCAATCTAAATAGAAGCCTTGAAAATGTCGCAAAAAAAGATGAGAGGATATGGTCCAAGAGCAAATGTGAAATAGAAATACATACCTAAATCCTTCAGTAAGTTTCTTGCTCACAGCAAAAACAAAGATCTCTTCGGATTTTTAGCAGAAAATCTCTTCAAGATTAATCTGCCTCTTGGGAAAAAGTCATATGCACCAACAGAGACACGGTAATTGGTTCCCGCAGTTTTACAGCCATTTCTCCTGTTCTCCATGATGTACCGGATACCCGTATTTTACTTCACGTTTGGCATGCTTTTAAATACTCTGGTCATTCAAAGATCACAGTAAAAACTGCTGACAGTAACGCCATGTTTGTTTTCTCTAGACTACTGAATGTTGAAGGATTGTGATTGGAGTATGCAAGTGGGAAGCGTCTCTAATACCTTGCCATGCACGAGTTGCACAGGAAAGTCCCACACGAAATTCCAGATATTTTAGCTTTCTTCTGTGCATATAGAAGAGCTAACATGGTGTCTAGTTTTGCACCTTCTGGTAAATCTACTTCCTTGACAATATGATTATATTTTGATTCGTGGACGTTTTTGGCTTGTTCCTCACACCATCACAGAAGATGACAAGTATTTCTTACTTAGTCAATGGTTCTTCGTCTTTCTATACACTCTCAAAAAAACTTCCGTCTTTTCACAGAAAATGCACTGGCAGCACTGCTGCCAGAAATTGTCTGTATATTGACGATTTTCTGTTTATTTTTTTCTCTGTCAAAAGAGGAAAAATATCCGTCACTTGAAAAAAGTTTGGAAAAAATCAATGCGGAAGAGGCGGGGATCGAACCAAGGACCCCAGGATTACCAGACCAACGTTAATCCACGGCGCTACGGCTGCTCATGATGATTGTGCGTTAAAATAGAACCGTTCAATTCATATGGTGTGGGTTGGTGTATTTCGTTAAAAAGCTTTTAATTATGCAGTTAATCTCGGAAAGATTTCATCTTTAATGAAACTGTGGCTGGGTTTTTTTTACGTTTAGTATTAATATAGTATAAAAATGTGAATTTTAAATATATTACGTAGAATGTTAGAGAAAAAACATGGATGTTCTATTTGTGAGAATTTTTGAACGAATAAAGAAAGTAATTGTTATTTATTTTTAAATTCGAAAACATTTTTGTCTTTTAAAACTAAATTAGACATTTTAATCAATAGAATATTTTTGTTTTTCATTTTAAAAATAAATTCGAACTTATTACTAACAGACCCAATGCGCATGCGTGCTGGATATAAACGGAAACTTTTCCTCATTTTTCGACGCTCGGAATGAACTCACAGAACAAATACGTTTTCTGGGAGAACAGAAATTATTTGTGAAAAAATAACGATAACTTAGTGTATATTGACGAATTTTTCTGACAGTGTACCATGCATCAAGTTCAGTGGATACTGTAAACGAAGCTTTGCTAATTCTATTTACACAGCAGAACAGATCCATTGAAAATATCCCATCAACTAACAACGTTCTCCTACATCACTTGAAGTGGGCTATCCTACAGTGTCTTTGTGGACAAGTTGCCTTCAGCGCAGTTTTACATAGTTGAATCCATGTCAAAGGGGAGGGAAATAGGTGGAAGATGGCTGCGAGTCCATAGTCTTCAAACCTGGGAATACCCTTGGAGAAGCTATAAAAACTGATTGGATGTAAGCACAAAAAGATATGCACACGTTATCGATATGTAAAATCATGTATAAGCTGATTTACTTTGTAGCTGTGAAGAACCATGCAGTGAATTATTTATCAGAATTTTATTTTGCAAATTTGTAAACTTTTTAAATTACAAAAATTTATTTATTTTTAAAATGGGGCTCGTTTAAGCTCAAAGTCAAGGTTACGATTTTTTTCATTTTACTTCTTCTTATGTGATTTTAATATACAGGCAACATATTCGTACGAATAATTATACACTATCTACCAATAAGTATTTGAACACTTTCAATTTTTGACATTTTTTCAAATATTTAAAAATATACTTGTCGGATTCTTCTGTAACTTCAGGATTATAAAGATTATGTTTGACCTCATGTTTATCAACATCCATTTGATAAGCAGGGCAATTAGGGGGCCAACAAAAAATCAAAGAATAATAGAAATATTTGGTATCACCCTGTACATGAAAATGCACGAAACGATTTATCGTTGCAGAATAGAAATGTGTCGACACTATACAACATGTACACTGATTTTTGTAAGACTAGCATGTATATACATGGAAAAAAACGATTTTTTTGAAAAATTAAAAAAATTCTGATATGTTTTCTCTTTACATCTTCTCTTTGCAGGGTTTTTGACAAATTTAACGCAAATTTCAGAAATATTAGCAAAATGCAATAGAAAAAATATAGCACAATTGGAATATAAATATATTAAATATTTTATGAAATATGAGTAGTTGTATGAATTCTTTTTTATCTGCGCATGGGCGAACGATAAAAAAGATTTTTTTACATCACTTAATAGTCAACTCTATAGTGTAACTCATAAAAAAAATCCAATCAGATATCATAAAAATTTAGAACGATATCATTATTATAGTAAGCTGTTTTTACTTTGCTCTATAAAAACTGATAAGGGATTCTCCACAAATTGACATTTTTTATTAATTGACTTTTAGGAAAAAATTAGTGTTTAATGTATACAATATTTAATACAATAATGCTGCTAATAAGTATCTTTACACCTGTGATAGAAAAGAAAAAGAACTTTTATTCACATTCAAGGCCAAAACTAAGAGAGGGGGCAAGACGGGTATGTGCCCCGGGCGCCAGGGCAAAAAGGTGTCATCTTTTTTTTTTTTTTTTTTTTTTTTTCAAAGGTAGATTTTGGCGAACTCCCCCCGCCCCCCCCTTCCTTTGCAAAGTATATTTACAAAGATAATTTCTCTAATTTATTAATAGCCAACTTATTTTAAAACTTAAAATATATAATACTGAACAACGTAATCTGCTTTGTTAAAAATTCATACTTTAAAATCGTGAAACCCAATTGAAAAAAAAATCTGCTTTATACAGGATCTTTATGCCATCATCATTAGATGATTCTAGGTTTTGGAATTCCCTAGAAAGGAAGATTTTGACAATATCATGCTAAATATAAACAGAAAAAAATTGCCAAACAAATCTACATTTGGCATCCTTTCATCCTGGCGCCCGGGACACACGCCCTTCTTCCCCTCTCTCTTAGTTTTGACCATGAATGTGAAAAAAAGCTCTTTTTCTTTTCTATCAAATGTGTCAAGATACTTATTAGCAGCAATATTGTGTTAGATAGTGTATTCATTAAATACTAATTTTTTCCTAAAAGTCAATTAATAAAAAATGTCATTTTGTGGAGAATCCCTTATCATCTAGCTCTTTTTAGAGGGCAAAGTAAAAACAGCTTACTATAATAATGATATCTTTTTGAATTTTCACGGTATTTGATTGGATTTTTTTTATGAATTCAGCGGTTCCTAATCTATGGGTCGCGACCCACTGGTGGGCCGCGGCAGTTGTTTTGGTGGGTCGCGGAAAAATCGAGGTTTGTCATCAAAATACATCTTTTATTCTATCTGTTTAAAAAGATATGACAATTTCAACGGGAAATAATATTTCAAGGAAATTTTTTTAATTTCCTTCTAGATTAATATACGAACAGAATATCAAGAAGTATTTAAATCAACTTTGAGGTCCTTTATGATATTTAACACTTCGTTCTTATGAGAACATGCATTTTTAACTTTGCTGTTTTTGAAAGACATTTACTGAGACAAACTGCGTGTTTAAAGGTGTTCCCACAGGGCCGTAGCTAGAAGTGATGGATAGGAGTTTATAAGAGATTGTAGGGGGGGGGGGGGGGGGGGGCTCATAATTTTTTTTCTCATTCTGACGCAGAAAGATAAATTAGTGCTTATTCACATTGTAGGTACTATGTTCCTTATTAAACTGTTGTAATAACTTTATGCTAAGAAAAGTATATGATGATGAAAATTCATAGTGAATAGTTTGAGTTGATGATAGTGAATAGTTGATAGTTTGAGTGTATAACTGGTGCAAAATTAAACATCATGTTAGCTTCATATGTTCAAATGGGATAAGGGAGTGTTGAATTACTTATTTTAGATGCAATTTAGTAATTCTGCAAAACTGTGAAAGTGCCTCAAAGTTAAATTAGATTTTTGAACAGAATTTCATTTGAATTTTCGAAGCAGAAATTCATTTACTGACCTTAGAATCTTTTCCAGGGGGGGGGGGCTCAAAATATTTTAGGGGGGGCTGAGCCGCCCATAGCGCCCCCTTAGCTACGGCCCTGTGTTCCCACATTGATAAACAACAGTACCAGAAATCTCATTGATTATAAAGATATGTTTTCATAATGATTAAATGTAATTTTTAACTATCTTTATAGTTTGTGTATTGTTTTAATTACTATTCACTTACATGTATTGAGATTACCATTTCTTGTTTTTTGTTGATAATGTATCTTCCATACAATAATTTGCATTTTTCGTAGGATAAGATAGCCGAGCGTATAGTGATCGTACAAAAATTGCTATACTGATATACAACTTTTTCTAGGGTGGGTCGCGAAATTTTTTTTTTTTACTGAAATGTGGGTCGCGTACCAAGAAAGTTTGGGAACCGCTGAATTAGACCACAGAATTGGCTATTATATGATGTAAAAAAAACCTTTTTTATCGTTCGCGCATGCGCAGATAAAAATTATTTCATACAACTACTCATATTTCATAAAATATTTAAGGTTTATCTATTCCAACTATGCTGTATTTTTTCTACTACATTTTGCTAATTTTTCTAAAATTTGCGTTAAATTTGGTCAAAAACCCTGCATAATATAAACAAAATACATACCAGAATTTTTTGAATTTTTCAAAAAAATTGCTCTTTTTCCGTTAATATACATGCTATTCTTACAAAAATCAGTGTACATGTTGTATAGTATCCACATATTTGTATTCTGTAACGATAAATCGTTTCGTGCATTTTCATGTACAGGGTGACCCAAAATATTTCTACTTTTTTTTTTTTTATCGACCCCCTAATTGTCCTGCTTATCAAATGGATGTTCATAAATATGAAGTCAAACATAATCTTTATAATCCTTAAGTTCCAGAAGAATCCGACAACTATATTTTTAAATATTTGACAAAATATCAAAAATTGAAAGTGTCGAAATTCTTATTGGTAGATAGTGTATAAAAGAGCCTTCTAAGATAAACCTAGGAGAGGATAGGTAGGAAAATTTATTCGTGAAAAAAAATAAATAAAAATTCTACAAGTGGCAGTCTGTATTACACAGTGAGTCTCGGAAAACATCATAATAATGTAACAGTTAACTGAGTGTTACGTTGTCGCGCAGAAACATCTCAATCATTTGTGACAGAACAAATTCTTGAGAACCTTTTAGTAGTTTATTTCAAGAGCTTTCAAATGATATATCACAATATCATAATGTTATAGTTATCAGCATTTTTATGTACCTATGTCCATCATCGCTGCGTCTATCGTGAATGACGTCCTTATGGAGGATTTTGATGTCTGATCGATTGCCTCCCGGCAGTTTTCTTTATCTTATCATGAATATGAACACAGCTCTACACCCAATGCTTATCAGAAGTGAAATATTTTTATGCTAACTCCACTGACTAGAGTTACTTTAGGGCATTAATATCTTTGCCGTATTTTCTAATAAAACCATGCATCTTTATTGAATATATGCATGATCTATCTTATTAATATTTATTATCACAATATATTTTATAATTGATCTGTCGTACTTTATAAAAACACTTAATTCAAGTCAGATTTTTAAAAGTCAATATTTTTATGCATATACATGTAAATTTCTAAATTCCTATAATATCTAAACTTTTCCCTGTCTTTTAATATTATCTTAACATATTTATTATATTTTAATTCCAACTTTTTAATCTACGCATTTTTTATTTTCTTATTTTTAAAATCTTTAATCTGTTAAAAGCAACACTTTTTCTAAAACTACATTACTTTATTTTATTCTTTCATTGATTCTAATATCTTTTATTTACGTTTTAAAAAATCATTCAACTTCCACATTTCCCTGCAAATGATACGACAAGAACCTGATTGCATAACATATTCATTCGATCAACAGAAAAAATTATTTTCTTTTTTCGCCTGTTTAATTTTCGTGTTAGTCAGTCTACTGCTTTCTAAAATATTAAATGGCAAAGCGAAACGTTGTCATAAAATCTTTTTTTCGTGCTCACTTTGATATATAATGACATTGTTTTGGCTTGAGGAGCAGATTTCTACATATTTTTTGGATGTTAAACATAATTCTGTCATTTGGGGAAATCAAAGTCTTTAATAGGTGAAATTCTATTCTTGAAATATCATTTTGTTTTATTATGACAGCATATTACGTTGATACGAAGTTTAAACCGAAATATCCGTGAAATTGTTTACTGTGATGTAAAGCACAAATAAATTTGTTTAAAAATGCTCTCATCTATGTTTGATTGAATGGGAAAATTTCAAGGCATTCATTTTTTGCCTTGCTACAGTGTGTCACCTATGAATGCTAACTAACCATTCTATTTCTATGATTATGATAAAAGGTATATCAAGAATTAGCCATTACATATTGCATTGCTATAGAGCAACATTTTACATATATTAAAAAGTAAATAAAATCTTCTGTACTATCCCGTTCTCGTGAGTGTTACATAAGCGAACTTATAGTATGGGCGAAACATAAACGAGTATGTATTGAAAATTGGAAACTTAAATTAAAGTTACATAATATCTAAAATAATCAGATGACATAAAATAGGACTTTTGTGTGCATTTGTATCACATTTAATTTTATAGTTAATCAAGTTTTAAAATTTGAACTGGTATTAAATTACCACTGAAATACTTTTTAAAAAATACTAACTTAATTATTATTTCAATTGAAATGCTGCAGAAAATGTTGTCCGAGATAAATTAAAAACTGTTAAATTAAATCTAGATTTTAAGTTCATTGTAGCATTAAAAAGAAAATTGCAAATTTACGCATAGTAATTTTCTTAGAAGAATATTTTGATTCACATATAATTACAATTTTAATGAAGCATAATTTTTGTTGAAAATATTTGATTTGTATTAATGAGATTTTGTATGTAAATCTGCGAAAAGAAGGATATTTTTATTACTTTTAAATTAATAGATGCTTTTAATTTATAAAAGCAAACATTCTCATTAAGTGCTTGATTCACTATTTTGCTCAATGTATGCCTCACTATAGATGCTTTTACAACATTAATGATTTTCAAATAGAAATTAAAAACAAGCTTAAGTCAGATTAAGTATTTTATTCTGCACCAGAGGTTCCCAAACTGGGCTCAGCGTAAATTTTTCAGGGACCCCGCCTGATTATGGGGGGGGGGGGTAATAATGTAAACTAATGCATTTCAAGCAGTGGATTTTCTAAAAATGTGAACAGGTTATTTTTTTACAGACATATTTATAAATTGTAAGAAGTCGTCTTACAAATGTACAAGAGAAGAAAGAAAGAACATTACTTAACTTATATATAGATATCTCGGGAGCTGCATTCTTCTTTAAAAAAACTTTTTATTACTTGAAAAGAACGACACTCACATATAGTAGACTAACACACACATTACATACAAATAAAACTTTTTACATAATTCTGGCGCACGCCACTATGAACCAACTTTTTAACATTACTAAAAAAAAGAACATTTTTAATAGAATTAGTGTTGCCAGTTTTTTTTAAACGAAAAATATTACAACTACATTTTTTAATTTAGCAAAACTCAGGTCACGTGACGCGTGACAGTCTTTTTTTTTTCTTTCTTTTTTCCCTTTGGAATGCTCGTGTTACATCCTCCCCCTCTGTTTCCGATCTACGTCTCGGAAAGGAAACAGGATACTTTTTGGGTCTTCCTCTTTTTCTCAAGGGTGCAACTGGAATAGTTTCAGATTCTTGGAAAGGCAACAAGGCAGAAACGTGGTAAGATCCAATTCGTTCAGTAGGATTTTCTAGACTAGCAATGTCATATGTCACTAGTGACTTTTGAGTCAAAATTATGTATGGCCCATCTCTCTTAGGCATAAATTTTGCTGTTTTATTTTTACTTGCCTTGCTCACTGGGTGTAGGTTAACCCATACTTTTTCACCAGGCTTGAAATATACTTGTCTACGATTTTTATCATAATATTTCTTTCGCTGATCTTGTTTCATTTCAACACGTTCTTTCACACTTTTTGAAATATTTACAAAACGTTTAAGATTTGGGGTTGTCTCTCCCCTTGGTCGAAAACACTTTTGAAACCTTTTTGGAATATCTTTAAGTTTTTTTCCTGTCATCGGAATTTAACTTTTTGCCTTCATCTTTACGTAAGGCATACGGAAACACTTTGACCGCATCAGTACACGTATTATTTTGTACTTCGTGTTCTTCTACAAAATAAAACTTTTTATGAGATTTGTCACTAAAATGCCATGTTTTACTTGCAGCGTCTAATACTATGTTAGCTTTCTGCAGGAAATCCATTCCTAAAAGAGTTCTATTACCTTTGGCATTTGGTAATACAATAAACTCCGTTTTGAAAACTCAGCCTTCAATCTTTACACGCACAGTGGCAGAAAGAGTTTTACTAGCCATCGTAGTTCCATCAGCTAATGTTACTTCATGAGTATGAGGTTTCATTGCAACACCAGCTTTCAAAAATAATTTATACATACGTTCTCCTGCAATAGAGCGATTCGCTCCTGTATCTGCACAGACTAATACCTTTTTATTGCAGATCATAATAGGTACATTTATAGCTGAAACTGTTGATGTATTTAAACTATACAGCTTAAGACGTTGAGCTTGCACTGTTTGCTTCTTAACAGTAGGGGAACAATCTGGGCATTTCTTCTATATAAATCCCACTTTGCCACAACCATAGCAAAATATATCGGATTCTAAACGTTGATTAGCAATCTTAGGAGAAGATCTGTCTTTTGGAAGCTTACTGTGCTTCCATGTATTTTCTCGACGAGAATAATCTTTTTTCTTATGGGGTACAACCGGGTCTTCGTTAGGGAACGTAGATCTTATGGTATCATACGCATCTAACTTTCCGGCAAGGTCGACTGGCGAATTTAAATTTTCCCAGTCATCTAACATATGTTGTTTGCATTCGACAGGCACGCGCCTTTTCATCTGATCCGCTATGATCAGATCCTGAAGAGCTTCAAAAGACGTTACATTTAACTCTTTAAGCCAGTTTTCAAAGTAAGCACGTAACTCGAAGTAATAATCTCTCCAAGTAATTTCTTTATCTTTGCGATGCGTAAAAAACAGCTGCTTAAACCTTTCAGCGCTAATTTTAAACCTTTTTAGAAGTAGACCTTTAACATATGAAAAATCTGAAGCGTTTTCTTCTTTTTCACGAGCAATAAGCGTAGATATAGAAGAGGGTACAACACTCAGTAAATAAGAAACCCAGAGGTGTTCTGGTACCTTCGAAAGCTTTAACTGTTGTTCCAGGAGCACCAGAAACAACGTTACATCATCTGTCTCTGGCTTAAATGTAGGCAACAGCTTCTGGATATCTATTTTACTCTCTGGATGAGACATTATCCCTGCTGCATTACCACCTATCGCTCCACTGGAAACACTTTGGCTCTGAGCCTGTAACTTAAGCTTCTCACGTTCAAAATTCATCTCACACTTTTTTAATTCCAGTTCTTCCGAACGACGCTTCTCTTCTAATTTACGCTGTTCTAACTCAGCTGCTTTTTGTTTTTCCTCTAAGTCTCGTCTACGTTGTTCTTCCTCGCGAGTCCAATTTGGTTTCTGACTAACGAATTTACGAAATCAACTTCGTACGAGGGAGAGGATTTAATCTTATCACGCAATGTGACAACGGTCATAGAGGGTTGTACATCTAAATTCATTTCTAAAGCGACCTGAAACAGGTCTTCTTTTCGTGCTTTATTGAGTTCGGACATTTGTAAATTTAGCAAACAACAAGATATATACCCACTAATGCTAAAAATTCGTTTAAATAAATTGTTCCCCAGACGTGAGCTTTGCTTTACAACTCATAAAAACAAGACATCAATAAAACAAAACAGTTAACTTTAACGTTAGCAAAATATACTTTTAAAATAATTAAACTTTATTAAACTTTTAAGTATCTTTAAAATTTAAATTATTTTAATTTAATTTAATTTAATTTATTTATTTTTTTATTTTTTTTATTTTTATTTTTTATTTTTTTATTTTTTTTGAAAGAAAATATACTTTAAATTACGTGTCATTTAATCAAAACATTATTTTAACTGATATAAAACTAGTACTGAATTGTTGGCAACATTCATAAACAATGTTCTAAATAAGTCAAAACATATCTGAATAATTAAAACGTCAATCAATATTATTATCATATTATCAAGACAAGACTATGTAATGTAGATTTTTCAATATAACTTTAAAAGAAAAGAAAGTCTTATTTCATAAAAAAAATAAAATAAATAAATGCAAAAACTTACTCAATCTGTTTTAAAAATCGTATTCAATGCTATTTCAAGATATATCAAGAACTCTAAATTAAATGCTTAAAACAATTAACAATAGAACACTCGAATAAAAAATAATAATTAAATTCTGTTACCTTGCGAAACCAACAACAAAACAAACAAAAAAATAATTAATAAACACATACCGTATGACACTTGTATTGATGGTATCAATGTATTTTAATATATATTTTTTTTCACTCTCAATTTATTTCCCTTTTTGTAAAAAGAAAAGAAAAATAATATCAACACAAATAATTGCTTATTTCATTATTTCTCAACCTTTTTTTTTTTTTTTTTTTTTTTTTTTTTTTTTTTTTTTTTTAATTTGAAGTAAGAAAATTTGTTATTTTATCAAGATAAAAATTAAACATGCATGCACAGAATGAAAATTAAACTAAAGAATAAAAAATATAAGCATGGGGAGGGAAGGGGAATTACACAATATATAAATGAACTGTAAAATAAATCAATAAATTAAAACTAAAAATATGAAAAGTTTTACAAATATAAAACAAAATGTAGACACTTGTGGAAAGAATGCATTCTTTTGATAAAAATATGGATCCATTTTCAGAACTTCGACCACTTTAAGAAAGTAACTTGAAGATTAAATAAATATTGTCGAGCTACACCTGCAGGCACAAGAACTGAAAGTTTTTAAAAGCACAGAAAACGTAGAATTCGCCATAATTCACAAACATATATAAATGGCGTTATCGAAGCAAGATTAAATTCGAGAACATATATCGCAAACAAATGAAAATGGTGCTTGGCATAAGATTATTCCGTGGAAATTTTTTTTCACAACATTGAAGAACACATTTCACAAACAAACGAGCAACGACTGCTCGTGCTATTTTCTTGCATTAAACATGCATGCATTTTTATTTCGTGCGTATTTCACAATCGAATGATTTCACATCAACGAAACAAACTTACTATGTTAATCACTTAAAATATACTTCACAAACAGACGAGCACGACCGCTCGAGCCATTTTTTTTTCATTCTTATTAATCATATTTCATTATCAAAAATATTGAACTTTTCTGGAACTAAGATAGCTGAATACTTTGGAATTGATTCGTGGCCAGACGTTGGGTAGCCATTTTGCAAGAAATCGTCTTACAAATGTACAAGAGAAGAAAGAAAGAACATTACTTAACTTATATATAGATATCTCGGGGGCTGCATTCTTCTTTAAAAAAACTTTTTATTACTTGAAAAGAACGACACTCACATATATTAGACTAACACACACATTACATACAAATAAAACTTTTTACATAATTCTGGCGCACGCCACTATGAACCAACTTTTTAACATTACTAAGAAAAAGAACACTTTTTAATAGAACTAGTGTTGCCAGTTTTTTTTTAAACGAAAAATATTACAACTACATTTTATAATTTAGCAAAACTCAGGTCACGTGACGCGTAACAGTCTTATTTTTTTTTCTTTCTTTTTTTCCTTTGGAATGCTCGTGTTACAAAATTTATAACTACCTTCTCTAACTGAACTATATTAAAAAACTAAATTTTATTTTTTGAAAAAAAACTTCTGGTGCTAACATTTTTTTCTACTACGGCTCTATTATTGAGCTTTCCGCTCACGAAATGCGATAAAATGAAAAATAAAATGGAGATTTAGTGAAGAAAGCGGAAAACTTCAAACTGTTGCATGCTGAGTTGCGTCATCATTTCGAATAAAACTATTTTTTCTTGATAAACAAACAGACGGACAAACCGAATGCATAAACACTTTTCTACTTTGTTAGGAAATGTTAAAAATGGTATTTACTTACGGGAACGGGCGACGCAGTGAGTAAAATCGAACGATGATAGTGGCGAAATGTGAGAATAAACGCTTAATTTACCAAAACTATTACACATATAATGTTAGGCGTTGTAGATATAGAAAGAAATTAATAGCTTAGTCGGAAAAGAAATGAATAGCTCATAACGGAAGCTGAAAATTGCCCATTTAAATTCGTCCACTTGTTAATTTCATTTATTGTTATTAAATTTCGTTAGAGTAAAAATGTGAAAAACAGTCTGCTAATCAAACAATATCATACAGAGGTAAGAAAAAAAATTATGCTTAAAAATATGCTCAAATTCTTCATTCTTGCCAAAGAAATTACGCAAATCGCATTAGCTGATATCCACCCTTTTACTTTTTCGGTTTAGACTATTTAGGAGTAATTTTCATCTAAATCGTAAACACTGAACAATTTTTTTGTTTATATTTTGCAATATCGCAAATATTTTTCGATTTAAGATAACCCAGGTTTTTCCATTTCACCGGTAGAATCGTTGCGAATGGCTGCTTTTGGCCAGCATGTATTCACGTACCTGTGTGCAGAATCACTTTTGTAAATATAACTACTTTTTTTCATAAATTAAGTGACCGAGAAACTTTTATACTTCCCATCCTATATATAATATAATTTAATTAAAATCTTTAATACAGTGTTTTCTTTATAAATGTTTCAGATCTTGCGTAACAGTTTTGCTAGTATAAATTATCATCATACATGTTGGCTATTCTGTAAAACAGAATTATTATTAAAATAGTATTTTAATATGTATGTTATACACATAATTAATAGTATTCATTGTTAGAATTTGGCTTTTAATTCCTTATGAAAATAAATCATTCCCGAGATGATTTATTTTCAGAGAAGTTATGCTTATAATTAAGGTTAAAGTAATCGGATTATGGTTTATTAATTATTTGTCATAATAAAGCAAGCTGGCATTGTTCTTTTCGGTTCAGTAGAAAATATTTATTCCGCCGCAACATGTTGAATTTGCCATTCGTAAATGATCATTAAGAGCATACTGGTGGAGCTATTTAAATAAAGAAAGGAATCTTTTAATAAAGGGTTTTCGTAGTAAATTAAGAATCAGTTGCATAACATAAGTAATTTCATTCAGGTTTTAAATCTAAGATTCTGAATATTATCTGTAAAAAATATTAATTATCGTGTAATGTATATAATGCGTTTCATTGTAACATGATCACTCTATTTTCACGAAAAGAAAAATAGCTGTCAGTAAATGTCATTTTCTGAATAGTACTTACTTTATTTCAGAAAGTACTTATTTACTTATTATGACCAATAAATGGAAAAATTTATAAGAAATATATATTTTTTATATTTGTCAAAAAATATACAACTTGATAAGTGTAAAACCTCTTTCTCATAATACTTTGTACATTCATTTTAAATAACAAGAATAATACGATTCCACAATGTGTTTAAAAAATATTTAAGCACAGTAGTTTTAATATTTCCTAATTTATAAATCAAAAAAGCCTGTAATTTGTCAATACACTGTTAAAACTACTGGTGACACATTGCACATTTTAAGGGTGAAAGGCTTGTCTCACTGGTGACACCCCTAAAGGAGCCAGAATGGCACCCTTAATTAGGATGAAAAGATGCACCCGTAATCCAGAGTGGCCAATAATAATAAAAAAAATTATAAACTGACTTTTGCGCCGTGAAGGATTCGAACCTACAACGTCTGATTACAAGACCAACGCTCTAACCGTTCGGCTATGGAGCTCACTCTTGAAGTCTCCTCGAAATATTCAAATGTCCTGAAATTCAAAGATGAAATGCTTTATATAAAAAGCTCACCAAAAGTTTTCTATCCGAAGTTCTAAAGGAAATTGGGATAGCGTAGGGATAGATTGCTGTTATGATCCACCAGTGACGGCGAGTTGAAAGAAAAGGAGATACATCACAGAACATTTGCAACTGACTAAGGGGTGAAAATCTTCCAACGGTATGCATTGAGCGGCACCCTAATTAGCGTCAATCACCCAGTGGAAGATCAAACGGCACCCCAAACACATTTTCAAGCCCCCGGATGTCAAATGGTAACACCTTTTCACTCCTGGGCTCCAATGCAACCGGTTTGTCACCTTTATTTTTAACAGTGTATGTACAATTATTTTCCATAGCTGTTCATCATTAAGGTACACTTTTTTCAACTAAGGAAAGAGTATTCGATTGCATTATTGTGCGTCGTTCGTATATTTTGCAGTTAGACTATCGATTAGAGTTGGTAATAATTAGATTAATTATATGTGCTTTTTTATTATTATTCTCACGAATGTTACTTGTAACAATTAATACGGGGGCTTTTATAATTCACTTGCTTCTCATATTAACAGAATTCGACTGAATATATTTCTTTACTATTTCCTGCTATTACAGTATTTTTACATTATTTTTTAATATATTGTATTCAACTCTCCTTGTATTAAATTACTATCATGATGTTACTCTTTATATTAACCGCTTCCCTGATTTGCCCGTACCACATTCTACGGCCATCCTTTTTCAAATAATGAATTATTATTCCCACCAGTAAATTTTTATTGTAAATTTTACATTATTTAATCCCAGCATTTTTCTTATTCAATTAGGCAAAAATTTCTGTTTTGAAAAGCCATTGATAAAAGACAAAAAATTCTCTAAAAGACATGAAAAAAATAGGCATTATTTGAAAGTTTTTTCAAAAATTTTGATCAGTTAAATTATCAATCTAAATAGTACAAGTTAATCTGTGTAACACCATCATACAATTTCAAATATTAAAATTATTTGTGATGACGATTGTATGTCGAACTTCGAATTTCAATTTAGTAATATACTCCATGTTTAGATATCTCTACTATTATATTAATACTAACCGCCCTCAGTGACCAATTTGGTTTCTTTTAAATGCGTACTGAACATTAAATCATACTGCTTTTATTTGTAATTTATTTTAATTGCTCAATTTTTTGCCAAATTAAAAGAGTCTGCGAAAGAATTAGACACAGGTGTCATATATGCACCACATTGGCGCAATTGCAACAAAATGTCAATTATATGCCTCACATGTAACCCGGCTATTGATATTTGTTCTTCAATAAACTGTTAATTTACTTTTATTTTCTTTTTTTAAATGATATAAATTGTTTTTTTTCTATGATTATTAATTGAACTTTTTATTTATTTATTATTATTTCATTTTTAAAATAATAGAAAATGGTTTTAAAATATATATGTAACTGGTGTAGAAAACGAAATTTTTGCCAAATTGGCGTCAGAAAAAAATCGCGCCAATATGCTGCTTATATGACATCTGTGCCGATAAATCAAGAACTCGGTATTTTAATGCTAACCTGGCACAGGTGATAAATCGCCAAATATTGTACCTATGGCATTTTTTGTATTTCATTAATTTTATTTAAAATATAATAATATAATTATTCCACCCATCACCCATTTCATTTATAATACATAACTTTAATGTGTATCAGTAACGTTTTAAAATTCATGATTTTTATTTACTTTTTTAAGCCAAAAAAAAATGAAAAAAAAATAATGATATTCTGAAGCTCCATAATTGCAGCGAAAGAACAAAACGTAAATAAACTCAATTTACTACGATCTAAATCCTGTAAAAGGAGTTTTACTCAATAATCAGTAAAAAATGTTTCATTTGGATGTTGCCATTAAACAATTAACAAATAACCGCGATTTTTGTGCCACGTACGATAGCGTAATATCTAATATATATGTATATATATTTTTTACTGTCGAAAAGAAGTATTATAATGTAGTTGTTTTTGTTTGCCCAACAGACAGTAACTTCGTGCTCGGCAACGCACAGGTGGCCAATCTGTACCCGATCGTCTACTGCTCGGACGGGTTCTGTGAACTGACGGGTTTTCCCCGAGCCCAGATTATGCAGAAAGGGTGTGCCTGCGCCTTCCTCTACGGACCCGAGACCGCCGAAGAACACAAGCAAGAAATCGAGCAAGCACTCGAGAACAAGATGGAACTCAAGCTCGAAGTCAAGTTCTACAAGAAAAACGGTATGCTACAACTATTCCCTTTTTCCTAATACAGTAAAACCTCAATAACGGATACGCCCGAATAGCAGTCACATCTATTTAACGGGCAGTTTTCCAATATCCGCTCCCGAAACCTAAATTTTTGTATTTTTAACCTCTCAATAACGGACAGTAATTTTGACAATAAAGAATGAAAAATTATTTTTAATCGATAAAAAAGAAAATTAAAAAAAAAATTAAAAGCCTTTAATTTTGTCAAAGGATTGTATTTTATTAAATAGCATTGTTTTTTAATTGAAATCGTCTCTTTACTGCAGAATTTCTGTCATAAATAACCTAAAATTTCTTTTCGGAAATACTGGTAATTTTTCCTGTTGTAAATTTTTTGATCACAGATAAATTTGCAACGTGGGCTGGGGAACCTACCCTCCCACGTCTAGTTCTGAATTCAGGGGTAGCCCGAGAGAGAAATTTCAACCTTCCCCCAAAACATTGAAATGTCCCTCCGACAGATTCATTTTTATTTTTAATGATCAAAAAGTGCAAATTCTATCCCCGGAACTCTATAACGATGATTCAGCAGGATTAAAACTACTGACAGAGTTAAAACTTCACTTTGAAAAACAAATTACGTGTAGCAAAAGCAAAAATTTGCAACATAATTTTTTTTTTTTCGTAAGAATGTAATAAACAGTGGATAAAGGTATGCACAATTTTTATTTCAGTTCTATTGCTTTAAAAAAAATTTTGATTAATCATAAAATAGAGGTTAAGATCTAAGTGTTTAATACATTATTAGTGTTAGACCTATTACCCCAATAAAAGAAACATTAATCATACCTCAGCAATTTTTGAGTCCCTGAGGTTTGCCCAGTAGTGGACAGTTTCCGCGCTCCCTAGGTGTCCTTTATTTAGAGATTTTACTGTACAAAGTCTTGTTTCTTTTACAGCGACTTTTTATTTCAGAAGAGTGCAGGCCACTTTTGGATGGCTGCCAGTTTTATCACTCACAAGGGCACCACCAAACATGGTGCACACAGATTTTAATGATTTCAAAGTATGTTGTAGGGGTCATACCACTAATTATTCAGCTGAAAGGATTCTTTCAAATGGGCCTTAGTTTTTGAGAAATTAGGGGTCAAAGTTCAGCGTATATTTCAAATACTTATTAGTACGAGCGCCGCATGATCGGCCGAATCGGTGGCGTTGTGGTAACGAACGAGCCTGCAAGTCGAAAGGTTGCGGGTTCAAATCAGTCCTCGGTCTTTTATTTATTTATTTTTGTATTTTTACACTTCGCAAATTATAAGCAGAATTGAAAATTCGACAGCTTTGAACCTTTTGATATTTTCTGAAGAGGACAGTTTACATTGTCAACATTTTTTTATTATTATTATTTTTTCAAAATATGGTGAACTGACTGCACTTCAGGGTTCAATTAAAAGTATATTTTGCAACAAATAAATAAATAAAAATTTGTATTTAATTAAAATTTTGAAAAAGTATAAGAAAATTTCAATATTTTAAAATCTCGACTACTTTAAATATTAATATTTTTAGATTAATCAGTCACTTTTTTTTCTTTTCAAATGTGTATTACACAATATTGTGCTTGGATTTTTAGATAATTTAATACTGCATTTAATGTAATTTATATTACTAAAATACTTAATTCGTGATAAATATGTTTAAAAATATATTAAAAGTAAAAAGAAAAGGTTTAATTATCATTTGTAAAAGTGCAAAAATAAGACCAATAACAAGAAATCTTCATTTATTCTGATAATTACGGAGGAAAGCAGACGATTAAAAAAAGTATTTTTATATGCATTATAAATTTTATCTCATTAAACAGACGATACGGAAAGAGTGTTTTGATTTGTTATAAAAATAGATGTAATCTGTCATTTCTTATTTGTGCAAACGATAACTTATGTTTATGTTGAACTTTGGAGATAAATGTATTTACAGAAAATTGGAAAATTGAAAACTTGGATAACTGGCAACAACTTGCATTTTAACATTACTACATTAATATTTTATTATTTTTTCGAAGATACGCATTACTTGAATAATCTAATCCTAAAGACATTTAAAAAATTGCACCCGAAAATTATTTTGTATTATTTATACATATACGAAAAAAGGCAAGTTTTCATTTAGAATGCTATAAAATAAAAAAGCGATAGGAAAAAAAAATCATTATTTCAGGATTGTGCTTAAAATAAAAAACACGAATAATAATTCATAAAAAAAAGTTCTAGGCGTAAACTAGTTTTGTGGTTTTGTCAATAGAAATATTCGTTTAAAAATTGCAGAAAAAAAAATAAATTTTCATGAAAAAATTTAAAAATGTAAATGTAATTTATTAAGAAAATATCAAAAGCTGTAGCAATTTTGTAATAAAAATACTTAAAACTTGTAACGTGCAAAAATACAAAAATAAATAAATAAAAGCCGATGACTGCTTCGAACCTGCAACCTTTCGACTTGCAGGCGCGTTCGTTACCACGATGCCACCGATTCACATGCGGCGCTCGTACTAATAAGTATTTGAAATATACACTGAACTTTGACCCCCAATTTCTCAAAAACTAAGGCCCATTTGAAAGAATCCTTTCAGCTGAATAATTAGTGGTATGACCCCTACAACATACTTAGAAATCATCAAAATCTGTGTGCACCATGTTTGGTGGTGCCCTTGTCAGTCAGACATCACTTCTTCTAAAACTTCATTCTAAAACATTGCATAATTTATTTACATCTTTGAATGGTGGAGAGGGGCGGGGGTACTTTCGAATGAAACTCGTTTGAAATCTGTAGTACAATTTAGTAATTTTTTATGATTTCTTAAATAATTTTCAAGCATTTTTTTTTTTTTTTTTTTTTTTTTTTTTTTAATATACAGTGACTCCCAAAATTGATCGTGCACTTACGAATTTTAATGAAACAGTGCTTTATCCATTAAGTAAAATTAATATTTCAGAATGTGTATTTAACAATAAGATCTATAACTTATTCTTAACAAAACTACATAAAATATTTTAAAAACAAAGTAAAGCGCTATTTTGAAGAAATCAATAATAAAAAAAAATAACAAAAAATTTACCTCACAGTCTTTGTGTATTTTAAAAAAATCTCTACATAGTAATAAATATATTTTTGTTTTTTTTTCTTTAAATTATTATTTAGTGGATTATCCGTTATACTAATTGGTTTTGAATTTCTATATGAATGTTCATCCATTTACCTTATATTACACATTTTATTTCGTTTTCCGTTTTAATGTCGTTTCTTCGTACTTTTAACTCCAGTTCTCTGCAATTATTTTGGGGGGGGGGGGGTTAAATCCGGCAACTGAGGTGGGGTTTTCAAAGCAATTATAGAGAACGTTGAGAACCGTGTGCTTTGAATTTTTATCTTGATTTAAAAAAATAAATAAATAAACGAAAATTGTTTCCAGTACAAAAATTTCGTGCTGATAATTTTAAATTGTTGGCACTACTAGGTTATCCCGTCGACCAAAAAATTATCGCCAAACTATAAGATTAAATGCCAATAATGGATGATCGTGAATGTCACATTCAATGACATTAAATATGATTCACGTGTTTAAAATGTCATTAAGTGACTTTTATTTCGACTTTCTATTAATATTTTTATTAATATTCTACTAATTATTTGTTTTTTTCGTTATTTAAAATAAAAATTATGTCAATGTGTATAATTTGGCTATTAGTTTGGCGATTTGTATAATTTGGCGAAATTGGTCGACGGTATAACAGAGTATAGTACCAAATTGTTTTTCTAAATAATTAAATAAATAGCATTATTCATTACACCATCAATAAATATTAGATACCTAATGCTGATGTTGCTTTACACCTCCACACAAGAACATCGTCATCGTCGTGTCCCTCTCTAATTCGAATTTTTTTTTTTTTTTTTTTTTTTTTTGAGAATAAAATTATTTTTACTTTAATAATGTTAATCGTAGCTATCCAAGCAGAGTTACTGAAGTTTAGAGATTATGTCGTTGTTTGAAATCTAACGAATGTAAATATTTTGTGCACCCTTCAATTCACATTTTTATGATAATAGGCTTTAGAGTTTTAATAAGAGTTTTTGAAGACGCTTGGAAAATATTGTACTGCAACAGGGTTTAACCGATATTACAACTTTCTAATATTTTTTACATTCCATCATACATGATTTGCTTAGAAAAGTTAAGCTACATTTAAATTTTAAAGATAAAAATATATGTATAAAATAAAGAAATCGACAACGCTGCAAAGATAATTAAGTCAACTTTCATTATTATTGTTATTACTGAATGTGAAAGCATAAATGAATTCATAACAAAGAAGACATAGCCATATACTGTCATTTCTATACACAGAAAATATCTAAGTAATTGTTAATACAAAATAATACTCGATGAAAACACATATACTATTAAAAGTACATCCAACCTGAAAGGTTTCGTTGTTCAAATTAAGTTCTTGGAATTAAGTATTTCTATTTGTCAATTATACACCCATCGGAACTACAAATGGTAAATTTGCGTTCATGTCCAAATAAAACATTATTCTAATACGATTCCAGTTTATTTATCATTGATTTTGAGAATAAAATATTTTCTACTGGCAGAACACCCATTTAATCCACTTGTCAAACAGTTTAAAGGATGAAATTGAAGTAGAAAATTTTTCTTTGAATTCTGTGGTAACATTTACTGCTCTTAAATATAGATTTTTTCATAGTTTTCCTAATTATAAATCGCTGATCACATTTTATTAACTTGGATGGATCGAAAAAACACTTTTCCACCTCCAACAACTCGAAATTTCCCGATGCAATTTCAGACATATTTTTAAAAGAAGAAACATGAAACTTGCTGGGGGGGGGGGTATTTTTGAAGAGACGTATAAGGTGCCCTGCGCAATTCATAAGAATTTGATTTATAAACAATTATATTCTCAGTATGATCTTTTTTTTCGTTCACAGATCTCCCGCTTCGGAAAAATCGGTTCAAAATGACGTTTTTGATTGCTTTTTTTGCAATATTTTCTGCATTTATCAAAGAATTGACAATTACGGCCCTTTGTGGACTTTCTAAATAAGACAATTTGCCAGTTTGATGCATATGAGAGCAAAAATGAATTTAAAAGTAAATAGGAAAATAAGCAACTTGACTCGAAATGCACCCTTAAACCGTTTTTTTTTTTACATACTGCACCACAGAATTGAGTAAAATAATTAATTTAGCAATATTCCATATTGATTTACTACTGCTGTGATGAAAGATACTCAAATTTCGAAAATCGTTAGTTGTAACTTAATAACTACAAGCCAATTAAGTTAATAAATAGAATATTACGGTTAAAGAAAACAAAAATCAAAGTCAAAAGCTTTTTTTAAATCTTATCACAATGCAAAAAATAAATAAATAAATAAAGCGGTGAATGATAATTTTAATTATGAATTTATCCAAATACAGAATCATCTTGTTTTTCCCGATCGGCCTGATATTTTTCAGGCTTATTGCAAAAAAAATAAATGGAAATCTGTTGAATAGTTCTAGAAAAAGTTACCTCTCAGTTCAAAAAGATTTAGAATGTCACGAAATTGCTTTCGACAACAATCTGCACACTTGAATGCAAAAAATCAAAAATCAAATATTTTGACCCAAAGAAGTAGAATTTCCATTTAATCTGAAATAAAAATGTCTCAAGTAAAAACTAAAACAAGACAAAAGAAAAGAAAAATAAAGAAATGATTTAGCAATATGCTTATGAATATTAATTTTTCTTCTCTACACATTTATATGTTTCATTTTCACTCGCAAACTAAATTTAAAAAAAAATAGTCAAAACATCTTTAAATGAAAGAAATCGCAAGGAAGTGGAAAATTATTACTTTTTAATAAATCATTTGCTACCTCACAAATATATATATTTATATATAATAAAAAATACTGTGGTTGGTTTATATTGAACAAAATTCTAAACGTGGAATAAAATATCTCAAGCAAACACTTTAAACGTATTCTAAACTTCGAAGCAAAGAAGAGATATTTGAATCTGATTTATAGAGTTCATATATTAAAATTTTACGTTTACTAAAATTCCATTAATTTGTCATTTCGTGTGCTTATCATGTCGCAAAAAATTTGGAAAGATAATAAACTTAAAACGTGCGAATTTTAAGAAATGGTTTAATTTGCAAAGAAAAAAAAGAAAATTACTGTAAAACCTGCTATGACGATACTGCGAAACAGAAAAAATATGTTTAGGGGTTGTAATTATATAACGTTATTAACTTTTTGGTAATTTTAGTGCCCTTCCCGCCCTTTTAATATCATACGTTATCATCCCTCGAACTCTCCCCCTTCCGTAATGATAGCATTATCAATGTCAAAAAATTATTTTGGTTTTGGGAATTGTTTTTCCTTTTGTTTGGTGACATTATAAGTATGATCACATTTCTTTTTAGTATACAGGGTGGTTAGTTATTAACGTCAGGTGTTCAGAGCCCTCTAACGAGTAAAGTTTTGGTCAAAACATAACCAAATTTGATCAGCATACATATTAGACTATGGGATTTCGAATTCTTAAAAAAAATTTAAAATAAAAAGTCTTAAAAATCGCCACTAGGAGCAATTTTAGCGTTGTTTACCGACTAAAATGCATTAATTTGCATAAAATCAGTTGTTTATAGCATTCATGAGTATAAAAGGAAAGGCTGGGAGAGTTCTCATCATTATCAACTCTCACCATACTTTACTAATCAAGCTGTGTTATCAGCAGAACGAGGATTGCAATGATGCTCGTTCTGAATTTCACCGATTACAGAATTTGCCAAAAGAACCGATGAGCATAACAAATTTACAAAAGATGATTCATCGATTTGAAACTATGCAGCAACAAGGCCTAGGACGCAAAATGACTAGTCAATAACAAGTTGACGAAGTTGTAACTACTATTGTCTAACAAGAGATGAAAAATGTGCAGGTACCATCAGAGCTCGGGCAGTATTCCAGCAGTATAAAATTGATCTGTACTGTATTTTTTGCCATTTAATCATTCAACATTTACACTAATACACTTTTGGTGCGGCAAAATTGCTGATTTTATGCAAATTAAATGCATTTTAGTCGCATTTTAGCTAAAATTGTCCCTAGTGGCGATTTTTTAAACTCTTTATTTTCTTTCTTTCTTTTTTTTTTTTTTTTTTTTTTTTTTTAAGAGTTCGAAATCCCATGGTCTACTATGTATGCTGATCAAATTTGGTTATGTTTCGCCCAAAACTTTATTCGCTAGAGGGCTCTGAACACCTGACGTTAATAACTAACCACCCTGTACTTTATTGAACAAAATATTACTTTATGTGTAAAATAACTTTATCTGAAATAACACTCAAAAGAAATAGTTGCTATTTAAAAGTATTTAATAATAGCGGTTTGTTACATAATACATTCAACAATAAAAATGTTTTCTTGCACTTGTCCCCGCACGAAGCTTATGATGAAACAGAATTTCTTATTAAGTTAAACAGGTGGGCAACGCTCTTTCTCTGTTATTTACTAGTACATAAGTATAATTTCAAACATATTTAGTATGTCGCTTTTCAAACGTCAAGTATTGGAATATTATATGTTTTGGAATTAAATATATATTTATAGTTGTTTTATGATTTTAGTAATAACTTTGTATTTTCATAAAAATAAATAGCAGACTAAAAAAAGTAACATACTAATGTAAAGACAAAGTAACAAATAAAAAAGAAAAAAATTTGATTGGATCAAAAAATGATAACTATATCAAAAGACAAATCCCCCTTTCCCGTTGAAATATCTTACAATATCATGAGCCAGATCTCCCCCTCCCTCTCTCCCCTAAACACATAAAGTTATATATGCACAGTCCCTTTAAGGCTTGTTTCGTCTATGCTGTTATGGTCGACTATTGTAATTGTTAATACTTGGAAATTTTTCCAGAGAGAAAATTCGCCTTGAATACAGTATTTCAAATGAAAATCCAATGTCAAATGCTTGAGAAGCGCAAATGCCAACCTAGTGAAAAAAAAAAAAGAGTTTCCATGCCGGAACTCGAATCCGGGCTATCAATGTAGCACACTGACGTTCAACCGACTAAACCACGTGGATCTATACCCAGGGTGCAACTTCTCACTATTACATGTTGACAAGACTACAAATGCAGCACAAGACGCTATATTTTCCATGAGCCACCGGCATGAGGAAAACATGAAACTCAAATAAATCCAGCATAGATTGAAGATATTGATACTATTGAGTGCAGTACAGTAATAATATTATACAACACAGTATTTTAATCACATCAGTCACCAGTGACTGACACTGAACTTTCCGTTCAAGCCACTTCAGTCCCCGGCGACTGACAGTGTAAAATATGATACAAACTAAAAAAGAAATGTTTTAAGTAATTACTGAAAATATATTTAAAATTTACTTAACTTTTATTTATTACAGGATTTTACTTTATTGATTATTACTTAAAAGAATACATTTTTTTAGTTTTAAATCTTCATATTTTACACTATCATTCGCGGATGACTGACGCTGCCTAAACGGAAAGTTCCCTGTCAGTCATCGAGACACTCAACGTGTTAATGATGACTGAAAGATTCCTCCAAAAATGAAACATGGAAGGTTCAATTACTCTACAGGGGACCTTGAAAATGCTGTACGAGCTGTAAGATCGGGTTAGCTCAGTATAAAGGCATCCCTTCATTTTAATATTCGAAAAACAATGATGTCTACGAAACTGCAAGGGAAAAAATCGAAAGTAAGCGTATAGGACATTGCCTGTGTTGTTCTTTGAAGAAGAAAAACTCCTTTGAGATTGGATAAATGGAAAAAGGAAAATTGGATTTACAATACATAAGGGTGAAGTAAAATGTGATGTTTATGATGTCATGAAACAAATAGGATGAAATAATCTGTTTATAGACAAGCATCCAGGAGAGAAATGAGTGACTCTTTTTCTAAAACAGCATCCAAATTGGAATTATGAACTAAGCACCGTGACATTATAGGATAAGATCAGGTATTTTAAGATTCATTTGAAAGACATAATAAAAACACCTGTGTTTACTTCTGCGCCATCTTTGCGTTCATCTGCAGTTTACTTTATTACTGAAATAAAGAATATAGAGCCAAGTGTTTTAGGAAACAAAATAATGTAATTTATTATTAATTTCAAAATTTTAAAATGACAGCTTTTCAATCTAATTAATTGTTTTTCTGTGTTTAAAATATCTTAATTCAGTCGAAATATGTTATTAATTATTTGTACAAGTTGTAAATAAATAAAGAAGTATGAGATTGAAACGTTTTTAAATTGCTGTTTGTTAATTCTTTAAAAAATTCATTGACAGATTAAAAACAGCTCACTTACATGATTTTTCTACCGATTTCTATTTAGACACACCTAACATCTCAAGCAAATTAAATATAAAATCTCTTTGGCTATTTTTTTATTTTTTGTAAACAAACAGTTTTCCATTGCCAAACATCAACAGGTGCGGTTTATAAAAATATAATAAACCATTTATTTTTTAAATATCCTTAAGTGTTCATTTACTCCTCCGGGGCTCCTCGGCGTTCCAGAAAAAAAAAATATATATATATGAAAGAAATTAGCATATTGTAAGTGAATGATTTTCAAAAGTATACAGGATTTTATGTGTGTGTGTCAAAAATAAATATATCTATAATTGGGTTGAAAAACATAATAATACACTTCAGAGCCATTTATAATTTGCATTACACATGTATCTACTTTCTGTATGATATTTTTGGTTTAAATTACTTTATTTTATGATTCTGCATTTATTGTGTTTTAAAAATTTCATTAAAAAAAGAAATTGACAATACTCGATTTAAAATAAGCTACAAGAGGAAGTCAAAGTAATGTAGTAGTATCCATTGTGTTCTTCACAGACACGCACTAACCTCAAAAACTCAGATTAGCACTTTTGAACTTATGACAGTTATGAATGATTCCATAAAAATAATAAACTTTATAAAATCATGACCATTTAAAAGTAGATTTTTTAAACTAATTTGAGAAGATATGGGAAGTCTGCATCAGTCCCTGCTGCTGTATACTGAAGTAAGATGATTATTCCGAGTAACAGCGTTGACACGTTTACTGGAGCTGCGTGCAGAGGTTGAAAACTTTTTGATAGATCACAACTTTCAATTAGCTACAATTTTAAATGATGTTGATTGGTCATGTAAATTACCATATTTGGCGGAAATTTTTAGTAAAATGAACGAATTGAATTTATCGTGTCAAGGAGAAAGTGTTATTGTTTTGATGCAAACTCCAAAGTGTCGGAATTTAAAAAAGATATATCTTTTGGTCTGAAAGTGTAGAAAAGGCTGATATAAGTTGCTTTCCTTTTACGAAAACGTTCTTAAAGGACCATAACATCAAGTTTGAAAAAAAAATCAGAAAAGTATTCATGATCATCTCGAAGATCTGATAGATTCATTTGAGCATTACTTTCCAGCTGCTCAAAATCAGATGCTGAACAATTTTAAATGGCTACGAAATCCATTCGAAATCCACAAAACCGCACAGCTTAAGCTCTGATGAAACTTTCATTGTTTTAACATCTCAAAGCGATCTCGTAATTTCTTTTCAAACAAGCGTATCACTGAATTTTGTTTTTCATTTGACAGATGAATACAAAATCATGTCAGACAGAGCAAAATTAATTTTACTCCTATTTTCAACGATATACGTGTGAAGCTGGATTCTCCATTTATACAAGTATCAAAACAAAATACAGACGTCGGTTAAATGCAGAACTAGACATACGCTTACAATTGTCAAAAATTTCTCTAGATATCAAAAAGCTGTGCAAAACAATTCAAGTACATTTTTCACGCTAAACTTTTATATAATATTGTTCTCCAAACTTTCTGCAGAATAATAATAATAAAAAAAACTATCGGCATTTAATATTTGTATAGATTGCATATTGTATTATTTTTATTTTTAGAATTTTAATTTCCTTGAACTGTTTATTTTGTTTTTATTAAATTTTGCTTATTTAAATCTTCTATCCTAGTTTTCAAAATTGTATTTAATTTTCAAACAATGTCTGTCACTTAAAATTTCTTTTTTTTAAAAGATCTTGTATCATTTAAAATCCCTCACTGGATTCATTTGCATGTAATGTGTGCATACATTTCTTTTTATTTTTATATCTTAGATTTTTTAAAATCTGTTTGCATTATTTGTATTAATTTTTAGTTATTTAAATTTTTATACTGTTTTTCATAGTAAAATAATGTTTGTCGCTGAAAACACATTTTTATTGTATCTTCAATCATTTAAAGCCGCTCATTAGATTCATATTACATTTGTGTATATTGTGTATATATGCATTTCTTTTATTATATATTAATTTAAATTCTTTAATTTGTTTATGTAATTTGTATATTTAAATTCTCTAAATTGTTTTTCATTGTACAACAATATTTCTCGATTAAAATGCCCCTTTTTGTAATATCTTATATCATTTAATAAACCCCTCATTAGATTCATTTAATACTATTTAGTTTTCTTTTCGTAATTTGAATTGCTTTAGTCTATTTATTTTACTTTGATAATTTTTTAGTTATTTAAATTTCTATGCTGTTTTATAATTGTACTTAATTTCATAAACATTATATTTTGTTGAAAACATATTTATTTAGAATCTTGTATCACTTTATTACCCCTCTTTAAAATTTTATTTTAACTGGTCTCTGCCGCATTTTCCAATCAACAATAAGTCTCTATCAATTCAAAAAATACATGTCAGTTCTTTACATTTGTCATCACACTAAGAATGTAAAATTTTGATCGGCTCCACACTTTGATTAGACTTTCTGTCAATGAGTACTCGTCCTAATATAAATTTAATCCCACCCGTATACCCTATTTTGTTAGTTAAGTTTTTCTACTAGCTGAGGTTCGTTTAACATGTGTAGTTTTTTAACATGTGTAGTTTTTAACTGTATATATGTCTTGAGGCAAAAACAAAGACGAAAGAAAGTGTCTTCCAAAACTATAATTAATAGCCAAATACTTTAAATAAAATATCCAAAAAAGTGGACAATGCTGCACCTAACAGTACAGCTTATAGATTTTGCTCCGTCTACATAAACACTAAAACGATGACCTGCTTCTAAATGTATTGTTTAAAAATGGTTCAAAATCAGAAGCTGTGAGGTGATTCATTTTCCTTGCTTGTTTAGAATTACTAAAAACTTAAAGAAGAACGAAAAAATATTCCATAATCGCATGATTCTATCAAGGGTAGGCGAGACTAGGAAAAACGTGTTTCAAAATTACTCATGGGTGACTGGAACTACTCATTTTTTTTTCACGAGTTGGCCCTTTGGAATCGATAACTGTACCACTTGCCTTTTTTCTGTGTGGCGTGTGGTTTTCGCTATAAATAATAATAGTTTTATGTAAGCCCCAATGTATAATCCAAACATGGCTACCATTTTGATATTTAATTCCAAATTCATACTGGAAATCCCAAAAGAATATTTTTTATTTTAAAAATGGATTTCATTAACCCTTTAACATTGTTTAACATTGCATTAACTTTTAACGTAACATTTCTTATCTTTTTTAACATTCAGGTGAAAAAGAGTTCGTTCTCCTTGTTATTACAAGCTTTCAAAAATGACAAATTTTTAATAGTAACTTTTACTGTTTTTGAAGGAAATATCTCGATTACACAAGGTAGATATTTTAATTTAAAAAAAAAGATGCTTTTAATCATTATTTTTATGTTATTGTGTCCAATAATAGTAATTTTAAATAAAACTGTTAAAGAGTTATAGAAAATTTGATTTTTAAAACTTCTAATATGAATTCGGAATATCTCTATAAAGAAAAGGCCAAACTGAGAACATTGGTCCAATGTTGGAAATTACTGGCTCGCATTTTTATCCAGCTGATTTTTCTCTACTCCATAGGCATAAAAAAACATTAATTTGTAAACTACAGAGTATCATTGTGTTCAGGGGCTCCGTCTAAGAAATTCTTCCCAAAAAGGGCTCCGCGAGCCCAAAAGTTTGGGAACCGCTGATATATGCAGTTTGTATACACGCTCAAAATCTCGAAACAAGTTTGAGTTCTTGTGAATTTGACTTTGAATATTAAAATTCGACGGCTGTCAGAAATCCATTGATTGTCATTTTACGTGTTCGTTGTATCGCAAAATATTTTGAAATGAAATAAAGACAGAATGTGAGAATATTATGAATGACTTAGCTTACAGATATGAAAAGTGTCAAACTATTTTAGAAATAAATCCTTTAAAACACATTCTCGATCATATTTAGCTTATATAAAAAAGTATTCTTTATTCATTTGCCCCCATACCCTCATATTCTATGAAAGTGTGTATGTGATACTTTTTCTCCCAGTGTTATCCAAAAATCGATCGTGTGACAGCTCACAAATATAAACAAGAAAGAAAAAATCATGCGTCAAGTAAGGATTATGCCTTTTCCAATTTAGAACAACGTAACAAAATTGCACCGTTTAAAAAATTAAAATATTATGTCGCATTTTTTCACCGTATGGAAATGTATAACGTATTTCGTAACCGAATTTCAAATGCTCCCGTCTACAGTCGGAAAATTGTACGAAATTGTTAGTAGTCCTGCATATGATATAGAGATTTTTATTTATTCACAACATGCATTCCAAAATTTAATTCATTTAATGTATACATATATTTCAGTTGAAAATTCCCCTTCAGCAATTTCTTTTAAAAATGAGAATGGTATGCGAATACTTTTTGGAACCCTGTATATGAGGTATAGAATTTATATATAAAAAGTAATATGCAAAGAATTACTTAAATTTAAAAACGCATACCGAATTTTAAAATGTATTTTCCAGCAATTATTACGCAAAGACAGTACTGTAACCGATTTCCATTACGTGAAATGTCCCTGTTAATTAATTTATAAATGCTCTGTTTTTAGTGATCGTAGTGAAATTCGGTGATTTATATCAGTTTCAATACATTTGAAATAGCATAATGTCATCAAAACACTCATCAAGCGATTTTTCCTTCTGTACCATAATGTAATCAAATTCTTTTGATTGTCCTTGGAAATGAACCTTTAATCATATATGCTTCATATGCAATACCAAACTTGTTTTAGTGACCCTAAATTAGCTTTATCAATTGCATAAAATTCGAGTGTATTTACGGGAGTTAGAGCGTGGACAAACGGACAGACAAGCCGAATGCATAAGCACTTTTCAACTTCGTTAGAAAGTGCTAATAAAAAAGTTGTTTAATTTATGAAGAAAATATAAAGCATAAAAATATTTTACAATTCCTCAAGAAATATAATTCTGTTCATTATAAACAAAAGAATAAGGTTTTGATTCTGAGCATGAGGATAAAAATTAAAATTCAGCTTCTGCTACAATTCTATTGATTTTCCATTTTACATGCTTTTTATATCGCAAAACATGAAATTATATAATAAAGCGAGAACGTGAGTATTTTATGAAATGGCTCAATTTGTGATAAAAACAATGTCAAAATATTTCAAAACTAAATCCTACGGAGAATCCTAACAGTTAAATCTTGAAAAAAGTTCCTTTAAAACAAGTTTGAAATTGCACGCCAAACGTGACAAATGATGTACATTCATGCTATAACTAGTTTTATAAATATTCAAATGGAATAAGTGTTATACTCTTGGGCAAAAAAGCATGAATATATAATTTATTGTGGTTCTATATATTAAATTCAGTAATACACAAATAATATGTATCGATCTTAAAAAAGAATGTAATCAACAGAGTAACTTAAAATCATTACCTATCATGGAATATCATTAAATTAATTATGTACGATAGGATTTAATAAAATGAAGAAAACTTTTATTAATATCATTTTAAGTTTTGATTCAATTTTTACGACATTTGAAATGATGCATGCTTTATTTTCAATACCGAACATTCAATAATGAATATCCATAACATATACACTATATGGTCAAAGATGACCGTCCACTTGCGATTTTTGACAATTTGTTAAATATCTAGAAAAAAATAGTTGAGGGATTATCCTGAAACCATAAGTGTTTAAGCATAATAGTACAGGTCATATATTTCCGTGAAGATTTTTTCCCGGAACTCCATGGGGGATCGTCAGCAAATTGAAAAAGAACGAAAATCTTTTGGATAACCTGTCAAAACTAATGTAGCAAAAGCGTTCAAACTGTAGATTATGATTAAGTAGCTCATTGTAATAAACTATTTTCATTTTTATGCGAATAGCATGGATACTCGTAGAGATATTGAGATTTTTATAAAAACAGTCTCAAATTTTTTAAAGTTTTTTGCTTATAATTTGCAAAGTTCTTAATAAAAAATAATGGTGTTTTCCAAAAATATCACAAAAACATTGTATGCAATACCCTCTAATCAAAATTACAAAATAATAAAAATTGTAAGAAAAATGGGCAATTTTACTAAATATTTTTTCTTTGCGCATGAGTCAACGTTATCAAAATTACATTTGCATATTTTGTTAGTTAGATGTATAGATCAACTTTTGTGAAAATCTCAAAAGCATAGCTTGAAAATTCTGAAAGTGATCGATTGAATAAGCACAAAATCCATTATTCCAAAAATGAAGCAAAAATATGAGGTGTTGTATTCATTTCTCCATTGATTAGTGCCAATATAAAATACACAATATGGCACGTACTACTGTATTTGGATACATAATACTTGAAAATAATATTTTAAAAAATGCATTTCAAGTAATCATCGCTAATATACAGTATTTCGGATACAGTATAGTATCCGAAGTCTTTTGTGTGTCCCCGCAAATACTATGCATTTTCTGTTATACGGGAAATAACTTGTAAACCTCAATCACATATGTTAATTTTATTATGTGTAAAATAGCTTAATATAATTAAAATACTCCCCAAACAATATTTTCCCCTATACCATAACGCAACGTATACAGATATATTGTTTTAATGAAATCAATTTTATCAATGCCATCCGATCTTGCGAATATAATTTTAAAAGAGTACCTCAATTTCAACGTTTTTCATCCAGGCATCATTGCTTAGTGGAATAACGTTTCCTTAGTAAACAGGAGGCTCTTAGTTCGAACTGCGTTGCCGAAGCTTCACTTTTTCAGACTAAGATAGATTTAATTAAAATAGATTTCATATATTTTGCCAGTTTCAGAATTTATGTTATTTTCTTTTATCAGTGATATTCATAATAGCTTTTGGAATTACAATTTTCTTTCTATTTTAAAAACGGTTGCAATTTATTAACATTTTTTTTTTTTCGTTTTTAGAAATTTAAATTTTTATTTATATCTCCGCTATTTTTATTTCATTTCAAATTTTCGAAGCATTTGGATTTTTGAACTTTATTTAAATAATTTAATTTGAACATTTTTAATATGATGAATATAAATAACTTATTTTAAAACGAAATTTATTTTTCCTACCATCTATGTAAGAATTTAATAATTATAAATTAACCATTCGGATTTATTAATCAAAGGATAAATTGTTTTGAAAGAAATATTAAACGAAACGCTTTGTGCAGTCTGCGATCATATTTAGCCACTTGTTTATGGGCAATGAAGTGTAATCATCAGTTTATCTTTTAAGGCCATATACAGGTTCCACTTTGGAAATTTTTATAATATTTTAGAAACAAATTTTCTAAAATAATTCATGCTCATATTTAGATTAAATACAGGAATATTTTTCATTTACTTACCTCTTTCTGAATATGTGGAATCTTTCTGTGTCTTCTCAATTTTACTTGAAAGATAACCCTATATTAGCTTATGCTACATTTAAAAATTTCAAAATTATGTAGTAGATCATTCTAAACATAGTAATATAACTAACTGTACACGTTCTAAATCTCGAAACAAACTTGAGTTCTCGTGAATTTGAGTTTAAATATTAGCATTCGACGTCTATCAGAATTTTATTGATTGTCGTTTCACGTCCTCGTTATATCTCAAAATATGGCGAAATGAAATAAAGACAGAACGTGAGAATGTTATGAAGGACTCCACTTACAGATATGAAAAGAGTCAAAATATTTTAAAATAAATCTTTTAAAAAAATTCTCTTGCATATTTAGCTTACATAGAAAAGTATTCTTTGTTCATATTTTTTCGATATATTAATATGTATACATAATAGTTACTTTTTCTCCCAATGCTGTCCGAAAGCGGATCATGTGATGATTTACAAATATTAAATAAAAAGAATATTGCCCAATTAAACTGATTAGCATTGAGCTCACAAGCTATTCACGTAAATAGTATATTACAGCCTTTTTTTCCCTCAAGGAATAATGCCCCTCGAAAAACAAATTAAGGTGGGAATTATCTCCCCCATTTCAATCCTTTATACTTAATGATTAAACCCCCAAAACTAAACAGGGATACACCTTATCATAATGAATCTATACCCAAAATTCGAAGCAAATCGGATAATTCTGCATAAAACCCCATTTATTTAAATTAAGAGTGTCTAACCCCCGTTCTCCCTTTTATACCCTGTTCACACTACGGATATTTAAGATATCTCAGGCCTGGAACTCTCTCAGAGAATTCTACAAACTCTCTCAGAGAGTTTCAACTCTCTCGAGCTAGATACAGGAACAACCACCTACTCTCATTGGCTACAAAGCTCTGCTTTTACTGATTGGCTGTTGTTGCCGTCTTTATATCAAGCGCATGCGCATACGCTACATTTGTTCAGTTCAGAGATACAGTGACATTCGCTGAGATATCTTAGGTAAATTTTTCAATGTGAACAGGCATCCAATTCCGGGAGGGTCCACTTCAAACACGGCGATCTTAAGATATCTTAAGTTTGTGGTGTGAACAGGGTATTATACTTAACCATTACACCCCCAAAACTGTTCAGGAATTCGCCTTATCAGAAAAAACTATATACAAAATTTAAAGCGGATAATTTTGCATAAAAACCCATTCATCCAATTTAAAGAGGCGGGAAGGGAGGGGGTTAATTATTCATTCTCTCCTTTATACGTAACAAAAGAACCCCAAAACTAATCTGAAAAGTGTTGTATTAGTATGAACTTATATCCAAAAATTGAAGCAAATCGGTTACTTCTGCATGAAAAATCCATTTACCTAAATTACGAGGGGATCAGATTACCTCAGATCCCCTCTTTATACTTAATCAATGACTCTCCAAAGCAAATCTGGAAAAGGCATTGTCAGACTGTTCCTATATCCAAACTCTGAAGCTTATCGGTAAATTCTGCGTAAAAAAAACATTTACCTATATTAAGGGAGGGGGGGGGGTTACTCTCTATTCTCATATTCCTTTTCTACATAATCAATGAACACCCAAAACTAATCATGGAGGCGAGTCATCAGAATGATCTTATATCTAAAATTTAAAAGAAATCGTTAAATTCTGTGTAAAAAATTCATTTACCTAAATTAGGAGGGTGGGGTACCTTTATTACTCTCCACCTACTTAACAAATGAACAACCAAAACTAATTATGGCGGTTCCTCATCAGAATAATCCTATATCTAAAATTTGAGTGAAATTTGATAATTCAGCATGAAAAATCTATTTATCTAAATTAAGAGAGGGTGGATTAACTCCCCGCCCTCCTCCTCTTTAAACTTATCCAATGAACTCCCAAAGATAATCAGAGATGCGTCTTGTCAAAATAAACCTATATCCAAAGTTTGAAGCAGATCCTATATTTTTATCATGAGTTATTGCGTTACATACATACATACATACTTACATATCATCAGGCTTTGATAGTATGTGAGCTAAAAAGGGATTTGATTTAAGTAGACGATATAAGAATCAAAATTTATTCTATAATTCTTGAAGAAAAATACTTGTGTACATTCTAAACTCTAAAACAAAAAAATAAACTTTTGATTCTGAGCATGAAGGTTAAATATTAAAATTCAGTGGCTGCTGTAGTTCCATTGATTTATTATTTTATATGTTTTTTATACCTCAAAATATGAAAAATGTAATAAAGAGAAAATGTGAGTATTTTATGAAATGGTTCAATTTGTGATAAAAACAACGGGAAAATATTTAAAAAAAAAAAAAAATTAAGTCCATATTACTGCCAAGTCCTAAAAAATTTCTACGTTTCGTTAAACCACTTGAGGAGTGGTAGTGTATTTCATTCGCAACTAATTTTAGCCAATATTTGCGCCAGAAACGTTTAATTAAATTTTACTTTTTACATTTGTTAGGGAAAAAGTTTAAAAATTAATTTTCGTTATTTTGCGATAAATTTTTTTGCAAATTCCGGTGCGAATTAACATTACAGAAAAGCAATCACTTCCCCCTAGAAAGTTTTATAAACACATATGGGAAAGAGTAATATTTTAGGGGAATTATAAAAAAATAATAAAATAAAGCCTTATGATTATGCTACCTGTGATAAAAAATATCTCATGTATACTCAAAGAAAACAATGATTAATAGGACATTTTAGAGGATTTTAATTGAACAATGAACATGTTACAAATATTAAGAAAAAAGTGTCAAAATGATGTGAAATAACTAATAAGCATATTTTTTCATTTTTATTTTCATCCAGAGTGTTCTATACTTAATCCTTTCGGGTCTGGTGTATTATTAATTGTTAATGACCTTTAATTGAGTATTATTTTGTTTTAAGAAATACTTTTTTTTTTTTTTTTTTTTTTTTTTTTTTTTTTTTTTTTTTTTTTTTTTTGCTATGTCATGTAGTAATTTTAGTATGTGTCTATGTTTTTACTACATGACTTTATTAATGATTAGGCATTCAGTAATAATAATAATAATAAATATTTGCTTAGTTCTCTTTGCACTGTTTGCGATTATATTTTAATCACATATTTCACGCTTTAAATTTACACTAAACGTTACTTTCCTGAAGGAATTATGTGTAATAAAACGTAAAAAGGACTAAAAAGTTGTAATATCAGTTAAATCTTGTAATACAATATTTTCTAAACAACTCCAAAAACTCTTCCTTAGCCTATTGTCAGTGGAAAAAGGAATTGAATAGTACGAAAAACAATAACATTCGTCTTGTTTCAGACAAAGAAATATTCGTTAAACACTAATTTATCTATTTGGATAGCTAGTGTTAATGTTATTAACGTAAAAGTAATTTTTTCTAAAAATTTTTTAAAAAAATTTCACCTAAAAGTGTAAATACAGTATCACCATATTTGCATGCATTTTCTCACTTATACTATATTTACATCCTTCCATTTTGCAATCTTTCTCACATTACTCATCACTGTACAAGTTAAACTCTGGGAATATTTTAAAGAGATTTTGTACTTAAACTGTTTCGGGCAAAATCAAATTCTGCAATAAAAATTTTAAAAAATATAAATAAAACTTTTCTGACAGATGGTCTGCATATAACCAAATACAGAAAAAAAATAAAAGAAAAAAAGAATATTCCACCAGCTAAATTTTGAAACTTTTACACTTAAAATTTTACTTGATATCAGTTTATTGGTATCATGTAAAAAGTTTTAAAAAGTTTTCAATATTTAGATGGTAGGAAATACCTTTTTTTTTTCTTTTTTTTTTTCTATATTTGATTGCATACAAGTCATGTGTCAGAAAACTTTTATTATTTTTTTGAATTTGCAGAATTTTTTTCCGCGTGCTCTAAACAATATAAATGCTAAAGCTTTTTTTAAAATACTCCAAAAGGATTAGCTTGTGGAAACGTTGAAATTCGTCGCCTTTAATTATAGCCACTCTGTATATATCTATGTAATAAAGGCCAAACGTATCTGTGCGTAACGCATACGTCATGTTTTGAATGGCAACACTTTCAGATGAAATTTCGGTTTTGCAATTTTCGCTATTGTAAATTTTTAAACTTCTAGACATTGCACGTTTTCAATCTTTATACCATCGTTTAGAGAAAAAAATGCACTTTTAAATGCCGTTTGTTAGAAAATTGTATCTCAAATTGTTTTTGAGATATTAATTTTTTTGTAGTTTTTGATTCAATTTCTCTAATGGTGGCAACTTGAGTATCGCATTTATGTGGGAAAAAGAGAAAAAATAGCCATAGAGTAAAAGAGAAAAAATAGCCATAAAGTAAAAGAGGAAAAAAATAGAGATGCAGTTTAGTGGCTGGAGGTGACGCCAAAAATGTAACTCTAAAATTCGCTGCATTGCATCGCTGCACAACGGGGTGCTTTCACAAAAAAGAAAAACTTTTAGCGATGCGATTTTAATTCATAATACAATGAAATGCTATTTTATAATGCTAAAATATATTCAGATCTTTTTCATTTAGAGAAAAAATTATGTTAAAAAATTCGGTCTCTGTTCCATGTGATTGTTTTGTTTAGGTCGAATGAGATACTTATATCGGAAGAATAACGCCCATCAAACCGTTTTAATCGCATACTGCACCTCCATCTATCTCTTTTAACCATGGAAAATAACAGATCACTGTATATTTTAGTTGTCATTTTTTTCATAGCATCTGAAAAAAAAAATAGTAATTAAAAACCTGTTATGTCAATATATCGTCGGCTATAAAACCCGGTGAATGTTGTTGGTTTTATTTCGTTTTTATCCATGAATTTAGTGACTTTTAGTTCGTTGTAAACTTACTTTACAAAAGATACATCAATTAACCTTTACAAAAATGTATTTTAAAGAATATCTGGGTGTCATATTTTCTTAGTTGTTTTTAAAAACTGAGAATGCAATCTTATTCGTTGGCGAAATCTTTGGCTAATAACTGCTATCTTGCTTCTAATACGCAGGGCCGTAGTGAACAATAGGGAGAGCTCAAGAGAATGTAAGGGGGGCTCATAGTTTTTTTCTCTCTCTCTGATGCAGAAAGATAAATTAGTGCATATTCATATTGTAGGTACTCTGTTTCTTATTAAACTGTTAAAATAACTTCATTTTATGCTTAGAAAAGTATATGATGATGAAGTTTTGAGTGTATAACTGCTGCAAAATAGCCCATCATGTTAGCTTCATATGTACAAATAGGATGAGGGAGTGTTGAAACACTTATTTTAGATACAATTTATTAATTCTGCAAAACTGTGAAAGGTTCTCAAAACTAAATTAGATTTTTGAACAGAACTTCATTTGAGTTTTCGGAACAGAAATTTATTGAGTGACCTTGGAATCTTTTCCGGGGGGGGGGGGGGGGCTGAGCCGCCCATAGCACCCCCTTAGCTACGGCCCCGCTAATACGGAAGTACCGATAATTTTTAAAGCTGTATATGATTACATAAATAATATGTTTACTATAAAATTGCTATTTGGAATTAGTTGGCAGTTTAAAAAGCCTATTACGCAGAAAAAATTTATTAGACTTTCCAATTTTAAAATTTAAAAAAGTTTTTCACCTTTACTTTGTGACCTGGGAACCCCGGGTTCGGTGTACTAGTATTATATAAAGTGCAGAAGGTCTTTCAGAACAAAATAACGCTTGCATTCAAACAGGAACATCACTAGAGGTAAAGCACTTTTTACATTTTCATAATCTGTGCAACATACCACATACACAATGGATGTTGTGATTCACTGAAAACGCTGCAAGCTGCAATAACCACATGTATATGCTAACTAAACTGACTAAAGGCAATAATGAGATAGTTATTGAAAACTTTTAGCATTGTATACACAACGGCTGCCCCAAGATCCACAAAAATGTTGTTTGGATGACTATTAAAGCCCTTCTTAAGAATATCCTATAGGATATTCTTAAGAAGGGCTTTATATATAAAATATATATAATAGCCCCTCCGGTTAATATCAAAAAGCTAGGGGTGCAACAATTTGAGGATGACATGGTCCAAAAAGATTTTAGCCGTCCATTTTTGTCTTGTATGGGCTGTATCGAATAGTGCACAGTGTCATTGAGAAATGTAAATACTGCCACATGCTAAAGAAATAAGCTTTAACATATTGGCATAAGCACCTGCGTTGACTCCGGCACTTTGAAGAAAGAAATATTAAGGCATCAGTCGTCTTTGCTGCTCACAACTGACCCCCATAATCTAAAGTTAGGTTAAATATTTTCTATGCATGACGGTAGAAAACTCTTCAGGGATTTCACTCATCCCCAATCTTTTAATACAGTAATAATACATATTATTATTGCATACTGTTCTCCATTACAATCAGTTTTATTGAAAAAATCATCAAATCATTATATAAAACAAAACTTAACGTGTGCTGTAATATAGCAAAAAGAAACAAAAAAGAAAAATATCAAAAAACAATATTTTTAGAGCATCAGAAATATAAAACTTTTTCATACGATTTTAACTTTAATATGTAGTATGCATAGTACAAGGTCCAACTATTAATTTCCAGGAGTGACATAACTGTACGTGAACGAAAAGCCGGAAGATGGCGCTAATGATTGAATTTTGAAGAGCGTTTTTTTTTTTGCGCATATGCAGTGTACTCGGCTCCTGAATAAGTGGTTCTCGTGGAAAGGCGCATTAAAAAGTAGCTCTTAAATTCCTGTTGTCAAAGTGAAAAGGGAGCAAAGAATCAACATTAAATTGCCTGTGAGGCTATTCTTAACCCAGCATGGTGTCGTTGAGATGCAGCATCCACCATACTCTCCAGAACTAGCACCTGCAGAGTTTTTCCTCTTTCCTAAGCTGAAAAATTCGCTGAAGGGAAGAAGATTTCAGGATGTAGAAGTCATCAAGAAAACTTAACGTCACTATTAAAGAACATTGCAAAAGAGGACTTTAAAACTTCTTTCCGAAATTTGTACAGCCGATCACAGACGTGCATTATGGCTGATTGGGATTACTTCGAATAATATTAAATGGCTATGTGTTTAACCTTTTTTCCATCTGAGTTATTCGAAGAGTCCTGGAAATTAATAGCCGGACCTTGTATTTCCTCTATATTTCTTTTATAAAATCTTATTTTTAAAGTATTTCTAAATTGTAAATATTTAGAATAAGTCAAAATAAATTAATTTAATTACGAGTAAATTATAAAAGTATTATAAATCGTTATAACTTAAAAATTATGAAAAAAGTTTTGGGATGTTTATAAAACTCCCGCCGGTGATCTTGTGACAAAAACAAGCGTGTGTGATAGGAGGTAAAGGGGTAAACAGTGGCTCATGCAATAGGAATACCAGTCTGTATTCACCCAGATAAAATCTAAAACATTCATAAAAAATACCACGTAATAGGATTTAGACCAATCAGCAGCAAATTTACTCACATTTCGCTAACTTAACCCACAAAATTTATATGGTCGATAAGATCACATGTTTGGGGCTTTTTTGCTTATGTTTACAGTTTTTTGCTAGGTTGATTGATTCGTTTGACCAGCTGGATCGGAAATCTAATATTTTAAACTTTTTTTATGGTTACATGTTTTAAAGGTGTACAAACAAAAGATAAATATCCATCATTAAAAAAAACGAGAAACAAACAATTATAATACTCAAAATCCTATAGTTTAAACAAATATACCGTCGTAATATAAAGAGTTAAAAACAATAGATTTCATTGGTTTTTTTTTTTTTTTTTTTTTTTTTCCTAAGAAAATATAACATCCTAATAATATCTTATTCCATACGAAATTATATAACAAATCACACATTCTTTATCTTTTTCGAAAAAAATTAATGCTCGTATAATATTTTATGCATATGCTTTTACATTTTTGAATATGCTTTAAAATAATTAGGATGAGCGAAGGTAATCCTCTACTAGGCTACACAAATCCTATTTTGTCGTACACTTCACAAAAAAGCAATTTAATGTTTTGACTTGAAATTAAAGATAAAAACAAAGTATGATCTTTAGATTTGCACAATATTATATTTTTTACACAATAACCTTAAAAAATGACTATTTTACATGTTTTTCCATTATGGACGCATTTTTGCAAATAAAAAATAAACACGTATATTTTCAGAGGAAAAAAAAATCACAAAGTTAGTAACTATACATGGAATCATAATTAACTAAGTAAATAAAATATATTTTCATTATTCTGCCAAAGTTTTTTATTATTATTATTTAATTAAGGAAAACAATATTTTCGGACTCGGCAGAAATAAAATATGATCTGTAGATTCTGACAATATTATTTTCTTAATGAATGATTTAAAAAATATATTATGCTGAATATTTTTTTTCCTTTTACAGTTTTATTGTTGTAATTAATAATGAAACCTGTATATTTCTTACAGTAAATAAAAATAATTGAGTCAGTAAAAATGAATAAAGTCATGAATGATTAAGTACGCGAAATATTATCGTTGCATCGAAATTTCTCGTATTTAAAATATATATATACATTTAAATAAGGAAATGAATCTGTATATCTGTGTTTTGCAAAGATAAATGCTTTAAATATTGAAAATAATTGCAGAATTTATACTTCAAACCGTAAAAGAACATTAAGCTTTCTTATATTAAAAATGTATGTTATTTGAGAGGAAAATATACATTTTAATAGAATACTTTGTTAAGATTGGTTGGAAATGGCATATATTTTGGTGTTCATTCCTTTTAATCATCTAATAGTTTCACGATATCTTTTGTAAAATTTTTAAAATAACTTATTTTATTAAAATTCTAGCATAATTTTCATATATTTAATTTTGTGAAAATTCAATTATTTACATTCAATTATAAAAGTATTTTTCTGTGTTAAGAATTTAAATACACAACTTATTCTTAGTATATGTGCGCATACAATACTTACGCATTTAAAAAATGTATTACCCTTTTTTTTTTTTTTTTTTTTGGTAAGGTGAAACAAAAGAATTGTAAACAAATAAAATAAATTATTAAATTTTTTACTTAAAGTGGTATTCGAATTCGAAGGTTGAAAATTAAACCAAATGAAACATATTTACTAATAAGAAGTAATTACTATTAGTATCATTTTTAATATGTTTGCTGTTTCAAACAAAAAAATATATGGAATGTATTAGTTTTATTATAAAAATATACTTTTACTGATCGAAAAGAACGCGAACATAATTTAGCTTTAAGGTAAAAAGCTAGATATCAGCGTAAAAAACGACGACATGGCGAAAATAACGTTTTTGCTTAAAAGGATGCAAAAATAATATAAAAAAATATTGTTACTTTCAAATATTTAACTTATGAATTAATGCTTCACGAATCCAAACAAAGCATGGCTTTTGCCAATAATAATAATAACGTATTCTGTCGCAACAAATCATTAAAATGCGTAGAGAAATCTGTGATCTGAATATTTAGCTCCCAAGTTCGTTGTAATTGTATGTTTAAATACGACCTACTCCATATGCCTCAATCTCCTTCACACTCAGACGACCTGGTCGTCGTCACTCGACAACTTCCTAGCGTTAGAAAAAAAAGAGTACTCGCATTTCTTTAAACACAAAACTTAACATATAATTGATTTTAGGAAGTAAAAAATTTATTTTGGAAAAAGCATCGTGCCTTATACATTGAAAGCAACAAAAGGATAGTTTAGTAAAAGCAATGCAAAAGTATTCAATTGATGAACTCGATGGTAATTTATTAATATTACTTTTAAACATTCAATGTCATGACACGGTGAGATTTTTTGTATAAAATTCAAATAATGTTCATGCATTACAGATCTGGAAGAAACTATTTATAATCCCTGGGTGCCCTTACCCACTACATAATTATCATAGCTTATTTCAAAGCATTCTAATCGCATAGCTGAGTTTCTCCAAAATAAAAATAGCATTTATTTTTTTAAATGTATTTATTGAAACTTATAAACAGTGTTATAATAATTATGACCATTAAAAATGTGTAACTTTTTTTTTACTTCGTTTATTTTTCAATCGTTTATTATATTTTGATTTTAAGTATATTTTATAAAACGTTTATTAAAATGCCGTTTTAAAAATGTTGTATAAAATTAATTTTTTACTTTTTTTATTATTATTTTGCAGCGATTTGTTTAACATGAACAAAATCTAATTGAAATGGAAGTATTCCTTGTAGTCAGTCATATATAAGGTACATTCTAATGGTACCTTATTTCAAAATGTGTTGTTTATTTTTATATTTAAGGCACAGTTTTAAAAGGTTTTATAAATTTTTTTACTGTGTTTCGTTTTATGTTTCTATTTATTTTTAGGTATAGTTTCTAAATTCATTATTACCTTTTTTAGATGCATTTGCTTTATTATTTATTTTTAAATTCTCCTTTAAAAATATTTTTCTGTTTAAAATTTTAAATAAAGTGATTTAGTGTCTTAAAGAAAATCCCCAAAGAATATTCTTAAATACTAAACAAATAATTTCGAAACTAAAAAACCAAAAATACATTTCGACGTGTAAACAGGGGTCAATGCACCCATCAATAATAATCCTACCAATTATGTACTTAGCTAAGTTATTATTTTGTCATTCTCCAATATCTACAATATGACTCTTTATTATCTCTAATGAATTTCGTTACGAACAGATACAAAGTATATTAGGAAAACTTTTTTCATTATTCCATGAAGCATTTAATCAGAATTGGGTTGAATTGCATGCCATTATTCCCACAATTTTGATCCTACTTTTTTATTTGTAATTTGAAATTCAGAAAGTTTCTATAAAATTGAAAACTATGAAAATTAATCGTAAAATACATAATGTGAACTTTAAAAGATAATCATTTATTTAAAAGGTGATCATAAATAATATAGATGTTGAAAATTTAAAACATGGATTTTATTCAACTTCCAAGTACTTTTGGCTTGCATTCGCAGCTTTCATCAGGGTAAAATTTCTATCACCTGCTATTTTATTCATCCAAATGCGTCTCCTTGTTTGAAGTTGAGGTGTCTATTATTCTTAGGGGGGATCTGGAAGTAGTGCTTCGGATTAAAAATATATCCAAAAGGAAAAAAGATTATTGGGTGTTTAACTCTTTGGAATAGTTAACCATGCACTGGGGATGTTTTGATACTACATCGTAATGCCTTTACATAGAATATATAAATTCTCTAAAAATAGATGTAATAATTAGTAAGTATATATATATATAATGGATATTGGATATATAATGTTTTGCTTAATTTAAAAACTATTATCATATTATGCTTATAGTTTATAATTTGCAAAGCTGTAGATTGGAGACAAAGTTAACTATCTTTATCGTGTTCTTTGACCTTTTCCTTGAAAGTGTGTTTCGTCATTCTTATGTTTTACATTATAAATTATTTTTGTGGATTTTGAAAGGCATAGCATACACACTAGCCATTTCATCTTTCTGGATTAGGTCTATTTTCACACAAATCATTTCTTTTTCTTGGACGAATGGCTATTAAATTTATATTATGTTTCAGTAAGGAATATCTTAACGTTTCGTATAAGCCAGGAAAATAGTTAAACTTTCTGGTATTTCATTTTTTTATGGTTTGTTTATTTATTTTATATATTTTAATTTTAAGATACATGAACGCATAATTATTTTATTAATAATTTAATGTTTGTTCAAAACTCGTTTTCCTCAGCGATGTCTTTAACGATACTAAAATCATTTTTTTTTCAAATGTTTATCTGTAAATACTTTAAAAGCTCATCTAATGTAAAATTTGAAATTTATTAAACTTAATGCTTGCAGGAGCTTTTAAATCCATGTTAGTATTTTTTTATAGTAAGCACTACTTCCAGATACCCCCTAAGAGTAATAGACCCCTCACCTCGAGCTCAAAGAGATTCTCTAGGATGAATAGGACAGTAGTTAGTGAAAATGCTCTCCCTGATGAAGGCTGGGGGTGATAGTTGAAAGTATCCGGAAATTGAATAACATGTCTGTTTTTAACTTTTTCCATCTATATTATTTATGGCCACCTTTCAAGTAGACGATGAACTTTTAAATTTCACATTATGTATTTTACGATTAACTCAAGGTCGAAATACATTTTGTCTTATATTTTTATGAAATTTAATTTTTACAATATCACAATTTACATCTACTTTTAATTATTAGTTAGTAAGCACTGTTATAAAATGACGATGCATATTTTCCTCTAAACATTAGTAAATAAAATTCAACTGTTTAATATGAAAACACAGTTATCATTTTAAAATTATTTTTCACTATACGGCTATTAATGACCGGACACTTTCGATTACAGAAATTTTATCGAATATTCAAAAAAAGTTTTGTTGGAATTTTCTGGAACTTGAGAATTATAAAGAACATGTTTGATCTCATATTTATCAAAGTCGATTTGATGAAAACAATTAGGGGGTGCAACAAAAAAAATCAAAGAAAAATAATATTATTGAAATCACTTTGCAATTCAAAATGCACCAAATGATCTATTGCTGCAGAATGAAAACTTATGAACAACACTGTGCAACTTGTTTGCTGATATATATGTAAGAATATCACGTATATTTATGGAGATATAGCGATTTTCTTGAAAAGTTCAAGAAATTCTTTCAAGTTTTTAGTTTATATCATGCAAGGTTTTAAACCAAATTAACACTCGTTTCAGAAAAATTAGAAAAGTGTAGTAGAAACATTATAGTCCAATCAGTATATAAATACATCAAATATTTTATGAAATATGAGCAGTTGTACAAAATACCTTTAATCTGCGCATGCGCAAATGCTAAGAAATATCATTTTACATAATTTAACAATCAACTCTATAGAGTAATTCTTGAAAAAAAAAAAAAGAAAACAGTCAAATATCATAAACATTTAGAAAGGTATAGGTAACAGGAGTGAGCTGATTTTTAGTTACTCTCTAAAAGCAGTTGAATGGTTATGGCTGCAACATCGTACTCATTAGATATTGTAGTATACCATTTTCCGACCATTTATTAGTACTAAACGTCCTCTATATAAATATATGCACTATCTAAGAAATATATAGAAGATTAGTTTTCTTAATATATTCTGAAAAATGTATCAAAAACTCAGATACTCAAAGATCCCATAACAAAGGAAAGGTTTCGTAAATAGATTTTAATCGTTATACAATACTCTCTTTAATGCCAAGCAACAATTACAGACTTCGTCTAGCTGTTATTTTGTCTTAATTCATTATCTATAACATGAGTGCTTATTATCTCTAACCAGTCTCGTTATAAATTGCTTCAGTGTATTTTAGAACAGAAAAGACTTCCTGGGTGAAGTGTTTAGAGGCATTTCAGTAAATTATGAGCCATTTTTCAAGTTAATTTGCTGTTCCTTACCATTAGTGTAAATATTCAGAGTACGTCATTAAAATTGCTCGAAGACTTTTTATTCGAAGAGCCTGTCGTCTATGTCCCCCATATCAGACACAAGATTTTATGCTTTATTAAATTTCTTAACGAAATATTTTCCCTTTTTTTATTAAAAACTACTGAAAAACTGTTTTTTTTTTTTTTTCAAAGATAAAAGAATTTGTCAGAAAATTTTATTTACTGGCGTCTAGATTTATTCTAAGTTTGAATTTAGCTAAATAAGTCGAATTTAACTAGTGAATTGAAAATTATTTTTCTAATTAAAAAATGACTGAAAATGCTATAAATATGTGCCTTTTTAAATATGTGACTTTTGTTAATATTTGATTTTTTCTGTAAATATGTAGAAAAGCAACTTTTTAATAGAATTTTTAGTATTTTTCCTTCATGACAAAAATCATTTTGTATGTATCTGTTGGGTCTATTGGACAAAAATGAAAGGATAAAATAACATTTTGTTTTCATTATTTAGACTTATAATCGTTTTAACTATCTAGAGAAAGTTTTTATGATGTTACACTTATCCAAAAAATGTTATTTTTCGGATATTGCTCTTTAGTTGAATGAATTCTACATAATATTCACCTCTGTTGATTGTGCAAAAGTTAGTTTTTTTTATTTCACGTAAACTCAAAGTGATGATTTTAAAATTTTAAATAAATACGACGAGAAGTATACTTTATGTAAGAAAAAAGAAATTTCTACAAAATTAATGTGTATTTTTTATATGGTCTTTTTGATAGTATGTATTAAAAAACTAATAAACGTGGTTAAACGCTTTTGAAAATACTTACTAACAATTATTTATTAAGTATTGAGAATAGTTATTCTTTATTATTATAATTACCTAAAATACATTTCATATTGAAAAATATATATCTTATACTCTATAAATGGAATAATATTTTTTTTAACTTAATTTTTTTAATGAAACATATTTTAAGAATAAGATCATCTTCCCGTCTTTTCAATGTATCTAACGAGAAAGACCGGGGGCGATGTTACAAATATACTAACTACGGAACTGCAAGAAGTGTAAGTCACCGATTTTGACGAAAGTGGTATCGTTGGAAATATCTTACCGAGAGCAGTAAAAAACTCAAGGAACTACCCGTCGCAAATAAGCCGTTTTCGAGATATTCTCAATTTATGTCACGTAATTAGTGCATACTTAATGGGGGACTGCAAAAAATTTTAGTCTCGATTTTAACGAAAGTGGTATCATTAAAAGATATCATCATGAGGGGGGAAAAACTAAATAGAACTACCCGTCGGAAATGAGCCGTTTTCGAGATATCCGATAATTTATGTCATGTAGCTAGTGCACTGTTCTAGTGCACACTTAATCAAGGTCCGCAAAAAATTGTTTTCTCGATTTTGATAAAAATGGTGTTGTTGTACAGATGTCATTGTAAGACGTAAAAAAATCAATGGAAGTAACCATCTGAAATGAGCCGTTTTTGAAATATCCAACAATTTATGTCGCTTAATGCAGTTTCCCAGCAGAGCGCATTAGCAATGTGACACAAATTGTCAGATATCTCGAAAACGTCTCATTTCCGACGGGTGATTCCTTTGAGTTTTTAATCCTCGCGATGATATCTTTTCAACGATACCACTTAAGTTAAAATCGATACTAAAATTTTTTGCCGTCCCCCATTAAGTGTGCAGTAGCTACGTGACATACATTGTCGGATATCTCGAAAACGGCTCATTTGCGACGGGTAGTTTCATTGAGTTTTTTACTGCACTCGATGAGATCTTTCCAACGATACCACTTTCGTCAAAATCGGTGACTTACACTTCTTGCAGTTCCCTAGTAAGTAGTTGTACGATTGGGGCAAGCCAAGAAACTGTTGTCAGTTTGTCCTTACTTGATATTTAGATATTTCGAATTCATACCAGAAATTTCGATTAGTAGTTTTTGTTTGCTTAAAGGCAGCCATATTGTTATAACATAAAGTAAAAATTCTTCTTTAAAAATTTCTTGTGCCGCGGAGGTACTAAATATCCAAATGAAATTTTTCTTTAAAAAATTACTGTAATCTATTTTGAATTGTTGAAATAGGAGCGCCCACAAAACTTGTGACACGCAGAGACAGATAGACACACAGACTTAAGAATAGACAATTTCTAAAAAGGAATTAAATCTTGTTCAAGACTTTCTAAATCGGATAAATCCGTCGAAATTTTTCATATACTTTCGTTTTGTAAAATTAGATAAAACTTGTTTATCTTCGTGTACACTTTTTGTACTCTTATTATCATGAACACCTTGTATATAAACCAGAAGTCAATTATGCTACTCACACTGAGTATGAGTTCTTACACACTAATAATTCTTAGTAATTTTTCCCATCAAGTTTTCCAGAAAGTTTTTACACTTAAAGGTGTCAGTTAAAACTACTTAGAAAAATTAATGGGAAGATCATGACTGACACTGGGTAGCAGAATTTGCCAATGATATTGAATATAATTGCTTTTGATCACATAGAACAGTCTCGAAACAAAATTTGAAGCGAAAATTCTATTAATTTAAAAATAAATATTCTCTCATAAAAATAACGATTTTTCATATACATTTAGTACAATCGAAGCAATATGAAAGATGTCTAATAATTTTTCATTTTGAATAACTCTACATCCTACTTTAAAAATCCATGATATATTCTCATTCAGAACAAGATTTTTGCCTGCACTCATTCAACTATTCACCCTCATTGGTATGACGTCATAAGGAATGTCATACGGCAGAATTATTTGCCCACTCCAAATTGAAGAGAGTTCAGCAACCGGAGTACGGGAGAAGCAAAGGGGTTTATCCTGATATCGAGTATCGATTTTGGGAGGACCTAAGCACAAGAACAGAGCTGCGCACCTATAAAAGGAAGTAAAACATATAGGAGATTTCCAGGCTTCTTGGAACACACTCGAATATTTCAATCGGATACTTATTCGGCGTCAAAGTTTAATAATTTCTTAAGGAAATGTCAAAATCATTTGCGCTAATTTGCAGTTCTAGTACTCATAACGTACAAACGTGAACATTGGTAAAATGCAATTTAGGCGAATGACTATTTCTCTTAAATAGTTATATAAATTAATATAAGTGCAAAATTTCTCCTAGTATATTTAAAACTTATGTAATTATTTGTCCTATTCTCCAATGGCTTATTCCATTACGTTAATTTTTTACTCGAAAAATCTCATATATTATACTCGAATGGTATATTTTCCCCGCTTTTTTAACACTTTGTAATATAATTAGAATGTGTTTGTGAATTCGATTTGTCTATCTGACCATTTGGACGTGCTCCAACTCTCGTTAATGTACACAGGTTCACGTAATTTTCATATGTTAGTTAGGTCCATTATAGTATGTTGTTATTCAAAATTAAATATGTATCAACTATAGTTCGTTTATACAGACACACAAAGAATTCCATAGCATTGCTTTTTTGTGGCATACATTTCTCTAATTTTGAGCGTATTACATAATGTGTATAAATTTTGTATATCATATACAACATTTGCTGAAAACATATTTTTACTGGGTTATATGATTTTAAATTCCTTATTTTGATATATCGTTTCATTGTATGAAAAAGTAATAGCTCTTAATTATATTTTGTTAATGTTGGAAAGCATTTTATGACCAATGCCAAATACATATACTTTTTTTTTTTTTTTTTTACTAGGCATAAAGGGTAAATAACTCACAAGTCATTGCCGTGTTTTTATTCCATTTTTTAAATGTACGAAATGCTATGTTTGTTTAATACACATAAATTAGTGAAAAGGTTAGTACAGATTTGTAACCTTTTCAATGTCTAGTTCTTGTAATATTACTAATAATAATAATAATAATAAACGTAATACCAATAAATATGTAATTGTTATGAATAGATTTTAGAGACAAATTTTGTATTATAATGCTTATAGTATAAATCCAAATACTTCTATTTAATGCAACTTAAAATGACGAATTATTTAATGAATTATTATTACTCATATTGCATTCTTTAATTGATAATAGCCTGGCAAAGACACCTTTTTTAAGCTAATCTAATTCTGATTATAAAAAAAAAAGATGTAAACATTTCTTTGCAGTAAATTAAACGTTTATTAGAGAGATTTAGAACATTTTCGATGAAAATATTTTGTTCTGCTAGTACTAGTTACACTAAACCAATGATTCCTAATGAGGTGGTGCACGTCCCATCGCACAATGCGGCAAAAAGCCTTCAAATGTGGAAAAAAAAATGAAATTCCACTTTGACTTACCGACATACATCTCTTTAACAGAGAAGGTGTCAGTAAACATCTGCCTGATATTAAAAAGTGTGTAAAGTTATCTTGGTCATCATAAAAGAAAAAAGTTAAATTGCAAATTGCATGATGGTGATAAATGAAAAAAAAAAATCAATAATTTTAACTTCAGCATTTGTTTGTTAATTACACTCAAATAATTTTAAAATAATATTTTTTGACAATGGAACTTTCAACTTCAGATAAACAGCAAAAAGACAGTTTCCCACCTGATGAATCTATATTTTATTTCTTGAACAAATGTATTTTTTAACTGATAAAAAAGCTGTATTTGAAAGAAAAATATTTGAGATTTTTTTTACAATAAATGCAACAAAATATGCAACAGGAAAATAAAATCAGATTTATATCAATTGTGTTAGGCAGATGACATACTGAGGTGATAAACGAAAAAATGAAATGCTGCATAGAAGAAAAAACCGGTCGAGTAAAAATAGAAGCTGATTTAAACGAAATTTTCCCTGAAATCAAGCGACTTGCTGTATGTGTCTCCATAGTGTGTTTTTATCCTTATATTATCTTGTGGTACAAGGTAAAAAATGGTTGCGAGACAAAAGTTGTCTGTCTTGATGTCTTTATCAGCCTTGGAAGTTTTTTCAACTTGCTTAGAAACGTCCTACTTTCAAAAAGAAACAGATTATTTAATAGACAATATTGAGAAATTTTCATTTCTACATCCTTACTTCTTATGAAAGTTGTTATTAATGCTTAATTTTCTTGAGTGACACTTTTCAAATCGTAAAGGTAAAATTATTTTAATTGATAAATATTATATTTCTAATTGTTCTGAGTATTTTTATTGACAGTTAAAAGTTAAAGCTATTATAATACTTTTTAAAATAGATTTTTAAATATTTGGTTTAGCCTAATATTTCGATATTCTGCCAAACTAAATAATTTGATATTCTTCCAAGACAAATATTCGACAAACCGAATAAACACCGAATATTTGGTGCATCCCTAGAGATATAGATTGTTTGAAATATGTTTGCTTTCCTAATATTTTTCAGAACTCCCCTTACCGATTCGCTGGTTACGATCTTGATACCATCAGGATTTCCGCCGTGCGTTTGAAAACTTGTTAGATCTATGAAAAAGGTTGTATTGGGTTCACAAGAGATTATCTTGAATCTATGGAATAAAAAATGTAAATCAATTTATTATTTTTTTACATTAAAACTGCAATCTTATTACTTAACAATCCCACTGTGTATACATGTGGATTGTTGTTCCTGTTCAACCTGTTCAAAAGGAACCTATCTATAACGTATTAGCATTTTAAATGAAAAAGTTTATGATTCCGATGAAAGAAGTATACTACTATACCTACTGAAACAGAAGGCTATCTAAAATGGAATTTTTACTCCTGATCCCTAACGATTAAATTTTTAAAAGTTTTATTACATGCATATGTATATATGTAAAGTTAAACTTGTAAAAATAAAATATTCAAGAATCTAAAATATGTTAATTTGGAGGTCCATAACTAAGTATTCAAAGCTCCGGGACTGTGACCTGTTGGTTTTCTAATTAAAACAGCATTACACTGTAAAAAATATTTTGGAAAATTAAAAAAAATTTCTAGTAGAATTATATTCCAAGAACTTTTTATGCAATGGCAACAATAAAAGTTTAAATAACAGATACAGATTTGCACTTTGAATCAAAAGATTTTTAAGGTTACTAAGAAATTTTTTTGGAAAATCGTATTTCCAGAACTTTTTAAGTAATGGTAACGAGGATTACAGATAAAATTTTAATAAAATTACCAAAATTTTAGCAGATTCTTTTGTTAAGTTACAGATGTCTTATGTTTTGCTTAGAAATTTTGTAGATCGACATCCTTTTCTTGTATAGTGTACATATACAATTTTAGCAATCATAACAGATTTCAGTAAATTTAAATTACTAAGGTTACAGATTTTTTTACAGTGTATTAATAAATGTCGTTTCAAATACCACAAGATAAATACAATAAATAGTTTAAATATTCTTTAATATTTGGCAGTTAAAGGCATTTTCACAGATTACTTCCAAAATTAAAAAAAAATACAATGTACTGTTTCGACGAAAAGATTTGTATAAAGAATTATCTTACCAAGAACATTTTTTAGAAAAGTCTACCATATGAAACAAGAAATGAAACGTAATAATTTGTATAATTGCGAATATATTTCGAAAGTAAAATGCACTTCTAAATAGCATCGAAATGGCATTATTGATTTCAACTAGTTAGTTTAGCAGATTCAATTAGGAGGGAAATTATTGGAATTTTAATGAATTATGACATTATTTTCAGTTATTATTTACATCTTTTCTGGTGATTCTTAATTGTCAGGAAAGCATAACATCTTTCAACCACTGCGTTCATTCAGAAAACTAAAAATAGATGTAGATCATCTAAGAAGCCTGTAAAATAAATGAAAGCTTTCGCATGTTAATGTGTTAAATGAAAGTTTAAAAAAATTTTTATTTATGTTTTCAATTTATATTTTAATTAATTTAATCCCTTAAAATTTTAAAAGATAAAAAAATAAGATTTTATTTCCTTTTCTATTTAAATTTTTATAGTAAGATTAAGTGTAATTAATGTAGTAGCTAACAATAAAACAGGGTGCATCAGGTATTTGAGAACAAATCAACGACTGCTTTCAAACAGGAATATACATTAGAGATAAAGCATTTTTTTTAACGTTCTCTGTACTGATGACACAGTTCATGGAAGCCACCACTAGCCGCAATAACCACCTCTAGAAGCCGTGAAAAGGGAATGCATTTAATGATCAGATGACTGTTCAGAACATTTGTCACTGAACACATTATGGCTGCTGTGAAAGAGCAACATTATTAAGTTGATGACTGCTGATATTCTTCTCAGTTATGCCACATACGTAACGAAATAGGCCATTCAGTAATATCTGGATAGTTGGAGAACCAACAACTTGAGAAATATTTGGCCATTCATTTTTGGTTCGCATGGACTGTATGAGATAGTGTAATCTTGTTTAAAAAAACGCACGGACTTCCAAGTGATAGAGTAGAAATTTGGAGATTTAACACTTCTGTATAAGTAACGATGTTGACTCTGGCACTGTGACAAAATAAATAAATAAATAAATAAACTACGTGGAGACATTCAATCATCCTTGCTTTTCAGGACCTCTCCCTCCCACCCTCCAGATTAGTTGGTGAGGTACGAAATTTTCTGCACGTGTCTGTCAAAATCCCTTCAGCGATTTTACTCCCGATCGATTTTACATTCGATTTTAATAGATTTCTTTGGCAATTCGGTTTCTTGACATAGGCGAAATTTTCTGTTTGCAAAGGAACAAGAGCACTCCAGACTGCTCTTGATGATTCAGCTTGTTTAGAAGGCGCTTGTCTCTTCTCAAACAGTTATCCCTGGTTCTGTCGGGCAAGAACTGAACTCTCCTCATCCTGTACGACCTCTAACAACCTCTACAAAATGTCAGACTGTGAACACACCAACCTTCATCTATCTCGCGAACGCCCTTATATACGTTGTAATATTT